>CM066031.1:843628488-844828488 GCA_033557465.1 Ichthyophis bannanicus
TTTTCTGCGTGAATGTCCAAAGAGTTTTCCAATCCTGCAGGAATAGCGTCTTTTTTTCTTTACAGCTTGTGTCCTCATGCTATCCTCAAACCCCTTATGGAACAGCACATATTCTACTCGTAACGCATGATACCACGGGTGGTCCCTCCAGTGTGGTCATTCTGGTAGCTCCTCCTAGGGCGTTTTTCGTGTTCCATTTACCATGTCGGAGTCCTACAAAATCAGGACTTGCTGTTTACAGACTGTATATTAGCCTCTGTTAGTTCACGCAAACCATACTGGTTATTTCAAGGATAGATCTACCTGCCACATTCTTAGCCCGAGGAATAATATATAGTTCTCTATATATATTCTCAAGTAGGTTCCACCTTGTGTATTAGATGAATCGTTTCTCCTTCACATCTCTACTGTGAATGCTCTTATAGGGCTTAGTTGCAGACATGTATCTTCAGAACAGTTTTTTTTCTTCTACTCTCTCTCTTATTGCATCGTATGTATATATGCTCTATAGTTCCCTCCTTCTATCGATACATATATCTGTAAGCTGTGTGTGCAATAAGGTTTATGCCCCTATATATACTAACACACACATAGATATATAGTATATATATATATAGAGTATACACACACACACACACACACACATATTATTAATATATATCATAGATATATAATATATATATATATAATATATCACCACACACACACAACATAAACCACCACACACACACACACAACACACAGACACACACACCACACAATACATAGATATATATATATACACACACACACACATACACACCACGTACATATATATATATATACCACACACACATATATATATCTTATACATATATTATATATACATAAGAATTATACATATAACATCTGGTCCTAGATGCTTTCTTATCAAGTACGATATGTATTTGCATACTATACTCCCTAACTGTCCTATGCTATTAAAGCTTTTCACCTTCTTAGACGTTCCAGACAGTGGCCCTTGCATAGGGTCATACTGTCCCTCAGTATGTTGGTGGTGTTATGCACACAACCACTACTGTTGCACTACGACAGCTTCCACTTTATCTCTGAGTGTGTCCTCGCTAATCCTCTGATAGAGCATCATTTGCGCTTCAATATCTTTCCCTATCTCCCGCACCAGCTACGGAAAGACAGTGTAGATCTTTCATGTGGTTCGGATGGTGTCAGTCAGCCCTTACATGACATCTGTTCCCTCCTTGTGGGAATACGGGCTTTTTTTCCATTACCCTTCTTCCCTCCGAGGACTGGGCTAGCCCGTTTGTATCCACTATCATTGGTCAAGTCTTCCTCTTGTGTGCCACCTCACATACTGTTACTGACTCTGTAGCTACAAGATGTTCGACAGCTTTTTCCCATTGATAAGCTTTTCCACTGAAAGAAGCGCTGCCCGTTCTATATACTACCGGCCAGTTTGACAAATTGGTGTCACCATGCCAAGTCCAGAGCCTTTGTTTTGGACCTTCACCTCACTGAAACGTGAGGTCACCATGAGGAATTCTCTACTAAATCTCAGTTCATGACCTCCCATCATGCCTTCTCCTACTTTCTGCACCAATTCCACGTAGGTCAAGATCCTATATGTGATTTGGTCTTTTCAATATGTTTAATAGATTACAATTATCGAACTATATGCAATGGACTCCTCTCCTTTATTCCCTTTAAGGTTTAGCTGTTTTTTTTCCGACAGCTCCCTCGCTTTGTCACCTCCTACCCACCATCCCAATCATGGGAGTTGCCAATGGATGATCCCATGTGTGGGACAGTGCAGTCCTGTTCTCACGGACCACTCATTTTGATGGGATAATTCCACTCGGTCATCTATAGCTTAGCAGGAGTCCCCAGATGTGAAGACTCATCTCCTCGCTTGTTCCCTGGAGATAGGCAACAGTTACTTTAACTGTTGTAACAGGGTGTGATCGCTGGGACCAGCAGGAAGAATCCCTTCCACAAACCCCCACCCACCTATCCCCCTTAGGAGGTGTATCAATTTAGACAAAGCCCTCAAAAACCACCTATGTTTCTCCTTACATTTAGATCCATACCCGATACCCCATTTACCCTCCCCCCACCCCCACTATATTCATACAGCCGCTACATGATGTAACCACTGTAATCATTCCTAATATGTAATACAATCGATTTGTACATACGTTTCCTAAGTTTGCTATAAACTTGAAGCTAAATAGTTGCCCCAAGTTTCTTCCTCCAGGTTAACCTCCCCGGTTTTAATGCTAAGACGCACTGGCCAATGATATCTGGTTCACAAGTGTTTTCTATTGTTCTGTTGATGTAAACCGCGCTGATGACAAATAGCGCGGTATATAATACATGTTTTAAATAAATAAGAGATAAATAATAAACTGGAGGAGAGGCCGTTTGGAAAGGCAGGAAGGCCCAGTGCACGAGTCCCCCGCGAGTTGGATATGCTACCAAAAGGCATTTGTCCTGATTGGATTCGGGTGAGCTATTCCGCGTGTCAGGCTGCCGGCCGGTAACCGAGCGTACCCATATGTGACCATGACCTTATTCCTGCTGTTCCCATAAGATCACCTGTTACCGGTAAATTAACTGTGCTTTACCTTTCCTGTTTTCTTTTTGAGGGCCTCATGCCTCTACAATGCAGAGAAGGGAACCTTCCATACGTTTTATACTGTAGAAAGAAGCCTTGGACTTTTTACCTGCAGAGAACACCGCAGCCTATACACTCTTCTCAGCTTTTTTGTTGCTTTGTGATTCTAGTCATTTGGGACTATCCATGTCTCCAAAAGAAATCTCTCTAATATAGATGGATTGCCCAGTGCATATCCTTCGCTTAGGCGAGTAAGGGACATTTTCCTCTCGAAGGCCATGGTTCACAGCTCCCAAAATGTAAGAGCCTGGCGGCCTCGATGGCTAACCTTCATTCTGTGTCTATCGACGACATCTGTAGAGGCCATCCACTTCGGCTTCAGTGCACCCTTTTTAGCAGCCCCACTACTGCTTAGACAAGGACTCCCGTCGGGATGCCTTGTTGTGGCCAGGCTGTTCTTTCAGCATCGTCTTTTCAGACTTAGTACAACTCCTTACCCACCTTCCTCCGGTTGGGATGCCAGAGAGAGCCTGGGGAGTGGAAGCATGACCATGGATCTGCAGCGTTCCTGGAGCTATCTCCTTGGCAATCTTTCAGCGCTGGTGAGTCCCCATACTGGTGAAGACTACATTGTCCCTGCCTTGTTCCTGGAAATCGCGTCATTACTCACACCTGCTATGTGGATCTCTCCTGGGAACAGCAGGAATGATAAGTCTTCACATACCCACCCACCTTCTCTGGAGAGATGTATAGCTCTATCTCCTCTCTGCTCCTGCCTCATCAGCTAATACACAACTCAACTGAAGAGTGGAGAGATGGAATGGCGCACGGAAGGCATCACACGCCAGGCACGGGCTGGGCCGTGCATCCTCAAAAGCTTTCTCTATTGGCCAAGCTGGGGCCCAACCGCATTCCCACGGTGGTAGGTACAACCTTAAGCAAAGGCATATTTATTTAACAGGGGGTTTTTTTTTTATATACCCGCTTTCATCCATTCTCAATCAAAGGTCCGGGTTTACCATTGTAAACTCTAAACTTGGTACAATGTTACAGTGACCACCAGGGCACATTGATAACTTGGATTTTTCTGAGCAATGGAGGGTTAAGTGACTTGCCCAAGGCCACAAGCATAGAGCGGCGGCGACTAATCTGCCACAGAGCAGCAAGGTTGTCAATTCTAAAACTCTAGCCAACTTACAGGGCAGACAAGATGGGCTGATCGCTTGATTGTTTATCTGCTGTCATTTTACTGTGTTCTATGATCTTTTGCTGTACGCCAGAAACAGCAGGAGCATTTCTTTTCTAGATCTAGGATAGGGGGGCAATGCGCAAACTAGCATAAAATGCTTTTCTCTTTGATTGGTAAGAAGGTCTTTTTGTATGTGTAATCCTCCAATCTCCCTCTATTTATTTATTTATTTAGCTCGCTGTTTATATTAGACCGCCTTTTTCACCAGGTCAAAGCGGTTTACAATAAACAGGGGGATACATTGACAGGATTGTTTGCAAATTCATGTTGGGGGAATGTGGGTATACCATCACCGGGGGATGGGGCGGGTGGGGGTTAAACATATCTACATTCTTGTGAGTATGTCCTCCAGTCCCCGGTTACATTTTCCTGGTTCTCTCTACAGTCCATATTTCTTTAGGTCTATGTTTTTCCCCCACAGTTCTGGTTTCCTCATTTTATCTTAGACCCCTCCTTTGGAGAACTTCACTGGGTGCTGTTTCTGGTGTTGACCCTAGGGTTGGCTCATGGAAGACGAGAGTTTTACGACTCTGCTTTCTAAATGCAAGATAGGTCATTGTTTGCCCAGCGCTTTGGGTTGCGAAGGGATGTTCCAAACGTGATGGGTTGCCATTAGAGGTCACAATGCAACGGTGTTTCATGTCTGCTGATTTAAATTTTGTTCTGTCGTGTTTGGCACAATGAGTGACGTTCATGGACTGACGTGTTGATCTTTCAGAGTTTTTGGTCCCGCAGCTAGGTATTGGTCCTGTATATCGGATTCTTTTAAGGCTGTTGGTGAAGAGCTTTGTGTGGTTATGACATAAACCAGTGCTTTCCTCCCCCCTATATTTGTTATTCGTGCTTTCATGGGGAGGTTAAATATGTAGTTCGCTTAGGACAAGGAGTGATGTGATCACTATTTCTTTACCGCTTTTTGAATGGATCTCGGCCCGTTGTGTTGAGGGCCAGTGTTCGAAGTGGGTTGAGGGATGGAGTCGGCCCCCCGCCCCCGCAGGTCGAATCCATTGGTTCTATTGCATTACAATAGTCCAAGTGTGGCAGGGTCATTGCTTGCATACTGGTGCGGAAGTCTTGAGGGTCTATGAGTGGTCTGAGCCTTTGTACTATCTTCCGCTTTGAAAGATTAACTGATGCTTGCGGCCTTAGCAATCTGCTGTTTAAATGGAGTGTTTGGTCAATTTCCCTCTAGGGAAAACTGTCCCTG
This sequence comes from Ichthyophis bannanicus, assembly GCA_033557465.1. Taxonomy (NCBI): domain Eukaryota; kingdom Metazoa; phylum Chordata; class Amphibia; order Gymnophiona; family Ichthyophiidae; genus Ichthyophis; species Ichthyophis bannanicus. Next base: position 843,633,556 of record CM066031.1, read on the forward strand.
AAAAACTCAAAAAAATCAGAGTTCTGTGATCCTCCTAGCACTTTAATTGGTCAGGCCAACCGTAGTTCTCTCCTCCTCTAGAACTAGTAGCACAGTTCTCATAAGATCTAGGCCACTGCTGCCATCCCTGATAACAAGATATCAAGTGGAGTACTCTGTTCGTATAAGTAATCATCAAGTCTCCCTAGCCCTCACATCAGCTTTGATTTTTTGAAAGGGTAACCGTTGACTTCCTTGAACTTTGCGGCAAAATGGTGTATCAAAGAAATCATTTTGGCTTCTAGGAGAGATTTTTACTAGGACGCGCCCCTCCATGACAGTTGGTGTGTCAACATTTATTGGCAACCTTGCAGTTCAACCCCCTTAATGTTTCAATAATCTCCCTTAAAAAAAAACCAAAGTGACCAGTTAAAATGACTTTCCGACTCTATATGCATGCATATTTGACACACAAAAGACTTCCCGTAAAACACATACCCCGGCACCCCCATTAACAAAGGAAATAGTATAAAACCCTGCCCGCGACCATAGCTCAGGGACATGATTACTGTGCACCCTTATAAAACAATTCAGTTATAACTCGGTTTAAACAAAAGAGCCACATTCCCATTGCAGTAAAATTTACAATTACACCGATGATCAATTGTCAGGACTCACACGCGACACAGTCTTTGCAAAATCAACGTAATAATGGCTTGTAGTGTTTAACCCACAATGGCCTCATTCACACCCTGTTCCTTTTTCACAGTGGTGAAGACGAGACGCTGCCTGAGACTACTAGAAAAAGCCATCATCACCAAGCCTCAAACTTCAAAGTGGGTTACGCAGTTTCATGCTCCAAAGACCTTGGGATTCACAATGTTAAGATGTTTTCTTTTCTTGCCTCGTTGAAATTGTCACAGAACCTCCTAGGATGTGGTGGGAAGAGAAAAATTAATCCAAGCAGTCCTTTCAAAGGGTTAGTGTGAACTGTTGGAAAAATACCACGTATACAACGTCCCCCAAGAGCTTAATCACTGATACTGGAACCCTCTGCAAGTGGTGATTTCAACCCACATCATATATCGTCTGCGCATGATAAACAAAGGAGGATTTCATGAGCCCCATGGGTGAAAGAGGACACCACTTGCTCAAAGACCACATAAAAAACGCCACGCTTGATCTTTACCCACACCTTGAGAAACCACAGTCCCCTGGGAAAATGTTTCTGTGGCTAGATGAAACCAAACATGACCTCGGTTGGCAAATTCAGACCCAACTGTACATTTACAGGCCCAAAGAAATGAAGTTTATAAGGGAAAAAAACCCTTCCATCCATTAAATATGGTGGACGTTCCATAATGGTGTGGGGGCTGCTTTTGCTGCCTCAAGAACTGGAGGCCTGAAAATGTATTTAAAGGAATCATGAATTCAGAGGACCTACCAAGGTATTTCAGTGAAATGTGCTACCTAGTGTCAAAAAGCTAGGTCTGGATCGAAAGTCATGGGCCTCCAGCAGGACAGTGACACAAAACACATCCAAAAGTACAAAAGAAGGATTAAAAAGGAAAAAAAATGGACTGGTTTAAACTGGCCAGCAATGAATCCTGATCACAATCCAGTCGAGAACCTTTAGACAAGAGCTGAAGTCTGCCATTAGTAAAAGGAATCCTGGAAAAAATCGCAGTTGAAGAGTGGGAGAAACTACCAGTAGACAGATGTATGAAACTTATAGAAGGCTACAAGAAACATTTGAAGACTGTCATCACTGCCAAGGGTTGTTCCATTAATGGGGGGGGGGGGGGGGTTCACAGAAACAAATCCATATAAGTTGCAAAAACAACTGGGTTTATTTTTATACCTTTTAGCATAAAATTAAAATATTATTACATATAGTTTTAATATTTACAATTATTTCTCAAGATATTTTACACAACATACCTAAAATGTAAGTATGCCATAATGTGACCATGGCCAAGTAGGATAATATCTGTGATGTCATTGATAGAGCCTGAGTACTGGGGCAACTTCCTAGCCTCCTTGCAGAAGCACCGCAGCGTACTGCATGCCATTTCCCACCTACTACTGTTGCATAGGACTGCCTCAACGGTTGTGAGGACACAGCACAAAAGGTTTTTTGGTAATGAATAAGTCTGCTACATTGGCATCAGTCCCCATAGCCCTGGGAGATGCACTGAATGATGGAGATGCATCAGCATAGAGATATCATTGATCCCATTTGACATTAAGCATTGATAGAGTTTGATTATTTTTGCCCAAAGAAGAGAGAGATTTGTCCTTGGCTTCTTCAAACATTGAGGATCTGAGACACTGAACACCAGAGAGAGACTATGGTGCATCGGTGAAACAACTGTTTGGAGTGCAATGTCCATGAGCATCAAGGTAGCAGAGGATCTGATATTCTTGAAACAGCTTTGATGTGAGGTCTGCTTATCCACCACCCCCCCCCCCCCTTAGTACTGGAGACCTATGCCAGTCTCCAAGGTGCCAGTGTCAGGTTCAGATCCAGTCTAGCAATACTCCCAGCAGAGTTCTACTTTAACTTCCCCACCTTTGTCGATGGCAGCCCTTGAGCATCTTTTGAAGATCTTTGAGGAGAGGATGGAAGTCTGCTTAGTGTGAGACCAGCTGGATTGATTGCATCAGTGCTAGTGCATCAAGGCATTGAAGCGATCTTTGAGACTCATGCTCTTCCTGCTGGAGAGTCGTCATTATTGAGGCATTGAAGTACCTTGGCTGTGTTGATTGGCCCAGCCCAGTGTTCATCTATAGTGCATCAGAAAGGTTGACTATTCACAGAGGCATTGGAGTCCAGATCCTTACCCTAAGACGCATGGAGATCAGGCCAGGTAGTGACCCAGACATCTGAGTATTATTCGATCGGATTCAGAGGACTCATGGGATTCTGAGTATGACTCTAAGATACTCTTGGATGAGAAATCTCCAGGCTTTCCTTCAGATCTTTCCTCTCCTCATGAGAGATCACCTCCAGCAGACCTATCCATTGATTTTGTCAGGGAAATAGCTAATTCCTTTCCATTTAAATTAGAGAACTGTGGAAGAGCTGACAAGCTGAAAAATTGGACAATCCCTCAATTTCTTGATGCCACCCCCAACCTCCCACTTCCAAGGAGCTCTGATAATGAGAGTTCACAGAATCCTCAGTGATGTTCAGATGAAGATGTGGGAGACTGTCCTCTCTGTTCAACCAGTTAACAAGAAGGTCAACTCGGATTCAAGAAGCTTCAGTTGTTGCACCAGTCACTAGCGGTGATTGTCAGATCCACTCTCAAAAGGAACAGAAGTTCAAAGGCCCACTCTTCAGCACTCATGAGGAGAAAGGCTCGACTATGGAATGTTTTAGGAGAAAATTCTTTCAAAGCACCATGCTCATGTCTTGTATTGCATCATATCAGCTCTTCAAAGGCATTACTTTCGGAACATCATGTGCAAGTATACAAGAGTTTGCAGACTTTCTCTCCTTCCAGAGAAAGCCAAGAAACTTAATTCCCTAATGAACAAAGGAAAGACGTGTGTAAAATAGATGGTCCAAGTGACATGATATTTTTAATATGGCATCGAGAACTTCCCTCCATGAGTGTTGGCTCCCGGAGATTCTCATGGCTCCAGCCCTCAGACTTGCAGTATGATGTCCAGGACAAGCTTGCTGATATGCTCTGTCACGGAGAGAATCTCTTCGGAGATGAGGTGCAGGAAGCTGCACGCTCTCATCAAGCTGTGCAGTGACGCTCTTAACACCCGCTCCAGGCCCACTTCCAATCTGTCCACCTTAAAATCTAGGAGCCATGGCTTAGGATGACCTATTCTCATAGATATATGTATACTCCTGCCTCCAATGTCACGTAGATGAAACATGGTTCTGGTTCTTTCACCTCTTAGCGGAGGACCCAGAAATTCCAGCCAAATCCTTAGCTCAAACAGAGACAGATTTTGACTGCACCACAAGGGACATTCCCAGTATCTGTTTTGGACAACCTGCCAGTAAGCTGCACTTTTATATACCAATGGTCCCTTATAACCTCCCGTAGTTGGGTTATCTCCAGGAACAAGCAGGAATTAGTCTTCACATATGGGTACGTCGGTACCGACGGAGCCTGCGCGGGAACGCTCCCCAGCTTCCCAAAAAGGAAAGCTTTGGGAGCATCCCACAGTGCATGTGCGCCTGCCTTCCCGCCTCTCCTAACAGCCTCTCCTCAGTTCTTCTTTGCCAGCGGAGCCAGCAGGTCGAGTCCTGTCACCGCTGAAGAAGTTCTTTGTTTTATTTTATTTCTTTGGTCGCGTGTCTGCCTTCCCCGACTCCGGACCGGTACCGCCGGTCTTTTCTTTCTTTTCTTCAAAAAAAAAAAAAAACTATATATTTTCCCTCACTTAGTGTATTTTCTTCTTTGGGCCTTAGGCCTCACAAGAATTTTTCCTCATGGAAAAACCAGCCTCCGGGTTTAAGAAATGCACTACTGTGCAGCGGTACTATTTCTGTTACTGACACCCCTGAATGGTCCTTAAATGTTTGGGTCCTGAACACTCCATTTCGGATTGTCCGTCCTGCTCTTTGATGTCTAAACGGGGTTTACAGAACCGAGCAGCCAAGCTCCATGTGCTGTTTCCCTCTGATGCAGCTTCAGTAGCATCGACGTCTTCCAGGGCTGCTTCTTCCTCCCATGGATCTCAGGTAACCAAACATAAATCCAGCCGGTCCTCGAAGGGTAGATCACCCTCTAAGCATCGAGATGCCCCCGGGCTTGCCCTTGAGGATCCTGCACCGGCAAAACAACCCGGCGGGAAGTTCTGGCTTCCAAAGCTCCACCTATGGGGTTACAGGTTGACATCGATGGCACGGCCTCGACCGATCACCTGTTAGAATGCTCTGGGGTTCCGGTGCAACCTTCCGGTACCGAATTCCAGGCATTCATGGCTTCGATGGATCAGAATGTTCTATCCATGCAGCAGGCTATCAATGCCTTTATTCAAGCTGCGACGCCGCTGATACCACAACAGACTCCGTTGTCGGTATCGGCCTCCGGTACCGGCACCAGCGCCGGTACAGGTACCGACTGATCGGCATCGACCAGGATACCGACTGCAGCGGTTCCCTGTCCAGGGCTGCTCATCGGTACCGAACCGGTACCGATGACGCCCGATGTCGATACCGCTCGATACGCATACCGAGCTTTAGAAGAGCACCCTGACAGGCGGTACTTTGATTCCTCTGATGATTCTGATACATCAGAGGAGTCTGCTGAAGTATCCATAGCCCTTCCTGAAGAGCCGCCTTCTCCAACAAGAAGAATGTTCTCCTCCAGAGGACTTGTCCTTTCAAGACTTCATAAGAGAAGTAGCTAAAGGACTTTCTATTTCAGTAACCTCTGAATCAGAGCCTAGAGCAAAAAAATTAGATATTTTGGGTTATTCTAAGGCTCCTAACGAGGCAGTCACCTTACCAATTCATGAGATTCTTTATGGACACATGATTGATTTATGGGAGACTCCTCTCACTATCTCCTCCTCATTCTCGCAGATTGGACACTATGTATCGTGTCCCTCCTTGTCCTGGTTTCATAAAACACAGCTTCCTCACCATTCCATTGTGGTGCAGTCAGCTTATGAAGAGGATAAAGAGTACAAAGAGACACTCTTCTTCTCCTCCAGGAAGAGAATGCAGGACCTTGTATTCTTTTGGTAGGATAATCTTACAAGCCAGTATGCTCATTTCCATAATCAACTCCTATAGTATTTATATGGTTATTTTTCTAAAAGAAGTTGCAGATAAGCTGCACACTTTCACTCCCTTTTCTTCCAGAGGATAAAAGGGAAGAATTCCTCATTTGGCTTTAGCATACTCAAGACATTTCAAAGTTTTCCAACAGGGCACCCTTTGACTCCTTTGAAGGTGCCAGCAGAGCTTCCGGCATTGCCATAGCTGCTCGCAGAAATTGCTTGGCTCCAAGCTACTGATTTAGAACCCTGGGTCCAAGACGGCTTAGGAAATCTTCCCTGTAAAGGTGAAAACCTCTTTGGCAAGGAATGGCAAATAAAAGCCACTCAAATGGATGCAGAAAATTCTGCTCTGGATAGACTTTCAAAGTCAACCTCCATTCCTGCCAAGAAAAAACCCTTCAAGAAGTCTTTTTTTTCAAAAAGGGCAGATTCCCCTTCTGCTTCTGGCCAACAATCCTCTACAGGTTGCTTTGCTACTAAGCGTCATCAACCTAAACAGGCCAGGCCTAAGTCTACAGGGGCTGCTGCAACTCAGCAGACCCACCCTCCTCAGGGTTTTTGACGATGCTAGAGAACTTAGCCTGTCTGGCTTTAAACAGCCAGAGCCTCTCACCATTCCAGGAAGGTTAGCTCATTTGCTCCCCGATAGGAGCAAATTACATCAGAGCAGTGGACCCTCTCCATCATAAGGGAGGGCTACAAACTTCATTTCTCAAACCTTCCTCTTTTTCAATTCTCCAACATCTCTTCTCGACCTTCTAGGTCAAGGGGGGGTTACCCTTCTTGCCCAAGGGGCAATAGAAGACGTACCTCTTCTTCAACAAGGGGTCAGGGTTTTACTCCCCCTATTTTCTGATTCCAAAGAAAAACAGGGAGGATACAGACCCATATTAGATCTCAGGGAATTGAACAAATTTCTATGCAAGGAGAAGTTCAAGATGCTTTGTCTGGGCACTCTCCTTCCATACCTTCAAAGTCAGGATTGGCTTTGTTCTCTAGATCTCAAGGATGCGTACACACATGTCCTCATCCATCCATCTCACAGAAGGTTCCTCCGTTTTCTTTTCCAAGGAAAACATTACCAATACAGGGTGCTTCCTTTTGGTCTGGCCCTCTGCTCCAAGAGTGTTCACAAATGCATGGCAACAGTGCTGCATTTCTTCGCACTTCTGGGAATCTTTGTATTCCCATACCTGGACGACTGGCTCATCCGAGCTCCATCTCAGTCAGAGGCCCAGATTTCCCTTGACCGCACAAGACGCATTCTGCAGTATTTTGGTCTTGTGGTAAACCTTCCAAAGTCTCAGCTCACCCCTACTCAATCCCTAGAGTTCATAGGGGCCTGGTTGGTACTACCACTGCAAGGGCTTACCTTCCTCAGGCCCTTGCCAACGTCTAGTGCAGTTAGCCTCCCAGATTCAGTCAAAGAACCACTTAACTGCCCGGGAGATGCTGCAACTGTTAGGCCACATGGCATCCACAGTGCATGTGGTACCCTATGCTCGCCTACACATGAGAGCACTCAATGGACTTTGTCCACCCAGTGGACTCAAGCATCAGGAGCTCTTTCAGACCAAATAGCAACCTCCAAACGTCTCTGTTGGTCTCTCCAATGGTGGATGTCCACCCAAAATCTGTTGCTGGGGTCCCCCTTCCAACAGTTGTTGCCCCAAGCAACCCTCACAACAGATGCCTCCCAAACAGGGTGGGGAGCCCATCTACAAGACCTCTCCACTCAGGGTACTTGGTCTCCACAGGAGACCTCTCTTCATATCAACCTCCTGGAGCTTCGAGCAGTTTTTCTAGCTCTCAAGGTCTTCCATACCCTGCTCAGCTACAAGACAGTCCTCATTCATACGGACAATCAAGTAGCCATGCTTTACATAACAAGCAAGGAGGAACTGGCTCTCTGTCGCTTTGCAACGAAGCTTTAAGATTGTGGGCCTTCGCCAGAGAGCATCAAATCCATCTCCTGGCCGTATACCTCCCAGGGATTCAAAACTCTTGGGCAGACAGACTCAGTCGAGTTCTGCTCCCACACGAATGGTCCCTGCACACGGATCAGGTACTCAGAATCTTCCAAGAATGGGGAACCCCGGACATAGACCTCTTTTGCAAGTCCGTGGAATGCCAAACTTCCCCGGTTCTGTTCCAGAATTCCGTGTCAGGGAGTTCAAGCCAAGGATGCCTTCCTCCTTCACTGGGGTCAAGGCTTCCTGTATGCCTTTCCACCCATTCCCTTGATTCCCAAGACTCTATTCAAACTCCAGAGGGATCAGGATCTATGATCCTCATAGCTCCACGCTGGCCATGCCAAGTGTGGTAACCCTCTACTTCTGCATCTCTCCCAAGCCCCCTCCCTGGACTTGGGAGCTACTCCAGACCTTCTGTCCCAGGAGGAGGGGACTTTGTGGCACCCAAACCCCAAGTCCCTTCACCTCAGAGCTTGGTTACTGAAGGCCTAGACCTTCAAGGCTGGAAATCTTTCTCAACAAGTGAAGGATATCCTCCATGCTTCCAGAAAACCTTCCACTAGGCTTTCCTATGCTTTTAAATGGAAAAGATTTTCCATTTTGGTGTACTGAAAAGGGTCTTTGACCCCCTAGCACTACCTTTGAATTCTCTATTGGAATATCTCCTGCATCTTTCCTATGCAGGCCTTAAGACAATTCAGTAAGGGTCCATTTGAGTGCTATTGCAGCATCCCTTAAGCCTATCAATGGACAACCTATTTCCTCTCATCCTCTTATTGCAAGATTCATGAGAGGCCTAACTTTAACTAAACCTCCCATTAGGCCTCCTCCGGTGGCATGGGATTTAATTCTGGTTCTTGGTCAGCTTATGAAGCCTCCTTTTGAACTCTTAGCCACCACCTCCTTGAAATTCCTTTCCTGGAAGGTTATTTTCCTCATTGCAGTCACCTCAGCTCGCCGCATCAGTGAGCTGCAGGCCTTAGTGGCTAATCCAACTTATACAAGGTTCCATCATGATAAGGTAGTCCTTAGGACCAATCCACACTTTATGCCTAAAGTGGTCTCACCATGTCATCTTAATCACGAGGTAAAATTCCCTGTCATTTTTCCAGCTCCTCCTGCAGCCAGTGCAGAGAGTACTCTTCATACTCTGGATTGTACAAGAGCTCTTTCCTTTTACTTAAAAGGACACCACAGCAACATAGAAAGTCTTCCCAGCCTCTTTGTTGCTTTTGATCCCTCTCATTTGAGACTTCCAGTCTCTAAAAGGACACTGTCCAATTGGATTGCTCAGTGTATTTCTTTCGCCTACCAGAGTAAGAACCTTTCTCTGGAGAGCCATGTCACAGCTCATAATGTGAGGGCCATGGCCACCTCTATGGCTCATCTAAATTCTGTGTCCATCGACCAGATCTGTCGAGCAGCCACTTGGGCCTCGGTTCATACCTTCACAGCCCATTACTGCTTGGACAAGGATTCCCGCCGGGATGCCTTGTTTGGGTCAGGCTGTTCTCAAACACCTGTTCCATTCTTAATCAACTCCTACCCTCCTTCCCTGGATGGATGCCTGAGATCCATAGGAGGAGGTAGAACCCTTCCCAGGGTCTCATATCCTTGGGATCTCCCAGGCATCTGTAGCTAGGGAGTCCCCCATATGTGAAGACTCATTCCTGCTTGTTCCTGGAGATAGCACAGTTACTTATCTGTAACAGGTGATCTCTGGCAACAGCAGGAATAAGTCTTCACAACCCACCCACCTCCCCTAGGAGTTGTATCTCTCTATCTGTCTTTCCTTTCCTCTCTCTCTCTCTCTTTTGTCTCAGCTTTAAAACTCGAACTGAGGAGAGGCGGTTAGGAAAGGCGGGAAGGCAGCGCGCAGGCGCTGTGGGATGCTCACAAAAGCTTTCCTTTTTGGGAAGCTGGGTAGCGTTCCCGCGCAGGCTCCGTCGGTACCGACGTACCCATATGTGAAGACTTATTCCTGCTGTTCCCAGAGATCACCTTTTACAGGTAAGTAACTGTGCTTTATTGTCTGACTCAGATATAGATTGCATCTATCTGGCATCCTACCAAATTGCCCACCGAGAGCTGCTTGTATCCGTTCTCAGCATCAGAAAATTCTCAAAAAGGAACTCTTCCCTTCTAGAGAGACCAATTATAGGTTATTTGTTAGCTTGATAATACCACTTTTTATAATTTATCAAAGCAGCTTACAATACAGATTTGAGCTAGAATAGTAGATAAAAGAAATTTAATGAGAGAGGATAGATAAAAACTGGTTAAAATGATGGGAAGAAAGGAAGAGAATTCTATTCCAGGTCCTCCCCATCTCATCCTAGACGTGGGAGAGCCGAACAAATATCTGGGGGCAATTTTCTCCAAATGGGTTAATTTTTGCACATAGCATGACAGTTATGAGCCACCTGCTATGGGAAGTTCAGAATGGTCTCCCTTGGCACACTTATTCCCTACCTCCAAAAAGGGGACAGGATGTGTACCCACACATTGCAGATACTTGCTGTTACTGGGATATATCTAAATTTATCATAGGGAAAAAGCACTACTAGTACGTCCTGCCCTTTGGTCTCACATCAGTACTTTGCCTTTGCACAGAATGCCTTGCAGTAGTCTCAGCATATCTACACAGACTAGGGGTGCATGTTTCCTTATCTGGATGACTGGTTGGTGAAGAGCATATCTCAGCAAGGAGATCAAAGGATATGCGTTCATAACTACTTGGGTGCTAGAGTTGCCAAGATTTGTCATAAATTATACCAAATCCAATTTAAGCTTGTCACCTTGACTGGAGTTCATTGGAGATCTGTTAGATACAGCTCAGGTGGAAACCTATCTTTCACAAAAATAAAAAATAATACCAGATTGATCACCATTGTGGAAGAGATTCAGATATCAACAGACATCAGCATGAAATATGTTGAGGATGTTGGGCCATACGTCCTCAAATGTAAACGCAACCCCCTTGTCGGGTCTCAAAATGAGACAGGCTCAGAGGATCTTGAGCATGCAATGGACACAGGCCACTCACAGACTCCGAGTCCTTTTATCTGTCACTGTTCTGCTTCGTGACTCCCTGTCATAGTGGAGGTCCATTCCATTCTGGAAATGAAATCCCTTTCCATATTCCTCCTTAACAATAAGAACTAAGCTGGACTGGGGAGCCCATGTAGATGGGTTTCACATTCAGGGTTTATGGTCCTCCCAGGATAAACTTCACCAGATCAATTTCCTGGAATTGAGAGTGATATTGAATATTCTAAGGGCTTTCAGAGATTGATTAGCCAACTGAATTATAATTATCTAAATAGGCAATCAAGTAGTCAGGTACTACATCAACAAGCAGGGCGGAAGAGAGTTGTGCCTCTTGTTTTGGGAAACAACTATGAAGTGAAACTATGCTATCTCTTGCAGGGTGACTGTCAGAACTACTTATCTGACTAGAGAAGACATTGTCCTTATGGACAAACTTGAGTTGTGTGCTCCAACCCCCCCCCCCCCCCCCCAATGAGTGGGTCCCTGGACTGGGCAGTGGATCTGAGCATCTTTTGGGAGTGTGATCACCATCTCAATTGATCTGTTTGCCACCCCCCCACAACCGGAAAGCATCTCACTTCTGTTCCAATATAGGGACACTTGGCAAACTAACCTCTGATGCCTTCCTCCTAAACTGGGGGAAAAGACTTCTGTATGTGTATCTTCCAACACTTCTCTCATAGCGAAAACAATCCTGAAACTCAGAATCTACCAGGGAACCAGGATATGCAAAGCACCTTACTGGCCTAGACAACTCTGTCAAAGATCAATTAGGCAGTTCTCCAACCCAAACCACACAGGATCGGGAATATTGTTAATTCCCATCAAGTCCCCTGGCCCTGGTTGATGCTATCCTTTTTGAATCTGCCAAGTAGTGTTGCCATTGTCATTCTGGCTCCCAAGAAAGGGAGCACTAGAATGTCATACATTTTTAATTGGAAGAGGTTTACCATCAGTGACAGGCAATAGATTTTCACTTGTCCTATACAAAACTACTTGAATACCTTCTACATTTATCAGATTTAAGTCTAAAAACCAACTTGATAAGGATACACTTCAATGCAGTTGGAAGATAAATCTACCTCTGTATAGCCTTTAGCTCATTTCATGCAGGGCTTGCTCCTAATAAGGCCTCCCAACAAGCTTCCTTCAGTGTCATGGTACCTAGCTGATGAATGCTCCTTTTTGAACTTCTAGAGATCTGTGAAGTGAAGTACCCGGATCTTACATATAGTAACATAAAGTTGTGGTCAACTCTATTACCACCCTTGCATTTTAGGTATGTTTTGTACACAATATCTTGAGAAATAATTGGAAATATTCCAACTGTGTGTCGTCATAATATTTTAATAGTATGTTTTAAAGGTATACAACAAAAAAAAGATGTTTGTGCAACTTAGACAAAGTAATTGCTGAGAGAAAAAATACAAAATATGACCTGGACAGGTTTAATGGCACCCTTCACTAATATTTGGCTGCAAAATCCTTGACAGTGATAGCAGCCTCCAAATGTTTCTTGTAGCCATCGATACGTTTTGTACATCTACCTGCTGGTAGTTTCTTCCCCTCTTAACTGCAGTTTGTTCCAGCTCATAAATGTTTCCAGGATTCCTTTTACCAATGGCAGATTTCAGTTCTTTCCAAAGGTTCTCTGTTGGATTGAGATCAGGATTCATTTCTAGCCAGTTAAAAAGGGAAAAATTGACTTTTTAAACCAGGGGTCTCAAACTCCATTCCTGGAGGGCCACAAACCAGTCAGGTTTTCAGGGTATCCCTAACGAATATGCATGAGATATATCTGCATGCACTGCACCCCTTGTATGCAAATATATCTCATGCATATTCATTAGGGATACACTGAAAACCTGACTGGTTTGCGGCCCTCCAGGACTGGAGTTTGAGACCCCTGTTTTAAACCATTCTTTTGTAATTTTGGATGTATTGGGTCATTGTCCTGCTGGAGGACCCATGACCTTCGACCTAGACCTAGCTTTCTGACCCTAGATAGCACTTTTCACTCCAGAATACCTCTGACGTCATGATTCTTTTAATACGTTCCAGGGCTTCATTTCCTGAGGCAGCAAAACAGCCCCACAATATTATGGAACCTCTACCCATATTTAACTGTAGGAAGGGTATTTTTCTTATAGGCTTCATTTCTTCCCCTGTAAATGTATCGCTGGTCTGCATTGCCAAAGAGCTCAAGTTGGGTTTCATCTGTCCAAAGAACATTTTCCCAGAAGGATTGTGGTTTCTCATGGTGAATTTGGGCAAAGATCAGGCATGCCTTTTTATGTCCATCTTTGAGCAGTGGGGTTCTCCTTAGCCCTCGCCCATGAAGTCCTCCTTTGTTTAGTGCATGGCGTATTATTCATTTTGAAACCACCACTCGAGATTGCTCCAGGTCAGCCTTAAGCTCTTTGGATGTTGTATGTGATGTTTTTCCACCAGTTCGCACTAACCTTTAAAGACTTCTTGGATTAATTTTCCTCTTCCTACCATATGGGAGGTTCTTGCTGGTTCCACGAGCAGAAAACGTCTCTTATTTGCATTTTAACATAATACATTCAGGCATAAACACGAATGAGCAGAAACTTGGTACAAAGCAACAGTCGCCAAAAGAAAAATACAAAAAGGTATTTAAAATTACCAAACATTAGTCCACAATCAAGGAATTACGGAAGGCCCTAGGAAATTATAAAAAGAAACAAATAGACCCTTAACAGAGCATACATACAATCATAGTGGAGCAAGACTTATGTATCAGCTGGAGGAGATGCAACAGTAAACACTGTGTAGGTTCCTAGCAACTAGAAATTCCAGCAATTGTCGAGGGTCAAAAAACAGAAGCATCAACTTCAAAACGTCCCACCTAGGGATAGAACCCTGCATTTATACTCCAGAAACTCTCCTCCTAAGCTGGGGAATCCTAACTAAATCAGGGAAAATGCATCTGCTTAATTTCCCTAGGTTCCCCTGTTTTATCACCTCAGGAGATAGTTTGCAAATACGTCAGGGAGGTCCTGAAGATCTCCCAGGAGAAATTGCCACGTTTGACCAGGATTCATTATTTGACAGTTGGGACTGCCGGCTGCAGTGGTGCCCCTGAGAGCTCTCTTGGGGGTAGGAGATTTGTCTAGCCTCCTCGAGAGCTCTCAGGAGGCGATTACAGCCCGTTCCACTGGCCTGTTAACTTTGGCTTTAGAGTCAGATAAATCCTTAATTCTCCAGTAACAAGCAAGACATCAGTCATCACATATGGGCAATTTCGGCGCCAACGGTGCCTGTGCAATAGCTTCTCCCCAGCTTTCAAAGGACTGAACTGTCCTATACCCGCTTCAAAGCCCTCCTCAAAACCCACCTTTTCTGTCAGGCTTTCGATCTTCCTCCCTCTGCTGATGGTGCCTCATCCCCTAGTCGTGCCCTCCATCCTCCATGATTCCTTCCTGTTTCCCTCTCCTCCCTTCCCTTCTCCCCCTCCTCTTCCCCGCCTCCCCGTACCTCTCTGGGCCTTTTCTGTCCTCTATCCTATCTAACTGTCTCTCTCTGTCCTATCGTATTTTGGCGTTCTTCTCCGTCTTTTGTTTCCAGCAGCTGACATTTTTGTATTGTACACCTTCCTGATGCTTCGGCCTGGGCGGTTTATTAAGTGTTTGAATAAAGATAAAGGGAGATGCACCATGCATGCATGATCCCCTTCCTGCACAAGGGTGCCATCTTGCCTCAGTTTCCTTTTTTTCCACGGAGCCCATTGGGGGTGTCTATTTTTTCTCTTGAATTTCTCCTTTTCTCCGATCACATACCGGTTCCCTTTTCTGCCCCCAAGCTTGCTGGCCTTACGGAATTGCAGGAGGTCCTTTGTTGCTCTTATGTCATTGGGAAGTGAGTTCCACAATATTGGTGCAATGTAAGAGAAGGCTAGGGAACTAGTACATTGGTTTGTGTTGCTGATATGGGAGGGGATTTTGTAGGTGTTTTGGTGAGTTAGGTGTTGTGAGGAGGGCTGATAGTTGGGTTGTGGCAATGTTATGGTGCTTAAATATGATCATTAGGTATTTATATTTTATTCTAGAGGTGATTGGTAACCAGTGGAGGTCATAGAGTATGGGGGTGATGTGTTCAACTCGCCTTGTTTTTGTTGCTATGCGTGCAGCAAGGTTTTGTGCTAGTTGGAGCTGGTGGGTAGTTTTTTTTTGGGAAGTCCTTGTAAGATGCTATTACAGTAATTTGTGTGTGGTATTATTAGAGATTGTAAGACCGTTCTGAAATCATCTTCTAAGAGTGGTCTGAGCCGTTGGATGTAGTTCTTAATTTGAAGTACCGTAAAACCTCTAATAGACCGCCACCTCTAATAGACCGCCACTCCGGCGGAGAGGTTGAAAAATAGAGCGCCACCCTCTAATAGAGCGCCACCTCTAATAGACCGCCACTCTCACCTTGTGTAAATTTACTGCATTTAACATTCATGTGTAAAAGAAACGAAGATTTTCTCATAGAGTTTCTTTCTTTGTTCGAAACGATAAAAAGATTTGTAGTTTATGAATGTTAATGTAGACGTCTTGTTAGCGCCTTTTTCTGATGCAATATTTCATGTGTTTTCTACCGTACTATGCTGTATTGCGCAATGTAAAAGCAGTGCTCACTGCTAACGTTCTAGTTTGATTTGGCTGTCAAAAAGTGATAGTTCACAGACGCATTTTCTGCACATTACAATAGTCGGCTGTGTGTAAAGTTTGTCCACTTAAAATTTTGGCCAGATAGTTGAAAAATAAACCGCCACCCTCTATTTGAATGCCA
Organism: Ichthyophis bannanicus; assembly: GCA_033557465.1. Lineage (NCBI taxonomy): Eukaryota > Metazoa > Chordata > Amphibia > Gymnophiona > Ichthyophiidae > Ichthyophis > Ichthyophis bannanicus. The sequence continues at coordinate 843,649,113 of CM066031.1, forward strand.
CCTCTAATAGACCACCACCTTGGCAGAGGGGTTGAAAAATAGAGCGCCATGGCGGTCAATTAGAGGTTTTACGGTATATACTTTCTGTAACTGCTTTTATGTGTTGGGTCATGCATAGAGTTTTATCTAGAACTATGCCTAACTATTTCCTGTATGAGTATTTTATTGGGGGGAGAGGGGGGTGAAGTTTGGGTTTCTTGAGATAGAGAGGACTTCGGGTTTTTTGAGATTGATTTTGAGGTTGTGAGTGTCAAGCCATTCTGTAATTTAGGTCATGCATGCTGTTATTTGGGAGAGATCCAGGTTTGTAGTGTCTATTGTATGGTACATCATTATGTCATCCGCATAGAGATGAAAGTTAATATTGTGTGAATTGAAAATGTTGCAAATTGGCTGAATGTAAATATTGAACAATAGTGCGGATTATGATGCGCCTTGGGAGATTCCCTGTTTCTGTGAGAAGACTGAGGATGAGTTTTGGCCTATTTTTACCTGCAGCGTTCTGTTTGTAAGATAAGATGTAAACCATTGTATGACTGTTCCTTGCAGTCCAATTTGTTTTAGCCTGTCTATTAGGACGATGTGGTTTATGCTGTCAAATGCTGCTGCTACGTCAATAAAAATTAGTATAAAAGCCTGTTTACTAGAGTCTAGGCCACTATCAGTTTGTCTAGCAATGTTAGCATAAGGGTCTCAACACTATGTTGCGGTCTAAATCCGTGTTGATTCTCATCCACTGGTGCATTTAGTTCAATGAAATCTTGAAGTTGCAGTTGTACAACGTTTTCTATCACCTTCATTAGGAATGGCAAGCTTGATATTGGTCGATAAGAATTGGGTAGATTTTTGTCAGAGGATGAAGCTTTTAGTATGGGACGGATTGTAGCCTGTTTTAATGCAGGTGGCATGTATCCTTGTTTCAATGAGGAATTTACTATATCACAGATGGTTGGGGTGAACACATCTTTAGTTGCTTTCAACCAGCTGACTGGGCAGGGATCCACTGGGAGAGGTTGTGGTGTTTATATTAGTTATTATATTTTTGAGATGTTTATTGTCTATAATATAGATTGTTGACCATGCTGCATTGTTATGTGGATTTGACTTTGTGGTCTGGGGGCTACATGGGACCATAGTATTCTCATTGTGGGTTTGTGGGTTGAGTTTGCTTATATAATAATTTGCTATAATTTGTGGATGTAGTGTTGTGTCATTATTATCTTTGGGGATGTGTGTTTTCGTTAGGGATTTCACTATGGAAAATAGTTCCCTGGGTCTATTAAGTGATTTTTTGATTAGTGTTGTATAATAATCTTTCTTTCTATTGTTTATGGCATCTTTATATTAATGTTAATGTTTGCATATATTGTCGGTGGTTGTTTTCCGATTCTGTCCGTCTCCATCTTTGTTCCATATTTCTTAATTTTTGTTTCAATTTTTTTAGATCTGTTGTGTACCATTTATTTGTGTTTCCGTTTTTTTTTATATCTGTGAGGGTTTGGAGCTATGGCTGAGCACTTTGGCTAAGGTTGTGTTCCAGTTTTGTATGATGTCATCTAGGTTACTGAGTGAGCTGTCAATATTGGGTATGGTATCGTCTAGAAACGATGTTTTGTCAAATGTTTTTTATTTAGTGTATATTGTGTGGTTTTTGTCTGTCATATTTTTAATAGGCAGTGTTGGTAATGCAACGGTTATAAGGAAATGATCTGTCCGTGGTAGTGGGGTGGTTATTGGTGGGTAGTAGTTAATGTCTTGGGTGGTATCTGTTTGGAGGAATACGAGATCTAGTGCATTGCCTTTGCTGTGTGTTGGGCTTTGAACTACTTGATTAAGGCCCATGTCTGCCATTGCATTTAAGAAATGTGTAGAGTGTGTGTTATGTAGTGAGGGGAGGTTAAAGTCACCAAGGATGTATTGTGTTTTATTAGTCTTTGTGGAGCATGCTAGTTCTAAGATGGAAGCTAGGTTGTCCGAGGAGGTTGAGGTGGGTCTGTAAATTAGGGTGAGGGAGATATTCTTATTTCTGTGGTCAAGATGTCCATTTCCTCAATATTTTTGCTCATGTGCTGGGTTGTGTTTAGCTCTTTTTGGCTAATATTAGCACACCTCCCCCGCATCTATTGTTCTAGGGCAGTGGTATAGGTTGTAGTCAGGGAGTACAAGCTGATTCATTAGTACCTGGTCAGTTTCTGTTAACCACGTTTCTGTCAGGCAGAGTATGTCTTGTTCTTTATCTTTTATTAGGTCTAATAGAATTGGGACTTTGTTTCTTGCTGATCTTATGTTCAGCAGGAGGCATTTTATAGGGTATGTTGGGCATGTTGAACTTGTGCAATTATACATATATGGTTTTATGTATATGAGCCTTGGGTTGTGGATATTGTTGTGATTAGAGGTATGGTAGTAATGGGGGGAGGGTATATAGCTTCTGTAGCAGTAGTGTATTGGGATCTTACTTTGGAGTAGAGGGGTAGGGTGGAAGGTTTGTATTAGAGGGGTTATGAAGATTAGCAGGGCAAAGATGTATATTATGTATTGTTTCTCCATGGCAAAGGGCTATGTTATTAGTTTAGTAGTGTTCTGATATCAGGTAAACTTAAATTGGATCTGCCCTGCTTCCTAGGTACATACAAATTTAGTCAAACAATTATGAACAGTGCCTTTAAAACATTCTAGTTGATGTAGGGCTTAGTTACAATAGCGGTTTACAGAAACTCACAGTTTCTGACTTGAGGACGAAGGTCTGCAGTGCTGGAGCTGTTTGATTGAATGCTGTATCAGGAGCAGTGCTATTGTTCGCCTCTGTGCCCTGCCCTCCCGGCTGCTCTCCTTCTCGTCTCTCCCTTTCTCGTCTCTCTCATTCTCGTCTCTCCCTCTCTGCATAATCTAACCCAGGCTTGTACCTCCAGGGTCTTAACCCCACCTCTTTCTTTCCCAGGTGTTGGTAATCCCCCTACCTTCTGATATTAGAATAATCGGTGCACTTGTTAAAGTAAGGGGTTTGGTCCTCGTGCTTGCAATCCCTCTTTCTTACTTTATCAGTCATTGGCTGAAACCTGTTCCAGCTGGGGTTTTTCTGTCTTTGAAACCTGGCTGTGGCTTTCTCTCCCTGCACTCCTAGAAGGGGACCCTTAACTAGGGTGAATTCGTTATGTTTCTCACCTCCCCCACTCTCAGGATAGCTGACTTTGCCATACCACATTGTTAATGAATCCCTCAGACAAGGACACATGCCAGACATCCTCAAAACCTTCATCATCCGCCCAACACAACTTAGACCCCCTTGACCCCCGCCTCCTTCAGGCCTATAGCAAGTCTTCCATTCACCGCCAAAATCATTGAGAAGATAGTTCAACAACTACTTCAAGACCACCTGGATACCAACGACATACTGGACCCGCAACAACATGGTTTCCGTCCATTCCACGGAGTCGAGACCCTCATGACATCACTAATGAAACCCTCATCAAGAGCACACAGACCAAGCACTCTGGCTACGCTATGATCTTCCTGGACATATCCGCAGCCTTTGACACCATCTCCCACAACATCCTCCTACACAGACTCCAAGAAATTGGCATCAACAACGTCGTACTTCAGTGGTTCCACACCTACCTGACCAATAGACAACTGATCCGCACAAGCATAGCAACCTCCCGCCCCTTTCAGCAACACCAAGGAGTACCCCAAGGATCCACACTATCCGCCATGCTCTTTAACATCTACCTGCAACCACTCTGCTCAATCATACGCGCCCATAACATCAACTACCACATCTGCGCAGATGACATAATGCTCTATGGACCGATCACAACTACCAACCCAACAAATGATCAACTAACAGACTGCTTCATGGAAATCTCCAGCTGGCTACAAAAGAACAACCTATCCGTCAACCTAAAAAAAACAGAAGCCCTCATAGTAACCAAGGATCCAAACTTCACACCACCACCACACCTCAACTTAGGAACCACACAAATACAAATACAACCACACATAAAATACTTGGGAATCATCATAGACCAAGCGCTCACACTCAAGCAACAGATCAAAAAGACTACCGGAATAATATTCCACAAAGCAAAAACAGTACAACGCCTCGGACCTCTCCTTGATCCACAGGACTTCAGGACAGTCATGCAAGCTATGACGCTCCCCCACCTGGACTACTGCAACATAATCTATCACAGACTACCTGCCACCCACACCAACCCACTACGAACAGCCTTAAATACCACAGCAAGGATTATCCAAAAAGCAAAAAAACAAGATCACATCACCCCAGTCCTGAGAGAACTGCACATACTCCCTCTCGAAGCAAGAATCAAATACAAATCAGCCCTACTTATCCACAAAGCCCTCTATCAAATGCAGACCTCCCAGCTCCGAACTTTACTGCCCCAACCCACCCACAACAGAACAACCAGACAAACCACCAGCAACACCCTCACCATCCCCCGTGAACGAACTAAATACAGTCAACGGACCTGCAACAAAGCCTTCAAACTATACACGCCATCCCTCTGGAACTCCCTACCAAGTCAAATCAGAAACAACAGAGATCCTTAAACATTAAGAAAACAACTAAAAACCATCCTGTTCCAGAAATACCTTGGGCCAGAAACAAACATCCACCACTGATACCCTCTCCAGACCCTTTAACATACCCACAGATCTACCTACTAAGAGACTGATGTCCATTGTTTAAGTCCTTAATGTCTGTCTAGATCATTAATGTTGGCCTCCCTGGTGACAGCCCTCCACCCTAAGAATTGATTACTGCCCCCCCCCCCTTTGTTAAACCGCTTTGACCCGGTGAAAAGTGGGATATAAATACAGTTAAATAAATAAAATAAATAAGTGGTCAATTAAGAGCCTAATTTATTAAGCTTTTTTCCCCATAGAAAATGGGAAAACAGTCTTAGTAAACCAGGCTTAAAAAGTAACTGATACGCCTTTTTGGGGAGTGGGGTCTGCATTGCGACCTAGGTTTTGTAAGCTGGCTCCTGGGTTCAGAGAGAATTTCTCAAGGTCTGCTGTACCCCTTGGTGAGAGGGGTCAGGGTACTATTTCATCTATTTTGTTGTGCCCAAGAATGACTGTCCCTTCAACCAATTCTCAACCCGGGAGGGGGGAGTGTCAGTGTTTGCCTGTTTTTTCTCTCACTTCCATAAGGTGACCACGTGTTCTGTTATTGAGGCAGTCAGAAAGAGAGAGTTTGTGCCTTCCCTGGACTTGGCCAAAGCATACTTCCACATACCTATAAAAGCCTACAGAGGTTTCTGCGTTAAGCCATTTTGGATGACCATTTCCAATTCCGGACTTTACCCTTCGTGCTGGCAACAACTCCCCAGATCCTTCTCCAAGGTAATGGTGTTGGCGGCCCTGCATCAGGAAGGTATAAGGGCCAAGTTGGTACATTGTCGGATGGCAGCGGCTTAGGTAGTGCAGTTTCTGGAGAGCTTAGGATGAGTAATGAACCACACCAAGAGTTATCCTTGCAATCTTTGGAGTATATTGGGGCACAGTTAGATACCTAGTGGGGTAGGGTTTATTTGGGCGAGCGCAGGGACAAGTGTCTGTCTCAACTTGTTGCTTTCCACATCCCAACAGGTCCCTAAGTGTGGGACTTCAACTTCTGAGATCAATGGCAGTCACTTTGGACCTGATTCTTTGAGCAAGGGTATACATGTGTCCCCTTCAGAAGGTTCTACTTTCAGGCTGTCTCCTATTACAGGAATTAGAGATTCCCCTTCTACTCCTGTCTATGGTGTGAAGTTTGCAGTTTTGGGCTCTGTCCTCCAACTTAATGAGGAGCATTGACCTCAAGACCACCTTAGTGAGTTGTCCTGGTCTCTGATGCCAGCTTCTCAGGGTGGGGAGCCCATTGCTTGGGTCAGGAAGTGCATACTGTGGTGGTCCCTGTGATAAGGAAGCTTATCATAGCTCAGGAAGGAGCTATAGAAAAGGTGAAGTGTCTCTGAACAAGCAACCTGTCAGTTCTGGTAGAAATAAGAAAACAGAAGATTTCCATAAAAGACTACCAGTCCCAGAATGCACCAGGTTTCCAACAGCCATTATAGGAGCTGAAGTGGGGAAACATGTGTTCAATCAGGAGGGCTATGAGGTAATCCCCAAGCACTCATCTCAAAGGGCAGGGCCTGATTCAGCACAGCTGCGCTGTGCTAGGGTGGAGCACTCATCTAAGCAGAATAAAGGTAGAGTTTATTCTACAGAGAATAAGCTTGGAGATCCTCGTCTTGGACATCCTCAGTATCTTGGACATCTTCATCATCTGGAGGATCATCAGAAGCAGAAGCCAGAGCGGACGGACAGAGAGAGTAAGAAACCCTTTGGAAGAAAGAAGAGAAAAGCATTTGGGGGGTCTAAAGGAGTCCATAGCAGTACGTATACTGGAAGGCATTCCAAAGGCAAGCATACACCATTGGACTGTGGAAAGCCAGAGGAGTGGTGCTGCAGGGCCAGGAATCTCCAGACGGTACCTGTGAGGGAGACGGCTGCACTTGGAAGGGACCCTAGGACCCATGCCAGAAGGTATGTGAAGAGAGACCCAGTGTCCAGGGATCTGGATTGGAAGGCTGGACATAAGAACTGGACTACATACTGGCCAGGCTATTTAGAGAGGAACTCTAACAGCAATGGAAGCTCAGGTATGAATATTGATCTATGTCCTAGCTATATCCTTGAAAGACAGCAGGGAAACAAGTATTGTTCTGAGAGTGCTCCATTGAGAAATTCCTCTGTGCCAGTCCATGATATTGAACCCATGATTGTTGAAGAAGGGGGAGAGGTTGTAGATGCAGGCTGTGAATACATGGATTGCTCTCTGTCTAAACTCCTTCAGCATCGGCGGCCATACCCGGAGGCTCCCCAGTCGGGGTAGAGCACAAGGCAACAAGCAGTTTCCCGCTCCTGCACTCCAGCCCTATCGGGGCTGTGGGAGGACACAGTGCACGCTTTAAAAAGCGCCGCCAGCAGGAAGCAGCCTTCTTCAGCATCGGCGGCCATACCCGGAGGCTCCCCAGTCGGGGTAGAGCACAAGGCAACAAGCAGTTTCCCGCTCCTGCACTCCAGCCCTATCGGGGCTGTGGGAGGACACAGCGCACGCTTTAAAAAGTGCCACCGGCAGGCGCGCCCGCGCCTTGCGTGCCCGCACCTGGCAAGAGGGCCCTTTGGCGTGGCCCTTAGGCGGGGCGTGACAGGCGAAAAACGAACTGTAACCTAGCGCTTAATCAGCATACAAAGCACCATAATCTACAAGCAACTTGAACAGCAGTTATTGCCAATACCAGCCTTCTAACAAACAGACTCACTCTCACATTAAATCGCCATCTGCAAACTCCCCCGAGTTCAAGCAGCTGGAGCTCCCCCAGGGTTGAGCTCGCTCCCACTCTCAACTGGGACTTCCATTGATCACAGCAAGTATACTACACCTAAACGAACTATCTAGAACTGAATTCTTGCACATTCATTCATAACGCCATATATACTGTTGTCAGTAATCATTAATTGCAAATACTGTTCCCAGTAGCTAGACATACTGTTGTCAGTAATCATTAATTGCAAATACTGTTCCCAGTAGCTAGACATACTGTTGTCAGTAATCATTAATTGCAAATACTGTTCCCAGTAGCTAGATATACTGTTGTCAGTAATCATTAATTGCAAATACTGTTCCCAGTAGCTAGATATACTGTTGTCAGTAATCATTAATTGCAAATACTGTTCCCAGTAGCTAGATATACTGTTGTCAGTAATCATTAATTGCAAATACTGTTCCCAGTAGCTAGATATACTGTTGTCAGTAATCATTAATTGCAAATACTGTTCCCAGTAGCTAGATATACTGTAGTCAGTAATCATTAATTGCCAGTACCATTAACCATATACACTGCTCTTTTCACCACAGATACGGTTCTGTCACTGTTCACCTACAAAACCCCACCTACTAGGTTACCTCACCAGCCCCTAACATTTGCAGCTAGCATTACCTTCTCCCTTAATACACAATGTCCCCTTTAAAGATGCATACATTGGTAACCCTCACCATTACTTATCTCCTCACCGCACTAGCTGGTCACTCAAACGCCTTTAACGGTGACCAAAACTCTATACCAATATTAAGAAATAATTGGAAGAGATGGTCAAATAAGACTCAAACAGACCAAACAAACCCTACTCATAACCACCACTCACATCTACTCCACATTGCCCTTCACCTTACCAAAAAATCTCAACCTAAACAACAGTACCATCCACCACTGCATTGCGCCCTTATCAATATTAGATCCATCCGCACAAAGTGGCCTTTGATACCTAATCTCATAACAACGCATGACCTTGACATTTTGATGATCACAGAAACCTGGCTATCTGACTCTGATAATGTCATTCTTAACCAGATGCTACCCCCAGGCTTCTCAATCCACACGTGTCATAGGAACAAACAAAGAGGAGGTGGAGTACTCATTATCTCTAAAAGCCAACTACAATTTCAGATGGACAAAAGTATTAGCACAACCCATCTAAACATACTAAACATATCAAACAACGAGCATTCAATCAACCTAGTCTATAGAGCTCCAACAACTTCAGCTGATGATCTGCCAACGATAGTTGACCGGGCCTGCAACACGGAAAAACCACGACTATCTAATTGGATATTGGGAGATTTCAACCTCCCCTCCCTACACGACACTCAAACCGCAGCATTTATAGAAGCGATTGACAACCTTGGATACAACCAGATAGTCAAAGATCCCACTCATACTATGGGAAATACACTAGACCTGATATTCGTTCCACAAGCCACCACAGAAACCAACCACAATTATGATCTTTCCATAATACCAGTACCATGGTCTGACCACAGCCTCATTTTATTCCAAATTCCCAACTCCTCCAATACCACTAACTCCAAATCCACCCTTGCCAAACCAACAATTAGGAGGTTCTGCCCCTTTGACAAAGAGGAAGTACTTAAGAATATTCTCCCAACACTACACACCTCTAAACCTGATTTGGATAGCCTAATCAATACCTGGGATCACACACTCAGAGCCAATTCTCAACCATCAAACATGGCAAGAAAGCCCAACCACCATACACATGTAGCTTGGTATTCTAACGAGCTAAGAACATCCCTCCTCCATCTTCGTAGACTTGAAAAACGCTGGAGACGATCCCGCTCTACTGAAGCCTACACAGCCTACTGCAAATACCTAAAAAAGCATCGCCAGGAAATAACAGATCGAAGGAAATAATTCCATACTAATCTCCTAAAGCAATCATTAAATAAACATCATGATCTCTTCAACATTGTATGAACAATGGCAAAGGAACCAACTCCCCAACACACTCAAACAATACATCCGCAAGACTATGCTAACTACTTAAAGTCAAAGATGACGAAAACAACCAACATCTGCACCATTGGACCAGCAAATATAGACAAGCCATCACAGTCAACCACATTAACCAAGTTTAATACATTATCAACCAAAGAAATTGAAAACACTATCGCATCAATAAATGCTACCACCGCAGCAAGTGATCCATGTCCAGCAGCCTGGATAAAAGACCTTAGATATGAAGTAAGCTTCTTCATACATAATATCCTTGAACAATCTTTTTCAACCGGAACCTTTCCTCAGTGCCTTAAACAAACCTCAATTAGACCATTATTGAAAAACAGCAAATTAGACCCCCTAAAAGTAGAATCCTACAGGCCAATATCCAGCATCCCACTCCTAGCTAAAATAATTGAGAAAGTGGTCCAACATCAAATACAACAGCACATAGACACTGAAGCTCCACTTGACCCTGCACAACACGGCTTTAGAGAAGCTCATGGAGTGGAGACACTCCTCATCACTTTATTCAATACATTAATCACAGGAATAGATAATATCCACCAAGGATTCATCCTTATATTCATGGACATCTCAGCTGCGTTCGACTCAGTAAGCCACCAAATATTTATCGATCGCCTTAAGGAAAAAGGAATTCTTGGATCCGCACTTGACTGGTGTATATCCTATCTAACTAACCGTTGGCATCAAGTAAGAATTGAAGAAAGAACATCTGAACCATTTCTGCAAGATCAAGGGGTACCGCAAGGATCCTCTTTCAGCACTAATGTTTAATATATATATGCAACCTATCTGTGACCTCATCCGTTGCTTTAATGTTACCTGTTTAGCCTATGCAGACGACATTCTCCTATACATGCCATTCTCCATCAACCACCCTGATCTTACACCATTGACAAAATGCTTCGAATCAGTAGAAGACTGGCTCCTCTCACAGAACCTAAGAATCAACCACAGCAAGACCGATGTGATGTTTATCACAAAGAACCAAAACTTCACACCTCCTACTACCTTAAAGATAAAGGACAAGGAATTGACAGTAAAACCTACGATACGATATCTAGGTATCACCCTCGACCAGCGTCTCAATATGAAAACCCACATAAAAAACATAACAAAAATTAATATATCACAAGATACGCACACTACGCCACTTACGACCTTTACTGGAACCCACAGACTTCAGAACCGTCTACCAAGCCTTGGTAATGCCTCACCTCGACTTCGCAAATGCAATTCTACATGGTCTCCCCCAATCAACTTTAAATCCTCTCCAACTGGCGATGAACACCGCTGCCAGAGTACTTGAAGGAATATCAAAGACAGATCACATAACTCCAATCCTAAAAAGACTCCACTGGTTACCAACCAACGCAAGAATCCACTACAAGATCCTAATCACTACTTTCAAAGCCTTAAACAATCAAGCACCATCAACGGTCGCCAACCTTTTACACATGCAGACCCTCAATAGAGCCAGAAGATCAGCTGCTATAAATACATTAACAATCCCGAAACAAACAGTCAGATACACTAAGGAAACATCTAAAAGAGCCTTCAGCATTCACTCCCCAATAGCTTGGAATGCCCTCCCACCATAATTGAGAGCTATAACCAGCCTAACACAATTCAGAAAAAGTCTCAAACACCACCTCTTCTTAAGCTATTTTCCAATTTAATCTTTCACAAGGGAAATACTACCGCCATATTCAGACCAAGACAATCCCAAATGTGACTAATGCGTATAGATTATTGTATATAGTTATATAGTGGACATAGTTTACCTTTTATTCCCAAGTTCTAAACTCCTGTTACTTGTAAAATGCACTACAGTTTTCTGTATGTATATGTTTGTTTCATGTAAACCGCGCTGATGACAATAGTGCGGTATATAAGAGATGTTAAATAAATAAATAAAATTACTGTTACAAAGTACAACAACCATCACAAAGAAATACAAACTTGTTCTTTAATCTACTCAGAAAAGCTCCTGAGCAGGATTTGAGCCACGCAGTAGAAAGTAAGCCAGCTAAGGGGTTTCAGCTGGGTAACTGCTAGCAATTGAGCCTTACCTAATTGCTTGTGAGCTCTGAGGGAATCACTTCTGAGTCTATGTGTGAAGATATAAGAAGTTAACCTGAAAAGAACAGTTTTTCCCTACTTTGTGGGTTTTGCTTGTTGTTTGAAGCACTACTAAGAAAATATTAGCTAGAGCCTACAGAAAAGACCAGTTTGTTACCAACCAGGTCTTTATTCTTTTGATTTGATTGCCTGACAAGTTCAGCTGTTGTTTTCCTGATTTTGTTTTTCTAAGTTTAACACTGAAAGCAAGTATCCTGTTTTATGTGCTACCAAGCATATCTGTGTTGGGAGAAATAACTCCATAAATAAATATCTTATTGGCTTTACACTCAAGCACAACTAATTATTGTGAACGGCTGTGTCTGGTATGAATGGACTACATTTCCCACAATCCCTTGCAAATCATATTAATATATGCCTTTGCCAAGACTGTGAACATTCTCACCCAGGCACCCGTCTGACATCCCCCATGAGAGGTGATCTGGGTCTTCTCAAACAATATGACGGCAGTGGCATATTTCAGTCAGCATGGGGACACCAAGAGCAAGATGGTGACTTAGGAAATGCGCTTGCTATTCCCATGGATGCAACGTCATTTGGTGGCAATCTTGGCACTGCACATTACAGGCATAATGACTCTGGAGGTGAACTTCCTCAGTCAGCACACCTAAGAAATGGGCTCTCAGCTAGGGTGCCTTCAATCATATTGTAGTTCACTGAGGCAGACCAGCTCTAGACTTGACTGCAACACAAATGAATGGAAAGGTGGAGGCTGCCTTCAGCTGATAAATTGAACTAGGCTATATGGCATGAATGCACTCATGCAGTTTTGCCCGCAAGAGGTTCCACTATACGTGTTTTTCTATATGTGGCCTCTGATAGGCCAATACTTCAGCGGATAGAGGATTTAACTGGATTTGGGTTTCCTGGTGACTCCGGGCTGGCCACGAAGACCCTGGTATGCAAACCTCATAGGTTTGCTGGCAGGGATGCCTATCCCCTTTCACTGGGGGAGGAGTCTTTTTGTCAACAGCCTGTCCTCATGGACAGCCCACGTCTGTTTTTACTTATGGTCTGGCTCTTGAAAGGTGAAGTCTGCAGCATAAAGGGTATTCATTGACTGTAATTGCGACCCTCATTGAGAGTCGCAGGTCCATGTTGTTAATGTATATCCGCCTGTGGCATCTCTTTGAGGAGTGGCATTGGAATCATAGAGTTTACCTAGTGGCATGCTGACCTACCAAGCCTTATGGCCTTTCTTCAGGATGGGTTTGGATAAGGGCCTTGCTTTGAATTGCCTGTAGTTGCGGATTGCTTCTGACTTGCTTCTGAGGGCTGGTTGGTGGGCACATCCTGGCCTCCCACACAGATGTATCCTGTTTTCTGTGGGAGATTAAGCATCTGCACCCCCTCCCCCCTTTCTGTTCCACTGTTCCCCCTTGACTTGGTGATTCAGACCTTGATAGACACCCCCCTCCCATTTGAGCAGTTACCAGGGGGTCACGTTGAAGGATTTGACCGTTAAGGCAGGTGTTTTTTTGTTTTTGTTTTTTTTTAGTGGTCCTTTGCTTGGCCTGGGAAATTTGAGTTACAGGTTGTGTCCTGCCGGGAACCTTATTTGACTGTCACACTTTAAGCAATGTTGCTTCGTCCAGATGCATCTATCTTGCTAAAGGTTGTGTCCATTTTTCATCTCAGCCAGATGGTTTCTCTTCCTTCATTTGCAGCTGATCAGTGTCAGGGGAAGGATAAGGTTCTTCGCTTGCTTGATGTCCGCAGGATGGTGTAGCGGAACTGGAAGGTAACTAATGCCTTTCACAAGTTCCTACAGGCTCTTTGTTTTGTTTGGGTGACCATGAAGGAGTGAGGCAGCCTCCAAGGCCACCTTGGGTCAGTCGATCAAGGAAGCCGTGGCATATACTTATATGTTGAAGGGGCATACCATTCTTTTGTGAATGCACTCTACCAGAGTTCAGGCATCGTCCTGGGCAGAGATCAGGGTGGTGAATCCTGTGGACATTTGCGGGGTTGCTACTTGGTCATCTGAGTACTTTTGTCAGTCATTATCACTTAGACCTCCAGGCGCACTAGGACATGTCCTTTGGGTCGGAGGTTCTTTGAGCAGCCGTGTTGTCTTCCCACCGAAATGAGTTATAGTTTGGGTATATCCTACTAGTCTGTACTGGAAGGTGAAATTTTACTTACCTGATAATTTCCTTTCCTGGAATCCTGCTAAACCAGTCCACGATCCACCCTAAGGAAGCTGCCTGCTGCTTAATCCTCTTCGGTTGCAGAATTTGCGTATAGCTTCTGTTGGTGGATGTTGCCTTTGGATTACTCTGAGACCTGCCTTTTCAGGGTGACCTCCTCGGGATTAGATATTTTTTTATGGGTGTGTGTGTGTTGGTTTATGGGACTTGTCATGTGAATACCGAAGAGTGCCCCTAGTTGTACTGGTCCTTGTAACACTGGTGATGTCACTAGAAGCTTCTAGTTTTCTCTGTCTCAATTATCTGTTGGCAGCAGGGCATAACCCACTTTGCACTGGTCTAGCAGGATTCCAGGAAAAGAAATTATAAGGTAAGTAAAATTTCACCTTGAGCTTATATAAGAATTATCCAAGCATGATATTTGAGCTTTGAAGACCACATAACTCATGTTTTTAGATGCAACTTTAAGTGAACAAAGGTTAGAATTACATGCTTCTACCAGGCAGAAACATCATGTAAAGTAAGTCCTTTTTATTTATTCCAGAAGACTCAAAAGGCTAATTCACATATTTAATAATACCTTCCCGCCCTCTCTCCCTAACCTTCCCCTTATCTATCCTCTTCTAGCTCATCTTTTTCTCTCCTATCAAGATGTTGTAATTTCCTTTCAACTTTCCGGCCTTGTGCCTTACTGTGTGATATTTTTGTATTGTAAACCGCTCTGACTATTATTGAAGGGCGGTCAAGCAAATGAAATAAACATAAAACATGATTAATTTATTTTTTTACTTTGGAAAAATTGTTCCTGATAAGATATATGTACTTTTATTAATAATAAACATAGTGCAGGCAGCCTGATCTAATTATGTTTCAATGAATCCCTAAGTGAACAGAAGCTGACACAACCTCTGCAAGTTTTAATGCACAATTACTATTTATTTGCAGTTTTTACAGATTCAAATTAAAAATATAATAAATATGGCAGGAACAAAGGTTTGTACATTTTCAGTCTGTTCTTTGTAACAGCAATTTTGGCAGAAATGACAGTTTCTTGTAACTGGCTCAGTCTTTTTTTTTTAATTCTTGCTTTGGAATTTTTTTCCCACTCTTCTCGTAGAACTCTTCTAGCTGAGAAATATTTATCGTCTTGCTTGCACTACCTGTTTTAGAACATTAGCTTCTAGGATATGTTGATGTTTAATTGATTCTTCTTCATTCTACCCAAACAGTATCACTGTCTTCCACGCAACCTCAAAGCATAATATAACTACCCTTGTGCTTAACAGTTGACATGCTGGGTTTTTTCCTCCAAATGTATCTTGGTGGTGGTTGCCAAACAGTGCAGTTTTCTATTCATCAGTCCAAAGCACTTTGCTCCAAAAAGTTTCAGGTTTATCAAGGTTTTCTTTTGCGTAGTTTAGATGGCTTTTGTGATGAGGTCATAAACAAATTTCTTTCTGAAAAATCCCATGTAAATCATTGTGTAATCAGCATAGTATCAACGTGGATCTGTGGACAACTACTCCATTGTCAGCTGAACTTCTTAACAGGATGTTTGTAGTGATCTGTGGGTTCTCTTTTGTAGATCTGACTAGTTTTGAGGTAGTTCTGTCAACTTTTTCTTAGATGTCAGTAACAAGGGAAAATGGGGGTTTGCTCATATTGAGCATCTGCCCACCCCACCATTACCCCCACTTAACAAATCCAGACATAGAAAGTCCCCCCATATCCACCTGATCACTCAGTTAAACTTCCAGTGATGCAAAATTGGATTTGGTAGTCTGCAGTTTTATTAACCAAAACATATAGGGGAAAAATCATCTCCACAGAATGACAATTACATCCTGAACCAGAATTTCCAAAGGAACACCACTATTGAGACCTCTGACAGAAGCCATTTATCATATAATTGCTGAATAGCCCATAACCTTGAAACTGGAAACCTCATGACATCCTGGTACCCCACCATGCACCAGCAAGGAAACCTCACTCCAGGAAGCCAGCCAGGCCTTTCGGAGTGGTCAACTGCACAGTAGCTTCATTCTCCATCAACAGACGAGAGAGGCCTCACTCTCCATGAACAGATTAGAGAACTATGGGCCATGCCATCAATATAAAACTGGCTCAGGTATCTTGCTGTGACATCACAGCATTCCAATGTTGTCACATCAACAAATTGGGTGAGTCATTCTAACATGCCTTTATCCCCCCACCAATGGTGCTCACCTGGAATCCACCTGCCACTCCACCTTCTTTTTCCTTGGTCTTGCCCTTCGAAATGCCTTACCTCCCGCCTTCCGTCTTGAGCCTTCCTTCCAAAAATTCAAGTCCCTACTCAGGACCATCTATTTCAATCTGTTTTTGATGTCTAGCCCTCCCTCACTTGATCTTTTCTCCCATCTCCGCCTCCCTCTTTCTTTTCCTGTCGGTCCTTTCCTATTACCTATATAAGTGTTCTATCTTTTCCTGTCTATAAATTGGAATTCTTTTCTTCCTATATTGGCAGTCCAAATATTGTTTGTATGCCGCCCTGATGCCTGCAAAGGTCTGATATATTAAATGGTGAAATAAAGATAAAAGATAAAGATCTCTAACAGTAGAAAAGAGAGAGGGAGGGTGAGTGTTCCACAGAGGCCACAGGAAGGAATAAGACTCTGTGTCCCAGGAATGGCAAACCTAGGTAAACCCTACCCCAACTCATGCCCTATACTCCTCCCATCACCACAATCACCAATCCTATCACAGACTGTCCCGCCATCCCAATTAAAAACTAAACTACCCTATGCAGAGCCAATCCCCACCCTCCCTTCCAAACCCCCTCCCATTCTATCAAAATGCTCCCTCTTCTTCCGTTCCCTGTTACCCACTAGCAGCCGATATTATGTCCAGCTGGCCCACATATCTTATCTTGACTTCAGTAGTTGTATATAATTTCCATTTCTTAATGCTTGATAGTTGAAATAATTGTTTGAAAGTGTTTAGAGATTTTTCTTTTTATATCCTCCCCCAGCTTTGTAAGAGTGAATTATCTTTATTTTCAAATGCTTAGACAGTGTTAAAAGTAGACAAAACAGCATTCACAATATTTATGAGATGTTAGAAGGGTCAAGAGCATTCTCCGAGAACAAGCAGGAAGTTAGTCCTCACATATGGGTGACATTGGCGCCAACGGAGCCTTTGGGAGATGCACCACACATGTGTGGTCCCCTTCCCGCCCAAGTATGCCATCTTGTCTGTCTCCTTTCTTCCACGGAACCCTCCAGATGTCTGTCCAGTTTCCCCCAGAAAGTGTGTTTATCTTGTTTTTGTCCGGTATGCGTACTGTTTCCTTTCCCGTCCCCAAGCCAGCTCACCTCTGCGTCGCTCCTCAGGCTTGTTCCTTTGTTTTTTTTCTCAAGGTATTCCTCAACCGGCGCTTTGCACCCTTTTTGCCGCAGACCTCGGACCCATGCCGGGCGGCAGAGCCCCCTTTTCCCCGATGGCCTCCAGTGGCTTCAAGAAATGTGATTGGTGCTGTAAGATGTCCCACACCAACCCGCATTACTGCTGCCTTGGGCCGGGGCATGACAACTTGGACTGCAAACTCTGCAGGACCATGACCACGAAGGCCATTAAGAACCATCAGCTGCAGCAAGAACAGTTCTTTCACAAGTCCGACTCTGCACTGGAGTCTCCAGCGACATAGCGCTCCGGGGCCCCCTCCGGTACCTCAGTGTCTCGTGAGGCCCATGCTGCCTTGGAGTCCCACAGCCGCTGGTCCTTTGAGAGAAAATCCCTGGAGGGTGGAACACAAGAAGTTAAAATCCTCGAAAACAACCTCAGAGGACGGATTTGGGAAGAAGGGAAAATTCCACTCCAGGCCCCGCAGTCCCTGGCGTGAGTCCGAGGGGTCGGAGCAGAAGCGGCCCCACAAGCTGCCCCAGAAGGAGTCGTCTGTATCCAGCGACTGGCCTTGGACATCCGAGGCCATCCTCATTAAGGACTCCCCCTCGACAGAACCGACACTGGGCCCAAAGCCCTCGTTGCCCACGCCGAAGGCTGCAGACCCAACTGACATGGAAACCAAGATGGCGGCCTTAGAAAGCATTATATTTGCCCTTGTGGCCATGCAGCAGGCATTTATGTCCAGTTCCTCCTGTTCATCTGCCCCAACAACCGGACTCTCGACATCAAGGGCTTCTTCGGATGTTGAGCTGAGCCTCGAGAGAGCCATCAGATGAGGTCCCGGTCCCTTTCCTCGGGACACTGATCCTCTCTAGCGCGTGCACGCGGTTCGGACCACAGGTCCTCTGGAGATCATGTGCCTTCGGGCTCTGGCCTCAATTGTGGTGACTGCAGGGCATCGGACTTCGAGTCTGAATGGGAGACCGAGGGTGAGGAGTTCCTGGACACTTGGCAACACAGAGATGTGCCCTCAGACCCATCTTCCCTGGTGTCCCGATGTTGTTCCCCGCCCGAGGGTGTCGCCTTCCTCGACTTTGTGCGGGACATAGCTAAGGCAATTGCCGCCGAGGAGGATGCCAGCATGGAGGAACTGGAGATTCTCCAGTATGAGCCCCCCACCCCCACCTGGAAGACCTTATGGTGCCTGTCCCTCCGATCCTCGAGCACCTCCTCCTCCGTATGTGAGAGACACCGGCATTGGTGCCCATTGTCAGCAGGCGACTTGACTATATGCCAAGTGGTTGTTATGGAAGGACAGACTAGATAGACCATGTTGTCTTTTTCTGTCTTCATGTTTCTAAGTCTGCCGAAGCCTTGGATTCCAGAAGACTCAACTTCCCCACAGCTCGATGGTCATTGAGTCTGCCATGTGCAGACTCGAGAACCAAAAGACCCATACCTTGGTACCCCCGGTAGGGAGGCCCGGACCCTTGATGCTCTTGGCCGAAAGGCCTTCCAGGGCTCGATGCTTGCTTGACAATCCAATCCTATCAACTGTACATTGCTATGTACCTTAAAGAACTGGTGAGAGAACTTGCCGGTTTCTCAACAGGTCTTGACGGGGAACCCCTTCAGCAGTTCATGTCTCTGGCCTTGGCAGTCAAGGAGTGCTAGAAGTTTTTATCTCAAACAGCTTATGACTGCTTCGAGTCCTCAGCCAGCTGCCGCAGGCATCGGGGTCAGACGTCAGTCATGGCTGTTCATCTGACCTCGAACAATAGGTTCAGGACAAACTTATCAATGTCCCCTGTATCGGAGAGAATCTCTTCAGGAAACCCATGGCAGATAAGGCAGCTGAAATAAAGACAGAGTTCCTGACAAGGACCAGATTCTCTTAAAAAGACCTCTGTTCAGCCCCGTAAGAAGTCCCCGGGCAAGAAGCCCTTTTTCCCAAGGAAAAAGGGATGTTTTGGTAATGCCTCACTGTTCCAAACCACCTTGGCCCTACAGCAAGGCCAACACACAAGGGGCAAGGGTGCAGCCCCCCACAAACAAAAGACCCCCAAATCCCAGGCACTGGCCCTGGCTCAGCCTGGGGAGAGCTTTTGACTCCTTGGGCATGACCTCTCCCCCATGAAGTCATCAATAGTCCTCGGGGGAGGGGGGGGCATCTGGCCCTGTTTGCCCACAGGTGGTCCACCATCACCACCAATTTCTGGTCAAGGAGGGCTGCTTCCTCCACCTGCAACGGGCACCACCCTCATACTTTCCAGGAGAACCCGTAACTCTTCTCCACCAGACTCTGCTCCTCACCGAGCTCACAAGCCTCCTCAAGGACAAGGCAGTGGAACTAGTGCCCAAGCATCTCTGGGGTACTGGCTTCTATGCCAGGTATTTCCTTGTTCCGAAGCGAACAGGGGGCCTCAGGCCCATCTCGGACCTGCAGGACCTGAACAGATTTCTGGTAAGGAAGAAGTTCAAGATGCTCTCTCTTGGAACACTGCTGCCATTCCTCCAGCAGAAAGATTGACTATGCTCTTTAGACCTGAAAGATGCCTATACGCACATCCTGATCCATCTGCTTCGTGATGGGAGGATCTCACTTTTAGTACAGGGTGCTGCCCTTTGGGCCGGCCTTATCACCAAGGGTCTTCACCAAGTGCCTAGCGGTGGTCGTAGCCCATCTTCGTCTCCAAGGGGCCTTCGTCTTTTGCTACCTGGACAACTGGCTCATAAAGGAAAGCACAGCTGCAGAGGTGCACCGTGCACACCGTCCACGCCCTCATCACCTGGGGGTTCGTCATCAACTACCCCAAGTCCCTTCTCCCCCTGGCTTAGTGCCTAGAGTTCATAGGGTCTCAGCTAGACACCCTCCAGGCGAAGGGTTTCCTCCCTCAGGAGAGGTCAGAACACCTCAGGGGGCTAGCTGCAGATGTACAGCACCGCCGGTCACTATCCACCCGACTTCTCCTCTGCCTGCTGGACCACATGGCCCCCACTGACCATGTGACACCATAAGCCCACTTACATGTGAGGGCTGCCCAGTGGTGCCTTCATTCTCAGTGGACCCAAGCCATAGGCAGACTTTGGGACAGCGTGAGTGTGACCCGATAGGTGGCAGATACCCCGCCACCTTCAGGCTAGGATGCCCTTCCAGGCACCCACCCCCAGAGGGTCCACACCACAGACGCCTGCCTGCTGGGCTGAAGAGCTCTAAGCAAGGACCTCTGCACATAAGGCAGCTGGTCTTAGACGGAATGGCAGCTGCAGATCAACAGTCTAGAGCTCCGGACAATATTCCTTGATCTCCAAACCTTCTGCCACCAGTTGCAGTACCAGTTGGTGCTGATCCAGACTGACAGCCAAGTTGCAATGTTCTACGTGAACAAGCAAGGGAGCACAGGATCGTACTCCCTTTGCCAGAATGCGGTAGCCCTCTGCTCATTTACGACATGCAGTGGGATGCTCCTGAGAGCAGTCTATCTCCCGGGCAAGGACAATGCCCTGGCGGACAAGTTGAGCAGAGTCCTCCAAGCCACACAAGTGGCGCCTAGATCCCAGGATGGCCTCCCAGCTGTTTCGAGACTGTGGCATCCCTCTAATGGACCTGTTTGCTAGCCCAGACAACACACAGTTGCCCCGCTTCTGCTACCTCCATCCACACCCGTCCCGGGTGACAGCGAACGCATTCCTCATTCCATGTACCTCCTCAACTCTTTCCCGCCAACTCTACTGGTCGCCAAGACCCTCTTCAAGGTCCAGCGTGATAGGGCATCACTGATACTGATAGCCCCACGGTGGCCCAGGCAACCTTGGTTCCTGCTGCTTCTCAACCTGTTGGCAGCGGCGTAGATTGCCCTGGGCTGTGCCCTGAGACTGTTATTACAGGAGAAGGGCTCTCTCCTGCACCCCAACTTGGGGTCCCTGTCATGGCTTGACTGCTGAAAGGATAGCCCTGGCTCCCTTCAACCTCCTACGGGACATGGAAGAGGTCCTTCTGGCCTCCTGCAAAGTCTCCATGAGGAGGATGTACACCTTCAAGTGGCGTCGCTTCTCAGTCTGGTACACTGAGAAGCAGGCGAACCCATTCTGCTCGGTTCAGATGGTACTCCAGTACCTACTTTACCTGGACTAAAGTCCAACTCAGTCGAGTACACATGTGCGCTATTGCAGCGCACCACCATGCCGTTCAAGGAAAACCCCTCTCAGTTCAGCCCCTTGTATCGCGGTTCCTGCAGGGCCTCATGTTATCCAAACCATCCCCCCCCCCGCCCACTAGTGGCGGAATGGGATCTCAGTGTGGTGCTCTCGCAGCTTACTAAGCCACCATTTGAGCTCCTGGCTACCTGCCATTTGCAGTACCTCTCCTGGAATGTAGTCTTTCTCATGGCTCTCACATTAGCTCGCAGGGTCAGCGAGCTCCAGGCTCTGATTGCAGAGCCTCCATATATGAGGTTGTACAAGAACAAGGTGGTGCTCCGCGCACACCCCAAGTTTCTGCCGAAGGTAGTGGCTCCATTCCATCTCAGTCAAGAGGTCGTGCTCCCCACCTTCTTTCCGAGGCCTTATGCTGGCAAGGCGGAGACCATCCTCCATAATTTGGATTGTAAAAGGGCCCTGTCCTTTTATCTGCAGCAGACTTGGGGCCACTGCAAAGCACCTCAGATTTTTGTATCTTGTGACCCATGTGACTGGGGCTCCCAGTGACTAAGCACACTCTGTCCACTTGGGTGGCGAACTGCATTGCCCTCGCCTTTGAGCAGGCTGGGATCTCACTTGATCAGCGGGTCTGGGCCATGGTTACTTCCATGGCAAATCTGCGTTCTGTACCTATGATGGATATCTGCCAGGCCGTCACCTGCTCTTCGGTCCATACCTTCGCAGCTCACTACTGCCTGGAGAGGGAGTCCCAATGGTACAGTGCCTTTGGCCAGGCCATACTCCGTAATCTCTTTGGGGTGTAGGTAACTCCTGCCACTGACCCTTCTGTGTTCAGGCTTCCGGAGTGCTGGTTCTCTGCTGGACACCTGGATCTTTCAAGAGTCTCTCAGTTGAAACTTAACTGTTGCAGTTCACAGCTCACTTCTCTGGCTGCCGTGGCATTTTATATAGGTTCTCGCTAGCCTGTAGCTAGGGAGTCCCATATGTGAGGATTGACTTCCTGCTTGTTCTCGGAGAAAGCATAGTTACTCATGTGTAACAGGTGTTCTCTGGGAACAGCAGGAATCGGTCCTCGCTACCCTCTCTCCTCCCCTTGGAGTTGCTTCTTTACCATATTTTAATTTTTGCCGTCTTAGACTGAGGCAAGATGGCACCCTTGGGGGGGGAGGGAAGGGGGCCATGCATGCATTGGTGTATCTCCCAAAGGCTTTCTTTGAAAGCTGGGGAGATGCTTTCGCATGAGCTCCATCGGCGTCACCCATTTGTGAGAACTGATTCCTGCTGTCTCTGGAGAACACTTATTACAGGTGAGTTGTTACGCTATCTGTTCAGCCTTGGAATTGTCTTCACCTGACCAATGGAAGACCTATTAAGTTATTACACTTTTCGGGTCTTGCTACCACTTTAAAAATATAAAAGAGAAAAAACAGGACTTCCGGTTAGCGATGAACTGAGCTAGACGTGTCGGTCTCGGCTCCGGAGCCTCCCATTAAATTCCCGCAAAGCCACTCGTGACGTAAGAAACCAAAGGGGGAAGAACAGATCAAATATCAAGGACAAGTTGTTGAGGTACTAAATTGGGTGAGTTAGAGGGTTGGAGTGGATGGCGACAAAAACCCTGAGAAAGGATAAGGCGCATGGAGGGGAAACCAAAATGGCGACAAGTACCGCGCTGCCGAGCCCAGACATGATGAACAGAACACTGGTGGAGGAGGTATCTTCCGCAGTAGTGAGGGCATTGAGTGAGCGTTTCACAGAAATAACACAGTTGGATCAGTTGAGTGGGTCCGTAGCAGACTTCACTGGGAGGTTGCAGCATGCAGAGAACCGGATATCAGCAGTGGAAGATGAGACCTTGCAATTTGAAAGAAGAATCCAAAGGTTGGAAGAAGTGCTTAAAAGTGAGAATAAAAATGATGAATTAGAAAATAGGGGATGCAGGAAGAACATCTGAATAGTGGGACTACCGGAAGCAATACTTGAAAAAGATTTGCATGACTTTTTGGAAAGTTGTATACCGCAGAGTGTACAACTTAGCGGAATGGCGGGGAAAATACAGATTGAGGCGAGCGCATCAGTTGGGAGTTCAATGAGAGGGACGACAGAGGCCAAGATCAGTACTTGCACGTTTCTTTAGTTTCCAACAGAAAGAAGTAATTTTGCGTGCAGCTAAAAGACAAACTCGAATGGAATATGAGGGGTCTAGAGTGTTGTTTTTTCAGGACTTTTCAGCAGCGGTGTCCCAAAAGAGAAGGGCATTTTCTGCGACATGCAGCTCCTTGTTAAATGAGGGAACGAGATTTGCACACATCTATCCAGCTAAGTTAAAATTAACTGTGAATGGGCGGCAGCACGTCTTTGTGGAACCAGAGAAAGCACAATAATTCTACAACACTCAAATGAAAATGAAGGTGAGCAGTTAAAGATGGCGATGGCAGAAGGGATCCAACAGATATAACAGAACTGATAGAACTGGAGGGACTAAGTATGCAGTCATAGAGGAGTATAATTTTGAAGATATCAAAGAGCATAACAGACTAAATGACATATATACGAGGGTTGCTCAGAAAGTAATGCCCCACATGTTTTTTCTCAATCCAGAATGAAGATAGAGGTATGAAATTGAAAGGGTAAGTAACTTGGAACTTCAAAGGACACGTGTAATTTTACAGTCGTCTGACAAATAGCGAGGCGGTAGTGATCCTTTAAATGGCGTCTGTGAGTGACACACGGTACAAACAACGAGCTGTAATTGAATTCTTGGTGGAGGAGAAAAGTGTGAGAAACATTCACAAACTGTTGTGTGCTGTGTATGGAGGTTCTGCGGTAGATAGGAGCACCGTTGGACGATGGGTGAAGAGAGTAAAGGCTTCGGGAAGTGGTAAAACGGAACTGGAAGATCGGCCACGGTCTGGGTGTCCTGCCTCAGCCACCAGTCCAGACAAGTTGCAGCACGCTGATGACATTATTCATGCGGATCGGCGCATCATGAGTCATGAATTGTCCGTACAACTTTCCGTCAGTAGAGGTAGTGCAATGGCAGTTATTGACTCTTTGGGATATTCAAAGGTGTGTGCAAGATGGGTTCCGCGAAGTCTCGCAACCGAACACAAACGCCAAAGGAAAGACATCTGCTCTGATTTGTTGGAGCATTTTGAAGCTGAGGGGGAGGCCTTTTTGTCCCGGATCGTAACAGGTGACGAAACCTGGGCTCACCACTATGAACCAGAGACTAAAAGGCAGTCCATGGAATGGCATCATGCTCACTCACCAAGAAAAAAGAAGTTCAAGACCACTCCTTCCGCTGGAAACGTGATGATCACCGGCTTTTGGGACATTGATGGCATAATTCTGGTGGATGTGCTTGAGAGAGGTGAAACAATCAATTCAGACAGGTACATCAAAACCCTTCAAAATCTGAAACGGCATTACTTGCGAATGCGGCCTAACTAATCCAGGACACACATTGCTTCAACATGATAATGCTCGCCTTCACACAAGCCTCCGAACCCAAGAGGCAATCGCCAAATTTGGTTGGACAGTGCTCCCCCACCCACCCTACAGTCCTGATCTGGTACAATCAGATTTTCATCTGTTTGGACCACTGAAGGATGGCCTGCATGGAACAAGGTTTGAAGATGACGTGAGCGTGATTCGTGCTGTAAAAAAATGGCTGCATGAACAGGACACGAGCTGGTACAGCGGAGGAATTAATGCCCTCGTTTCTCGCTGGCGTAAGGCCGTAGATGTTGATGGAGATTATGTAGAAAAATAATATGCTTTAAGGGCACATTAATTTATACTGAGAGTGATTTTTATACATTTTGAATGAAAACTCTCCGAGAAAAATAATGTGGGGCATTACTTTCTGGACAACCCTCGTATAATGGAACCAAGGAAATCTACGTTGGGAGAAGAAGTTGCAGGACATGGAAACGAGAAGAGAGAATTAGTAGATAAAGGGAGGATGCATAAACCTGAATAAATAGAAATTACTAATAAGAGACTAGTAGGCAAAGTACTGATATGTAAAAAGCATATGGAAAGAATCAACGGAAGGACCAAGGACAACTGTATAAAGAACAAGCCATGCTGAAAGCAATAGAGGAAGTTGATATATTCTCCAGGACCAAGCAGGAAGTCAGCCCTCACATATGGGTGACGTCGGTGCCGATGGAGCCCTCGTGCGGAGCATTTCCCCAGCTTTCAAGGAAAGCCTTTGGGAATGCAGTGCGCATATGCGGTCTCCTTCCCGCCCAAGGGTGCCATCTTGTTCCTTCATTTATCTAATGGAGGGCTTAAGACCAATTCAGTGAGAGTTCATTTGAGTGCTATTGCAGCTTCTTTCAAGCCTCTAAATGGGCAACCTATTTCCTCTCATCCTCTCATATCGAGATTTATGAGAGGCCTTTTTTTAAACTAAGCCTCCCATTAAGCCACCACCGGTGGCATGGGACTTAAATTTGGTTCTTGGGCAGCTTATGAAACCGCCTTTTCAACCATTAGCCACTACCTCCTTGAAATTCCTTTCCTGGAAGGTAATCTTTATTATTGCAGTCACATCAGCATGTCACATCAGTGAATTGCAAGCATTGGTGGCTGATCCTCCTTATACAAGGTTCCATCATGATAAGGTAGTCCTTAGGACTCATCCACACTTTATGCCAAAGGTGGTGTCACCTTTTCATTTAAACCAAGCGGTTTACCTTCCTGTATTCTTCCCAAGGCCTCATGCCTCAAATGCAGAAAGGAATCTTCATACTTTGGATTTTAAAAGGGCTCTGGCCTTTTACTTACAAAGGACACAGCAACATAGGAAGTCCTCTCAACTTTTTGTTGCTTTTGATCCTAGTCATTTGGGACTTCCAGTTTCCAAAAGAACACTGTCCAACTGGATTGCACAGTGTATATCTTTTGCCTATGAGAGTAAAAACCTTCCTCTGGAAGGCCATGTCACAGCTCCCAGTGTGAGAGCCATGGCAGCCTCTATGGCTCATCTTCACTCTGTGTCTATCGACGATATCTGCTGAGCAGCTACTTGGGCTTCGGTTCATACCTTCACAGCCCATTAGTAGATAGGGCTCTTTAACCTGGAAAAGAGACGGCTGAGGGGAGATATGATAGAGGTCTATAAATTAATGAATGGAGTGGAACGGATAAACGTGGATCAATTGTTTACGCTATCAGAATATAGAAAGACTAGGGGACATGTAATGAAGCTACAGGGTAAACTATTTAAGACAAATAAGAGAAAATATTTTTTCACTCAACGTGTAATCAAACTCTGGAATCTGTTACCGGAGGATGTAGTAAGGGCTGTTAGTGTAGCTGGGTTTAAAAAAGGTTTGGACAAGTTCCTGGAGGAAAGGTCCATAAACCACTATTAAAAAGGGACCCAGGATATCAATGCTTGACCCAGTACAAGCATTGTGGAACCTGTGGTCTTTTGGGGATATTGCTAGGTGCGTAGGACCTAGATTGGCCACTGTTGGAAACAGGATACTGGGCTTGATGGACCTCGGTCTGACCCAGTATGGCATGTCTTATGTTCTTATGTTCTTATTACTGCTTAGATAAGGACTCCCACCGGGATGCCTTGTTTGGTCAGGCTGTTCTTCAACACCTGTTCCATACTTAATCAACTCCTTCCCACCATCCCTGATAGGATGCCAGAGATCCATGGGGAGAAGTGGAGCCCTTTCTTAAGGGCACACAACTTCTGGGGTTTCTCCCTGGCATCTGCAGCTAGGGAGTCCCCATATGTGAAGACTACATTCCTGCTTGTTCCTGGAGATAGCATAGTTACTCACCTGTAACAGATGATCTCCGGGAACAGCAGGAATATAGTCTTCACAACCCACCCACCTCCCCTAGGAGTTGTATCTCTCTATCTATCTCTTTCTGTCTCTCTTTTGTCTCAGCTTTAAACTCAACTGGAGAGGGCCAGTTGGGAAAGGCGGGAAGGCAGCACGCAGGCGCTGTGGGATGCTCCCAAAAGCTTTCCTATTGGATCCTGGGGAACGTTCCCGCGCAGGCTCCGTCGGTATCGACGATACCCATATGTGAAGACTAAATTCCTGCTGTTCTTGGATATCACCTGCTACTTGTGAGTAACTATGCTTTCTGATAGACCGTACACGCGGGTCTATAGGAACAGGGTGGTCCTACGGACCCATCCCAAGTTCCTTCCAAAAGTGGTCTCCTCTTTCCACCTCAACCAGGAGGTGGTTCTTCCGACCGTACGCGGGAGCATCGAAGGACTACTCAGCTCTTCGTCTCCTTTGACCCTAATAAGATGGGGTTACCTGTCTCCAAGCGTACTTTGTCCACTTGGGTAGCAGATTGTATCGCCTGGGCGTATAAGGCAGCCTACCTCCCCTTGCAGGATCGAGTCACGGCCCACCATGTCAGGGCGAAAGCTGCGTCAGTAGCTCATCTCCGCTCTGTTTCGTTGTCAGATATCTGCCGGGCCACAACTTTGTCTTCAAGCCAGACGTTTGCAGCCCACTACTGCCTGGAGAGAGAGTCCCAAAGGGACAGTGCTTTCGGACAGGCGGTACTCCATAATCACTTTGAGGTTTAGGCAACTCCTACCCTCCGGCCCTTGTGTTGGGCTACTGTACGGGGGTGTTCTCAGAGGATATTCTTATCACGAATGCTGAGGCTCTTGAGATGGAGCCATTTTTTCAGCTTAGGGTTCCCGGTAGCCTAGAGCTGGGGAGTCCCATATGTGAGGACTGACTTCCTGCTTGGTCCTGGAGAAAGAGTAGTTACTCACCTGTAACAGGTGTTCTCCCGGAGCAGCAGGAATCAGTCCTCACGACCCTCCCTCCTCCCCTGGAGTTGCAGTCATATCATTCATTTTGATTTTTTTGCTGTCTTTTAGCTATGTCATCAGACTAAGCAAGATGGCACCCTTGGGCGGGAAGGGGACCGCGCATGCGTGCTGCATTCCCAAAGGCTTTCCTTGAAAGCTGGGGAAATGCTCCGCACGAGGCCTCCATCAGCGCCGACGTCACCCATATGTGAGGACTGATTTCTGCTGCTCCTGTGGAGAACACCTGTTGCAGGTGAGTAACTACTCTTTATAGTAGACCCAGTATAAATCATAAATGTTTATAGAGTGTAAAGTAATAAGTAGATAGAAATTAAGGAATAAATGAGTAATTTGTATACTTTAGATTAAGGTTGAAAAATAAAGTATATAAGAGGGGGGAAGATATATATAAAAGATCTGTGTTAAGGCTGGGGTATATAAAAGGTGAAACTTAGGAAGGTTGCTGAAAGTGTCTTATGTATAATCTGTGATAGATCTATTGTGTCAAGGAAAGAATATGGAGATGGAGGGAAGGGGGAAGGAGGGGGCTTATGCTAGTTATAAAGAGAATAGTAAAAGCACCTCAAGTGAGAGATAGAAAGATCTTTTTAAAATATCATCCCTATTTATTGTTAAGTGTGTAAGTTAACAAAGTAGAGATCATTTGGGAATGTAAAAGGGGAAGAGGGGGGTTCTATGCTATATTAATGGAAGTCAGGAAGTAGACGAATAAAGGAGGGAGAGGAATAATAGGTAAGGGTTGGGAGGGGGAGGGCAGGAAAAGAAGAAGCGGGGGGAATAGTAGACTACGAATAATGACAGCACACTGAGAAAAGAGAGAGGGAGAGATAAGAGGTGAGTGTCAAGTTGGTGAAGAAGAGGGCAATATTATGACTACAAATGGAAAGAAGGAAAGAGTGAACAGACAGGCCTTAGGCTGGGAAGGTCTGTGCTTATGGATAAAAATACAAGAAGATAGAACAAAAGTATCTTATCAGAATATACATGATGAATAAGAACCTGTGCATTATCATTTGGAATGTTTGTGATTATTGGACATCCTATCAAGAGACAAATTTTTTTTAAATGCTCAGAGATAAAGGAGCAGATATTGCTTTACTGCAGGAGACCCATTTAACAGAAGCAGAGCATGGCAAGCTAAAAAGATGGTGGGTGGGACAGGTGTATAGCGCGTGTTATCGGGCAGTAAAAAAGCAGGAGTGGCCATCCTGGTGCACAAGAAGATTGATATAGAAGTGCAGGATATGTGGGTAGATTCCTCAGGACATTATATAATTATTAAGAGCGAAAATAAATGGTCAAGCATTAACATTAGGGAGTATCTCTAGTGTCCAAACGTTTATGAACCTCAATTTTATCAACGAATGCAGAAGATAATGGAGGGAGAGGACTGTTTGCGAATAATATTGGGAGAAGACTTTAATTGTGTACTGGATGCAAAAATGGATAGATCGACCAAGAGGGGGGGGGGGGACCAAAGGAGCACAAGTAGAATAAAAGGATTATGTGAAGAATATGATCTTACAGATGTATGGAGAGTTCTACATCCCATGGAAAGAGCATATACCTGTATGTCTAGAGCACATGGATCAGGATTTCGATTGGATTGTTATCTAGTAGCGACATCATTGGTGAGCAAGGTACATCGCGTGGAGATCGGCCCATGGTAATATCTGACCATGCCTGGGTCAGTTTGGAGTTGGAATGGGGAAGGCTTGAGGAAATGCATCACTGGAGATCTCCAGTTCAACTTGCAAAGGATAAAGATTTCCAGCAACTCGTAAGGAAACAATGGGTGATCTTTGAAGAACATAATGGAAGACATAAAGAAAATCCAATCCTCTCTTGGGAAACTGCGAAGGTAGTCTTGAGGGGTCAAATTATGTGCTATATGCAATCTAGAAGGAAGGCACAAACGGTACATCTGCAGCTTGAGAAAGATTTGAGAAAAGCTCAGATAAACTATGGCCTACGATCCACAGAAGAGAATAAGACATGTTTGGATACACAGGCGGAGTTAAATAATGTATTACATCAGAGAGCATGTCAGTCAATGTTCTAGTATCGATACCGTTTATACAGATATGGAAACAAGACAGGAAAATTGATGGCCTCGCTGGTCAAAGCAGGAGGACCACGGGTGATCAAGGCTCTCAGGAACAAAACAGGACAATGCCAAACAGGGCAGCAAGAACTGGAGAATATTTTGAGAGAGTACTATATGGAGCTCTACAAGGCAGAGCAATGCGATAAAGCTGCAGCTGAAAAGTTTTTGGGAGCCATAAAGTTACCGGTAGTAAATGAGATGGAGCGAGAGAAACTAAATGACCCGATAACAGCAATGGAAATCCAACAGTTTATTAAAAAGTTGAGAAAAGGAAGAGCTCCAGGTCCAGATGGATATCGAGCGGAATTCTTTCAAATATTAACAGATAAGGTAGCGGTGCCACTGGTGGATTACTTCATGGATCTGGTTCAGAGGGCAGACTTCCCCTATGAACCCAATCAAGCTCTGATAACAGTACTTCCAAAGCCAGGAAAGGATCAGATGCTCCCAGGGTCATACAGGCCTATATCACTTCTCAGTGTAGATATTAAGATAATGGCTAAAGTAATGGCGGAGCGTTTGGCCCCATTACTACTGAAACTGATAGATGAATCCCAGGTGGGATTTGTGCAAGGTCGTGTGGTAGCACATAACATTCTTTAGATGTTGGTGGCACAACAAGAAGCAGTTAAAAGACAGCAACCAACTCTATTCATCAGTTTTGATGCAGAAAAAGCATTCAACTGGGTCCAATGGGAATATACGTATATGGTTCTAGACAAATTTGGAATACATGGAGAATTTATCAATATGATTCATCTCTTGTACACAAAACCTTGTGGAGTGATATTGGTTAATGGACACAAAACGAGATCCGTTCTGTTGGAGAGGGGCACCTGACAGGTTTGACCCCTGTCCACCACTCTTGTTTGTGCTATAGCTGGAACCTCTGCTGGAGAAGATTCGCAAACATCCAGATCTGGAAGGTATCTCATTGGGTAAGGAAGAATTTTGTGTATCAGCCTTTGCAGACGACATGTTGATTTGCCTAAGGAATTCGGTGAACAAGATAGAAATGCTATTGGAAGAATTTTGCATTTATGGGACATTTGCAGGGATAAGACTAAATCTGGATAAATCAGAAGCGCTTCCACTGCTACCAGGGATACAGGAGGAGTGGCCAAGACGATTCCCACTGAGATGGCCAAACGATCAGATTAAATATTTGGGAGTATGGATTACTGCACAAGTGGATCTATTATATGGAATCAATATGACGACATGCCTTAGGAATATGGAAACGAGATTAACTAGATGGCGGGAGTTGCCATTGTCTCTTGCAGGTCGCATAGCATTGTATAAGATGGTGATATTCCCAAAATGGTTATATACACTGCAGACTTTGCCAATAATAAGACCCCTGAAGTGAGCCCTCCTTTTTAATTAAGTATTAAATGACGCTCAGAGCAGCTTGAAACACAAATTGGTGTTGCACATGAACTATACGATTCTATCATTGATTGGGACATTGGATGAAGAAATCTGGAGTGGTGATTTGTTCCAGATACTCCTGAGTTGAGCGGTACAAGGAAGGCATACAATCAGCAGTCACGCCGATACGGTCTTCTTCAAGATACCGGTAGCGGGTTTCTGCTTTATTTTGATAAGTACCTTGCGAGGACATTATTGTTTGGGGAGTATAATCTGTGGGGACTAACAATTAACTGAGATTTCTTTGGATGAAGAGGAGGTCCATTTCAGCGGTATGGGTATAACAGCTTGGTAGTGCTGTAGCACCCAGTTTTTAGATCTGTAATGGGTCATTTAATACTTAATTAAAAAGGAGGGCTCACTTTGGGAGTAGGATGATTCCTTCTCATGGTGAGTTATCCGACAAAAAATACATATAAAACATAATGGTTACAAAAAGATTATAGTGTGAAATCAAGTATTGGGGGGGGGGATATAGTTGGGTTGATTTCAAGGGGTGTAATTTGATATAAATAATAAGACAGCAGGAACAAAAACGTATGTACCAAATATTGACATCATTCTTGTGGAGAAAGAAGAGGGTTCGAATAAGAATTAGTATCCTGAAGGAGCCATGGTAACATGGAGGTTTGAGCTTACCTGATTATAATGAAGTATAACTTAGCTTGTGTCTGTCGACACCTAAAAGATTGGTTGTATGAGGTGGAAGATTACACTCCTCTAGAAGGTGAAAAGGCACTGGTGGCTCCATTTTCTCTTAAGTATATACTACATGCTCCTCCAGCATCACCTCAATTACTGAAAGACATATTAATGGTGTTGATGTATAGAGGCTGGCGGGCCTTGTGCACAAAAATGAGATGGCCACCTGAGACTACACCATTCCTGCCATTGAGGGGAAATCCGAGTTTTCAGCCAGGAATGGGAGGACTAACATATAAAAAGTGGCAGGAGAAAGGATTGGAAATAATAGAACAGGTGGTGACAGAAAAGGGAGAGATGCAACCATTCAAGGTATTACAAGAGCGATTTGTCCTCTCCAGAAATGACTTTTTTCCATATTTACAAGTCCGCAGTTATGTTAATACATTACCAAAGCAGTATATAAAGCACCATATATTGACACAAATGGAAGAGCTGTTGATGGCTGGAGGAGAGGGGAGAGTCAGAGTGGCACAAATACTTAAAGGTCTGCAGGCCTTGAACTCAGCTCAAAGTCTGTCTGGTTTGGCAGAACAATGGGAAATAGATCTGAAGATACCATTGAAGGGGGAGGAACTAATGGTGGCATTGGGTAGGATCCCGGAATTGACCACGAATGTTAATCTGCGAGAGATGCAGTTTTGAATAATACGAAGACTGCACTATGCTTCCAATAGATCGTATAGAGCGGGAATAGTGAGCACCTCGAATTGTCCACGATGTGCTGAGGCTAGAGTAACCCTGGGCCATATGTTTTGGACGAGTCCAGTGATTGGGAAGTTTTGGACGCAAGTAAAGAACCAAATAAGTGGGACACTGAGATCTGCAGGGACCTGAGGGAGGAGTGGCCTAGTGGTTGGGGCAAGATACTACAGGCTGGAAGGTTGGTGGTTCAAATCCCACTAGAGGACAGCAACCTTGGGCCGGAAGGACTGGGGTTTCTAGTCCCACAGGTGCTCCTTGTGGTCTTGAGCAAGCCACTTAACCCTCCATTGCCAATGTTCCCTGTAAGTATTAGTGTATGTGTCTCATATCCCCTTGTGTTACATGTATCCCTCAACCGCTTTGACCCGGTGAAAAGCGGGATATAAATGCAGCTAAATAAATAAAATAAATAAATCCTGGGACAGAGATTCTAGATCTGGAATGGACACAAGAAGATCGATTGGTTTGGGGAAAGGAGAAGATAAAATGGATATGTGCACCTGTGATGCTAGCGCATAAATGCATATTGGGTACTTGGCTGTGCCCAGAGGGACCAGCAGTGGGACCATGGAAACAATCTTTACATCAATACATGATGTTTGAACGAGAACAGTCAAAAAGCTCCAATCATGGATGTGCTTTTTGGGCATATGGGAGCCTTATATCCAAACACTGACAACTAGATTGAGAAGTCGAATACTGAATCAATGCCCACTGGACACTTGAGAAGATAGTGTGGAAATGATGTGGAAAGGATGAGGGGTTTAGGGGGTACCTGTTTAAAGTTTCCTCTCTCTTCTTGGGTCTCAAAGTAAAAAAAAATCATTATAATAGAGAGACTGGTGCTGTCATTATATCCTAAGGAGGTATAACAAAGTAAAGAAGGGGAGAGGGGGCAGGGGAAGGATAATAATGATAAATAAGGAAAATGGACATAGACAAGTACCCACTTACCTGAGGAGAGTTGATTATGGGAATCAGCGAAGAAGACATAGATAAATCTAAGGGTTTACACAAACAGAGGCTGATGGGGTTAAAATCCAGAAAAGAGTGGGTGGACTAATACAGTGTTTTTCAACCTTTTTTGTGCAAAGGCACACTTTTTTCATGAAAAAAATCACGAGGCACACCACCATTAGAAAATGTTAAAAACATTTACCTCTGTGCCTATATTGACTATATATAAAGTAATTCTCTTGAATAGGAATCAAACACTCACACCAACCCCCCTCCCCTGCTGGTTCACACCAACCCCCCTCCCCTGCTGGTTCACTCACACCACCCCCCCCCCCCTCCACTGCTGGTTTACTCACCCACCCCCCTGTCACTTACTCACCCCTTCTGGTGGGTCAATCAAACACTTACCCCCCTCCCCTGCTGTTTCACTCACACCATCGCCCCCCCCCCCCTTGCTGGTTCACTCACACCACCCCCCCCCCCTCCACTGCTGGTTCACTCACACTCCCCCCCCTTGCTGGTTCACTCACACTCCCCCCCCCTTGCTGGTTCACTCACACACACACACACACCCCTCTGCCCAAGCCGCTGCTTCTGCTTTGTACAGAGCAGCGGCTGCACTACACTTACATTGAAAAGTAAAGAGAAACTGTGTCAGGAGCCCTCCGGTCATCGCAGAGCCCGAGGAAGTGATGTCATGGGGGCGGGCTCCTCACAGGCTGTCTTTCCTTTTCAAATTAACTTTATTGCAGCTAAAGTTAATTTGAAAAGGAAAGACAGCCTGTGAGGAGCCCGCCCCCATGACATCACTTCCTCGGGCTCTGCATGATCGGAGGGCTCCTGACACAGTTTCTCTTTACTTTTCAGTGTAAGTGTAGTGCAGCCCCGCTGCTCTGTACAAAGCAGAACCAGCGGCTGCACTGCTATAGGGAATCGCGTTCGCGCCGCGGACTTCGGCACAAAAGCCGGTTTTTTGCTCTGGCCGCTCCCGATCTTGCGGCCAGAGCAAAAAACCGGCTTTTCAATGGCCGGTTTTACAACTGTGCCGGCAGCCGGCCTGGCCATGGAAAAACCGGCCAGGCCGGCTGAAAACCGGCCGGTTGGCAACCCTAATTTGTGAGCCAAGGCCACATGTTACGGATGAAATTGGAATTTTTCCCACGGCACACCAGACAATATCTCACGGCACACTAGTGTGCCGCGGCACAGTGGTTGAAAAACGCTGGACTAATACATGAGCATGCTTTGTGTGTAACCATAGAAATAGTTCAATTAAACTGTGGATGTCGGAAAAAAAAAGATTCATGAATCAACTGGGAGGGTATCCAAGCTTCATTTTATTATTTTCAATCTGTTAAAATCAGCAAATAGTAATTTTGCATTTAAAAATTGTGAAAAAGTCTCTTAGCTTTTGCATCTGATTCTGTCCACTTAGGGGTTCATTGAAACATACAATTTAAACAATTTTATGATTATCTGTATGTAGCAGTTTCTTGAAATTGCTTCTTTTTTAGTATAAATTTATATTTGTTTAACATTCTATACATCTTTTCTTTCAGTTGGGATCATGAACATGATGAAGTAAGTACAAAATTAAAATTGTAGCTA
The DNA here is from genome assembly GCA_033557465.1 of Ichthyophis bannanicus. Classification (NCBI taxonomy): domain Eukaryota; kingdom Metazoa; phylum Chordata; class Amphibia; order Gymnophiona; family Ichthyophiidae; genus Ichthyophis; species Ichthyophis bannanicus. The sequence continues at coordinate 843,684,693 of CM066031.1, forward strand.
TTTTACTATTCTACTGATTAGCATTATTAATATATAAATGATTTTGAAACCTTTCTAGATGCATTTTTGCAGTTTGGGGTGCCTCTGTTTTCGGAGGGAAAAAGTAATCACTCACATTGTTGTTTGGGTTTATGGTTTGTATATTTATTTCATTTGATGCAGAAGGAAGTGATAGAGAGCATGCACAATCTAAAATTCATCAGAAAAATCCAGTTAAAAAATAAGTAAAAGGATGCTTATGGAATCTTGTCTTTCTCGTTATCCAAAATGATTTAAAAATATTTTTCTGTCATTCCATTAAAAACTGACTTTAATAGAAGCCCAGCCCCTGGTCTCAAGTGATAAATGCTTTCTACTACCGTGGTGGGGAAGTCCCTGTTCTGATCTCTACATATCAAGCCCTTTCCTTCCTGGGTGGACTGAGGATGTTCTGTAGGCAGAAGTTGTCATGCTCATCATTTAAGGCTTCAGGGTCTGTGATTGCAAGGGCTCAAAAAGAGCCTTGCATATGGTCCCGGGCAAGCACTGTCACTGTAATAGCCTGAGTAGGTGTGTTTGTAGGGGAAGAGAGCCATATAAGATAGTGGAACAAATTCCTTGGTAGTTGTGAATGAATAAACATAGAACAGGAGGAACAAAATGGGAAAGTTAGACACTGCTTACAAATAGCCAAGGGACTAAAGTACAGAGTCAGGAAACTGTATATAAGTGATCAGTGGACTTTCTGTTCTGTTTGTTAAGAAGTAACATTTAATCTCCAGGAACAAGCAGGAATGTAGTCTTCACACATGGGTATCGTCGGTACCAACGGAGCCTGCGCGGGAACACTCCCCAGCATCCAATTGGAGCGCTTTTGGGAGCATCCCTCAGCACATGTGCGCTGCCTTTCCAACTGTCCCTCTTCAGTTCTTCGTTTTCCGTGGAGCCGACAGGTCACATACCCTGTCACTGCAGAAAATTTCTTCTTTAAACTGTTTTTCTTGTGGTTGCACCTGCCTCCGCTCGACGCCTACCGGTACCACCGGTTCTCTTTTCTTCTTTTCAAAAAAAAAAATATATATATACTTCTGAAGTGTTTCTCTTCAGAAAAGTTTTCTTTTTGGTGCTAGGCGCCATTTTGGGCATTAGACCCCATTTTCCTGAAAAATGGAAAAAACAGCTAGTGGTTTTAAAAAATGTACTGCTAGGCGCCATTTTGGGCATTAGACCCCATTTTCCTGAAAAATGGAAAAACCAGCTAGTGGTTTTAAAAGATGAACTGCTAGGCGCCATTTTGGGCATTAGACCCCATTTTCCTGAAAAAAGGAAAAACCAGCTAGTGGTTTTAAAAAATGAACTGCTAGGCGCCATTTTGGGCATTAGACCCCATTTTCCTGGAAAATGGAAAAACCAGCTAGTGGTTTTAAAAAATGTACTAAGTGTGGTGGTACCATTTCTGTCACTGACACCCATGACTGGTGTCTCAAATGTTTAGGCCCTGACCATTCTCCATCGGAGTGTTCCTCTTGTATGGGGATGACTAAAAGAGGAAGACAGAACCGGGCTGCAAAGCTCGGTACCCTCTTTTCTTCAGATGTGATGTCCATTGCATCGATGTCTTCCAGAGCCTCGTCTTCCTCCCATGGATCTCAGGTAACTAAACATAAGAGCCGGTCCTCAAAGGGTAGATCTCCTTCCAAGTATCAAGAAGCCATTGGCATTGCCCTTGAGGAAACTATACCGGCAAAACAGCCCCGGCGGGAGGCGTCGTCCTCCAAAGCACTAACGGGGCTCTAGAATGTTCTTGAGGCTTCGACCTCGGCAGAACTACTGGTGCCATGCTCAGGGGTTCCGGCCACTTCTACCGGTACCGACACCCAGAGATTCCTCGCTATCGAATGCAGTCTTGCAGCTCTCCTTATAACTGCGGTACCGTTGACACTGCTACTGATGGTTCAGCGGGCACCGGTGCCCTATCAGCACCTGTACTGGTACCAGTGCCGGTACCAGCACCGGTACCGATACTGGTACCAGCACCAACGGTACCAGCCCTGGTGGTATTTCTGCCCATGCCGACTTTTTCGAGCATCGACAGATCGGTACCAGACCAACTCGGTGCTGACTTCAATCGATACCAATACCGTGCTTTGCGTGAACATCGGGATCAGAGATGCTTCAAATCTTCCGATTCCGATGACTCGGATAATTCGGTTGGTACCAGAGTACTTCTTCCGGAAGACTCCTCTTCTCCTCAACAAAGAATGTCTCCTCCGGAGGATATGTCTTTTCAGGATTCTATTCGTGATGTGGCCCGAGGCCTATGAATCATGGTAGCTCCTGAAAAAGAACCTAGAGCAAAGGAATTGGAAATACTCCAATACCCTAAGGCTCCCAAAGAGGCAGCTACCCTGCCCATTCATGAAATTCTTCATGATTTGATGCTCAGAATGTTGGAAACACCTCTGACCAGATCTCCTCATTCTAGGAGACTCGATACCATGTATCGAGTTCCACCATGTCCTGGTTTTCAAAAGACTCAGCTGCCACACCATTCAGTGGTAGTGGAATCAGCCATGCGTAGGATGAAAAGTGCAAAAAGACATGCATCCAATCCTCCAGGTCATGAATGCAGGACCCTTGACGCCTTTGGGCATCAAACATTTCAGGCTTCCATGCTTTCAGCTAGGATCAGCTCATATATTTTATATATGGGAATGTTCCTCAAAGAAGTTACAGGAGACTTGGAGCTTATGAGCCCCCTTCTCCCTGATGACAAACGACAGGACTTCCTTACTCTTGTCAAGCATGCTCAAGACGTTTCCAAGTTTGTGAATCGTGCAGCCTTTGACTGCTTTGAATGCATCAGCAGAACTTCTGCTATTGCCATTGGTGCACATCGGATTGCCTGGCTTCAGGCATCAGACTTAGAGACTTGGGTACAGGACAAATTAGGAAACATCCCTTGCACAGGAAAAAACCTCTTTGGCAAGAATTGGCAGGAAAAGGCTAATTAGATAGATACTGACAATCTCACTTTAGACAGACTGTCAAAATCTACAGCCAATGCAGCCAAAAAGAAACCCTATAAAAAACGGTTTTTCAGTAAAAAGAGGGCGTCTTATCCATCCCTATACCCAGCAAGGGCAAGCTCAGGGTCAAGTTGCCCAAAAGGGACAACAGCAACAATCCAGACAACAAAAGAATTCAAAAGGCCCGAGATCTCAACCAGCTCCACAGGCTCAGCCCCCTCAAGGGGTTTGACTCCTTCCTAGAGAGCTTAGCTTTCCTGCCTCTGAAGGGTCCAGAACCCCTAAACAATCCAGGCAGGTTGTGTCATTTTGTCAACAGATGGCACCAAATAACAGCAGAAAATTGGACTCTGTCCATTGTAGGGGAGGGGTACAAGCTTCATTTTCACAGCATGTCCCCTCCTACAATCGTAAGACGGTTCAATTCCCAAACCTCTCCAGACATTCTTCTGGATCAAGAGGTCTCAACACTCCTTGCTCAGGAAGCAATAGAGGGAAGTGCCCATTCTCCAACAGGGTACAGGGTTCTACTCCCCCTATTTTCTTATTCCAAAGAAAACAGGAGGGGACAGACCCATTCTAGACCTCAGAGAATTGAACAAATATCTGTTCCGAGAAAAGTTCAAAATGGTATCTCCAGGAACAAGCAGGAATGTTGTCATCACATATGGGTATCGTCGGTACCAACGGAGCCTGCGTGGGAACGCTCCCCAGCGTCCAATTAGAAAACTTTTGGGAACATCCCACAGCGCTTGCGTGCTACTTTCCCGCCTTTCCCAATTGCCTCTCTCCAGTTCTTCTTTTTCCGCGGAGCCAGCAGGTCGTGTTCCTGTCACCGCAGAAGAATTCTTTTTTATTTCTTTTTTGTGGTCGCGTCTGCCTTCCTCGACGCTTTACCGGTACCGCCGTTTTTTTTCTTCTTATTTCTGTCTTTTAAAAAAATATATATATATATTCTACTTTTCTTTTCTTCAGGTGCATGTGCCTTAGGCCCAAAAACTTTTCCTTACAATGGAAAAACCTGCCTCAGGTTTCAAAAAGTGCACCAAGTGTGGCGGTACCATCTCCGTCACCGACACCCATGAATGGTGTCTAAAATGTTTAGGTCCTGACCACTCCATCACGGATTGTATGTCCTATGCCATGATGTCTAAAAGAGGTCGGCAGAACCGAGCTGCTAAGCTCAGTACCCTGTTTCCCTCTGATGCAGCTTCGGTGGCATCGACGTCTTCCAGGGCTGCTTCTTCCTCCCGTGGATCTTGGGTAACTAAACATAAGTCCAGCCGGTCCTCAAAGGGTAGATCTCCTTCTAAGCATCGAGATGCCTCTGGCGTTGCCCTTGAGGATTCTGCACTGGCAAAATTGCCCCGGTGGGAGGCTTTGGCTTCCAAAGCATTATCAGGGCTCCAGGATGTTCTCGAGGCCTCAACCTCGGCAGAACTACTGGTTCTCCAGGACCAAGCAGGAAGTCAGTCCTCACATTTCCCCAGCTTTCTATGAAAGCCTTTGGGAATACTGCACGCATGCGCGGTTCCCTTCCTGCCTAAAGGTGCCATCTTGCTCAGTCTCTCTTTTTCCATGGAGCCCGTCGGACGTCTGTCCTAGTTCACCCTGAAAATAGTTAGATTTTTCTTGTCTTTTCTGTGATTCCTTTGCAATTTTTTCTCCGGTTCAACGCCGTTTCCCCTTCCCGCTGGGTTCGGTACACCGGTATTGAGCCCAATCTTCTTTTTTCGGTTTTTGCCCTTCGTGGCTGGCGTTCGCGCCCTTTTTTCCTTTTCCCTGGAAGGCCGGTCCTTTGACCTTGCGGGGACTCTTTTTTTTTCCCCGATGGCTTCCAGTGGTTTTGAAAAGTGTGATCGGTGCAAGAAGCTAATGTCTCTCACCGACACACAGACTGCTGCCTTCGGTGCCTCGGTCCTGACCACGATCCTAAGATCTGTGGGCCATGTGGAAAAATGTCCACTAAGGCGCTGCGAAGTTGTCAGCACCAAAAGGAAAGGCTTTTCTCTGACTCGGCCTCTGGCCAGGCCCGGACCTCGTCTGAGGCCTCGACGTCTCGGGAGTCTGACCCCGAGCATCGTCAGGGTTCCTCGGAGAGAGGGTCCCCCGAGCAGGCGCGAAAGAGGAAGAAGCAGCTCGCGAAGGCGGCGTCGGAGGAGGTCCCTGGCTCCACGAGGGCTAGGTATCGGAACCCCGACCGCCGTCCCGGGCCCATGGAACAGGAGAAACTGTCAAAAGTACCTCGTCTGGAGCCGGAGTCTGCTGGACACGTAAGTCCTGTTGTCCTCGAGGACTCTCCTCCCAGGGAGCCGATGTCGGGCCCGGCGCCGCCGGGGCCCAAGTCGGTGGCTGCTGGGTCTCAGGTTGACAACCTTGGAGTGCAGACTGTCTGCCTTCATGGATCAGCAGCAGGTGCTGATGGCCAGCCTCGCTGGCGCATCTGCCCCGACCACCGGGACGTCGAAGTCGACCCCGGAGACAGAGCCGATACTCGAGACCATAAAGGCTCGAGGGCGTCGACGCTGGTGCCTTCGGCGTCAGGGCGGGTGCTGCCGACCCCTGCGCAGTCAAAGCCCGACTCCTCTTCGGACGAGTCCGCCTGGGAGACGGAGGACGAGGAGTCCCCCGATACCTTTAAGACTCGGCGCGTCCCGTCTGACTCACCGCAGTCTGAGCCCCGGAGTAGGTCCCCTCCGGAGGACACCCGGTTCTCGGAGTTTGTTCGGGATATGGCCACTGCTTTGGCGATTGCTGAGGAGCCTCGAGCCGAAGAGCTCGAGGCCCTCCAGTATGACTCTCCTCCGAAGGAGGACTTTACTGTGCCGGTTCCTCCGATGCTGGAACGGCTCCTCTTCCGGATGTGGGAGGCATCGACCTCGGCGCCGGTTCTGAGCAAGCGGGTCGATTCCATTTATCGACTCTGTAAGAGCCCTGGCTTCGAAAAGGCGCAGCTACCACACCATTCCATGGTGGTGGAATTGGCCATGCATCGTCTGAAAAGTCAGAAGATGCACTCCGCGGTGCCCCCTGGCAGGGAGGCCCGAAACCTGGATGCGTTTGGTAGAAAGTGCTTCCAGGGCTCAATGCTTGCTTGCCGTGTCCAGTCTTACCAGCTGTACATGGGCATGTACTTGCGGGACCTGGGAAAGGATCTTGCCGGGTTCTCTGCTGGTCTCTCCAGGGTGCCTTTGCAGAGGTTCAAGTCCTTGTCTTCGGGGATTCGGGAATGCTCGAAGTTTGTCCCGAGCCGCCTACGATGGATTTGAGGCCTCGGCCCGTGTTGCGGCGGCCGGCATCGCAGCTCGACGCCAGGCTTGGCTGCAGTCATCGGACCTCGAGCCCTGGGTTCAGGACAAGTTGGTCGATGTCCCTTGCCAAGGTGAGAACCTTTTTGGCAAGCCCATGGCCGAGAAGGCTGCACAGCTCGAAACCGAGCACCTCACGAGGACAAGGCTGTCCAGAAAGACTTCTGCCCCTTCTCAGAAGAAGGGGGGCTCGGGTACAAAGTCCTTTTACCCGAGGAAGGTCTCTGCCTACAAACAGTTCCCACCTTACCAGGCCTCCCCAGCTCCCTCATAGGGGTCAGCAGGCCAAGGGGCAGGGACATGGGCCTGGTAGGCAGACGACCCCCAAGCCTCCGGCTCCTGCTCCCACTCAGCAGGGTGGGGGTTTTTGACTCCCAAGGCATAGCCTCTCCTTCTCTGCTGTCCCAACCCTGCACAGGAGGTCGACTAGCCCTGTTTGCCCACAGGTGGCCACCAATTACAGGAGACACTTGGGTCTTAAGCATAGTCCACAAGGGCTATATGCTTCATTTCCATCAGTTCCCTCCTCCTTACTTTCCAGGAGAGCCTCCAAGGCCTCCTCTCCACACAGACCTCCTTCAGGAGCTTCAGGGTCTGTTGCGAGACAAGAAGGTGGAGCCGGTGCCTCCCCCCCCCCTCCAAGGTCACGGTTTCTACTCCAGGTACTTCCTCGTACCAAAGAGAACCGGAGGCCTCAGGCCTATTCTCGACCTCAGGAATCTCAACAAGTTCCTAGAGAAAGAAAAGTTCAAGATGGTTACTCTTGGAACACTTCTGCCCTACCTCCAGCAGGGAGATTGGCTATGCTCCTTAGATTTAAAGGATGCGTACACTCACATCCTCATTCATCCAGACCACAGAAAGTGCCTCAGGTTCATTGTGGGAGGAAACCATTATCAGTACAGAGTGCTGACTTTCGGCCTCACCTCCGCCCCCAGGGTCCTTTACCAAATGCCTGGCAGTAGTGGCGGCCTACCTGAGAAATCAGGGTATCTTTGTCTTCCCCTATCTTGACGACTGGCTCATCAGGGGTCAGACGTGCCAGGAGGCCAGGCAAGCCACCCTCCGAACTATTTCTCTTCTTCAACACCTGGGGTTTGTCATAAACTTCGCAAAGTCCACTTTGCTCCATCCCAGAACTTGGAGTTCATAGGAGCAAGGCTAGACTCTCTACTGGCGAAGGCTTTCTTGCCAGAGGACAGAGCCCTAAGACTGATAAGCTTGGCAAACCAGGTTCTCAGCAGGTCACTGGTCTCTGCCAGATTCTGCCTAAAGCTTCTCAGCCACATGGCTTCGACAGTACATGTGACTCCCAATGCCCGGCTCCACATGAGGCCTGCACAGTGGTGCCTCAGAACTCAGTGGTCACAGGCCACAGGAAGCCTCAGAGACAGAGTAAGGGTGTACAGATCATTCCTGAACTCCCTCCGCTGGTGGCTGCACCCCCCCCCCCCCCCAATCTACTGCAAGGGGTGCCTTTTCAGGTTCCTGGGACCACATTGCTGTTGACCACAGATGCCTCCTTGCAGGGCTGGGGGGCACATTGTCTGGACAAGTTTACCCAGGGCCTATGGTCTCCCTGCGAGGCCACGTAGCAGATCAATCTACTGGAACTCCAGGCTATTCGCTTAGTACTCAAGACTTTCTCTCAAACCCTGGCTCATCAGTCTGTCTTAGTACAGACAGACAACCATGTAGCCATGTTTCATGTGAACAAGCAGGGCGGCACTGGGTCCAGGCTCCTTTGTCAGGAGGCACAGGACCTTTGCTTGTTTGCTCTCAGACACAACATGTTTCTCAAAGCTGTTTATCTCCCTGGCCAGGACAACTACCTGGCAGACAGGTTGAGCAGGATTCTGCAGCCCCACGAATGGCAGCTCCATCCCTTAGTGGTTCAGAAGATTTTCTCCAGGACCAAGCAGGAAGTCAGTCCTCACATATGGGTGACGTCGGCGCCGACGGAGCCCTCGCGGAGCAATTTTCCCCAGCTTTCAAAGAAAGCCTTTGGGAATTGCAGCGCGCATGCGCGGTCCTCTTCCCGCCCAAGGGTGCCATCTTGCTCAGTCTTCTTTTTTCCGCGGAGCCCTACAGACGTTGCCTGTGAATCCCCGCAGAAAAGTTGATTTTTTTCTCTATTTTTCTCTTTTTTCTTCGGTTCGACGCCGGTTTCTTTTCCCGCCCGGACTCGCGACGCCGGTTGCGAGTCCGTCCCTTATTTTTCGTTTTTTTGTCCTTCGTGACAGATTTCGCGCCTTTTCCTTTTTCCCTGGCAGCCCGGTCATTCGACCTTGCAGGGGCCCTTTTTCCCCCGATGGCTGCCAGCGGCTTTAAAAAGTGTGATCTCTGTAAGAAACTCATGTCTCTTACAGACACTTATGACTTCTGCCTCCGCTGCCTCGGCCCAGATCATGATTCCCTGATCTGTGTGCCCTGCGGCAAAATGTCCTCAAAAGCTTTGAGGAGTCGGCAGCATCAGCGGGAGCGTATCTTCTCTGACTCTGGCCGGGCTCGGACCTCGTCAGAGGCTTCGACGTCTCGGGACTCTGGTCCTGAGCATCGTCGAAGTTCCTCTGAGAGGAGGTCTCCTACCCGGGAACATCATCGGAAGAAGAAACCCGCGAGGGCGGGATCGGTGGACGCTCCTGGTTCCTCGAGGGCCAGGTCGCATAGCCCCGACTCCCGTCCCGGGACCTCGGAGATGGAGAGGCCGTCAAAACATCCTCGACTCGAGGTGGACTTACCCGCTCACGTGAGTACTGTTGTCCTCGTTGACTTGCCTCCGAAGGACCCGACGTCGGGCCCGACGCCGTCGGGGCCCGAGTTGGGGGCTGCTGGGTCTCCTGAGCTCGGACTCAGGTTGACGGCCTTGGAGAGCAGTCTGACTGCCTTCTTGGACCAGCAGCGGGTATTGATCGCTGGCCTCGCCGGTGCTTCTGCCCTGACCACCGGGACGTCGACCTCCAAATCGACCCCGGAGACCGAGCCGATCCTCGAGTCCATGAGGGCTCGAGTCGATCCTCGGTCGAGGTCTCCTTTGGCCTCCCATTCGGGACTGAGGTCGTCGACGCCGACTCCCTCGGCGTCGGAGCGGATAGCATCGGTGCCCGCCCGACCGGAGCCGCTCAACTCCTCCTCCGAGGAATCGGCCTGGGAATCGGAGGACGAAGAGTCACCTGGTTCCTTTCGGACTCGGTGTGTCCCTTCGGACTCCCCCAAGTCCGAACCTCGGAGACGGTCCCCCCCCGGAGGATACCCGGTTCTCGGACTTCGTGAGGGATATGGCCAAGGCTCTGGCCTTCCCCGCGGATCCCGAGGAGGAGCCTCGAGTCGAAGAACTCGATGCCCTCCAATATGACTCTCCCCCGAAGGAGGCCTTTATTGTACCGGTTCCTCCGATGCTGGAACGACTTCTCTTCCGCATGTGGGAGAGCCCGGCGTCGTCGCCGGTATTAAGCAAGCGGGTCGATTCCATTTATCAAGTCCGCAAGAGCCCCGGCTTCCAGAAGGCACAACTACCGCACCATTCCATGGTGGTGGAATCGGCCATGCATAGACTTAAGAGTCAAAAAATGCACTCCTCGGTGCCCCCTGGTAGGGAAGCCCGAAGCCTGGATGCCCTCGGTAGAAAGTGCTTCCAGGGCTCTATGCTTGCTTGTCGAGTCCAGACATACCAGCTTTACATGGGCATGTATCTCCGAGACCTAGCTAAGGAAATAGCCGGGTTCTCTGCTGGTCTCTCCGACGAACCTTTGCAGAGGTTCCAATCCTTGTCCACTGGTATTCGGGAGTGCTCCAAGTTTATATCTCGAGCAGCCTATGATGGTTTTGAGGCTTCGGCTCGAGTAGCTGCGGCCGGCATCGGTGGACGCCGCCAGGCTTGGCTTCAGACGTCCGACCTCGAGCCCTGGGTACAGGACAAGTTGGTCGATGTCCCCTGCCGAGGTGATAACCTCTTTGGCAAGCCCATGGATGAGAAGGCTGCACAAATCGAGACGGAGACTCTCACCAGGACTCGTCTCTCAAGGAAGACCTCTGCCCCTTCTCAAAAGAAGAAGGCCTCGGGGAAAAAGCCCTTTTACCTGAGGAAAGGTGCTGCCTATAAATACTACCCTCAGTATCAGGCCTCAGCAGCTCCCCCACAGGGAAAGCAGGCCAAGGGACGGGGTAATGGGTCCCGTAGGCAGCAAGCCCCCAAGCCTGCACCACCGGCCCCTGCTCAGCAGGGTGGGGGTTTTTGACTTCCTCAGCATAGCCTCTCCCCCTCAGCTGGTTTCTCTCAGCACAGGAGGCCGGCTGGTCCACTTTGCCCAAAGGTGGTCCAACATCACCACAGATACCTGGGTACTTCACATAGTTCAAAAGGGCTATCTTCACTTTCACCAGGTACCTCCCTCCTACTTTCCCGGGGGGCCTCCCAGACTCCCTTTGCACAGGGACTTACTCCTTCAGAAGTTAGCAAGTCTCGTTCAGGAACAAGCCGTGGAACCGGTGCCCCACCACCTGAAGGGTCAAGGGTTTTACTCCAGGTACTTCCTGATTCCAAAAAGAACAGGAGGCCTCAGACCCATCCTGGACTTGCGAAACCTCAACAAGTTCCTTGCAAAGGAAAAGTTCAAGATGCTTACCCTTGGAATCCTGCTGCCCTACCTCCAGCAGGGCGACTGGCTATGCTCCTTGGATCTGAAAGATGCATATACTCATATCCTCATTCATCCGGACCACAGACAATATCTCAGATTTGTTGTGGGAGGAAATCATTACCAGTACAGAGTGCTGCCCTTTGGCCTATCCTCCGCACCCAGGGTGTTCACCAAATGCCTCGCAGTGGTGGCGGCTTATCTGAGACTTCAAGGTCTGTTTGTGTTCCGCTACCTGGACGACTGGCTCATCAGAGCCCAGTCTTCCTAGGAGGCCACTCAAGCCACTCATCGCACTGTGGCTCTGCTCCAGCATTTGGGTTTTGTCATAAACTTTGCAAAGTCCACTTTGCTCCCCTCTCAAAGTCTCGAGTTCATCGGCGCCCGGTTGGACACACTTCAGGCGCGGGCCTTCCTCCCTCTGGACAGGGCCAAGCGGCTCATGGATCTCGCCAGCCACTTTCACAGCAATGCACTGGTCTCAGCCAGGCATTTTCTGCGACTGCTCGGCCATATGGCTTCCACGGTCCATGTGACCCCCAATGCCCGACTGAACATGCATCCTGCTCAGTGGTGCCTTCGCAATCAATGGCATCAGGCCACCGGGAGCCTAGCGGACTCCGTACGGATCTCCGACCAGCTGGTCTCTTCTCTACAATGGTGGCTTCATCTGCCAAACCTGGTACTAGGAGTGACTTTTCAGCCCCCTACGCATTCTCAGGTCCTGACGACCGATGCTTCTCTCCTGGGTTGGGGAGCACATTGCCAAGGGACATGTACTCAAGACCTCTGGACTCCTTGGGAGTCTGCTCAGCAGATAAACTTCCTGGAGCTCAGAGCCATCCGCCTAGCGCTCAAAGCATTCTCTCACCTGGTTTCTCACCAGTCGGTGCTGATACAGACAGACAATCAGGTGGCAATGTTCTATGTGAACAAACAAGGCGGAACAGGCTCCTTCCTTCTCTGTCAGGAGGCCCAAAAGCTATGCTCTTGGGCAGTCCACCACGGCCTCATCCTCAAGGCTGTCTATCTCCCAGGTCAAGAAAATTACCTGGCCGACAAGCTCAGCAGGATCCTCCAGCCACACGAGTGGAGGTTGGATCTGCTGGTGGTTCAGCGGATCTTTCTCAAGTGGGGCCTCCCCACCATGGATCTGTTTGCCAGTCCTCTGAACCTGCAGCTGCCCAGATTCTGCTCTCGGTAGCCGCATCCTCTCCGGGTAGCGGCGGATGCTTTTCTAATTCCATGGTCTACCGGCCTCTTGTATGCTTTTCCTCCCATGCCACTGGTGTCTCGGACGCTCTTCAAGGTTCTCAGAGACAAAGCATCGATGATCCTCGTGGCTCCCCGGTGGCCGAGACAACCTTGGTTCCCGCTTCTGATGCAGCTAGCGGTAGACACTCCTCTTCCACTGGGATTTCAGCCCGACCTCCTGTCGCAGGATCAGGGGACTCTCCTACACCCCAATCTCCGGTCCCTTCATCTGATGGCCTGGCTGCTGAAAGGGTAGTCCCTTGCTCCCCTGCAGCTACCTCCAGATGTGGAAGAGGTCGTCTTGGCCTCCAGGAGGCCCTCCACCCGCAAGACCTACGCTCTCAAGTGGCGTCGGTTCTCCGTCTGGTGTACTCAGCAGGCTCAAGATCCTTTCTCCTGTTCAGCATCAGTGGTCTTGCAGTACTTGCTCTCTCTCTCCAACCTTGGACTAAAGTCCAACTCGGTAAAGGTCCACCTCAGTGCTCTCTCTGCGCATCACATGCCGGTGGATGGTAGGCCTCTTTCCAGCCACCCTCTGGTGGCTCGGTTTCTCAGAGGTCTCCTTCTCCTTAAGCCACCTTTGCGCCCGCCAGCCCCGGACTGTGACCTTAATGTGGTGTTGCAGCGGATTACCTGTCCGCCTTTTGAGCCTATGGCTACCTGTCCTCTTCGTTTTCTTTCTTGGAAAACCTTGTTCTTGGTAGCCCTCACTTCTGCTAGACGCGTTAGTGAGCTGCAGGCCCTGGTTTCTGATCCTCCTTACACTAGGTTCTACAAGAACCGGGTAGTCCTACGGACTCACCCTAAATTTCTTCCCAAAGTGGTTTCCCCTTTTCACATCAACCCAGGAGGTGGTACTTCCGACCTACTTTCCCAGGCCACACTCCAGCCGAGCTGAAATGGTCCTGCATACCCTGGACTGTAGAAGGGCGTTGACCTTCTACCTTGACCGTATGCGGGAGCACCGAAAGGCTGTTCAGCTATTCGTGTCTTATGACCCCAACAGTTGGGGCTCCCTGTCTCCAAGCGTACTCTGTCCATCTGGATTGCGGACTGTATCGCTTGGGCTTACGAGGCAGCCGGCCTCGTGCTGGAAGGTAGAGTCACAGCTCATCGTGTTCGGGCGAAGGCTACGTCGGTAGCTTACCTCTGCTCTGTTCCATTGGCAGACATCTGCTGGGCCGCTACTTGGTCTTCAAGCCAGACTTTTGCAGCCCATTACTGCCTGGAGAGGGAGTCCCGCAGGGACAGTGCTTTCGGACAGGCAGTCCTCCGTAACCTCTTCGAGGTATAGGCAACTCCTACCCTCCGTCCCGGTTGTTGGGCTACCGGTTGGAGACATATTCAGAGAAGATTCCTTCCTTCTGTGCTACTGACCTTGAGGGAGCTCATTTTTGTGCTTAGGGTCTCCGGTAGCCTTAAGCTTGGGAGTCCCATATGTGAGGACTGACTTCCTGCTTGGTCCTGGAGAAAGCGTAGTTACTCACCTGTAACAGGTGTTCTCCAGGAGCAGCAGGAATCAGTCCTCACAACCCTCCCTCCCTCCTCCCCTTGGAGTTGCAGTTATATGCTTTCGTTTGTTTTTGCTAATTTTTGCTGTCTTTTAGCTATGTCATCTGACTGAGCAAGATGGCACCCTTGGGCGGGAAGAGGACCGCGCATGCACGCTGCAATTCCCAAAGGCTTTCTTTGAAAGCTGGGGAAAATTGCTCCGCGAGGGCTCCGTCGGCGCCGACGTCACCCATATGTGAGGACTGATTCCTGCTTCTCCTGGAGAACACCTGTTACAGGTGAGTAACTACGCTTTCCAGAAATGGGGACTTCTATCCATAGATCTGTTTGCCAGTCCTCTGAACAAACAGCTGCCAAGGTTCTGCTCCATTACAATGCTGTCTGATTCTTCTTAAACGGAAAACACTAGTTATTGATAATACACGCCGTTTAATAACTCACATAGCAACATCAAAGCTTTCATATTTTCACAATGGCACTGGTCTCAAAAAAAACTAGCGGCACTCAACCATGGGCTCATAGCCCTTTAACGGTGCCAGTTTTTACATCAATGACCCAGTGTCGTAGTTTTTTTAATATAAATTTTTCTTTCTTACTCAAAAACGCTAGAAAGTGAATATCTCAACAGTTCAAAAGAGGAAAAGTGAACTTAGCTTTAAAAAGTCAGCCAGGTGTTCAGAGCGGGGCAGGGATTGCCCCGCTCTGACCACCTGGCTGACTTTCTAAAGCTAAGTTCACTTTTCCTCTTTTGAACTGTTGAGATATTCACTTTCCAGCGTTATTTTTATTTTTGTTTTTTTTAAAGTATTTTTTGTATTATAATTGAATACGTACATAAAACAATACCAAAACATTGTCAATTCAGGGCAACAACCAGGATATCAACAGAAGGTAGACCTCTACCATAGAACATGTAACCTGTCACTCCCCCACAACCTTTCCCGTTCAGTATAAACAGTAGTGTCAAGTACCTCTAAGGCTTCCCCCTGTTCCCCCTCCCTCCCCTACACAGCCTCCACCCCCACCCTCCCCCCACCTAGATCCCCCTCCCCCCCCCATCTCTAACCCCACCACCCGACACAGCACCCCCCATTCCTCATTAAATCTCACCCCTCGCCCTCTCCGAATAGCTGTCAACTTCTCCATTAGGGTCACATTCCGGAGTCTATTCACAAAGTCCCCCTGAGAAGGCATCTCTCTCTTCCAGGCCGCCGCCGCCACCTCGCACCGGGCCACACTCAGGCAGGCCAACATAATTTTCCCTCCTTGTCTCACCTGACCCTCGCCCCACCAAGACAGCAGGGCAATTTGGGGAGTTATAACCACCTCCCCCCCTAAATTGACTTGTATCCATTTCTGTATCATCCCCCAATACCCTTGTACCTTTTTACACCCCCACCAAATATGCCAAAAAGACCCCTCCTCCCCACACCCTCTCCAGCACAGGGGGGAGAGCTCTGGATAAAATGTGTGTAATTTCACCGGCATGTAATACCACCTCATGAGCACTTTATAGCTATTATCTCCAGGAACAAGCAGGAATAAGTCCTCACATATGGGTACGTCTGAACCGACGGAGCCTGCGCGGGAAAGCTCCCCAGCTTCCCAGAAAGGAAGCTTTTGGAGCCTCCCACTGCACATGCGCGCTGCCTTCCCGCCTTCCTGACCAGCTCTCCTCAGTTTCTCTTTTTCCGCAGAGCCAGCAGGTCGTGTTCCTGTCACCGCTGAAGAAATTCTTATTTTAGTTTGTTTCTTTAGACCGCGTACCTGCCTTCCCCATACCGAAACCGGTACCGCCGGTCTCTCTTTTCTTTTCTTAAAAAAAAACAAAAAACTTTTATTTTAGCACAACTTGGTGACTTCGGTTAGGCCTCAGGCCTACACAAATTCTCCTCATGGAGAAACCAGCCCCTGGTTTCAAAAAGTGTACCAAGTGTAGTGCTGTTATTTCTGTTACAGACACCCATGACTGGTGTCTTAAATGTTTGGGGCCTGACCACTCCATTCTGGACTGCCCGTCCTGCTCCCAGATGTCTAAACGTAGTTTGCAGAACTGGGCCAACAAATTCCATGTACTGTTTGCTTCAGATAATCCAGCATCACAGTCATCCAGGTCTTCCTCTCCGGATGGATCTCAGGTAACCAAACCTTCTTCGGGCAGGTCCTCAAAAGGCAAATCTCCTTCAAAGTATCGAGAGGCCCTCAATCTTGAGTCGGAGGACCTTGCCCCAGCCAAACAACCCCGGCGGGAAGCTCTGGCTTCCAAAGCTCCATCTGTGGGGTTACAGGTTGACATCGATGGCACGGCCTCGACCGATCACCTGTTAGACTGCTCTGGGGTACCGGCCCATGCCGGTACCGACATCCAGGCAGCAGTGGCATCTATGGACAATACTGTTCAGACCATGCAGCAGGCCATTCTGGCTTTTATTAAAGCTGCGACGCCCTCGGTACCGCATCCAGCGGTTCTGGGTCCGGTTCCGGTACCGTCCCCCATACCGGAACCGAGACCATAGTCTTCCAAACGCAGATCGGTTCCGCATGCTGGATCCGGGTTTTTGCCCGATACCGATCCCATACCCGGTACACCTGATGTCGATACCGAGCGGTATGCGTATCGTGCGTTGGAAGCAAATAGAGGATACTCTGATTCTTCTGAGGATTTTGACTCCTCTGATGACTCTGATGAGCTGTCTCTTGTTCTTCCTGAAGAGCCTTCTTCCCCAAAGAGGAGAATGTCTCCACCAGAGGATTTGTCCTTTCAAGACTTCATTATAGAAGTAGCTAAAGGACTTTCTATTACTACATCCTCTGAAAAAGAACCTAGATCCAAAAACTTGGATATTTTAGGATACCCTAAGGTTCCTAAAGAGGCAGTCACCCTGCCTATCCATGAAATCCTTCAAGAACACTTGATGGACTTATGGGGAGGCTCCTCTAACGTTGTCTCCTCATTCCCATAGGTTGGACACCATGTACCGGGTCCCTCCTTCTCCTGGTTTTCAAAAAACTCAGCTGCCTCACCATTCCATTGTGGTGAAGTCTGCGCTGAAAAAATTGAGTACCAAAAGGCACTCTTCTACCCCTCCAGGGCGAGAATGTAAGACCCTAGACTCTTTTGGTAGGAAAATCTTCCAGGCTAGTATGATTATAGCCAGGATTAATTCATACAGTCTGTATATGGGCATGTTTCTAAGGGAACTTGCCCTAAAGGTATGGCATTTTGCCCCCTTTATCCCTGAGGATAGCAAGGAGGAGTTCATTTCTCTGGTGAAACAGCTTCTAGATGTTTCTAAGTTCTCCAACAGAGCAGCCTTTGATTCCTTTGAGGGTGCCGGTAGAGCTTCGGGCATTGCTATTGCAGCCCGACGACTTGCTTGGCTCCAGGCCTCTGACCTAGAACCCTGGGTCCTGGATGGCTTACGGAATCTGCCCTGTACAGGTGAGAACTTATTTGATAAAGACTGGCAAATTAAAGCCACTCAAATGGACGCAGAAAATGCTACCTTAGATAGACTTTCTAAGTCTACCTCTACTCCTGCCAAGAAAAAGTCTTTCAAGAGGCTTTACTACAAGAAGGCCAGATTTTCCACAAATACTGGCCAACAATCTTCTCAGCCTCGCTTTGCTGCTAAGCGTCAGCAACCTAAACAGGCAAGGTCAAAGCCTGCAGCGTCTGCCACTCCTCAGCAGGCTCAACCCCCTCAGGGGTTTTGACTTGCCCCTAGAGAACTTAACCTTTCTGGCTCTAGAACAACCAGAGCCCCTCACCATTCCCGGAAGGTTAGCTCACTTTGCTCCCAGATGGGAACAAATTACATCAGAGCACTGGACCCTCTCTATCATCAGAGAGGGCTACAAACTTCATTTTTCCAACCTTCCTCCACATACCATGGTGAGGCACTTCAATTCTTCCCTCCTTGCCCAAAGGGCAATAGAAGAGGTTCCTCTTCTTCAACAAGGGACAGGTTTCTACTCCCCTTATTTTCTCATACCAAAGAAGACAGGGGGCTTCAGACCTATCCTAGATCTGAGAGAATTGAACAAATTTCTATACAAGGAGAAATTCAAAATGCTTTCTCTGGGCATTCTCCTTCCATACCTTCAGAGTCAGGATTGGCTTTGTTCTCTAGATCTCAAGGATGCGTACACACATATACTCATCCACCCATCCCACAGAAAATATCTACGATTTCTGTTCCAGGGAAAACATTTCCAGTACAGAGTACTTCCCTTCGGTCTAGCCTCTGCTCCAAGAGTGTTCACCAAATGCATGGCAGTTGTAGCCGCATTTCTAAGAGGTCTGGGAATTTTTGTATTCCCATATCTGGACGACTGGCTCATCCGAGCTCCATCTCAGTCAGAGGCCCAGATTTCCCTGGACCGCACGAGACACATTCTGCAGTATCTGGGACTGGTGGTAAACCTTCCCAAGTCTCAACTCATCCCTACTCAGTCTCTGGAATTCATAGGGGCCCAGTTGGACACCACCACTGCAAGGGCCTACCTTCCTCAGGTCCGGGGCCAACGTCTGGTGTGCTTGGCCTCCCAAGCTCAGTCCAGCACTCACTTGACAGCCAGGGAAATGCTGCGACTTCTGGGCCACATGGCCTCCATGGTACACGTGGTGCCCTACGCTCGTCTTCATATGAGAGCAGCTCAATGGACCTTGGCCACCCAGTGGACTCAAGCATCAGGAGCGCTCTCCGACCAAATACTCACCTCAAAACGTCTGTTTTGGTCCCTCCAATGGTGGATATCCACCAAGAATCTGTCGTTGGGGGCCCCCTTCCAACCTTTGTTGCCCCAAGCAACCCTCACAACAGATGCCTCCCAAACAGGGTGGGGAGCCCATCTTCAACACCTCTCCACTCAGGGTAC
Organism: Ichthyophis bannanicus; assembly: GCA_033557465.1. Classification (NCBI taxonomy): domain Eukaryota; kingdom Metazoa; phylum Chordata; class Amphibia; order Gymnophiona; family Ichthyophiidae; genus Ichthyophis; species Ichthyophis bannanicus. Next base: position 843,703,293 of record CM066031.1, read on the forward strand.
TTGGTCTCCACAGGAGACCACCCTTCACATCAACCTCCTGGAACTGCGAGCAATCTTCCTTGCCCTCAAAGTCTTCCATACCCTCCTTGTCAACCTGACCGTCCTAGTTCATACAGACAATCAAGTGGCCATGTTCTACGTAAACAAACAAGGAGGGACAGGCTCTCTGTCGCTTTGCAACGAAGCTCTCAGATTATGGGCCTTCGCCAGAGAGCATCAAATCCATCTTCTGGCAGTGTATCTTCCAGGGGTTCAAAACTCTCGGGCAGACAGACTCAGTCTAGTTCTGCTTCCACACGAATGGTCCCTACATCTGGACCAGATACGCAAAATCTTTCAGGAATGGGGAACCCCGGACATAGACCTCTTTGCAAGTCCGTGGAATGCCAAACTTCCCCGGTTCTGTTCCAGGACTCCATGTCAGGGAGCTCAGGCCAGCGACGCCTTTCTCCTGCATTGGGGTCAGGAATTCCTATTTGCCTTTCCACCCATTCCTTTGATTCCCAAGACTCTGTTCAAACTCCAGAGGGATCACGGGTCGATGATCCTCATAGCTCCACGCTGGCTACGCCAAGTGTGGTTCCCTCTACTTCTGCATCTCTCCCAGGTACCCTCCCTGGACCTGGGAACTGCGCCAGACCTTCTGTCTCAGGAGGAGGGGACTTTGTGGCACCCAAACCCCAAGTCCCTACACCTCAGAGCTTGGTTACTGAAGGCCTAAGCCTTCATGACTTCAATCTTTCTCAACCAGTGAAAGATATCCTTCATGCCTCTAGGAAACCCTCCACGAGGCGTTCTTATGCTTTCAAATGGAAACGCTTTTCCATTTGGTGTGCTCAACAGGGTCTTGACCCTCTAGCACTTCCTTTGAATTCTCTACTAGACTATCTCCTGCATCTTTCTAATGCAGGCCTTAAGACGAATTCAGTAAGAGTCCATTTGAGCGCTATTGCAGCATCCTTAAAACCTCTAAATGGACAACCTGTCTCCTCTCATCCTCTTATTGCAAGGTTCATGAGAGGCCTGACTCTAACTAAGCCTCCCATCTGACCTCCTCCGGTAGCATGGGATTTGAACCTAGTTCTAGGTCAGCTTATGATGCCACCTTTTGAACCGTTGGTTTCTACCTCCTTGAAATTTCTTTCCTGGAAGGTCCTTTTCCTTATTGCAGTCACTTCGGCTCGCCGCATCAGTGAACTACAGGCCTTAGTGGCTCATCCACCTTATACTAGGTTTCATCATGATAAGGTGGTCCTTAGGACGAATCCCCACTTTATGCCCAAAGTGGTCTCGCCTTTTCATCTTAATCAAGAGGTATATCTACCTGTCTTTTTCCCGGCTCCTCATGCATCCAGTGCAGAGAGGAACCTTCATACTCTAGATTGTAAAAGAGCTCTTGCCTTTTACCTCAACAGGACTCAGCCACATTGAAAGTCTTCCCAACTTTTTGTGGCTTTTGATCCTTCTCATTTGGGACTTCCAGTCTCCAAACGTACCCTTTCCAATTGGATTGCTCAGTGTATTTCCATTGCTTACCAGAGTAAAAACATTTCTCTGGAAGGCCATGTCACAGCTCACAATGTGAGAGCCATGGCCACTTCTATGGCTCATCTTCACTCTGTATCCATAGATCAGATCTGTCGAGCCGCCACCTGGGCCTCAGTTCATACCTTCACAGCCCATTACTCTTTGGACAAGGACTCCTGCCGGGATGCCTTGTTTGGTCAGGCTGTCCTCAAACACCTGTTCCATACTTGAACAACTCCTGCCCACCTTCCCAGGATGGATGCCTGAGATCCATACGAAGATGGCGAACCCTTGGAAGGGGATCTCCCAGGCATCTTAGCTAGGGAGTCCCTATATGTGAGGACTTATTCCTGCTTGTTCCTGGAGATAGCACAGTTACTTACCTGTAACAGGTGATCTCTGGGAACAGCAGGAATTAGTCCTCACAACCCACCCACCTCCCCTAGGAGTTGTATCTTCTATCTATCTTCCTTTCCTCTCTCTATTGTCTCAGCTATAAACTCGAACTGAGGAGAGCTGGTCAGGAAGGCGGGAAGGCAGCGCGCATGTGCAGTGGGAGGCCCCAAAAGCTTCCTTTCTGGGAAGCTGGGGAGCTTTCCCGCGCAGGCTCCGTCGGTTCCGACGTACCGATATGTGAGGACTAATTCCTGCTGTTCCCAGAGATCACCTGTTACAGGTAAGTAACTGTGCTTTCTTGTAGCTGGCTCGCGCAAGGCCCCCTCTTTATCACCTCCCAAATGGATTTCCAAGCCACGCTACTAAGAGTTTGAGCTAAGTCGCGTTCCCACTCCAGCATATAGTTAAATTTCCCCTCCCCTTGCCCATGCACTACCTTATACAGGGCCGTAATCATCCCCTTCGAGCCCCTCTTCCCATTCCAAATGGCCTCCACAGCCGATACCTCCCTCTCTAAACCCTCCCTCCCCAGGATTTGTCGTAGAAAGGAGCTGGCCTGAACAAACGCAAAACGATCGCCCTCATCCAGATCAAACTCCTGCTGCACCTCCTCAAACCCCCGTACTTCCCCCTCCCTCATCAATTGGAAACCACAATGAAGCCCCTTCCCTCTCCAAACGTCAAATCTTCCACCTTCCCAACCCGGCCTAAAGGCCCTCCACCCCCTCCACGGGGTCATCACCGAGAACCAGGACCTCCGCCGCAAAGCTTCCGGCCTCCGCACTGCATCCCAAATTTTTGACACTTAACACATAGTGGGTGATCCCCCCCCAATAACTTCCACTCCCCCCCGGAGACCAGATCCAGGCATCCAACCGCCCTCCCTGTACCCTCGTGCTTTCCAAGTTAACCCAAGGAGCCCCACCCCCACCACTCCTCCAGTCCAAAATATGCTTTAATTGCGCCGCCTGATAATAATCCTTCAGATTAGGGACTCCCAACCCCCCCTCTGCCCAGCCCATACACAGGACCCTCCGAGCTTTTCTCGGTGGCCGCCGCCTCTAGATGTAACGAAAGACCCATCGTTGCAACCCTCTCATCGCACCCTCAGGAATCTCCACCGGCAATGCGTGGAACAAATAATATAAGCGGGGTAGGATATTCATTTTAATAGCGGCAGCCCAGCCAAGAAGTCTCCATTCCCATCCACCCCTCCAAGTCCGCGGCAATGGTCCCCCATAGTTTAGGATAATTAGCAGCATACAGCTCCTCATATCGCCTGGTCAGCTGAACCCCCAAATACGCTAAAGATATGCGCACCCATCGCAAGGGATAAGCCGCCTTTATCCGGCTCTCCTTCTCGGCCGCTAATTGTATGTTCAATACTTCTGTCTTATCAATGTTCATTTTGAACCCTGACACCCCCCAAAGGCCTCCACCTCCCGAAGCACCTCCGGCAGGGATAGCGTGGGCTGACACAAATACAATAGAATATCGTCTGCGTACAGGGAAATCTTATGAGAGTTGCCTCCCCTCTCCAGACCTCTAATCCTCTCATTCCGCCTGATGCGTTCCGCCAAAGGTTCAACCACCAAGGCAAACAGTAGTGGGGACATTGGGCACCCCTGCCGGGTCCCTCGCCCCACAGTAAAATCCCCGGAATAGCGGCCATTGTCTTTTACCTGGGCTCGCGGTTCTTGATATAGGCCCTGTATCCACCGTATAAAATTTGGCCACCCTTCCAAGCACCTCCATCATAAACCCCCAATGTACCCTATCAAAGGCCTTCTCTGCGTCTATGGACATCAGAATAAGCTCTTCCCCCCCCTGACTTGCCTCCCACACTACCCCGATGGCCCGTTTGATGTCATCCGCTGCCTGCCGCCCCTGAATGAACCCCGTCTGATCCCCGTTAATCAACCCCGGCAACCATCCAGCCAACCTATCCGCCAAAACTTTGGCCAGGATTTTAACATCAACATTCAATAATGAGATAGGTCGGTAGGAACCACATTTCAAGGGGTCCTTCCCTGGCTTCAATAACACCGTAATCCCCGCCGTCAACATTTCCCGTGATCACCCCCCCCCCCCCCTCTTGTTCTAACACGCCATTAAATACCCGCCTTAAGAGTTCCACAAGCTCCCCCCAAAAAACCTTATAAAACCTACCCGGCAACCCATCCAATCCCGGTGCTTTCCCACCCTCCAAACCCTTCACCACCCTACCCATTTCATCTGCCTCGATGGGGGCCTCCAGTTCTTCTCTCGCCTCCTCCGATAGCCCGGAAAGCGGAATCTCATCTAAATACTCCCGGATGGCCACCTCCTCCTACTCCCTCCATTTCCGTATATAATACCCTATAGAAGTCCCGGAAGCAGCCGCGTATCTGCTCTTCTCCCGGATGCACTTCCCCATCCTCCCCCCTAATCTGGTAGATCGTAGACGCCCCCTGCTGTTGCTGGAGACGCCTAGCCAACAGTCGGCCCGCTTTATCCCCAAACTCGTAATGAACCTGCTTCACCTTTTGTAAAGCCAATGCAACCTGCTCCAACTGGACGGCGCTCAACTCCGCTCGAACCCTCTCCACTTCTCCCCGATCCCCAGCTTCCCCCTTCACCCGCTGGGTTTCTTCGGCCTCCTGTAACTTCTGCCTCAACTCCTCTTCCTTCTTCCCTCTCTCCTTTTTCTTCCTAGCCCCCCACATAATAAACCTCCCTCTAATAAAGGCCTTTAGCCCTTCCCATACCAACACATCCCGCACTTCCCTCGTATCATTCAGGGCTATGTATTCTTTCAGAGCCGCCCGCACATCCTCCACCACTTCTCTACATTCCAGCAGGCTTTCATTCAGTCTCCAAAAGGCTACCCCTCCCCGTTGAGGGCTCTTTATCATCACTTCTACTGCTCCATGATCCGTCCACCCCAAGGAAAGAATGTTCCCTCCCGCCACCTCTAACATCCAGCGCTTATCTAAAAGGATCATGTCGATCCTGCTCCAACTATTATGAGGTGGAGAGAAAAAGGTGTACTCTCGTCTCCCCGGGTAAAGTGCCCGCCAAGCATCTACAAGATTCCATTGCTGCATCAAACTTCTCAAGCCTTGTCGGTTCCTACTCCCCCCATCTCCTCCCTTCGAATCGCGGTCCACCCGGGGGTCTAACACGACGTTACAATCTCCCCCAACCACCAACTTCCCCCCCCCCTTCCCCTTCCACCAACCTCGCCACCTCACTCCAAAATGTACCGTGGCTGCCATTCGGCCCGTATACTGAAAGAAACACAACCTCCTCCATACCCAACCGCCCCTTAATCCCCACCACCCGACCTTCCGTATCCTTAAAATGCCCCCTAATGTGTAAGCCACACCCTACCCGCACCAATATTGCGACGCCCCTCTTTTTCAACCCCCCCTTATTGCAAGAGAAAAACTGGTCAGGGTATAGCCTATGCCGCAACCGTCCCACATCCCCCCTCCGCAAATGGGTCTCCTGAATTAACACAATGTCCCAATTATTGCGCTGTGCCTCCCTAAAGAGCAGGCTGCGTTTGGTCGGGGAGTTCAATCCCTTCACATTAACCGTCCCTATCCGCAACATAATTCCTCCCACCCCTTCTGCCTCCCCCTTCCCGGTGCTGCGCCCTTAACCCCCCCACGGGCCCCCCCCCCCAGTGTCCCCCGCCATCCCTCCCGGGCCCCCCCCAGTGTCCCCCGCCATCCCTCCCGGGCCCCCCCCAGTGTCTCCCGCCATCCCTCCCGGGCCCCCCCCAGTGTCTCCCGCCATCCCTCCCGGGCCCCCCCCAGTGTCTCCCGCCATCCCTCCCTCCTTCCCTTCCGTGACCATCATATCCTTCCCCCACCCGTATCACCAACCCCCACAGCCATGAAATCTAGCAAAATCATCCCCATCAATCCCCACATCTCCCGTTAATCTTTGCCACTATCATATCCCCACACCCACCCACACCCTCCACCTTAACCCTCTTATAAGTCCGATGCCCACACTACTAGGGTGAAGAGGCACGTGCACCCCACCCACACCAGCAAATCACAAACCAGCAGCCGCTGGCAAGTAATCAGTCCGCAGTCTCCGAAGCCGCATACTCCTGCTCCTGGGCTATCCGCTTCAGTCTTTTCCCTTTTTCTCTGACTCTCTGCCATTGCGACTTCGGGCGTTGCTTCCCAGGCGTGGCGGGCGGGTGCTCGCGTTGTTTGCGCGCCGACGACTGAGGCAGATTCGCACATCCCAGCTCCGCCAATACAGACCAGGCTTCCTCCGCAGTTTTAACTTTGCGAGACACTCCATTCACTGAAAGAAGCAGGCCAAAGGGGAACATCCATCTGTAGCGTAGGTTTTCCCCTCGCAGATATGTAGTGACTTCTCTCAAGTTCCTCCTCCGCTCTAAAGTGCCCTTTGAGAGGTCATTGAACACTTCAATCTCATGTCCTTCCCAGGCGATTCTACCATATTTCCGAGCCAAGGCTAGAACTTGCTCTTTAACAGGGAACCTACTCAGGCAAGCAATAATGTCTCTCCCCTGTTTCTCCCTTCGGGGGTCTAGGCTCCTGTGTGCTCTTTCCACCGCTATGGAGTCAACACGAGCCTCCCCTTCACCTCCCAACCTCAAGATATGGCTGCATAAGCGTTGTACCACTTTCTCACAGTCCTTAGTCAGTTCAGTTTCGGGCACCCCCCGAATTCGCAAGTTGCACCGTCTCGCTCTGTCCTCAATCTCCTCGATTTTTTCTTGCATCTCTGCTTGCAGGACCTTAACGCGGTCTTGCTCAGCCGCCATTTCCCGCAACTCCTCCTCGTGCTGTTCCACATGGCCCTCAAGTTCCGCCAAGCGCTGTCCCATATAGCTCACCTCCTGCTATATAGCCCCCAGAGCTTCCTTCAAGTCGTTCCGCATCTCCTGCATCGCACCTTGCATCTCCACCTTAAACATCGTCAGCCAGGATTTCAGCGGCATCGCATCCTTATCAGGGCAGGGCTCGTCCTCCTCCGGGCTCACCGTCTCCTCCATCTCGGCCAGATCCGACGGGGCCTCCTGCCGCTCGCTTTTAGCATATGAGGATTGAAAGGACGCTAACTTCTTCCGTGCTGCCATCCCCAACTCCTCTGCACCCTTGCCTTCCACCTTAAGGCCGTGGGGGTACCCAAAAAGTTACAAAAATGCGTGGATCGGAGAGGAGCTAGGCAACTAAGCCGCCATCAGCTCTGTGACGTCACCGGAAGTCTCACTTTCCAGTGTTTTTGATTAAGAAAGAAAAATTTATATTAAAAAAAACTACGACACTGGGTCATTGATGTAAAAACTGGCACCGTTAAAGGGCTATGAGCCCATGGTTGAGTGCCGCTAGTTTTTTCTGAGACCAATGCCATTGTGAAAATATGAAAGCTTTGATGTTGCTATGTGAGTTATTAAACGGCATGTATTATCAATAACTAAGGTTCTGCTCCAGGCAACCGCACCCTCTGCGGCTAGCAGCGGATGCTTTTCTGATTTCCTGGTCCCAGGGCCTCCTGTATGCATTTCCTCCCACGCCTCTGGTGGCCCAAATCCTGTTCAAGATTCTACGGGACAAAGCCTCGGTCCTGCTGGTAGCTCCCAGATGGCCGAGGCAGCCTTGGTTCCCACTTCTGCTTCAACTGGCAGTGGACACCCCACTGCCTCTGGGGTTGCAGCCCGACCTTCTCTCTCAGGATCAAGGTTCCCTTCTGCACCCAAATCTCAGAGCTCTCAATTTGATGGCATGGAGGCTGCAAGGGTAGTTTTGGCTCCCTGGGGCCTACCTCAGGAAGTTGAGGAGGTTGTCCTAGCCTCTAGGAAGCAGTCCACTAGGAAAACCGATGCCCTGAAATGGAAAAGGTTTTCTGTGTGGTGTCAGCTACGTACAGAAGATACTTTCTCCTGTGCTGTACCAGTAGGGCTTCAGTACCTGCTGCACTTATCCAATCAGGGCCTTAAGTCCAATTCTGTTCGGGTCCACCTCTCAGCTCCAGCAGCTCACCACTGACTGGTGGAAGGACACTCTCTGTCGGTTCACCCCCTGGTGTCCCGGTTTCTCAGAGGCTTGCTCTTGCTGAAGCCTCCTCTCCATCCACCAGCCCCTGAGTAGGAGTTGAATGTGGTCTTGCAGCAACTGACTCGCCCACCTTTTGAGCCAATGGCTACTTGTCCTCTCCGCTTCCTGTCCTGGAAGACACTCTTCCTAGTAGCCCTAACCTCGGCCAGGCGAGTGAGTGAGCTTCAGGCCCTGGTCTGTGACAGGCCTTACACTCGCTTCTATACGAAAAGGGTAGTCCTTAGGACTCATCCAAAGTTCCTTCCAAAGGTTGTCTCCTCTTTCCACCTCAACCAGGAGGTGGTTCTTCCGACATTCTTCCCTAGGCCTCATGCAAACCAGGCTGAAGCAGTTCTGCATACCCTGGACTGTAGGAGGGCCTTATCCTTCTACCTTGACCGTATGCAGGGGCATAGAAGAGCTACTCAGCTCTTCATATTTTTTGACCCTAATAATTTGGGGTTGGCTGTGTCCAAGCGTACCTTGTCCATCTGGGTGGCTGACACTATCACCTGGGCTTACAGGGCGTCTGACCTTCCCTTGCAGGGTCGGGACATGGCCCACTGTGTCAGGGCAATGGCTGCCTCAGTAGCTGATCTCCACTCTGTACCGTTGGCGGACATCTGCAGGGCTGCAACTTGGTCCTCAAGCCAGACTTTTGCGGCCCATTACTGCCTGGAGAGGGAGTCCTGTAGGGACAGTGCTTTTGGCCAGGCAGTACTCCGGAATCTCTTTGAAGCTTAGGCAACTCCTGCCCTCCGTTGGGCTACCGGTGGAGGTTCTTTCAGTGAAAAGCCTTTCTTTGATGCTGGGACTAGAGGGAGCTCTCCTGTTCAGCCTAGGTTCCTGGTAGCCCAGAGCTAGGGAGTCACCCATATGTGAGGACTGACTTCCTGCTTGGTTCTGGAGTAGTTACTGACTTACTGCTTGGTCCAAGAGTAGTTACTCACCTGTAACAGGTGTTCTCCTGGAGCAGCAGGAATCAGTCTTCACAACCCTCCCTCCTCCTCTGGGAGTTGCAGTTGTACATAGTTTATTTTGTATTTTTTGTGTGCTGTTTTTTTAGCTATGTCATTTGACTAAGCAAGATGGCACCTTTAGGCGGGAAGGGGACCGCGCATGCATGCAGTATTCCCAAAGGCTTTCATAGAAAGCTGGAGAAATGCTCCGCAGGGGCTCCATCAACGTCGATGTCACCCATATGTGAGGACTGATTCCTCCTGCTCCTGGAGAACACCTGTTACAGGTGAGTAACTACTCTTGCCATGCTCTGGGGTACCGGCGGTCTCCTCTGGTACCGACATCCAGGCATTGGCAGCGTTGATAGACCAGAGAGTCCTGGCTATTGAGCGCAGTCTGGCGGCTCTCCTTCTGGCATTGACACCCTCGGAACCGCAACAGACAATTCAGCCGGCCCCGGCATCGGTATCAGTACCGGTACCGATAGCATCGGCATCGGTCTCTTCTTTGCCGGTACCCAGTCATCCGATGCCCTCCGGTACAGGTTACTCCCGGTACCGACTTTGGTCGGTACGGGTATTGGGCTCTTTAAGAGCATCCGGACAAACGGTACTTTGAGTCCTCAGAGGAATCTGAGGATTCTGACCGTTCTGTCGATGCAGGAATGCTTCTCCCAGAGGCGCCCTCCTCCCCCAAGCGCAGGATGTTTCCTCCAGAGGATATTTCCTTCCAGGATTTTGTCCGGGAGGTGGCTTGGGGTCTATCCATTACTGTGGCCCCTGAAACAGAGCCCAAGGGCCAAGGAGTTGGAAATTCTACAATATCCCAAAACTCCTAAGGAGGCAGCTACCTTGCCCATTCATGAGATTTTATATGATCTCATGTTAAGGATGTGGTTGACACCTCTTACCACCTCTCCTCATTCTTGCAGACTCGATACTATGTATCAAGTCCCTCCTTGTCCTGGTTTCCAAAAGACTCAGCTTCCTCACCACTCTATTGTAGTGGAATCAGCTATGAGAAGGATCAAGAGTGCAAAGAGGCATGCCTGTAATCCTCCAGGACGTGAGTGCAGAACCCTGGATGCTTTTGGACGTCGGGTCTTCCAAGGTTCCATGCTTTCTGTCAGGATCACTTCCTATAGTCTCTACATGGGAATGTTCCTGAAGGAGGTCACAGATAATTTAGAAGCTTTAAGTCCTATTCTTCCTGAGGATAGAAGACAGGATTTTCTCACTTTGGTCAAACATGCCCAAGATGTTTCTAAATTTGCCAACCGTGCAGCCTTTGACTCTTTTGAGTGCATAAGCAGGACCTCTGCTATTGCCATAGGTGCACGTAGAATTGCTTGGCTCCAGGCATCTGATCTGGAGCTCTGGGTACAAGACAAATTGGGAAACATCCTTTGTACTGGTGAGAACCTGTTTGGTAGAGATTGGCAGGAAAAGGCCAATGAGATGGATGCTGAAAATTCCACCTTGGATAGATTATCCAAGTCCACTGCTGATCCTGCTAGAAAGAAATTGTTCAAGAAACCATTCTTTTCTAAAAAGAAAGAGAATTATCCTACTTATTCTCAGCAGGGACGTTCTGCAGGTCAGCTTGCCAGGAAAGGTCAGCAACCACCCAAAAAGAAGAAAGCAAAGACTGCTAGGCCTCAGCAGGCTCAGCCTCCACAGGGCTTTTGACTCTCAACTAGAGAACTTAGCCTTCCTGGCTCTCGGGGGACCAGAGCTTTCCACCATTCCAGGAAGGTTATGTCATTTTGCCCCCAAATGGGGGCAGATAACAGCAGAGCATTGGACACACTCCATCATAGAGGAGGGGTACAAGCTTCATTTTTCAAGCATGCCTCCTCACACAATAGTAAAGCAGTTCAATTCTCCGACCTCTCTCATCAACCTGCTAGGTCAGGAGGTCGCTATCCTTCTTGCCTAAGGGGCAATAGAAGAAGTACCCATTGATCAGCAGGGTGCAGGGTTCTATTCCCCTTATTTCCTTATCCCAAAGAAAACAGGGGGTTACAGACCTATCTTAGACCTCAGAGAATTGAACAAATTTCTTGTCAAGGAGAAATTCAAGATGATTTCTCTCGGATCTCTGCTGCCATACCTTCGGAGTCAGGATTGGCTTTGTTCTCTAGATCTCAAGGATGCGTACACCCATGTCCTCATCCATCCAACCCACAAAAGGTTCCTTCGGTTCCTTTTTCAAGGAAAGCACTACCAATACAGGGTGCTTCCTTTTGGTCTGGCCTCAGCACCAAGGGTGTTAACGAAATGCATGGCTGTAGTAGCAGCATTTCTCCGCACTCGAAGGATATTCGTCTTCCCCTACTTAGACGACTGGCTCATTCGAGCCCCAACAGAGTCAGAGGCCAGGACTTCTCTATCCTGCACAATGCGCATCCTTCAGTATTTAGGGCTGGTAATAAACTTCCCAAAATCCAATCTAACTCCCACTCAGTCTTTAGAGTTCATAGGAGCTCTCCTGGATACCACAAAGGCAAGGGCCTATCTTCCCCAGGCCCGTTGCCTTCGCATGGTGCAGTTAGCTTCTCAAGCAGTGCTAAAGCCTCATCTAACTGCTCGAGAAATGTTAAAACTACTAGGCCACATTGCATCTACGGTGCATTTGGTTCCCTTTGCTCGCCTCCATATGAGGGCAGCTCAGTGGACTTTATCCACCCAATGGACCCAGGCATCAGGATGCCTGTCAGACAAAATAGCAAGCACAAGTCGCCTTATTTTGTCCCTCCAGTGGTGGAATTCCACTCCAAACCTGTTGCTGGGGTCCCCTTTTCAGCAACCCCTACCCCAAGCAACTCTCACAACAGATGCTTCTCCAATGGGTTGGGGAGCTCATCTGCAAGACCTCTCCACCCAAGGCAACTGGTCTCCACAGGAGAGTCATCTACATATAAATCTCTTAGAGCTCAGAGCAATCTTCCTTGCTCTTCAAGTGTTCCACACCCTGCTCAGCTACAAGACAGTCCTCATTCACACAGACAATCAAGTAGCCATGTTCTATGTGAACAAGCAGGGGGGGAACAGGCTCTCTGTCGCTTTACAACGAAGCTTTGCAACTATGGGCCCTCGCCAGAGAGCATCAGATTCATCTCCTGGCAGTGTATCTTCCAGGCATTCAAAACTCTTGGGCAGACAGACTCAGTCGAGTTCTGCTTCCACACGAATGGTCTCTGCATGCAGACCAGGTAACCAAGATTTTTCAAATTTGGGGAACCCGGACATAGACCTCTTTGCAAGTCCGTGGAATGCCAAACTTCCCCGGTTCTGGTCCAGAACTCCGGCTCAGAAGGCTCAGGCCAGGGATGCTTTCCTCCTTCATTGGGGTCAGGAATTCCTGTATGCCTTTCCACCCATTCCCCTAATTCCCAAAACCCTGTTCAAGCTTCAGAGAGACAGAAGCCATATGATTCTCATAGCTCCACATTGGCCTCAGCAAGTGTGGTACCCTCTGCTTCTACAGCTCTCTCAAGCTCCCTCCCTGGAGTTAGGGTCTGCTCCAGATCTCCTATCTCAGGAGGACGGAATGTTATGGCATCCCAATCCCCAGTCTCTGCATATCAGGGCTTGGTTGCTGAAGGCCTAGATCTCCAGGATCTTAATCTTCCTCAGCAAGTAAAAGATATTCTTTTTGCTTCCAGGAAACCTTCCACAAGACGCTCTTATGCTTTAAGTGGAAAAGGTTTACCATATGGTGTTCGCAGAAGGGTCTTAACCCCCTTGCGATACCTCTGGAATCATTGCTGGAGTATCTCCTTCATTTATCCAATGCAGGACTTAAAACTAACTCAGTAAGAGTCCATTTGAGTGCTATTGCAGCTTCCTTTAAACCTCTAAATGGACAACCTATTTCCTCTCATCCTCTTATAGCAAGATTTATGAGAGGCCTTCTTCTAACTAAGCCTCCCATTAGGCCACCACCAGTGGCATGGGACTTAAACCTGGTTCTTGGGCAGCTCATGAAGCCACCCTTTGAACCTTTAGCTACTACCTCCTTGAAATTCCTTTCTTGGAAGGTTATCTTTCTCATTGCAATCACATCAGCACGCTGCTTTAGTGAGTTGCAAGCGCTAGTAGCTGATCCACCTTATACAAGGTTCCACCATGACAAGGTAGTCCTTAGGACTCATCTATACTTTATGCCAAAGGTGGTCTCGCCTTTTCATCTAAACCAAGCAGTCTACCTACCAGTGTTTTTTCCAAGGCCTCATGCATCAAATGCAGAGAGGAATCTTCATACCTTGGACTGTAAAAGAGCTTTAGCCTTTTACTTACAAAGAACACAGCAACATAGAAAGTCCTTTCAACTCTTTGTTGCTTTTGATCCTTCTCATTTGGGACTTCCAGTCTCCAAGAGAACACTCTCTAACTGGATTGCTCAGTGTATTTCCTTCGTCTATCAGAGTAAGAACCTTTCTCTGGAAGGCCATGTCACAGCTCAGAATGTGAGAGCCATGGCAGCTTCAATGGCTCATCTGCACTCTGTATCTATCGACGACATCTGTCGAGCAGCCACTTGGGCCTCGGTTCATACCTTCACTGCCCATTACTGCTTGGACAAGGACTCCCGCCGGGATGCCTTGTTTGGTCAGGCTGTTCTCCAACACCTGTTCCATACCTAATCAACTCCTACCCGCCATCCCTGGTAGGATGCCAGAGATCCATGGGGGGAAGTGGAGCCCTGTTCAGGGACACACAACTTCTGGGGTCTCTCCCTGGCATCTAAAGCTAGGGAGTCCCCATATGTGAAGACTACATTCTTGCTTGTTCCTGGAGATAGCATAGTTACTCACCTGTAACAGGTGATCTCCGGGAACAGCAGGAATTTAGTCCTCACAACCCACCCACCTCCCCTAGGAGTTGTATCTCTCTATCTCTTTCCTTTCCCTCTCTCTCTCTTTGTCTCAGATTTAAAACTCAACTGGAGAGAGGCAGTTGGGAAAGGCGGGAAGGCAGCACGCAGGCACTGTGGGATGCTCCCAAAAGCTTTCTAATTGGACGCTGTGGAGCGTTCTTGCGCAGGCTCCGTCGGTACCGACGATACCCATATGTGAGGACTAAATTCCTGCTGTTCCCGGAGATCACCTGTTACAGGTGAGTAACTATGCTTTCTCTGGGAACTCTTCTGCCATACCTTCAAAGTCAGGATTGGTTTTGCTCTCTAGATCTAAAGGATGCATATACTCATATTCTGATCCATCCGGATCACAGGAACTTCTTACGATTCATTTTCAAGGGATAACACCTCCAATACAGGGTTCTTCCTTTTGGTCTGGCTTCGGCACCAAGTTCACGAAATGCATGGCAGTAGTAGCTGCATTCCTGCGAACCCTAGGGATATTCGTCTTCCCTTACTTGGATGTCTGGCTCATTCGAGCTCCCACGATTCCAGAAGCCAGCTCTGCACTGTCTCGCGACAATGCGAATTCTCCAATACTTGGGATTGGTCATAAACTTCCCAAAATCCCAACTTGTTCCTTCTCAGACCCTGGAGTTCATAGGAGCTTGTTTAGATACCAGACAGTCAAGGGCTTTCCTCCCACAGCCCTGCTGTCTTCGTATAATGCAACTAGCTTCTCAAGCAGCGAAAAAGTCCTCCCTAACTGCTCGAGAACTGCTGCAATTACTGGGACATATGGCATCCACAGTTCGTGTAGTTCCCTATGCTCGCCTCGACATGTGAGCAACCCATTGGACCCTATCCACACATTGGACACAGGCCACAGGGTATCAAGATATCAAACTCACGACGACTGATCTTGTCCCTGCAATGGTGGCAATCACTGGAGAATCTTTTAGTGGGGTCTCCCAACAACCCCATTCCAGGCCACCCTAACAGATGCATCACAGGTGGGATGGGGAGCACACCTGCACCATCTCTCCACCCAGGGTACCTGGTCTCCACAGGAGACTTGTCTTCACACAAACCTCCTAGAACTCAGAGCAATCTATCTAGCTCTTCGAGTATTCCATGCCCAGCTCAGCTACAAGACAGTCCTAGTCCAAACGGACAATCAAGTAGCCATGTTCTACGTGAACAAGCTGGGCGGAACAGGCTCTCTGTCGTTATGCAACGAAGCTTTACGACTATGGGCCCTCGCCAGAGAGCATCAAATTCACCTTCTTGTGGTATATCTTCCAGGCATTCAAAACCTTTGGACAGACAAACTCAGCCAAGTACTGCTGCCTCACGAATGGTCTCTCCACCTAGACCAGTCAAGAAAGATATTTCACATCTGGGGAACCCCAGACATATAGACCTCTTTGCAAGTCTACTGAATGCCATACTTCCCCGGTTCTGTTCCAGAATTCCGGCTCACAATTGCCAGGCAAGGGACACCTTCCTCCTTCACTGGGGTCAGGACTTCCTCTATGCCTTCTCGCCCATTCCCCTCATCCCCAAAACACATTTCAAGCTTCAGAGAGACAGAGGTTGTATGATCCTCATAGCGCCACGGTGGCCATGACAAACGTGGTATCCCCTGCTTCTACTTCTCTCTCAAGCTGCACCTCTGGAGTTAGGTTGTGCTCCAGACCTTCTCTCCTAAGAGAAGTGGATGCTATGGCACCCGAATCCCCAGTCCCTGCATCTCAGGGCCTGGTTGCTAAAAGCCTAGACCTGCAGGATCTTAACCTTTTCCAACAGGTAAAGGATGTCCTTCAAGCTTCCAGAAAACCTTCCACAAGACGTTCTTACGCCTTCAAGTGGAAATGTTTTACTATATGGTGTTCTCAAAAGGGCTTAAACCCCCTTGTGATACATTTGGAATCGGTACTAGAATACCTACTTCATTTATCAAATTCTGGGCTAAAGACAAATTCAGTAAGAGTCCGTCTTAGTGCAATTGCAGCTTCCTATAAGCCTTTAAATGGACAGCCAATTTCCTGTCATCCACTCATAGCAAGATTTGTGAGAGGTCTTCTATTAACAAAGCCTCCCATCAGGCCACCACCGGTGGCATGGGATTTAAATCTAGTTCTCGAACAGCTCATGAAACCGCCCTTTGAACCTTTAGCCACTACAACCCTAAAGTTTTTATCCTGGAAGGTCATCTTCCTAATTGCAATCACCTCCGCACGTCACATTAGTGAATTGCAAGCTTTAGTGGCTGATCTCCCTTATATAAGGTTTCACCATGATAAGGTGGTTCTCAGAACTCATCCATATTTTATGCCAAAGGTGGTTTCGCCTTTTCATTTAAATCAATCGATTTACCTTCCTATATTCTTTCCGAGGCCTCATGCCTCTAATGCAGAAAGGAACCTTCATACTTTGGACTGTAAAAGAACCTTGGCTTTTTACCTACAAACACAGCAACATAGAAAGTCTTCTCAACTTTTTGTTGCTTTTGATTCTAGTCATTTGGGACGTCCAGTCTCCAAAAGAACTCTATCTAAATGGATTGCACAATGCATATCGTTTACTTATGAGAGTAAGAGTCTTCCTCTTCAAGGCCATGTCACAGCACATAATGTGAGAGCCATGGCAGCCTCTATGGATAACCTTCACTCTGTCTCTATCGATGACATTTGTCGAGCAGCCACCTGGACTTCGGTGCACACCTTCACTGCCCACTACTGCCTAGATAAAGCCTCCCGTCGGGATGCCTTCTTTGGCCAGGCTGTTCTTCAACATCTCTTTCAGACTTAATTCAACTCCTACCCACCAACCCTGGTAGGGTGCCAGAGATCCATGGGAGGAAGCAAGGCCCACCTCACTATAGGTGGCAACTTCCTGGGGTCATCTCCCCGTCATTTTCCGCTAAAGAGTCCCCATATGTGAAGACTATATTCCTGCTTGTTCCTGGAGATAGCGTAGTTACTCACCTGTAACAGGTGATCTCCTGGCACAGCAGAAATTTAGTCTTCACATATGACTAGGAATTGTCTCTCTATTTCTGTCTCTTTCCTCTCTCCCTCTATCCTTTCACTCAGCTATAAACTTAATTGAAGAGGGACAGGTGGAAAGGCAGAAAGGCAGCGCGCATGTGCTGAGGGATGCTTCCAAAAGCGTTCCTTTTGGACGCTGGGGAGCATTCCCACGCAGGCTCCGTCGGTACCGACGATACCCATATGTGAAGACTAAATTCCTGCTGTTCCCGGAGATCACCTGTTACAGGTGAGTAACTACGCTTTACTGTAACTGAAGATATTTGAGTGACTTGAACTTAACCCATTTTGGACCAGCGTATGTTTTACATACATAAGGTTTCCATACTTACTACTCAACTGTTTACTAATTAATGGTTATAAATTCAATGAAACTATGTTTAGCTATTATTATGTCAAAAAGCAATATACAGATTTTTTTATCTGAGATCTAGTTAGTTTAATAGGTATTCAAAGTTTTCTGATTTTGACGGTACTGGCAGCTCAACATAAAAAGATCACAAAAAATAGTAAGTAGCTTATAATGCTGTAATAGCTACTATTTTGCAAATAAAAGTATTTGTAGACTTTAGAAAATAGGTTTAGATAACTGTAAGTTACTTAGTGTCAGAGTTATTGGTGCGTAGATGGGGCTTGTATGTTTTTCATACACTGGGCTCATATGTTGTCGAAACTAATTGCAGTCAAGAATTCTGTTCTAGGTGTTTTAATGGTGCAATATCGACGCACTGCATCAGAAGTGTTTTCACGTGTATCATATTCCGCCATCAGAATGGACTGTTGACAAACTATATTATATCATAATAAAGTGTTTTAAATGAAAACTGCAGTTCCTGTTCGGTTATCCAGTTTAGTCCTCCAACATCGGGTAGTGCCCCTCCTCCTGCAGCCGGGAGACTGGACCAATCAAATCTTCTGTAGTATATATGCAACCGGAGCTCCCAGAAGTCCCCAGTGTGTCCAGTCTCCCTGCAGCTGGAGGACTTCTGTGCCCCTGCTGGGCACGCTAAGTGACACTTGAAGGAGCAACACTAGTTAGTTAGTTCTTTTGGGGTTTATTTCTGGTCCTTTATGTTCTATTTCCTTTGCTAGGTAGCTGTATCTTTAAAAAAAAAAAGACACAGGGGACTGGCTGGGGAAAGCCAGACCTGCCTTGGGCTCCTGCCTTCCTGCCTGGGAATCTCTGAAGCCTGGGTTGAGCTCTCCCCAAGGCTGTTCGGGGAAGAGCCATACCGGCTGCAACATTGCCTGTCACTTGGAGAAGTGGGCTGAGTTCCTTGCTGTTCCCAGAGCTGGTAGGAATTTTCCTTGTTTTAAGCTTTCAGCTCTCTGTTCTTTGCTTGGGCAGAGGCTCTGTCGGCTCCCCTGGCTTCCAAATTGCACTTTTTCCTGCCTTTTTTCGCTTGCCCTGTATTAGAGGGTCGTTTTCTTTCTTTTCCATATTATTTGGGTACCTTTGTATTTTCGCGCCGTTTTTTACCGCGGGTGAAAAAGTGCGGCGGCCATTTTGGATTTCTAAAGTGTGCTTTTTAAGGGCACTTTTTAACACTTGCACACGGGTTCCCCTGGTGTTTTTGGGGTTTCTTTTGCTGGCGATTTTGCTCAGGGCACCCCTAGGATTCTGGGGAGTATTTTGTTTACTGTAAAAAAAAAAAAAAAAAAAGTTTTAAATTTAATACTGTGCTAAATTGAATAAGGTTAGTCCCCTTGGTGTGGGCTTCCCTGTTCCTATTGCCTTATTTTTCCCTGAGAGCAGGTGGCCTTGGCATGGCTGCCAAACCTCAGTGTGTAATTTGTGGCTCCCGCAGAGGTACAATGACTGACTCTGGAATCTGTAAGAGCTGTGCTGCAGTTTCTTCAGAACTGGAGCTGCCTATTGAAATTAAGGAACAGCATGTGCCCGGGGACCCTTCTCTTTCGGGGGACAGTGTCCCTTCACCGAGCATCCTTCCTTCTGGTCTGGGCCCGGCGTCTAATACGTCGGCCCCTGAGCTCCAGCAGGCGGCTATGGTGGCGTCGCCTATAGACTTTTCCCCGGATTTTGTTCTGCTCATGCATCAGGCCTTCCGCTTAAGCCGGTCTGGTCATTTGCCGGAGGCTTGGCCCGCCTCCTTCCCCCCAGCTTCCGCAGGGGGGGTTCAGCGGTCTTCCCAACCCGCTGTCAAGCGGCCCAGGTTGGGGGACCAGGATCAGGACGCCCTTTGCCTCCCGGATTCCGAGGCTGAGGGGGATCCGGATATTGAGGCGGAGGAATTAGAAGACGGAGAGCTTCCAGAACCGGAAGATCAGGCTCGCATCATTCGGGTGTTTCGAAGGGACGAGCTGGTACCTTTGGTCACGGAGTCTCTCCAAGCACTTAACCTCTCTGCGGTGCGGCCGCTGGAGGAGGAGGGTCTCGAGGATCCTCTCATTCAGGCGGTCAGGGATGCCCAGGTAGTTTTTCCTGTGCACCGAGTAGTTGAGCAGATGATCCATGCGGAATGGGAGCAACCGGAATCCGCTTTGAAAGGGATTCGGACCATAAATCGTCTTTACCCCCTTGCCGACAAGGACAGGGACTTGTTTAAGTCTCCACGGGTGGATGCTGCCGTTTCAGCAGTGACTAAGAAAACCACCATCCCGGTTGAAGGGGCCGCGGCCCTGAGGGATGTTCAGGACAAAAAGGTTGATAATTTGTTGAAGCAAGCCTTCGAGACCAACGCCTTATCGTTACAAGCTTCTATATGTGGGGCGTGGGTAGCTCGAGCTTGTTTGCGATGGTCGCAGCACCTGCGCTCGGGGTCCGGTATGGACCAACAGGGGCTGTTGGACGTTACCCGCGTGGAGTCGGGATCGGCCTACTTGGCGGATCTGTGTTATGATTTAATACGCTCCCTAGCTAATAGCATGGCCTCCATGGTAGCGGCACGACGGTCCATCTGGTTGCGCAATTGGGCGGCCGACGGTTCTTCCAAGTCTCGCCTCAGTAAACTACCCTTTAAGGGCAGGTTGTTATTTGGTGAGGCTCTGGATAAGTTCGTGAAGGATCTCGGTGAGTCGAAGGGTGGTCGGCTTCCAGAGGATAAGCCTAAGCTTAATAGGTCGTCCACCTCAGCGCGTGGCCAGTTTCGGGATGCGCGCAGATTTCGTTCTTCCCGGCTGTGGACTTCGCAGCGCGGTCGTTTTGGAACCCGTCATCAAGGGTTTCGTGGTTTCAGAGGAGCGGGAAGGGGCTTCTCCGGAGCCGCCTCTTCCTCGGCCTCTTCCTTTAATCGCAAGCCACAATGAAACGAGGCGGGCTCTAGAGGAAGACCCGGTCATCGGGGGTCGTTTGCGCGACTTTCTTCCTTCTTGGGCCCAAATTACGTCAGATCGGTGGGTGCTGCAGATTATAGAAGAAGGTTATGCCCTAGAGTTTGCGCACCCACTTCCGGATTCGTTTGTTCTGTCTCCCAGCAAGGGAGCTCAAAAGGCGCGGGACATCCGCGTGACCCTGGATCGGCTTCTCTCTCTCTGGGGGCTGTGGTTCCGGTCCCGCCTTTGGAAAGAGGCGCAGGTCGCTACTCCATCTATTTTGTGGTTCCCAAAAAGGGCGTTTCCCTTCGTCCGATCTTGGATCTCAAAGGCGTGAATCGCGCTCTCAGAGTACCGCACTTTCGCATGGAGACCCTGCGGTCAGTCATCGTAGCGGTGCGTCAAGGGGAATTTTTGACATCCCTTGATCTTACAGAGGCCTATTTACACATTCCCATCCGGCCCTCCCATCAACGGTTTCTCCGCTTTGCGCTCCCGTGGGGCCATTTTCAATTCCGGGCCATGCCGTTCGGACTCGCCACGGCTCCCCGCACCTTCACAAAGGTAATGGTTGTAGTCGCGGCGGCGTTGCGCAAGGAGGGCATCCTGGTCCATCCATATCTCGACGACTGGTTGATTCGAGCGAAGTCCAGTCGGGAGTGTGTGCAAGTCACGAGCAGGGTGGTGGATCTCCTTCGGTCCCTCGGATGGGTGGTGAACGAATGCAAGAGTTGTCTGTCTCCGACACAGGATCTCGAGTATCTGGGAGTCCGCTTCGACACAGCAAGGGGCTTGGTGTGCCTTCCGGAGCGACGCGTGCTGGCGTTGCGGGCTCTGGTCCGTCTCTTCCGGGGGATGCCAGCTCCATCGGCGTGGTGGTACCTGCGGCTCCTCGGCACGATGGCGGCGACCTTGGAGGTGGTGCCTTGGGCGCGCTTCCACATGCGTCCGCTGCAGAGTGCTCTTCTGCGACGTTGGTCCAACCAGTTCGACTCGTTGAACAAGAGATTGCCTTGCCCAAAGACGGTTCGTCGATCCCTCCGGTGGTGGCTCTCCGCCGAGAACCTGTCGCGAGGGATTCCCTTGGAGCTTCCTCTGTGGGTTCCGTTCACGACGGATGCGAGCTTAACCGGCTGGGGGGCTCACTGCGAGTTCCGCTTTGCTCAGGGGGAATGGTCTCCCCTGGAGGCCTCTTGGTCGATCAACCGTCTCGAATTGTGGGCAGTTCGGCTAGCCCTGGTGGACCTGGAGACCCTGGTTCTCGGACGGCCGGTGAGAGTCCTGTCGGACAATGCGTCCACTGTAGCTTACATCAATCGCCAAGGGGGTACCGGCAGCGTGGCCCTGGAGGCGGAAGCGGCGGCCTTGTTCAACTGGGTGCAAACTCGCCTTCCAGCGATCTCGGCGGCTCACATTGCGGGCGTAGACAATGTCCAGGCCGATTTTCTCAGCAGAGTGCGGGTGGACCCCGGAGAATGGGAGCTAAACCCACAGGTTTACGCACAAATCGTCCGGCGGTGGGGTCCACCCATCATGGATCTCATGGCGACCTTTCAATCAGCCAAGACAGGGCGCTTCTTCAGCAGGCGAAGGGAGCGCATGTCCGAGGGGCTCGACGCTCTCATTCAGCCGTGGCCCACGTCCGGTCTTCTTTATGTCTTTCCTCCGTGGGCTCTGATCGGCCGGGTCGTACAACGTATCGAGAGCCACCGGGGTCGCGTGTTACTGGTGGCCCCGGAGGCCCTGGTATGCCGATCTGGTCCGGTTGCGCGACGGCGTTCCTTGGCTCCTTCCCGCTCTACCGGATCTTCTTCTTCAGGGTCCCTTGCGGATGCCCCAAGTGGATCGATTCTCGCTTACGGTTTGGCCATTGAGAGGGCTCGACTGAAAAGGAAGGGCTACTCCCCCGCGGTGATTTCTACCCTTCTGCGGGCGAGGAAAACGTCCACTTCTCTTACTTACGTTCGGATTTGGAGGATTTTTGAGGACTGGTGCTCCCGGCGGGGAGTCCGGGCGGCGACGGTTTCCGTGCCCGTCGTTTTAAGTTTTCTTCAGGATGGTTTCGATAAAGGCCTTGCGGCTAGTTCCCTAAAAGTCCAGCTGGCGGCTATCTCGTGTTACCGCGGCAAGGTTTTGGGTCGTCTGCTCGGGGCTCATCCGGATGTACGCCGATTCCTTACGGCTGTTTTTCATTTGCGGCCCTCCCGCAGAGTTTTCGTTCCTCCTTGGGACTTGAATTTAGTTCTGAGGGCCCTGGTTCGTGAACCTTTTGAGCCCCTGCGCAGGGCGTCTCTGAAAGATCTCACGCTGAAGGCGGTTTTTCTTGTAGCCATCTGTTCGGCACGGCGCATTTCAGATCTGCATGCATTGTCCTGTCGAGAGCCTTTCTTGTCTTTTTCCGCGGATCGGATCATTCTCCGTCCGGTTCCTTCCTTTCTGCCAAAGGTGGTGTCTCCCTTTCACATGAATCAGGCAGTGTTTCTTCCAGTGCTTTCTTCGCAATCTGTCGGGTCAACGGACAAAGGTCTTCTCCGGCTCGATGTGGGTCGTACGCTCCATCGTTATTTAAAGGTTACCGAGTCTTTTCGGAAATCTGACCGGCTTTTCGTGCTCTTCGGGGGTGCGCGTAAAGGGGAAGCGGCAGCTAAAGCCTCCATTGCTAGATGGCTCAAAGAGGCGATCGCGTCCGCGTATCTGTTGCAACAGCGGTCTGTTCCGGAGGGTCTGAGGGCTCATTCCACTAGGGCTCAGGCGACCTCTTGGGCGGAGTATAGCCTGGTTCCGCCGGCAGATATCTGTAGGGCGGCCACTTGGTCGTCTCTGCATGCTTTCAGTAGACACTATCGCTTAGATGTGTCAGCGGCTCGGGATTCCTGTTTTGGTTCGGCGGTTCTGCGCGCCGGATGGCAAGGTCCCGCCCGGTCTTAACTGCTCTGTTACATCCCGATGTTGGAGGACTAAACTGGATTACCGAACAGGAAATGGAAATTACACTAACCTGGTAATTGTAGTTCCTGGAGGGTCCAGTTTAGTCCTCCTTCCCTCCCGACTATCTGCTAATGTGGTGTGGCGCGCCTTTCCGAACGGTTGATATTAAGACGGTTCCTCTTGCCGTTCGGTCCCTCTGTGGCAGCCGCGTTTTTTGCAGAGGCTCTTCCCTGTCTCGGGGGTTCAGGCAGCTCCTGAACTTCTGGTGGGGAGCGGTGTTTTGATTCCTGAGGCGTCGGTGCCGGCGCAATGCAGTGTTCTGACTTCCTCGTTTGGGGAGGGGGTTGGATATTCCTTGGGGGGGAACAAATTGTTCTTTAATTAGGTCATTTTGTATATTAATCTAATGTGTTGCTTCGTTAAGTATGCTTTGTTACTAGTACACTGGGGACTTCTGGGAGCTCCGGTTGCATATATACTACAGAAGATTTGATTGGTCCAGTCTCCCGGCTGCAGGAGGAGGGGCACTACCCGATGTTGGAGGACTAAACTGGACCCTCCAGGAACTACAATTACCAGGTTAGTGTAATTTCCATTTTTAATAGTATCATACAGTATGTTTGTCAATGAATATTGGAACTGAATCCTATCTTTTCTGAAGACGGACAATATACTATATTGGACCAGTGTATGAAAAACATACACTATGTGAAACTTTTGTTTTCTGCAAAGTTTTAATATTTTTTATTATTGCCGGTATTTCATATTTGTTTGAGTGTAAGAAATCTAATAAATCATTCAGAACAGAGAGAGAATATGCGAGATGTCCAAAATGGGTTAAGCAAATTCACTGGGTTCAGAGTTGGTCTCTGGACTGAACTGAGTTTTTGGCAGTAGATAAAGTATAATGACCTTGAATGCAATAGGCTTTCCAGGAATATTCTGGTCTCACTCGGGCTTCCGGTGATGTCACTGAACCGCATGGACAGCTGAAAGCGAGCTCCGTTGTTCATCCCCACAAAAGTGCTTAATTCCCCCCAAAATATAATGAAAGGCACCCTGGGCGACGTGGCGGGGTCATTGGGAGCGGAAGCTGGAGGAATTGCGTTCACCAGTCAAGGCATCACAAGGCGGGCCGTAACAGCAGCGTAGTTGGCAGCAGAGATGGAGGCGCTAAGAGTGACACGTTTACCAGAGGTGGGAGAAGTGAGCCTGCGAATGGACAGACAACAAGGTGGCAGAGAGTGGAGAGCAGAGAGAAAGAGTAAACGTGTGATGCAAAAAAGAAAAGAACATAGGACTGAGTAAATAAGCAGAGGAAAGAGACATGGAAAAAGAATGGGAAGCAACAGCAAGGTTGAAAAAGCCGCAAAGATGGACTGAGTTAGTGATGTTAGGGGGGGAAAAGAGTGCAAAGTTAAGAGTGAAGTGCTAAGAAAGGGGGGGGGTTAAGATTGGGAGCGGAAGCTGGTATAATAGAGCTTGCCTGCAACCCAGAAAGCCCACACAAATCCAACTGGTTAATGGGTGACTTTAACCTCTCCTCACTTCACCATAGCCATTCTACCACATTCCTTGATGCCATGGCTGACCTCAACTACTCGCAGCTAGTTAGCTCCCCTACACACCTCAAGGGTAACACCCTTGACCTCATTTTTGCGCCTCAGTCTACAGCGAACACCAACTTTAACCTATCCCATACCCCTGTCCCATGGTCTGATCATGATTTGTTATCCTTCCAAGTCCCATATCAGCAAAACAGTATCCCAGCAAGACAAACAAATATGGTCTCATCAGGATCAACAGCCCGTTTCAAAACGCTCAACAAGGACGACTTCATCAGCCATACTCTTCCAACTCTTTGTCTACCAACCAATGACCTTGATGAGCTGATCAACAATTGGTACACCACCCTGAACTCCTCTTCACAACTACCTTCCTCGGGTAGACCACCAGCATCCAGCACATCACTAAAAAGTAGAAGCCCAAAACCATGGTTCTCCACTGAACTACGACTATCCCTCCAGAATTTAAGAAAACAGGAGAGAAAATGGCGCAGATCACGTTCTCCAATTGACCAAATGGATTACGAAAATGCCCTAAAGAAACACCGGGAGAAAATAGCTGAAAAGATGAGGGAACCACCATACAGAAACCCTTCTCCGATCACTAAACAAACCACGAGACCTCTTTAACATCGCTAAATTCTTAACCAAGGCACCATCCTCCAACCAAACAATTTCAATTCAGCCTCAGTCTTTTGCCGACTACCTTCAATCTAAAACCATTAACACGAACTCCACACCAAGTTGTATACCCAACCCCGTCTCAATTACTCAGCCTCTAAAAAATTTTGTCGCTCCCACGGTGAAATCCATCACTGACCTTATTGCTACCTTGAATACTACCACAGCCCCAAATGATCCATGCCCTGCCTACTGGATCAGAACAATGCGTGCTGAACTGAGCCCCACACTTGCCCTTATCATGCAACTTTCCTTCACAACCGGATCATTCCCATCATCTCTCAAGCAAACTTCAATACGCCCTCTCCTGAAAAACAATAAACTCGACCCAGCGAAAACTGATTCATATCGTCCAATTTCAAGTATACCCCTTCTAGCCAATATCATTGAGAAGGTGGTACAAATCCAATTGCAGCAGCATATAGATATTTCAGCCCCTCTTGATCCCTGCCAACACGGATTCCGTGAATCCCACGGTATAGAGACCCTTCTCACATTACTCATCAACACCTTATCAAGAGGGATTGACAAAATTGAAAATGGGTTCATCCTCATCTTCCTCGACATCTCGGCAGCTTTCGACTCGGTTAACCATGTACAACCTCTTCACCGTCTTCAAGAAAAGGGAGTCCAGGGATCAGCTTGGGAATGGTGTAGATCCTACCTAACTAACCGCTGGCAACAGGTGCGGATAGGATCCTCAACTTCTGATCCTTTCCAGCAACAACAGGGTGTACCCCAAGGATCCTCATTATCAGCTCTTCTATTTAACATATATATGCAACCAATCTGTGAAATCATCAAAACATTTAACGCTTCCAGCTTGATCTATGCAGATGACGTATTGATATTCACTCCAATAAAAATCAATGCCCCTGACTTCTCCCAATAATCGCTTGCTTCAGCGCGATTACAGACTGGCTCCTAACCCAGAACCTGCGAATAAACTTCAAGAAAACGGAAGTCCTATTCGTAACCAGGAATAAAAAATCCCCCCCCCCCCCCCCGCAACATTGAAGGTGAGAGATGCGGAACTACCATGTAAATCATCGATTCGCTACCTGGGAGTCACCATCGATCAAGAACTGACCTTCAAAGATCACATAAAGCAGACCGTCAAATCCATTTACTACAAATTAAGAACGCTGAAACCCTTAAGACCTCTACTCGCCTCTAATGACTTCCGAACAATCTTCCAAGCCCTTGTAACACCACATTTTGACTACGCTAACGTCATCCTGCATGGTCTACCCAAGAGCACCCTCAACCCACTCCAATTGGCGATGAACTCAGCAGCCCGCATCCTCTGCGGTACCTCCAGTAGAGACCACATCACCCCCATACTAATAGAGCTTCACTGGCTACCCCTACAAGCCAGGATAACTTACAAAGCACTTCTGCTGTCCTTTAAAGCAATTAATCAAACAGCCCCACCTTCCCTCTCCTCACTTATTATCAACACCCCCACGAACAGACTGAGAAGTTCCGCAGCTGCTAATACCCTTGTAGTACCAAAGGAGTACACTAAATGTAACCAAGCAACCAGAGACAGGGCCTTTACCTTATTCGCTCCAACTTGCTGGAACAATCTCCCTCCTCATATCCGATCAATAAAAGACCTCTCTCAATTTAGAAAGGTCCTTTAACACTACCTATTCTGTCATCACCTTTTAGGCCCTAACTCTACACCTCCTCCCCCCCATCTCGCAAATCACTCACACAGCCTCTGACATTCCAACAACATAGTCATAACAGAACACGAACTAGACTCCCTGCACACCCAAATTTATGATCCCAACTTGAACTGTAAATTTCCAGAGGTAATATATCTTTCTGTATATAGTTTGTATATAGTTTCCCATGTTATCTCCAAGTTACTGACCCTGTTATAATGTAAGCAAAGGATTGTTCTAATGCGAAAATTTGTTATCTGTAAACCGCGCTGATACCAAAGAGCGCGGTATATAAAAACTGTAAAATAAATAAATAAAAATAAGATATGAAGTGGGGTTTAATGTGAAATGTGTTACATGTGTGGGAGGGAGAGGATGCTGTCTGGGAGGAAACGGAAGCTACAAAATGGTAGAAGGAATGGGGAGATGGGGGAGGAAGGGAACTAAGGGAGGGGAGGAAGGGGTAGGAAGGAGGGTACCTGGATCCTGCATGTGTAAGAGGAGGAAGTGTAGAGATTGGCAGCTCTGGGTAGTAATCAAAAACAAGTGGATGGGAAGAACAAGGGCAGGTGTCTTCTGGGAGCTCAGCAACTGTGAGTAATATCGTGGACCCTATGCAGCCCTGTCTTTTGACCTCGAAGGGGACCTTTTTGCCCCGATGGCTGCCAGCGGGTTTAAGAAGTGTGATCGGTGTAAGAAACTTATGTCTCTTACCGACACACATGACTGCTGCCTCTGCTGCCTCGGACCCGATCATGACCCGATGATCTGTGGTCCGTGTGGCAAAGTGTCCTCGAAGGCGTTGAGGAGTCGGCAGCACCAAAAGGATAGGATCTTCTCTGACTCCGCGTCCGGCCGGGCCCAGACCTCGTCAGAGGCCTCGACGTCTCGGGACTCCGGCCCCGATCAGTGTCGGGGTTCCTCTGAGCAGGGGTCTCCTTCGTGGGAACAGCGCAGGAAGAAGAAACCCGCGAGGGTGGCGTCGGTGGACGCTCCTGGTTCCTCGAGGGCCAGGTCGCATAGCCCCAATCGCCGTCCCGGGTCTTCGGAGTCGGAGAGGCCTGCCAAACAACCTCGTCTCGAGATGGATTCTCCTGGGCACGTGAGTACTGTAGTCCTCGTGGACTCTCCTCCAGGGGAGCCGACATCGGGCCCGATGCCGTCGGGGCCCGAGTCGGGGGCTGCAGGGTCTCCTGAGCTCGGACTCAGGTTGACGGCCTTGGAGAGCAGTTTCGCTGCCTTCATGGACCAGCAGCGGGCATTGATCGCCGGTCTCACCGGTGCATCTGCCCCGACCACCGGGACATCGACGTTCAAGTCGACCCCGGAGGCCGAGCCGATCCTAGAGTCCCTGCGGGCTCGAGTCGATCCTCGGCCAAGGTCTCCCTCGGCCTCCCGTTCGGGACCGAGGTCGTCAACGCCAGTACCCTCGGCGTCGGAGCGGAGGGCATCGGTGCCAGCCCGACCGGAGCTGCTCGATTCCTCCTCCGAGGAGTCGGGCTGGGAGACGGATGACGAAGAGTCACCCGACACCTATCGGACTCGGTGTGTCCCATCGGACTCACCGGAGTCCGAACCTCGGATACGATCCCCACCGGAGGATACCCGGTTCTCGGATTTCGTGCGGGATATGGCCAAGGCCTTGGCCTTGGCCTTCCCCGCAGATCCCGAGGAGGAGCCTCAAGCCGAAGAGCTTGAGGCCCTCCAGTATGACTCTCCCCCGAAGGAGGCCTTTACTGTTCCGCTTCCTCCGATGCTCGAGCGGCTGCTCTTCCGCATGTGGGAGACCCCGGCGTCGACGCCGGTGTTAAGCAAGAGAGTCTATTCTATCTATCGAGTCCGCAAGAGCCCTGGGTTCCAAAAGGCACAATTACCGCACCACTCCATGGTTGTGGAATCGGCCATGCATCGACTGAAAAGTCAGAAGATGCACTCCTCGGTGCCTCCTGGTCGGGAGGCCCGGAACCTGGATGATCTTGGTAAGAAGTGCTTCCAGGGCTCTATGCTTGTTTGCCGTGTCCAGACATACCAGCTCTACATGGGCATGTACCTCCGGGACCTGGCAAAGGAGATTGCCGGGTTCTCTGCTGGTCTCTCCGAGGAACCTTTGCAGAGGTTCCAGGCCTTGTCCACAGGTATTCAAGAGTGCTCGAAGTTTATCTCTCGTGCAGCCTACGATGGCTTTGAGGCTTCGGCCCGAGTAGCCGGGGCCGGCATCGGTGCCTGCCGACAGGCTTGGCTACAGTCATCCAACCTCGAGCCATGGGTACAGGACAAGTTGGTCGATGTCCCCTGCCGAGGTGAAAACCTTTTTGGCAAACCCATGGCTGAAAAGGCTGCTGAGCTCGAGACAGAGACTCTCACCAGGACTAGGCTGTCCAGAAAAACCTCTGCCCCTTCTCAGAAAAAGAAGGGCTCGGGGAAAAAGTCCTTTTACCCGAGGAAGTCATCTGCCTATAAACAATACCCTCATTATCAGCCCTCTGCAGCTCCCCAACAGGGTCAGCAGGCCAAGGGGCAGGGTCATGGGCTATGCTCCTTAGTTCTAAAGGATGCATATACTCACATCCTTATTCATCCAGACCACAGACAATATCTCAGATTTGTTGTGGGAGGAAACCACTACCAGTACGGAGTACTACCCTTTGGCCTAACCTCCGACCCCAGGGTGTTCACCAAGTGCCTGGCGTTGGTGGCGGCCTACCTGAGGCTTCAAGGTATTTTTGTGTTCCCATACCTGGACGACTGGCTCATAAGGGGCCAGTCTTCCCAGGAGGCCAGTCAAGCCACCCTTCGCACTGTGGCTCTGCTTCAGCACTTGGGGTTTGTCATAAACTTCGCAAAGTCCACTTTGCTCCCGTCCCAGAATTTGGAATTCATAGGAGCAAGACTGGACACTCTTCAGGTGAAGGCTTTTCTACCTGTGGACAGAGCTCACAGATTGATGGATCTAGCCAGGCAGTTTCACAGCAATTCCCTGGTCTCTGCCAGGCAATTCCTGAGACTTCTCGGCCATATGGCTTCCACGGTTCATGTAATCCCCAATGCCCACCTGCATATGCGGCCTGCTCAGTGGCATCAGACCACAGGGAGCCTTGCAGACTCAGTAAGAATATCCACACTGCTTGTCTCCTCTCTACAATGGTGGCTTCATCTTCCGAATCTGGTGCTCGGAGTGGTTTTTCAATCCCCTCCGCATTCTCAGGTGCTGACGACAGATGCTTCTCTTCAAGGTTGGGGAGCGCATTGCCAAGGGGCCTGTACTCAGGGTCTCTGGACCCCTTGGGAGGCTGCTCAGCAGATAAACTTCCTGGAGCTACGAGCGATACGCCTAGCTCTAAGGGCCTTCTCCCATCTCCCATCTCATCAGTCTGTACTGGTCCAGACGGACAATCAAGTTGCCATGTTTTACGTGAACAAGCAAGGAGGCACAGGCTCCTTCCTTCTATGTCAGGAAGCACAACGGCTGTGCTCCTGGGCCATCAATCACGGAATCCTTCTCAAGGCGGTCTACTTCCCAGGTCAAGAAAATTACCTGGCGGACAGACTGAGCAGGATCCTACAACCACACGAATGGAGATTGAATCCATTGGTGGTTCAGCATTTCTTTCTCAGGTGGGGCCTCCCCACCATGGATCTTTTTGCCAGTCCTCTGAACCGGCAACTTCCGAGATTCTGTTCCAGACAACCGCATCCTCTCAGGGTAGCAGCGGATGCGTTTCTGATCCCGTGGTCCAATGGCCTACTGTATGCGTTTCCTCCCACGCCACTAGTGTCCAGAACACTGTTCAAAGTCCTCAAGGACAGGGCCTCCATGATTCTGATAGCCCCCAGGTGGCCGAGGCAACCGTGGTTCCCATTTCTGCTGCAACTGGCAGTGGACACTCCTATTCCTTTGGGGATTCAACACGATCTCCTGTCTCAAGAATAGGGATCTCTCTTGCACCCCAACCTCCAGTCCCTTCATCTGATGGCCTGGCTGCTGAAAGGGTAGTTCTGGCTCCCGTACTACTGCCTAGAGAGGTGAAAGACGTAGTCTTAGCCTTTAGAAAGCAATCCACCCGGAAATCCTACGCTCTTAAGTGGCGTAGATTCTCCATATGGTGTGCTCAGCACAGCGAGAATCCCTTCTCGTGCTTGGTAGCGGTAGTATTGCAATATTTGCTTTACCTCTCCAATCAATATTGTGTGCAATTCTGGTCGCCGTATCTTAAAAAGGATATAGCGATTTTAGAAAAGGTTCAGAGAAGAGCCACCAAAATGGTAAAGGGGATGGAAGGATACTCCTATGAAGAAAGGCTAAAAAGGTTAGGGCTCTTTAACCTGGAAAAGAGACGGCTGAGGGGAGATATGATAGAAGTCTATAAATTAATGAACGGAGTGGAACGGGTAAACGTAGATCGATTGTTTACGTTATCAGAATATAGAAAGACTAGGGGACATGCAATGAAGCTACAGGGTAAACTATTTAAGACTAATAAAAGAAAATATTTTTTCACTCAACGTGTAATCAAACTCTGGAATTTGTTACCGGAGGATGTAGTAAAGGCTGTTACTGTAGCTGGGTTTAAAAAAGGTTTGGACAAGTTCCTGGAGGAAAGGTCCATAAACCATTATTAAGAAGTGACCGAAGATATCAATGTTTGACCCAGTACAAGCATTGTGGAGCTTGTGTCTCTTGGGGAAACTGCTAGGTACATATGACCTAGATTGGCCACTGTTGGAAACAGAATACTGGGCTTGATGGACCTTGGTCTGACCCAGTATGGCATATCTTATGTTCTTATCTAGGCCTTAAGTCCAATTCTGTCAGAGTTCACCTCAGTGCTTTCTCAGCGCACCACTCGCCGGTGGAAGGGAGGCCTCTTTCCAACCACCCTTTGGTGACTCGTTTCCTCAGAGGCCTTCTCCTGCTTAAGCCTCCTATACGTCCACCGGCCCTTGAGTGGGATTTAAATGTGGTCTTACAACGGATTACTTGTCCGCCATTTGAACCTATGGCTACCTGTCCTCTCCTTTTTCTGTCCTGGAAAACTTTGTTTCTGGTAGCTCTTACCTCTGCTAGGCGAGTAAGTGAACTTCAGGCGCTAGTGTCTGATCCCCCTTACACTAGGTTCTACGGGAATAGGGTAGTCTTATGGACTCACCCTAAGTTTCTCCCCAAGGTTGTCTTCTCTTTCCACCACAATCAGGAGGTGGTTCTTCCGACTTTCTTTCCCAGGCCGCATGCCAGCCGGGCTGAGATGGTCCTGCATACCCTGGACTGTAGGAGGGCGTTATCCTTCTACCTTGACCGTACGCGGGAGCACCGGAGGGCTGTTCAGCTCTTTGTTTCTTTTGACCCCAATAAGTTGGGGTTACCTGTCTCCAAGTGTACTTTGTCCATATGGGTCGCTGACTGTATCGCCTGGGCTTATGGGGCAGCCGGCCTCTCGGAGGGTCGAGTCACGGCTCATCATGTCAGGGTGAAAGCTGCATCAGTGGCTCATCTCCGCTCTGTTCCGTTGGCAGACATCTGCCGGGCTGCTACTTGGTCTTCGAGCCAGACTTTTGCGGCCCACTACTGCCTTGAGAGGGAGTCCCGCAGGGACAGTGCTTTCGGACAGGCAGTACTCCATAATCTCTTTGGGGTTTAGGCAACTCCTTCCCTCCGGCCCTGATGTTGGGCTACCGGTCGGGGGCGTTCTCAGAGAAGATTCCTTTCTTACGTACTGACGCTCTAGAGGGAGCTCATTTTTTCGGCTTGGGGTCTCCGGTAGCCTTAAGCTGGGGAGTCCCATATGTGAGGACTGACTTCCTGCTTGGTCCTGGAGAAAGAGTAGTTACTCACCTGTAACAGGTGTTCTCCAGGAGCAGCAGGAATCAGTCCTCACAACCCTCCCTCCTCCCCTTGGAGTTGCAGTCATATGCTTTATTTTTTGCTGTCTTTTAGCTATGTCATCAGACTGAGCAAGATGGCACCCTTGGGAGGGAAGAGGACTGCACATGCGCACTGCAATTCCCAAAGGCTTTCTTTGAAAGCTGGGGAAATGCTCCGCACGAGGGCTCCGTCGGCGCCGACGTCACCCATATGTGAGGACTGATTCCTGCTGCTCCTGGAGAACACCTGTTACAGGTGAGTAACTACTCTGAGTCTGTTTGTCTGGTAAGAGCCTCGGCTCCTGGCGTTGTCGGCAGCGCATATTGCCGGAGTCGACAACATGACAGTGGACTATCTCAGCCGGGTTTGAGTGGACCCAGGGGGTGTGGGTTCTCCACTCGGAAGTCTTTGCGTAGGTTGTGCGCAGATGGGGAACTCCCCTAATGGATCTTATGGTGACGTTTGAGACCGCCAAGGCAAGTTGTTTCTCCAGCAGAAGACGGGAAAGGATGTCAGTGGGGATAGATGCTCTGTTGCAACAATGGCCTACGGAGGGGATTCTGTACGTTTTTCCTCCTTGGGTACTTATAGGCCGTGTGGTTCAGCGCATCGAAGTGGATCAGGGTCATGTCATTCTGATAGCTCCGGACTGGCCGAGGCGCCCTTGGTATGAAGACCCGGTGCATCTTCTGGTAGAGTGGCCATGGCATCTTCCAGCGTGGAATGACCTTCTGTTGCAGGATCTGCTGCGCATTCCTCAGGTGAGTCGATTCTCGCTTATGGCCTGGCTCTTGAAAGAGTGCGGTTGAGACGGAAGGGGGTATTCGAGTTCCATTATTTCAGCCTTGTTGAACGCCTGGAAGAGATCTACTTCGCTGGCCTACATCTGCATCTGGTGTATTTTTGAGGCGTGGTGTGCGGATAGGCAAGTGAGGTCCTTGTCAGCCACGGTATGTGAAATTCTGGTCTTTTTGCAGGACGGCTTTGATAAAGGATTGGCAGCCAGCTCGTTATGGGTGCAACTGGCGGCAATTGCTTGCTTTCATGGGAAAGTCCAGAAAGAACCTCTGGGCTCTCACCCAGACGTGGGGTTTTCTATGGGCGGTAAACCGTTTGCGGCCGCCTCGTAGGTTCCCCCATGGGATCTGAATTTGGTTCTGCGAGTGTTGACTAAGGAACCATCCGAGCTCTTAGGCCAGGCCTCATTGAAGGACTTGACGTTGAAAACTGTCTCTTTGGTTGCGAATTGTTCCGTACGAAGGATTTCTGAGTTGCAGGCTTTGTCTTGCCAAGAGCCGTTTCTTTCCCTTTCTCGGAAAAAGTGATTCTTTGGCCATTCTCTCCTTCCTGCCAAAGGTGGTTTCTGCGTTTCATGTGAATCAGCCAGTCACTTTGCCAGTGTTGGAAGGCTCGGATGCCTCTGCCCTTGGCCACAGCCTTCGGCGGTTGGATGTCAAGAGGGCCCTTAGGTTTTATTTGAAGTGTTCAGAGTTTTCATATGTCCGATAGTTTTGTTTGTCCTCTTTGGGGGTCCCTGCAAGGGGGAGGCGGTGGCTAAGGCTACCATTTCCAGATGGATTCGAGAAACGATTGCTTCGGCTTACATTTTACAGTGGGAAATAGAACATAAGAACATAAGATATGCCATACTGGGTCAGACCAAGGTCCATCAAGCCCAATATCCTGTTTCCAACAGTGGCCAATCTAGGTCATAAGTACCTAGCAGTCTCTCCAAAAGACACAGGTTCCTCAATGCTTGTATTGGGTCAGTCAACTAATTTCTGATCCAGTTCATCACCTTGGGACCCATCCACAGGCTGTTCAGTTTATTGATAAGCCTCCTGTGAGGAACAGTATCAAACGCTTTGTTGAAATCTAGGTAGATCACATCCATTGCATGCCCTTGAGCTAGTTCTCTGGTCACCCAGTCAAAGAACTCAATCAGATTTGTTTGGCATGATCGGCCTTTGATAAAACCATGTTGCCTCGGATCATGCAGCCTATTGGTGTTCAGATAGTCCACTATTCTCTCTTTCAGGAGCGCCTCCATTACTTTTCCCACCACAGAGGCCTGTAGATAGCTACTTTTTAACTATTACCACTTTTGTGAAGAGGTACTACATCAGCCCTTGTCCAATCCTGTGGAACCTCTGCTGTCTCCAAGGATCTATTAAAAACATCTTTTAAAGGCCCTTCAAGAACCTCACTTAATTCTTTCAGTATCCTGGGATGTATCCCATCCGGTCCCATGGCCTTGTTCATTTCAGTTTTGCAAGCTATTCAAACACATCTTCTGTGAATGATGTGGTATCTACACCATTCCCATTTGTATAGTTGTCAATCACAAGTGGTGCTTCTCCAGGATTTTCTTTAGTAAAAACAGAACAGAAATATTTGTATTTTTGCTTTTTCAATGTCACTTTCCACGAATCTGTTCTCGGCACTTTTGAGTTTTCCAATTCCACCTCTGATCTTCCTCTTTTCCCCGAATATACCTGAAAAAGGTTGTCATCACACTTTAGATCTTTAGCCATCTTTTCTTCTGCCTTTGGTTTTTGCTATCCTCATTTCTCTTTTAGCTTTATCCTGTATTCTTTTTTGTGTTCCTGTTTGCGAGCTTCTGAATTTTGTGAAAGCTGTTTTTTGCCTTTATTTGTGCAGCCACTTTTTTGGAGAACCAGATATTTATTTATTTAGACAGATTTGTATACCACCTTTTCCTACAATCAAAGTGTTTACATCACATTGGAGGGTTACATTTAACATGTGGGTACTTTACAACATTTAACATAAGGGTATTTAATAACACTTGGACAGCACAATTGGTGGGTTACAATTAGCATGAGGGTACTTAACAACACTATAGAATGAACTCGTAAGTCTAGTTGGGATGACTGGGTATTGA
Organism: Ichthyophis bannanicus; assembly: GCA_033557465.1. Classification (NCBI taxonomy): domain Eukaryota; kingdom Metazoa; phylum Chordata; class Amphibia; order Gymnophiona; family Ichthyophiidae; genus Ichthyophis; species Ichthyophis bannanicus. Next base: position 843,739,045 of record CM066031.1, read on the forward strand.
GTTGGTGGAGGTAGTTGCAATACCGTTCGGGTGGGGACTGTTGTCTGTCTGCTCATAAGTTTCTGTAAAGAGCAGGGTTTTAAGAGCCTTGTCGAAATTCCATAGTGTGGACGCCAGTAGTGATGGAGCTCTTCTTGAAGTATTTTGTTTAGTCTTATGGTATCCTGAAGGTGTGCCGATCATGTTGTCATTATTGGTCCTTCTTGGTCTATTACTTATATCCCTGTTATGATATCTTGGAATGCATATGTCGAGAGATGGTGAATGATTTTGAAGATATGTAAGGAAAGTAAATAAAAACAAGAGGAAAAGGAAACCTATGTATCTGTTACCCCTGTTACCTCCTTTAGTTTAGCCCACTGCAGTTCCACTTCCCTTACCTCCTCCTACCTTGCCAACTCCTCTTTCAGGCACTTGGCCATTTTACTGAAGCTAGCGTTTTTGAAGTCTAGGACCATTAAGGTTGCGAGCTCATTCCACTAGAGCTCAGGCGGTGTCATGGGCCGAGTATAGCTTGGTTCCCCCGGTAGAAATATGTTGTGCGGCTACTTGGTCATCCCTGCATACTTTCAGCAAGCAGCATCGCCTGGATGTCCAGGCAGTGGGGGAGGCCCATTTTGGATCAGCGGTTTTGCAAGCCGGTTTGGCGAGTCCCTCCCATTAAGTAACTGCTCTGATACATCCCAGAGGTTCGGGACTGGACTGGAGGGACGATAAGGAAAGCAAAATTAGACTTACCTGCTAATTGTTGTTCCACCCAGGATCGTTAGGCTAGTTCCGTTCTCCCTAGACATTGGCTCCGTTGTTAGTGGAGGGGTTCGGATTTACAGAGACTATCAAGAAGATTGTTCGGGCAAGTTGGCCGGAAGCTTGCTTTTCTCAGAAGAGTTTTTCTCTCTCTTTCTCTTTCCCTTGATCTTTCATACTGTGCAGGGGTTAAGGAGTGCCTCCTAGGAAGGTTAAGGCAGCAATTCCTATTTAATTCTTTATTTGTTTATTAATGGTTATTGTTTCTTCTTATTTGTTGCTCCTGTGAGTTTGCTTTGTCAGTAGATTACTGGGAGATTGTAGGGGGAGTCAGTGGTATTAGTACTAGTGACGTCAAGAATGTGACAAGCTCAGTCTCCAAGCTGCTGGAGGGAGTGCACTACCCAGAGGTTCGGGGCTGGACTGGAGTTCCTCGAGGAACAACAATAGGCAGGTAAGTCTAATTTCACTTTGTAAGGGAGGAGGAACCACAGATGCCAGAGGCATGCACTCTGTTCCCATGCTGCCTGACTTCAGGTGTTCTAGTCTTGGATTGAGAAGCACAGATTATAAAATCTTTGACTCTCAGCCTGCTATACCTTAAAGGTGGAGAAATGTAGGTTTAAAAGTAAAATTAGCATTTTGGAGTTTTTTACACTAAGATTTGTGATAAGGAAGCTTATCATAGCTCAGGAAGGAGCTATAGCAAAGGTGAAGTGACTCTGAACAAGCAACCTGTCAGTTCTGGTAGAAATAAGAAAACAGAATTTTTCCATAAAAGACTACCAGTCCCAGAATGCACCAGGTTTCCAACAGCCATTAGAGGAGCTGAAGTGGGGAAACGTGTGTTCAATAAGGAGGGCTATGAGGTAATCCCCAAGCACTCATCTCAAAGGGCAGGGCCTGATTCAGCACAGCTGCGCTGTGCTAGGGTGGAGCACTCATCTAAGCAGAATAAAGGTAGAGTTTATTCTACAGAGAATCATCCTCATCTTGGAGATCCTCATCTTGGACATCCTCAGTGTCTTGATCAGCTTCATCATCTGGAGGATCATCAGAAGCAGAAGCCAGAGCGGACGGACAGAGAGAGCAAGAAACCCTTTGGAAGAAAGAAGAGAAAAGCATTTGGGAGGTCTAAAGGAGTCCATAGCAGTACGTATACTGGAAGGCATTCCAAAGGCAAGCATACACCATTGGACTGGGGGAAGCCAGAGGAGTGGTGCTGCAGGGCCAGGAATCTCCAGACGGTACCTGTGAGGGAGACGGCTGCAAGTGGAAGGGACCCTAAGACCCGTGCCAGAAGGTATGTGAAGAGAGACCCAGTGTCCAGGGATCTGGATTGGAAGGCTGGACATAAGAACTGGACTACATACTGGCCAGGCTATTTAGAGAGGAACTCTAACAGCAATGGAAGCTCAGGTATGAACACTGATCTATGCCCTAGCTATACCCTTGAAAGACAGCAGGGAAACAAGTATTCTCCTGAAAGTGCTCCATTGAGAAATTCCTCTGTGCCAATCCATGATATTGAACCCATGATTGTTGAAGGGGGAGAGGTTGTAGATGCAGGCTGTGAATACATGGATTGCTCTCTGTCTAAACTCCTTTGGTAATTTACTGTTACAAAGTACAACAACCATCACAAAGAAATACAAACTTGTTCTTTAATCTACTCAGAAAAGCTCCTGAGTAGGATTTGAGCCACGCAGTAGAAAGTAAGCCAGCTAAGGGGTTTCAGCTGGGTAACTGCTAGCAATTGAGCCTTACCTAATTGCTTGTGAGCTCTGAGGGAATCACTTCTGAGTATATGTGTGAAGATATAAGAAGTTAACCTGAAAAGAACAGTTTTTCCCTACTTTGTGGGTTTTGTTTGTTGATTGAAGCACTGCTAAGAAAATATTAGCTAGAGCCTACAGAAAAGACCAGTTTGTTACCAACCAGGTCTTTATTCTTTACTTTGATTGCCTGACAAGTTCAGCTGTTGTTTTCCTGATTTTGTTTTTCTAAGTTTAACACTGAAAGCAAGTATCCTGTTTTATGCGCTACCAAGCATATCTGTGTTGGGAGAAATAACCCCATAAATAAATATCTTATTGGCTTTACACTCAAGCAAGCACAACTAATTATTGTGAACGGCTGTGTCTGGTATGAATGGACTACATTTCCCACAATCCCTTGCAAATCATATTAATATATGCCTTTGCCAAGACTGTGAACATTCTCACCCAGGCCCCCATCTGACAGATTACAGAATAATTGTTCCTTCTTTTGTTAATATATAAGTAATTGAAGATAGTAAGATATATGTAGGACTGTAAAACATCAATCCTGATGATACAGTATGCTTGTAATAGGGTGCATTAATTTTGATGTATATGATATTAGTGATGCATATGACAATTATTACTTGTTTATCTTAATAGTCGTTTTAGTAAGAAGCAGAAGTTTTGGGGGGTTTTAACAGCAATAATTTGTGCTATATGTAAATGATCTACAGAAAAAAATATTCTCCATGGACAAGCTGGAATGAAGCTCTCACGTATGGGTGACGTCACCCATTGAGTCCTGCGTGGAACTGCTCCCCAGCTTCCATTGGAAGCTTTTGGAAGAGACTCTACTGCGCGTGCGTGTGTGCGTGCCTGCCTGCCTGCCTTCCTTCCCTCCCTCCCACCCACCTGCCATAGTGCCATCTTCTCCCATCTTCATTTTCCATGGAGCCCTCCAGACAGCAAATGTATGTTTGTTTGTTAGATTTCTTGATATACCATTCCTTCATAACACCAGGGCGGTTTACAAATATAAAGTACAATAAAAGGCATTGGCCAAAGGCCGGGAAAGGAAAGGAACTCCAATGTATGACAGGACAGCGATAGCACAGTCGGACATAAAGAGAAGAGAGAAAGGGAAGGGGACCATTAGAGACATGAGTGGTTGGGAGGGGTCATGAAAGGTTGGGGAGTAGTGGGAGGCAGATCAAATACAGATTGAAAGAGGTGGGTCTTCAGGAGGTTCTTGAACTTGAGAAAGGAGTGTTCTTGATACAGCACAGAAGGGAGGGAGTCCCAGAGGGAGGGGGCCAGGAAGAAAAAAGCAGTGTGTCGGATAGACTGAAAGTGAGCATGAGAGGGTGATGGTAGAACCAACCGGTTAATGTGAATTAAACAGAGGCTACGGGTGGGGGTATGAAATTGAAGCAGATCGGCCAGATATTGGGGAGCATTTGTATATATGGCATGATGGGTCAAGGTGAGAATTTTGTAATGGATGCGGTAGGCGAGAGGAAGCCAATGGATCTGTATAAGAACTGGAGTAATATGTTCTCGACGTATAGTGTGAGTAATGATCTAGGCTGCGTTGTATTGTGATATATTGTGTTTTCCCCTCCATGGGATTTTTTCTTAACTTTTTATCACCCACCTGTCATCGGTAGCATCAGCTCCCCGCCAACACTCGTAGTTGGTGATTTTTTCACTTTTCTTTTTGTTTTTCTTTCTACCATTTCCCTCCCACAGCTGATACCATTGAACCTCGCCGTGGCCATGTTCCTGGACTTGTCCCAAAAGCCAGCCAGCTGTTTTAAGAAGTGCACAAATGTATTTGAACCATCTCTTGATGCCTTAAGTGCTTGGGTCCTGACCACCAGCCCTCTTGTAACCTGTGCTTGTAGATGACGAGGAGGGGCCTGAAGGGTCGGGAAGAGCAGAGGGAGTCCCTCTTTGGGCCATCTGTTTCAGCCTCTTTGATTATGTCAGTCCAAGTGAATCCGCAAAATCCTACGGAGGCATGGGCATCAAGGGATTCCCAAGTACACTTGGAATAGAGGGGCCACGGCGGCCCTCGATAGGCTTCAAGGGGTTCCCAAGTGCACTTGGAATAGAGGAGCCACGGCGGCCCTCGATAGACCTTTGGGAATTGAGGAAGGACTCTGCATCAACACCATAGATGTCAAAGGGGGCATCCAAGCACTGGAATCAGACCGTACATCAGCATCGAAGCCCTTCCTGACACGACACAAGAAGCGATGGCTGGGAACGGCCTGCCAAAGTACTCCTGTGGGAAGACTCATCCCTCGGTGCTGGAGGGATGCTGTTCATCCTGGTGGCTGAAGTGATAATTCTGGCTCTGCAGCGTCCGGAAATGGCAGTTTGAGAGGAGTACCTCGAGGCCCGAATGGCAGCGGTGCTGGCCAAACAGGCTGGCCTTTCATTGCCAAGGACATTGTCTCACCACAGGTCGTGCAGCTGATTCTTAAGACCCATGCGCTGCAGGTCAATGCTGCCGCATCAGGGCGTCGATAGGAATCAATGTCTGTCCCCATTGGAGCCATTTCCCTCTCGAGCATATCAGGATCTGATGTCCCAGCAGAAGCACTCTGTGTACTGCCAGTCCCGTTGACACTTTGCCTCTCCGCACAGTCAGAAGGAGCACCAGGAGGAGGCCTGCCGATACTTCTACTTCCTTTCAAAGTCGGACTCCGATAGCTGGGACACCAAGATGGAATCTGAGGTGTCCAATAATAGGTCTCTTGAGCTCTGATCCAGACCCCTCTCCTCCACATGTGTGTTGGTAGACTCTTCCAGACGACATGTCCTTCCAGAACTTTGTCAGGGATATGGCCAAGGCCATCCCATTTTCCTTTGAGGCAGAGGACGAGCCCCAGGGCAGAGGAACTGAAGATCCTTCCGCAACTTTCATCCCCCGAGGAGGATATGACAGCGACAGTGCACCAGATCCTGCAGAGGCTGCAAGTGCAGATGCGGGAGAGCCAACTCACGATACCCTTGGTCAGCAGGCAGCAGGACCGAGGCTCCAGGGTTCGAGAAGCCTCAGTTCCTGCACAACTCCTCAATGGTGCAGTCAGCTATGAAGCGAATCATGAGCAATAAGACTTACTCCTCGACGCCTCTGGCAGTGAGATGCAGACCTTGAACTCCTTTTGGCAGGCGGTGCTTCCAAAGCGCCATGCTAGTGGCCAGTGTCCTTTTGTACTAACTGTACATGAGCATATTCTTGAGACGACATGCTGGATCTGGTTGACTTCAGCCCACTCATTACCCCAGAGTGGCACGAGGCCTTCGTGCCCTACTTGTTTACGGCAAGGACTGCTTTAAGTTCATGGTCTGGGCAACTTATGATGCCTTTGAGTCTGCCTGCAAGGTGGCAGCAGTGAGCATTGGGGCTTGCCACCTTGCTTGGCTCCATCCCTCTGAGTTTAAGCAGTGGGTATAAGACAAGCTAACAGGCGTGCCATGCCATGGAGAGAATGTATTTGGGGAGCAAGTGGAGGCAAAGGCTGGTGAGATAGAGAAGCAGCATATCGCCCTCACCAGTCTGTCGAGGAAGACTTCTGATCCTTCTCGCAAGAAGTACTGTAAGTACGCGCAATCAAATTCTGGAATTCATTACCGGATGATGTAGTAAACGCTGTTAGTGTAGCTGGGTTTAAAAAAAGGGTTGGACAAGTTCCTGGAAGAAAGGTACATAAACCGTTATTAAAGAGGACTCGGGTAATCCACTACTTGCCCCAATACAAGCTTTATGGAACCTGTGTCTTTTTAAGAAACTGCTAGGTACTTGTGACCTGGACTGGCCATTGTTGGAAACAGTATACTGGGCTTGATGGACCTTGGTCAGACCCAGTATGGCATTTCTTATGTACGTCCCAAGCCCTCAAAGTTCTCAACCAAAGACTCGTGTTCTCTTCCGCTGCATCGAGAGAAGCCCCAGAAGGCTCAGCCTGCCCCACAGCCCAAGCCAGGGGTGGAATTTTGACTGGTTCCTCCAGAGCATAACCAATCTGCCAGTTACCACAGAGGAAAACCCTCCAGTGGAGGGGCAGTTCATCTTTTTCACCCACAGGTGGCCTGTCATTACTTTGGATGCATGGGTTCTGCAAATAATCCAAAATGACTACATGCTACATTTAGCTGAACTGCCGCCTCCTCCCTCCCTCCTAAGGAGCATCCCCTCAACCCACTGCACCTCAGCCTCCTGCAGGGGGAGGTCTCTGCCCTTCTGGCCGACCTCTCCATAAAGCCTGTGCATCCGGCTCAGGTTGGGCAGGGGTTCTACTCTAGGTACTTCCTGGTCCCCAAGAAGACAAGGGGATTTCGACCTATCTTGGACCTCCGAAACCTCAACACCCTCCCGATGCGAGAAAAATTCAAAATGGTCTTGCTAGAGACCCTGCTACCTTACCTTCTGAAGGACGATTGGCTGTGCTTCCTGGATTTCAAGTACGCATATACACACATACCGATCCATCTAGCCCACAGAAAATATCTTAGGTTCGTCCTGGGGAATCGGCACTTCCAGTACCAGAGTACTTCCCTTCAGCGCCCTGCGTCTTTATGAAGTACTTCGTGGTGGTGGCCACTTATCTGCAGACTAGGGAGGTCTTTGTCTTCCTCTACTTAGACAACTGGATGATGGAAGAGCTCCACTCCAGAGGGAGTCCAGCAGTCAACTTGGCTGACCATCCAGGTGCTTGAAATGTTAGGCTTCATGGTTACCTACACAAAGTCCCACCTTCAGCCCTTCCAACTATTGGAGTTCATAGGAACCCCCTTCTGCCACTTGGACTTTTTTTTCCAATGGATTGCCTGCAACAACTGATGGCTTTACTCTGTAATACCCAGAAGAGGCGTCTGATAACTGCTCACGGATTGCTGAAGGTACTCTGTCATATGGCCTTGACAGTGCACATCACTCCCCTGGTTCCCTGTCAATGAGACAAGCTCAGTGGACTCTGAGTATTCAATGAAGACAAGTCACCGTGCCTCTGGGCCAGTCTCTGCACTGGTGGCTGGAACCTCAGAATTTGCTCAAAGGCCTCCCCTTTTAGACGTAGCCTCTCCAGCGGACGCTGACAACCAGTGCATCCAAACTCAGCTGGGGGACTCGCTTGGATGGCCAGCACACTCAAGGCATATGGTCTGAGCAGGAGAGTCTTCACCAGATCAATTTCCTGGAACTCCGGGCCATAGCGAACGCACTCTGGGTGTTCAGGGTCCACTTCTCCAACCAGATTGTCCTGATTCAGACCGAAAAGTGGTGATGTACTATGTCAACAAGCAGAGGCACAGGCTCATTTATCCTGTGTTGGGAGGTGGTGGTCTTATGGAAGTTTGCATCGCCCACGGGATGGAATTGAGAGCCACCTATCTGCCCAGAGAACACAATTCCTTGGTGGACCAGTTGAGTCGATCCTCCAACCGCATGAGTAAATTTTGAGCAGACAGGTCATGGGCAGGATCTTTTGGTAGTGGAGTACACCCTCAATAGATCTCTTTGCAACCCCACAAAACACCCAGGTGGGCCAGTTCTGCTCCAGGGTCTCGTTGAGAGGCTGGCTAGTGCCAGACGCCTTCCTCCTGCACTGGGGAGTGGGGCCTGCTCTACGTGTTTCTGCTTCTTTCTCTTGGGGCAAAAACCTTGCTGAAACTCCAGGCCAACAGGGGCACAGTGATCCTCGTTGCACTGTATTGGCCCAGGCAGCAGTGGTCCCCCCTACTGCTTTAGCTGTCTTGGCGAGAGCCCCTATGAGCTACACCCCAAACTTCATCTTGCAGGAGGACGGGACCTTGCTTCACCCCAACATCCGGTCCTTGGCTCTCGGCTTAGATCTTGAGCGGGTATTTCTCTCGGAGCTTAACCTTCCCAAGAGCATCACACCAGTTCTCCTGGTCTCCCATAAAGCTGCAACGAGGAGGTCTTACGTGCTTAAATGGAAGAGGTTCTCCTGGTGCACTGACCGGGCTTTAGACGCCTTCTCATGCACAGTGGGCAAGTTGCTTGGGTTCCTCCTGCACTTCTCGGAGTTGGGTCTTAAGTCCAATTTTGTCAGAGTCACCTGAGTGCAATTGGGGCTTACCCTCACAGCTCAGAGAGGAAACCCATATCGCTCAGCTTTAATGGTTTGGTTCATGCAGGGCTTGCTCCTCTCTAAACCTCCTGTCAAGCCCCCAGTTCTAGCTTATTGTTCTTTGAAGATCCTGACTTGGAAGGTCTTGTTCCTAGTGGCAGTCACCTCGGCACATCATGTCAGTGAACTCCAGGATCTGGTGGCTCACCTGCTTTATACCAGGTTTCATCATAATAGAGTGGTCTTGCTTACTCATCTGCGTTTCCTTCTGAAGGTGGTCTCTGCTTTCCATCTTAATCAGTCAGTCGTGCTGTCTACTTTCTTTCCTAGGCCTCATGCCCAAAAGAGGGAGGCAGCGCTGCACATGCTGGACTATAAGCGAGCCCTGGCCTTCTACCTTGAGCGGACAAAGGCCCACCCAGTTGTTTCTTTTTTGAACCCAGCAAGCTAGGGGCTGCCATTTCCAAATGCACTCTGTCGATTTGGCTAGCAGACTGCATCTCTTTCTCTTATGCCCGGACAGGACTCAGGCTTTGATGGTCATGTCATGGCTCACAGTGTTGGAGCCATGGCTGCGTCGGTGGCCAACTTGCACTCGGTCTCCATGGAGGAGATCTGCAGGGTTGCAACGTGGGCTTCAGTCCACACATTCACATTGCATTATTGTCTGGATTGAGGATTCCTGACGTGACAGCAACTTCGGCCAAGCTGTACTCTGGCATCTTTTTGGGGACTGCTCGCTGCACACTATGCTGAATCAGTTAGGTCCCCGGGGAACTACCTTTGCTGTTCCTTCGATTCTCCAGTTTTGTTTTGCCTCTGTTAGGCTTCTTGGCCGCCTCAGTTTTCAGTAGCCTGTAGCTTGGAAGTCCCATGTGTAGTTAGTCACCTGTAGCAGGTGTTCTCCATGTCCTCAGAACCCTCCCACCTCCCCAAGGAGTTGTCTTCTGCTACTGCTTTAATATTAATACTGGAGAGGATGGTATAGCAGCAGGCAGGAAGGCAGATGCGCGTGCGCGGTGGAGCCTCCCAAAAGCTTTCAATGCAAGCTGGGGAGCGTTCCCGCATGGGGCTCTGTCGATGACTTCACCCATACATTAGGACTTATTCCTGCTGTCCACAGAGAGCACCTGCTACATGTGAGTAACTACGCTTTCTCTTGTATTATGGAAATCTTATTTTGAAGATTTACTATAGCATACTACATTTAGATTTACAAAATGCCTCTAACAAATTTTTTTTCTTGACAGAAAAATGCACGAAGAGACCGTGCTCAAAAATTTCTGGTAGGTTTACAGATTTCAAGGTAACAAAATAAATTAGATTATAACATTCAGCTAATATGTTTATGGTTCATATTTTCATTCTTTCCACTCCTAGATTATTCTGGCTGATGTTTTGCTTCACTTCTCCCATTTACTACTAGTCTTTGATAAGTGAGGATTTTTTTTAAAGAAATGTCTTCTAAAAAACTAATCTAAGTTAGCTGTGCCTCTCACCTTTTGGTCACCATCTGCTTTGTAAGTCTTTGTCACGAAAAAAAAGTAGGCATACTAGATGGGCCTAACAGTCCTCGTCTGCCATCAGATTCTGTATCTAAAACTTATTATAGAGCACCTTTGATCATTGTTTTCCAAGTTGTATATGATAAACAAAATTGGAAATCTGACATTGATGCGCAAAGTATCTTACAATGTTTAAAATGGCAAAATAGCTTGCAAATAGCTATTTTCAACTAATAGAAAACCAGAAACTACATGTATCTAAGAATGGTAATTTTGAGTAGACAATATGTATAGCCAGGGTTTTTAATGTGCTGAAGTTGACAAATTTTGGAGGAGTGAATATGGCTAAGACATAAATCTAATTGGAAAAAAAGTCAGGTACAGTATAACAGATAAAGCCCCTTGATTTTAGGCACAGAATAGTGATGAAGGAAAAATAGAAGGTGTAGATATATATTGAAAATAGCTATATTGGAAAAATATCATCAATTTGTGAAAGTATATCAATAGGTTAATGAAAATAAAATTCTGAAAGAAATAAAATGTTTTTGGGAGCCAGGAAGAGATAGAAGAGGCAGGTGAGGTAATGTGATGAAGATGTTTCATTGGAACATCAGGCCCTAGCTCAAATTTTCTCAGAATGATAAATAATCTTTGCTTCTAGATAAATGCAAATGCTGAAAACTTTATGCTTAATTTGAAGCTGGCAATATATGTGCATGTAATTTTCAGTTATGATAAGCAGTTTCTCTTTGATGTTTGCCTGTATAAGGGACAGCTTCTTGTGTAATAATCAGACTTTCAGATACAACATAAATGGTTGCTGTCTCTCTTGCTCAGGCAAATAAATAAATGAAGCTCATTAGCTGGAATTATAGCAAATCTCTTTATTTTCAGATTTGATCAACTAAAGGAAAGAGAAATGAAATATATTATATTTGAATTTGTAATGCAGTTTATGGCGGGCCTTATGTATAAAGAGGGTGACTACTCTGCTCTTTCAAAGATCAGTGTAAGCATAAAATGGCTGATAGTGGCCTAAAATGAGGTCTGTGAGCAAGAGGGTGAGAGAGGGGGAAAAAAAGCAGTGTCTCTAGGTAGTAGAACTTTCTCCAGGAACAAGCAGGAAGTAAGTCCTCACTTATGGGGTGACGGCACCGACAGAGCCCGCGCGGAGCAATTCCCCAGCTTTCAAAGAAAGCCTTTGGGATTGCTACCACGCATGCCTGGTCCTCTTCCCATCCAAGGGTGCCATCTTGCTCAGTTTCCCTTTTTCCGTGGAGCCCTTCGGACGCACGTCCTCGTCCCTCAGAAAAGGGTTTTGTTTCCTCGCCTTAACAGGCTCTCTTTTTTCTTTTTTTCCAGTTGCACCGGTCCTCTACCCGTCCTCCCCTTGCTCTCTTTTGGAGCTTACGGGGATACCTTTTATAAATTTTTTCTTCTCGGGCTTTGTACCCTTTTTTTCTCTGAACTGCTGGCCGCGTGGGTCTTTGACCTCGCAGGGGCCGTTTTTGCCCCCATAACCACCGGGTTTAAAAAATGCGATAGATGCTATAGGAATATGTCGCTTACGGACATTCATGACTCTGTTGTCTACTGTGTCTGGGAGCTGACCATGACCCAGAGCTCTGTTCACTCTATAAGAAAATGTCCTCTAAGGCCCTGCTCAGCCATAAGCAGAAGTCCGAGGACATTTTTCGAAAGGCTGCCTCGGAGTTCCCGGTGACACCCTCGGTAGTCTCTCCTCCGGTGGGATCTCCCCCTGCGGCACCGTGTTCCAGAAGGCATTCTGACCAGGGGTCCCCCGAGGTGGAACGGTGCAAAAAGAAGGCGGCCTCGAAGTCGCTGTCTGGGGCCCCTGACAAGCTCGAGCGCTCCCTTACCTGGTCGCATTGCCCCCTTCGGCATTCCCGAGAGTCGGACAAGGAGCAGCCCCTCAAGGTACCTCGCAGAGAAATGGAGGCTTATGGCGAAGGTGCCCAATCTCCTGAGGGCCGTCCCGGTGAGGACCCCCTCTCCTCTTCGACGCCCGATCTGGTGACCCTGATATTGGCGTCCCAGGGGGCCCCATGCCTGCGAAGGAATCCCATATGCTGGCGCTGGAATGCAGCGTTTTTCTGCATTCAATGCTTCCCAGCAGGCGCTCACGGCCAGCTTCACTGACTTGTGCCCGGAGACCATGGGTCCCTTGTGTGGGACACCCAAATCCGTCCAGGAAGCCCCCGAGAGCCACAGGCCTCATGAGGGTCCTTGACGTCTGTCTTGCTCACTCTCCCATTCTTCAGGGGCGAGATCGTCCAGGGCCTCTGGCTCCAGGCCGCCGGCCATCGGACAGGGCAAACCGCCCGGCTTGTATCCCTCTACCGACTTCTCGGACTGGGAATCTAATGGGGACACATCCCCCCCGTTCTACCCCTCACCACCTGGTCTCCAGCGGTGTTCACCGCCTGAGGACACCTCCTTTTTGGTGTTTGTTCGGGACATGGCTCGGGCCCTCAACCTGGTTACCCAGGCCAAGAAAGACCCTCATGCTGAAGAACTCAATATTCTTCAGTACGAGGCCCCGCCTGGGGAATCCTTCACCGTGCCAGTGCGCCCCTTACACCAGGTTTTATCGGAACAGGGTGGTACGGATGCATCCTAAGTTCTTACCCAAGGTTGTGTTGGCCTTTCATCTCAACCAAGAGATAGTGCTCCCGACTTTCTTCCTGAGGCCCCGTGCCGATCAGGCGTCGGCGGCTCTCCACACCCTCGACTGCAAGCGGGCCCTCGCCTTCTGCTTGCAGCGTACTTGGACTCATCGTAAGTCTGACCGGCTCTTCGTGACCTAAGATCCCAATAGGCAGAGGCAAGCAGTCACCAAGCGCACCTTCTTGGTTTGGGTGGTGGACTGCATCGCATTTGCCCATGCGAAGGCGGGCGTCCCTCTGGATCGCTGCACAAGGGATCCAAGCCAAAACGGCCTTGGTGGCCTCGCTGTGCTCCGTGCCCATGATGGAATCTGCCAGGTGGCAACCTCGTCTTCTACGAATACCTTCGCTGCCCACTACTGTCTGGAGAGGGAGTCCTGCCAGAACAGTGCCTTCGGCCAGGCTGTACTCTGTAATCTATTTGGGGTATAAGCAACTCCTGCCATCCGACCCTTCTTCACGACTACTGAGGGCTTCACCCCGAGGACCCGAGGGTTCGGGCTCCTTCAGACTTCGGCTTCTGCTTACAGCCTCGTGGAGGCGTATTTTTTCTTTTGGTTACAGGTTCAGTAGCCTGTAGCTAAAGAGCCCCATAAGTGAGGACTGACTTCCTGCTTGTTCCTGGAGAAAGCGTAGTTACTCACCTGTAACAGGTGTTCTCCAGGGACAGCAGGAATCAGTCCTCACTACCCTCCCGCTTCCCCTGATGAGTTGCTGGATTTTTGTCCTTCCCTTGCCATCTGCTGGTAGGGCCCGAGCTAAGGACCTGACTGAGCAAGATGGCACCCTTGGGCGGGAAGAGGACCACGCATGCGTGGTAGCAATCCCAAAGGCTTTCTTTGAAAGCTGGGGAATTGCTCCGCGCGTGCTCCGTCGGTGCCGACGTCACCCCATAAGTGAGGACTGATTCCTGCTGTCCCTGGAGAACACCTGTTACAGATGAGAAACTACGCTTTAGGTGAGTGACAGACTACTGCTGTTCAGGACTAAGTAATGTTTCTGATTGCCAGCAGTGTACCAGAATTTTACCAAGAGCAAGGAAGTACAGATCTTACAAGAAGAATAATCACCAATTGTCATCTTATTTCTCCCACACCTTTTTAAGAAAGGTGAAATGGGAAGGATGAAAGTCATCCAGTGTTTTTTCTTCAAAGGAATCTTCCTTAAAATCGCATCCCTCAAAGGAAGATAGAAGATCTAAGAGGAGATAGCTAGAATTGGAGGTGCTAGATATATTTTTTTATTTATATTTTATTCAGCTTTAACACAGAGGATATATATTCAACCATAAACGCATAAGGGTTTAACTATATTTGCAATCATATATATCATGAGATCATCTTTGCCTATGCATATGATTGCAAAACCATCACATCCCTCCCCCCTCCCCTGGAATGGTATCATCTGCCCATAACAACTTTAAATTCTCCCATCTCCCCCTTCAATCCCCCTCCCCCTATTCGATAGATCTTTTTCCAGTTGGTGGGTGTATGCTCCCCACACCCATTGAAACGTATCCATTCTATCTTAATGTGGTCAGTTTAGCCATCAGACATACTGAGCACAATTTGTTCACAAACTCTCCCCCATGGTGGAGCCTCTTGCTACTGCCATTTCCAATTCATACTGCTAGACCAGTCCAGACAAACAGGTTGTGTCCCCCTGCCAGCAGATCCTGGAGACAGAACTCTACCAGAGTTCTAATAGGCTGATCCCTGGTGATGCTGCTGAGATGATGAGACTGTACCCCAAGGGGTCTCCCTCAGTATTTCTCTGTCTCCAGCAGACCTGGTAGCTTTTTTGTTTTGCTCCTTTGGAGAAAGGATTAATTTCCCTATTTCAGGACGAAGCTCAGGGGCTCCTCTACTTTGAGAGTGATCCCCTCTATTGGCAGGGTGTTTCAGCTGAGCTCCTGTATAGAAACAGTGACGCTCGCTGACTGAAGGCATTCCCAGCAGCTAGCCATGAGGGCAGCCTTTGCTGGAAGAAGGGCTCACTAACACTCGAGGGTTACCTCTGCGTTAGTGCTCGCTTGGCATCAGATGTGGTTTTCCTGATCCTGCCCTTGGAATCCCTGCATTGGCCGGCATCTGTGAGTACAGCTTTCCTTTGTTTAATGCATGCTGAAGCTCCTGAGGGGTCCAAATCCGCCGAATTTCTGCGTTCTCAGAATTGTCCCATTTTTGGCACAGGTGTCAATCCTGGCCTGGGAGGCTGGTTTCTGCCTTTTCAAAAATTCACTGCATTTTTGACCTTTTATTTAACTTTTATTTGTCCGGCAGCCATTTTGAATTTCCATGGAGCTCCAATTTTTGGCGGGAAGCTCTGCTCTGCTGTATGTGCCTCTGTTCCTTCTCCTCTCTTAAGGGGGTTTTACTAGGATTGTACTATAGAAAGAGGAGTGCTCCGGAGAATAAGATTTAAAATCGTTCTTTTTCACACACAATGCCTTCTTCTGGGCTTAGATGCATTGTGTGTAACAGGAAGCAGAAGGAGCTGCAAAATCAGCAATGCGCATCCTGTTTGGCGCACCCCGGGGAGTCCTCAGTGTTGCTGGCCACTCAGGAAGCTACGACTCCTGACTTACCTGCAGTAGAGGGTCCGTTACCTCCATTTTCGGTGGCGGCTTTGCAGGGAGCCCCTACGGGGGTCTCTCCGGCTGCCCTGAGTTCCTTGGCGCCTGGCTTTCCTTCTGAGGACCAACTTCTCCATCTTTTCCGCCAGGCATGGGCTTTGTGGCGTGCTGAATCTTCGCCTCCCTCGGTGGGGCTTCAGCCAAAGACACCTGAGCGCCTGGGTGCTCCAGCTGGCCGTAAGCGTTCTAAGGGTGCTGTAGCTCGCAAGGGTACGTCTAAGGCATTACACTTGCTTGTACAGGATGTTCGTGCCCCTGACGAGGAGGTGTTTTCCACGGGAGAGTACGAGGACCCCTCTGGGCGCGAGGATGGGGAGTATTCTGCATCGGATTCTTCTATTCCGGGGCCGGAGGAGTCACAGGATATCCGGCTGTTCCGTAAAGAAGAATGGTCCGCCCTCATCGGTCAGGTGACGGAAGCTCTCCGTCTTTCGGTGCCGGCGGAGCTTCCAGCCTCTCGGGCTCAATCTCAGGCGGATCCCATCTTGCTGGGCATTCGCAAGCCCTCTAAGGCTTTTCCTTTCCCTATGGAATTACAACAAATGGTGTCCCGGGAATGGGACTCTGTGGACACGCCCTTGCGAAACGCTCATCGCCTAGGGCAGTTATATGTTTGGCCACCAGAGCTTCTGGAGCAGTGGCTCGTGTACCCTAAGGTAGATGCCTTGGTTTCCGGAGTGACTAAGCATACCACCATCCCTGTGGAGGGAGGAGCGGCTCTCAAGGATCCACAGGATCGGAAGGTGGAGAACTTGTTGAGGACAGCTTTCTCCGCGTCCTCCATGGCTCTGCAGGCGACGGTATGCAGGGGGCTAACGGCCCGAGCGCTCTTGCTCTGGATCCAGTGCTTGCCTGAAGATTCCTCTCTCGGGCGTTTGGAGTCTGCCACGGCCTTTTTGGCAGATACTTTTTATGATCAGTTGCGCCTTTCGGCTCGATCGGTGGCAGCCATGACGGTGGCGAGGCATTGGCTGTGGCTCCGTCAATGGGCGGCGGATGTTGTTTCCAAGTCCAGGCTCTCTAAGCTGCCGTTCAAGGGTAAACTTCTGTTCGGCGAGAAGCTGGACAAGCTCGTAAAGAATCTTGGGGAGGTTAAGCCCCAACGCTTGACGGAGGATAGGCCGCGAGCTTTGGCTCGCCGGTCTTCATGGGCACAATCTTTTCACCGTTTCTCCAGGAGCAGGGACTTTAGGAGGTATCGCTCCTCCAAGCCTCCGACTCAGCCTAATCGCTCTGGAAGAGGAAGTCAGTCCTTTCGGGGGGCCCGCTCTGACTCCGACTCCTACTCGGCAGGAGGAAAGTTCTCAGGGACCGCGAGGTCCTCCCGCTGACGGGGCGCTAGGTCCACTCCGGTCTGTGCCGCCTGTAGGGGGTCAGCTGGCATTGTTTTCTCAGGAGTGGGCGCGAATTACCTCCGATCTTTGGGTTCTCGACAGCATCTCTCGGGGTTATTCCCTCGAGTGCTCTCGCCCGATCCCCAAGGCCTTCCTAGTCTCTCCGGCGGGATCTCCCAAGAAGCGCCGCATCGTCCAGACAACACTTGAACGCCTGCTTCTTTTGAACGCCATACGTCCCGTCCAGCCTCTCGAAGAAGGGACTGGTCGGTACTCCATTTATTTCGTGGTGCTCAAGAAGGATGGTTCCTTTCAGCCTATTCTAGATCTCAAGGGGGTAAACCGCAGCCTTCGGGCTCCTCATTTTCAAATGGAGACGTTGCGTTCCGTGATCCAGGCGGTAGGCAGGGGCGAGTTCCTGGCATCGCTCGATCTCGCGGAGGCATACTTTCATATTCCCATCCGCATGGAGCATCAGCGGTTCCTCCGATTTGCGGTTCTAGGCCGGCATTTTCAGTTCCAAGCCATGCCTTTTGGCTTGGCCTCGGCGCCACGGACATTTTCCAAGATAATGGTGGTAGTGGGTGCGGCCTTACGCAAGCAGGGGATCTGAGTTCATCCGTACTTGGATGATTGGCTGATTCGGGCAGACTCTCTGGCAGAGGCTCGCGAGACGGTAGACCGTGTAGTGACTTTTCTGGAGGGCCTGGGGTGAGTGATCAATCACTCCAAAAGCTGCCTCCAGCCGTCTCAGGTCCTCGAGTTTCTCGGGACTCTGTTCGACACTCGCCGCAGGCGGGTGATGCTTACACGAGTTCGCTTCCAGAAAATTGTAGATCAGCTCCAGCAATTCCTGCGGTGAGAGGCACCTCGAGCTTGGGATTACCTCCAGCTTCTGGGTTCCATGGCGGCTACTATCGATGTGGTGCCTTGGGCACGGGCGCATATGCGAGAGTTGCAGAGGGCGCTCCTGTCGCGATGGTCGCTGGTGTCGGAGGATTATCAGGTTCGACTTCCACTTCCGCCGTCAGTCCGGCTCGACCTTCGATGGTGGCTCCGGGCACGCAACCTTCTACAGGGGGTTCCGTTGGAGTCTCCGCGTTGGCTGCTTCTGACGATGGACACCAGTCTCTCCGGGTGGGGAGCGCTTTGCGGCACACACGCAGCACAGGGGGTCTGGTCGCCTCAGGAGGCCCGCTGGTCCATCAATTGCCTCGAAGCGCGAGCGGTTCGCCTAGCCTTGCAAAGGTTCCTGCCTCTTGTACATCGGCAAGCAGTTCGCGTTCTCTCCGACAATGCCACGACGGTGGCGTAACTCAACCGCCAAGGGGGCACGAAGAGTCCGGGGGTTTCCAAAGAAATGAGGCTTCTCCTTCCTTGGGCAGAGCGGCATCTCCTCGCCATTTCGGTGCAGCATATTGCAGGGAAGAGCAACATTGAAGCGGACTTCCTCAGCCGCCATACGCTGAATCCCAGAGAATGGGCTCTGACGTTGGCGCCTTTTCAGCTGATTGTCCGCCAATAGGGTCAGCCGGCAGTGGATCTCATGGTGACGTGGGAAAATGCCAAAGCACCGATCTTCTTCAGCCGATGGAAAGACAGCAGGTCGCATGGAATAGATGCGTTGTCGCAGCCGTGGCCGGCCCGATTCCTTCTGTATGTCTTCCCTCCGTGGTCCATGGTCGGCAAGATTCTTCAACGGATCAGGGAGCATCACGGGCCGGTGATTCTGGTAGCTCTGGATTGGCCTCACAGGCCCTGGTAGGCGGATCTCGTCCGGCTTGCGTGAGCAGCTCCTCTGCCGCTTCAGGGTTTTCCAGTGCTTCTGCAGCAGGGGCCAATTGCCATGGAAGACCCGACTCCTTACTCGCTTACGGCTTGGCTCTTGAACACCGCAGGCTAGTTCGTAAGGGATATTCGGCTAGCGTGGTATCCACCTTGCTTAAGGCGCGCCGTTCTTCCACCTCCTTAGCCTATGCTCGGGTGTGGCGTCTTTTCGAATCATGGTGCGCTCAGCATGGGGTGTCTCCCTGGAGTAGCGGCATTCCTGATATTCTTGCGTTCCTCCAGGCCGGCCTGGACAAGGGGCTGGCTCTCGGTACTCTTTGGGTCCAGGTGGCGGCCCTTACATGTTTCCGTGGTCCGGTTTTGGGGCGCTCTATCGCTTCGCATGTTGACGTCTCGCGTTTCCTCAGAGGAGTTAAATCCGTGCGGCCCCCGTGCCGTCCGGTCTTCCCGGCCTGGGATCTCACCCTGGTCCTCCGGGCCTTGGTGGCTTTGCCTTTTAAGCCGTTACGGGCCTCTTCGCTCAAAGACGTAACCTTGAAGACGGTGTTCCTGGTGGCAATTACCTCAGCGCGGCGCATTTCCGAGCTCCAAGCACTCTCTTGTCGGGATCCTTCTTTCTTTCTCGTCAGAGGGCGTGACTCTTCGGATAGCTCCATCCTTTTTGCCCAAGGTGGTTACGCCTTTTCATGTCAATCAGCCCCTCTTCTTGCCATCCTTCTCTCCAGAACAGTGTACGGGTCGGCGTCGTCACTTACGTGCGTTAGATCTCAAACGGGTCCTCTGTCGGTATCTTAAAGTCACCAATTCCTTTCGGCAGACGGATCATCTCTTTGTCCTTCTTGCGGGCTCCCGTCGAGGGTTTGCAGCCTCTAAGGCTACTATCGCCAGGTGGCTAAGAGGAGCTATTGAAGCAGCCTATATTCTTCAGCGCAAGTCGGTGCCTGTAGGGCTCCAAGCACACTCCACGCAGGCGCGAGCGACATCTGCCAGGCGGCGACTTGGTCGTCGCTATCGATTTTTGTCCGTCACTATTGGTTTTTGTCCGTCACTATCGATTGGACGTCCACGCTCGGCAGGAGATGAGTTTTGGTGCGTCAGTGCTTTCGGCGGCTTTGGACCCACCCTAGAGGTCGGTAGCTTGGGTACTGCCCGTTTGTCTGGACTTGTCTAGCAGTATGAATTGGAAGGTGAAATTTCACTTACCGTTAATTTCCTTTCCTAGAATACTGCTAGACCAGTCCAGGACCCACCCTGCTGTCAGTCTCAGTCCTGCTGGTGCAGCGGAGCCGCCGTTATCTTTTGGTTTTTGTTTTTTTCCTTCCGGAGGCCTGGCAAGTGAGCCTCTAGTCCCTTTGTCCTTCTCGGCAGCCTTCAGTTTCTGGGAATGCTTTCAGCAACTTGTACATAGTTGAGGCCGGGTCAGTTGACTGGCTGTATGTAGTTGTTTAGTTTTCATGAAGTTCAGCTTGTGGACGATACTGAGGGAGACCCCTTGGGGTACAGTTTCATCATCTCAACAGCATTACCAGGGATCAGCCTATTAGAGCTCTGGTAGAGTTTTCTGACTCCAGGATCTGCTGGCAGGGGGGCACAACACGTTTGTCTGGACTGGTCTAGCAGTATTCTAGGAAAGGAAATTAACGGTAAGTGAAATTTCACCTTTTCGGCAATTACCAGTCTTGTCGTCACTAGGCTCAGCCTCAGCCACTGAGCCTCATCAACCCTTACTCCCAGCAACACACTACTAAGACACATCCACGCTTCAGTCACCTCCCATCTAAACTGTCATCTCTCTCCCCATCAATCTGTTCAAAACTCAACTACATGGCTAATCTTCCGTCAGCCTCGATATGCCCATATAACCCTCCTTCTCAAGTCGCTTCATTGTCTCTCTATCTGTTTCCATATCCAGTTCATACTTCTCTACTGACCTATAAGTGCACTCATTCAGCTGCTCCTCATTACATTTCCTTTCATCTCCAGGAACAAGCAGGAATGAGTCTTCACATATGGGTACGTCGGTACCGACGGAGCCTGCGCGGGAACGCTCCCCAGCTTCCCAAAAAGGAAAGCTTTTGTGAGCATCCCACTGCGCCTGCGCGCTGCCTTCCCGCCTTTCCTGACCAGCTCTCCTCAGTTCTTCTTTGTCGCGGAGCCAGCAGATCGAGCCCTGTCACCGCTGAAGAAGTTCTTTATTTTATTTTATTTCTTTGGTCGCGTGTCTGCCTTCCCTGACTCCGGACCGGTACCGCCGGTCTTTTCTTTCTTCTTTTTTTTAAAAAAAAAAATCTATACTTTTCCTCACTTAGTGTAATTTTTCTTCTAGGCCTTAGGGCCCGAGAAAAAAATTTCCCTCATAGAAAAACCAGCCTCCGGGTTCAAGAAATGCAGCGGTACTATTTCTGTTACAGATACCCATGAATGGTGCCTTAAATGTTTGGGTCCTGAACACTCCATTCCGGATTGTCCGTCCTGCTCTCTAATGTCTAAACGGGGGTTAGAGAACTGAGCAGCTAAGCTCCATGTGCTGTTTCCCGCTGATGCAGCGTCAGTAGCATCGACCTCTTCCCGGTCTTCTTCTCCTGATGGATCTCAGGTAACTAAACATAAGTCTAGCAGGTCCTCGAAGGGTAGATCTCCCTCTAAGCATTGAGATGCCTCCGGGCTTGCCCTCGAGGATCCTGCCCCAGCCAAACAACCCCGGCGGGAAACTCCGGCTTCCAAAGCTCCTCCTATGGGGTTACAGGTTGACATCGATGGCACGGCCTCGACCAATCACCTGTTAGATTGCTCTGGGGTACCGGCACAATCTCCCGGTACCGAACTCCAGGCTTTCATGGCGTCGATGGATCACAATGTTCTGTCCATGCAGCGGGCTATTACAGCCTTCATTCAAGCTGCGACGCCGACAGTACCGCAACAAGCTCCGTTGTCTGTATCGGCTCCGGTACCGGCACCTGCGCCGATACTGGTACCAACTGCATCGACATCGACCAGGATACCAGCAGCAGCGGTTCCTTGTCCAGGGCTATTTCTCGGTACCGATCCGGTTCCGAGGACGCCCGTTGTCGATACCGCTCGATACGCGTATCGAGTGTTGGAAGAGCACCCTGACAGACGGTACTTCGATTCCTCTGATGATTCTGATTCATCGGATGAATCTCCTGAAGTATCCATAGCCCTTCCTGAAGGGCCTTCTCCAAAAAGAAGAATGTCTCCTCCAGAAGACTTGTCCTTTCAAGACTTCATAAGAGAAGTAGCTAAAGGACTTTCTATTTCAGTCATCTCTGAATCAGAGCCTAGAGCAAAAAAATTAGATATTTTAGGATACTCTAAGGCTCCTAGAGAAGCAGTCACCTTACCAATTCATGAGATTCTTTATGAACACATGATTGATTTATGGGAGACTTCTCTCACTCTCTCTCATTCTCGCAGGTTGGACACTATGTATCGTGTCCCTCCCTGTCCTGGATTTCAAAAAACTCAGCTTCCTCACCATTCCATTGTGGTGCAGTCAGCTATGAAGAGGATAAAGAGTACAAAGAGACACTCTTCTGCTCCTCCAGGAAGAGAATGCAGGACCTTGGATGCTTTTGGTAGGAAAATCTTCCAAGCCAGTATGCTTATTGCCAGAATCAACTCATATAGTCTTTACATGGGTATGTTTCTAAAAGAAGTTGCAGAAAAGCTGCACACTTTCCTCCCTTTTCTTCCAGAGGATAAAAGAGAGGCATTTCTCCTTTGGCTTAAGCATACTCAAGACATTTCAAAGCATACTCAAGACATTTTCCAACAGGGCAACCTTTGACTCCGAAGGTGCCAGCAGAGCCTCAGGCATTGCCATCGTAGAATTGCTTGGCTCCAGGCTTCTGATTTAGAACCCTGGGTTCAAGATGGCTTAGGAAATCTGCCCTGTACAGGTGAAAATCTATTTGGCATAGTTACCCTGTTAGCCAAGTTGATTATCCTGTTCATATGTAAACACAAAGTACTATTGGAAATGTGTATGTTCACTGTTTATTGTAAACCGCGCTGATGCTGAATAGCGCGGTATAAAAGAGACTTTAAATAAATAAATAAGGAGTGGCAAATAAAAGCCACTCAAATGGATGCAGAGAACTCTGCTCTGGATAGACTTTCAAAGTCAACCTCCATTCCTGCCAAGAAAAAGACTTTTAAAAAGTCTTTTTTCAAAAAGGGCAGATTCCCTTCCACTTCTGGCCAACAATCTTCTACAGGTCGCTTTACCCCTAAGCGTCAGCAACCTAAGCAGGCCAGAACTAAGTCTACAGGGGCTGCTGCAACTCAGCAGTCCCAACCCCCTCAGGTTTTTTGACTTGATGCTAGAGAACTTAGCCTTTCTGGCTTTGAAACAGCCAGAATCTCTCACCATTCCAGGAAGGTTAGCTCATTTTGCTCCCAGATGAGAGCAAATCACATCAGAGCAGTGGACCCTCTCCATCATAAGAGAGGGCTACAAACTTCATTTCTCAGACCTTCCTCCCCACACCATGGTGAGACACTTCAATTCTCCCACATCTCTTCTCGACCTTCTAGGTCAGGAGATAACTACCCTTCTTGCTCAAGGAGCAATAGAAGAAGTTCCTCTTCTTCAACAAGGGTCAGGGTTCTACTCCCCCCTATTTTCTCATTCCAAAGAAGACAGGGGGATACAGACCCATTCTAGATCTCAGAGAATTGAACAAATTTCTATGCAAGGAGAAGTTCAAGATGCTTTCTCTGGGCACTCTCCTTGCATACCTTCAAAGTCAGGATTGGCTTTGTTCTCTAGATCTCAAGGATGCGTACACCCATGTCCTCATCCATCCATCTCACAGAAGATTTCTACGTTTTCTTTTCCAAGAAAAACATTACCAATACAGAGTGCTTCCCTTTGGTCTGGCCTCTGCTCCAAGAGTGTTCACCAAATGCATGGCAGTAGTAGCTGCCTTTCTACGCACTTAGGGAATATTTGTATTCCCATACCTGGACGACTGGCTCATCCGAGCTCCATCTCAGTCAGAGGCCCAGATTTCCCTGGACCGCACAAGGCGCATTCTGCAGTATCTGGGACTTGTGGTAAACCTCCCAAAGTCTCAGCTTATCCCTACTCAGTCCCTAGAATTCATAGGGGCCTGGTTGGATACCACCACTGCAAGGGCCTACCTTCCTCAGGCCCGTTGCCAACGTCTAGTGCAGTTAGCCTCCCAGATTCAGTCAAGGAGCCACTTAACTGCTCGGGAGATGCTACAACTGCTAGGCCACATGGCTTCCACAGTGCATGTGGTACCCTATGCTCGCCTACACATGAGAGCAGCTCAATGGACCTTGTCCACCCAGTGGACTCAAGCTACAGGAGCTCTCTCAGACCAAATAGCCACCTCCAAACGTCTCTTTTGGTCTCTCCAATGGTGGATGTCCACTCAAAATTTGTTGCTGGGGTCCCCCTTCCAACAGCTGTTGCCCCAAGCAACCCTCACAACAGATGCCTCCCAAACAGGTTGGGGAGCCCATCTACAAGACCTCTCCACTCAAGGCACTTGGTCCCCACAGGAGACCGCTCTTCATATCAACCACTTGGAGCTTCGAGCAGTTTTTCTAGCTCTCAAGGTCTTTCATACCCTCCTCAGCTACAAGACAGTCCTCATTCATATGGACAATCAAGTAGCCATGTTTTACATAAACAAGCAAGGAGGAACTGGCTCTCTGTCGCTTTGCGACGAAGCTTTAAGATTGTGGGCCTTCGCCAGAGAGCATCAAATCCATCTCTTGGCAGTTTACCTCCCAGGAGTCCAAAACTCTTGGGCAGACAGACTCAGTCGAGTTCTGCTTCCACACGAATGGTCCCTGCACATGGATCAGGTACTCAGAATCTTCCAAGAATGGGGAACCCCGGACATAGACCTCTTTGCAAGTCCGTGGAATGCCAAACTTCCCTGGTTCTGTTTCAGAATTCCGTGTCAGGGAGTTCAGGCCAAGGATGCCTTCCTCCTTCATTGGGATCAGGGCTTCCTGTATGCCTTTCCACCCATTCCCTTGATTCCCAAGACTCTGTTCAAACTCCAGAGGGATCAAGGATCTATGATCCTCATAGCTCCACGCTGGCCACGCCAAGTATGGTACCCTCTACTTCTACATCTCTCCCAAGCCCCCTCCTTGGTTTTGGGAGCTGCTCCAGACCTCCTATCCCAGGAGGAAGGGACTTTGTGGCACCCAAACCCCAAGTCCCTTCACCTCAGAGCTTGGTTACCGAAGGCCTAGACCTTCAAGGCTTGAATCTTTCTCAGCAAGTGAAAGATATCCTCCATGCTTCCAGAAAAGCTTCCACCAGGCGTTCCTATGCTTTTAAATGGAAGAGATTTTCCATTTGGTGTGCTGAAAAGGATCTTGACCCTCTAGCACTACCTTTAAATTCTCTCTTAGACTATCTCCTGCATCTTTCCAATGCAGGACTTAAAACAAATTCAGTAAGAGTCCATTTGAGTGCTATTGCAGCATCCCTTAAGCCCATCAATGGACAACCTATTTCCTCTTATCCTCTCATTGCAAGATTCATGAGAGGCCTAACTTTAACTAAACCTCCCATTAGGCCGCCTCCGGTGGCATGGGACTTAAATTTGGTTCTTGGTCAGCTTATGAAGCCACCTTTTGAACACTTAGCCACTACCTCCTTGAAATTTCTTTCCTGGAAGGTTATTTTCCTCATTGCAGTCACTTCCACTTCAGCTCGCCGCATCAGTGAACTGCAGGCCTTAGTGGCTAATCCACCTTATACAAGGTTCCATCATGACAAGGTGGTCCTTAGGACCAATCCACACTTTATGCCTAAAGTGGTCTCACCTTTCCATCTTAATCAGGAGGTATATTTACCTGTCTTTTTTCCAGCTCCTCATGCATCCAGTGCAGAGAAGAGTCTTCATACTCTGGATTGTAAAAGAGCTCTTGCTTTTTACTTGCAAAGGACACAGCAACAAAGAAAGTCTTCCCAGCTTTTTTTGTTGCTTTTGATCCTTCTCATTTAGGACTTCCAGTCTCTAAGAGAACACTGTCCAATTGGATTGCTCAGTGTATTTCTTTCGCCTACCAGAGTAAGAACCTTTCTCTGGAGAGCCATGTCACAGCTCATAATGTGAGGGCCATGGCCACCTCTATGGCTCATCTAAACTCTGTGTCCATCGACCAGATCTGTCGAGCAGCCACCTGGGCCTCGGTTCATACCTTCACAGCCCATTACTGCTTGGACAAGGACTCCCACCGGGATGCCTTGTTTGGTCAGGCTGTCCTCAAACACCTGTTCCATTCTTAAACAACTCCTACCCTTTTTCCCTCCTTCCCTGGATGGATGCCTGAGATCCATAGGAGGACGTAGGACCCTTCCCAGGGTCTCATATCCTTGGGGATCTCCCAGGCATCTTAGCTAGGGAGTCCCCATATGTGAAGACTCATTCCTGCTTGTTCCTGGAGATAGCACAGTTACTTACCTGTAATAGGTGATCTCTGGGAACAGCAGGAATAAGTCTTCACAACCCTCCCACCTCCCCTAGGAGTTGTACCTCTTTTCTGTCTTTCCTCTCTCTCTATTGTCTCAGCTTTAAACTCGAACTGAGGAGAGCTGGTCAGGAAAGGCGGGAAGGCAGGCGCAGTGGGATGCTCCCAAAAGCTTTCCTTTTTGGGAAGCTGGGGAGCGTTCCCGCGCAGGCTCAGTCGGTACCAACGTACCCATATGTGAAGACTTATTCTTGCTGTTCCCAGGGATCACCTGTTACAGGTAAGTAACTGTGCTTTCTCTCCCTATGCCCTTCCTTGTGAACCCTGCTCTTCTGGCGATCGCTTCTTTCTGTGCCCTTCTTTTCTACTGCCAACTCCAGACTTCGATCCTTCCACCTTACCACTCCTTATGCTTGGAACAAACTACCTGAGTCTGTACATCAGGCTTCATCTCTGGCCCTTTAAAAATCCAGGCTGAAAGGTCAGCTCTTTGAGGCCGCTTTTGGATCCTGATCCACTTATTCTCCAGGAACAAGCAGGAAGTCAGTCGTCACATATGGGTGACATCGGCGCCGACGGAGCCCTTGTGTGGAGCAATTCCCCAGCTTTCAAAGAAAGCCTTTGGGATTGCATCGCGCATGCGTGGTCCCCTTCCTGCCCAAGGGTGCCATCTTGCTAAGTCTCCCTTTTTCCGTAGAGCCCAACAGACGTAGTCCCAATTCCCTTGCGGAAAAAGTGTGTCAAATCTTCTGAAGATTCTTTTCTTCGGCCCGGTTCGACACCGGTTCCCCTCCCCGCCTCGGTTCGGGACACCGGTATTGAGTGTGGTCCCTATTTTTTGTTTTTTGTCCTTAGTGACTAGCGTTCACGCCTTTTTTCTTTTTCACTGACAGCCCGGTCGTTTGACCTCGCAGGGGCCCTTTTTCCCCCGATGGCTGCCAGCGGGTTTAAAAAGTGTGATCGTTGCAAGAAATTAATGTCTCTCACCGACACACATGACTGCTGTCTCCGCTGCCTCGGGGCCGACCACGACCCAAAGGCCTGTGGCCCGTGCAGCAAGATGTCTTCTAAGGCGCTTAGAAGTAGGCAGCAGCAGCGTGAAAGGATTTTTTCCGAGTCCGCATCCACCCGGGTCCAGACCTTGTCAGAAGCCTCGACATCTCGGGAGCTATCTGACTCTGAGCATAGTAGGGTGTCTTCTGAGCAAAGGTTTCCCTCGTGGGAACACTGGAGGAAGAAGAAACCTGTGAGGGCGGCATTGTTGGATGCCTCTGATATGCCTGGGTCCTCGCGGGTCAGGTCGCGGAGTTCTGACCGCCGCCCCTAGTCCTCGGAGTTGGAGTGGCCTACCAAAGTACCTCGCACGGAGCCAGAGACCCCGAGGAAGGTAACTGCTGTTGTCCTCGTGGACTCTCCTCCGGGAGAACCGACATCGGCCCCGAGGGCGTCGGGACCCGAGCCGGAAGCTGCGGAGCCTTCTGATCTCGGTCTCAGAATGGCGGCCTTGGAGCGCAGCATGTCTGCCTTCATGGAGCAACAGCAGTGGGCGCTGATGGTCGGTCTCACCGGTCCAACCGGTCCATCCTTCCCGACCACCGGGACCTCGACGTCCAAGTCGACCCTGGAGGCCAAGCCAATCCTCGAGCGTCTTCGAGCTTGAGTCGATCCTCGGCCGAGGTCTCCTTGGACCTCCCTCTCGGGACCGAGGTCATCGACGCCAGTGCCATCGGCGTCGGGGCAGTCGAGACCGAAGCCCCCGTGGCCGGAGCCATCGATTTTTCCTGGGAGGACTCGGCATGGGAAGTGGAGAATGAAGAGTCCCCGGACATCTACCGGACCCGGTGTGTCCCATCGGACTCGCCGGGGTCCAAGCCTCGGAGAAGGTTCCCCAAGAGGATACCCGGTTCTTGGTCTTCGTCAGGGACATGTCGTCCAAGGCTTTTGCATTTCCGGTGGACACCGAGGAGGAGCCCCGAGCCGAGGAGCTTAAAGACCTCCAGTATGATTTTTCCCCTCGGGAAGCCCTTTCTGTACCGGTTCCTCTGATGTTGGAATGGCTGATGTCCCGCATGTGGGAGTTACCGGCCTCGATGCCAGTTCTCAGCAGGCGGGTCGATTCCATATATCGAGTCCGCAAGAGCCCTGGGTTCCAGAAGGCACAGCTGCCGCACAACTCCATGGTTGTGGAATCGGCCATGCACAGGCTCAAGAGCCATAAAATGCACTCCTCGGTGCCTCCTGGTAGGTAGGCCCGGAACCTGGACGCCCTTGGCAGAAAGTGCTACCAGGGCTCGATGCTGTCCTGCCGTGTCCAAACATACCAGCTGTACATGGGCATGTACTTGCGGGACCTGGCAAAGGAGATTGCTGGGTTCTCAGCTGGCCTCTCCAAGGAACCCTTCAAGCGCTTCAAGGCCTTGTCCACAGGGATTTGAGAGTGCTTGAAGTTTGTTTCGAGCAGCCTATGATGGCTTCAAGGCTTCGGCCCGGGTAGCTGCAGACGGCATCCATGCCCGATGCCAGGCATGGCTGATGTCGTCGCACCTAGAGCCATGGGCGCAGGTCAAGTTGGTCGATGTCCCATGCTGAGGTGACAACCTTTTTGGCAAACCCATGACTTAAAAGGCTGCTGAAATAGAGTCCAAGTACTTGACCCGGACAAGACGATCCAAAAAGACTTCTGCCCCTTCAAAAAAGAAGGGCTTGGGTAAAGAGCCCCTTTTCCCAAGGAAGGGTGCTGCTTACTGCAACTACCCCACTCACCAGGCCTTCCCGGCTCTCCAACAGTGGCAGCAGGCCAAGGAACAGGGACATGGCCCGCGTAAGCAGAAGACCCCCAAAGCCCAGGCTCTGGCTCCTTCCCAGCTGGTAGAGGATTTTTGACAGCCACAGCATAGTCTCTCTCCAACCAGGGGTGAGACTTGGCACAGGAGGAAGGCTGACCCTGTACGCCCACAGGTGGCCAGCAATTACTACAGATACCTGGGTCCTACAAATAGTCCAAAAGGGCTATTTGCTCCACTTCACCCAGGTACCTCTCTCCTACTTTCCGGGAGAACCTCTCAGACCACCTCTACACAGGAATTTCCTCTTGCAGGAGTTGGCCGGTCTTCTCGATGATCAAGCGGTGGAGCCAGTGCCCCACAGCCTGCAAGGGAAAGGCTTCTACTCCAGGTACTTTCTGATACCAAAGAGAACAGGAGGCCTCAGACCCATCCTCGACCTGCGAAACGTAAACAGGTTTCTGGTGAGGGAAAAGTTCAAGATGCTTTCCCTTTGAATATTGCTGCCTTACCTCCACCAGGGAGATTGGCTATGCTCCTTAGACCTGAAGGATGCCTACACACACATCCTCATACATCCAGACCACAGACAATATCTCAGATTTGTAGTGGGAGGAAACCATTTTCAGTACAGAGTACTTCCATTTGGCCTAGCTTCCGCCCCCAGAGTGTTTACCAAGTGTCTGCTGGTGGTAGCGGCCTTTCTCAGGAAACAGGGAATTTTCGTCTTCCCGTATCTGGACGACTGGCTCATCAGGGCCCCGTCACCTCAAGAGGCCCAACAGGCCACAGCTCGCACTATCGACATACTGCAGCATCTAGGCTTCATCATAAACCAAGCAAAGTCCACCTTGCTCCCTACACAGAACTTAGAGTTCATAGGAGCAAGGCTTGGCACCCTTCAAGCAAAGGCTTACCTGCTAGAGGACAGGGCACAGAGGCTTCTGGAGCTAGTATGCCAAATCAGCCACAAGTCTCAGATATCAGCGAGGCACTTTCTGCGCCTCCTAGGACACATGGCCTCCAAGGTTCATGTAACCCCAAACGCCCGTCTCCACATGAGAACAGCTCAGTGGTGCTTCCGGGATCAGTGGATACGAGCCACAGAGTGACTCCGAGACAGGATAAGAGTGTCCAAACGACTGCTGAAGTCGTTGACCTTGTGGCTTCAGCCACCCAACCTGCTCGAGGGAGTGCCTTTCCAGCCTTCATCGTACTCAGAAGTCCTGATGACAGATGCATCCCTGCTGGGCTGGGGAGCCCATTGCCAGGGCTCATGCACTCAGGGGTTGTGGTCTCCTCAAGAGAGGACGCAACAAATCAACCTCTTAGAGCTTCGGGCGATACGCCTAGCTCTTCAAACCTTCTGCCCTATTCTCTCTCATCAGTCTGTCTTGGTGTAGACAATCAATCAGGTGGCTATGTTCTACGTGAACAAGCGGGGGGGGACAGGGTCCCGTATCCTGTGCCAGGAGACACTGGACCCCTCTGCTCCTTTGCAATCCGACAGGGTATGTCTTTCAAAGCGGTTTACCTCCCAGGTCAGGAGAACTTCCTAGCAGACAAGCTAAGCAGAATTCTTCAACCTCATGAATGGCAACTGAATCCGGAAGTGGCCCAGCAGGTCTTCCACTGCTGGGGACACCCATCCATCGATCTCTTTGCCAGTCCGCAGAATCATCAGTTGCCCAACCTTTGCTCCAGACAGCCACATCCCCAAAGGATGGCTGCAGATGCTTTTCTAATCTCCTGGTCTGTGGGCTTCCTATATGCATTTTCTCCCACGCCACGCCTTTGGTGGCCCGAACTCTGTTCAAAATCCTTCAGGACAAGGCCTCGGTCATCCTGGTAGCCCCCAGATGGTCAAAACAACCTTGGTTCCTGCTTCACCTCCAACTGGCAGTGGAAACCCCACTCCCTCTGGGGATGAAGCCCGACCTCCTGTCCCAGGAGCAGGGTTCTATCTTACATCCCAACCTCAGGTCCCTCAACATGATGGCATGGCTGCTGAAAGGGTAGTGCTGGCTCCTCTCCTCCTACCTAAGAATGTAGAAGAAGTGTTACTGGCCTCAAGGAGGCAGTCCACTAGAAAAACCTATGCCTTTAAGTAGCAAGATTTGAGGTGTGGTGTAACCAGCATAATGAAAACCCTTTCTCTTGCCTTGTACCAGTGGTGTTGCAGTACTTGCTTCACGTCTCAGAATTAGGCCTCAAGTCTAACTCTGTCAGGGTCCACCTGAGTGCTTTGTCAGCACACCACTCACCAGTGGAAGGACAACCTCTTTCGGTTCACCCCTTGGTGTCCAGATTCCTCAGAAGTCTATTTCTACTAAAACTCCCGGTTCGTCCTCTGGCGACCGAGTGGGATCTGAATGTGGTCTTGCAACAGCTTACTCGCCCAACTTTTGAGCCGATGTCCGCTTGCCATCTGCGCTTCCTCTCCTGGAAGGTGCTCTTCCTGGTGGTACTCACATCTGCCAGGCGAGTGAGTGAGCTACAAGCTCTGATTTCAGAAAGATCGTACACACTGTTTGATAGGAACAGGGTGGTCCTACGCACCCACCCCAAGTTTCTCCCGAAAGTGGTCTCTCCGTTCCACCGCAACCAAGAGGTGGTTCTTCCAACATTCTTTCCCAGACCGCATGCTAGCCGGACAGAGGCGGTTCTGCATACCCTTGATTGTAAAAGGGCATTAGCCTTCTACTTGGAGTGTACGTGGGGACATCGAAGGGCTATCCAGCTCTTTGTCTCTTTTGACCCCAGTAAGCTGGGGCTACCTGTCTCCAGGCGCATGTTGTCCACCTGGGTGGCAGACTGCATTGCGTGGGCATACATGGTGGCCGACCTCCCGTTGCAGGGTTGAGTCACGGCCCACCGTGTCAGGGCTAAGGCCACATTAGTGGCTCATTTCCACTCTGTTCTACTGACAGACATGTGCCAGGCCGCCACCTCGTCTTCAAGCCAGACCTTTGCAGCCCTTTACTGCTTGGATGGGGAGTCCTGATGAGATGGTGTTTTCGGCCAGGCGGTACTCCACAACTTACTTGAGGTTTAGGCAACTCCTACCCTCCGGCCCTCTGGTGTCAGGCTACCGGGGGTGTTGCGTCTCCTCTATATTCCTATCACAGCTGCTGCGGCTCTTCTAGAGGGAGCCATCTTTCAGCTATGGGTTCTCGGTAGCCTTTAGTTAGGGAGTCCCATATGTGAGGACTGATTTCCTGCTTGTTCCTGGAGAAAGTGTAGTTACTCACCTGTAACAGGTGTCCTCCAGGGACAGCAGGAATCAGTCCTCACAACCCTCCCTCCCTCCCTCCCTCCCCTGGAGTTGCAGTCCTATTATTGATTTTTATTCATTTTGCCATCTTTTTAGCTATGTCATTAGACTGAGCAAGATGGCACCCTTGGGTGGGAAGGGGACCACGCATGCGTGATGCAATCCCAAAGGCTTTCTTTGAAATCTGGGTTATTGCTCCGCACGAGGGCTCTGTCGGTGCCGACGTCACCCATATGTGAGGACTGATTCCTGCTGTCCCTGGAGAACACCTGTTACAGGTGAGTAACTACAGTTTCTCATATGTGTTTCCTTACTTTCCCCAGATATATCTTTGCCCTCAGCTCTTGTATTGTCTGTCTTGACTAGATTATAAGCTCTGATGAGCAGGGACCATCTTATACATTTGTATGTACAGTGCTGCCAAATGATCAGTAGTAGTATATTAAACTTAGCCTGGAGGCTCCCCCTGCTCCCCAAAAACATTTCCTACCTTAGGGCATTCCCATCATATGTGGATGAACTCGCCTCCCCCCCCCCCTCCCTCCGTTTGAAGATCCCTTCCCAAAATTCCTCACAAGTTTAAACAAGGTGTAATACCACTGGTATAGCATTTTGTAGCAATTCTCAAACAGTCTCCAGGAACAAGCAGGAATGTAGTCCTCACATGGGTATCGGTACCGACGGAGCCTGCGCGGGAACGCGCCCCAGCATCCAATAGGAACGCTTTTGGGAGCATCCCTCAGCACATGCGCGCTGCCTTTCCAACTGTCCCTCTTCGGTTCTTCGTTTTCCGCGGAGCCAACAGGACCTATTTCCTGTCACCGCAGAAAATTCCGTCTTTAAAATTCTTTCTTGTGGTCGCGTTTGCCTACCGCACGACGCTTACCGGTACCGCCAGTTCTTTTCTTTTCTTAAAAAAAAGTAAATCCCTTGACCTAGACTGTTTATTTTCAGAAACTTTCCTGTTTTGGTGCTAGGCGCCATTTTTTCCAAAATCATGGAAAAGCCAACTAGTGGTTTTAAAAGATGTACTAAGTGTGGCGGTACCATTTCCATCACTGACACCCATGATTGGTGTCTAAAATGTTTAGGACCTGATCATTCTCCAACTGAATGTCTCTCCTGCATGGGAATGACCAAAAGAGGAAGACAGAACCGGGCCGCAAAGCTCGGTACCCTCTTTTCTTCAGATGCCAGATCCATTGCATCAACATCAAGGGCCTCTTCTTCCTCCCATGGATCTCAGGTAACTGAACACAAAAGCCGGCCCTCAAAGTGTAGCTCTCCCGCTAAGCATCGAGAGGCCATTGGCATTGCCCTTGAAGGAACCACACCGGCAAAACAGCCCCGGTGGGAGGCTTCGGCTTCCAAAGCATCGATGGGGCTTCAGGATGTTCTCGATGCCTCAACCTCGCAAGAACTACCTGTGCCATGCTCAGGGGCTCCAGCCGTTCTTACCGGTACTGACACCCAGGCATCGGCAGCGTCAATAGACCAGAGATTTCTTGCTATCAAACGCAGTAACCTTCCTTTCCTTTCCTTTCCAAGCTACTTGAAAAGTTTGTTTTTGCTCAACTTTCACACTACCTCGATTCTATTAATTTTCTTCACCCCCGCCAATCGGGTTTCCGCACGGGTCATAGTGTCGACACCATTCTTCTTGCATTCACTAACGCACTACACACGGCTCACGATCAGGGTGATATCTCGGTGGCGGTTGCCCTAGATCTCTCAGCAGCCTTTGATCTTGTTGATCACTCTCTTCTCCTCCTTCGTTTACGGGAAGCTGGTTTATGTAGTACTGTGCATCACTGGTTTCACTCTTTTCTCTCTTCCCGTTCTTGTTCTGTGCTATCCCCCTCTTCTTCTGCCCCCTCTTCTAACTCTTTCCCTCTTACCTGTGGGGTACCCCAAGGTTCTGTTTTGGCTCCTCTTCTTTTTAACCTTTTCTTAGCACCCCTTGCACTCTTAATCCAACAATCAGGAATTTCTGCTTTTCTTTATGCAGATGACATTGTTCTGCTCCACCATACTTCTCCCTCTTGTCCCGATCTCACTGCGCTTAATTCATGTCTTTCCGCTGTAGCCAACTGGTTGACCCTTCACTGCTTGCACCTTAATCTCACTAAGACCGTTGCCATGTGGTTCTCCCATGGGTCTACACCCCCTACACTTGCCCCCTCTTTTTCTGGGTCCCCTGTCCCGTTAGTTTCTACCTTTCGTTACCTTGGTGTCCACTTTGATTCTGATCTCTCTTTCCAGTCCCACCTCTCTCACATTACCAAATCCTCTTTCTTTTTCCTCCGGCAAATACGTGCAGTACGCCCCTTTTTGTCCTCAGCAGCCCTCACCACCCTGGTGTTGTCTTTGGTTATCTCACGTGTCGACTTTGCAAACTCAGTTCTTGTCGGTCTTCCTAAGTCTCGCTTATCCTAACGTTTACAACGCATACACCACACTGCCGCTCGTCTTATTTGTCATGCTTCTCCCCGCGATCACATCACTCCCCTCCTGTTTCACCTCCACTGGTTACCCCTCCCTTACCGTTCCCAATTTAAGCTTCTCACTCTGGTACACAAAGTACTTCACACTGGCTCCCCCCAATACCTTGCTGACTTACTTTCTATCCACTCCCCCCGATATACTCCCCGCTCCTTTCATCTTCACCGTCTAGCCCTTCCTTCCCCTTCCCGTGCTCATCTACAGACCACCCGCTCCTCTGCTTTCTTCTTTATCGGCCCCGCCCTCTGGAACTCTCTACCTCCCTCCCTCCGTCTCGAACCACTTTTCTCAACCTTTAAACAAAACCT
The DNA here is from genome assembly GCA_033557465.1 of Ichthyophis bannanicus. Lineage (NCBI taxonomy): Eukaryota > Metazoa > Chordata > Amphibia > Gymnophiona > Ichthyophiidae > Ichthyophis > Ichthyophis bannanicus. The sequence goes on from CM066031.1 coordinate 843,773,963, forward strand.
AAAAACACACCTTTTCTCTTTGGCTTTCGATGTGCCCTCTCCTTTTGTGTAATCTCCTTTTTCCCGTCCCTAACCTTCCCTTGTTGTTTCTTCCCCGCCCTCTCCATGTCTCTCTTGTCTACTCTTTTAAACAGATATTGTATTTCTTTTCCTTTCCAGGCTTCGGCCTTTTTTTAGACAATTGTTTTTATATTGTACATCGCTTTGATTTCTGTAGAAAGGCGATTTTATCAAAAACCAATAAACATAAACAGTATCACAGCTCTTCTTTCAGCTGCGGTACCGGTGATCCCAAGGGCACCGGTGCCGACCTCGACACCGACACCAGTGCGGGTACCGACACCGGTACTGACACCGACAATGACGGTACCGGCCCCGATGGTAACTCTTCCCATTCCACCTCCGGCTGGAGGGGATAAAGTGGTACCGACTTCGATCAGTACCGGGATCGTGCTTTGCAGGAGCATCGGCGTCAGGAATACTTTGATTCCTCCGATTCCGAAGACTCTGACAATTCTGCTGGCACTAGAGGGTTTCTCCTTGAAGATCCCTCTTCTCCCCAACGCAGAATGTCACTTCCAGAGGACATGTCATTTCAGGATTTCATCCGTGATATGGCTAAAGGTCTTTCAATCACAGTAGCTCCTGAAGAGGAACCCAGAGCAAAGGAATTGGAAATCCTCCAATATCCTAAAGCTCCTTAGGAGGCAGCTACTCTGCCTGTCCATGAACCTCTGCATAGCTTGATGCTCAGAATGTGGGAGACACCTCTGACTACTTCTCCTCACTCTAGGAGATTTGATACTATGTATCGAGTCCCACCATGTCCTGGATTTCAGAAAACTCAGCTGCCACACCATCCAATGGTAGTGGAGTCAGCCATGCGTAGGATGAAAAGTGCAAAAAGACATGCATCCAATCCTCCAGGTCATGAATGCAGGACTCTGGATACCTTTGGATGCAGAACATTTCAAGCTTCCATGCTTTCAGCTACGATCAGCTCATATATCCTATATATGGGAATGTTCCTCAAAGAAATCACAGGAGACTTGGAACTTATGAGCCCATTTCTCCCAGATGATAAGAGACAAGATTTTCTTACTCTCGTTAAGCATGCTCAGGATGTCTCCAAGTTTGTCAATCGTGCAGCCTTTGACTGCTTCAAATGCATCAGCAAAACTTCTGCTATTGCCATTGGTGCACGAAGGATTGCCTGGCTACAGGCATCAGACTTGGAGACTTGGGTACAGGACAAGTTAGGCAACATTCCTTGCATGGGAGAGAATCTCTTCGGCAAGAACTGGCAGGAGAAGGCTAACGAGTGAGATGCTGACAATTCTACCTTAGATTATCAAAGTCTACAGCCACTCCAGCCAAAAGGAAGCCTTATAAAAAAACCCTCTTTTAGCAAAAAGAGGAAGTTTTATCCTTCCTATACCCAGCAGACTCAGACTCCAGGTCAGGTTGCCCAAAAGGGACAAACTAGCTAACAAAAGAAACCAAAAGGCCCGAGAGCCCAACCAGCTCTCCAGGTTTGACTCCTTCCTAGAGAGCTTTTCCTTCCTGCCTCTGAGGGGTCCTCAACCCCCCAATATTCCCGGCAGGTTATGCCACTTTGTCAACAGATGGCATCAGATATAACCAGTCCAAGGCGTGATAGAATGGAAAGACAGAGTCCTTTATTAAGCATTTGACCGCCCTTTGTGGGTGGTCAAAGGCTTAATAAAGGACTCTGTCTTTCCATTCTATCACGCCTTGGACTGGTTGTTTGCTCTGCGTGATCTGTTGCTTCCGTAGTGTTGTACTTTCTCAACAGATGGCATCAGATAACAGCAGAAGATTGGGCTTTGTCCATTGTAGGGGAGGGGTACAAACTTCATTTTCACAGCTTACCCCCTCCTACAATTCTAAAGCAGTTCAATTCACAAACCTCTACAGACAATCGGCTAGATCACAAGTTCTCCACACTTCTTGCCCAAGGGGCAATAGAGGAAGTACCCATTCTTAAGCAGGGTGCAGGGTTCTACTCCCCCTATTTTCTTATTCCAAAGAAAACTGGAGGACACAGACCTATTCTAGACCTCAGAGAATTGAACAAATATCTGTTTCGAGAGAAATTCAAAATGATTTCTCTGGGAACTCTTCTGCCATACCTTCAAAGCCAGGACTGGCTGTGCTCTCTAGACTTAAAGGGTGTGTACACTCACATTCTTATCCATCCAGATCACAGGAAATTTTTACGTTTCTGTTTCAGGGGAAAACATTTTCAGTGCAGGGTTCTTCCTTTTGGTCTGGCTTCAGCACCAAGGGTATTCACGAAATGCATGGCAGTAGTAGCTGCATTTCTACGAACCCTGGGGATTTTTGTCTTCCCTTACTTAGACAACTGGCTCATCCGAGCCTCCACAGTGACAGAGGCCAGCACTGCACTGTCTCGTACAATGCGAATACTCCAATACTTGGGATTGGTAATAAACTTTCCGAAATCTCAACTAGTTCCATCCCAGTGCCTAGAATTCATAGGAGCCTGTCTGGATACCAGACAGGCAAGGGCTTTCCTTCCACAAGCCCGCTGTCTTCGCATAATGCAGTTAGCTTCCCAAGCAGCAGGCATATCCTCCCTCACTGCTCGGGAGCTACTGCAGTTGCTGGGACACATGGCATCCACAGTTCATGTAGTCCCATATGCTCGCCTCTACATGCGAGCAGCTCAGTGGACCCTCTCCACACAGTGGACACAGACCACGGGTCATTTGTCGGACAAAATAACAATCTCTCACCGACTAATTTTGTCCCTCCAATGGTGGCAATCATTAGAAAATCAGACAATAGGGTCTCCTTTCCATCAACCCCTCTTTCAGGCCACCCTAACAACAGATACATCACAGGTGGGTTGGGGAGCACACCAGAATCATCTCTATACCCAGGGCACTTGGACTCCACAGGAGGTTGGTTTACACATAAACCACCTAGAGTTAAGAGCAATTTATTTAGCTCTTCGAGTGTTCCACGCCCAACTCAGCTACAAGACAGTCCTAGTCCAGACGGACAATCAGGTAGCCATGTTCTATGCGAATAAGCAGGGCGGGACAGGCTCTCTGTCATTATGCAACGAAGCTTTACGACTATGGGCCCTCGCCAGAGAGCATCAACTTCACTTTCTCGTGGTATATCTTCCAGGCATTCAAAACCTTTGGGCAGACAAACTCGGTCGAGTACTGCTACCTCACTAGTGGTCACTCCACCTAGACCAGGTGGCAAAGATATTTCATCTCTGGGGCAACTCCAGACATAGACCTCTTTGCAAGTCCACTGAATGCCAAACTTCCCCGGTTCTGTTCCAGGATTCCAGCGCACAACTGTCATGCAAGGGATGCCTTCCTCCTTCGCTGGGGTCAGGACTTCCTTTATGCCTTCCCATCCATTCCCCTCATCCCCAAGACACTCTTCAAGCTTCAGAGAGACAGGGGTCGCATGATTCTCATAGCACCACGATGGCCACGCCAAACGTGGTATTCCCTGCTTCTGCATCTCTCTCAATTGGCACCTCTGGAGTTAGGGCATACTCCAGATCTCCTTTCCCAGGAGAACGGGATGCCTTTGGCACCCGAATCCCGAGTCCCTGCACCTCACGACCTGGTTGTTGAAGGCGTAGACCTCCAGGATTTCAACCTGTCCCAGCAGGTAAAAGATATCCTTCAGTCTTCTAGGAAGCTTTCCATAAGAAGATCGTATGCCTCTAAGTGGAAACGTTTTTCTCTATGATGCTCCAAAAAGTGATTAAACCCCCTGGTCATACCCTTAGAATCGATACTAGAGTATCTCCTTCACTTATCGAATTCTGGGTTAAAGACCAATTCGGTAAGAGTCCGTCTTACTGCAATTGCAGCTTCTTATAAGCCTCTAAATGGGCAACCAATTTCCTCTCATCCACTCCTATCAAGATTTATGAAAGGCCTTTTATTAGCTAAACCTCCCATTAAGCCACCACCGGTAGCATGGGATCTAAATCTCATGAAGCCGCCTTTTGAACCTTTAGCCACTACTGCCCTTAAGTTTTTTACTTGGAAGGTCATCTTCCTGATTGCAATCACCTTTGCCCGTCGCATTAGTGAATTGCAAGCTTTAGTGTCTGATCCTCCTTATATTAGATTTCATCATAAGGTTGTTCTTTGAACTCGCCCACACTTTATGCCAAAGGTGGTTTCGCCTTTTCATTTAAACCAATCAATTTATCTCCTTGTATTTTTTTCCAAGGCCTCACGCCTCTAATGCAGAAAGAAACCTTCATACTTTGGATTGTAAAAGGGCCTTAGCCTTTTACATTCAAAGAACACAACAGCATAGAAAGTCCACGCAACGTTTTGTAGCTTTTGACCCTAGTCATTTGGGACTTCCATTCTCCAAAAGAACTTTATCTAAATGGATTGCCCAATGCATATCCTTTACTTATGAGAATAAGGGCCTTCCTCTTCAGGACCATGTCACAGATCACAATGTGAGAGCCATGGCAGTTTCTATGGCTAATCTCCACTCTGTGTCTATCGATGACATATGTCAAGCAGCCACCTGGGCTTCTGTATACACCTTCACAGCCCACTACTGCCTAGATAAAGCCTCCCGTCGGGATGCCTTCTTTGGCCAAGATGTTCTTCAAAATCTCTTTCAAACCTAAACCAACTCCTACCCACCAACCCTGGTGGGATACCAGCTAGGGAGTCCCCCATATGTGAGGACTATATTCCTGCTTGTTCCTGGAGATAGCATAGTTACTCACCTGTAACAGGTGATCTCCGGGAACAGCAGGAATTTAGTCCTCACAACCCACCCACCTCCCCTAGGAGTTGTCTCTCTCTCTCTTTGTCTCTTTCCTCTCTCCCTCTATCCTTTCACTCAGCTACAAACTTAACTGAAGAGGGACAGTTGGAAAGGCGGGAAGGCAGCGCGTATGTGCTGAGGGATGCTCCCAAAAGCGTTCCTATTGGACCCTGGGGAGCGTTCCCGCGCAGGCTCCATCAGTACCGACGATACCCATATATGAGGACTAAATTCCTGCTGTTCCCAGAGATCACCTGTTACAGGTGAGTAACTACGCTTTACTGGCCATCATTCCCTGCACCTCCACTCTTATTTGGACCATTGCACTCCCAGAGCCCGTTTCCAACTAATTGGTAAACACCGTCTCCAGGAGAAATGGTTCAGCCGATAAGCCTCCCTACAATGAATAGTGTTTCACCTGAAAATATTTGTAGTAATCCCCCCCCCCATATTCCATACTCTCCTCCATGAGGTCATTGTGTGATACAAACTCCCCCCTCCTCTGCAAATTGCTCTACATGTATCTGCCCTAACTGCCCCCACCTCCAAAACATAGTATCCATTGACTCGGGCCTAAAACCCTAATTAAACCGCAAGGGAGTAGACCTACAGAGCGTCCTCTTACCCATCCATTTCCTCTTCAATAATCCCAGGTCATTCAGAAAGAGTTCTCCCTCCTCCTCCCCCATCACCCCATTCATTCTTATTTATCCAGAACTGGTACAGGAGTACATCCCAGCCCTTACCTGTTCAGTTTCTACCCAAGGATTGTAGGCATTTATTATCCAGTCCCTTGCAGCTTTATCTTTATTTGATCATTTGATTAACACCCAGGCCAAAGCATCAGGGCGGTATACAACAAATGAATGCTGCTAAAGAGAGAAAACAACGCCAAAATATATGATAGGACAGTAGAGAGGGTAGGGCACACACAAAAGATAGAAGGCAAAATATATACAGAGAAACAATAAATCAGGAGGGCATGTGAAGTGAATCCTGGGTTGGGAAAAGATCAAAGGCAGAGCCAAAGAGAGAGGTCTTCAGCATCACCTTGAATCGGGGAAAGGACTGCTCTGCATCATAGTAATGTTTAATATTGGGTACTGCCATGCCCCCTTGGTCCTTCCCCCTATATAGCACCTCTTTGGCCACCCTCTGCCTTTTACCTCCCCAAATGTAGGCCAGGATCATCTTCTGTACCTTCTGAAAGAACCCTTCTGATATAGGCACAGGCAGAGTCATAAATAGGTAAGTAAAGCGGGGTGCAATCATCATCTTTACCACTGCAATACAGCCAACCCATGAAATTTGGAGCCAAAGCCAGTGATCCAATTCCTGAATAGTTTTGTCTCCAAAGAGGCACGTTAAGTGCACAGCTGTCTACAGTCAGCAACCAGGGACCACCGCCAGGGCTGGCCCAAGGGTTTCTAATGCCCTAGGCAGAAGCCCCAGCCATGCTGACCCCCCCACTCCCTCCTCAGTCCTGAGCTGCGCTACTGCCAATTCTCATGTCGGAGTTAGGGGGGGGTGTGGCTCGGCGCCAGGCCATGTGTACTGAAGCACATGGCCTGCCGTTGAACCTAGCCATCCCCCCTCCCCTTGCCACCAGAATCGGTGGCAGCAGCGTGGTACAGCTCAGCAAGGGGGCGGCAGGGTGGCACAGCTTGGTGCACAGGGGAGCAGCAGACCATGTGTCCCAAAGCACATGGCCTGCCGCCTAATGGATGGGCCAGCCCTGGACACAGCCAAATATTTAATCCCCTTTGTAGCCCATCGAAAAGAAAATTGAGATTGCAGGACTACTTGTTCTCTCTCCCCCAGATTTACATAGTAACATAGTATATGACGGCAGATAAAGACCTTTGTTTTCCATATTAACTCTAAACCCTGACACCCTCCCATGTTTCTCCAGTTCCCCAATTACCGCCATCAGGATGTTCTCCTAGGACAAGCAGGATTCGTCAGCCACACCAGGTGTCGTCCACCGACGGCGCCTTGTACGGAAGTGCTCTCTAGAGCTCAGAGTCCTCTGAGCATGAGCCAGAAGCCCCACCCCACTAGCCCGCCCCTAGCTAGCCAGTCTTTTTTCTTCCGCCGTGCCTACTACACGCGGATCTAATCTCTCTCAGCCAGAATATATATATATTTATTTATATAAACCAAGATACTCCAGAAGATGCCTTCTACAAAGCCTGGATGCAAGAAATGCAGTTCCTGCTCGAGGAAAATGAGCAGCTCCGATGTTCATGACCGCTGCGTTCGATGCCTGGGCTCAGGCCATCAGGTTCAGGACTGCCAGCACTGCTCCCAGATGTCCCCCGGAGCTTTAAAATCGAGAGGCCATGCCTTGAAGGAGTACATCGCCTCCCTTAACGAAGAGGCCCCAGAAATCCTCTCACCGGCACGGGATGCGTCCTCAGGGTCTGTCATCCCCGGCCGTGCAGTTCAAGAGTCTGCAATTTGCACAGGAGCCCCCGCGAATCTAACCGGAGCTCCTGCAGCATCAAAGACTACCGGGAAGCAGCCAGCACCAAAAAGGACAACCGGAGAGCAAGCGTCTAAAAGGGCAGAATCCCGCAAAATCAAAGGTACTCGGGGGGGAAAAGCGGCTTCCTTCCCTATCCCCCTCGGACCTCTGCAACCCTCCCGACGCCATTTCGAGCCCCCGGGAGGTCCCATGCTGCTCTCACCACGTTGTCCCTGGAGGCGGCCATCTTGACGACGTCGTTGCCTCGAGCTCCGCCCACTTAACTCCTATTGGACCGCGTCAGGGGTTACCGGACTCCGCCCCCCTTGCTCCCATTGGCCAGCAGCGCAGGATCTCCCCAGAACGTCACAGGGCCTCCCCTAGCCCTGGGTTAGACACGGACCCGCCCCCTCGTGCCGGCTCCAAGTCAACAAACAGAAGCACGAGCAGAGACAGTAAGGGGAGCAGCAAGCACCGGCACCATCGCGCTCACAGCCACCACAGCGGAAAAAGCGACCCCCATCACCGACATCGGAGCAGGGACAAAAGCAAACATGAGACGCAGCACAGGAACGAAGCTCCACAGAAACGTAAGCAAATGGCTCCCTCTCGCAGCCCCGATTCCAGACCGTCCAAAAGGCTTTCCCATCACGCTGCACAGCATCCAGCTGTAACTCCTCCTGCAGGGACTCTCCACAACCCAGGGACAAACCTGCAAACTGTCTGTTCCCCTGCAGTGGCTCTCACCAATCAAGAGACCATACTGCAGCTGCTCTCCAGCCTCACCGAGCTTCTCCATAAGGGGTCAGCAGTCACACGAGATGGGTCCACAGAGGCTACCGCCCAGATCGTTGCTTCAGGAGACCCTCTTGACCAGACAGCAGAGCCTGCTAACCAATCATTCAGCAGCTTCACCTCTGCAGATCCAGAATCATCATCCTTCCTTAGCCTAGAGGAGGAGGAAGTAGCCACGCCGCTCGGATGCGAGTCCCCCAGGGACAAAGCGACCTCTGTACAGAGCGAGGAGTCCCAATCCACCAGGCCATCTGCAGGAGCTGATCCAGCATCATCTGTCATGGCCCCCGAAGACCTTACATATCCAAAGTTCTTGCGTAAAGTGGCAGCTACCCTTAACCTCACTCCGCCAGATCCTTTACAGGATGGCCCAGAGGTTTTCAAATATCTCGACGCCCCGAGGACACCCATCTCCTTGCCAATACATCAGCGTCTCAAAGACACGCACAATAAACTATGGCAAAGCCCTGCCTCCTCACCGGCGTGCCCCAAGAAACTGGACGCAAAATACCTAATCCAGCAAACTCCTGGATTCGGAAAAAACCAACTGCCTCATCACTCCATTGTTGTGTCTTCTGCTTTAAAGCGTGTTAAGTCCTCACGCAATCATGCCAACTCACCTCCAGGAAAGGACCACAAACTCCTGGACGACGTCGGCAAGAAAGTTTTCCAAGGCGCCATGCTGAATGCGCGCATTGCTGCACACCAGTTTCAACACGTCCTCTTCCAGGACGCCCTGTTGGCAACTCTCAAGGACGCCTCAACAATGCTGCCATCCGAAGAAAAAACAAAAGTTTCAGCCATTGTTGCCGACCTAAGAGAATGCGGAAAGCACCTCATCAGCACAATTCATGACTCCTTTGAGGTCGCTACACGCACGGCAGGCACCGCCATCTCCGCTAGGAGGCTAGCATGGCTGCGAGCCTCCGGACTACGCGAAGACACTCATGAACGCATTGCCGATGCTCCCTGCAATGGTGAATCCCTCTTCGGGGACAAAGTAGCAGACACTGTTAACGATATGAAGGAGCACTGCTCCACCCTGCAAACCCTTGCCGAGGACGGCCTGGAGCGCAACCCCAGCACTAAGGGATCTTATAACAGAAAATCGTACGCCCCTTATAAAGGTTATCCCTCATACCGCAAATGGCAACAGCCCCGCTACAAACAGCCGACCTACAGACCCTCTTATGGAGCCCAACACCAGCATAAGCAACAACGGGACAGGAAACAAAAGAAACAGCCACCTCTATCGGGCAAAAACAATCCATCTTTTTGACAACCAGTCCGTGCAGGGACGGGCAACCCTTCCAGTGGGAGGACGGTTGACAGCTTTTTGGGACTCCTGGCAAGCTATTTCCTCGGACACTTGGGTCCTGCGGATTATTCAGGAGGGATATCGCCTGCGCTTCATGCTTCGCCCTCATGGCCGCCCCGCGATACCTCAACCTCACAACAACGAAACGTCCCTGCCCATGCACATGGAAGTGATGCATCTATTGGCAACCCAAGCCATCGAACCTGTGCCTCCGGAACAAACCAACCAGGGCTTCTTCTCCAGATTCTTCCTAGTACCGAAGAAATCGAAAGGGGTACGCCCTATCCTAGACCTGCGGAACCTCAACAAGTTCATCCTCAAAGAAAAGTTCCGCATGTACTCCCTGGATTCAATCCTCCCCCTCCTACAACCCGGGGACTGGATCGCTTCCCTGGATCTTCAGGACGCATACACACACATCCCGATACACCCCCAGGACAGACAGTATCTACGTTTCCAAGCTCTTGGGGGCCACTACCAATACAAGGCCCTCCCATTCGGCCTCTCGCCAGCACCCCGGGTGTTCACGAAGTGCGTAGCGGTGGCAGCTGCACATCTGCGGAAGCAGGGCATACACGTCTTCCCCTACCTGGACGACTGGCTTCTGTCATCACCATCACCGGAAGAGACGCGGTGGGCCATCAAACGAACCATCGGCCTTCTCACTGCCCTCGGCTTCCTGGTAAACCACCAGAAGTCACAACTTGTCCCCACTCAGCACCTGGAGTTCATAGGGGCTTGCATAGACACTGTGGAAGGGAAGGCATTTCTCCCAGCACTGAGGGCGAAGAAATTGGCCTCCCTCGCCACGGCAGCCTCCCATCAGACAACTTCAACGGCCCGATCCCTCCTCTGCCTCCTGGGCCATATGGCCGCTACCACCCACGTTCTGCCTCTAGCACGACTGCACATGCGAACCCTCCAGTGGCGCCTACGCTCGTGTTGGAATCAGCGCACACAACCGCTCTCCTTACGCATCACCCTCGACGCCCAAACCAAGAAGAGCCTTCGCTGGTGGACAATCAAACGGAACCTCATGGTGGGGAAACATTTTCAGCAGCCCAGTCACCAAGTCACTATCACCACGGATGCATCCCAGACGGGATGGGGAGCCCACATGGGCCATCTGCGTACGCAAGGAGCCTGGACATTGGCAGAGACCAGCCTCCACATAAACCTTCTGGAACTCAGAGCCATAAGATATGCACTACAGGCTTTCCAACAACACATCAACAACAAGTCTCTCCTAATGCTGACAGACAACCAGGTGGCCATGTTCTATGTCAACAAACAGGGGGGAACAGGCTCCCGACCGCTATGCAGAGAAGCACTCAAGATATGGTCGCTGATCCTAAAGAAACACTGTTGGATAAAAGCATCCTATCTCCCGGGTGTGCAGAACTCCCTGGCGGACAGACTGAGCCGACAGCTAAACCCACACGAGTGGACCCTCAGTCCCCAAGTCACCGCTCACGTCTTCAACCGCTGGGGTCAACCGGAAATCGACCTCTTCGCTACGGACCGGAACAAGAAATGCCCACTATTCTGCTCCAAGCGACCGACAGCCAACAGCGTAGCTTCGGATGCCTTCGCCGTGTGCTGGGGGGAGTGGTCTCTTGTATACGCCTTCCCCCCCACGCCCCTGATCTCCAAGACACTGCAGAAGATCGTCCAGGACCGAGCCCACGCCATTCTTGTGGTCCCTTACTGGCCCCGGCAGATGTGGTTCCCAGCGCTAATACGCCTATCGCAGGAGCTACCCCTCCGCCTCCCTCTCCACCAGACCCTGCTAACCCAGGACGAGGGACACACGCTACACCCCAACCTGGGTGCCCTGGCACTGACAGCGTGGAGATTGAACGGAGAAACCTCTCCGCGATGAGTGTGCCAGAGGAGGTACAGCACATCATCCTGGCGGCCAGAAGACCGTCCACCAGAAAATCCTATGCCTTCAAGTGGAAGCGCTTCAGCCTCTGGTGTGGCCCCAGAGGGATCAACCCCTCCAACTGTCCTGTTCCATGCGTCCTACAATACCTCGCTTCACTCTCAGAACAGGGACTCAAAACCAACTCCGTCAGGGTACATCTATCAGCCATCGCTGCATTCCATGAGCGCACAGACAACGGAACCATTGCCTCACTGCCCCTGGTTGCAAGCTTCATGAAAGGGCTGAACAATCTAAAGCCTCCCATACGGGCTCCCGCGCCAGTTTGGGATCTAAACATGGTCCTCCAACAGCTGACAAAAGCGCCATTCGAGCCACTTCTCACGGCCACCATGAAGCATCTAACATGGAAGGCTTTATTCTTAGTGGCTATCACCTCTGCTCGCAGGATCAGCGAACTCCAAGCTCTGGTGGTTCACCCACCATACACTCAACTGCTGCAAGACAGAGCCACTCTCCGCACTCACCCCAGGTTCATCCCCAAAGTGTCTTCGGAATTCCACATCAACCAAACCATCGAGTTACCCACATTCTACCCTGAGCCCCACTCCTCCCCAGAGGAGGAGAGACTGCATACACTCGACTGCACCAGAGCCCTCTGAATCTACATTCTCAGGACGGGCCCTCTGCGAAAGGGTTCTCAACTCTTCGTCTCCTACGACCCAAACAAACCCGGCCGCCCGGTCACTAAGCGCACCATGGCACAATGGATCTCGGCCTGCATAGGCCTCTGCCACGAATTGGCAGGTGCGCTCACGGCCCCAAACGTGGGGCCGCACCAGCTCAGGGCACTGGCAGCCACTATTGCGAACCTGCGCTCCATTCCCCTGGTTGAAATCTGCAGAGCGGCTACTTGGTCTTCCGCCCATACCTTTCAAAAGCATTACTGCCTAGACTTGGACACGCAGGCTCGCTGCGCGTTTGGACAAGCAGTTCTTGCCACCGCTAATGCAACAGGACTGCCACTCTAACGACTCAAACCGTGCATTCATGTGGCAACATTGATGTACGACTTTAGGCCTTGTTAACTTGGCCGTTGGCCATGTTGGCCCTCTCCCTTGTTGGCCATGTTGGCCCTATTGTTGCCCATGCGGGCATTGTTAGTCGGCCATGTTGGCCCCACTGCCGGCCACGTCGGCCGTGTTGTTAACCTACCAAGTTAAACTGCCCTGTTGTTAACCTACCAAGTTAAACTGCACTGTGTTTGAATAAAAATTATTTAAATATTTCACTTATCCTTGACTCGGCCTCCCTCTCCACTGCTAACCCGCGCTATCGCGCAGCTTGGGAGGCACCTGGTGTGGCTGACGAATCCTGCTTGTCCTAGGAGAAAGCGTAGTTACTTACCTGTAACTGGAGTTCTCCGGGGACAGCAGGATGAGTCAGCCACACATTCCCACCCTCCTCCCCGGGCCGAGGTCGGCCTCTGCACGCCCCTAGCCACGGACACGCCGGGCACAGCTAGAGACTCACTGGCTAGCTAGGGGCGGGCTAGTGGGGTGGGGCTTCTGGCTCATGCTCAGAGGACTCTGAGCTCTAGAGAGCACTTCCGTACAAGGCGCCGTCGGTGGACGACACCTGGTGTGGCTGACTCATCCTGCTGTCCCCGGAGAACTCCAGTTACAGGTAAGTAACTACGCTCTCTCTGGCCTAGTCAATGTGAAAGTGATATAGTCCGTGAATAGACACATTTTATACTGCTCCCCTTCCCCCGCCCCCTCCCCCAGCACCTCTAGGAACCCTTCATGACCCTGGATCAGACAGGTGCTTGTCTCCAGTGCCAGAACAAAGAGCATGAGCAAAAGGGGACACCCCTGCCTAGTGCCCCTCTGTAATGTAAACTTCTGGGCAGTATCTCCAAATGGGTTATGAATCTGACGACTTTTTTTTTAATATTTAAATTTTTTGTTTATCATCTTATACCAACAACTTATGCATTAACATACATATGTACACATGCAAATAAACAATAAATAACACAGGTACACTAAAAAAAAATTTTTTTAAACTGCCTCTAATGTTTCGATTGATTTTTACGTTTTTTGGTGCGCTGAATCCAAATCTGGTAAACAATTTGCTCCATCACGTACAGATTTTTTGCTACATTGGGTTAGCAGTTTGAGGTGAACGTTTCAGATTGAGTGCGATCGAGATAAAAGTTTCTTGGATGAATTCTTTATACTAATTGTTTAGTAGTTATTCAAATAAGAATAAAGAAAATTGTAACAAGGCAGCACATAAGAATAGAGTAATGTCAACAAAACACACTGTGATGGTAGCAAAATTGTCTGCACTTAAAACAGCCACATACATGTGCACAAACATTGAGCATATAAGAGCGAGGTTAGACACAAAGCAAAGCAAAGAAATGTGCAAAAAATGTTGTACAGGTATGTATGTAAGAATAGAAAACGCAAACCGCACCATTGCAATACATGAAGACAAACACCCGATGGTGTGAAAATAAAATTCTAATAAATGAGATCCGACACTGTGGTAATAACTAGCAAATTTTTATTTCAAAGTTTAGTAAAAACACAATATTTGTCAACACAGTTTAGATTTTAAAGTCATTCTTGGGTCAATCAATCTCCTGGTGGGCCCGTTTCTTCTTCCCCCGAATGCTTCTCTTGGTGCGCTGCTTGGCGTATTTTTCATCTGGGGTTTCCCGCAGCAGCAACCAGCAGAAATCAGCCATCATAGTGGTGTTCCATCTTCCTTGGTACCTTCTCTCTGCGTCCTTGATGTCCTGGTGAAACCTTTCACCTTGTTCTTCACTGTACGCCCCCAAGTTTTCGGGAAAGTAGTTCACATGGGAGTGCAAGAAATGGACTTTCAGGCTCATGTTACAGCCTTGTTCTTTGAAGGCATTGAGCATCCTGGCAACAATATCCTTATAGTTCTCATCCCGCCTGTTCCCCAAGAATTTGAGAACAACATCCTTGAAGGAATCCCAGGCTTCTTTTTCCTTCTCAGACATCGTTTCAGCGAATGCTCCATCTGAAATGAGTTTCCTTATATCAGGGCCAACAAACACTCCTTCCTTTAGCTTTGCTTCAGAAAGTCGGGGGAACTTTGAGCAAAGGTACCGAAAGCACTCACCATCTTTTGGAAGGGACTTGATGAATTGCTTAATGAGACCCAACTTAATGTGGAGAGGTGGTAATAGAATTTTATCACGAGGTACCAAGCTCTCATGCAGAACATTTTTCTCACCGGGTCTCAAATACTCCCGAATTGGCCAGTCTTTTTTCCCCCAGTGTAGGTCGCGGGCCCGGCTATCCCACAAGCAAAGGAAGCAGGGATATTTGGTGAAACCGGATTGCTGCCCTAATAGCATGGATAGAATTTTAAAGTCTCCACAAATCATCCACTTATGCTCATCATAACGAATCTTCTGAAGAATCAGGGCCAAATTCTCGTATTTTTCTTGGAGAATAACAGAGTGAGCAATAGGAACTGAAGCGAATGTGTTGCCATTATGAAGAAGAACACCTTTTATGCTGTCTTTTGACGAATCAATGAACAGCCGCCATTCAGCAGGATCATACTTGAGTTTAAACTTTTCCATCACTCCGTTATATATCGTTGCAAAATACCAAATCTTCCTCTTTGCTGAAATACTTCAAAAATTGTGTCTCGCGGTTGCGGTACCAATAAAAAGTTGTTCCTGGTGACAATAGATTTTTCTGTTTAAGCCGAGAACCTAGCAGTTGGGCAGCATTTTTTGGGAGTCCTAAATCCCGGACTAAATCATTCAATTCAGCTTGAGAGAAAAGTTCAGGTTTCGGATCTGGTTCAGTTTCAAACTCGGAAGTACTGGACTCATCGGGAAAAGCCATCTGATGAGTCTCATCATGATCAGAACCGTCCACACAAATATGATCCAAAGATTTTGGTGGTTCAGGCACAGGTACTTCGTTGCTATGAGGCATAGGCCTAATTGCTGAGGGAAGGTTGGGGTAACTTATTACGTTCTTATTTTTTAAGTTGTATCCCTTCACAATGCAAGAGCAAAAATAGCAGTCACTGCTGTGGTCTCTTTGTTCACGCCACATCATAGGTATTCCGAAACGAAATGCTTGTTTTTTACCTTTCATCCATAAGCGTAGATCTTCCTCACATGTCTTGCACACTTTGTGAGGAGCCCACGGTTTGTCTTGATCGCCTAACTTCAAACCGAAATAGGCGAAATATGCTTTTTTAATAAATGCAGAAATGTTCCTCTGCCGCTTTTTCACGGTATATTCCCCACAAATAAAACAAAAACTGTCCGGAGAGTTGACGCAACCTCTGGCTCTGTGAGCCATCACAAATACACAGCACTGCAAACTACAACTGTAGTGAACCACTTCAGAATAAAGCTGGATTACGACTGAGCAAACAAAAGGTAATAATGAACTTGCAAGAAACTGAAATTTGACAGGAACGTTCATGTCGCAACCACCATGTTTGAGCGAGCGAACGAGGCGAGGCGAACAGGAAAGAACATGCGCCAGCGCGAGTACTGGATTTAGCCCCCCGCCTCCCAATTGTCCTGTTAATGTATAAAATGAATACAAAACACTCTAAAATATCATGAGGGAGTGTTTCTAGTTAGTTAACCATTACAACCTCTATTTTGGGCCAAGAAAATAAACTGCAGTCGGCTAAAAAGAAATTATGTGAACATCCCTTATATGGGTAAGAAATCTAATTTTGCAAGAAAACGTGACGTGATGGAACATTTTGGCTATTTTTCCTGGATTCAGCACCCCAAAATCTATAGGAATCAGTTGCAAAACTGGAGGCAGTTTTTTGGTAGTATACCTGTGTAATCAGCAACTTGTGTACATTTCTTTTTTGTCATGTCTTTAACAATATTCCTAATTATTCATTCATGAATTGTCCCTTTCCCCATACTTTTAACACTTTTAAACCCCATTAAACTGCCCCCTCTATACATACCTATCCCCATAGTTTGCACACTGCTCTGTATTTAACAATCTATTAAAGTTCACTCTTCTTTTTGTAACTTAACATTTTGTGAATTGTTGAACAACAAAATAATATTGTATCCCATATTCATACACCACACTTTATTCCCTCCCTTATAGTTGTGTGGCCTCCTGCTTCCCTCATGTAACAGGCCCAATCTTCTCAGTCCCATCCTGTGGGCATATATTTTAACCCTCTTCCCCTGTTAATGCCCCCTTGGCCAGTTTATCCTCACTCCCCCTCCCCCCCCCCTAATCTCGTACCCCTGCCCCCCATCCCTTGCCCTTTCCCCCCTTGCCCTCTCCCCCCCTGCCCCCATCACTTGCTCTCTCCCCCTTTGTAAGTGCACCAACACTTTTCTGCCATACTCTATCAAACTTTGATCTCTCTTGTTGACGTATAGCTGTTAATTTCTCCATTAAATAGATTCGGTGTAGCCTATCTTCACAATGTGCCACCTATGGCGGCGGCTCCTGCTTCCACCTATAGGCTACTTCACATCTTGCCACACTGAGACAAGCTAAGATTCGTTTCCTATTCTCCCTCGGATCCCCTTCCCTCCACCACCCAAAAAGAAAGATTTCCAGGTCGCTCCTAACCTCCACTCCCACCACCCATCTAATCCACCTCTGAATTTCCTCCCAGAAGAGCCGGATCTGTGGACAATCCCACCATATATGAAACATAGTACCATCCTCCCCACAATTCCTCCAACTCCTTGATACTGTCGGGAACATCTTATTCAAACGCATTGGCATATAGTACCACCGCATTAGCACTTTATGCCAATTTTCCCTAATAGCTATTGAGATTGGCATTTGACGTCCCTGCTCCAGGATGGCCCTCCATTGACTAGTCTCAAAGCTCCTTCCCATCTCCCTTTCCCACGCCTTCATATAACTCATTTTCTTCTCCCTTTGCCCCCTTCTTACTCCCTTACACAACACAGAGACTAGTCTCCTTGATCTCCTTTTCCCATACCATATCGTTTCCAGATCAGTATAATCCCGTCCTAACCCCTCCTTGCCTAATTTCCCCTGCAAGTAATGTATCACTCGACGATAGTGAAATGATCCATCCCCCCCCCAGTTGATATTCTTCTTGCAATTCCTCAAACGGGCCCCATCCCCCCCCCCCCATCTATAAATTGATAAAACCACCTTAGTCCTTTCCTCTCCCACGGTTTATAACCCCTCCCCCTCTCGTCCTAGAATAAAATCCCCTGTGTGGCGTAACCTTTGCATCACCAAAAAACCCGGAGCCCTCCCTCCCTCTTCCCCCTTCTCACTTTATCCCATACTGCCAAAGTATGTCTCACATATGGATTTTCGAGAAATTCTCCACTCCTCTTCCTCCCACTCATCCACGGTATTGCGTCCATCGGCCTACCCTTCAACCCCACCCCCTCCATGTCCTCAAAAGTTTTACGTTCCCCTCCTTCCCTCCAATCTATCAAGTGCCTAATCTGGGCTGCTCGATAATATGCCTGTATGTCCGGGACCCCCAATCCTCCCTCCACACGGGGTCGGTACAAAACCACCCCCTGCCCCCTTGACCCCATTCCCTCCTCTTGGCTTCTAGATCCCTCTTTGGCACTCTTACCTCACATCCTTACTATGTTTAATTCCAGCTTGTCCACAGGTACTTTTCCCTCTACTTGGAAACATGCCCTAATCCGCCCTATCCTAAAGAATCCTTCACTCGATCCACTGGTTCCTGCTCACTATCGTCCTGTCTCTAATCTTCCTTTCCTCTCTAAACTTCTCGAAAAAATTTGTTTTTGCACAACTCTCCCACTATTTAGATTCCATTAACTTTCTTCACCCTCGTCAGTCTGGATTTCGTCAGGGTCACAGTGTTGACACTATTCTACTTGCTTTCACTAACGCACTACATGTGGCACACGATCGTGGGGACATTTCGGTGGCGGTTGCTCTTGATCTTTCTGCCGCTTTCGATCTTGTTGACCACTCTCTTCTCCTCCAACGTTTACGGGAAGCTGGTCTATGTAGTACTGTTTACCACTGGTTTCATTCTTTCCTTTCCTCTCGTTCTTGTGCGGTTCTTTCCCCTTCTCCTTCTATCCCCCCCTCTGACCCTTTCCCTCTTTCTTGTGGAGTCCCCCAGGGCTCTGTTTTAGCACCTCTTCTTTTCAACCTATTCCTGTCTCCGCTTGCTCTTTTAATTCAACAGTCTGGAGTTTCTGCTTTTCTCTATGCCGACGATATTGTCCTATTACACCACACTGCCTCTTCTTGTCCTGACCTTTCTGCACTCAATTCCTGTCTCTCTGACGTAGCTAATTGGTTGACTCATCACTGCCTTCACCTCAATCTCACTAAGACTGTGGCTATTTGGTTTTCTCATGGTTGTTCACCCCCTCAGTTGGCTCCCTCTTTTTCTGGCTCTGCTGTTCCCCTAGTCTCTTCTTTTCGGTACCTTGGTGTTCACTTTGATTCGGATCTTTCCTTTCAGTCACACCTCTCTCACATTACTAAATCATCTTTTTTCTTCCTTCGCCAAATCCGTGTGGTGCGCCCTTTTCTGTCCCCCTCAGCTCTTTCCACTCTGTTAATGTCTCTAGTCATGTCTCGTGTAGACTTCGCCAACTCTACTCTCATTGGACTCCCCAAGTACCGACTATCTCAACTCCAACGGATACAGAACACTGCCGCTCGTCTTGTCTGTCATGCTTCTCTTCGTGATCACGTCACACCTTTGCTTTTTCATCTTCACTGGTTACCTTTTCCTTACCGCTCTCAATTCAAGCTGCTCACTTTGGTTCACAAGGCTCTTCACACTGGCACCCCCCAATATCTTGCTGACCTTCTTTCCTTTCACTCTCCCCGGTACACTCCTCGTTCTTTTCACCTCAATCGTCTCACTCTTCCTTCCCTCTCCCGTGCCCACCTTCAATCCACACGCTCCTCTGCTTTTTTCTTTATTGGTCCGGCTCTGTGGAATTCCCTACCCTCCTCCCTCCGCTTAGAACCTCACCATCCCACTTTCAAAAAATACCTGAAAACCCACCTTTTTTCCCTTGCTTATGATGTGCCCTCCCCTTTTGTATGACTTCCACTCCCCTTGCCCCTACCCTCCCTTTGTTCCCTTCCCTACCCCCTATCCTCCTTTTTGTTCCCTTTCCTCTCCCTTTCTGTTTCTTCTGTCTAGACCAGGGATGGGCAAACTACGGCCCGCGGGCCGTATACGGCCCGGCGGACCTTTTAATCCGGCCCCTCCCAACATTCATAAGCCTGTATGGACGGCATGGTAGTGGCTGGGCCGGCCAGCAGCTAGTGGGGGGGCGGGGCCGTGGGCGGAGTACGGATTGAGCCGTACGTGCAGGCGCAGGCAGGGAGTTGACGTAGCACAAAAGGATCTGCAGCACTTGAAGTTAGTCCAGAATACAGCAGCAAAATTG
Organism: Ichthyophis bannanicus; assembly: GCA_033557465.1. Taxonomy (NCBI): domain Eukaryota; kingdom Metazoa; phylum Chordata; class Amphibia; order Gymnophiona; family Ichthyophiidae; genus Ichthyophis; species Ichthyophis bannanicus. Next base: position 843,793,704 of record CM066031.1, read on the forward strand.
GTGGTACAGGGGCTTTCCAAATTCAGTCACATGACCCCAGGATTGATTCAGTTACATTGACTGTCAGATTCCAAGTCCAATTTAAGGTCTTTCTGTAAGTATTTAAGGTCCTGGGCCCAGATTATTTGTATGAAAACTTGCGATCTTAGGGGACCGAATTATTGGTGGTTACCAGCATAAAAGATACATGGAAAGTGTAGCATTGAGCCTGGGCCTTTTCAGTCCAGGCTCTGTTGCTGTTAAACAGGCTAGTTGTGGGTAGAACAGATCTTGAAGACTTTTAGGGACTGGTCTACTAAGCCCCATGCTAGTAATGTGGGTTTGGGCACCTCTTTAGTGCCACTGTAGGCTTTAAAGTACATGTACACACTTACAGCCTTCCGCTCCTGCCCCTTCTAACAGGAAGCTGCATCGGAGGGGGAAGGAATAGCAGGCCATGAGTGCATGGATGCGCTTTAAGGCCTGCTATGGCTCTAAAGAGGTGATCGCCATGCCACCTATCAACCCCAGGTTAGAGGCTGGATTTCGGAGGTAGCGGGGGTAACAGCACATGGTGCGGTGGGGGCTGCATGTCAAGCATGCCTAGGGTGAAAAGAACCCTTGGTTCGCCCCTGACAGTCATACTTATGAATTTAGTGCAGGTCACTGTGGTAGTACCACCATGGGGAGCAACTCCTGCCACCTATTTTACTGACACTAGTTGCTCCTCACCAAGCACCAGCAGCACACGCTTTCAAGGCCTGTGCTAGCGACTCCATGACAGGAACACCCACACCCTGCCCAGATACGCACTGCATGGGTTTTTTAGTACAGGGCCCCACGCTGATTTTAGCGTGGTGTCAAAAACACATGCTATCCCTGTGCTTCCCAGGTAGCGTGCTCTAGTAAACTGGTCCCTTAGATAGAATTTGAAAACTTTTATTTCAGGCAGCATCTGAGGGTTAGAAATAGTTTTAAGGATCTAATGGGGAATTGTTAGTATTATATTATTATATATATTTTATGAGACATTGTACATGGATTTTTAGTTGATTTTAATGTTTGTTATAAACTGCCACAAGCTTTTTAAATTTACAAGTTATCAATGTAAACAATTAAATAAAATAAATATTATTAAGAAAAGGTAGCCCCAAAAGAAGGGGTTTATGCAATTTTCACTTCTCAAGAATAAGCTAGCACAGGGATGGGCAAACTACGACCAACACCTCAGATCTATTCTGCGAATTGCAACAACAAAACTATCTCCTGACTTTGAAGCCTTAACAAAAAAGGGAGACCAACAACACTGTTCCCACTAAAATTGAAGGTACTATTTTATGAAAGAAATACATTGCATAAAGGTTTTGTAAAATAACTCTTTTTATGCTTTTCTACCTTAAATTAATCTAAACATTTAATGTTACAAATTTAAATTTAATTTATATTAATTCACACATACACACCGTCCATCTACTCTTGGTCCGGCCCCCGGGTCCAATATATGAACCCATTGCGGCCCTCGAGTCAAAAAGTTTGCCCACCCCTGGTCTAGACTATGGTTTTGAAGAAATTATAATTGTACTTTTTTATTCTTTCCTTTCTTCTATCTTTTCTATCTGTACTATGGTTTATAAAGAAATTGTAACTTTTTTTCCTTTTCCTTTCTATGGCCTTGGCCATTTTTATGTTGACTTTTAATTGTACATCGCTCTGATTTTTGGAGAAGGGCGATTTTATCAAGACACAATAAACATAAACATATTCTTGGTGGCCGCTTTCACCAAATGAAATGAAACCCTTTTCCTTGAAGCTCCCGTAATTGCCCCTCTGGGATCTCAATGGGGAGAACTTGGAAATAATATAACACCCTTTGTACTAGGTTCATCTTGACTGCCGCAATGCGGCCCATCCAAGATATTTCCATATCCATCCACTCCCGTAGATCTTGACTCATAATTCTCCATAGCTGGGGGTAATTTGCCCCATATAAGTTCTGTGGATGTGCCGTAATTTGTACCCCTAAGTACTTAATCACTTTCTTTATCCATTTAAAGGGATACTTGTCCTTTAATCTTCCCAATTCCACCCCTCCCATATTAACATTAAGCGCCTCAATCTTTCCCATGTTCATTTTAAATCCCAAGACCCCTCCATATTGTTCTCACTTCCATAATACTCTCTAATGTGTCCTCTGGATGCGTTACTGTTAATGAGATCTTATGTTGTCTCTCTCCCACCCAAACCCCTTGAATCCTGTCCTCATCTCTTATCCTCTGCGCCAGAGGCTCCATAGCCAATGCAAAAAGCAGTGGGGAGGGAGGACACCCCTGTCTTGTACATTTCTCTAATAGGAAAGCCTTCCATTAATTCGCACCCTAGCCTGCGGTTTATTGTACAGGGCCCACACCCAAGAGACATAATTGTCCCCAAAGCCCATCTTTTGCATTACTGTGAACAAAAAATCCCAACTGACACGGTTGAATGCTTTTTCCGCATCAATAGACAATGCCATCATACTAACTTTTCTCCTGTGTGCCTCCCATATCACCTCTAACACTCTCTTGATATTATCCAATGCCTGTCTGCCACTTATAAACCCCGTTTGATCAATATTTATAAGAGTAGGCATTCCCATTGCTAGCCGATTAGCTAGTACTTTCGCCAATATCTTCACATCCATATTAAGTAACTATATTGGACGATAAGATCCACAGCACATAGGGTCTTTACCTGCCTTTGGCAGTACTGTTATGCCCACTGTCAGCATCTCCTGAGATAGTTGTCCTCCCTTCCCCACAATGCCATTAAACATCCTCAAAAACTCCAATAGATCCTCCCTAAAGGTTTTGTAAAACAAATTAGGCAGGCCATCCAAGCCTGGTGTTTCCCAAGTGGCATTTCTTTAATCACCTTCTCAATTTCCTCTATGGGCCCCTCCAATCGTGCCCCCAGTTCCTCTCCCACCCTTGGTAATTCTTCCTTCCCCAAAGATTCCCCTGTGGAAGTCTCCCCCGCTCTGCTCCCTGTTGAGAGTACAGTTCTGAGTAGAATTGGCAAAATCTATCCCCTATCTGTTTTCCTACCCTCAATATGGTCCCCCTCCATGTCCTTAATTGCTACTGTTGCATTCATTGTCTCTTGTTTCCTGAGCTTCCTGGCCAGCAATCTCCCGGCTCTATTCCCCCCATTCGTAGAACCTTTGTTTTACCCATTCCATTTGAAAAGCAATGGATTCCAACTGTAACTTATGCAGGTCCATTTGCAATTGATTTGGATACTTCAACTGCCGGGCCGTCCCTTGCCTATTGTATAGATTTGTAGCCTTTTTAATCTCCTCATGCAGTTTATCTTCCTTTTCTTTGCTATTCTTTTTGCTCTTTGCTGCCCACATGATTAACCTCCCCCGGATTACTGCTTTCATTCCTTCCCATACTCCCACCTCACTCACTTCCCCATTGTCATTCAGCTGCCAATAGTCCTGCAGGCTTTTATTAATATCTTTTACTATTTCTTCCCTTCTAAGAAGGCTCTCGTTCATCCTCCAAAATCGTATACCTCCCTCCCCTTGTCCTTCCTGAACTTCCACCCAAGCCGGAGCATGATCCGACCACGTGATGTTGCCAATCGCCACTACCCTTACTCTTATCCCTCACCCGACTGAAAGTTTTGTGTGGGTGCGAGTAAAGCACAGTTACGTACCTGTAACAGGTGATCTCTGGGAACAGCAGGAATAAGTCGTCACATATGGGTACGTCGGTACCGACGGAGTCTGCGCGGGAACGCTCCCCAGCGTCCAATCAGAACACTTTTGGAAGCATCCCAACACGCCTGCGTGCTGCCTTCCTGCCTTTCCCAACTGCCTCTCCTCAGTTAAGTTTTAGGAAAACTCTTTTTATTGTTATGTTACAGAACCAACTCCATACACAAACAAACATTTGCCAGTATACATCAGAAAAATCAGGCATAGCGTGAGCTTGGAACAAAGATCAACAAAAGCTCACCAAAAGCTCAACAAAAGATCTCAGAACCCTATACTCCACTATGTACAGAACGCATACTGCCTGACATCCACCACATACAAATTCGATATCCACCCCAAACAGACAGAAAGCCCCCCCTTCTCCCATATCCCCACCGCCCCCCCCAGTCCCCCCCTTACCCCCCCCTCCTCCAACCCTAACCCCCCCTCCAAGCCGTTCGACTCCAAGCTACTGGGCTTCCAAATTGTAGACTATCGGAAGCTCATCAAGGTCAGCAAAGGCCTCCCCCAAGTCTGGATCCCCATAACTTCTCCAGCCCCTTATTACCCACTCAAAAGATTCTGCCTCCTAACCGGATCCCAGACTCTGACCCACCTGTCCCAGGCTGCCACCCCCAGACATCTCCCCGTACGCCTCTCCATTTCCCCCAGGTCAAGCAGAGCACGCTCCCATTCTCCAATATCAGGGGTTGTGGGCTGCATCCAGTGGCGCAGGATACATTGTTTCACCACTAGAAAGCCCTTCTCACATAACTTACGTTCCCCGCTGGGAATAGGACACACCCCACCCCCACACCCAAAAAGGCCCCACTCCGGGGAAATTTGCACTGAGGAGCCCACCCAACCACTTAGTTTAACTCGTACTGCAGTCCACAGCTGTTGTATACGGGGGCAGAACCAGAACCGATGGGCTAGTGAGCCCGGGGCAGCCTCACATAGAGGACACGCATCTGTCTCCGCCAGGCCCGCCCGCGCCGCCCAAACATTAGAAACATAGGCGCGCCACAGAAATTTATACTGTATCTCCTGCAGCTGCACCGATTCCACCAGACCTTTAATCGCCTCAAAGGCCGCCTGTAGGCACTCCACCGTACTCCCTGGCAGCTGATCGGCCTGCCAGCGTTGCGCTAAGCGGCGCAGGGACCGAGTATGCTCTCGCGACCAACCCCCCGGAACCAATTGCTCCCCCAAAGCCCGTACAGTGATTTTTCCTTCCAGGGTGTGGAACAGCTCTAACATACCACCTTGAGACAGCCTCAAATTATCCCGCCGCTGTAGTCCACGAACATAATGTCTAATCTGCAGATAAAAATAAAAATCTCGGCGGCATAACTGGTATCGCGTACACAAAGAGGCGTAGGAATCCAGCTCCGCCACTTCTGCCATAGCCAGGTGCCCAATACAGCAGATACCTTGCTGTGCCCAAAGTCGCGCCACCCGTCCTTCCAGTCCCAGGACAAAACCAGTATTGCCCTGCAAAGGAAGGCAGTCCGACACTTTCCACGACCCTCCTCTGTGCTTACAGATCACCCTCCATGCCTGCCGTAACATGCGCAAAACCTCCGAATGTCTCCAGCCCCCCGAGAGGTCCCGCTGAGGTAGATGTAACAGCATGATGCGATGCTGCGGACCCGCCAGGTCATCCACTAGACTAATAGGCAACACTTCTTCGGTCCCACACACCACATCGCGAAGCGCACGCATCATGTACACCAAGTTGTAGGCGCGAAGCGATGCCAACCCAACTCCCCCCTGTTCCACCCGCCCCATCAAGGTTGTCAGTGCGATACGCGCTCTCCTCCCTCGCCAAAGAAACTTAGTTAAATGCCGCTGGAGAGTCGCTAGGTCTACAGAACGAACCCAGATAGGGAGGTTTCTCAACACATAGAGCCACCGAGGCACCTCAACCATGTTGAAGAGCGCCACCCTACCCCTCAGTGATAGTGGCAGATCGCGCCATTTCCGCAAGTTCTCAATTGTGCTGGCCAGCAGAGGCGGAATATTGGCCCGATATAATTGGGACAACCCCCCGGGAATCTGGAGACCTAAATAGCGAAATTGCCCATCCGCCCAGACTAGGGGAAACTCACCTGGCCATCCCCGCCGCACCTGTCCCCCCACATCCAAGGCCAAGGATTTCGTCTTGTTAATCTTGAGGCCCGAAAATCTACCAAACCGCTCAATCTGCTGAAGAGCGGCCAATAGGGAGCGCTGAGGGTCAGTAAGGCACAACAGCATATCGTCTGCAAACGCGCTAATAGTCAGCCCCCCCTCCCGCCAATGCATCCCGCGCACATCCTCCATCTCCTGCAGCGTCAATAAAAGCGGCTCTAACTGGAGCACGAAGAGTAAAGGCGAGAGGGGACAGCCCTGCCGGGTGCCCCTGCGTAGTGCGAAAGATTCCGACTGCTCACTGCCAACCGTCACGTATGCCAGAGGCTCTGTATAGAGGGCCTGCACCCAGCTGGTAAAGGCACCCTCCAATCCGAACCGGCGCAACACTTCAAACATGTAGGCCCAAGAGACTCTATCGAAAGCTTTTTCCGCATCCAGGCTGACAAAAAGCAACGGGATTCCCTGTCGCGTATATTTCTCCATTCCCAACAAAATCTTATTAATGTTTCGAACCGCCTCCCGACCGCGTACGAAGCCCGCCTGGTGTTCTCCCACCAGCTGCGGTAATAGGATCTGCAGCCGATCGGCCAAGACAGATGCCAGGATTTTCATGTCATAATTAATCAAAGAGATGGGCCGATAGGCCGCGGGATCTAAGAGGTCCTTCCCGGGCTTGGGAATAAGCGAAATGGAGGCCGTCCGCATGTCCCTGGGGAAGCTACCCACCTCTATAGCCTCCGCGAACATGGCAACCAATGTTGGAGTCACCTGGGTTTCCAAGAGCTTGTAAAACTCGGAGCCATACCCGTCAGGGCCCGGCGCTTTATGCGGCTTCCCCCTGCGAATAGCCCTCTGGATTTCTCCTCCCGAGATAGGTTTATGTAGCTCCTCGAGCTCCTGGGCGGATAGCCGTGGGAACGGGACTCCATCTAAGAACGCCCGTTCCTGAGAGCGGCTTTCCTCATCAGGGGTATACAAAGACTCATAGAACTGCCTAAAGACATCCGCCACTCGTCTAGACTCACTCTGTATCTGCCCTTCCCTATCACGAATGACAGTGATGGCCCGCACGCCCCCCCTCTCCTTCACTAGACGCGCCAGCAGCCTACCTGAGCGATTCCCAAAGCGAAATAGCTGGTGCCTGTAATAGTGCATAGTGTGCACCGCTCTATCCTGGAGCAAGGCGTTTACCCGTCTTTGGACATCCAAGTACTCACCCAAGTGGGCCCCACGGAGCACTCCCACTGCCTCCGCCTTCAAGCGAGTCAGCTCCCGCGTCAGTCGAATAATCTCCGCATCCAGTTGACGTCGCTCCCGCGCTAAATACGCTATTATGTGCCCTCGCAAAACCGCCTTCCCGGCTTCCCAGAGCACCGCCACTGATGCACAGCTGGCCTCATTGAATTCCAGAAACTCCCGCCATTGCTGCTCTAGGAAGCTTTTAAACGCCGGATCGCGCCACTTATGCCAGGGAAACGTCCAGCGGCCTTTGCTTATACCCGAGCTTTGCCAATCTATCCACACCATTGCGTGATCCGACACTAAGACGGGCCCGATTTCAGCCTTCACGACCCTCCCAAAAACTTTAGCTGAGACTAAGATATAATCCAGGCGCGACCAGGTCTGATGAGCGCGGGACAGATGCGTGTAGTCCCTTTCCCCCTCATGAAGGACACGCCAAAACATCTACCAAATTCCCCTGTTGGCACAGATAGCTCACCCCCTTTCGCGACCAACCTGAATTCTCGCTAGGGTTAGACTTGTCCAAGGCTGGATCATGAGGGCAGTTAAAATCACCAGCCAAAATAACTGGGAGCTGTGGGTTCGCCTCCACTCTGCGCAATAGCCGCTGAAAAAAGGCATGGTCGTATACATTTGGGGCATAAACAGTTACCAGGAGTAATGGCGCCCCAGCCAGAGTCACATGTAGGGATATGAATCTCCCTTCCGGATCGTCTTCAACCCCTAACAATTCCACTGGGACCCCTTTACGAATCAGGATCGCTACCCCCCCTCTTTTTCACAGATGCCGAGGCGGCATATACCTGCGCTACCCAGTCTCTCTTTAATTTTGCATGTTCTAAAGCCGTTAAAATGGGTCTCCTGTAGCAGCGCCACGTGGGCTTTCGCCTTTTTCAAGGCCTGCAACACTTTGGTACGCTTGACAGGGGTGTTAAGCCCTCCCACATTCCAGGAGACAATACGTAAGTGTTGATTCATTGAGCTAGGGAATGGCCGACCCTCCCTTGCAGAACCTTGTTATAAAGCATTGACAGGATCCGAACCCAACTATTCTCCAGCCAACATCCCAGGGGCCGCCCAGCCTCAGCCCCCAGCCAGCCTCTCCATCGTGGAGTATGTTTAGGCTGCTTCCTTTCTCCCAGATATTCCATCGCAGTAGGGCAGACGAACGGTCCCCTCCCCCCCGCCCCCCCTCCCCCCGCCCCTCCCCCCCACCCCTCCCCCCTCCCCCCCCTCCCCACCCTCCCTCCCCCACCCCTTCCCCCTCCCCCCCACTACCCCCATATGCCACCCTCAATTTAAAACAATACCCCAAACCCCTAGAAGGATATCACTTCTATCCCCGCCCCGACTAAGCGAGGCAAACTTCCGTAACAGACACTACAGGGCCGCCTCAGCCTCCCGCCACTCCAATGCCCACAAACAAAGCCTGATACAACCCAAAGTAGAACAAACAGTTCCCCTCCCCAGTGGGCTCTGGAAAGAAAAGAAACCCCCGAGAGGTAGACAAAGCTAGTGAAACAATGCATTAAGCAATTTAAACAGTGGAAACATTTTAGTAGGCAAAAGCCCCTTGGCCCAAAAACTCTCGACACAATTAAAACATCCCCAACTCCCTGTGTCATAGTCAGCTATAGCCAAAGACCCCCAGGAGCATACAGAACACCCCCGGGAAGCCTCAGAGAAATCAGTCTGCAGCCCAGGGTAGTCTCCCGGCACTGCGCAGCCACTCGCCGGCTCCCCCATCAGATATCTGCCAGCAGTACTGCCGGCCTTGCTCACGTAGCGGCGCTTTGTCTCTCCGATGCGGATTCCAGGCCTGCCACAAACGCCTTCGCCGCTCCCGGCGATTCAAACACGTGCTGCCGCCCCAGATGCGTCACCGGAGCACCGCCGGGAACGCCAAAGTAAAGCGCACATTTTTTTGAAAAAGTTCAGCACAGAGCGGGGAGAAGGCTTTGCGCTTTGTCGCTACCAAGGCGGAATAATCTTGAAAAAGCAGCAGCTTGTGGTTCTCAAGGAGCAGTTCGCGCTTCTTTCGGTAAGCCTGCATCAGATGTATTTTATGCTGGAAATTTAACAGTTTCAATATCACCACTCTCGGCCTCCTGCCCCCCTCCGTTTTAGCCCCAAGACGGTGGGCACGCTCCACTCTGATCTCCCCAACCAGCTCCTCCAGGCCCAGTTCTTTCGGAAGCCACTGCTCGATCAGGGGAATCAGCATTTGATCTGTGGTCGACTCTGGAATCCCCACCAACCTTAAGTTGTTGCGGCGTGAGCGATTCTCGAGATCGTCGACTTTCAGCAGCAGAGACTCAATTTTCGCGGCCTGTGCCTCGTGCTCCTTCGTGCGCCGCCCTTCCTCCTCCTCCATGAGCATTACTCGCTGCTCCACCTCTTCGACTCGGCGATCCAATTCCGCCATTGCAGTCCCCAGCAACTCTAGCTTCGCCAAAATTTGGTCAAACTTGGGGTCTAGCAATTTGACGACTTCCCGTGCTAGCTCCTCTGAGGTGGAGCCCACGCTGTCCGCACTTGGGGATGCCGGTTGGGTCACAGGCGGCATGGCGGCTCCCGACTTGCCCCCTTTCTCCCGGTCTTTCCGGGCAGGCAGCGGCATGGTGCAGGGAACTTGCACAGATCCACGGGCGTGATCGGCTCTGCGACCCACGCTGCGCTAAGCACCAGCTGGGAGAGTCAGAATAAGGCTTTATTAATGTTGAAGCTTAAGGCGGCCCTGGAGCGAGCAGAGAGACGTCTTTACTCGCTCATGTGTCAACCGGAAGTCCTCAGTTAAGTTTTAAAGCTGAGGCAAAGAGAGAGAGAGAGCAAGAAAGGGAAAGATAGAGATAGAGAAATGCAACTCCTAGGGGAGGTGGGTGGGTTGTGAAGACTTATTCCTGCTGTTCCCAGAGATCACCTGTTACAGGTAAGTAACTGTGCTATCTCCAGGAACAAGCAGGAATGAGTCTTCACATATGGGGACTCCCAAGCTAAGATGCCCGGAGGGAGTCCTAGCATGTTGCGAATATAGAATGAACCATGCTACTCCTCAGAACCTCAGGCATCCTGGGGATGGAGGTTAGGAGTTGAATTACAGAAAGGTGCTGTGGAACAGCTGGACTAGAACAGGACTTCTATAGAGGAAGATCCTGTATAGATGACATTTAGTAGTAAAATATTGAGTGCAATATTCTAATATGGACCTCCCTTTGTGGCATTGTAAAAAGTCTATTGAGGTTCATATGGATCTGTTAGAAGAGCCAGTAGAAGATCCTCAAGGAGTACCCCACTGTGAAGTAGAGGTAATAACTGTAGAAAAAACAAGTGGAGGTCAGAACCCCTCAGGGTGAGAAATAGCCCCAGGGGAAACTGGGGTAGTATAATGAGGTAGAGCTTCAGCGGAAAACACAGAAGGTACTGTTAGACTGGGAGCGTTCTTCATCTTGCTGCCTGACCCCGTGGAGGCTGAGGGAGCCGATGCTGGAATTTCCCGGCGTGTGCAGGGCAGCTCAGCTGACGTCATTCTCTGCCCTCGATAAAAAGCTCGTCGGTGCCTTACGGCGTTTGCCGTCGGCGTTTGTCGGGGCTTACTCCTAAGGGGCGTGTCCAAAGGGGCAGATCACGCCCCTTGTGAGCCCCTTAGGAGCATCGTAGGAGCCGGCTTGTTTGTGGAGAAATGCCAGGAGGAAAACGGAAGAAGAAGACCGTCAAGGAAACATCTCAGACGGGGCCTCTTGACAAACATGTGGTTTCTACCCCGCGATTGAACAAACCAGGTACTGAACTTCCCCCGCCTCTATCTAACGGAGCAAGTTTGAGCTCAGTGGAGCGAACTCCCCCTCTCCCCCCTGGTTTTTTGGAAGTGTCTTCTGAATTACAGAGCATTGTTTGCTCTTCTAAGGACAAAGTGCTCCCCAGTGTGGTGTCCTGGAAGGAGCCTTTTGTCCCTACTTCAGACCCCCAGGGTTCCACGATTTCATTGTTAGATGTATGGAAAGTTGTATCTCGTACTGAGCAAGTTCTAGTTGATGTTGTTCCTCCTTTATGTCAGTTTACTAAAGACACAGTTGCAAAGTTTCAAACTTTAGATTCTCAGGTGGGAGCCTTGAGCTCCGTGGTTACTAATATGACCACTCAAGTTAAAGCTTTTGCTGAATTCCAAGCTGCTCACTCAAAAGAGAGTGGAATATTACATCAGAAGCTTGAGAATTTGGAAAATTTATCTCGTATAAAAAATTTAAGAATATTAAATTTTCCTGTTTGCTCTCTGTTGTCCCCTATGATTTTTTTTCAGAAATACCTTAAGGACACCCTCCTCTTGCCTCAGGCTGAATTTATTATTATTACTAAATGTTATTACCTTTCTATTAAAACTGTTTCACCTGTAGTGGATGTGGAGGAGGATGCCCTTTCGGTCCCGGATAAATTTAATCTAACTGCTTTTTTGGAAGACACACATGATGATATTTCCTCAAGGGCAACGTTGCTTGTTACTTTGGCCTCCGAGGAGGATAAGAGTGCTATCTTTAAAGCCTATTTCAGAAAGAAAGAAGTAAAATTCTGTGGAGATTCTGTTTCAATCTTTTCGGATGTTTCCCGCAGTACCCAAGAACGCAGGAAATCTTTCCTGGCATTAAAGGCTCGGGTTATTGCTCTCGGAGCAACTTTCTTTTTAAGATATCCTTGCAAATGCTGTGTCACTTTAGGATACGATAAATATGTGTTTTGTTTATCATCTGAATTGGAAAAGTGGATCCTAACCAGGGAAAAGGCGCTTTAATGTTTCTAAATTCTCATGTTTTCTTTTACTACTATGGGTGGGGGTGATTGGGGGGAAGCTTGTCAGGCTGTATTTGTTGGCCAAGGTTTTACAATTTATTGTGACCTTGGCTTTGGTTATTAGGATTTTTTTTTTCCTCGTTTAGGTTCTCAAGGAACTCCCCGATAAGTGGACTATCACGGATTGAACTTTTTCTTTACATTGATGTTATGGTTTCTTCATTTTATTCCATGTTTCCTTGTACTGTAATGTCTTACTGTATATTTGAAAACTCCTTAAATAAAAGATTAAAAAAAAAGAAGGTACTGTTAGACAAAGCTTAAGCTCTTTTGGCCCAAGAACAGTACAATCCTAGGACCAAAAGGAAAATGAATCTGACCGAACTGGACTGACAATGGAAAATAGTCCATGTAGGAGAGAGAGGGTATGGAAGACCCCTGTTTCCTATAAGAAAGTAAGGACAGACTTAAGAAGCGTTACAGCTTTAGATTAACTGAAGATCCGCAATGTCTTTCCTAAATGGGGTCAATTAGGAAAGAAAAAAGGTACATGGAGAGCTTCAGAGGTACCTAACCCTGAAAGGTTATGGTAAGAAAAAAGTTTGCTAATTACCACAGGGGGTGGTTGTATGTGTAGAACCCTAAGCATGCTGGCACAGCATTGATAGGGGTAGTGCCCATCTGTCAGGGTCATATAGGAATATATGGATATCTGAACCTAAACAAACAGGTAGATAAGTACGTAGATACATATCTACCTAAAAGATATATCTCAACATATATATATATATTCATAAATATATATCTCCAGGAACAAGCAGGAATAAGTCCTCACTTATGGGTACGTCGGAACCGACGGAGCCTGCGCGGGAAAGCTCCCCAGCTTCCCAGAAAGGAAGCTTTTGGGGCCTCCCACTGCACATGCGCGCTGCCTTCCCGCCTTCCTGACCAGCTCTCCTCAGTTTCTCTTTTTCCGCGGAGCCAGCAGGTCGTGTTCCTGTCACCGCTGAAGAAATTGTTATTTTAGTTTCTTTCTTTAGACCGTGTACCTGCCTTCCCCATACCGAAACCGGTACCGCCGGTCTCTCTTTTCTTTTCTTTCTTAAAAAAAAAAAAAGCTTTTATTTTTTAGCACAACTTGGTGACTTCTGTTAGGCCTCAGGCCTACACAAAATCTCCTCATGGAGAAACCAGCTCCTGGTTTCAAGAAGTGTACCAAGTGTAGTGCTGTTATTTCTGTTAGACACCCATGACTGGTGTCTTAAATGTTTGGGGCCTGACCACTCCATTCCGGACTGCCCATCCTGCTCCCAGATGTCTAAACGTGGTTTGCAGAACCGGGCCAACAAATTCCATGTGCTGTTTGCTTCAGATAATCCAGCATCACAGTCATCCAGGTCTTCCTCTCCGGATGGATCTCAGGTAACCAAACCTTCTTCGGGCAGGTCCTCAAAGAGCAAATCTCCTTCAAAGCATCGAGAGTCTCTCAATTTTGAATCTGAGGACCATGCCCCAGCCAAACAACCCCGGCGGGAAGCTCTGGCTTCCAAAGCACCATCTATGGGGTTACAGGTTGACATCGATGGCACGGCCTCGACCGATCACCTGTTAGACTGCTCTGGAGTACCGGCCCATGCCGGTACCGACATCCAGGCAGCAGTGGCGTCTATGGACAATACTGTTCAGACCATGCAGCAGGCCATCCTGGCTTTCATTAACGCTGCGACGCCCTCGGTACCGCATCCAGCGGTTCCGGTTCCGGTATTGGCTTCCATACCGGAACCGAGGCCATCGTCTTCCAAACGCAGATCGGTGCATGCCGGATCCGGGTTTTCACCCGATACCGATCCCATGCCCGGTACGCCCGATGTCGATACCGACCGGTATGCATATCGTGTGTTGGAAGCGAATAGAGGATACTCTGATTCCTCTGAGGATTTTGACTCCTCTGATGACTCTGAGCTCTCTCTTGTTCTTCCTGAAGAGCCTTCTTCCCCAAAGAGGAGAATGTCTCCACCAGAGGATTTGTCCTTTCAAGACTTCATTATAGAAGTAGCTAAAGGACTTTCTATTACTACATCCTCTGAGAAAGAACCTAGATCAAAGAAATTGGATATTTTAGGATACCCTAAGGTTCCTAAAGAGGCAGTTACCCTGCCTATCCATGAAATCCTTCAAGAACACTTGATGGACTTATGGGATTCAAAAAACTCAGCTGCCTCACCATTCCATTGTGGTGAAGTCTGCGCTGAAAAAGATTAAGAGTACCAAAAGGCACTCTTCTACCCCTCCAGGGCGCGAATGTAAGACCCTAGACTCTTTTGGTAGGAAAATCTTCCAGGCTAGTATGCTTATGCAATGCAATGTGTGCCTTTGAGTCAGTCCTGACTCCTGGCGACCCAGAAGCTCCTGGGTTTTCTTGGCAGTGTCACTGGAAGTAGATTGCCAGGCCTTTCTTCCGAGGCAATGGAGGGTTAAGTGACTTGCCCAAGGCCACAAGGAGTGCTAGTGGGAATCAAACCCTGGTTGCTTGGTTACCAAGCCGGTGTTCTAACCACTAGGCTACTCCTCCACTCCAGTATGCTTATAGCCAGGATTAATTCATACAGTCTGTATATGGGCATGTTTCTAAGGGAACTTGCCCTAAAGGTAAAGCATTTTGCCCCCTTTATCCCTGAAGACAGAAAGGAGGAGTTCATTTCTTTAGTGAAACAGCTTCTAGATGTTTCTAAGTTCTCCAACAGAGCAGCCTTTGATTCCTTTGAGGGTGCCGGTAGAGCTTCGGGCATTGCCATTGCAGCCCGACGACTTGCTTGGCTCCAGGCCTCTGACCTAGAACCCTGGGTCCTAGATGGCTTACGGAATCTGCCCTGTACAGGTGAGAACTTATTTGGTAAAGGCTGGCAAATTAAAGCCACTCAAATGGACGCAGAAAATGCTACTTTAGATAGACTTTCTAAGTCTACCTCTACTCCTACCAAGAAAAAGTCTTTCAAGAGGCCTTACTACAAGAAGACCAGATTTTCCACAAATACTGGCCAACAATCTTCTCAGCCTCGCTTTGCTGCTAAGCGTCAGCAACCTAAACAGGCACGGTCCAAGCCTGCGGCGTCTGCTACACCCCAGCAGGCTCAACCCCCTCAGGGGTTTTGACTTGCCCCTAGAGAACTTAACCTTTCTGGCTCTAGAACAACCAGAGCCCCTCACCATTCCCGGAAGGTTAGCTCACTTTGCTCCCAGATGGGGGCAAATTACATCAGAGCAATGGACCCTCTCTATCATCAGAGAGGGTTACAAACTTCATTTTTCCAGCCTTCCTCCTCATACCATGGTGAGGCAGTTCAATTCTCCCCCATCTCTCCTGGCCCTGTTGGGTCAGGAAGTCTCTTCCCTCCTTGCCCAAGGGGCAATAGAAGAGGTTCCTCTTCTTCAACAGGGGACAGGGTTCTACTCCCCTTATTTTCTAATACCAAAGAAGACAGGGGGTTTCAGACCGATTCTAGATCTGAGAGAATTGAACAAATTTCTTTACAAGGAGAAATTCAAAATGCTTTCTCTGGGCATTCTCCTTCCATACCTTCAGAGTCAGGATTGGCTTTGTTCTCTAGATCTCAAGGATGCGTACACACATATACTCATCCACCCATCCCACAGAAAATATCTTCGATTTCTGTTTCAGGAAAAACATTTCCAGTACAGAGTACTTCCCTTCGGTCTAGCCTCTGCTCCAAGAGTGTTCACCAAATGCATGGCAGTCGTAGCCGCATTTTTAAGAGGCCTGGGAATTTTTGTATTCCCATATCTGGACGACTGGCTCATCCGAGCTCCATCTCAGTCAGAGGCCCAGATTTCCCTGGACCGCACAAGGCGTATCCTGCAGTATCTGGGACTGGTAGTAAACCTTCCCAAGTCTCAACTCATCCCTACTCAGTCTCTGGAATTCATAGGGGCCCGGTTGGACACCACCACTGCAAGGGCCTACCTACCCCAGGTCAGGGCCCAACGTCTGCTGTGCTTGGCCTCCCAAGCTCAGTCCAGCAGTCACATGACAGCCCGGGAAATGCTGCGACTTCTGGGCCACATGGCCTCCACGGTGCACGTGGTGCCCTACGCTCGTCTTCATATGAGAGCAGCTCAATGGACCTTGGCCACCCAGTGGACTCAAGCTTCAGGAGCGCTCTCAGACCAAATACTACCCTCAAAACGTCTGTTTTGGTCCCTCTAATGGTGGGTATCCACCAAAAATCTGTTGTTGGGGGCCCCCTTCCAACCTTTGTTGCCCCAAGCAACTCTCACAACAGATGCCTCCCAAACAGGGTGGGGAGCCCATCTCCAAGACCTCTCCACTCAGGGCTCTTGGTCTCCTCAGGAGACCACCCTTCATATCAACCTCCTGGAACTGCGAGCAATATACATTGCCCTCAAAGTCTTCTATTCCCTCCTTGTCAACCTGACTGTCCTAGTTCATATAGACAATCAGGTGGCCATGTTCTATATAAACAAACAAGGAGGGGCGGGCTCTCTGTCGCTTTGCAACGAAGCTCTCAGATTATGGGCCTTCGCCAGAGAGCATCAAATTCATCTTCTAGCAGTGTATCTTCCAGGAGTTCAAAACTCTTGGGCAGACAGACTCAGTCGAGTTCTGCTTCCACAAGAATGGTCCCTACACAGGGACCAGATACGCAGAATCTTTCAGGAATGGGGGACCCCGGACATAGACCTCTTTGCAAGTCCGTGGAATGCCAAACTTCCCCGGTTCTGTTCCAGGACTCCGTGTCAGGGAGCTCAGGCCAACGACGCCTTTCTCCTGCATTGGAGTCAGGAATTCCTATATGCCTTTCCACCCATTCCTTTGATTCCCAAGACTCTGTTCAAACTCCAGAGGGATCACGGGTCGATGATCCTTATAGCTCCACGCCAAGTGTGGTTCCCTCTACTTCTGCATCTCTCCCAGGGACCCTCCCTGGACCTGGGAGCTGCTCCAGACCTTCTGTCTCAGGAGGAGGGGACTTTGTGGCACCCAAACCCCAAGTCCCTACACCTCAGAGCTTGGTTACTGAAGGCCTAAGCCTTCATGACTTCAATCTTTCTCAACCTGTGCAAGATATCCTGCATGCCTCTAGGAAACCTTCCACGAGGCGTTCCTATGCTTTCAAATGGAAACGCTTTTCCATTTGGTGTGCTCAGCAGGGTCTTGACCCTCTAGCACTTCCTTTGAATTCTCTACTAGACTATCTCCTGCACCTTTCCTCAGTGCCTTAAACAAACCTCAATTAGACCATTACTAAAAAATAACAAATTAGACCCCCTAAAAGTAGAATCCTATAGGCCAATATCCAGCATCCCTCTGCTAGCGAAAATAATTGAGAAAGTGGTACAACGTCAAATACAACAACACATAGACACTGAAGCCCCACTGGACATTGCACAACACGGTTTTAGAGAAGCCCACGGAGTTGAGACCCTCCTCGTCACTCTATTCAATACTTTAATCACAGGAATAGACAATATCCACCAAGGATTTATCCTTATATTCATGGACATCTCAGCTGCGTTTGATTCAGTAAGCCATCAAATACTTATCGATCGCCTTAAGGAAAAGGAATACTTGGAACCGCACTCGACTGGTGTATATCCTACCTAAATAACCGGTGGCAACAAGTAAGAATTGAGGAAAAGACATCTGAACCATTTCTGCAAGATCAAGGGGTACCACAAGGATCCTCTCTGTCAGCACTAATGTTTAACATATACATGCAACCGATCTGTGACCTCATCCGCTCCTTTAATGTTACCTGCCTAGCATATGCAGATGACATTCTCCTATACATGCCATTCTCCATCAACCATCCTGATTTTACACCTTTGATAAAATGCTTTGAATCAGTAGAAGACTGGCTCCTCTCACAGAACCTAAGAATCAACCATAGCAAGACCGATGTGATGTTTATTACAAGAGACCAAAACTTCACACCTCCCATTACCTTAAAAATAAAGGACAAGGAATTGACAGTAAAACCTACGATACGATACCTAGGTATTACCCTTGACCAGCGCCTCAATATGAAGACCCACATAAAAAACATAACAAAACTAATATATCACAAGATACGCACACTACGCCACTTAAGACCTCTACTTGAACCCACAGACTTCAGAACTGTCTACCAAGCCTTGGTGATGCCTCATCTCGACTTCGCAAATGCAATTCTACATGGTCTCCCGCAATCATCTTTAAATCCTCTACAATTGGCGATGAACACCGCTGCCAGAGTACTCGAAGGAATATCAAAAACAGACCACATAACTCCAATTCTAAAAAGACTCCACTGGCTACCAACCAAAGCAAGAATCCACTAAAAGATACTAATCATTACTTTCAAAGCCTTAAACAATCAAGCACCATCAACGATCGACAACCTTTTACACACACAGACTCCCAATAGATCCAGAAGATCAACTACTATAAACTCATTAACAATCCCAAGACAAACAGTCAGATACAATAAGGAAACATCTAAAAGAGCCTTCAGTATTCATGCCCCAATAGCTTGGAATGCACTCCCACCAGAACTGAGAGCCATAAGCAGCCTAACACAATTCAGAAAAAGTCTCAAACACCACCTCTTCTTAAGCTATTTCCCAATTTAGTTTTACACAAGAGAAACACTACATCCATAACCAGGTCAAGACAACTTCAACTGACTAATGTGTATAGACTATTGTATATAGTTATATAGTGTACATAGTTTCCCTTTATTACCAAGTTCAAATTCCTGTTACTTGTAAAAATGCACTACAGTTTTTCTGTATGTATATGTTTGTTCCATGTAAACCGCGCTGATGATAATAGTGCGGTATATAAGAGATGTTAAATAAATAAATAAAAAAATCTTTCTAATGCAGGCCTCAAGACGAATTCAGTAAGAGTCCATTTGAGTGCTATTACAGCATCCTTAAAACCTATAAATGGACGACCTGTCTCCTCTCATCCTCTTATTGCAAGATTCATGAGAGGCCTGACTCTTACCAAACCTCCCATTCGGCCTCCTCCGGTAGCATGGGACTTAAACCTGGTTCTGGGTCAGCTGATGAAGCCACCCTTTGAACCGTTGGTCTCTACCTCCTTGAAATTTCTTTCCTGGAAGGTCCTTTTCCTTATTGCAGTCACTTCGGCTCGCCGCATCAGTGAACTACAGGCCTTAGTGGCTCATCCACCTTATACTAGGTTTCATCATGATAAGGTGGTCCTTAGGACGAATCCCCACTTTATGCCCAAAGTGGTCTCGCCTTTTCATCTTAATCAAGAGGTATATCTACCTGTCTTTTTCCCGGCTCCTCATGCATCCAGTGCAGAGAGGAACCTTCATACTCTAGATTGTAAAAGAGCTCTTGCCTTTTACCTCAACAGGACTCAGCCACATCGAAAGTCTTCCCAACTTTTTGTGGTTTTTGATCCTTCTCATTTGGGACTTACGGTCTCCAAACGTACACTTTCCAATTGGATTGCTCAGTGTATTTCCTTTGCTTACCAGAGTAAAAACATTTCTCTGGAAGGCCATGTCACAGCTCACAACGTGAGAGCCATGGCCACTTCTATGGCTCATCTTCACTCTGTATCCATAGATCAGATCTGTCGAGCCGCCACCTGGGCCTCAGTTCATACCTTCACAGCCCATTACTGTTTGGACAAGGACTCCTGCCGGGATGCCTTGTTTGGTCAGGCTGTCCTCAAACACCTGTTCCATACTTGAACAACTCCTGCCCACCTTCCCTGGATGGATGCCTGAGATCCATACGAAGATGATGAACCCTTGGGAGGGGATCTCCCAGGCATCTTAGCTAGGGAGTCCCCATAAGTGAGGACTTATTCCTGCTTGTTCCTGGAGATAACACAGTTACTTACCTGTAACAGGTGATCTCTGGGAACAGCAGGAATTAGTCCTCACAACCCACCCACCTCCCCTAGGAGTTGTATCTTCTATCTATCTATCTTCCTTTCCTCTCTCTATTGTCTCAGCTATAAACTCGAACTGAGGAGAGCTGGTCAGGAAGGCGGGAAGGCAGCACGCATGTGCAGTGGGAGGCCCCAAAAGCTTCCTTTCTGGGAAGCTGGGGAGCTTTCCCGCGCAGGCTCCGTCGGTTCCGACGTACCCATAAGTGAGGACTAATTCCTGCTGTTCCCAGAGATCACCTGTTACAGGTAAGTAACTGTGCTATACATATAGGGTATATATGCATATATATATACAGAGATATACATGGGCAGAAGATACACAGATAGATATAGATAGATAAATATGTAGGCATATAGACACATGTCTCCACGTATGTGGATGGAGACATGCCTATATAACTAGATCCCCCTAGGAATATGGGGAGAGAGAAAGATTCATCTAATAGCAAGAAGGGTGATACCTGCTTGAATAGATGCATAGAGAATCTTCTTTCCCTGGTTATGATTGACAGAGTCAGAGGAATGGTCTCCCTGACAAGAAGGAGTCTAGATTCCTTTAAGTATTCGAGCTCTTGAATAACCAGGATGGCCTACATGAAAAATGCAGAGGATAACTTCAGTCTGCAGGCAGCAAGTCCAGATCTCTCCAGAACTGTAGTATGGTGAATGGATAGAGGACGCCACTGGGATAAGATACCATAGTGACCTGCCTATAAGGGCAAGGTGGGTATCAGGCGTCCTTGAGCTGCCACTGAAAGAAAACTATGCCTGTCGAGAAGTCCAAAGGAGATATGGACCAAGCCAGGGAATTGGCCATTCTTTAGGTTTTCACCTGATGAAAGGCCTGTGTCTTATGTCTCAAGAGATTTTAGATGAGATGGTAAGGGTAGGGGACACCTACCAGTCATGGGAACATGACTGGGTGAACCCCTCCTAACCATCTGGGATTATCTGCTAGGCAAGATACTAATGCTCTCTAGCAAGGGCCCATAGTGCAAAGCTACTCTGTAGAGTTGCAGAGAGGATGTTGCAGGTTGGTTAGAAGAAAAAACTGGCTGCTTAAAGCCAGTAGGTAACTTAAACTATTCTGCCAAAAACAAGGGGGCGAAGAATAGAAGTCAACCAACCAGTCTGTGATAATAAGGTTTCCAAAAAAGGTTGATAACCTGTTTGGGGTTTAGCACTAAGGCTGGAAGGATTGCTAGTGGAGGAGAAACCCTAGTTGTGTGGTGAACAGAACCAGTGGCCTAACCACTAGGAATTGCTGCATTTGCAGCAAGTACCAGGGCAGCAGAAAAAAAAAATATTTTTCCTCCTTTTTTTTTTTTTTTTGAGACATAGGTAGGAGTGGTAAGACTTCCTTATTGTCTGATGAGCTGCCCTAGGGTAAGAAAAAAGGGGGAGACAACTCTGGAAGAGAAAATCCCCTTGTGGAATAGGTAGAAGACCATAAGGGCTTACCAGTGTAATAGAGCTACTCTTACAAACTGAATGTTGTAGTAAGAGGGAGGTAAGACAGAGTTGAAGGAGACTAACTATGTAGTAAGTCTCTGAAAGGTAAGATGATACATGCTAGTACAAGGAAAACTATCTTATTGATAGTTGTCACGTCTCTTCTCCCAGAAAGAGGAAGAGACACCTGTTAACTATAGGCATGATCATCATAAAGACTCTTAGAGCAAAAGAAAGGATGTCTCGTGAAGAGAGATCCAGAAGAATTTAGAATTTATTTTATTTAACAAACTTTTATATACCGCGACCTTCCAGTGATCAGGTGCGGTTCACATATAACAGAATATGGGAACAGAATGACAGTTTTTTACAATGAACATAGCGTGAACTATATACATTAACAATTAAAACTTAAAACTTTTAACTTTGTAGAATTATGTACATTTAATTATATACAGATAGTAGAGACAAGGTCAACAGTGTGGGTAGTTATATCAAAGTCAGGGTCAAAGGTCATAATATCACAAGGTAGTTACAAAGTTGGTTTCAATGTGTATATAGGTTACCCCTTTTCATTTTGGTATTGGGAGTTTGCCAGTGGGCCGTAGTGAGAGATAAAGAGGTGGGTTTTTAAAGTTTTACGTAGGGTTTAAGGTCAGTTGAGGCTCTGATTTCTTCTGGTAGCGAGTTCCAGAGCATAGGAGCAGCGTGGGAGAATGCTTTTTTATTGGTCGTTTTTTTGGTCTTAGTGAATTCTTTTGGGATCTTTAATTTATTAGCGTTGCCTCTTCTATGTGCAGAGTGGACTGTGTCTTTAGTGAGTAGCTTATTAAGGGTGGCTGGGGCAGTGTTATTTAATGCCTTGAATGTGGTAATTATTAATTTATAGTCTATTCTACATTGAATCGGGAGCCAGTGTAGTTTGGCTAGGTAAGGTGATATGTGTTCAAAAGAGTGTACCTTCATTATAGTTCTGGCTGCAGCGTTTTGGGCTAATTGGAGCCTTTTGATGTTTTGGTTAGTGGTGCCTAGTAGAGAGAGGTTGGCAAAGTCAAAATGTGGTGTGACAATGGCTTGAATGATGCTTAGGAAGTCTTGCAGGTGTACTAGAGGGCGTAATTGTTTTAATACTTTGAGTTTAAAGTATATTTTCTTGGTTGTATTTCTTATATGGGTGTTCATACTAAGGTGTGTGTCAAGTATCACCCCTAGGTATTTTATTTCATTTTTTTATGTGGATGTCATGTTTCTGGAGTGTAATGTGGGTAGGGGGTGTGTAGGATTTGTTTTTTGTTACGATCAGTATGTCAGTTTTGGAATGGTTGATAAATAGGTTGTGGTCTTCTAGCCAAGTTGTTAGTTCCTTGAAACAGTCAGTTAATAGCTGAAGTGGAAGTGTTGGGATTGTGAAAGGAATGTATAACATGATGTCGTCTGCGTATATGTGATAGTGGATTTTGAATTTTGTAAAGATGTTACAAATTGGTTGTATATATATATTAAATAGGAGTGCAGAGAGGGCAGAACCTTGGGGGAGGCCAATTTCCTGTTTGTATGTGTTGGAGGTTTGAGTGTTGATCCTGACAGTTTGGGTTCTGTTGGATAGATATGAAGTGAACCATTTAAGAACTAATGAGGTGGCACCTATTTGACTGAGCCTATTGAGCATTAGTGTATGGTGGACACTGTCAAATGCTGCAGAAATGTCTAGAAAAAGTAGTAGGAATGCATTTTTGGGGCTGTCTATTCCTCTTACTAGAGTGTCTAGGAGTACAGTTAAAAGAGTGTCTACCCCATGTCCAGGGCGAAAGCCATATTGTTGGTCATCCAGGGGAGCTGAGGTGTCGATGTATTCCTGTGTTTGTGTTTGGACTACTTTTTCTATGAGTTTGGCCATAAATGGTATACTAGAAATGGGTCTATATGAGTTCGGTGAAGTTTTGTCCAGGGTATTATTTTTTAATATGGGTCTGATTTGTGCTTGTTTGTGTGGGCGGGAGGTAGCCTTGATTTAGTGAGAGGTTAATTAATGGGAGAATAAAAGGGGATATTGTTGGAAGGGTGTTCTTTATCCAATTTATGGGGCAGGGATCAAGGTGAGACGTTGTCGTATTTAGATTCGACATTATATTCTTAAGGGTCTCCTTATTTATGGGGTAGAAATGATTCCAAGAATCTGGCAGGGGTTGGCAGGATATGGTTTGTGTAATTGGTATAATTGGTGAGATATTCTTTATTTTTGATTTATTTATGTAGTGATTTGCTAAGGTTTGGGGGGATATATCATTGGCTTCATGACTGGAGTTGTATGTGTTTTTGGTTAGGTTTTGGACAATGGAGAATAGTTCCCTTGGTCTGTTTATAGATTTATTTAGGACAGTTGAGTGGAAGTTTTTTTTGGCGCTGTCTGTGGCGTCTTTGTAGTTTTTGAGATAGGTATGATATAGTTCATTATATGTTATAGATTTGTTTTTGCGCCATTTTAGTTCAATTTTCCTGAGAGTTCTTTTCATAACTTTCAAAGTATTGTTAAACCAAGGTGCATTACCAGTTCTAGGACGTGTGTTCTTGTTTGGTTGATTATATGCTGCTGCTTTCGAGATTATCTTATGCCAGGATGGTAGTAGCTTCATCAAGGTTGGAAGGTGATGATGAAAGGTAAGGGATTGTTTGATCCAGGAAATATTCAGCATTAAAGTTTTTAAATCTAGGGAGTGGGGGCTTTTGCTGACTGTTTTTGTTATTTGAGTCGGTGTGTTTAAGGTTAAACTTAATCAGGTAGTGGTCTGACCATGGGATCGGCGTACACTGTAAGGATTCAGGATTGAAAGGTTTATGGATTACTTCTGGGAGGAAGATAAGGTCTAAGGTTCCTCCTTTGTTATGAGTTTTTGTAGTAATAATTTGGTGGAAGCCTATGTCATGTATGGATTCGAGGAAGAGGGTAGAATAAGTGATGGGTAGAGACGGAAGGTTAAAATCTCCTAACATTATTAATGGACTTCGGTCAGTGGAAGAGCTGAGAAGCTCTATTAGGGCATCCATATTTTCTGTATTATGGTCAGGTGGTCTGTATATCAGGCATATTCTGAAGTAGTTGATCTTTATGATGAGGGTGTCTGTGTTGTTGATGGTATCTGAGGATTGTTGTTTAGCATTTAGGGCCTTTTTAGTCATTATAAGTACTCCTCCGCCTTTTTTGTTGTTTCTATGTGTGTGGAAGATGTCGTAGTCTTTCTTGTTTAGTTGGTTTAGATATACCATATCTGTGTCAGATAGCCATGTTTAGAATGAAATTAGAGTAGATGCTTCAAGTGAAAAGAAGCAGACTGCAACTCTAACCACCAAACAGGAGATGGAATGATAATCTGTCTGAAACCCTGCAACTGCTGGGTTTGCTGAACCTGTTGAGGTTGTGATTTCTTTAGACCAGTGCGATGTTTCCCCTGTTTGGGAACATCTATATGATGGGCAGAAGATGGATAAAACTTTTTCCCCTTAGGGGAAGAAAGTTTGCTAGGACATTTCCTAGCAACTGGGAAAGAGGAAGGCGTAGAACAGCCTCTGGAAACAGGAATGTCAGTGGTTAACTGAGCAACTTGGAGTAAAGACTCCTTGCTAAAAAGATTTTCTCCAGTGCAAGGAGTATTTCCCAGTCTTTCTTGTGCCCATTTGTCCAAGTCTGAAACTTGGAGCCAGGCTTTACGTCGTGCCCCTATAGCTATAGCAGAAGTTCTGCTAACAGACTCAAAGGAGTCTAGGGAAGGAAGAGTAAGGAACCTAGAGATATTTTGAGCATGACTAACCAATAAGGAATAGTCTGCTCTTTTGGGCTCTTGAAGAAAAGGGGTCAAAAACAGTAATTTCTTTGTGACCTCTTCAAGAGATAATCCCATATAGAAAATATATGAGAGAATTCTTGCTGAAAGCATGGATGCCTGGAAGGTTTGGCGTCCAAAGGCATCTAAAGTCTTAGACTCACGACCTGGCGAATAAGAAGAGTGCTTTTTAGTACTCTTAATACACCTCATTGCTGATTCTACAACAATGGAATGATGAGGAAGTTGAGTCTTTTGAAAACCTGGAGAGGGGGGCACATTATATAGAAAATCAGTTGCCCTAGAAGGTGGGGGTACCGTTAAAGGAGTTTCCCACATTCGAAGGAGGAGATCCTGCAAGGTCTGATGCAAAGGAAGCATGATGTTCTCCTTTGGACTCCAGGGAACATACAGGGATTCTGTAATCTCCAGGAACAAGCAGGAATGAGTCTTCACATATGGGTACGTCGGTACCGACGGAGTCCCGCGGGAACGCTTCCCAGCGTCCAATCAGAAAGCTTTTGGAAGCATCCCAACATGCCTGCGCGCTGCCTTCCCGCCTTCCCAACTGCCTCTCCTCAGTTTTTGTTTTTCTGCGGAGCCGGCAGGATGTCCTCCTGTCACCGCAGAAAATTCTTCTTTTATTTTTTAGTTTTCTTGTGGTCGCGGCTGCCTTCCCCGACGCCACCGGTACTGCCGGTGTTTCTTTTTTCTTTTCTTGTAAAAATGTTTCCCTTTAAGGAATATATTTTTCTTTGTTAGTGTCTCACGGTTCTCAGGCCTTCTAGGCCTCTCCATTTTTCCTCATGGAACCTCCAGCCACTTTCCCCAAATAATGTACAAACTGTGGTGGTACAACTTTATTTTTAGACACTCACAATTGGTGTCTAACCTGCTTGGGTCCTGACCATTTTCCTCTGGAGCCCTCGAGCACCAGTATGGTGAGAAGAAGTTTTCAACATCGAGTTCCCCTCGACACACAGTCCCCCTCCAACTTCAGGGCACCGACTATATCTTCTTCTGCACAGGATCAGGTAACCCAAAAACAGTCTGTTAAGACTAGCCAGTCCTCGAGCGGCACTTCTTATGCACAGCATAGAGATGCTTATGGCCTTGTCCTCGAGAATCCACTGACTTCAAAACCCCGGTGGGAGTCTTCGGCCTCCAAAGCCTGTGTGGGGTTTCAGGTTGTTCCTGAGGTTCACCCCTCACAGAACATACCTGAGCCATGCCCGGTGGTGGCATCCGCTTCGAGCGGTACCGATGCATCGGCACTGGTGTTGGTTGAAACATTCCTCACCAAGGATTGTCGTCTGGCGTCCTCTGTACCTACGGGCCCGGTGGATACGCTTCAGACCGACTTTCCAGTATCGGTATCGACACCGATACTAGTACCGACGTCGGTACCCTCCAGACGTGCATCGATAGACTCACTTCCTTCGATGCCGAGTCTGGAATCGATCTCCAGTCTGGAGGACCTGGGTACCGATTCGCCTTGGTACCGACTCCCGTCAGTACCAAAGGCTCAGTTCCGATACTTCGGATCCGCAACTCTCGGTTCCTCCGACACCGTTAGAGTTGCCACCGGCTGGTATTCTTCCACCGGTATCAGATACGGTACCGAGATCGGTACTGATATCCACAGTACCATTACTGTCGGTACCTTCCATGCTTTTCTCTTCAGGCTCACTTCCCTCGATGCCGAGTCTGGAATTGATCCCTAGCATGGACGATCTGTTACCGACTGTCGCTGGTTCTGACCTGCAGTACCAGCGACCACCATCTAAGGATCCCATACTGCACCATTCAGGATCTTCTATTCATATATACTGGAATAGATCCCTCAGTGCCAACGCTAGTTCTTCATCAGATCTAGCCTATCCAAGGGAAGTTCCCTCTGGGGATCCTTCTTTCCAGACTTTCCTCCTGGATATGGCAAAATCACTTGCCATTCCTATTCCTGGACAAGATCCTACACAAGGGAATACAGAATACCTCTCTGTTCCTAGCGAAGCAAAGGAGAACATAATGCTTCCTTTGCATCATTCTTTGCAGGATCTCCTTCTACGAATGTGGGAAGCTCCTTTAAGGGTACCCCCACTTTCCAGAGCAACTGATCTCCTATATCAGGTGCCCCCCTCTCCAGGGTTTCAAAGGACTCAACTTCCTTATCATTCCATTGTAGTGGAATCAGCATTGAGGCAAGTGAAGAGTAATAAAAAGCACTCTTCTTGTCCGCCAGGTCGTGAGTCTAAGACACTAGATGCCTTTGGACGTCAAACCTTCCAGACATCCATGCTTTCTGCAAGAATTCTCTCATATATTTTTATATGGGTCTATCTCTTGAGGAGGTCACAAGCAAATTACATCTTCTGACTCCTTGTCTTCAAGAGCCCAAACAAGCAGACTATTCCTCACTGGTTAGTCATGCTCATAATATCTCTAGGTTTCTTACTTGTGCTTCCCTAGACTCCTTTGAGTCTGTTAGCAGCACTTCTGCTATAGCTATAGGGGCACGACGTAGAGCCTGGCTCCAAGCTTCAGACTTGGACAAATGGGCACAAGAAAGACTGGGAAATACTCCTTGCACTGGAGAAAATCTCTTCAACAAGGAGTCTTTACTCCAGGTTACTCAGTTATCCACTGACTTTCCTGTTTCCAGAGGCTATTCTACGCCACCTTCTTTCCCAGTAGGTAGGAAATGTCCTACCAAACTTTCTTCCCCTAGGGGGAGAAGGTTTTGTCCATCATCTGCCCATCATACAGATGTTCCCAAACAGGGGAAACATCGCCCTGGTCGGAAGAATCTACAAACTCAACAGGGTCAACAAACCCAGCAGTCGCAGGGTTTCAAATAGATCATTGTCCCTCTTGGTTGCTGGTTAGGGTAGCAGTCTGCTTCTTTTCACTTGCAGTATCTGCACTAAATTTATCCTAACCTACCTAGATATCTCTTCATGAGACATTTTTTCTCTAAGAGTCTTATGATGATCATGCCCATACTTAACAGATTTCCTTTTCCTCTTGGAGGAAAGAGAGGTAACAACTATCAATAGACAGTTGTTTCCCTGTATTGGCATGTATTATCTCACCTGTCGGAGACTTCCTCCATAGTTGGTCTCTTGCAACTCTGTCTTACCTCCCTCTTACTACAACATTTAGTTTGTAAGAGTGGCATTTTTACACGGGCAAGCCCTTATGGTCCTCTACCTGTTCTACCGGGGTATTCTCCCTTCTGGAGTTGTCTTCCCCCTTGTTACCTTAGGGCAGCTCCTCAGACAATGGGAAGTCCTACCATGTCTGTTTCTTTTTCCAAATCTAAAAACAGGAGGGAAAAGAAATTCTCCATGCTGCCCTGATAGTTCCTGCAAATGCAGCAATTCCTAGTGGTTAAACCACTGGTTTTGTTCACTACACAACCAGGGTTTCCCCTCCACTAGCAATCCTCCTAGCCTCAGTGCTAAGTCCCAAACAGGTTATCAACCTCGTTTGGGAAACCCTATTATCACAGTTTGGTTGGTTACCTTTTAATCTTTGCCCCTTGCCCTTGGCAGAATAGCTGGTTACCTGCTGGCTT
Source organism: Ichthyophis bannanicus (assembly GCA_033557465.1). NCBI lineage: Eukaryota > Metazoa > Chordata > Amphibia > Gymnophiona > Ichthyophiidae > Ichthyophis > Ichthyophis bannanicus. Next base: position 843,822,386 of record CM066031.1, read on the forward strand.
TCCACAGCCAGTTTTTTCTTCTGACCAACCTGCAGCATGCTCTCTGCAACTCTACTAGAGTAGCTTTGCAATATGGGCCCTTGCTAGAGAGCATTAGTATCTGGCCTAGCAGATAACCCCAGATGGTTAAAAGGGGTTTCCCCAGTCATGTTTCATGCCTGGCAGGTATTCTCTACCCTTTCCATCTTATCTTAAAAATCTTTGAGGCATAAGCCTCAGGCCTTTTCATTACGTGAAAGCCTAAAGAAGGGCCAATTCCCTGGCTTGGCCCATATCTCCTGGGGTCTCCCGTCAGAGATAAATTCTTCACTGGCAGCTAGAGGATACCTAATACCCATCTTGCCCTCATAGGCGGATCACTAGGGTATCTTCCTCCAGAGGCCTCCTCTATCCAATCTCCATACTACAATTCTGGAGATATCTGGACTTCCTGTCTGCAGACTGCTGTTATCCTCTGCCATTTTCACGTAGGCCATCCTGGTTACTCAAGAGCTCAAATTCTGCAAAGAATTAAGCCGCCTTCTTGTCAGGGACACCTTCCTCTGACTATACCAGTCATAACCAGGAGAAGAGGATTTTTTTTCTATTTTATCTATTCAAGCAGGTATCAACCTTCTTGCTATTAGATAAATCTTTCTCTCTCCCTATAAGGGGGGATGGGGTTCTCTGGACATCTCTCCATCCATATACCTGGAGACATGTCTCTATATGCCTGCCCATTCATCTAGGTGTATATAGATATATAGATATACTGATTATATCTATCTGTGTGTCTTCTGCCCATATATATATGTCTTTATAGATATATGCATATATACCCTATATGTGTATATATTTTAAATCTACATATATATATATATATATATATATATATATATATATATATATAGATAGATAGATAGATACATATAATGAGATATATTGTTAGATAGATCTGTATCCATCTACTTATCTATCTGTTAGGATCAGATATCCTGACATTCCTCTATGATCCTGACAGATGGGCACTAACCCTATCAATTTATTTATTTATTTATTTAGACAGTTTTGTATACCGCCTTATCCTTCAATCAAAGCGGTCACAACACAATTGGGGATACATTTAACACGCGGGGATATGAGACACATACACTAATACTTACAGGGGAACATGGGCTATGGAGGGTTAAGTGGCTTGCCCAAGACCACAAGGAGCATCTGTGGGACTAGAAACCCCAGTCCTTCCGGCCCAAGGTTGCTGTCCTCTAGTGGGATTTGAACCCCCGACCTTCCGGCCTGAAGTACCTTGCCCCAACCACTAGGTTACTCCTCCCAGCATACCTAGGGGACTACACATAGAACCACTCCTGTGGTAATTAACCTTTTCAGGTTTAGGTACTCCTGAAGCTCTCCATGTACCTTTCTTTCCTAATTGACCCCATTTAGGAAAGACATTGCCGAGCTTCCGTTGCGCTAAAGCTTTAGCGCTCCTGAGTCTGTCCTTACCTTTTTATCAGATACAGGGGTTTCCATACCCTTTCTCCCCTACATGGACTAATTCTAACCCCAGTCCAGTTGGGTCAGACTAAATTTTTCTCTTGGTCCTAAATTTATACTATTTTTGGACCAAAGCAGTTTAAGCTTTCCTTAATAGTACCTTCTGCGTCTCTGCTGAAGCTCTACCTCTTATACTACCCCAGTTTTCCTCTGGGGCTATTTTTTCTCACCCTAAAGGGTTTTGACCTCCACTTGTTTTTTGTTCTACTTTATTACCTCTACTTCTCAGTGAGGTATCCCTTGAGCACATTCACTGGCTCTTCTATCAGATCCATATGTAGCTCAGTGCACTTGTGCAATGCCAACAAGGGAGGCCCAGATTACAATATCTTATTACTAAATGCCCTCGATACAGGGTCTTCCCCTTTTGAAGCCCTGCTCTAGCCAGCTGTTCCACAGCTCTTTTTCTGTATTCAACTCCTACCCTCCATCCCCTGGATGCCTGAGGAATAGCATGGCTCGTTCTAGACTTGCAACATGCTAGGACTCCCTCCGGGCATCTGAGCTTGGGAGTCCCCATATGTGAAGACTCATTCCTGCTTGTTCCTGGAGATAGCACAGTTACTTACCTGTAACAGGTGATCTCTGGGAACAGCATGAATAAGTCTTCACAACCCACCCACCTCCCCTAGGAGTTGCATTTCTCTTTCTCTATCTTTCCCTTCCTTGCTCTCTCTCTCTCTTTGTCTCAGCTTTAAAACTTAACTGAGGAGAGGCAGTTGGGAAGGCGGGAAGGCAGTGCACAGGCGTGTTGGGATGCTTCCAAAAGCTTTCTGATTGGACGCTGGGAAGCATTCCCGCGGGGACTCCGTCGGTACCGACGTACCCATATGTGAAGACTTATTCCTGCTGTTCCCAGAGATCACCTGTTACAGGTAAGTAACTGTGCTTTCCCTGGTGTAGGATCCTGACCTGATATAGAAATGGCAAGTGACTTTGCCATATCAAGCAGGAATGCTTGAAAAGAAAAATCCCCAGAGGGAAATCCTCTAGAAAGAGGAAGACAGGCTAGATTTGATGAAGAACTAGCATTGGCACCCAGGGATCTATCCAAAATTATAGGAATAGAAGACCCTAAAGGGTGGAGTATTGGATCCTTAGAGGATGGTCGCCGGTACCGCAGGAGGTCGGGACCAGCAACAGTCGGTAGCGTATCGTCCATGCTAGCGATCGATTTCAAACTCTGTACCAAGGGAAGCGAGCCTGATGAGAGAAGCATGGAACGTACCGACAGCAATGGTAATGTGGATACCAGTACCGTATCCGATACCAGTGGATGAAGGCCAGCCGGTGACAGCTCTAACGGTATCGAAGAAACCGAGAGTGCCGGACATGGATCATCGGAACCATGCCTTCGGTACCATCCGGTATCGGTACCAAGGCGAGTCGGTACCCAGTCATCCAGACTGGAGATCGATTCCAGACTCGGCATCGAGGGAAGCGAGTCTATCGATGCACATCTGGAGGGTACCAGTACCGGTACCGGTATCAATACCGATACTGGGAGATCGGTCTAAAGCGTATCGAACGGGCCCGCAGCCGAGGACGCCAGACTACGATCTTTGGTGAGGAATGTTTGATCCAACACCATTGCCGATGCCGGGGTATCGGTACCGCTCGAAGCGGATGCCACCACCAAGCATGGCTCAGGTATGTTCGGAGAGGGGTGAACCTCAGGAACAACCTGAAACCTCACTGAGGATTTGGAGGCCGAAGACTCCCACCGGGGTTTTAAAGCCAGTGTGTTCTCGAGGGCAAGGCCAGAGGCATCTCTATGCTGTGCATGAGATCTACCACTCGAGGGCTGGCTAGTCTTAACAGACTGTTTTTGGTTTACCTGATCCTGTGAAGAAGAAACAGTGGTCGGTGCCCTGAAGTTGAATGCGGACCGCGTATCGAAGTGAACTCGATGCTGAAGACTTCTTCCAACTATACTGTTGCAGGAGGGACATGCCAGCGAATAGTGGTCAGGACCCAAGCAGGGTAGACACCAATTATGAGTGTCTAAAATTAATTTTGTACCGCCACAGTTTGTACATTTCTTAGGGATAGTGGCTGGCGGTTCCATGAAGGAAAGTGAGTAGGCCTAGCAGGCCGAAAAAAACGCGAGGCACTAACAAGGAAAAAAGTATTCCTTAAAAAGGAATATTTATAAGAAAAAAGAAAAACACCGGCGGTACCGGTGACGTCGGGGAAGGCAGACGCGACCTCAAGAAAACCAAAAAATAAAAGAAGAATTTTCTGCGGTGACAGGAGGACGTCCTGCCGGCTCCGCGGAAAAACAAAACTGAGGAGAGGCAGTTGGGAAAGGCGAGAAGGCAGCACGCAGGCGTGTTGGGATGCTTCCAAAAGCGTTCTGATTGGACGCTGGGGAGCGTTCCCGCGCAGACTCGGTCGGTACCGACGTACCCATATGTGAAGACTCATTCCTGCTTGTTCCTGGAGATAAGGTATATTCCCGCACCCCTCTGTTATGCTCCCTCCAGACATCTAAGAGATGGAATTTCTTAAGCAATCCCTTCACTAGTCTTCTACTCTTGGCATTCCCCTCTCCCTCCCTCGACTGCCTATCTCAGACCGGATGCAGTGCCAAATTAAAATCTCCTCCCATCACCAATTTCCCCTGTACCGTTCGTTCTAACAACCCATATACTTCCTTCCAGAATGGGGCCTGCCCTCCATTTGGTGCATAAATGTTCACAATCATTACCCTTTCCCCCTGCCAATTCGCCAACCAAAATTAAAACCCTTCCCTCCCTATCCCGGACCATTTCACCCACTTGCAATGGACATCCCCTCCGCACTAAAATTGCCACTCCCCCTTTTTCACTCTCCCCCCAGCCCCTCTCCCTTCCCCCTCCCAAAGAATTGTTGCGAGTATTGCCCAGTACTCAACAGCCTTTCATCCTTACTCCTGAGATGAGTTTCCTATACCAGAATAATATCCCATCTTAGTCTCTCCGCTTCCCTGAACAATTGCTGTCTCTTCTATGGACTATTCAACCAACCCTTTAGCATTTTTTTGTACCTATTCTTGCCATATTTTCTGTTGGACATTTGTTAGTATATCTCGCTGAGCTCCCTGATCCCCTCCCTCCCCCCGCCCACCTCCCCTCTCCCCCCGCCTCCCTTTCCTCCATCCCCTCTGTGGGAACTCTCCTGTCATAGGTAGTGACTGTTGGTCGGTGCCTCTTCCTGCCTTTCATTCTTCCATTCCATCACACCCCTCATCCATTATCCCCTGCTCCTTAAATCCCAAGCCTGCTTCCTCCAATATATAGCCCCCTCCCCCTCCCCTTATAACCCCTTATAGCCTATCGTTACATTAATTCACTATCCCTTCTAAAATATCCCCCTTAAAGAGCCGAGACACCCCTCATCTCAACACCTTTCTCACCATCCAATTGCTATATTAACATCATTATCTAGTAAACTCTCCTCCCTCCCCCTCTTCTCCAAACATATCAATGACTCTTATTCCCGCTCATGTACCCCCCATCCTCCGTCTATACTCTAATAACAAATCCCTTTTACAATTCTCTCATCAGTGTCTCTTATCCAGTCTCATATGAAAGACTCCCTTCTATGGATGGATTACCAAGCAGCATTCTTCTCAGCCAGTTTCTCTCACTACTTTATTCCCTCCGTGGTTTCCCTTGGAAAGTCTCGCCAGCCTCTGTCCATTGGCTGGTACTCGGTGCCATTTCATGCTCTCTGCTCTAGATGTGATCACTGTGCTTGTTTTTGCTTGCCCCCCAGCTCCCTCTGGAATGTTGGTTAGTCCCAGTTCTCTAAGCGCATTCCATGCTTCTCCGCTTGTCTTCACCCATCTCAATATTCCTTTCATTGTAATGAGTAGGCCAAAGGGGTATAGCCATTTATATCTCAACTTCACCCTCCTCAAGTAGGCTGTTGCCTCCTTCAACTCCCACCAACGCTGCAAGGTGCCGGAGGACAGATCTTGGAACAGCTCCACTGCATGGTCTTCCCACTTAAAATGTCCCAGCTTCCGTGCAGTTTTCAAAATATGCTCCTTTGTTTTATAAAAGTTCATGCATACCACAATGTCTCTAGGGCAATTATCTCTGATGGGTCCCAGCCCTCGTGCGCTCGCTCAGTTTGTAGAGGCTCACCCTATGCTGCCTCCTCCGGTTCTGCAACCTGTAACAAGGCTCCAAACACTGCTATAATAACTTCATCACAGTTTTTATGTTTAGGATCTTCTAGGATGCCTCTCACTCTTATATTGCATCTCCATGAACAGTCTTCCAGGTCCTCTGCTTTCTCTTTCAGCTCTTCTTGAGCCTGCTTTAATTCATCCCATCTTTTCTGTAAGTCCTCCATTTCTTCCAATTGCTGCTCTAGTTGGTGTTCTGTTTCTTCACTCCTAGATCCACTATTTCTTGCCTCAGAGCTTTTAAACTCTCTTTTAACTCATTTTTAACCCCACTTATTTCCACTTTAAGCTCTTTCTTCAGCTCGATGAGCCACATCTTTAGCGTGTCAGCTGCTCCTGGGCCCTATGTGCCCTCGATCTCGTCCTCCTGTTCCCCCATGTGCTCGGCCACCGTTTTACCATCCTTCTCCACATCCTTCCCTCCTTTAGATGGGGCATATGAAGATCGAAACTCTGCCAGATTTTTCTTTGCTGATAGTCCCCCTCTTGATTTATCCATTTGGTGTCCTTCGGTCACAGCCTGTGTCCAGGATTGCCTTTCAGTCCCCTGTACCTTTTAACAGCTGCGCTGATACGTCCGGCACTCTTGTTTGCTTTTCTTTCTTTTCTGCTGTTTGCCTGCAGCCTCCAGCCTGCGCCGTTTTTCCCTGCTTCCACTGCGGCCTCCGTCCTCCCTGAGTCGCTTGCGCCACTGCTCCTTCTCTCTCCACTAAGGTTCCTATCGGGCCCTCCCCTGCCTCAGCCCCCCGCCAGCCTTTCCGCTCAGCCGCATGCACCGCTGCTTCATTTCTGCCATGCTGCCTGCTCTCCCCTATCCGGCACCCTCGTTCTTTTGCTCTCCTTGCTCTGTGATACTGCCGCTACCATGCCCGCTCTTTTCCTCCCGTGCCTTTCACCTTTAAAGGGTATTTTACCCCGTTATGGCAGTTTTTGGCGGCGGAGCTTGCTCTTCACACCGCCATTCAGCCCGATGCGGTCACTTCCTCATCCATGAACCTGACTTCTAAGCCAGGTATATGGAGTATGATCTCAGTCTCTCAAATTTACTGCTAATGCTCGGCGTAGTACTGTACTTGCATCGTGCCAAGAGAGCCTCCTGCTGGACTTCATAAGATGTAACATGTATGAGTCTATGGATATTGTTTCAGAGGTAGAGGCTATTAGGACTGGTATATGTGGAGTAATTTGTAGAGGAGGGGGAATTCGTATCATATAATGACCTCATGGACTATGGAATGGGGAGGGAAATATTACCAATATTTTCAGGTGAAGCACTATTACTTCACAGGGAGGCCTATCGGCTGAACCACTTCTGGAGGAGGCATTTGCCAAGTCAGTTTCTGGGGCGGGAGGGGTAACCCACTTTCATGCTCTGCTGAGTAAATCTATGGAGGGCAAAATGGCCTTTCAAATTAATTGGGAGTAGGCTCTGGGAAGTGCAATGGTCCAAAGAAGAGAGTGGCAATGCAATGTGTGCCTTCGAGTCAGTCCAGACTCCTGGTGACCCAGAAGCTCCTGGGTTTTCTTGGCAGTGTCACCGGAAGTAGATTGCCAGGCCTTTCTTCCGAGGCAATGGAGGGTTAAGTGACTTGCCCAATGCCACAAGGAGTGCTAGTGGGAATCGAACCCTGGTTGCTTGGTTACCAAGCCAGTGTTCTAACCACTAGGCTACTCCTCCACTCCAGAGAGTGGAGGGGTATATATAAAAGTGGGGTGCAGGGATTGGTGGCCAGTAACATGATTGACAATTGCTACAAAATGTTATAACAGTGGTATTACACCCTAGTTGAACATGTGAGGATTTTTTGGAAGGGATCTTCAAGCTGCTGGAGGGAGTGTGGGAGGAAAGGCACATTCATCCACATATGGTGGGAATGCCCTAAGTTGACTGGGTATTAGGCTAAGATAAGAGATTTTTTAGAGGGAGTGGGGGGGTCCTCTAGGGAGGCATCCCATAGACTATCCAGCTTAGCTAGCAGTGCCTTCCCACCCCTTGGTTATGTTCATATGTCCAGGAACAAGCAGGAATGTAGTCTTCACATATGGGTGACATCCGGTACCAATGGAGCCCGCATGGGAAACTCCCCAGCAACCAATAGGAAAGCTTTTGGGAACGCTCCACTGTGCCTGCGCCACAATCTTTCTGCTCTCCCAGTTCCCTCTCTTCACTTCTTTTTCTGTGGAGACAACAGGTCAAAATCCTGTCACTGGAGAAAGAATCTAAATTTTTTCTTCAGAAAGCGCTTCTGCTTCATTGCAACGGTATCGCTTGATTCCGGTATCATTTTCTTTTTTGTTTTTCCACTAAAATCCAGTTAACTTTCTTTTTTTTTCTTCAAACCTTTGTCCTCAGGGCCTTGTTCCCATCATCTTTACGATGGAAAAACCCTCGAGTGGATTCAGAAAATGCACCACGTGCTCCAGAACCATTTCGGTAACAGATAAACATGATTGGTGTCTGAAATACCTTGGTCCTGTCCATATTCCCCAAGCCTGCTCCCTATGTAAACAAATGACGAAGAGAGGCCTAGGGAACAGGGCCAAAACGTTTGGGGAACTCTTTCCATCGGACTTGATGTCATTGGCCTCGACTTCCTCCAGAGCATCCTCATACTTTCAGGGCTCCAAGCTTTCTAAAGACTCCAAACACTTGGAGAAAAAGACCAAAAGACCCACGTCTCCCTTGAGGTCTTCAAAGGAAAAGCAAAAGCCTTGAGAATTCAAAGGAATCAAAGAAGATGTCCAAGGATTCCTCAAGCAAGTCTTGGGAATCAAGGGAAAGATCCCACTCTAAACACAGGGAGTCTTCCAGGACCTCTTCTGACTCTGGTCCAGGCATCCCTGGAGGGAGGACTTGCACTCCAAAGCCTTGGTGGGGAATCGGGAGGCACCCAAGGCCTTGACCTCTGGAGAGCCCTCGATGCCTTGCTCTGGTACGGTGGCGGCAAACCCTGTTCTTGCATTGGACCAGACGCAAGAGCGGGCATGGTAGCGGCAGTATCACAGAGCAAGGAGAGCAAAAGAGCGAGCTGCTGGAGGGTGCCGGACAGCGGAGAGCAGGCAGCATGGCAGAAACGGAGCAGCGGTGCATGCGGCTGAGCGGAAAGGCTGGCAGGGGGGGCTGAGGCAGGGGAGGGCCCGACAGGAACCTTAGCGGAGAGAGAAGGAGCAGTGCCGCAGGCGACTCTGGGAGGATCAATGCAGGATCCTTCCCTTTGGCTTTGCATCTGCACCAAGAGTCTTCACAAAGTGCATGGCCATAGTAGCAGCATATCTTCAAAACAACAGTCTTCGTCTTCCCTTACTTAGACAACTGGGAACTCTGCTCATCTCTTCAGCAAACTCTTGCACTGTTGCAGCATCTGGGATTTGTAATAAACTTCCCAAAGTCTCAGCTCACTCCAACCCAAAGATTAGAGTTCATAGGTGCCGTTCTGGAAACTCAACAATCCAGAGCCTGCCTTTCCTCTGGACCGCATGAACAGATTGGTGGATCTAGCCACCCACATGCTCCAACAGCAGACTGCAATGGCTCGAGTCTTCCTGTGCCTCTTAGGCCACATGGCATCCACAGCGCATGTAATACCTTATGCGAGACTGCATATGTGACTAGCACAATGGACCCTCTCATCTCAGTGGACCCAAGCCACAGGGAATCTATTCAATATTGTTCAAGTAACACGCCCTCTTGCTGAATCACTCCTCTGCTGGTACACTCCAACGAATCTTCTCAACATACCCCTGATTACACATGCATCCACGCTCGGTTGGGGAGCCCATCTAAATTCCATCTCCACACAAGGACTGTGGACAGCACAGGAATCAACTCAACAATCAACCTCCTTGAGTTTCAAGCAATCACGAATGCCCTCTGAACTTTCCAGCACCTCTCCAACAGCCAGATCCTGGTCAGGACAGACAATCAAGTGGCAATGTTTTATGTAAACAAACAAAGGGGGATAGGCTGTCTTCCAGGAAGCCTGCCGCCTATGGAACGTCGTGATTCTCCACCACATGCATCTCCGTGCATTTCATATTCCAGGAGATATCAATCACTTGGTGGACAAACTGAGTCTGATCTTACATCCACACGAGTGGACCCTATATCCGGAGACAGTGGCACAAATCTTTCAAGCCTGGGGAACCCCAGTCATACTCTTTCCACTCCACAGAACTCTCATCTTCCACAATTCCACTCAAGAATACCATCCAACCTGGCATCCAATGCCTTCCTGATTCACTGGAGTCAGGGACTGCTTTATGCGTTCCCTCCCCCCTCACCCCCCATATCCCTGATCCCAAAGACCCTCTTAAAACTCCAAGCAGATAAGGGATCTATAATTCTCATAGCCCCTTGCTGGCCCTGTCGATCTTGGTTTCCCCTCTGCTTCAGCTGACACAGACTCCTCCGATTCCATTGGAATCCAAGCCAGGTCTTCTGTCCCAGAACAATGGAACAGTCCTGCAACCCAATCTGCAGTCTCTCCAACTGACTTGTGTGGCTGCTGAGAGCATGATATTTCAACATCTGCCACTGTCAACAGCCGTGAAAGATGTCCTCCTTTCTTCCAGAAAGCCCTCCACCAGTAAGGATGTACTCTTTCAAATGGTGTAGATACGCTTCATGGTGCTCTCAAAATAACCACAATCCCTTTGAAGCATCAGTTACCCAAGCTTCTTCAATACCTTTTGCATTTGTCCTCTCTAGGACTCAAAACAAATACAGTATGTGTGCACCTCAGTGCTATTTCAGCTTTTCATAAACCTGTTGATGGTCGACCCATCTCCACAATAACTCTAGTGACAGGTTTCATGAGGGAGAGCCTCAACACCTTCAACCACCCCCAGTAGCGTGGGATCTTAATGTGGTATCGGTTCAACTCCTCAAGCCTCTGTTTGAGCCCTTAGTAACTACACACCTGCAATACTTATCTTGGAACGTTTTATTCCTCATCGCCCTGAACTCAGCCAGGTGTATCATATACCAGATTCCATCATAACAAAGTTGTCCTTCGGACACATCCCCACTTTTTGCCAAAGGTGGTGTCCCCTTTAAGAACATAAGAGCCTAAGATATGTCATACTGGGTCAGACCAAGGTCCATCAAGCCTAGTATCCTGTTTCCAACAGTGGCCAATCTAGGTCATAAGTACCTAGCAGTTTCCCCAAAAGACACAGGTTCCTCAATGCTTGTATTGGGTCAAGCAGTGATATGGTTTGTTTTATTACATTTGATATACCGCTCAGGCCGAAGCATTAGAGCGGTTTACAATACTATATCATTTAAGAAAATATGAAAAGAACGCCATTTATGAGATAGGACAGAATAGAGAACAGAAATAGTTAAAAAGATAAGGGAAGGAGAAGGAAAGGGAACAGCAGGTTACCACGATATACAAGTATGATGATCCAGTCCACGACTTTAATAAACTTCAGATCAAACGCCATGGACTCACGCCTAAGGGCCACGCCAAAGGGCCCTCTGGCGAGGCCCTCAGGCGCGGGCCCACCTCTGAAGCGGCGGTTTTCAGCCGTTATGGCTTGATACTGATTGGCAGGCTGAAGGGGGAAGGAGGGGCTCCTGCTCACACCTCTGATGTCCCTATGGACCTTTCCTCCAGGAACCTGTCCAAACCTTTTTTTAAACCCAGCTACACTAACGGCTTTTACTACATCCTCCGGTAACAAATTCCATTGTTTGATTACACACTGAGTGAAAAAATATTTTCTCTTATTATTCTTAAATAGGTTATCCTGTAGCTTCGTTGCATGTCCCCTAGTCTTTCTATATTCTGATAATGTAAACAATCGATCTACATTTACCCGTTCCACTCCATTAATTTCTAGACCTGTATTATATCTCCCCTAAGCTGTCTCTTTTCCAGGTTGAAGAGCCCTAACCCTTTTAGCCTCTGTTCATAGGAGTATCCTTCCATCCCCTTTACCATTTTGGTGGCTCTTCTCTATACCTTTTCTAATAACACTATTTCTTTTTTAAGATACGGCGACCAGAATTGCACACAATATTCAAGGTGCAGTCGCACCATGGAATGATATAGAGGCATTATAATATCCTTGTTTTTTTCCATTCCTTTCCTTATGATACCTAGCATTCTATTTGCTCTCTTGGCTGCTGCTGCACACTGGGCGGAGGGTTTTAACGTGTTATCCACGATGACGCCTAAATCTTTTTCTTGAGTGGTGGTTCCCAATGTGGAACCTTGCATCGTGTAACCATAGTTTGAGTTGTTCTTTCCTAGGTGCATAACTTTGCACTTGTCCACATTAAATTTCATCTGCCATTTGGATGCCCAGTCTTCCAATTTATCAAGATCCTTTCCACATCAATCAGTCAGTAATCCTTCCAGTCTTCTTCCCAAGACCTCACACATCTCGCACAGAGGCAACCTTGTACATTTTTGACTGCAAAAGGGCTCTAACCTATCTCCGAAGGACACAGGATATCAGAAAATCCTCTCAATTATTTGTGTCCTTTGACCCTAACCACCTGGGTCTCCCTGTAACGAAACACACGCTCTCCAGATGGATAGCAGACTTGGAGCTTGGAGCCCTGAGTGCTTGAGGATGCTCTGGAGGAAGTCACTGGCATACGACAAAGATCACCCAGCACATTACTGCTCATAATGTCCAAGGCATAGCAACATCGGTGGCAGACCTACGTTCAGTAGCCATCGACTAGGTCTGCTGTGCTGAAACATGGTCCTCCATCCACACCTTTGCCGCCCGCTTCTGCTTGGACAAGGACTCCCGCCAGGATACAGCTTTTGGCCAGGCAGTCCTTCAACATCTCTTTGGAACATAATGACAACTTTTACCCCCCTCCCAATATTTCTACAAGATCTCCATGGCAGGGAGGTCTAGGCTAACTTGACCCTGTCAGACTTTCTGACCCGGTCTAACTCTTCAGAGATGTGGGAGCTAGGGAGTCCCATATGTGAAGACTACATTCCTGTTTGTTCCTGGAGATAGTGTAGTTACTCACCTGTAACAGGTGATCTCCAGGAACAGCAGGAATTTAGTCTTCACAACCCACCCTCCTCCCCTTGGAGTTGTAGGGTTCTATTTTTTTTGTTTTATACTCTGTCTTTTTAGCTACAAACTCAACTGTAGAAAGGGAAGGTAGTGGTGCAGTGGAGTGCTCCCAAAGGCTTTCCTATTAGTAGCTGGGGTATCCAATGTCACTTGTATGTGAAGACTAAATTCCTGCAGTTCTCAGAGATAACCTGTTGCAAGTGAGTAACTATGCTTTTCCAGTCTCTGTCAGCCCCTTTAAATCCTACAGTTTCTGAAGTGTCTCCTACTTTTTATGGGTACCCATTGCTATAAACCTCCCTCTAATTATTGCTTATAGGTATTCCCAAATCACTCTTGGGCCCTGTTCCCCGGAATCCTTAAAATGCATATGCTCCTCAATTGTCTGTACAATTGCCCCTCTGTCCTTAGCATTATTCTTGAGAGTATCATTTAATCTCCAGGAACAAGCAGGAATGTAGTCTTCACATATGGGTATCGTTGATACCAATGGAGCCTGCGCAGGAACGCTCCCCAGCGTCCAATTAGGAAGCTTTTGGGAGCATCCCACAGCACCTGCGTGCTGCCTTCCCACCTTTCCCAACTGCCTCTCTCCAGTTCTTCGTTTTCCGTGGAGCCCAGCAGGTCGTGTTCCTTCTCTTTTGTGGTCGCGTCTGCCTTCCTCAATGCTTTACCGGTACCGCCGGTTTTTCTTTCTTTTCTTAAAAAAAAAAAAATTCTTAGTACTTTTTTCCATTTTTTTTTCCAGGTGCATGCACCATTTTGGGCCTTAGGCCCAAGGTTTTTTCCACAATGGAAAAACCCTCTTCGGGTTTTAAAAAGTGCACTATGTGTGGCGGTACCATCTCCGTCACCGACACCCATGAGTGGTGTCTGAAATGTTTAGGTCCTGACCATTCCATCTTGGAATGTATGGCCTGTGCCATGATGTCCAAGAGAGGTAGACAGAACCGAGCTGCCAAGCTCAGTACCCTATTTCCCTCTGATGCAGCTTCGGTGGCATCAACGTCTTCCAGGGCTTCGTCTTCCTCCCGTGGATCTCAGGTAACTAAACACAAGTCTAGCCGGTCCTCAAAGGGTAGATCTCTTTCTAAGCATCGAGATGCCTCTGGCGTTGCCCTTGGGGATTCTGCACCGACAAAATTGCCCCGGCGGGAGGCTTCGGCTTCCAAAGCATTATCGCGGCTCCAGGACGTTCTCGAGGCCTCAACCTCGGTAAAACTACTGGTGCCATGCTCCGGGATACCGACAATCTTCTCTGGTACTGACATCCAGGCATCGGCAGCATAGATAGACCAGAGAGTCCTGCCTATTGAGCGCAGTCTGGCGGCTCTCCTTGCGGCATCGACGCCCTCTGAACCGCATCAGACATTTCAGCCGGTACCGGCACCAGTACCGATAGCGGTACCAGTACTGATAGTGATGACATAGACATCGGTGTCCGCATTGCTGGCACCCAGTCATCCGATGCCTTCCGGTACCGATACTCTGGTACCAATTATTCCCAGTACCGACTTTGGTCGGTACGGGTATCGGGCTCTTCAAGAGCACCCGGACAGGCGGTACTTCGAGTCCTCAGAAGAATCTGAGGATTCTGATAGTTCTGTCGATGCAGGAATGCTTCTCCCAGAGGAGCCCTCCTCCCCTAAGCGCAGGATGTCTCCTCCAGAAGATATTTCCTTTCAGGATTTTATCAGGGAGGTGGCTCCAGGGCTCTCCATTACTGTGGCCCCTGAAACAGAGCCCAGAGCAAAGGATTTGGAAATTTTACAATATCCCAAAACTCCGAAGGGAGGCAGCTACCTTGCCCATCCATGAGATCTTGCATGATCTCATGTTAAGAATGTGGGAGACACCTCTTACCACCTCCCCTCATTCTCGTAGGCTGGATACTCTGTATCGAGTCCCTCCTTGTCCTGGTTTCCAAAAAACTCAGCTTCCTCACCACTCTATTCTAGTGGAATCAGCTATGAGAAGGATCAAGAGTGCAAAGAGGCATGCCTCTAATCCTCCAGGACGTGAGTGCAGAACTTTGGATGCTTTTGGACGTCGTGGCTTCCAAGCTTCCATGCTTTCTGCCAGGATCAGTTCCTATAGTCTATACATGGGAATGTTCCTAAAGGAAGTCACAGGTGATTTAGAGGCTTTTGAGTCCTCCTCTTCCTGAGGATAGAAGGCAGGAGTTTCTCACATTGGTCAAACATGCCCAAGATGTTTCTAAATTTGTCAACCGTGCAGCTTTTGACTGTTTTGAGTGCATAAGCAGAACCTCTGCTATTGCCATAGGTGCACGTAGAATTGCATGGCTCCAGGCATCTGATCTGGAGCTCTGGGTATAAGACTAACTGGGAAATATCCCTTGTACTGGTGAGAACCTGTTTGGTAAAGATTGGCAAGAAAAGGCCAATGAGTTGGATGCTGACAACTCCGCCTTGGATAGGCTATCCAAGTCTACAGCTGATCCTGCTATTAAGAAATCGTTCAAGAAACCATTCTTTTCTAAAAAGAAAAGATATTATCCTGCTTATTCTCAGCAGGGACGTTCTGCAGGTCAGCTTGTCAGGAAAGGTCAGCAACCACCCAAACAAAGAAAAGCAAAGACTGCTAGGCCTCAGCTTTCCCAGCAGTCTTAGCCTTCCACAAGGCCTTTGACTTTCAGCTAGAGAACTTAGCCTTCCTGCTCTCGTTGAACCAGAGCCTTCCACCATTCCAGGAAGGTTGTGTCACTTTGCCCCCAGGTGGGGGCAGATAACAGCAGAGCATTGGACACTCTCCATCATAAGAGGAGTACAAGCTTCATTTTTCCAGCATGCCCCCTCCCACAATGATAAGGCAGTTCAATTCTCCGACCTCTCTCATCAACCTGTTAGGTCAGGAGGTCGCTATGCTTCTTACCCAAGGGGCAAAAAAAGAAGTACCCATCCATCAGCAGGGTACAGGCTTTTACTCCCCTTATTTCCTTCTCCCAAAGAAAACAGGGGGATACAGACCTATCTTGGACCTCAGAGAATTGAACAAATTCCTTGTCAAAGAGAAATTCAAGATTTCTATCAGAACTCTGCTGCCATACCTTCAGAGTCAGGATTGGCTTTGTTCTCTAGATCTCAAGGATGCATACACCCATATTCTCATCCATCCAACTCACAGAAGGTTCCTTCGGTTCCTTTTTCAGGGAAAGCACTACCAATACAGGGTGCTTCCTTTTGGCCTGGCCTCAGCACCAAGGGTGTTCACGAAATGCATGGCTGTAGTAGCAGCATTTCTCCGCACGCTAGGGATATTCATCTTCCCCTACTTAGACGATTGGCTCATTCGAGCCCCAACAGAGTCAGAGGCCAGGACTTCTCTATCCTGCACAATGTGTATCCTTCAGTATTTGGGTCTGGTAATAAACATTCCAAAATCCAGTCTAACTCCCACTCAGTCTTTAGAGTTCATAGGAGCTTTGCTGGATACCAAAAAGCCAAGGGCCTATCTCCCCCAGGCCCATTGCCTTCGCATGCTGCAGTTAGCTTCTCAAGCAGTGCTAAAACCTCATCTCACTGCCCAAGAAATGCTACAATTACTAGGCCACATGGCATCCACAGTGCATGTGGTTCCTTATGCTTGCCTCCATATGAGAGCAGCCCAGTGGACTTTATCCACCCAATGGACCGAGGCATCAGGGTGCCTGTCAGACAAAATAGCAAACACAAATCGCCTTATTTTGTCCCTCCAATGGTGGCACTCCACTCAGAACCTGTTGCTGTGGTCCCCTTTTCAACAACCCTTACCCCAGGCAACTCTCACAACAGATGCTTCACCAGTGGGTTGGGGAGCTCATCTGCAAGACCTCTCCACCCAAGGCACCTGGACTCCACAGGAGACTCATCTGCATATCAATCTCTTAGAGCTCTTCCTTGCTCTTCGAGTGTTCCATACCCTGCTCAGCTACAAGACAGTCCTCATTCATACGGACAATCAGGTAGCCATGTTCTGTGTGAACAAGCAGGGGGGAGCAGGCTCTCTGTTGCTTTGCAACAAAGCTTTGTGACTATGGGCCCTCGCCAGAGGGCATCAGATTCATCTCCTGGCAGTGTACCTCCCAGGCATACAAATCTCTTGGGCAGACAGACTCAGTTGAGTTCTGCTTCCACACGAATGGTCTCTACATGCAGACCAGGTGGCCAAGACTTTTCAAATTTGGGGAACCCCGGATATAGACCTCTTTGCAAGTCCGTTGAATGCCAAACTTCCCCGGTTCTGTTCCATAATTCCGGCTCAGGGCTCTCAGGGCACGGATGCGTTCCTCCTTCACTGGGGTCAAGACTTCCTTTATGCCTTTGCACCCATTCCCCTAGTTCCCAAAACCCTATTCAAGCTTCAGAGAGACAGAGGGCATATGATTCTCATAGCTCCACATTGGCCATGGTAAGTGTGGTACCCTCTGCTTCTACATCTCTCTCAAGCTCCCTCCCTGGAGTTAGGATCTGCTCCAGATCTCCTGTCTCAGGAGGACGGAATGTTATGGCATCCCAATCCCCAATCTCTGCACCTCAGAGCTTGGTTGCTGAAGGCCTAGATCTTCATGATCTTAACCTCCCTCAACAAGTAAAGGATGTCCTTTATGCTTCCAGGAAGTCTTCCACAAGATGCTCTTATGCTTTCAAGTGGAAATTGTTTACCATATGGTGTTCGCAGAAGGGTCTTAACCCCCTTGCGATACCTCTGGAATCATTAATGGAGTATCTCCTTCATTTATCCAATGCAGGACTTAAAACTAACTCAGTAAGAGTCCATTTGAGTGCTATTGCAGCTTCTCTCAAGACTAAATGGACAACCTATCTCCTCCCATCCTCTTATAGCAATATTTATGAGAGGCCTTCTTCTAACTAAGCCTCCCATTAGGCCACCACCGGTGGCATGGGACTTAAACCTGGTGCTTGGTCAGCTCATGAAGCCGCCTTTCGAACCCTTAGCTACTACCTCATTGAAATTCCTTTCTTGGAAAGTTATCTTTCTCATTGCAATCACATCAGCATGCCGCATCAGTGAGTTGCAGGCACTAGTAGCTGATCCACCTTATACAAGGTTTCATCATGACAAGGTAGTCCTTAGGACTCATCCACACTTTATGCCAAAAGTGGTCTCGCCTTTTCATCTTAATCAAGCAGTCTACCTGCCTGTGTTCTTTCCAAGACCTCATGCATCAAATGCAGAAAGGAATCTTCATACTTTGGACTGTATAAAAGAGCTTTAGCCTTTTACTTGCAAGTACACAGCAACATAGAAAGTCCTCTCAACTCTTTGTTGCTTTTGATCCTTCTTATTTGGGACTTCCAGTCTCCAAGAGAACATTGTCCAACTGGATTGCACAGTGTATTTCCTTTGCCTATCAGAGTAAGAACCTTCCTCTGGAGGGCCTTGTCACAGCTCACAATGTGAGAGCCATGGCAGCTTCAATGGCTCATCTACACTCTGTGTCTTTCGACGACATCTGTCGAGCAGCCACTTGGGCCTCGGTTCATACCTTCACAGCCCATTACTGCTTAGACAAGGACTGCCACTGGGATGCCTTGTTTGGTCAGGCTGTTCTCAAACATCTGTTCCATACCTAATCAACTCCTACCCGCCATCCCTGGTTGGATGCCAGAGATCCATGCGGGGAAGTAGAGCCCTTCACAGGGGGACACAACTTCTGGGGTCTCTCCCTGGCACCTAAAGCTAGGGAGTCCCCATATGTGAAGACTACATTCCTGTTTGTTCCTGGAGATAGCATAGTTACTCACCTGTAACAGGTGATCTCCGGGAACAGCAGGAATTTGGTCTTCACAACCCACCCACCTTCCCTAGGAGTTGTATCTCTCTATCTATCTCTTTCCCTTTCCCTTTCCCTCTCTCTCTCTCTCTCTTTGTCTCAGCTTTAAACTCAACTGGAGAGAGGCAGTTGGGAAAGGCGGTAAGGCAGCATGCAGGCGCTGTGGGATGCTCCCAAAAGCTTCCTAATTGGAAGCTAGGGAGCGTTCCTGCGCAGGCTCCGTCGGTACCGACGATACCCATATGTGAAGACTAAATTCCTGCTGTTCCCGGAGATCACCTGTTACAGGTGAGTAAATATGTTTTCTCCGGGAACAAGCAGGAAGTCAGTCCTCAGATATGGGTGACGTCGGCGCCGATGGAGCCCTTGTGCGGAGCAAATTTCCAGCTTTCAAATAAACCTTTGGGAATTGCATCAAGCATGCACGGTCCCCTTCTCGCCCAAGGGTGCCATCTTGCTCAGTCTCCTTTTTTCCCGCAGAGCCCAACGGATGTTGTCCCATAGTCGCCGTGGAAAAAGTTCTCAAAGTTAGGAATATCATTTTCTTTGCCGGTTCGACATCGGTTCCCCTTCCCACCTTCGGCTCGGTACACCGTATCGAGTCCGACTTGATTTTTCAGTTTTTGTCCTTAGTGACTAGCGTTTGTGTTTTTTCTTTTTCACTGGCAGCCTGGGTCTTCGACCTTGCAAGGGGCCCTTTTTCCCCCGATGGCTGCCAGCAGGTTTAAAAAATGTGATCGTTGTACCAAGTTGATGTGTCTCACCGATACACATGACTGCTGTCTCCGGTGCCTTGGGCCAGACCATGACCCGATGGTCTGTGACCCGTGCAGGAAAATGTCCTCGAAGGCCCTGAGAAGCCGCCAGCAGCAGCATGATAAGATTTCTGCCGAGTCTGTACCTTTGCAGGCCTGGACCTTCTCTGAGGCCTCTACATCTCAGGGGGAACACTCCGAGCCCGAGCATCGTAGAGGTTCCTCAGAGAGGGGGGTCTCCCTCGCGGGAACATCGAAGGAAGAAGAAATCCTTGAAGGCGGCGTTGTCAGATGGCTCTGAACGGCCTGGTCCCTCCTGGTACCGGTCGTGGAGCCCCAAGCGCCGGCCCGGATCCTCGGAGATGGAGCGTCCAGCAAAGCTTCCTCGACAGGATACGGAGCAGCTGAGGCAGGTAAAGGTCCTCATCGAGGACTCCCCACCCCCCGGGGGAACCGGTGTCGGCCCCGAAGGCATCGGGACCCAACCCGGAGGCTGCGGAGCCTTCTGGGCGCGGTCTCAGAATGGTGGCCCTTGAGCACAGTATGTCTGCCTTCATGGAGCAGCAGCGGGCGCTGATTGCCGGTCTCACCGGTCCTTCCGCCCTTACCACCGGGCCACCGACGTCCAAGTCGACACTGGAGAATGAGCCGATCCTCAAGACCATGCGTACTCGAGTCGATCCTCGACTGATGTCTCCCTCGACCTCCCGCTCAGGGCCGAGGTCGTCGCCACCGGTTCCATCGGCGTCAGGGCGGTCGAGGCCAGGGCCCTCGATGCTGGAGCCCCTCAGTTCCTCGTCGGAGGCATCTGGATGGGAGACTGAGGAGGAAGAGTCACCCGGACACCTGTCGGCACAGGTATGTCCTGTCCGATTCCATGAACAGGTGGCCTCCTTTATGCCTTCCTGCCAACACTACTGGTCACCAAGACCCTCTTCAAGGTGTAGTGCAACAGAGAGTCACTAATACTAATAGCTTCCGGTGGCCCAGGCAACCCTTGTTCCTGTTGCTCCTCTCCCTGTCGGTGGAGTTGCCGATTTCCCTGGTGCGAGGACTACTCTCAGGAGCAGGGCTCTCTCCTATACCCCATCCTGGGGTTCCTGGCACTCACAGCTTGGCTGCTGAAAGGGTAGCGTTAGCTCCCTTCAACCTCCCATGGGACGTGGAAGAGGTTCATCTCCAGGAACAAGCAGGAATGTAGCCTCGATGGAGCCCACGCAGGAAGCTCCCCAGCTACCAATAGGAAAACCTTTGGAACAGTCCACTGCACCTGTGCTGCTGCCTTCCCGCTCTTCTAACTCTCTCCTCAGTTCTCTTTTTTTCCATATCAATCAATCGTGAGTAACTACGCTTTCAAACGGGTCCTCTAATCATTCACTTTAGGGGGGTTGCTAGTCACTTACTCTTATCTCCAGCTCTTCTCCATTTATTAAGAGAGATGCATTTTTTTGCCAGAGACACTGCATCCTCTTTCACCAGCCCTGCTAAGCGCAACACTCTGCAGGCCTCCGACAAGTTCTTAACTGACAGTTTATGGCTTTTCACAACAAAATTCATCCTGAAAGGAAATACCAAATCTTCTCCTAGCAAGCACATCATTTACTGGTTTCATCTTTTTTCTCCATGTTGTCACCAGTAACCCTCCCCAGAGGCAAAAGCATTGGGGGTAGGTCAGCCTGGGCATGTCCAAACCTAGCAAGAAGGATAGTGCAGTTGGCCCTGCACTGCCTTCTGGGTATTGTAGTCCCTCTTACTAAGCAAGGAATGAGTTGTAGTCAAGTGGAGTTAGGCAAAAGACAGGATTTTATTTCCCCTTCCGGGTGGATTCATTGCAAGAAAAAAAACAAGAACAAAAATGACCATACTTCTAGTACAAAAATGAAACGAAACAGGAACAGAAACAGCTTCTATCTTCAGCTCACATAAACAATTAGTTGAACACAAACGTAACTGCAGCAGTCCCTTTTCTCAAAGGCAAACTCTCTTGCTTTCAGTGCTGTTTCACCAAAACTCTTAAACAGCTATTCTAGCATAGAGACGTGACATGGTCTGCTACAGACAGCGTACAATCCATTTCTTCTGGGGTTTGTTCCATAAGAAATTCTATTGGCATTTCTTCACACTCACCCCCAGCTAAGTATTCTTGTGGATTATTATACGTCCCTCCAAAGAGCAGTCTCTCTTCACTGCCTGGAGACTTCCCTTCGCCCGTTGCTACAGAGCAGGGTGGAAGATTACCACATATACTGGAGTTTGCTATAGGAGAGCCCCACAAACTCTGGCAGTCACAGGGAAAACTTTTACATTCAGTTTCTCTGCTATAAGGTTTATACAGCCTACCTTCCGGCTTTCTCACTCAGGAACCTCTCAGCACAGCTGGGTCAATAAGGCTTTCACAGCACGGCTGCGTTCTCCTGCCTTTTACCCTTTGCTTTCTCTCTGACATATAAATGTCCTCTGGCCAGGATGTCTCTGCTTCCCTGGACCTGCAGCTTTCAACTTGGACACTTTCCTCTGGTCCCTTTCTCCAACTGGTTCCCCAACCAGTCCTCCGACCAAGGCTTCCTTCAGTCCTGCAGCTGGGTCTCTCATCAACTCTCCTGCTGAGGAGACTCCTGGTTCTGAGTCCTCTCCTTCCTGTTCCTGTTCCTGTTCTTGTTCTTGCTTTCCTTGTTCTCGTTCTTGCTTTCCTTGTTCTCCCTCTTGCTGTTCTCTCACTATCCTCAGGTGAGTTATTTTTATGTGCGTGTGTCCTAGGGCTTAACTGCACCCCGCCCTCATCCAGCTGCCTCTCATTACACACTGAGCTCGGGGCTTGTTTGCAGTTTGGGCGTGTTCTCTCCCCTCCTGACACTCTTTGTTTACGTTGCTCATGGCAACCCTGGTCCATGTGCTTTTCTATGCTGTCAGTTTCAGACACACTTTCTTCAGCTTCACCCAGATCCATAGCTTCTGGAAGATCCACTACATTACAATGTGAGAGTAAAGGTCCTGATACAATGCTATTTGTGTTTCTCCATATGGAACACTTTTCTTTTCACGACCCCTCCGTAGCTGTAGCTCCGCATCTGGGAACCACAAAAACCGTGCAGTAATATCTCCGTTTATTTCCAGGAGGCTTCTGTTTGCTCCCCCTCACCAGCAACCTGCAGGGCTCTTGGAGTCACAGAAATCCGCACTCAAAGCAATGAGAAGGGAATCTAAGAGATAGCAATAAAATACCACACACTTCTATATAGATACACCAAAGCTTTGCGGAGAGAAACAAATAGAAACAAGTTCTCTTTGTTTACTCTAACTATTAGCTATGGTTTACTTTATTTATAAGGCTCTTTTGGAGGATACAGCATAATTTCACTTTATTATTCTACGTCAGGTATTACGTATTCATCGCATCATAGGTCCATTTCTAATCAGCATAGGTCAGTATGAGGAGACATACATGTATTCCAAGACATAACTGTTTACTGCTGACTGCTTGATATCTAGTAACCCTGAGACTGAAAGGCTAGAGGACAGCCTGCCCCTTTTCTTATTTACAGGACTTGTACCTCTTCACCTACTTAGTAAGCAAATATATGAAGTTTATTTCTAAGCAAAGTTCTGAACAAAATTAACTTTCTCAGGTTTTCTTTGACAGTCTGATAGTGTACACCACCCTGTACAGACAAGCTTACTTTCAACCCAGTGCCCAGTGTGCCCTCTTAATTTCCATAGTCACCATCTGTGATTCTTGCACCTCTCCTTTCAGTAGTTCCATACAGGTTGCTCTTACCACTGCTTCCACATTTTCCTCACTCAAAGCTTTGGGCACACTATTACTTTTCCTTTTATTACACAGGTCTGCGACTAAAAAGCTGTTTGATTATTTTCATTTAATTTCCATGTATTTTGGTGTGCTGAAAACAAATAAAATATTGAAAAAACTCCTAGACGTCATGATTTGCCACAACATGCAAAATTGTCTTCAAATTTGTCATATTTTTTCAAATTACTATTAATTGAAATTACTATTAATTAATTCACATAAGTGCATTTAAGATATAAAATACCAAAAAAACCTTAAAAGGGTTGTCCAAGTTATGTAAAAAAAATATAGCACTGTAAATCTGGTCAGCAATATATACATAAGCTAAGCAAGTTTTTAAGTCCGTGCTTCTAATGGTAGAAGGGGTTAATCTTTCCTGAAGAATCCAGTGGAAGGAAGAGTCAGGGCAGATAGCAGCAGCTCCGGTCACTGCAGGGGGGCGTGGCCAGCACTGTGATGTCTCGTGTACAGACACACAGCTGCTCTCTCCTGCATACCACACTTGTGCACGAATCATCATCAGTTTCTTGGTTCTAGGCTGTTCACACTTTTTCATTGCAATTCGTGTTAGCTCGTCATTCTTTAACCGTTATGTTATGGCTCCGCGAAAGTGTATTAGTTCGCCAGACAGTTTCTGTTTCATCTGTGGTGAATATACAGTGTTGAAGCAACAGCAGAATATTACAGACTTTGTGAAAAAAGTATACTTTGCATACTTTGGACTAAAAATTGGAGATCAAGATAGTCTGGGCGCCTCATAAAGTGTACAGACAGTGTGTTGAGGACCTCCGAAACTGGTTCAAGGGTAAGAAAAATCTTTCCGTTATGGGATTCCTATGGTATGGCGAGAGCAAAAGAACCATAGTGACGACTGTTACTTTTGTTCATGCGATGTGAAAGGGTTTAATTCCAAATGGAAGCATTCCATTTCATACCCCAATCTTCACTCGGCAATT
This sequence comes from Ichthyophis bannanicus, assembly GCA_033557465.1. NCBI lineage: Eukaryota > Metazoa > Chordata > Amphibia > Gymnophiona > Ichthyophiidae > Ichthyophis > Ichthyophis bannanicus. The sequence goes on from CM066031.1 coordinate 843,846,468, forward strand.
CATCCCATCCCCCATGGCACAGACATACCAGTACCCAAGCCCCCTGCTACCTTGGAAGAGATACCTAGCTCCGATGAAGGTGAAGTCATACCTGAACCAGATGACGAATCAAGTTCTGACTTTGAAGATGATAGAAGACCAAAATTGTTTTCTCAGGAGGAGATGAATGATTTGGTAAGAGACTTGAATCTTCCCAAAGATGCCACTGAGTTACTCGGATCAAGGCTGAAAAGCAGGAATTTATTGTTGCCAGGAGTGTCATCTTCATGGTTCAGACATCGTGAAAAGGAGTTCGTTCCTTACTTCGCCCAGGAAGACAAGTTGGTTTATTGCATCGATGTCGAAGGTCTGATGGGTCAATTTAAAATCCAATATGATTCAGAGCAATGGCGTCTTTTTATAGATTCTTCAAAAAGAAGTCTCAAAGCAGTTTTACTCCACAACGGTTTCTACGCTTCCATACCTGTAGGTCATTCCGTGCACTTGAAGGAAACCTACGAGAACTTGGAATTGGTTCTTCGTAAACTTAAATATGAAGACCATGGTTGACAAGTGTGTGGGGACTTGAAGGTCTTGTGCATGCTGCTCGGGCAACAAGCTGGGTATACCAAATATCCTTGTTTTCTGTGTCTATGGGACAGTCGAGACCGACAAAATCACTGGACCAAGAAGAGTTGGCAGCCAAGGGTGCTAACAGTCGGTGAAAAAAATGTCCTCCGAGAAATTTTGGTACCTTCCCATAAAGTTCTTCTACCATCTCTCCACATAAAATTGGGATTGATGAAGCAATTTGTAAAATCACTTCCAAGAGATGGAGAATGCTTCAAATACTTGGTCAACATGTTTCCAGGCCTGTCAGAGGCAAAATTGAAGGGAAGTTGTGCTCGTCAGACCAGACATTAGAAGGCTTATAGTTGATCAAGAGTTTGTCAATACCATGACGGATCCTCAAAAAGAAGGGTGGATTGCATTTAAAGAAGTCGTACAGAAATTTTTAGGCAATAACAAAGATTCTCACTACAAAAAGATCGTCGGATGAATGCTGAAAGCATTTCAAGCTTTAGGTTGCCTGATGAGTTTGAAAGTGCATTTCCTCCAGTCCCACCTTGACTACTTTCCTGAAAATTTGGGAGCTGTGAGTGAGGAACAAGGTGAACGATTCCACCAAGACATTAAAGAGATGGAAAGGAGATACCAGGGAAAATGGAGCATTACAATGATGGCAGACTACTGTTGGATGCTTCAGAGAGACATTCCAGATGCTACTCACAAGCGTAAATGCACCAAGAGGAGCCTCACAAAGAAGAAGAATCGAGTTTAGTGTGTGTAGGTGAGCTCATTTCAGTTCAAAAAAGGATTTTCATGAAAATATTGTAATAAAACTTTAATTTTATAAGTCTATTTCCATTTATTTTGAGGTATTGCCTTATTTAACATAGTTACCTAAATTGTCAGGAAACGTGATGTCCTATGACAAAATGGAGGTCATTTTCGGATTCAGCGCACCAAAAAACATAAAGATTACGTGGAATAACCAAAGCAGCTCTCGAAAACAATTTTCTTGCAGACCTGTTATCTTCCAGCCTTTTCAGTAATGAGGCCTGTTACTTATGTCTTGTCAACCACACACTGCAGATTGAGAACTTCCACATGTTTCTCCATACAGTCCCACATTTAGAGAAACAGCCCCCCTTGCTCTCTGATGTCACTGTGAATATTGTCGATTTTGCTCATCACTTCCTCCCTCATCACTCAGAATTCAGTGGCCAGCTCCTCAAAGCCCCAAAGAGACCCTTTTAATAAAGGTCACATCAAGCCCAGTTTGTCCCTCCTCCACCTCCCTCTTAAGCATCAGACTTCACTGACACCATGTTTGCAGAGGACTCCGCATGAAGGCAGTCCTTGCTAACCAGACACTGCAGCACTCTGGGCTTTTCCTTAGTGTCCACTGATTTAGTTTTTGCTGCCATCACATGATTGATACCTCACACCAACCAGGATCACTTTCTCAAACCCTTTTGGACCTTTATATGGAACAATATGTTCAAATTGGCATGCAGGTTTACTTGTTACCCACTTATTTAAGTACTCCTGCTGGAATTCTGCAAACAAAATTCATGCTTCTGGGCCAAAAGGTCTGGCGTATGCCAAATTCTGAATGCTTTGTTGGTCAGAATTTATTTATTTTATTTTATTTAACTATTTCTTTTATACCGCCCCTTCCAGAGATCAAGGGCGGTTTACATATAACAGATTAACAGTCTTGTACACAATTTGTATATCAAGAATAACAAAACATATTGTTTTTGAGTTATACTTAACTTAAAAATACAATGCAGAAAAAAAAATTCACAAAAGTGCAAAATTTTGCAGTACTGTGTGCAGAATTCCAGCAGGAGTATTTAAGCAACTGATTCTAAGTAGCCACTTCTACTGAGGGAACTAGGATTCACTATTTTACACAGTCATATTGTTGCTATTATGTACATCATTGTGTCTCAAGAAGCATGGCGTTATTTTCTAGCCTTCGTATTACATAAGAAAAGACTGGTTTCAATTAAAAATGGTGATATGGTAAGAACTTCACAAACCTTTCTACGCACTATAGATGTAGTTACCATGACAAGCTAGACATAAAAATGCAAACTAACTTAATCGTTCTTTGTATTAAATTTATGCAAGTTAAAATTTAAACTAAAGCTGTTAGTCTAAGTAATGCAAAAGTAAAATGCTTTCTCATATATATGGCAGGAAACATTTGAGATTGATACAGACGCTGAAGCCTTTTCAGTAATGAGCCTTACAGAGAATCTGACTCAGGCTTTGAAGGGATATTGTTTTAAGCAGAAAGCAATCTCCAAGGCAACTGAAATAAATGTAAGTAGTATCTTTTTTTTTATACCACTGGTAAGATAATGCAATGAATGTCTATGTTTATAAACAATATTTAGTGCTGTATGCACGAGTTCAATTAATTTGGGGTTCTTCTGGAGTAAGCTTGTCATGCAAGGGAAAAATAAACTAGAACCTGTACAGTAATTTAATTCACATAAGAGCTAATATTTTGTGTAATATATAAGAGACATGTTTTACATACCATCATATTGTAATGCTGTTAAGAGCACTGCAAGGAGAGTCTGTTGAAATCATAGTTAGATGCCCAAATCACAAGGTGTTATTGCTGCTTATTTTGTTAGCTTTTTTTTATTATTATTAATCCCCTCCAGGTTCTGCCCAGCCATTGCAGTTAGTCCTTGATTAGGAACCACAGCTTGGCCTTAGAATTTAACCTGAGGTCTCAGAGTAGGCACACACAGTCCATCCCCCCACACCCCCATGCTGGCTTCAAAGCTGCTATGAGTGTCCTTACCTTGGAACAGGCTGCTCATTATTGGCTGGCCTGGGGAACATACAGACCACTTGAAATGGTAGCAGAGGGCTATACAAAATTAGGAATAAGTGATACACTGCTCACCCCTCCTGCCTTAAGTCATCCCACCTCACGTTCCTCCCCCCTCCAGTTCCTTCCCCCTCCACACACACACACTCTCTCTCTCTCTCTCTCTCTCTCTCTCTCTCTCTCTCTCTCTCTCTCTCTCTCTCTCTCTCTCTCTCTCTCTCTCTCTCTCTCTCTCTCTCTCTCTCTCTCTCTCTCTCTCTCTCTCTCTCTCTCTCTCTCTCTCTCTCTCACACACACACACACACACGCACACACACACTTTCACTCTCACAAATACATACTCGCTTCACCCCCCTTGACCTCCTAAACATGTAATATGTGGCTAGATATTGAGCCAAACTTAACTCCAAAGTAAACTACATCCTTTTGAGTAGTAACCCCCCGAAATCATGCAGTTGGCTGTGGTGTGAGGAAATGCAAGAATGCAGTAATACTATGATTTTGTTTCAGAAGCGCTAAGCATAAAACTAGTACTGTATGCACAAATATGCAGGAGATACTTGGATCTTGTCCTTTGATTGTAAGTTTTCTCCTCCTTTTAGGTGGAATATGCTAACCGGCTCAAGGCCCAGCAATGGCAACGAGAAGCAAGATGGGCTAAACAGTTTGCCCAAGCAGCAAACCAAGCCATAGCTCAGGCTGCATTCTTGGCTCTTCAGTACAATTCTATGACAAATTGGAATACAGGAGCCGCAGGTATTGTATATATTTTCTTAATATAAAAGATTTAATTTGGTTATTGGAGTTTAGTTTAATAGAACAGAATATGAATTCTTTTTTAAAGAAAGAAAATACAAATTTTAATTGGCAAATGATCTTTTACATGTTCCATCACCCAAAGGAATAGTTAAAAAGCACCATTTAAAGGGTCTCTTCTAGTGCAGCTCCTGTTTTTTGGAAACACTTAACCAATAATGTTCATCAAGTGGAAAGGTACCACAGTAATATTCAAAATGGTATTTTTCTTTTTCTTTTTATAATTTATCCTATGTATATTGAGTTTCCATCTGCATCTGTATTTACTTTGGGTCTTTTATTTTAAGACCTTTGTTACTGAGTTTTTTTAATATGCTTTGATTTATATTCAGTTTTTATATTATAAAACCATAGCACAAGATAGCAAATAGCCACTATAGTGGTGTTCTATAAAATTAGCTGTTTGCTTGCTGTTTCTGCTTTTACTATATATTCTGTTCTTCAGCACTTTTGTCCTCTTCTTTTCCAAGAGCCTTATTTAATGATATGTAGTCTGAATTATATACTTTATGGGATTTATTTACAATGTGCTCTGAAACTAAACCTGAAAGGAATCCCAGACATTGTAATGTGAAATGAATGTGTGGAATGTTAAGGATTAGAAGCAGGCAAAGTTAGATGTGTTTGATGTAAAGTAGAGAACTAAAATCTTTAAGTGACAAACATAAGATTTAAAAAACAGTGTGTTAACTTTTAGATATGGATGTATTGTCTATGATCATCAGTTGTAAGATTTAATGCTTTAATTCCAGTGTTCTTACACCTGATGTAGCAACTGTCTTACATGTTTTCAAATGTTTGTCTGTTTTTCAGGAAAAGGCAACTGGAACGCCACGCAGCAGAACCAACAGCAACAGTTGCCGCTTAATTTAGCAGCTAATAACTCTAATCCACAGCTCATGATGCAAAACGAGAATCAGAGATTAATGATGCAAAATCGTGGCCATTCTGAATATAAGAATGCAAATCATAAATTAATGATGCCAAATCAGCAAGGCCTTATCGGTGTTGGAAATCAAAATCCAATGATGCAGAATCAAGGGGGAGATTATAACCTCGGAGCTAAAAGTTGGAATAAGATCCCGTATACAGAGGGCAGTCTAAGTCGGGAATCCATGATGCTTAAGCAGCAAGCTCAGTTTATTTCAGACTCTATAATCCATAACCAACAAGTTAAGCCAGTTCAGAATACATTAGAAGGCATTCGGCGTCCTCAAGTTGGAATGCAAGAACAAATAATGCCGTATGCTTCAAGAATTAACATCATTCAGGACTCTGTGCTATTAAATAGACAAGCTCAGCAGATGCAGCATAATTTACAAAGTGGAAACTCTATTCAGGCGTCTATGATGCAACAACAAAGAGCTCAGAGGGCTTTGAATACTTTGCCTTTGCCTTGTCCCATTCCACCTTCTGAACCTTTCAGAAATTTGTCCAGTTGGGATAAAGCATATAATCGCCCTGATTTTCCATTAGCCTCAGCTCGTGGCATCTCTTCATTTCCCCCTAGTGGATCTAAAATCTATGATAACGAAAGGCTTTTTGCAGCCAGAGATGCAAACTGGATGCAAAAACCCATAGATACACAAAGAAGAGATTTACCAGTTCCAAGAGGGTATCCTTTTGCAGCAGCAACCGACTATTTGTCTGATGAGGCCTTTTCTTCTCGTTTCCTTGATAGGTCTAAAAAAAATGATTTGATGCTTGCACACTTTCCAGTTCAGGCTAAAAATATTTCTGCTAGGCCCCAACAAATTCCTCTGGAACCACATATGATTCCTGATCCTGTTAATTTTCCTTCTGCTGATTCATTCAGAAAGTTCCCACAAGATGCTAGATCCAATATATTAATGGAAAAACATTCCATGAATCTTCCTCCTGAAATTGTGAATAGAGTTAGAGGAAAAGATGCATTTACAGCAACAGCGATTCTCAACCAGCTAGCATCATTTCACCCAGCATTGCAGAGTAAGCAAAATATTTAATTATAATGCGAAAATTTAGAAATCTAAAATGGTATCAACATAATGCTAGTAAAAACACAACAAAAAACTTTTAGGGAGCTGATTTTCTAAAGAGTGCGTGTTGAGTGCATGTTTTATTACTTACAGAACATAGTAAATGACCGCAGATAAAGACCAGCATGGTCATCTAGTCTACCTAGTAATTTGGAAGTTATTCATATTTGTTTTGATTCCATTCATCTGGCTATATAGTTCATTAAACGTAAAAGGGTAATTTTATAATAAGCCACCTAGGTAAACTAGCTGACGTGGTGGCTAGATTGAAGTCATGGGCGTACATCTGCTTAGGAGCAGGTGAAATGCTAGTGTGGAAAATACTTGCATACATGCATATTTTTATAGAGTATCTGCATAACTCATGACTCTACCTGCAATCCACCTAAACTCCAAGAATATGCATGTATGTGAGTCACATAAAAGTATACATCTTTGCACTGTGCATACTTTTATATAAATAACCCATTGGGTAATTTTGTAGAAAACCTTTAATTTGCATAAAGCAGGGTTTTAATGTGAAAAAGTTACTCCCTTTATGTCAATTAAAAATATACCCCTAAGACCAGGATAAAACTGTTACTATAAGGTAACTCCCACCTCAGACACCTAATGAAAAATGCTGTTAATTTACGAAGGGGCATGGGAAAGAGGTGGGGAGGGCAGCCTGTTAATATATATTGCTATCATACATGTTACTTTTTCATATATCTGCCTACTTTGCTTTTGAAGGTGTACCATATTTCCTGGATTATAAGTCACCCCTGTTTATAAGTCGCAGTGGCAAAATTTGGCGTTTTCACAGATAAAATCATAGTATAAGTCATACCTGTGTATGAGTCGCTGGTACAAAAAGTAAAACGACAACACTAATGTTTCTTAAAACCGGATTTATTCTGTTTCACTTTCACTTTACAATAACACTCTTGAATAAAGTGCATAATAACAGCAGCTCATTCCACATCAGATTTGTTCTATATCGCTGTCGGCAAAGCTGTTGAAATCCTTATCTCTGGTGTCACTGTGAAATAGTTTTGCAGTTTCAAATGCCAGTTCATATTCGTTATTATCTTTGTCTTCATCTTCACGGTTATCGGGGCTGTTTAGTATCTCCAGGAACAAGCAGGAATGTAGTCATCACATATGGGTATCGTCGGTACCGACGGAGCCTGCGTGGGAACGCTCCCCAGCGTCCAATTAGAAAGATTTTGGGAGCATCCCACAGTGCCTGCGTGCTGCCTTCCCGCCTTTCCCAACTGCCTCTCTCCAGTTCTTCTTTTTCCGCGGAGCCAGCAGATCGTGTTCCTGTCACTGCAGAAGAATTCTTTTTTATTTATTTCTTTTTTGTGGTCGCGTCTGCCTTCCTCGACGCTTCACCAGTACCGCCGGTGTTTTTCTTCTTATTTCTGTCTAAAACAAATATATATATATTCTTTTTTCTTTTTCTTCAGATGCACGCGCCTTTTTGGGCCTTAAGCCCAAAAACCTTTCCTTACCATGGAGAAACCTGCCTCAGGTTTCAAAAAGTGCACCAAGTGTGGCGGTACCATTTCTGTCACAGACACCGATGAATGGTGTCTAAAATGTTTAGGTCCTGACCACTCCATCACGGATTGTATGTCCTGTGCCATGATGTCTAAAAGAGGTCGGCAGAACTGAGCTGCTAAGCTCAGTACCCTGTTTCCCTCTGATGCAGCTTTGGTGGCATCGAAGTCTTCCAGAGCTGCTTCTTCCTCCTGTGGATTTCAGGTAACTAAACATAAGTCCAGCCGGTCCTCAAAGGGTAGATCTCCTTCTAAGCATCGAGATGCCTCTGGCGTTGCCCTTGAGGATTCTGCACTGGCAAAATTACCCTGGCGGGAGGCTTCGGCTTCCAAAGCATTATCGGGGTTCCAGGATGTTCTCGAGGCCTCCACCTTGGCAGAACTACTGGTGTCATGCTCTGGGGTACCGGCGGTCTACTCTGCTACCGACATCCAGGCATTGGCAGCGTCGATAGACCAGAGAGTCATGGCTATCGAGCGCAGTCTGGCACCTCTCCTTGCGGCATCGACACCCTCGGAACCGCAACAGACAATTCCACCGGTATCGGCACCAGCACTGGTATCGGTACCGATAGCATCGGTGTCTGCTTTGCCAGTACCCAGTCATCCGATGACCTCCGGTACCGATAACCCAGTACCGACTTCGGTCGGTACGGGTATCGGGCTCTTCAAGAGCATCCGGACAGACGATACTTCGAGTCCTCGGAAGAATCTGAGGATTCTGACAGTTCTGTCGATGAAGCGATGCTTCTCCCAGAGGAGCCCTCCTCCCCCAAACGCAGGATGTCTCCTCCAGAGGATGTTTCCTTCCAGGATTTTATCAGGGAGGTGGCTCGGGGCCTGTCCATTACTGTGGCATCTGAAACAGAGCCAAGGGCCAAGGAGTTGGAAATTCTACAATATCCCAAAACTCCTAAGGAGGCAGCTACCTTGCCCATTCATTAGATTTTATATGATCTCATGTTAAGGATGTGGGAGACACCTCTTACCACCACTCCTTATTCTCGCAGACTGGATACTATGTATTGAGTCCCTCCTTGTCCTGGTTTCCATAAGACTCAGCTTCCTCACCACTCTATTGTAGTGGAATCAGCTATGAGAAGGATCAAGTGTGCAAAGAGGCATGCCTCTAATCCTCCAGGACGTGAGTGCAGAACCCTGGATGCTTTTGGACGTCGGGTCTTCCAAGCTTCCATGCTTTCTGCCAGGATCACTTCCTATAGTCTCTACATGGGAATGTTCCTGAAGGAGGTCACAGATGATTTAGAAGCTTTAAGTCCTATTCTTCCTGAGGATAGAAGACAGGATTTTCTCACTTTGGTCAAACATGCCCAAGATGTTTCTAAATTTTCCAACCGTGCAGCCTTTGACTGCTTTGAGTGCACAAGCAGAACCTCTGCTATTGCCATAGGTGCATGTAGAATTGCTTGGCTCCAGGTATCTGATCTAGAGCTCTGGGTACAAGACAAATTGGGAAATATCCCTTGTGAGAACCTGTTTGGTAAGGATTGGCAAGAAAAGGCCAATGAAATTGATGCTGAAAATTCCACCTTGGATAGATTATCCAAGTCCACTGCTGATCCTGCTAGAAAGAAATTGTTCAAAAACATTATTTTCTAAAAAGATGATATTTTATCCTGCTTATGTTCAGCAGGGACGTTCTGCAGGTCAGCTTTTCAGGAAAGGTCAGCAACCACCCAAACAGAAAAAAGCAAAGACTGCTAGGCCTCAGCCGGCCCAGCAGGCTCAGCCTCCACAGGACCTTTGACTTTCAACTAGAGAATTTAGCCTTCCTGGCTCTCCAGGGACCGGAGCCTTCCACCATTCCAGGAAGGTTATGTCATTTTGCCCCCAGATGGGGGCAAATAACAGCAGAGCATTGGACACTCTCCATCATAAAGGAGGGGTACAAGCTTCATTTCTCAAGCATGGCCCCTCACACAATGATAAAGCAGTTCAATTCTCCGACCTCTCTCATCAACCTGTTAGGTCAGGCGGTCACCATCCTTCTTGCCCAAGGGGCAATAGAAGAAGTACTCATTCATCAGCAGGGTACAGGGTTCTATTCCCCTTATTTTCTTATCCCAAAGAAAACAGGGTGTTACAGACCTATCTTAGACCTCAGAGAATTGAACAAATTCCTTGTCAAGGAGAAATTCAAGATGATTTCTCTCGGATCTCTGCTGCCATACCTTCAGAGTCAGGATTGGCTTTGTTCTCTAGATCTCAAGGATGCGTACACCCATGTTCTCATCCATCCAACCCACAGAAGGTTCCTTCGGTTCCTTTTTCAGCAGAAGCACTACCAATACAGGGTGCTTCCTTTTGGCCTGGCCTCAGCACCAAGGGTGTTCACGAAATGCATGGCTGTAGTAGCAGCATTTCTACGCACTCTAGGAATATTCGTCTTCCCTTACTTAGACGACTGGCTCATTTGAGCACCAACAAAGTCAGAGGCCAGGACTTCTGTATCCTGCACGATGCGTATCCTTCAGTATTTAGGGCTGGTAATAAACATCCCAAAATCCAATCTAACTCCCACTCAGTCTTTAGAGTTCATAGGAGCTCTGCTGGATACCAAAAAGGCAAGGGCCTATCTCCCCCAGGCCCGCTGCCTTCGCATGGTGCAGTTAGCTTCTCAAGCAGTGCTAAAGCCTCATCTCACTGCCCGAGAAATGCTACAACTACTAGGCCACATGGCATCTACTGTGCATGTGGTTCGCTATGCTTGCCTTCATATGAGGGCAGCCCAGTGGACTTTATCCACTCAAGGTACCCAGGCATCAGGATGCCTGTCAGACAAAATAGCAAACACAAGTCGCCTTATTTTGTCCCTCCAGTGGTGGAAGTCCACTCAAAACCTGTTGCTGGGGTCCCCTTTTCAACAACCCTTACCCCAAGCAACTCTCACAACAGATGCTTCTCCAATGGGTTGGGGAGCTCATCTGCAAGACCTCTCCACCCAGGGCACCTGGTCTCCACAGGAGAGTCATCTACATATCAATCTCTTGGAGCTCAGAGCAATCTTCCTTGCTCTGCAAGTGTTCCACACCCTGCTCAGCTACGAGACAGTCCTCATTCATATGGACAATCAAGTAGCCATGTTCTACATGAACAAGCAGGGGGGAACAGGCTCTCTGTCGCTTTGCAACGAAGCTTTGCGACTATGGGCCTGCGCCAGAAAGCATCAGATTCATCTTCTGGCAGTGTATCTTCCAGGCATTCAAAACTCTTGGGCAGACAGACTCAGTCGAGTTCTGTTTCCACACGAGTGGTCTCTGCATGCAGACCAGGTGGCTAGGATATTTCAACTTTGGGGAACCCCGGACATAGACCTCTTTGCAAGTCCGTGGAATGCCAAACTTCCCTGGTTCTGTTCCAGAATTCCGGCTCAGGGGGCTCATGCCAGGGATGCTTTCCTCCTTCATTGGGGTCAAGACTTCCTGTATGCCTTTCCACCCATTCCCCTAATTCCCAAAAACCTCTTCAAGCTTCAGAGACACAGAGGCCATATGATTCTCATAGCTCCACATTGGCCACGGAAAGTGTGGTACCCTCTGCTTCTACATCTCTCTCAAGCTCTCTCCCTGGAGTTAGGGTCTGCTCCAGATGTCCTATCTCAGGAGGACAGAATGTTATGGCATCCCAATCTCCAGTCCCTGCATCTCAGGGCTTGGTTGCTGAAGGCCTAGATCTCCAAGATCTTAATCTTCCTCGGCAAGTAAAAGATATTCTTTTTGCTTCCAGGAAGCCTTCCACAAGACGCTCTTATGCTTTTAAGTGGAAAAGGTTTACCATATTGTGTTCGCAGAAGGGTCTTAACCCCCTTGCGATACCTCTGGAATCATTGCTGGAGTATCTCCTTCATTTATCCAATGCAGGACTTAAAACTAACTCAGCAAGAGTCCATTTGAGTGCTATTGCAGCTTCCTTTAAGCCTCTAAATGGACAACCTATTTCCTCTCATCCTCGTATAGCAAGATTTATGAGAGGCCTTCTTCTAACTAAGCCTCCCATTAGGCCACAACCGGTGGCATGGGACTTAAACCTGGTTCTTGGTCAGCTCATGAAGCCACCCTTTGAACCTTTAGTTACTACCTCATTGAAATTCCTTTCTTGGAAGGTTATCTTTCTCATTGCAATCACATCAGCACGCTGCATTAGTGAGTTGCAAGCGCTAGTAGCTGATCCACCTTATAAGAGGTTCCATCATGACAAGGTAGTCCTCAGGACTCATCCACACTTTATGCCAAAGGTGGTCTCGTCTTTTCATCTAACCAAGCGGTCTACCTACATGTGTTTTTTCCAAGGCCTCATGCATCAAATGCAGAGAGGAATCTTCATACCTTGGACTGTAAAAGAGCTTTAGCCTTTTACTTACAAAGAACACAGCAACATAGAAAGTCCTCTCAACTCTTTGTTGCTTTTGATCCTTCTCATTTGGGACTTCCAGTCTCCAAGAGAACACTCTCTAACTGGATTTCTCAGTGTATTTCCTTCGCCTATCAGAGTAAGAACCTTTCTCTGGAGGGCCATGTCACAGCTCACAATGTGAGGGCCATGGCAGCCTCAATGGCTCATCTGCACTCTGTGTCTATCGATGACATCTGTCGAGCAGCCACTTCGGCCTCGGTTCATACCTTCACAGCCCATTACTGCTTGGACAAGGACTCCCACCGGGATGCCTTGTTTGGTCAGGCTGTTCTCCAACACCTGTTCCATACCTAATCAACTCCTACCCACCATCCCTGGTAGGATGCCAGAGATCCATGGGGGGAAGTGGAGCCCTGTTCAGGGACACACAACTTCTGGGGTCTCTCCCTGGCACCTAAAGCTAGGGAGTCCCCATATGTGATGACTATATTCCTGCTTGTTCCTGGAGATAGCATAGTTACTCACCTGTAACAGGTGATCTCCGGGAACAGCAGGAATTTAGTCCTCACAACCCACCCACCTCCCCTAGGAGCTGTATCTCTCTATCTCTTTCCTTTCCCTCTCTCTCTCTCTTTGTCTCAGCTTTAAAACTCAACTGGAGAGAGGCAGTTGGGGAAGGCAGCACGCAGGCTCTGTGGGATGCTCCCAAAAGCTTTCTAATTGGACGCTGTGGAGCGTTCCCGTGCAGGCTCTGTCGGTACTGACGATACCCATATGTGAGACCTAAATTCCTGCTATTCCCGGAGATCACCTGTTACAGGTGATTAACTATGCTATCTCAGCCTTCCCAAAACCTGATTCGATTATTTTATCACTCACACCTCCCCCCCCTTCCCGCACAGTTGCAGCCAACCCAGTAACTTCTGCAAAAGTGGCATGGCACATACTGCCGGTAGCCATGAAACTGTGTTCTGTGCCACATCCAGTTTTCCCATAGGCAACGCAACACAGCTTTGAATCTTCTCTTGACGGAAATGTCATGTGGTTGAAGCATTTTTGTCATACCACCAGGTATAATAACTGGGACAGTTTCAGAGATTTTATTTTCTTCTTTGTCTTCAGTGAAATGGGCTCTCATGCTATCCATGACAAGTAGCACTTTCTGTCTCGTGAAAAATTCATCCGGCTGTTTTCTAAAACAGCACTGCAGCCATTTCAACATCATACTCTCATCCTTCCATCCGTTCTCATTCACATCAGCCATAACTTGGTTGGTAGAGTTTCACATGGCATTATCTTCCTTTTGAATATAATAGTTGGCAGCTTCTTTCCACTTGCTCAGCAGGCCAGCACCACTGTAAAGTGTGTCTTCTCGTGTCCAGTGGTTCTAATATTTATTGTTCAAACCCCCTTTTGACTGTCCATTCTCCCTAATGGGATGTCTCAGGTTAGGGGAACCTCATCCATGTTGATTATGAAGTCCAGTGTCACTGTGTATGCAATGATTTCTTCCATTTCATTCCTCCAGTCCAGTCCCCAGCACCTTTGGGTATTCACGCCCCTCCAGCAGCTTGGAGACACTGAGCATGTCATGATCTTTATGACTTTCCCTTAGATATGCTGTTGGCTTCACCCCCAGCCTTCAGTATCTCAGTCTCCAAGCAGCTGGAGAGAAGTGATTCCTAACCAGGACTCATTGAAGGAACAAATAGTTTTATTTTTCTTTAAATTATTCCAAAATGATTTCTATCTAAAGGCAAATCTTACAGCTGAGACATGAGCACTGGTCCACACAGCAGGAGCAGGTCAGATTGGGGCTACTACTTTGCAGCTCAGCACTGCGATCCTGAGGCTGAAGTGTAAAAAAAAACAACAAAAAATAAGAGCCCATCGGCAGGACCGCTACTACTCCCCTGAAGGGGGGGGGGTGGTATGGGAGAGTGCTCAATGGGTCATGGCAGGCCAGGGCAGCAGAGACCAGTGCTGTGTCAAGGCCCAAGTGCTCAGACATGTTGACAGTGAGTTAAAGGCAGCAACAGCATTCAACAGGAGACCAAGTATATTGGAGGCTTTTGCCTCTCGTGGCCGAAGCCTGGAGGAGTCAAGCCGGACAGGGCGATACTTGACAACCCAGGAAGCATCTGTGTAAGGCAACGGCAGAGAGCCAGTGTGTGCTGAGACCGTGTGGTTTTCGCAAGTGGGGATAGAGGCGGCCATTTTAAAAGTGTGGGAGCCAGGGACCGAAGCAGCAGCCACGCTGTAGGAAGACGGGCCCTAGAAAAGTGGGTTTGCACCGTTCCCTGAGGGGTTTGGCCCTTAATAAGCTTGGCGGGAAGTAGAAGACCCCTAGGACAGACAGACTGAAGTAAAAAAACAAAACAAACAGTAAGACAGACCTGTGGGTCACACAGGGGCTCAGTTTCGACAGCTGGATTTTGCAAAGGCTGTAAGGTGGAATCCAGGTCGGCAGAAGTAAAGTTGCAGGGGGACGGTTTTGGCAGATCTCCTGACAAAGGCACCCAAGGGCAAAGGGAAGAAGGGGGCAAAGGGAAGAAGGAAGCAAAGATGAAGGGCGTGAAAGACCTGCAATTGGTATTGTAAAAGGGGGTGCTTGTTATGAAGGTACCACCATCTTGGCAAGTATGCAAATTAACTGTCTTGTAAAGAATTGTGGTTATTGAAGTCCATTCACACAAAGCTTGCCTTTTTAAAATAATGAAGACTCTTGTAGTTGGTCGAGTGTAAGGCAAAATTAGAATTTATTTATGGGGTGAATATCCCACACACAGATATGCTTGGTAACACTGTCCAGATAACTTCTCCAGGGTTTATTCAACACAAAATAAGGCAACTAAAAATTCTTATGCAAATAAGAATCAAAGTCCTTTATGGAACAGAAAGGCTTCTTTCAGCCACTGCTAATAAACTCCTTAGCAGTGCTGGGGAAAAACAAATCAAAAAGGAAAACTTCTTTATACTAAAACATAGCTCACTTTCTCCATACAGAAAAGAACTTTTAAAACCCACGTGTGCACGGCTTCTGCTGAGCTCTCCTCTACCAACAGGTGACAACTGCAATCAGTAGCTTGATTTCAGCACACGTGCAAACTTTCCAACAAAGCTTTTTCTTTTCAGCAAAAATTTATTGGAAGCCAATATTTAGAATGTTTCCTTTTGATGTTTGCTCTGATATTTAGGATTTTCCTAAAATAACAACCACTCTAGCTCCCCTAGGGACTTTCTGCATACTGGTGCATTCTGGAACATGTAATCTTTTAGGGAAACAAGCTGTCTTATTTCTATAACCTGCCAGCACAGGTCCCTTGATCAGAGTAAATTCTCCTATTTTGTCATTACTCCCTGAGCTTTGATAAGCTTCCTTATCACAGTATGCAATCTGGGAGATTTCTCACCAGACTTTGTGCTCCTACTGCATAAAGCATTTTGTTTGAAGCAAGGAGTACCAGAGAAGACGGTACCTTCAAGCAGTGGGGCTAAGTGCCCATAGACGCCATTAGGGCACTGGAAGAAGAAGACAAGGAGCCTGGTCCCAGTAAGCGTTGGGTGGGGAGGACAGTGTCTGGAAGGACACTCCACAGAATGTGGAAGACTGAGATGAGGAAGACCTCCAGGAGGAAGGTTTGGAGAAAGGTAAGATTCTGCAGTCTGACGAATCCCACATTATACGAGTATTCTATTGGGAGGAATTGGCGGCCTTGACTGCGCAGTCAGGTAAGGCTTTGAATTTTTGCATGGAGGCACTGGAGGAAGAGGAGCTTCTAGAGGATCCGCTGTTCCAAGCCATGCATTAAACTCAGAAGATCTTTCCCTTGCATAGACTCGTGCGGCGCATGATTCAGGAGAAATGGGAAGGACTGCTGAGGGGTACTTGAACGATGACTCTGTTGTACCCTCTCCCAGAGCGAGATAGAGAACTTTCGTGCACCTAGAGTGGATGCAGCGGTTTCTGTGGTGCTGAAGAAGACCACAGTAGCAATAGAGGGTAGTACTGTCCTGAAGGATTTTCAGGATCGAAAGCTGGAGACTCTATTGAAGCAGACATTCTCCAGTAACAAACAGGAAGTCAGTCCTCACTTATGGGTGACATCGGCATCGACTGAGCCCGCGCGAAGCAATTCCCCAGCTTTCAAAGAAAGTCTTTGGGATTGCTGCCACGCATGTGTGGTCCTCTTCCCGCCCAAAGGTGCCATCTTGCTCAGTCTCCCTTTATCCACGGAGCACCTTCAGACATACATCCTTGTCCCTCGGAAAACTTGTTTCGTTTTCGGCCTCTGGGCCATATTTTTTCCGGTAGCACCAATCCTCTTCCGTCCTCCCATGCTCTCCTTTTCCCTCGAGTGAGGGGATATCCTTCCTGTTGAAGAGTTTTTCCTTTTTGCGAGCTTCGTGACCTTTTTTCTCTCCCAACTGCAGACCACAAACGTCCTCAACCTACTAGCAGTGCCCTTTTTGCCCCAATGACCACCAGTTTTAAAAAAATGCGACACATGCTCCAAAAACATGTTGCTCGTGGACACCCATGACTGTTATCTTCAGTGTTTTGGGGCCGACCATGACCCGGAAGTCTGCTCTCTGCAAGAAAATGTCCTCCAAGGCCCTGCTCAGTGGTAAGTAGAAGTCCAATGACATTTTCCGGAAGGTGGCCCCAGAATCCTCAGTGGCACCCTTGGTCGTCCTTCTGCTGGTAGGATCCCCCACTTCGGCTCCATGCTCTCTGTGGCATTCCGACCAGGAGTCCCCTGAAGTGGAGCGACGTAAAAAGAAGAAGCCTCTAAGTCGCTGTCGGGGGCTCCAGTCAAGCATGAGCGCTCCCACACTCGGTCGCTCAGCCCCCATGGCGTTCCCGAGAGTTGGACAAGGAGCAGCCTCTTAAGATAGCTCATATGGACACGGAGGCCTCTGGCAATGGCGCCCAGTCTCCTGAAGGTCATCCTGGTGAGTACCTCCTCTCCTCCTCCACACCAGATCTGGTAGCCCCAGTGTCGGCGTCACAGGGTCCCGCGCCTGCGTTGGAATCCTGAATGCTGGCACTAGAGCACAGCGTTTCTGCCTTCTTAGCTGCCCAGCAGGCGCTCATGCCCAGCACAGCTGGCTTGCGCCTCGAGACCGAGGCTCCCTCGAGAGGGACACCAAAATCCGCCCTGGAAAGCCCCGAGCGCCGTAGGCCTCATGAGTGTCCTCGGCGCTGGTCTCGCTCGCCTTCCTGGTCCTCGGGAACAAGATCCTCCAAGGCCTCTGGCTCCAAGCGGACCTCGGCCTCTGGATGGGGTGACCTGCCCGAGTTGGACTCCTCTTCAAACCTCTTTGGCTGGGAGTCGGATGGGGATACTTCCCCGAGACCCGTCCCCACCTGCCTATCAGAGGCGTTCACCACCCGAGGCACATCGTTTCTGGCGTTCGTGCGAGACATGGCACAGGCCCTCAGCCTAGCTAAGCAGACTGAGGAGGAGCTGCGAGCTGAGGAGCTCGATATTCTGCAGTATGAGTCCCCACCTCGGGAGTCACTTACTGTCCCAGTTCCTCCCATATTGTCAAGCTGCTTCTCCACATGTGGCAGACACCTGCTTCGGTCCCCATTTTGAGCAAGCGCCTCGATGCCATGTAGAGGATCCAGTGTGGCCCGGGGTTCCGAAAGACCCAGCTTCCGCACACTTCCATGGTTGTGGAATTGGCAATGCGGAAGCAAAAAAGCCCAAAGTCTCACTCTTCGGTCCCCCCAGGTAGGGAATTGAGAGCCCTTGACGCCCTGGGGCGCAAGGCCTATCAGGGTTCCATACTTGTTTGCCATATCCAGGCATACAAAATGTATATGGGCATGTTCCTGCGTGACCTCGCCAAGGAGCTCGGCAGGTTTGCCACGGGCCTTGGGGGTGAACCCCTTCTAAGATTCCAAACCCTCCTGAAATCCGTTGCATTCGAAGTACCTCCCCTGTGCCGTATATGACGGGTTTGAGTCCTTCGCCTGGATGGCAGCAGCCGGCATCAAGGCACAATGCCAGGCATGGCTCCAGTCCTCGGACCTGGAGCAGTGGGTCCAAGAAAAGCTCCTGGATGTCCCTTGCCTTGGCGAGCAACTGTTTGGTAAACCCATGGAGGATAAGGCCGCTGAGATAGAAACAGACTTTTTGTGACTCAAACTCGTCTCTTGCGCAGAACCTCCTCTCTCCCTAGGAAGAAGCAGCAGACCAAGAAGCTGTTCTTCCAAAGGAAGGGGCTCCCCTACTGGGGTTACCTGCACACCTCTGCACCGGCTCCTGGCACGCAGGGGAAGGGAGGTGCTCATAGCCACCGTAAACCCAAAGGGCCTGAGGCCCAACCACTGGCACGGCCCCAGCCTACACAGGGGTTTTGATGCCAACAGCATAGCCCCTCGCCCCGCCAGTGGCGGGATGCCTGTCCCTGTTTGCTCCACAGTGGGTGTCGATCACGTCTGACACCTGGGTCCTCCATGTGATCCGAGACAGATATCATCTACGCCTGGACCGGTGCTCTTCTCCACAGTGGAGCCTGCTCGGCTCCTCATGCAACAGACCTTGCAGCGGGAACTGTCCAACCACCTTGCCCAATGGGCAGTCGAGAAGGTACCGCAGCACCTTTGAGGCCCGGGGTTCTACTCACGCTACTTTCTCGTTCTGAAAAAGATGGAGGGCCTGTGCCCCATCCTCAACCTCAGAAACCTCAACAAGTTCCTGGTGCAGGAGAAGTTCAAAATGTTATCGCTTGGCGTCCTGCTGCACTTCCTTCAGCAGGGCAATTTCCACCCAGAACCAAGAGACCTTCATGGAAACCATGGAAGAGCTGCAATACATCCAAATAATAAAGACTGCAACCCACAAGCTGGGGGGCACCCTCGACCTGATATTTGCACCAAACCAAGAATACTCCAACAATATGATAACACACATAACTATCACCCCAATCCCCTAGTCAGACCACCAATACTGTATGATCAACTTCTCCATAAACCAGACCATGAAAAGTCGAACCCCTGAAGCATATCTCAAGGAGAAAAAAAGATTTCGAACCTTCCACAAAGAAATTTTTGGATGAAATTCTGCCAGAACTGGATCAAAGTATAATGGATCTTGATACCACCATCGACAAATGGAACGAAACTACATAATGCAGCAATCGCACCACAGAAACCAAACCATGACAAAAGAAGAAAACGCTACGCGCTCTGGTACTCAAGTGAAATCAACAGACACAAAATACACCTAAGGAAAATGGAAAGGCAATGGAGAAGAACAAAAAACCACAACATCTTGACAGAATACAAGGAACTTCAAGCTGCATACCACATGATAAACAGTCACAAGGAGTACCACACAAACCTGATAATGAAATCAGTCAACAAACCGAGGGAGCTCTTCTCTATAGTAAACAATCTCACAAAAGAACCAACCAAAACAGGTTACCTAGATGCCCTTGCCTCCCAAGACCTAGCCGACTATATACAACTCAAATACACACGGACACCACTCAAGAAACCAACCAAATCTAACATACAACATACTATGGAAGAAACATGGACATCCCGTCAAGACAACAAATCAACTCCATCATAACCACCATAAACACCACAACCTCACCTACTGACCCTTGCCCAGTTACTTGGATCAAGCAGACAAAAGAATATCTAACTCCACACCTACAACAGATGGTGGAATCTTCACTAGTTCAAGGATACCTCCCCCAGCAACTCAAGAAAGCAGCCATTAGATCGATCCTGAAGAAAACCACCTCGACAAGAATGAACCAAACTCCTACCAACCAATATCCAGCCTCGCCTTCATAACTAAGATAATTGAAAAATCTGTACTGCACCAACTGCAGGACCACATAGATACCTACGCCCCACTAGACCCACACCAATACAGCTTCAAACAAAACCACGGAGTAGAAACACTCATTACATCTCTCCTGGACACCCTTGTAACGGGCTTGAACAATACACACCAAGACTTTGTACTGTGTTTCATAGACATCGCTGCTGCAATTGACTCAGTAAATCACAACACACTGCTACAAAGACTCCAGGATGTAGGGATATGCGGCACAGTCCTAGATTGGTTCTTCTCCTACCTCTCCCACCGTACACAAGTATGAAACAAAACCTGACATTCCGAACCCTTCACCCAGCACCAAGGAGTCCCACAAGGATCAGCTCTCTCAGCGCTACTATTCAATATCTACATACAGCCGATTTGCAGCATTATAAAACAATGCAACATCGATTTATAGGATATACGCAGATGACATGATATTCACCCCAATAAATATCAAACACCTGGACTACTCACAGATTACAGCATGCTTGGAATCAATGTCAGAATGTCTCAACAGTCAAAGCCTTTACATAAACTATAAAAAATCTGAACTGATACACATTACCAGAAGTAAGATATTCTCACCGCCAGACTCAATAAAAATCTTCGACCAATCTATAAGCAATAAAAGAGAAGTCAGGTACCTCGGGGTCACCTTTGACCAACAACTCAGCTTCCAGCCACACATCAAGAAGACAACCAGATCAGCATACCACAAACTCAGAATGCTACGCAACTTCAAACCACTGCTGTCCGACAACGACTTCCGAACTGTCTGCCAAGCCATAATAATGCCTATATTAGACTTCTGCAATGCAATTTACCATGGACTCCTGAAGAAAACGACCCTCCCTTTGCAACTGGTACAAAACACTGCTGCCAGAATAATCACCAGAACAGCAAAATACAAACACATAACACCCACGCTCCATCCACTAGCTTCCTATGACTGTCCGCACCAAGTACAAAATCATAATAATAATCTTTAAAACACTAAACAACCTCATACCTACAGCACTGCAGCCACTGATCAAGAAAACACCGCCTACCAGAACAAGGAGAGGAACAGATAACATCCTAGAGACCCTGCTAAACTTCAGGAAAACAAACCAATCCACCTGCAACAGAGCCTTCTCCCTATTTGTACCCAAGCTGTGGAATGATCTCCCCGCATCAACACGTGAGATCAAAGACCTAACAGATCTTTAAAAAGACGATAAAAACCCATCTGTTCCTGGAATACTTTGGAACAACCCCGGAAGATTATGATTAACAGTAACAGCAACTGGACCATGAAACACAGAGTTCTTGTATATAGTTAGCAACTGACAATTGCTTGTTTTACCCCATGTAACCTCCAAGTTGAATAACCCTGTTCATTGTAAAGCTTGTTGCTACAACTGTTCATTGTAATCCGCTTTGAATGTATATGATAAGGCGGTATATAAACCTGTTAAATAAATTGGCTATGCTCCTTGGACCTCAGGGACGTTTACACCCACATCCTAGTTCACCCCCAGCACAACAATACCTGCTCGAGTGCCTGGGTTTCTTGGTCAACTATCCCAAGACCCACCTCAAACAGGTGCAGGCCTTAGAATTCATCGGCACACACCTCGACACTCAGCAGGCAACTGCCTTTCAGCCAGCGGATCACACTGACTGCCTTCGAGCCCTGGCGTCCCAGGTCCAGAGCACCTCTCTGATCATGGCCTGAACTATGCTGCGCCTCCTGGGCCACATGGCCTCTACTGTCCATGTGGTTCCCCACTCCTGCCTGCACATGCGGACCCGTCTTCCTCTACCTTGACGACTGGCTCGTCGTGGGGTCCTCGATTGGCGAAGCCCTCCTGGCAGCGTCGCACACAACCCTTCTCGAACACCTTGGCTTCTTGGTCAACTACTCAAAGTCCCACCTCGAGCTGGTGCGGACCATGGAGTTCATCGGCGCACACCTCGACATGGTGCAGGCAACCGCCTTCCTTCCCACGGACCAAGCAGACCGCCTTCGGGCCATGGCGTCCCAGGTCCAGAACATCCTGGTGGGATGCCTGGAGGTGGTGGCGGCTTTTCTCAGAAATCAGGGGATTTTTGTCTTCCCGTACCTGGACGACTGGCTAATCAGGGGCCAGTCACTCCAGGAGGCCTGACAGGCCACTCTTCACACTGTCTCTCTTCTTCAACATTTGGGCTTTGTCATAAACTACGCAAAGTCCACTTTGCTTCCCTCTCAGAACCTGAAGTTTATAGGGACCAGGTTGGATACCCTTCAGGCAAGGGCTTACTTGCCCAAGGACAAGGCCCACCGACTTATGGACTTAGCCTGCCAGTTCCAAAGCAATTCTCTTGTTTCCGCCAGGCAATACTTGCGGCTCCTGGGCCACATGGCATCCACTGTACATGTGACCCCGAATGCCCGTCTGCACATGCGGACGGCCCAATGGTGCCTCAGGGAGCAGTGGACACAAGCCACTGGCGATCTCCGAGACAGAGTAAAGGTGTCCAGACGACTTCTGAACTCCTTACAGTGGTGGCTACAGCTGCCAAACCTTCTCAGAGGTGTACCTTTTCAGCCTCCAGCACACACAAGGGTGCTGACGACAGATGCTTCCTTAAGAGGCTGGGGTGCACATTGCCAGGGCTCATGCACTCAAGGCCTGTGGTCCCCTCAGGAGGCCACACAGCAGATCAACCTTTTAGAAATTCGAGCAATCCGCTTAGCTCTGCAAACATTCTGCCATGCTCTCTCTCAGCCGTCTGTCCTAGTTCAGACGGACAATCAAGTGGCAATGTTCTACATGAACAAACAAGGGGGCACAGGGTCCAGACTCCTATGTCAGGAGGCACTGGCCCTTTGCTCCTTTGCGGTCAAACAAGGCATGTTTCTCAAAGCAGTTTATCTGTCGGGTCAGGAAAATTTCCTAGCAGACAAGCTAAGCAGGATTCTCCAGCCCCATGAATGGCAGTTGAATCCATTGTTGGTCCAGCAGATCCTCCTCCGCCGGGGACCTCCGTCCATCGATCTCTTTGCAATTCCACTGAACCGTCAGCTGCCCAGGTTTTGCTCCAGACAGCCGCATCCCCTGAGGATGGCAGCAGATGCTTTTCCAATCACTTGTTCTACGGGCCTCCTGTATGTGTGTCCTCCCACGCCCTTGGTGGCCCGAACTCTGTTCAAGATCCTCCCGGACAAGGCCTCGGTGATTCTGGTAGCCCCCAGATGGCCGAGGCAGCCATGTTTTCCACTTCTGCAGGATAGTGCTAGCTCCCTTACTTCTACCTAAGGAGGTCGAGGAGGTGGTCTTGGCCTCTAGGAGGCAGTCCATCAGAAAGTCAAATGCCCTCAAGTGGCGTAGGTTTACGGTATGGTGTGCTCAGTGCAATGAAGATCCTTTCTCTTGCCTTGTGCCAGTAGTACTGCAGTATCTACTTCACATTTCAGACCTAGACCCTAAGTCTAACTCTGTTCGGGTCCACCTCAGTGCTTTGTCAGCGCACCACTCACCGGTGGAAGTACAGTCTGTCGGTTCACTCCTTGGTGTCCAGATTTCTCAGAGGTCTGCTTCTAAAAGCCTCCGGATCGTCCACCGGCGACTAAGTGGGATTTGAATGTGGTCTTGCAGCAACTTATTCGCCCACCGTTTGAGGCGATGGCTACTTCCCATTTGCGTTTCCTCTCTTGGAAAGCATTCTTCCTGGTGGCTCTTAACTCGGCCATATGTGTGAGTGAACTACAAGCTCTGGTTTCTGATAGACCATACACGCGGTTCTTTAGGAACAGGGTGGGCCGATGAACCCATCCCAAGTTCCTCCCAAAAGTGGTCGCCTCTTTCCACCTCAATCAGGAGGTGGTTCTTCCAACCTTTTTTCCCAGGCCGCATGCCAGCCGGACTGAAACAGTCTTGCATACCCTGGACTATAAAAGGGCGTTGTCCTTTTACATAGAACGTACGTGGGAGCATCGAAGGGCTATTCAGCTCTTTGTCTCGTTTGACCCTAATAGGATGGGGTTACCTGTCTCCAAGCATACGTTATCCACTTGGGTGGCAGATTGTATCACCTGGGCGTACAAGGCAGCCGACCTCCCCTTGCAGGGTTGGGTCACGACCCACCGTGTCGGGGTGAAAGCCGCATCAGTAGCTCATCTCCGCTCTGTTCCGTTGGCAGACATCTGCCAGGCCGCCATTTGGTCTTCAAGACAGACTTTTGCAGCCCATTACTGTCTGGAGAGAGAGTCCCGGCGGGACAGTGTTTTCGGCCAAGCAGTACTCCGTAATCTCTTTGAGGTTTAGGCAACTCCTACCCTCCGGCCCTTGTGTTGGGCTACCGTACAGGGTGCGTTCTCAGAGAAAATTCTTATCACGGATGCTGAGGCTCTTGAGAGGGAGTCAAGTTTTCAGTTCTGGGTTCACGGTAGCCTTGAACTGGGGAGTCCCATATGTGAGGACTGACTTCCTGCTTGGTCCTGGAGAAAGCGTAGTTACTCACCTGTAACAGCTGTTCTCCAGGAGTCGCAGGAATCAGTCCTCACGACCCTCCCTCCTCCCCTTGGAGTTGCAGTCATATACTTCATTTTGTTTTTTTGCTGTCTTTTAGCTATGTCATCTGACTGAGCAAGATGGCACCCTTGGGCGGGAAGTGGACTGCGCATGCATGCTACATTCCCAAAGGCTTTTTTTGAAAGCTGGGGAAATGCTCCGCACGAGGGCTCCGTCGGCGCCGATGTCACCCATATGTGAGGACTGATTCCTGCTGCTCCTGGAGAACACCTGTTACAGGTGAGTAACTACGCTGAATGACAGGTGGATTCCAAGTGTGCCTGAGAGGGGGGTGGGAGTAGACGGTTCATGTGGACAAAACAGAGGGAACGGTGAGGAGCATGTGGTGAAGTGAGAGATAATCTGGCGAACCAGTTTGGAGAGCCTTAATGCACTTCAGTATTTTATAGTGTATGTGAAATGAAACAGTGTAAGCGAATAAGCTTTGTCTGCATTTAGTTTAGTTAGTTCCTCATGAACACATTCTTCTGAAAATCATTCAAGATCCTCTTCTTTTCCTATTTGTGGGTGTTTTCTGAGGTCCTGCCCTAGGCCCTTCATCTGTGAACACAGAACAAAAATATTTCTTAGCAATTCTGCTTTTTTTCTTATCAGCTTCTACATCTTCCTCCCCTTCACACTTGAGTCTGACAGTACAACGTTTGCACTTCCTTCTCTCGCTAACACATCTGAAAAATATCTTGTTCCCCATTTTATTGCATTGGCTATTTCTTCTTTTTGTATCTTTGCTTTCCTGACTACTTTCCTAGCTTCTCTGTTTTTCCAAACATTAATGTTTCTCTTCCTCTTTCTGTGGTCTCTTGTACTTTATGAAGGCCACCCTCTTTTTCTTTACTTTTCAGCTA
Organism: Ichthyophis bannanicus; assembly: GCA_033557465.1. Taxonomy (NCBI): domain Eukaryota; kingdom Metazoa; phylum Chordata; class Amphibia; order Gymnophiona; family Ichthyophiidae; genus Ichthyophis; species Ichthyophis bannanicus. The sequence goes on from CM066031.1 coordinate 843,871,874, forward strand.
CTTCTTTAGAGAACCATAGTGGCCTCCTTTTCCTTTTACATTTATTTAACTTCCTAACAAAAAGATTTGTTGCCCTTAAAATATCCCCTTTCAGTTTTTACCATTGCTTTTCTACATCCCCCAGCTGTTTCCATCTTGGCAAAATTAGTTTTTATAAGGTCTTAAGACCCTCACTTTTGAATGGACTTTATCAGCTGTAGTCCTAATACTGAGCCACATCATCTGGTGATCACTGGATGTAAGATGCTCTCCTTTTATAACATCAGAAATACTTTCCCTATTGATAAGCACCAGGTTCAGTATGGCCCTGTTGTGTGTGTTCTGTTATCAGTTGCCAGAGTAGTTCTCCCTGTAGAGAATCCAGTATCTCCTTATTTCTAAATGACACTGCAGCAGGGATGTGCCAGTCAACATCCGTCACATTGAAATCACCTATCAGTAGCAATTCTTCTCTCATGGCATCGCTGTGTATGTCTTCTATTAAATCTCTGTCCACTTCTGCCTGTGAAGGAGATCTATATATCCCACCAATGCAAATGGATTTCCCATTCTCCAGGAACAAGCAGGAAGTCAGCCCTCACTTGTGGGTGATGTTGGCACAGACAGAGCCCATGCGGAGCAATTCCCCAGTTTTCAAAGAAAGCCTTTGGGATTGCTGCCACACATGTGTGGTCCTCTTCCCACCCAAGGGTGCCATCTTGCTCAGTCTTCCTTTTTCCGCGGAGCCCTTCGGACGCACGTCATCGTCCCTTGGAAAAAGTGTTTCCCTTTTCGGCCTCTGGCCTATTTTTTCCGGTTGCACCGGTCCTCTACCTGTCCTTCCCCTGCTCCCATTCTTTTTGAGCATAGGGGACATTTTTCCTAACATTTTTTGCTGTCAGCTGGCTTTGTGCCCTTTTCTCCCAACCGCTGGTCGCATGAGTCTTCGACCTTGCAGGGGGCCCTTTTTGCCCCGATGGCCACCGGCTTCAAAAAATGCGATAGATGCTCCAAGAACATGTCGCTTACGGACACCCATGTCTGCTGTCTGCGGTGTCTCGGGACTGACCATGATCCAGATCTCTGTTCGCTTTGTAAGAAAATGTCCTCCAAAACCCTGCTCAGTCATAAGCAGAAGTCGGAGGACATTTTCCGTAAGGCCGCCTCGGAATCCCCGGTGGCACCTTCGGTAGTCTCTCTGCTGGTGGGATCCCCCACCTCGGCTTCGCATTCAAGACGGCACTCCAACCAGGGGTCCCTTGAAGTGGAGCAGTGTAAGAAGGCGGCCTTCAGCCAGGCTGTACTCCGTAATCTGTTCAGGGTATAAGCAACTCCTGCCTTCCGACCCTTCTCGACGGCTACTGAAGGTTTCGCCCTGGGGACCCGAGGACTCGGGCTTCTTCGGGCATCGGCTTCTGCTCACGTCTTCACAGAGGTGTTTATTGGTTTCAGGTTTGGTAGCCTGTAGATGGGAAGTCCCATAAGTGAAGACGGCCTTCCTGCTTGTTCCTGGAGAAAGCATAGTTACTCACCTGTAACAGGTGTTCTCCAGGGACAGCAGGAATCAGTCCTCGGTACCCTCCCACTTCCCCTGATGAGTTGCTGGATTTTTATCCTTCCCTTGCCATCTGCTTGGTAGGGCTCGGTCTAAGGGACCTGACTGAGCAAATGGCACCTTTGGGCGGGAAGAGGACTATGCATGCGCGGCAGCAATCGCAAAGGCTTTCTTTGAAAGCTGGAGAATTGCTCCGTGTGGGCTCTGTCAGTGCCGACATCACCCATAAGCGAGGACTGATTCCTGCTATCCCTGAAGAGAACACCTCTTACAGGTGAGTAACTATGTTTTCCCTCTTTCTAGTTTAACCTACAGTGGCTCCTTGCTCCCTTGTAAGCACTGTAATTCTTTAGCTTTAATATTTTTTTACATATAGCGCTACTCCCCCTCCCTTTTTTCCTACCCTGTCCTTTCTGAATAAGTACAGGCTGGTATAATTACATTCCAGTCATGGTTGTCCTTGGACCATGTCTATGTAACCATCACTAAATCCAAATCAGCCTCTTCCATTAAAGCCTCAACATCTGGAATCTTATTTCCCATGCTATGGGAATTATGCACACCGCTTTCCAGGTGTTGCCCCTTTTACCCGTTTCTACAGAGGTATTTAATGTTTTACTTACCTGAGGGCTTTCTTTATCCTCAATGAATTTAGTTTAAAGCCCTCTTCAGTAGATTAGGCAGTCTGTTGCAGAAGACACTTTGACCCATCTTGGATAGGTGGACGCCATCTCTGCTCGGCAACCCTTGGAAAATCATCCCATGGTTCAGGAAACCAAAATGCTCATAAATGATCCATATTCCACATACTTTCCCCTCTTGTTATTTGAAGGCAGTTTTTAGCTATTTAGTTTTGGATGCATTGTTGATCCTTGCTATCAGAAATTGTAATTGCTTACCTGTAATTATCATTTTCTAATAGCAGTAGAATAATCACACTGCTACGAACTTGCCTTCAGTTCTGGGAAGGTTTTTTTTCTACCTTATTTCTTCAAAGTAAGTTATGCATACCAAAAAGTGCTTAGACTGTTCTGTTCTTAAGTAACTTGTTTTTATAAGTTTAAGCACAGAGAATAAGTGAGTTTATATGTATATATTTATATATGAGTGAGTGAATAGGTGAGTTGAACTATACACTGGAAATATTCAGCCCTTTGCTAAAATTCTTCCCGGAAAAAGAGCACTGTATTGGACATATTTTGCATTACATAAGTACTTAATGATTTGGCATGCTAATTTCAATATTTACCCAGATGTTTCCAGAGAACTAGATACATTGATTCTAAGTTGCATGTATAATTATTCATAAAGAGCTCCTCAAGGATTGCATAAACTGATAAATTTGAATAATTACCTGCTGTAGTAGCATTCCCTAGATGTAGCTATTTCCAGGAAAAAATATGCTAGATATTATTTATAAAGCATTGTCTGCATTCTGCTGTAAAATAAATTACATACCTATAAATTTGTTGCTCTTAAGGAACTTAAGCTTTGTTATGTTCATTTCAGGTTGTGTAGTAATCAATCATTCTTTGTGGTTTTTTCCTCCAGGCATGAATATTTCCAATTTGGTGAGAGTGCTGGTTGACAATGGAGTAATACAGTAAGACACAACGGTGACCAAACGACAAGTGGGTTGAAATGGAAAATTTCAAGAATATTTGTGTTCTAGTTTTTAATGGAGATATAAATTCTATGATGTATTTTTAAATGTTTGCATAGGACATGTTTGTTTCATGTGATACAGACAAAATCATTAACCATTGTTTTAAAATGACTGTTTAAAAGTTAGTGTAGGTTATAGAATTACAGTAAAACCTTTTGTCATTATGTTTGCTTTAATAAAAACAGCTGTCAAGCTATTTCCCAAAATAAACTGTGAAAACAATTTCCTTTCCCAATGGTCTTGAATTTTTTATTCTTTCAATCTAGCAGAAGTTGGAAAGAATTAACACTTAAAGGGCTGAGAATATCTGAGAGAAAAAAAAACTTGAAAATTGTACAGAATGCAGTTTAATTTGACAGGAGGGCAAATAATTAAAAAGGCACAACAGGAACAAAAATGGGTCAGATCAGACTGAGAGTTACAGAGAAACAAAAAGCCCCCATCCCAGAATTTTAAAAAAAGGAATTGTCCAATTTATTTTTATGAGAAACAGTTCCAGCTTCTGCAGGGTAGAAATATACAGTGAAACAAAGCAGTTACAAATTGCTCACCCCTCCCTACCCCCCTCCTCCCCCAAATTACCCCCACAACAGCTAACCACCAATTGCTTCCACTTCCAAAGGAACCCCAAATTGTCCACCACAATTATCTCCAATTTCTCTATACTCTCTCACCCCTGCAAAACTATCTCTACCTACCCCAATACTCCAACTATCCCCACCTATCCTCCCCATAGCTACTCCCACATCCTTCCAGAATTATTACATACCACTACTCCCCACCCCCATAAACAAAGCCTGCCCTACCCTTTCTCCACTAAGAGACACATGTTCATGTGAGAGAGTTTTGAAAAGAATTCCATGAGCCATGCTGTGCATTCTTTCCCCACTTAAACTAGCTCTAGACTTTAATTCACTTTAATTTTAGACCTCCAGGATATAGAGATTATTATAACGTGGTTTTACATCTGACAAATTGAATTGGTTGCAGTGAGTCAGTGGATGACAAATGAGACTAGCTTTCACAACAGATACAGGTCTTTCTCAGAATTCCTCCATTTCTACTCTTTGATATAGCTGCTTTCATTAGATTTTGTCAGTGATTTATGTAAGGAATAGATAAGAAATGAGAGCATAGAGAAGGTGATTAGGCTGAAGTTCAGGATGAAGATGGGGAGAGACTGCTGGACTGATGAGATTCAATTATTGCAGCAGGCAAGGCCATCCCTAGAGTTGGTCCATTGTGTTGGAGCCCTAGGTGAGCCTCAAGCTTTACACCCCCTCTGGCTGTCAGAACCTATTATTTAGCTTTGAATGGCCTGCTTTTGCTGCCTCTAGAGTTTACTGCCCTATATGACAGCCTAGTTTGGCTGAGCCTGGCAGCAGGACTTGCATTATCTTTTTCATATACACATTTGAGTCCTCATGCTCCATGTCCCCACTTTCCCATTCGACTTCTAAATATCTATTCACCCAAAGTCCAAGTTGCCCTCTGCCTCAGGTATTGGCAGTCCTATGCAGCTAACTTGGCTGCTCACCCTGTGGTTCAACAATCACCTGTTTTGAACTGCACAGCAGTACTCTATCTACAGATCCACGTGCATTTCAAACAGCTGAACAATGATCCACATAGGACAAGGAGAGGCATCAGTAGTGGGAGAAACAGCTGAGTTAGAAGTATGGAAAGGGTAAATGGTTAAAAAAGGGAGAACAGGAGAAAAGTGAAGGATGTACTAAAGATGCTAAAAATGTCCCAACCAAAATACATAAGCAGGACCACAATGAGGAGTCCCCCACAAGCTGGTCAAAAGCAGGACAAACAAGACAAGGACAAGTGGGAATCCGCTGAGCAGTTATTCAAATAAATCTAACATTGCTGTGTTTCGGCATACATACTTCTGAATCAGGATTAATAATGCACCACAGAGCCTACATAGAAAAATGTAAGGGATCAGGTTATTTACAGTACCAGGTGGTTTTTCTTGCTTACAACATTTAGAACTGAAAAGCACCCAGACTGTAATTACACAGATCACTTAACTTCTCTGTACAGACTCTGTGGTACGTTATTGACACCTGATCTGTGTGCATGTTTGCCGAATCACAGCCATGTCATTTCTATTTGAATAAATTGCTCAGCGGATTCCTACTTGACCATGCTATGTTTAATCTCCAGGAATAAGCAGGAATGTAGTCTTCACATATGGGTATCGTCGGTACCGATGTAGCCCGCGCGGGAACGCTCCCCAGCGTCCAATAGGAAAGCCTTTGGGAACAACCCAGGCAGCGCATGCGTGCTGCCTTTCCAACTGTCCCTCTCCAGTTCGTTTTCCGTGGAGCCAACAGGTCGCATACCCTGTCACCGCAGAAAATTTTGTCTTTAATCTTTGTTTTTGTGGTCGCGTCTGCCTTCCCTCGACACTATACCGGTACCGCCGGTTTGTTCTTTCTTTAAAAAAAACAAACAAACTACAGTTTCTGAAGTGGTTTACTTCAGAAACTTTTTTTCTTTGGTGCTAGGTGCCATTTTGGGCACTAGGCCCAATTTTTTCCTTTAAAATAGAAAAACCTGCTTCAGGTTTTAAGAAATGTTCTAAATGTGGCGGTATCATTTCCGTCACCGACACCCATGATTGGTTTCTCAAATGTTTAGGTACTGACCACTCTATTTCAGAGTGCCTCTCCTGTGGAATGATGTCAAAAAGGGGCCGGCAGAACAGAGCTACTAAACTTAGCACCCTTTTTCCCTCAGACGTGGCGTCTGTTGCATCGACATCCTCCAGTGCTTCATCTTCCTCCCATGGATCTCAGGTAACTAAACATAAATCCTCAAAGGGTAGATCTCCTAAGTATCGAGATGCCCCTGGTGTTGCCCTTGAGGAATTTTCACCGGCAAAACTGCCCCGGCGGGAGGCTTCGGCTTCCAAAGCATTAACAGGGCTCCAGGATGTTCTCGAGGCCTCAACCTCGGCAGAGCTACTGGCGCCATGCTCTGGGGTTCCGGCCGCTTCTACCGATACTGACACCCAAGCATCAGCAGCGTTGATAGACCAGAGATTCCTTGCTATCAAACGCAGTCTAGCGGTTCTTCTCACAGCTTTGGTACCGTTGAAACCGCTTCAAACACCTCAACCGATACCGACACTGGTACTGGTACCGACTGCATCGACATCGGCGGGTATGCCACCCATACCGAGTCATGCGTGTCTCTCCAGCATCAACAGATCAGTACCTGAACAACCCGATACCGACTTCGATCGATACCTTTACCGTGCTTTGCACGATCACCGGGATCGGAGATATTTTGAATCCTCAGATGAGACTGAAGACTCTGCCGATACCAGAGTACTTCTCCCTGAGGATTCCTCTTCTCCTCAGCGCAGAATGTCTCCACCAGAGGAAATGTCCTTTCAGAACTTTATCCGGGATGTGGCCCGAGGCCTTTCCATCACAGTAGCTCCTGAAAAAGAGCCCTAGGGCAAAGGAATTGGAAATCCTCCAATACCCTAAGGCTCCTAAAGAGGTAGCTACTCTGCCTATTCATGAGATCTTACATGATCTTATGCTAAGGATGTGGGAAACACCTCTAACCATATCTCCTCATTCTCGAAGACTCGATACCATGTATCGAGTTCCACCTTGTCCTGGCTTTCAAAAAATTAACACACCATTCAATGGTGGTGGAATCAGCTATGAGAAGGATGAAAAGTGCAAAGAGACATGCATCCAATCCTTCAGGTCGTGAATGCAGGACTCTCAATGCCTTTGGGCGTCGATGCTTCCATGCTCTCAGCTAGGATCAGTTCCTATATCTTGTATATGGGAATGTTCCTTAAAGAGGTCACAGGAGACTTGGAGCTTATGAGCCCCCTTCTTCCCGATGACAAAAGACAAGACTATCTCACTCTTGTCAAACATGCTCAGGATGTTTCCAAGTTTGTTAATTGTGCAGCCTTTGACTGTTTTGAGTACATAAGCAGAACCTCTGCTATTGCCATTGGTGCACGTCGGATTGCCTGGCTTCAGGTATCTGACTAGGATAAATTAGGAAACATTCCTTGCACAGGAGAAAATCTCTTTGGCAAGATTTGGCAGGAGAAGGCTAATGAAATAGATGCTCACAATATCACACTGGATAGATTGTCCAAATCTACAGCTGATCCTGCAAAGAAAAGATCCTCTAAAAAAAAAAAAACATTTTTCAATAAGAAAAAAGTTTTATCCTTCCTTATACCCAACAGGGACACCGTTCAGGTCAGACTGCCCAAAAGGGACAACAGCAACAACCTAGACAACAAAAGAAGCCAAAATCTGCAAAACCTCAGCCAGCTCAGCAGGCTCAGCCTCCTCAGGGGCTTTGACTCCTTTCTAGAGAACTTTGCCTTCCTGCCCCTGAAGGGTCCAGAACCCTTAACCATCCCAGACAGGTTATGTCATTTTGCCCACAGATGGTACCAAATAACAGCAGAAAATTGGACTCTGTCTATTGTAAGAGAGGGGTACAAGCTTCATTTTCACAGCCTGCCCCCTCCTACAATTGTAAGACAGTTCAATTCTCAGACCTCTCTCGACAATCTCTTAGGTCAAGAAGTCACAATGCTCTTTGCTCAAGGAGCAATAGAGGAAGTACCCATTCCCCATCAGGGTACAGGGTTCTACTCCCCCTGTTTCCTTATTCAAAAGAAAAGAGGAGGACACAGACCCATTTTAGACCTCAGAAAATTGAACAAATATCTGTTCTGAGAGAAGCTCAGAATGGTCTCTCTAGGAACTCTGCTGCCATACCTTCAAAGTCAGGATTGGCTTTGTTCTCTAGATCTCAAGGATGCATATACTCATATTCTCATCCATCCAAATCACAGGAGATTCCTCAGATTCCTGTTTCAAGAAAAGCACTACCAATACAAGGTTCTTCCCTTTGGCCTGGCATCTGCGCCAAGAGTGTTCACAAAATGCATGACTGTGGTAGCAGCATTTCTCCACACTCTGGGAATATTCGTCTTCCCTTACTTAGACTGGCTCATTCAAGCCCCTACAGTGCCAGAGGCCAGCTCTGCTTTATCTCACACAGTGCGAATCCTTCAGTATTTGGGACTGGTCATAAACCTCCCAAAATCCAATCTTGCTCCCACTCAGTCCCTAGAGTTCATAAGAGCTCATCTGGATACCAGACGGACAAGGGCTTTCCTTTCGCAGCCCCGCTGTCTTCGCATAGTACAACTAGCTTCCCAAGCAGTGCTCAAACCTTGTCTCTCTGCTTGGGAAATCCTACAATTGCTAGGCCACATGGCATCCACCGTGCATGTGGTTCCTTATGCTCGCCTCCATAAGCGAGCAGCCCAGTGGACTTTATCCACTTAGTGGACACAGGCCTCAGGTTGCCTGTCGGACAAAATAACAAACTCAGACAGTCTTATTTCATCTATCCAATGGTGGCAATCACCCAGAAACCTTCTGGTGGGGTCTCCTTTCCAGCAGCCCCTATCCCAAGCCACCCTAACAGATGCATCTCCAGGAACAAGCAGGAATGAGTCTTCACATATGGGAGACGTCGCCGACGGAGCCTGCACGGGAATGCTCCCCAGCATCCAATCAGAAAGCCTTTGGGAGCATACCCCGCGCCTGCGCGGTGGCTTCCCGCCCTTCCTACCACCTCTCCCCAGTTTTTCGTTTTCCGCGGAGCAGGCAGGACGTCCCTCCTGCCACCGCAGAATTTTTTTCCCTTTTTTCTTGTTTCTGTAGTCGCAGCCTTTTCCCGCCGACAGTGGCACCTCCGTGCCCCCTTTTCTTTTCTTTTTTCTTCTTTTCAATTAATTTTCATTTAATTTTCGTCGCCTGGAGGGACCCTCCCCTCTGGGCGCCGAGGCCTACCGGGCTTACAGCATGGAGCCTTCTTCCCCCCAGAAGTGCCCTCACTGCGGGGACTTAATTTTCCACATGGACTCCAATGCCTGGTGCCTCTCTTGTTTGGGGCCTGACCCTTTCTTCCCGGGTCCTCCGGGCTACAGTGTCGGGAGAAGACCCTCCCTTTTTCGGGTATCCCTCGATGACGTCTTGGCACCCAAGGCGCGGTTGTCGGGTTTTTCTTCTCTCCAGGATCAGGTAACCACACAACAGTCTGTTAAGACTAGCCGATTCTTGAGGGGCGAGTCTCATGCGCGGCATGGCGACGGCTCCGGCCAACCCCTCAAGTCCCCCTTGGCTAATATACCCCGGCGGGAGTCCTCGGGCTCCAAAGCATCTACGGGGTTTCGGGATATTCCTGGGGTTCGCTCCTCACAGAACATTCCCGAGCCATGCCCGAGGGAGGTACCCGCTTCGAGCGGTGCCGATTCCCCGGCGCCGGCGTCGAGTGTTCCACTCTTCGCCAGGGATCGTCAGCTGGTGTCCTCGGTGCCTCCGGGGCCGATCGACTCAACCGAGTCTGACCTCCCTACATCCAAGCCATGCTCTGGTGTGGTATCCGCTCCGGGCGGTACAGACCCCCCGGCGTCGGTGTCGAGCGTTCCGCTCCTCACCGAGGATCGTCGGCTGCTGTCCTCGGCGCCTCCGGGGCCGATCGACTCGGTCCAGTCTGGCGTTCCTCCATCCCTGCCATGCGCGGGGTGGTATCCGCTACGGGCAGTACCGACCCCTCGACGTCGGTGTCGAGCGTTCTGCTCCTCACCGGGCATTGGCGGCTGCGGTCCTCGGGGGCCGACCGACTCGTGCCGGTATGGCGTTCCTACAGGGGTAGTATCCGCTTCGGGCGGTGCCGACCCGTCGGCGTCGGTGTTGAGTGACCCGCTCCCCACCGGGGATTGCCAGCCGCTGCCCTCGGCACCTCTGGGGCCGATCGACTCGACACAGTCTGACGGCCCTACGTTCAGGCCATGCACGGAGGTGGTACCCGCTTCGAGCGCGTCGGAGTCGATGGTTCCACCCCTCGCCGGGGATGGTCATCTGGCCTCACTCCCCTTGGGGCCGCTCGATTCGACCCGCGCTGGGTTGCCGGTATCCCAGCCCTGCGCAAGGGTGGTACCGGGTTTGAGCGGCGCCGCTCCGCCGGAGACGGCAGGGGCGTCGAGCGCGAGGGACCGCCATCGACCTTCCCCGGGGACCTCGGGGTATGTCGACCAGCACACAGGCGACTCCCCGGCATCGACGCGGCCGTCGAGGGCCCCGCCCTTTCCTAGAAAAGGGACCTCGGGGTCTTCGATCGCTTCGATCCAACCTGGATCTGCGCCGCCCCGCAACGGTACCCCGACGTCGGTGCAGGGGCTTTGCACTCCCCCCCACCCCCGCAGGGGCTCGACGTCTGGTGACCTGGGTCCCCTCGGGGACGGGTCGTATGCCCCGGAAGGATTTCCCTCCGGGTAGGACGGGCTCGAGAGGGGGCCCGGCATCGGGCAGTGCCCGCCGACCGACATTGGCGCCGGCGTCACATGACGCCCTCTCCACCGAGCTCCGTCCTCGGGGGCCCTTGATGCTCGCGACGCCGATTGGCGCGGTTCCGATCCGCTCCCCGGGATCACCACCGCCAGCGCGGTCGCTCCCCCCGGGGCCCTCTAGAAGGGAGTCGATCTCCTCGCTCGGTTCGATGCCCAGCCTGGAGTCGGTGTCCAGCCTTGAAAGCCTGGCCACGACACGTCTCGGGATCGGCCCCTGTCCCCTCCCGCGACGCAGAGCGGAGATCGCTGGCCCCTGCCCTCCGGCGGCCGCGGAACCGCTTCAGTCGCCGGGAGCAGCGCCACCCCCGGGTTCGGGGCCGAGGCCAATTCCTGCGGCGCCGTCGGTGCCATCGACCCCTTCGATGCCTAGCTTGGAATCAATTCCAGGAGCCGACGACGCCATGTTGACTGCCCCGATCCGGGTCTGTTGTCCCCTTCTCTGCCCAGCGGGCATCAGCCCGAGTGGCCTCTTGGTGCCCTGGCAGCCTCTCCCGCCACCGCCCCCCACCGCATAACTCCTCCGGGAGAGCCGTCTTTTCAGGATTTCCTCCTTGACATGGTAGACTTGCTGGCCATCCCTATTCCGGACCTAAGTCCAGGCCCTGCGGAACAGGCAGCCGTGATGCTTCCTCTGCATCCCTCCCTGCAGGATCTCCTGCTGGTGGCTTGGCGGTCGCCTTTGAGGGTTCCGGCGCTGTCGACTGCGATGCATGCTCTGTATTGGGTGCCCCCGTCCCCGGGTTTTCGGCAGCACCAACTTCCACATCGGTCCATTGTGGTGGAATCGGCACTGAGGAAGGCCGGAAGCAAGGAAAAGCATTCTTCTTGCCCTCCAGGCCGCGCCTCGAAGACGCTAGATACACTTGGACGTCCAACCTTCCAATCGTCTATGCTGGCGTCCAGAATTATTTCATATATATTTTATATGAGTCTGTCGCTCCGGGAGGTCACCGAGAGGTTATCTCGGTTATCCCCCTTCGTATCTGCAACCAAGGCCTTTGAATATTCCTTGCTTCTTTATCACTGCAGGAATATCTCTGGGTTCCTTTCTCGTGCTTCTCTAGACTCCTTCCTGTCGGTCAGCAGATCCTCTGCTGTTGCCATTAGAGCACGCTGTACAGCATGGTTGCAGGCGTCAGAGTTGTGTAGACGGGCGCAGCACAACCTGGGTAATTCTCCCTGTGACGGAGATCACCTCTTCAATAGCGAAGCCTTACGTCAGGTCGCGCAGTGCTTCGCTAACCTTCCCAGAGTTAGCAGCCATCCTAGGGCCCGGCTCCCCTCTCCAGACTCTCCTTCCCTAGGAAGAGGAAATGTCAGCCCTCCGCCCACCCGCCCAAGCAAGGGACCTCTCACCCCGGGTTGATGCCCCGGGCCCGCGCCAGGACTCTCATACTAAGCAGTTTTAGGCTCAGGTGGGCGGCTGCCTGCACTTAACCTTCTTACCAGAAGTTTAAAATTGAGCTCTACTCTGGGGCTCCTTCAGTTGACAAATGGTTCGGAGACTTATCCAGGGGTTCAGGTATTCTCCTTCCGTTGGGAGAGGGAGACCGCCTCTACTCCATGATAGCTATGGCCCACGGTCAACTGACTTACCCTTCGGTACGTCCCCGAACCCTTCTCAGCCAGTATTCCCTTGCTGATTGCTTCCGTACCGGAATTCCCCTTCCAGCCGCTATAGTCCCCCCAATGCTTACCAAGAACTATACCCTCATGTCCCCCGATTTGTGCGGGGGGCGAGTTTTCTGCGTGCAGGTCCTGGGGACACATATAGGGCCTCCAGCCCCCTGATGCGTTCTACCGGACTGATGCTATCCTCTGTCCCCCACGCTACCGCGCTGTTGGTTCGCCGATCTGCCCTTGTCCCACCGGAATAGATCCCTCTCCTGACGGATCTTGATGCCACCTCCCCAGGTGGACGTTCTGTGGATCAATGGCAGATCCGCCTTACCAGGGTTATGCTCATGGAGGTAGGTTCCTTGGCGTACCTGCATTAGTGCCGGAGTGGGCGTTCTCATGCCCACTGGCTTAGATATACCAGATATCACCTGCTCGATAGGCGCATATTGGGGGATGCCCACAGTACCTGTGTTCTACCGCCTATTTTTCCCTATGGCCGGTACTCACGCGCCCCCCCCCCCCCTGGGGTCCGGCCAGTCTGCCTGCCTATTCCTCGATTGGCCCTCGGACTGGTTGTACTCTACTGCTGTGAAGTCAACAGCTCCTCTTTTCAGTTATGTCTTCCTCCCGGAGGTTCAGACCCTTGTCTCCCTATCTCTCGCTAGGGCAGACTGTGTACTCCTGCTCCGGGGTACACCCCTACTCTTCTCCGGAATAGGCTCTCTAGTTCGGCCAGTCTTCTACTGTTAGTCCTCTGAGTTATGGACTCTACTCCTAAGGGAGTGCTCAGCTTTGCATTAAGCTTCCTGGAAGACCTGCCGTCCTTCTCCTGACCCAGCTGACACCTGGATCTCCTGGCCTTCCGGATTTGGAACTTCCTCCTCGCTGCGGTGAAGTTCCCTTGACGACCTTGCTACTGCGTCTACAGTACCTTCATCACAGGTCTACTTCTGACAACTCGGTAGGTAAGCTCTACAGGATTCTAAACCATTAATTCATTAAAACTTAATGGTACTTCAATGCTCTCCGGTAAGCTCTATATGGTACTAGGTCATTTACTCATTAAATGCTTAATGATACTCTTCATGCATCCCTCTGACTACTCTTCCTGTAGCCTGGGGTTTTTTGCTGTATCTTAATGATACTTGTCCTGCACTCTAAAGACTTTTCCTCTGTAGTCTTTAGATTCGCTGTTCCTCTACAGCTTCCTCTATTCAACTCCTGCCCTCCATCCCTCAGGGGATGCCGGGGATTCAGGGTGGGGCAAATGCCATCCCGTCCTGGGCTGCGCTTATGGGATCTCCCCGGGCATCCTCAGCTAGGGAGTCCCCATATGTGAAGACTCATTCCTGCTTGTTCCTGGAGATAGCACAGTTACTTACCTGTAACAGGTGATCTCCGGAACAGCAGGAATTAGTCTTCACAACCCGCCCACCTCCTCTAGGAGTGGAGGAGTGGCCTAGTGGTTGGGGCAAGGTACTTCAGGCCGGAAGGTCGGGGGTTCAAATCCCACTAGAGGACAGCAACCTTGGGCCGGAAGGACTGGGGTTTCTAGTCCCACAGGTGCTCCTTGTGGTCTTGGGCAAGCCACTTAACCCTCCATAGCCCATGTTCCCTGTAAAATAGTTATCTCCAAGTTATAATGCCCTGTTCAATGTAATTTCAGTTTGTTCAATGTAAACCGCACTGATGCAGAATAGCGCGGTATATAAGAGAATGTAAATAAATAAATATAAGAGAATGTATCTCTTTCTCTCTATTCCTTCCTCTCCTCTCCTTCCGGCTCAGCTATGAAACTCAACTGGGGAGAGGTGGTAGGAAGGGCGGGAAGCCACCGCGCAGGCGTGGGGTATGCTCCCAAAGGCTTTCTGATTGGATGTTGGGGAGCATTCCCGTGCGGGCTCCGTCGGCGACGTCTCCCATATGTGAAGACTAATTCCTGCTGTTCTGGAGATCACCTGTTAAGGTAAGTAACTGTGCTTTCTCAGGTGGGATGGGGAGCACACCTGCACGATCTGTCTACCCAGGGTACCTGGACTCCACAGGAGGTCTGTCTTCACATCAACCTCCTGGAGCTCATAGCAATCTTCCTTGCTCTTCAAGTATTTCACGCCCAGCTCAGCTACAAGATAGTCCTAGTTCAAATGGACAATCAGGTAGCTATGTTCTATGTGAACAAGCAGGGCGGAACAGGCTCTCTGTCGCTATGCAATGAAGCTTTGCAACTATGGGCCCTCGTCAGAGAGCATCAGATTCATCTCCTTGCGGTGTATCTTCCAGGCATCCAAAACTCTTGGGCAGACAAACTCAGTCGAGTTCTGCTTCCACACAAATGGTCTCTCCATGCAGACCAGGTTGCCCAAATATTTCAGATTTGGGGAACCCCGGACATAGATCTCTTTGCAAGTCCGCTGAATGCCAAACTTTCCCCGATTCTGTTCCAGAATTCCGGCTTGATGATGTCAGGCAAGAGACGCCTTCCTCCTTCACTGGGGTCAAGACTTCCTATATGCCTTCCCCCTCATCCCCAAAACCCTATTCAAGCTTCAGAGAGACAGAGGTCATATGATCCTCATAGCTCCACGTTGGCCACGGCAAACGTGGTAGCCTCTGCTCCTACATCTCTCTCAAGCTACGCCTCTGGAGTTGGGATCCGCTCCAGATCTTCTCTCCCAAGAAGATGGGATGCTGTGGCATCCCAACCCCCAGTCTCTGCATCTCAGGGCCTGGTTGCTGAAAGCCTAGAACTTCAGGATCTTAACCTTTCCCAACAGGTAAGGGATATCCTTCATGCTTCTAGGAAACCCTCCACAAGACGCTCATTTGCCTTTAAGTGGAAAAGGTTTACCATATGGTGCTCTCAGAAGGGTCTTAGCCCTCTTGCAAATACCTCTGGAATCAATACTGGAGTATCTCCATTTGTCTCAAATGAGGGTCTCAAGACAAATTCAGTAAGAGTCTATCTTAGTGCTGTTGCAGCTTCTTACAAGCCTCTAAGTGGACAATCTTATTTCCTCTCATCCTCTCATAGTGAGATTTATAAGAGGCCTTCTTTTAACAAAGCCTCCCATTAAGCCACCACCGGTGGCATGGGACTTAAATCTGGTGCTCGGGCAGCTCATGAAACCACCCTTTGAACCATTAGCCACTACATCTTTGAAATTCCTTTCCTGGAAAGTCATCTTCCTCACTGCAATCACATCAGCGCGTCGCATCAATGAATTGCAAGCGTTAGTGGCTGATCCTCCTTATACAAGGTTCCACCATAATAAGGTAGTTCTTAGGACTCATACACACTTTATGCCAAAGGTGGTTTCACCTTTCCATTTAAACCAAGCAGTTTACCTTCCTGTATTCTTTCCGAGGCTCATGCCTCCAGTGCAGAAAAGAACCTTCATACCTTGGACTGTAAAAGAGCTTTGGCCTTTTACTTGCATAGGACACAACATAGAAAATCTTCTCAACTCTTTGTTGCTTTTGATCCTAGTCATTTGGGACTTCATTTCCAAAAGAACACTGTCCAACTGGATCACACAGTGCATATCCTTTGCCTATGAGAGTAAGAACCTTCCTCTTGAAGGCCATGTCACCGCTCACAGTGTGAGAGCCATGGCGTCCTCAATGGCTCATCTTCACTCTGTGTCTATCGACGACATCTGTCGAGCAGCTACTTGGGCTTTGGTACATAGCTTCACAGCCCACTACTGCTTAGACAAGGACTCCCGCCGGGATGCCTTGTTTGGCCAAGCTGTTCTTCAACACCTTTTTCAGATTTAATCAGCTCCTACCCACTGTCCCTGGTAGGATGCTAGAGATCCATGGGGGGAAGTGGGGCCCTTTCACAAGGACTGACAACTTCCTGGGGCCATCTCCCTGGCATCTGCAGCTAGGGAGTCCCCATATGCAAAGACTACATTCCTGCTTGTTCCTGGAGATAGCGTAGTTACTCATCTGTAACAGGTGATCTCTGGGAACAGCAGGAATTTAGTCTTCACAACCCGCCCACCTCCCCTAGGAGTTGTATCTCTCTCCCTCTCTCTTTTGTCTCAGCTATAAGCTCAACTGGAGAGGCACAGTTGGAAAGGTGGGAAGGCAGCACACAGGTGCTGTGGGATGCTCCCAAAGGCTTTCTTATTGGATGCTGGGGAGCGTTCCTGCGTGGGCTCCGTCGGTACCGACGATACGCATATGTGAAGACTAAATTCCTGCTGTTCCTGGAGATCACCTGTTACAGGTGAGTAAATACACTTTCTGCTCCAGCCAAAATACATGGCATTTGGAGGAATGTGGTAGCAAAAAAAAGGAAAAAAGCAATTAAATGTAAGTGAAAAATAGAAGAAATTAAAGAGGTCAACTACATCTCCAGGAACAAACATGAATGTAGGCTTCATTTCTCCAGGAACAAGCAGGAAGTCAGTCCTCACAATATGGGTCACGTCAGCGCCGACGGAGCCCTCGTTCGGAGCAATTCCCCAGCTTTCAAAGAAAGCCTTTGGGATTGCATCACACATACGTGGTCCCCTTCCCGCCCAAGGGTGCCATCTTGCTCAGTCTCCCTTTTTCCGCGGAGCCCAATGGACATAGTCCAGCTTCCCTTGCGGAAAAAGTGCATCAGAACTACTGAAGATTCTCTTCTTCGGCCCGGTTCGACGCCGATTCCCCTTCCCGCCTTGGTTCAGTACACCGGTATCGAGTCCAGTCACTATTTTTTGTTTTTTGCCCTTAGTGGCTAGCATTCGAGCTCTTTTTTTCTTTTTCACTGGCAGCCCAGTCGTTTGACCTCGCAGGGGCCTTTTTTCCCCCGATGGCTGCCAGCGGGTTTAAAAAGTGTGATCCGTGTAAAAGATTAATGTCTCTCACCGACACATGACTGCTGTATCTGCTGCCTCGGGCCCGACCATGACCCGAAGGTCTGTGGCCTGTGTGGCAAGATGTCTTCCAAGGCACTTAAAAGTAGGCAACAGCAGCGTGTGAGGATTTTCTCCGAGTCCGCATCCACCGGGCTCTGGACCTCTTCAGAAGCCTTGAAGTCTCGGGAGCTATCTGACTCCGAGCATTGTCGAGGGTCTTCTGAGCGGGGGTCTCCCTCACGGGAGCACCGGAGGAAGAAGAAACCTGTGAGGGCAGTGTTGTTGGATGTCTCTTATTGGCCTGGATCCTCGCAGGCCATGTTGCAGAGTCCTGACCGCCTCCCCGGGTCCTTGGAGTCGGAGCGGCCTGCAAAGGTGCCTCGCACAGAGCCGGAGATGCCGAGGAAGGTAACTGCTGTTGTCCTCGTTGACTCTCCTCCAGGAGAACCGGCCTCAGGCCCGATGGTGTCGGGACCCGACCTGGAGACTGTGGAGCCTTCTGAGCTCGGTCTCAGGTTGGCGGCCCTGGAGCGCAGCATGTCTGCCTTCATAGAGCAGCAGCGGGCGCTGATGGACGATCTCACCAGTCCATCCGCCCCGACCACCGGTACCTCGACGTCCAAGTTGACCCTGGAGGCCGAGCCGATCCTCGAGACTCTTCGGACTCGAATTGATCCTTGGCCGAGGTCTCCCTCGACCTCCCATTCAGGTCCGATGTTGTTGATGCCACTGCCCTTGGCGTCGGGGCAGTCGAGACCAAAGCCCTCATGGCTGGAGCCCATCGATTCCTCCTCGGAGGACTCAGCATGGGAAACGGAAGATGAGGAGTCCCCGGACACCCACCAGACCCGGTATGTCCCATCGGACTTGCTGGGTTCCGAGCCTCGGAGAAGGTTCCCCCCCCCCCCCCCCCCGGAGATACCCGGTTCTTAGACTTTGTCAAGGACATGGCCAAGGCTTTGGCATTCCCAGCAGACTCCAAGGAGGAGCCTTGAGCCAAGGAGCTCAAAACCCTACAGTATAACTTTCCCCCTCGGGAAGCCCTTACGGTACCGGTTCCTCCGATGTTGGAAAGGCTGATGCTCTGCATGTGGGAGTCACCAGCCTCAATGCCGGTTCTCAGCAAGCGGGTCAATTCCATCTATCGAGTCCGCAAGAACCCTGGTTTTCAGAAAGCACAGCTGCCGCACAACTCCATGCTTGTGGAATCGGCCATAAACAGACTCAAGAGTCAAAAAAATGCACTCCTTGGTGCCTCCTGGCAGGGAAGCCTGGAACCTAGACGCCCTCGGCAGAAAGTGCTACCAGGGCTCGATGCTGTCATGCCGAGTCCAAACATACCAGCTGTACATGGGCATGTACTTGCAGGACCTGGCAAAGGAGATTGCTGGGTTCTCAGCTGGCCTCTCCGAGGAACCCTTGCAGCTTCAAGAACTTGTCCACAGTGATTTGGGAGTGCTCGAAGTTTGTCTCGAGCAGCCTATGATGGCTTTGAGGCCCCGGCCTGAGTAGCCGCAGCTGGCATCGGTGTCTGCCACCAGGCGTGGCTAATGTCTGACCTGGAGCCATGGGTTCAGGACAAGTTGGTCGATGTCCCTTGCCGGGGTGTGACAACCTCTTTTGCAAACCCATGACTGAGAAGGCTGCTGAAATCGAGTCTGAGTACTTGACTTGGACAAGACTATCCAAGAAGACTTCTGCCCCTTCTAAAAAGAAGGGCTCAGGTAAAAAGCTCTTTTTCCCGAGGAAGGGTGCTGCTTACCGCAACTACCCCACTCAGCAGGCCTCCCCAGGTTGCCCACAGGGGCAGCAGGCCAAGGGACAGGAGCATGGCCCGTGTAAGCAGAAGACCCCCAAGCCTCCAGCTCCGGCTCCAACCCAGCCAGGAGGGGGTTTTTGACTGCCAAAACATAGTCTCTCTTCAACCAGGGGTAAGGGCCTGCACAGGAGGAAGGCTGAGCCTGTATGCCCACAGGTGGCCAACAATCACCACAGATACCTGGGTCCTTCAAATAGTCCAGAGGGGCTATTTGCTCCAACCAGGTACCCCCTCCTCCTTTCCAGGAGAGCCTCTCAGACCCCCTCTACACAGGGACCCTCCTCTTGCAGGAGTTGGCCGGTCTTCTTGAGGATCAGGCGGTGGAACTGGTGCCCCACCACATGCAGGGACAAGGCTTCTACTCCAGGTATTTTCTGATACCAAAGAGAACAGGGGGCCTCAGACCCATCCTCAACTTGCGAAACTTAAACAAGTTCCTTGTGAGGGAAAAGTTCAAGATGCTTTCCCTTGGAATATTGCTGCCTTACCTCCACCAGGGAGATCGGCTATGCTCCTTAGACCTGAAGGATGCCTACATGCACATCCTCATACATCCAGACCACAGACAATATCTCAGATTTGTAGTGGGAGGAAACCATTTTCAGTACAGAGTACTGCCATTTGGCCTAGCCTCTGCTCCCAGAGTGTTTACCAAATGCCTGGTGGTAGTGGTGGCCTTCCTCAGGAACCAAGGGATTTTTGTCTTCCCTTAACTGGACGACTGGCTCATCAGGGCCCAGTCGCCTCAGGAGGCCCAACAGGCCTCAGCTTGCACTATCAACATGCTACAGCATTTAGGCTTTGTCATAAATCAAGCAAAGTCCACTTTGCTCTCCACTCAAAACTTAAGAGTTCATAGGAGCAAGACTAGACATCCTTCGGCAAGGGCTTACCTGCCGGAGGACAGGGCACAAGGACTTCTGGCGCTGGTGCCCCAAGTCAGCCACAAGTCTCAGATCTCAGCGAGACACTTTCTACGCCTCCTGGGCCACATGGCCTCCATGATACATGTGACCCCAAACGCCCATCTCCACATGAGGACAGCTCAGTGGTGCCTCAGAGATCAGTGGACACAAGCCACCGGACGACTCAGACAGGATAAGTGTGTCCAAACGACTGATGAAGTCATTGGCGTGGTGGCTTCAGCCACCCAACCTGTTCGAGGGAGTGCCTTTTCAGCCTCTCTCACATACAAGAGTGCTGATGACAGATGCCTCCCTGCTGGGCTAGGGAGCCCATTGCCAGGGATCATGCACTTAGGAGTTGTGGTCTCCTCAGGAGAGTATACACCAGATCAACCTCTTAGAGCTTCGAGTGATTTGCCTAGCTCTTCAAACCTTCTCTCATGTTCTCTCACGTCAGTCTGTCTTGGTGCAGATGGACAATCAGGTAGCGATGTTCTACATGAACAAGCAGGAAGGTACAGGGCCCGTCTCCTATGTCAGGAAACACTCGACCTCTGCTCCTTTGCAGTCCGGCAGGGTATGTCTCTCAAAGCAGTTTACCTGCCAGGTCAGGAGAACTTCCTAGCGGACAAGCTAAGCAGGATTCTTCAGCCTCACGAATGGTAACTGAATCCGGAAGTGGACCAGCAGATTTTCCACTGCTGGGGGCATCCATCCATAGATCTCTTTGCCAGTCTGCAAAATCACCAGTTGCCCATCTTTTGCTCCAGACAGCCACACCCTCGGTAGGTGGCTGCAGATGCTTTTCTGATCTCCTGGTCAGGGGGCCTCATGTATGCATTTCCTCCCACGCCTCTAGTGGCTTGAACTCTGTTCAAAATCCTTTGGGATAAGGCCTCTGTCATTCTGGTAGCCCGTGGATGGCCAAGACAGCCTTGGTTTCTGCTTCTCCTCCATCTGGCAGTGGAGGCTCCACTCCCTCTGGGGATGCAGCCCGACCTGTCCCAGGAACAAGGGCTCGCTCTTGCATCCCAATCTCAGGTCCCCGTCAACCTGATGGCATGGCTGCTGAAAGGGTAGTGCTGGCGCTTCTCCTCCTACCTAAGAATTTTGAAGAAGTGTTACTGGCCTCAAGGAGACAGTCCACGAGGAAAGCCTATGCCTTCAAGTGGCGCAGGTTTGAGGTGTGTACACAGCATAATGAAAACCCTTTTGCTTGCCTTGTACCAGTGTTGCTGCAGTACCTGCTTCACCTCTCAGAATTAGGTCTTAAGTCTAACTCTGTCAGGGTCCACCTGAGTGCTTTGTCAGCACACAACTTTTCAGTAGAAGGACAACCTCTTTTGGCTCACCCTTTGGTGTCCAGATTCCTTAGAGGTCTACTTCTACTAAAACTCCCGGTTCGTCCACTGGCAACCGAGTGGGATTTGAATGTGGTCTTTGAGCAGCTTACTTGCCCACTTTTTGAGCCGATTCCTACTTGCCTGGAAGGTACTCTTCTTGGTGGCACTCACATCTGTCAGACGAGTGAGTGAGCTGCAAGCCCTTGTTTCGGATAGACCGTACACAAGGTTTTATAGGAACAGAGTGATCCTTCGCACCCACCCCAATTTCTTTCCAAAAGTGGTCTCTTCTTTCCACCTTCTTTCTCAGGCTGCATGCCAGCCGGGCAGAGGCGGTCCTGCATACCCTCGATTGTAAGAGGGCATTAGCCTTCTACCTGGAGCGTACGCAGGGACATCGAAGGGCTACTCAGCTCTTCGTCTCTTGTGACCCCACTAGGCTGGGGCTACTGGTCTCCAAGTGCATGCTGTCCACCTGGGTGGCAGACTGCATTGCCTGGGTGTACAGGGCAGCTGACCTCCCCTTGCAGGGTCGAATCACTGCCCACCGTGTCAGGGCTAAGGCCACATCAGTGGCTCACTTCCCCTGGCAGACATCTGCCAGGCCGCCACCTGGTCTTCGGGCCAGACTTTTGCAGCCCATTACTGCTTGGATAGGGAATCCTGCTGAGACAGTGCTTTCGGCCAGGCAGTACTTCGTAACTTATTTGAGGTATAGGCAACTCCTACCCTCCGGCCCTTTGGTGTCAGGCTACCGGAGGTGTTGAGTTCTCTGCTGAATTCCTATCACAGCTGCTGCGGCTCTTCTACAGGAAGCCATTTTTCAGCTATGGGTTCTCGGTAGCCTATAGCTAGGGAGTCCCATATGTGAGGACTGACTTCCTGCTTGTTCCTAGAGAAAGCGTAGTTACTCACCTGTAACAGGTGTTCTCCAGGGACAGCAGGAATCAGTCCTCGCAACCCTCCCTCCTCCCCTGGAGTTACAGTCCTATCATCATTATTTTGGGGGTTTTTGCCGTCTCTTTAGCTATACTGTACCTTGGTCTTCTTCTGAACGATCAACAATAAACTCTAGAACAAGAAGTCATTCACTATTTACTAGAATATCAATGGAGTATATCCAACCACTATTGTACTATCTGCATCCACAGCACTCTGCTATCAGTGTCAAACACAACAGACAAAAAGGTCTCAGACTCCTGGTGACTCAACTCATAGACTACTGTCTTAAGTGAGTAGTGCACCTTATCGCATCAATGACCTTAATGATCTTTTCTCCTGAGGAGCCAGTTCAGTGGACTTAGCTGGTTATTTCACTTTTCTTACTAAGTTCTTACAGCAGCGGGCATTGATCGCCGGTCTCACCGGTGCATCTGCCCCGACCACCGGGACCTCGACGTCAAAGTCGACAACGGAGGCCGAGCCGATCTTTGAGTCCATGCGGGCTCGAGTCGATCCTCGGCCACGGTCTCCCTCGGCCTCCCGTTCGGGACCGAGGTTTGAGACGCCGGTACTCTCGGCGTTGGGGCGGATGGCATCGGAGCCCGCCCGACCGGAGAAGACTGAGGACGAAGAGTCACCTGACACTTATCGGACTCGGTGTGTCCCATCGGACTCGCCGGAGTCCGAACCTCGGAGACGATCCCTACCGGAGGATACCTGGTTCTCGGACTTCGTGCGGGATATGGCCAAGGCCTTGGGCTTCCCCGCGGATCCCGAGGAGGAGCCTCGAGCCGAGGAGCTCGAGGCCCTCCAGTATGACTCTCCCCCAAAGGAGGCCTTTACTGTACCGGTTCCTCCGATGCTGGAGCGGCTGCTCTTCCGCATGTGGGAGACCCTGGCCTCGACGCCGGTGTTAAGCAAGCGGGTCGATTCCATCTATCGAGTCCGCAAGAACCCCGGGTTCCAAAAGGCACAATTACCGCACCACTCCATGGTTGTGGATTCGGCCATGCATCGACTGAAAAATCAGAAGATGCACTCCTCTGTGCCACCCAGCAGGGAGGCCCGGAACCTGGATGCCCTCGGTAAGAAGTGCTTCCAGGGCTCTATGCTTGCTTGCCGTGTCCAGACATACCAGCTCTACATGGGCATGTATCTCCGAGACCTGGCCAAGGAGATTGCCGGGTTCCCAACTGGTCTCTCCGAGGAACCTTTGCAGAGGTTCCAGGCCTTGTCCACAGGTATTCGAGAGTGCCCGAAGTTTATCTCTCGAGCAGCCTACGATGGCTTCAGCCCGAGTAGCCGGGGCCGGCATCGGTGCCCGCCGACAGGCTTGGCTACAGTCATCCGACCTCGAGCCATGGGTGCAGGACAAGTTGGTCGATATCCCCTGCCGAGGTGAAAATCTCTTTGGCAAGCCCATGGCTGAAAAGGCTGCAGAACTCAAGACCGAGACTCTGACCAGGACTAGGCTGTCCAGAAAAACCTCTACCCCTTCTCAGAAGGGGTCGGAAAAAAAGACCTTTTACCCGAGGAAGTCCTCTGCCTATAAACAATACCCTCATTATCAGACCTCTGCAGCTCCCCAACAGGGTCAGCAGGCCAAGGGGCAGGGTCATGGGCCCCGTAGGCAGAAGGCCCCCAAGCCACCCACACCGGCCCCTGCTCAGCAGGGTGGGGGGTTTTGACTCAGCAAGCATAGCCTCTTCTCAGCTGGCTAACATCAGCACAGGAGGCTGGCTGGCCCACTTTGCCCACAGGTGGTCAGCCGTCACATAAGATACCTGGGTGCTCCATATAGGCCAAAAGGGCTATCTTCTCCATTTTAACCAGGTACCTCCCTCCTATTTTCCAGGGGAGCCTCCGAGACTCCCTCTGCACAGGGACCTACTCCTTCAGGAGTTAGCAAGTCTGCTAAAGGAACAGGCTGTGGAACCGGTGCCCTACCACCTGAGAGGTCACGGCTTTTATTCCAGGTATTTTCTGGTACCAAAAAGAACAGGAGGCTCAGATCCATCCTAGACTTGGCAACCTCAACAAGTTCCTGGAGAGGGAAAAGTTCAAGATGCTTACCCTTGGAATCCTGCTGCCCTACCTCCAGCAGGGAGATTGGCTATGCTCCTTAGATCTAAAGGATGCTTATACTCACATCCTTATTCATCCATACCACAGACAATATCTCAGATTTGTTGTAGGAGGAAACCACTACCAGTACAGAGTACTTCCCTTTGGCCTAACCTCCGCTCCCAGGGTGTTCACCAAGTGCCTGGCGGTGGTGGCGGCCTACCTGAGGCTTCAAGGTCTTTTTGTGTTTCCATACCTGGATGACTGGCTCATAAGGGGCCAGTCTTCCCAGGAGGCCAGTCAAGCCACCCTTCGCACTGTGGCTCTGCTTCAGCACTTGGGGTTTGTCATAAATTTCGCAAAGTCCACTTTGCTCCCGTCCCAGAACTTGGAATTCATAGGAGCAAGGCTAGACACTCTTCAGGCGAGGGCTTTTCTGCCAGTGGACAGGGCCCTCCGGTTGATGGATGTAGCCAGGCAGTTTTACTGCAATTCCCTGGTCTCCACCAGGCAATTCCTGAGACGTCTCGGCCATATGGCTTCCACGGTTCATGTAACCCCCAATGCCCGCCTGCACATGCGGCCTGCTCAGTGGAGCCTTCGAACTCAGTGGCATCAGGCCACAGGGAGCCTTGCAGACTCGGTGAGAGTATCCACCCTGCTCGTCTCCTCTCTACAATGGTGGCTTCATCTTCCGAATCTCGTACTCGGAGTGGATTTTCAATCCCCTCCGCATTCTCGAGTGCTGACGACAGATGCTTCTCTTCTAGGTTGGGGAGCACATTGCCAAGGGGCATGTACTCAGGGTCTCTGGACTCCTTGGGAGGCTGCTCAGCAGATAAACTTCCTGGAGCTACGGGCAATACGCCTAGCTCTGAGAGCCTTCTCCCACCTCACGTCTCACCAGTCTGTACTGGTCCAGACGGACAATCAAGTTGCCATGTTCTACGTGAACAAACAAGGAGGCACAGGCTCCTTCCTTCTTTGTCAGGAGGCACAACGGCTGTGCTCTTGGGCCGTCAATCACGGAATCCTCCTCAAGGCTGTCTACCTCCCCGGTCAAGAAAATTACCTGGCGGACCGACTGAGCAGGATCCTGCAACCACACGAATGGAGATTGAATCCTTTGGTGGTTCAGCAGATCTTTCTCAGGTGGGGCCTCCCCACCATGGATCTCTTCGCCAGCCCTCTGAACCGGCAACTCCCGAGATTCTGTTCCAGACAACCGCATCCTCTCAGAGTAGCAGTGGATGCCTTTCTGATTCCGTGGTCCCAAGGCCTACTATATGCGTTTCCTCCCACGCCACTAGTGTCTCGAACACTGTTCAAGGTCCTCAAGGACAGGGCCTCAATGATTCTGATAGCCCCCAGGTGGCCAAGGCAGCCATGGTTCCCACTCCTGTTGCAACTGGCGGTGGACACTCCCCTGCCTCTGGGAATTCAACACGATCTCCTGTCTCAGGACCAGGGGTCTCTCTTGCACCCAAACCTCCAGTCCCTTCATCTGATGGCCTGGCTGCTGAAAGGGTAGTCCTGGCTCCCCTACTCCTGCCTAGAGAGGTGGAAGACGTAGTCTTAGCCTCTAGGCGGCAATCCACCAGGAAATCTACGCTCTTAAGTGGCGTAGATTCTCCACATGGTGTGCTCAGCACAGCGAGAATCCTTTCTCGTGCTTGGTAGCGGTAGTATTGCAATATTTGCTTTACCTCTCCAATCTAGGCCTTAAGTCAAACTCTGTCAGGGTTCACCTCAGTGCTCTCTCAGCGCACCACTCGCCGGTGGACGGGAGGCCTCTTTCCAACCACCCTTTGGTGGCTCTTTTTCTCAGAGGCCTCCTCCTGCTTAAGCCTCCTTTGCGTCCACCAGCCCCTGAGTGGGCTCTCAATGTGGTCTTACAGCGGCTTACTTGTCCGCCATTTGAACCTATGGCTTCCTGCCGTCTCCGTTTTCTCTCCTAAAAAACCTTGTTTCTGGTAGCTCTTACCTCTGTTAGGTGAGTAAGAACTTCAGACACTAGTGTCTGATCCCCCTTACACTAGGTTCTACAGGAATAGGGTAGTCTTACGGACTCACCCGAAGTTTCTTCCTAAGGTTGTCTCCCCTTTTCACCTCAATCAGGAGGTGGTTCTTCCGACCTTCTTTCCCAGGCCGTATGCCAACTGGGCTGAGATGGTCCTGCATACCCTGGACTGTAGGAGGGCGTTATCCTTCTACCTCGACCGTATGCAGGAGCACCGGAGGGCTGTTCAGCTCTTCGTTTCTTTTGACCCCAATAAGTTGGGGCTCCCTGTCTCCAAGCGTACTTTGTCCATATGGGTCGCTGACTGTATCGCCTGGGCTTATGGGGCAGCCGGCCTCTCGTTGGAGGGTCGAGTCATGGCTCATCGTGTCAGGGCGAAGGCTGCGTCAGTGGCTCATCTCCGCTCTGTTCCGTTGGCAGACATCTGCCGGGCCACTACTTGGTCTTCAAGCCAGACTTTTGCTGCCCATTACTGCCTCGACAGGGAGTCCCACAGGGACAGTGCTTTCGGACAGGCAGTACTCCATAATCTTTAGGCAACTCCTACCCTCCGGCCCTGGTGTTGGGCTACCGGTCGGGGGTGTTCTCAGAGAAGATTCCTTCCTTACATACTGACGAGCTAGAGGGAGCTCATTTTTTCGGCTTGAGGTCTCCAGTAGCCTTAAGCTGGGGAGTCCCATATGTGAGGACTGACTTCCTGCTTGGTCCTGGAGAAAGAGTAGTTACTCAACTGTAACAGGTGTTCTCCAGGAGCAGCAGGAATCAGTCCTCACAACCCTCCCTCCTCCCCTTGGAGTTGCAGTCATATGATTTATTTTGCTAATTTTTTGCTATCTTTTAGCTATGTCATCAGACTGAGCAAGATGGCACCCTTGGGTGGGAAGGGGACCGCGCATGCGCGCTGCAATTCCAAAAGGCTTTCTTTGAAAGCTGGGAAATGCTCCGCACGGGGGCTCTGTCGGCGCCGACGTCACCCATATGTGAGGACTGATTCCTGCTGCTCCTGGAGAACACCTGTTACAGGTGAGTAACTACTCTTTGTGGTGGGGGGCCATCATTTTCAATACAGGGTGCTGCCGTTCGGCCTTGCCTCGGCCCCCAGGGTATTCACAAAGTGCCTAGCGGTGGTCACCACCTTTCTCAGGCTTCAGGGGATCTTTGTCTTCCCCTATCTCGATGACTGGCTCATCAAGGGTACCATGGCCCCCAAGGTGCAGCAGGCCACGGCACGCAATATCCAGGTCCTTCAACACTTGGGCTTCGTTATCAATTATCCCAAGTCCAGCCTGTGCCCGGCTCAAGAGCTGGAATTTATCGGGGCAAGGATCAATACCCTTCCAGCCAAGGCCTTTCTACCTGCAGATGGGGTCAGTAGGCTCACGGCGCTGGCCAGAAACATACTGCGCCGTCCCTTAGCGCCAGCAAGATCCCTGTTTCACCTCCTCGGGCACATGTCCTCCACGATCCATGTCATGCCAGATGCCTGCCTACACATGTGAATTGCGCAGTGGTGCCTCAGGGACCAGTGGTCCCAGGCATCTCCAGAACAGAGTCAAAGTCACCAGGCGCCTGGCGCAGTCCCTAAACTGGTGGCAGTCACCCCACCACTTGCAAGCGGGGATACCCTTTCAGATTCCTTATCACTTGAGGGTCCTCACTAGCGATGCCTCCATGCTGGGCTAGGGAGCCCACTGCCAGGGGTACCGCACCCAGGGCGTCTGGTCCCCAGACGAGAGTGCCCAACAGATCAACCTGTTGGAACTGCATGCGATCCGCCTCGCCGTAAAGTGGTTCCGGCGACCCCTGAGCCACAGATCCATTCTGGTCCACATGGACAACCAGGTTGCCATGTTCTACATGAACAAGCAAGGGGGCACGGGGTCACACGTCCTCTGCTGGGAGGCCCTTGACTTGTGCTCATTCGCAGCCCGACAGGGTATTCTCAGGGCAGTGTACTTGCCGGATAAGGACAATTGGCTGGCCGACAGACTCAGCAGACTGCTCCAGCCGCACGAGTGGCAGCTGAACCTGAAGGTGGCTCTTTGAGATCTGGGGGGGGAGCCGATGATGGACCTGTTCGCCAGCCTGGACAACCACCAGTTGCTGCGCTTCTGTTCCCAGCAACCACATCCTGCTAGGGTGACTGCCAATGCCTTTCTAATTTCATGGTCGGTGGGTCTTCTGTATGCATTTCCCCGACGCCTCTGATAACCAAGACTCTGTTCAAGATTCTTCGCAACAGAGCTTCAGTCATTCTGATAGCCCCACTGTGGCCTCGCAACCGTGGTTCCCACTCCTCCTGCAGTTAGCAGTGGAGACTCCCATCTCCCTGGGGACAGACCTGCGGCTTCTCTCTCAGGAGGGGGGCTCTCTCCTGCACCCCAACCCCAGCTCCCTTTCGCTGATGGCGTGGCTGCTGAGAGGGTCTCACTAGCTCTGCTCCTACTTCCAAGGGAAGTGGAGGATGTTCTGCTAGCTTCATGCAGAACATCTACCAGATGGGCTTACGCCTTTAAGTGGCACAGGTTTGCGCTCTGGTGTGCGGCACGGGGGGCTGACCCCTATTCCTGCCCGGTGGTTATGGTGTTGCAATATCTTCTCCACCTCTCCGAATCGGGGCTCAAGTCCAACTCCGTCAGGGTAGTTTGTTCAATGTAAACCACCTTGATATCTTGAAAGGCGGTATATAAGAAATGTTAAATAAATAAAATCTCAGTGCCCTTGCGGCAAACCACCATCCGATGGATGGGAAGCCCCTCTCGGCTCACCCAACGGTGTGCCTGTTCCTTAAGGGCCTACTCTTGTCTAAGCCCCCAGTGCGCCCTCCAGCGGCCAAATGGGATCTCAATGTAGTGTTGGGGTGGCTTACCCTACCGCCTTTCGAACTGATGGCTACATGTTATCTCTGCTATCTCTCCTGGAAGGTGGTGTTTCTCGTTGCACACACACCCCAAGTTTCTTCCGAAGGTGGTGTCCTCATTCCTCCTCAGTCAGGATGTGGTCCTCCCTACCTTCTTTCCCAGACCGCACGCCGGTCGCGCTGAGGCTGTCCTCCATACACTGGACTATAGGAGGGCCTTATCTTTCTATATTCGATGCACCCAAGGCCACTGGAAAGCATCTCAGCTTTTCGTTTCCTACAACCCTAGTAAGCTGGGGCAGGCGGTGACCAAGCGTACGCTGTTTACATGGGTGGCAGATTTTATTGCCTGTGCCCATGAGGAAGCACAGCGTCCTTTGGAAAGCCGTGTCAGGCTCACAAGGTCAGGGCCATAGCAACCTCAGTGGCTCATCTGCACTCCGTTCCTCTGGCGGACATCTGCTGGGCCGCCACCTGGTCTTTGGTTCATACCTTTGCAGCTTATTACTGTCTGGATAGGGAGTCCTGATGGGATAGTGCCTTCGGCTAGGCTGTATGCCGTAACCTTTTTGAGGTCTAGGTAACTCCTGCCCTCTGACCCTTCTGTGTTCAGATTACCGGAGTGCTAATTCCTTGATAGTTGAGAGTTCCATTGCAGCTGCTCGCGGCTCTTGATGAGGCAGTCTCTTTTGGCTATGGGTTCATGGTAACCTGTAGCTGGGGAGTCCCATATGGGAGGACTGACTTCCTGCTTGTTCCCAGAGAAAGCATAGTTACTCACCTGTAACAGGTGTTCTCCGGGGACAGCAGGAATCACTCCTCACAACCCTTCCTCCTCCCCTTGGAGTTCCAGTCCTCCTATATTACTGGTTTTGTTCTTTTTGCCGTCTTTAGCTATGTTATTTGATTGAGCAAAATGGCTCCTTTGGGTGGGAAGTGGACCATGCATGCGTGGTGGCAACTCCCAAAGGTTTTCTTTGAAAGCTGGAGATTTGCTCCGCTTGGGCTCTGTCCGTGCCAATGTAACCCATATGTGAGGACTGATTACTGCTGTCCCCGGAGAACACCTGATCTCCAGGAACAAGCAGGAATGTAGTCTTCACATATGGGTATCGTCGGTACCAATGGAGCCTGTGCGGGAACGCTCCCCAGCGTCCAATAGGAACGCTTTTGGGAGCATCCCTCAGCACATGCGCGCTGCCTTTCCAACTGTCCCTCTTCAGTTCTTCGTTTTCCGTGGAGCCGACAGGTCACATACCCTGTCACCGCAGAAAATTTCTTCTTTAAACTTGTTTTTCTTGTGGTCGCGCCTGCCTCCGCTCGACACCTACTGGTACCGCCAGTTCTTTTTTTCTTTAAAAAAAAAAATATATATATATATACTTCTGAAGTGTTTCTCTTCAGAAACTTTTTCTTTTTGGTGTTAAGCGCCATTTTGGGCATTAGGCCCCATTTTCCTGAAAAATGGAAAAACCAGCTAGTGGTTTTAAAAAATGTACTAAGTGTAGCGGTACCATTTCCATCACCGACACCCATGACCACTGTTCCCTCTAAGCTGTGCGCGTGTGCACGCGCGCACACCTCGTCGAGCGAGCGCACATACTTTACAACAGAGCGCACAAAAATTATGGTTCTGATTCTGATAGAAAACAACACAGACGTCTTAAAATTTAAAAGTTGTGATTGTAATTACTAGAAATTTTCCGCTTCATTTAGTAATCCTCTATTTTCATTTAATTTGATTAAAATTGTGGTGTACATACTGTATTCTGACGTGTAGTCAAATTTTAAAGTATATAACTCAAGAATGTCATTATGTGGCGCACAAAAATTTAACCTTCCTTCAAAAGCTGCACAGCTGATATTTTATGCGCACACAGCCTACAGAAAATTAGAGGGAACATTGCCCATGACTGGTGTCTCAAATGTTTACGCCCTGACCATTCTCCATCGGAGTGTTCCCCTTGTATGGGGATGACTAAAAGAGGAAGACAGAACCGGGCTGCAAAGCTCGGTAGCCTCTTTTCTTCAGATGTGATGTCCATTGCATCAACATCTTCCAGAGCCTCGTCTTCCTCCCATGGATCTCGGGTAACTAAACATAAGAGGCGGTCCTCAAAGGGTAGATCTCCTTCCAAGCATCAAGAAGCCATTGGCATTGCCCTTGAGGAAACTATACCGGCAAAACAGCCCCGGCAGGAGGCTTCGGCCTCCAAAGCACTAACGGGGCTCCAGGATGTTCTTGAGGCCTCAATCTCAGCAGAACTACTGGTGCCATGCTCAAGGGTTCCGGACGCTTCTACCGGTACTGACACACAGGCATCGGCAGCGTCGATAGACCAGAGATTCCTCTCTATCGAACGCAGTCTTGCAGCTCTCCTTACAGCTGCAGTACCGTTGACACCACTACCGATGGTTCAATGGGCACCGATACTGGTACCAGCACCGGTGGGAATTCTGCCCATGCCGACTTTTTCGGGCATTGACATAGGTACCAGACCAACTTAGTGCCGACTTCGATCAATACCGATACCATGCTTTGTCTCCAGGACCAAGCAGGAAGTCAGTCCTCACATATGGGTGTCATCAGTGCCGATGAAGCCCCAGCGGAGCATTTCCCCAGCTTTCTATGAAAGCCTTTGGGAAAGCAGGCACGCATGCGCGGTTCCCTTCCCGCCTAAAGGTGCCATCTTACCTCAGTCTCTTTTTTTCCGTGAAGCCCACTGGACGTGTGTCCAGTTTTCCCGGTTAAAATTAGATTTTTCAGCGATTTTTGCTCTTTTTTTCTACCGGTTGGACGTCGGTTCCCCTCCCGCCAGGTTCGGTACACCGGTATCGAGCCCGATTCTTCTTTTTCGGTTTTTGCCCTTCATGGCGGACGTTCACGCCCTTTTTTCTCTCTTTCCCTGGAAGGCCGGTCTTTTGACCTCGCGGGGACTCTCTTTTCCCCGATGGCTTCCAGCGGTTTTAAGAAATGTGATCGGTGTAAGAAACTAATGTCTCTCACCGACACACACGACTGCTGCCTTCGGTGCCTCGGCCCCGACCACGATCCTAAGTCGTGTGGGGCCTGTGAGAAAATGTCTTCCAAGGCACTACGAAGTCGCCATCAGCAAAAGGAAAGGCTTTTCTCGGACTCGGCCTCCGGCCGGGCCCGGACCTCGTCTGAGGCCACGACATCTCGGGATTCCAATCCCAAGCGCCGTCGAAGCTGCTCGGACAGGGGGTCCCCCGACCGGGAACGCAGGAGGAAGAAACGGCTCGCGAGGGCATCGTCGGAGGAGGTCCCTGGCTCCTCGAGGGCCAGGTCTAAGACCCCCGACAGTCGCCCCGGGCCCGTGGAACTGGAGAAGCCTGCCAAAGCTCCTCGTGTGGAGCCGGAGTCTGCTGGACACGTAAGCCCCGTAGTCCTCATGGACTCTCCTCCCAGGGAGCCGACGTTGGGCCCGGCGCTGCCGGGGCCCGAGTCGGTGGCTACTGCGTCTCCCGAGCTGAGTCTCAGGATGACAGCCTTGGAGAGCAGAGTGTCTGTCTTCATGGAGCAGCAGCGGGCACTGATGGCCAGCCTGTGTGGCGCATCTGCCCCGACCACCAGGACGTTGAAGTCGACCCCGGAGACCGAGCCGATACTAGAGTCCATCGTGGCTCGGAGTCGACCTCGGTCACGGTCTCCCTCGACCTCCTGTTCGGGACCGAGGGCGTCGACGCCGGTGCTTCCGGTGTCGGGGCGTGTGCTCCAGGGCCCCGCGTGGTCGAACCCTGAGTCTTCCTCGGACGAGTCGGCTTGGGAGACGGAGGACGAGAAGTCTCCTGATACCTTCAAGACTCGGTGCGTCCCTTCGGACTCACCGCAGTCTGAGCCCTGGAGTAGGTCCCCCCCGGAGGACACCCGATTCTCGGAGTTCGTCCGGGATATGGCCACTGCCTTGGCTATTCCGGCGGACCCCGAGGAAGAGCCTCGAGCTGAAGAGCTCGAGGCGCTGCAGTATGACTCTCCTCCGAAGAAGGCCTTTACTGTCCCGGTTCCTCCGATGCTGGAACGGCTCCTCTTCCGTATGTGGGAGGCACTGGCCTCGGCGCCAGTTCTTAGCAAGCGAGTCGATTCGATCTATTGGCTCCGGAAGAACCCTGGCTTTCAAAAGGCACAGCTACCACACCATTCCATGGTTGTGGAATCGGCCATGCATCGTCTGAAGAGCCAGAAGATGCACTCCGCGGTGCCTCCTGGCAGGGAAGCCCGAAACCTCAATGGCGTCGGTAGAAAGTGCTTTCAGGGCTCGATACTTGCTGTGTCCAGTCTTACCAGCTCTACATGGGCCATGTACTTGCGGGATCTGGCCAAGGAGTTGGCCGGGTTCTCTGCTGGTCTCTCCGGGGAACCCTTGCAGAGATTTAAGTCCTTGTCCTTGGGGATTCGGGACTGCTCGAAGTTCATGTCCCGCGCCGCCTACAATGGCTTCGAGGCTTCGGCCCACGTTGCGGCAGCCGGCATCGCGGCTCGACGCCAGGCATGGCTGCAGTCATCTGACCTCGAGCCATGGGTTCAGGACAAGTTGGTCGATGTCCCTTGCCGAGGTGAAAACCTTTTTGGCAAGCCCATGACCGAGAAGGCCGCTCAGCTCAAGATCGAACACCTCACTCGGACAAGGCTGTCGAGGAAGACCTCTGCCCCTTCTCATAAAAAGAAGGGCTCGGGTAAAAAGCCTTTTTACCCGAGGAAGGGCACTGCCTACAAACAGTACCAACAATATCAGGCTGCCCAAGCTGCCCCCCAGGGTCAGCAAGCAAGGGCCAGTGTAATGGGCCCCGTAGGCAGAGGACCCCCAAGCCTCAGGCCCCTGCTACCACTCAGCAGGGTGGGGGCTTTTGACTCCTTGAGCATAGCCTCTCCTCCACTGCTCTCCCAAACCTGCACAGGAGGTCATCTCGCCCTCTTTGCCCACCAGTGGCCCCTTATCACTGGGGACACCACCACGAATAGGCAATTAATCACGTAAAGTAAGGCACCCAGTTCAAAGCGTGATTAGAAAAATAAGTTGTTATTGTCAAATTCTTGCTGCCAACCCGACACAGGCTGTGTTTCGCTCCCTTCGTCAGGGGTTGATCTGGCAGATACAGACTAAAAGCATAAAACATATAAATCATTTGGCACTGAATAAACGAATAAATAAAATTATCAGGTAAAGAACAGATGATACTATCAACATAAAAACATTCAATCATATGATGAACACATTGAACATAAATCACAAATAATATAGATGAAATAAATAATTAAAATCATTAATACATATAGTGCATTCTAGAACAATAAAACATTATAATAAAACACCATAAAAATTAATAAATAATAATAAAATACTTATGTACGTAATCAATCAGAACATAGAGGGAAAGAGCTCGGAACGGTGACAAGCATTTATAGATACCTCAGCATAAATTATAAGGACTACTTCTTCCTTGTCTTTATTCTTGTGAAGATTCAGCTAAAGATGAAAAATGATTACAGATATTAAACACACTAAAAAAACTAAGGCAAATATGTCTTTATAAATAATTTAAAAAGAAAATTAAAATTTAAGAACCAAAAATCAATTAAAAGTAGAACAAAAAGTATAAAAGGAGGGAACTAAATGGGGGGAGGCAGGAGGCTCTGGTGAAGTGAAGGCAAGGGTCTTTACTTAAAAACCACTCTGTATAGGAAGGTTTCTCATATGTGTCATATTAAGCTGCTAGCACATTGTCAGAAAGGTGCCAACTAATTATGCATTAAAAACCCATCATGAGGGAGAGAGGAAGCGTACCCTTATCTGAACTGCAGCACAATTTTTCTTACTTGATCGCTTTATGCCACAAGTCGGTTTAGGCTCGTCATGTAAACTGAAAACAGACCAAGGCAACTATTTTAGAAGGAGAGTTCCGAGTCACTCTTCTTTATACCCTTAACACACATCTAAGCCGATAAACCTTGCATTAGACTAAAACGTCTCTTCAAACTATTATTCATAAAACTCATTTGTGTGACCCCACCGTGTTCTATTAAAAAACTTTAACTGTCATGAAAATCACCACAAATTAAATATCCACATCACACTACCGTGGGTAATAAAGAGATTACTAAAACTTGTACTTATACGCTGGTCCCTTACAAAAGTCGACAAGCTGTGCACCCGACAAAAACCAATAGTCCTTGAAAACCTTTCCTCAAATCATACTACAGGTCGCTGAAGAACTTCTGCGGTATTATAATGATTAAAAAAGCGTATGCCAAGAACATAGGCGTACTGATCAGCGCTTTGCCACGGTAGTGTGATGTGGATATTTAATTTGTGGTGATTTTCATGACAGTTAAAGTTTTTTAATAGAACACGGTGGGGTCACACAAATGAGTTTTTA
Organism: Ichthyophis bannanicus; assembly: GCA_033557465.1. NCBI lineage: Eukaryota > Metazoa > Chordata > Amphibia > Gymnophiona > Ichthyophiidae > Ichthyophis > Ichthyophis bannanicus. The sequence goes on from CM066031.1 coordinate 843,907,322, forward strand.
AGTAAAGACCCTTGCCTTCACTTCACCAGAGCCTCCTGCCTCCCCCCATTTAGTTCCCTCCTTTTATACTCCTTTTTGTTCTACTTTTAATTGATTTTTGGTTCTTAAATTTTAATCTTTTTTTAAATTATTTATAAAGACATATTTGCCTTAGTTTTTTTAGTGTGTTTAATATCTGTAATCATTTTTCATCTTTAGCTGAATCTTCACAAGAATAAAGATAAGGAAGAAGTAGTCCTTATAATTTATGCTGAGGTATCTATAAATGCTTGTCACCGTTCCGAGCTCTTTCCCTCTATGTTCTGATTGATTACGTACATAAGTATTTTATTATTATTTATTAATTTTTATGGTGTTTTATTATAATGTTTTATTGTTCTAGAATGCACAATATGTATTAATGATTTTAATTATTTATTTCATCTATATCTTTTGTGATTTATGTTCAATGCGTTCATCATATGATTGTATGTTTTTATGTTGATGGTATCATCTGTTCTTTACCTGATAATTTTATTTATTCGTTTATTCAGTGCCAAATGATTTATATGTTTTATGCTTTTAGTCTGTATCTGCCAGATCAACCCCTGACGAAGGGAGCGAAACACGGCCTGTGTCGGGTTGGCAGCAAGAATTTGACAATAAAAACTTATTTTTCTAATCACGCTTTGAACTGGGTCCCTTATCACCAGGGACAGTTGGGTGCTGGAGATAATCCACAAGGGATATGCCCTCCATTTCCACCAACTGCCACCCCCATACTTTCCAGGGGAGCCTCCAAGGCCTCCTCTGCACACAGACCTTCTCCGTCAGGAGCTTCAGGGTCTGTTGGTGGACAGGGCAGTGGAGCCTGTGCCTCCCCACTTGCAAGGTCACGGATTCTACTCCAGGTATTTCCTGATGCCCAAAAGAACCGGTGGCCTTCGTCCCATTTTGGACCTCAGGAACCTCAACAAGTTCCTAGTGAAGGAAATGTTCAAGATGTTTACTCTTGGAACCCTTCTGCCCTACCTCCAGCAGGGAGATTGGCTATGCTCCTTAGATCTAAAGGATGCGTACACTCACATCCTCATTCATCCAGACCACAGAAAGTACCTAAGGTTCATCGTGGGAGGAAACCATTATCAGTACAGAGTGCTGCCTTTCGGCCTCACCTTCGCCCCCAGAGTCTTTACAAAGTGCTTAGCAGTGGTGGCGGCCTACCTGAGGAATCAGGGCATCTTTGTTTTCCCCTATCTGGACGACTGGCTCATCAGGGGTCAGAAAGGTCAAGAGGCCAATCAAGCCACCCTCAGGACCATTGCTCTTCTACAACGCCTGGGGTTTGTCATAAACTTCTCAAAGTCCACTTTGCTCCCTTCCCAGAACTTGGAGTTCATAGGGGCAAGGTTGGACTCTCTCCTGGCAAAGGCATTCTTGCCAGAAAACCGAGCCCAAAGGTTGATGGCCTTGGCAAGTCAGTTTCTCAGCAGGTCCCTGGTCTCCGCCAGACTCTGCCTGAGGCTTCTAGGCCACATGGCTTCGACAGTACATGTGACCCCCAATGCCAGGCTCCATATGAGGCCTGCACAGTGGTGTCTTCGAACTCAGTGGTCACAGGCCACAGGCAGCCTCAGCAACAGAATAAGAGTGTCCAGACCATTTCTGCACTCCCTCAACTGGTGGCTACACCCACCCAATCTGCTGAAAGGCGTGCCCTTTCAGATTCCAGGTTACACAGTGGTGCTCACAACAAATGCCTCCCTGCAAGGCCGGGGAGCGCATTGTCTGGGCAAGTGCACCCAGGACCTCTGGTCTCCCTGGGAAGCTGCACAGCAGATCAGTCTCCTCGAACTCAGAGCTATTCGTTTAGCACTCAAAGCTTTCACTCCTACCCTGACTCACCAGTCTGTCCTGATCCAGACGGACAACCAAGTTGCCATGTTTTATGTGAACAAACAGGGCGGAACCGGGTCCAGGATCCTTTGTCGGGAGGCCCAGAACCTGTGTTCTTTTGCCCTCAAGCACAACATGCTCCTCAAGGCTGTGTACTTTCCAGGCCAGGACAACTACCTGGCAGACAGGTTAAGCAGGATTTTGCAGCCCCATGAGTGGCAGCTGCATCCTTCAGTAGTTCAGAAGATCTTTCTCAAATGGAGTCTCCCTTTGATGGATCTTTTTGCCAGCCCAATGAACAAGCAACTGCCAAAGTTCTGCTCCAGGCAACCACATCCTCTGCGGATAGCAGCGGATGCTTTTCTGATATCTTGATCTCAGGGCCTCCACTATGCGTTTCCTCCCATGCCCTTGGTGGCCCAAACCCTTTTCAAGATTCTTCAGGACAAAGCCTCGGTCCTACTGGTAGCTCCCAGGTGGCTGAGACAGCCTTGGTTTCCTCTTCTGCTTCAACTGGCGGTGGATCCTCCACTGCCTCTGGGTTTGCAACCCGACCTTCTCACACAGGACCAGGGTTCCCTTCTGCACCCCAATCTCAAGTCTCTCAATTTGATGGCCTGGAGTCTGCAAGGGTAGTTTTGGCTCCCTGGGGGCCTACCTCAGGAAGTTGAGGAGGTTGTCCTAGCCTCTAGGAAACAGTCCACTAGGAAAACCTATGCTCTCAAGTGGAAGAGGTTTTCTGTGTGGTGTCACCTACGTACAGAGGGTCCTTTCTGCTGTACTGTGCCAGTAGTGCTTCAGTACTTACTGCACTTATCCAATCAGGGACTTAAGTCCAATTCTGTTCTGGTCCATCTCTCAGCTCTAGCAGCTCACCACTCATTGGTAGAGGGGCAGTCTCTATCTGGTCACCCCTTGGTGTCCCGCTTTCTCAGGGGCTTGCTTTTGCTCAAGCCTCCCATCCGTCCTCCTGCCCCTGAGTGGGAGCTGAATGTGGTCTTGCAGCAACTGACTCGCCCACCTTTTGAGCCGATGGTTACTTGTCCACTACGTTTCCTCTCCTGGAAGACACCTTTCCTAATAGCCCTTACCTCGGCTAGGCGAGTAAGTGAGCTTCAGGCCCTGGTCTTTGACAGGCCTTACACCAGGATTTATAGGAACAGGGTAGTCCTCAGGACTCATCCAAAGTTCCTCCCTAAGTTTGTCTCCTCTTTCCACCTCAGTCAGGAGGTGGTTCTTCCAACATTCTTCCCTAGGCCTCCTGCAAGCCAGGCTGAAGCAGTCCTGCTTACCCTGGACTGTAGGAGGGCCTTATCCTTCTACCTTGACCGTACGCAGGGGCATAGAAGGGCTACTCAGCTCTTTGTATCCTTTGACCCCAATAAATTGGGGTTGGCTGTGTCCAAGCGTACCTTGTCCATCTGGGTGGCTGACTGTATCACCTGGGCTTACAAGGCGGCTGACCTTCCTTTGCAGGGTAGGGTCACGGCCCATCTTGTCAGGGCAATGGCTGCCTCAGTGGCTCATCTCCGCTCTGTGCCCTTGGTAGACATCTGCAGGGCTGCAACTTGGTCTTCAAGCCAGACTTTTGCAGCCCATTACTGCCTGGAGAGGGAGTCCCATAGGGACAGTGCTTTTGGCCAGGCAGTACTCCGGAATCTCTTTGAGGTTTAGGCAACTCCTGCCCTCTGTTGGGCTACCGGTGGAGGTTGTGTCCTTGAAAAGCCTTTCTTTGCTGCTGAGACTAGAGGGAGTTCTCTTGTTCAGCCTGGGTTCCTCGGTAGCCCAGCGCTGGGGAGTCACCCTTATGTGAGGACTGACTTCCTGCTTGGTCCTGGAGAAAGAGTAGTTACTCACCTGTAACAGGTGTTCTCCAAGAGCAGCAGGAATCAGTCCTCACAACCCTCCCTCCTCCCCTTGGAGTTGCAGTTGTACATAATTTATTTTTTATTTTTGTGTGCTGTTCTTAGCTATGTCATTTGACTGAGGTAAGATGGCACCTTTAGGCGGGAAGGGAACCGCGCATGCGTGCCTGCATTCCCAAAGGCTTTCATGGAAAGCTGGGGAAATGCTCCGCTGGGGCTTCATCGGCACCGATGACACCCATATGTGAGGACTGATTCCTGCTGCTCCTGGAGAACACCTGTTACAGGTTAGTAACTACTCTTTCTGATGACTCGGTTGACTTGGTTAACTCGGTTGGTACCAGAGTACTTCTTCCGGAAGACTCCTCTTTTCCTCAACGCAGAATGTCTCCTCCGGAGGACATGTCTTTTCAGGATTTTATTCGTGATGTGGCCCGAGGCCTATCAATCACGGTAGCTCCTGAAAAAGAACCTAGAGCAAAGGAATTGGAAATACTCCAATATGCTAAGGCTTCCAAAGAGGCAGCTGTCCTGCCCATTCATGAAAGTCTTCATGATTTGATGCTCAGTATGTGGGAAACACCTCTGACCACATCTCCTCATTCTAGGAGATTCGATACCATGTATTGAGTTCCACCATGTCTTGGTTTTCAAAAGACTCAGCTGCCACACCATTCAATGGTAGTGGAATCAGCCATGCGTAGGATGAAAAGTGCAAAAAAGACATGCATCCAATCCTCCAGGTCGTGAATGCAGGACTCTTGACACTTTTGGGCGACGAACATTTCAGGCTTCCATGCTTTCAGCTAGGATCAGCTCATATATTTTATATATGGGAATGTTCCTCAAAAGTCACAGGAGACTTGGAGCTTATGAGCCCCCTTCTCCCTGATGACAAAAGACAAGACTTCCTTACTCTTGTCAAGCATGCTCAAGACGTTTCCAAGTTTGTAAATCGTGCAGCCTTTGACTGCTTTGGATGCATCAGCAGAACTTCTGCCATTGCCATTGGTGCACGTCAGATTGCCTGGCTTCAGGCATCAGACTTGGAGACTAGAGTACAGGACAAATTAGGAAACATCCCTTGCACAGGAGAAAACCTCTTTGGCAAGAATTGGCAGGAAAAGGCTAATGAGATAGATACTGACAATCTCAGTTTAGACAGATTGTCAAAATATACAGCTACTCCAGCAAAAAAGAAACCCTATAAAAAAAACCCTTTTTCAGCAAAAAGAGGAAGTTTTATCCATCCTATACCCAGCAAGGGCAAGCTCAGAGTCAAGTTGCCCAAAAAGGACAACAGCAACAATCCAAGGGGACTAGAAGCCAAAAGGCCCGAGAGCTCAACCAGCTCCACAGTCTCAGCCCCCTCAAGGGCTTTGACTCCTTCCTAGAGAGCTTAGCTTTCCTGCCTCTGAAGGGTCCAGAACCCCTAAACATTCCAGGCAGGTTGTGTCATTTTGGCACCAAATAACAGCAGAAAATTGGACTCTGTCCATTGTAGGGGAGGGGTACAAGCTTCATTTTCACAGCATGCCCCCTCCTACAATCGTAAGACAGTTCAATTCCCAAACCTCTCCAGACAATCTACTGGATCAAGAGGTCTCAACACTCCTTGTTCAGGAAGCAATAGAGGAAGTGCCCATTCCCCAACAGGGTACAGGGTTCTACTCCCCCTATATTCTTATTCCAAAGAAAACAGGAGGACACAGACCCATTCTAGACCTCAGAGAATTGAACAAATATCTGTTCCGAGAAAAGTTCAAAATTATTTCTCTGGGAACTCTTCTGCCATACCTTCAAAGTCAGGATTGGCTTTGCTCTCTAGATCTAAAGGATGCATATATTCGTATTCTGATCCATCCAGATCATAGGAAATTCTTACGATTCCTTTTCAAGGGAAAACACCTCCAATACAGGGTTCTTCCTTTTGGTCTGGCTTCGGCACCAAGAGTATTCACGAAATGCATGGCAGTAATAGCTGCATTCCTGTGAACCCTAGGGATATTCGTCTTCCCTTACTTGGACGACTGGCTCATTCGAGCCCCCATGATTCCAGAAGCCAGCTCTGCACTGTCTCCGATACTTGGGATTGGTCATAAACTTTCCAAAATCCCATCTTGTTCCTTCTCAGACCCTGGAGTTCATAGGAGCTTGTTTAGATACCAGACAGTCAAGGGCTTTCCTCCCACAGCCCCACTGTCTTCACATAATGCAACTAGCTTCTCAAGCAGCAGGAAAGTCCTCCCTAACTGCTCGAGAACTGCTGCAATTACTGGGACATATGGCATCCACTGTTCATGTAGTTCCCTATGCTCGCCTCCACATGCGAGCAGCCCAGTGGACACTATCCACCAGTGGACACAGGTCACAGGACGTCTGTCAGACAAGATATCAAACTCACGACGACTGACCTGTCCCTACAATGGTAGCAATCACTGGAGAATCTTTTAGTGGGGTCTCCTTTCCAACAACCCCCATTCCAGGCCACCCTAACAACAGATGCATCACAGGTGGGATGGGGAGCACACCTGCACCATCTCTCCACCCAGGGTACCTGGACTCCACAGGAGGCTTGTCTTCACATAAACCTCCTAGAACTCAGAGCAATCTATCTAGCCCTTCAAGTATTTCATGCCCAGCTCAGCTACAAGACAGTCCTAGTCCAAACGGACAATCAAGTAGCCATGTTCTACGTGAACAAGCAAGGCGGAACAGGCTCTCTGTCGTTATGCAACAGAGCTTTACGACTATGACTATGGGCCCTCGCCACAGAGCATCAGAGTTACCTTCTGATGGTATATCTTCCAGGCATTCAAAACCTTTGGGGAGACAAACTCAGCCGAGTACTGCTGCCTCACGAATGGTCTTTCCACCTAGACCAGCTGATAAAGATATTTCACACCTGGGGAACTCCAGACATAGACCTCTTTGCAAGTCCACTGAATGCCAAACTTCCCCGGTTCTGTTCCAGAATTCCAGCTCACAGTTGCCAGGCAAGGGACGCCTTCCTCCTTCACTGGGGTCAGGACTTCCTCTATGCCTTCCCACCCATTCCCCTCATCCCCAAAACACTCGTCAAGCTTCAGAGAGACAGGTCGTATGATCCTCATAGTGCCATGGTGGCCACGACAAACGTGGTATCCTCTGCTTCTACATCTCTCTCAAGCTGCACCTCTGGAGTTAGGGTGTGCTTCAGACCTTCTCTCCCAAGAGAACAGGATGCTATGGCACCCGAATCCCCAGTCCCTGCATCTCAGGGCCTGGTTGCTGAAAGCCTAGACCTGCAGGATCTTAATCTTTCCCAACAGGTAAAGGATGTCCTTCAGGCTTCCAGAAAACGTTCTTACGCCTTCAAGTGGAAACGTTTTGCTATATGGTATTCTCAAAAGGGCTTACACCCCCTTGTGATACCTTTGGAGTCGGTACTAGAATACCTACTTCATTTATCAAATTGTGGTCTAAAGACAAATTCAGTAAGAGTCCATCTTAGTGCAATTGCAGCTTCCTATAAGCTTCTAAATGGACAGCTAATTTCCACTCATCCACTCATAGCAAGATTTATGAGAGGTCTTCTATTAACAAAGCCTCCCATCAGGCCACCACCAGTGGCATGGGATTTAAATCTAGTTCTCGGACAGCTCATGAAACCGCCCTTTGAACCTTTAGCCACTACAACCCTAAAGTTTTTATCCTGGAAGGTCATCTTCCTAATTGCAATCACCTCCGCACATCGCATTAGTGAATTGCAAGCTTTAGTGGCTGATCCCCCTTATACAAGGTTTCACCATGATAAGGTTGTTCTCAGAACTCATCCACATTTTATGCCAAAGGTGGTTTCACCTTTTCATTTAAATCAATCAATTAACCTTCCTGTATTCTTTCCGAGGCCTCATGCCTCTAATGCAGAAAGGAACCTTCATACTTTGGACTGTAAAAGAGCCTTGGCTTTTTACCTACAAAGAACACAGTATCATAGAAGGTCTTCTCAACTTTTTGTTGCTTTTGATTCTAGTCATTTGGGACGTCCAGTCTCCAAAAGAACTCTATCTAAATGGATTGCACAATGCATATCCTTTACTTATGAGAGTAAGAGTCTTCCTCTTCAAGGCCATGTCACAGTACGTAATGTGAGAGCCATGGCAGCCTCTATGGATAACCTTCACTCTGTGTCTATCGATAACATCTGTCAAGCAGTCACCTGGGCTTTGGTGCACACATTCACAGCCCACTAATGCCTAGATAAAGCCTCCCGCCAGGATGCCTTCTTTGGCCAGGCTGTTCTTCAACATCTCTTTCAGACTTAATTCAGCTCCTACCCACCAACCTTGGTAGGATGCCAGAGATCCATGGGAGGAAGCATGGCCCACCTCACTATAGGTGGCAACTTCCTGGGGCCATCTCCCCGGCATCTTCAGCTAGGGAGTCCCCATATGTGAAGACTACATACCTGCTTGTTCCTGGAGATAACATAGTTACTCACCTGTAACAGGTGATTTCCGGGCACAGCAGGAATTTAGTCTTCACAACCCACCCACCTCCCCTAGGAGTTGTCTCTCTATTTCTCTATCCTGTCTTTCCTGTCTTCCTCTATCCTTTCACTCAGCTACAAACTTAACTGAAGAGGGACAGTTGGAAAGGCAGGAAGGCAGTGCGCATGTGTTGAGGGATGCTCCCAAAAGCATTCCTATTGGACACTGGGGAGCGTTTCCACGCATGCTCCATCGGTACCGACGATGCCCATATGTGAAGACTAAATTCCTGCTGTTCCTGGAGATCACCTGTTACTGGTGAGTTACTATGCTTTTTTTTATATCATAGTAACATAGTATGTGGCGGCAGCTAAAGATCAATATGGTCCATCTAGTCTGCCCAGCAAGGGGGCAACGTTTGTGAAGATCATTCCCTTCAGCCCTTAAGCATACTTCAATTAGACCCCTGTTGAAAAACTGCAAGCTCGACCCCCTAAGGGTAGATTCCTAGAGACCCATTTCTAGCATACCTCTACTCGCTAAGATCATCGAAAAGGAGGTCCAACAACAGTTACAGGACCATATTTGCACCGCTAGACCCCTGCCAACACGGCTTCAGGGAATATCATGGAGTCAAAACTCTCCTCACCACACTCTTCAGCAAGATAATCACTGGCATAAATAACATCCGCCAAGGATTTGCCCTCATCTTTCTGGATATCGCTGCAGCGTTTGATTCAGTGAATCACGAACTCCTTGTAGCGAGACTAATTGAGAAGGGCATCAGGGGAACAGCGCTTGAATGGTGCAGGTCCTACCTATCTGGAAGATGGCAGCATGTCCGCTCAGGAGGCAGAACTTCAGAACCCTTCCACCTAGATCAGGGAGTCCCACAAGGTTCCTCAGTTTCCTCCCTTCTGTTTAACATCTACATGCAACCAATCTGTAAGATCATCCGGTCATTTAATGTCGACTGCATGCTTTATGCCGATGATGTTCTACTTTACACCCCCTTCTCCACTGACCATTTAGATCTCTCCCCTCTAATAAACTGTTTCAATGCAGTATCTGACTGGCTTCTCTCCCAAAACCTCCGTATACAATGTAAGAAAACGGATGTCCTCTTCATCACGAGGAACCTCAACTTCATCCCACCACAATATCTCAAAACAAAGGAAGCTGAATTACAATCCAAACCCTCAATACGATACCTGGGAGTCACTCTGGATCAATGCCTGGATATGAAGTCCCACATAGGAAACACAGAACAATATACTATAAGATCCGTTCACTGAGACACTTACGCTCCATGTTGGAGCCAAAAGATTTCAGGACAATCTACTAAGCACTGATCTTACCCCACTTCAATTATGCCAATGTCATTCTTCAAGGTCTTCCTCAATCCACCTTGAACCCGTTACAGCTGGCAATGAATGCCGCAGCAAGGGTCCTTCATGGAGCCGCCAGGACTGACCACGTTACACCTCTGCTGATTCAATTGCATTGGCTACCCATCCAGGCCAGAATTATCTTCAAAACTCTACTTCTCATGTTCAAAGCTCTCAATAAGCTCTCCGCCGCATCTTTATCTGCCCTTATTCACACTACTACACCAAACAGAGCAAGAAGATCCACGACCATCAACTCCCTAAAGCTCCCAAAGGCCCTAACAAGCTGCTCTTTGTCTACAGCCAACAGAGCCTTTATCCTCTGTGCCCCAAGGTGCTGGAATGCACTACCCCCTGGCATCCGGGCTATCAACAGCTTAACACAATTTAGGAAAGCCCTCAAATTTCATCTCTTCAACAAGTACCTTATAGAGTCAACTACACCCATAGACCTCAGTGATTCCACCCAGTAATACAATTCCTTGGTGTCTCAATAACACGCCAAGGCTGATTCTCTATAAGTAATGAATATATTCTTAGTAACCGCTCCTAGTAACAGGTACTTATGCAGTAGTATTATCCTTGTAAATAGATTGTAAATAATTACCCTTGTTATCCAAGTTCCTTCCCTTGTTATCTGTAAACTCATGCATGTTGACTGTACTGAGATTTTTGTTCTATGTGAACCGTGCTGATGCTGAATAGTGCGGTATATAAGAGAATATAAATAAATAATAAAGAGGTACCCCATCAGCTCTTCTTTATTCCTTGTCCAGGAAGGGAGCGGGAGGCTGAACCCCCCCCCCCTTCCCCCCCCCCCCCCCGCACTCTCCAACTAAATGCCAATCGGGGCCCAACCATAGACATTTAAACAGGAGTGCCTCCTGACGTGCCCATGCCTGAGGTCCTCGCCACAGGGCCCTTAGGCGTGCAAGATAAAAATAAAAAGCTCCTCAGCCTATGCTCAATGAAAGAACCCACAGCCCAACAGCCAATAAGAACATACAAACAACCTCTCTGCATGCAATACTGCACTCCTTCAAGCATCAGTTGCCTTCCGCATCTCACGGACAGCACAGCACTCAACAACTCACACCTCCCTTGAGAAAAACTGCAAGTACCATGGTACAACTATTGTTCCCACCACCCACAGAACTCTGCAAACACATCTCAGGAAGCACAGCACAGCGCTACTAGTAAATCACATAAACTAACAATGCCAGCTACCAGAACACTATACACCTTCCTCATTCTGATCCTATTTAGCTGCCCTTCAACAACCACCTATATTACAAATCTTATCCCCACTACACATACCCTGCTCAGCACAACGTATGGCAGAAAACCCACAAGTATACGAACAGAAGAACCCACAGGTTAAGAATACAAACTACCACCCACCGAACTCCACCTACATTAAGCACACCCCTAAACATTGGGCTAATTAAAGCCAGATCCATTAGAAACAAATATAACATCATCTCAGACCACATGCAAGACCACCACTGTGTTTCACCAAATCCTGGCTAAAAACCACAGACCAAGTTATTGTAAACCAAATCACACTGCAAACCTATGCTGCATTTAACTGCCCACGTGCCCATAAAAGAGGCGGTGGGGTCCTAATTCTCACAAGAACAGACCTCCAACTCAAAGCCTCCAGATCCACGAGCTCCAAACACTGCAACTTAATTACACTAGAGAACAAACACTTAACAATCTGTCTCACTTACCAACCCCCTAATATAGCCTCTGAAGAAATATCCAACATAATCAAAGATGTATGCTGTAAACGGGGGCGCTGGGTGAGAATGTCCACAGTCTTGGCAAAGGCAAATATTAGTATGACTTGCAAAGGATTGTGGGAAATGTAGTCCATTCATACCAGAATCAGCCGTTCACAAATAAATGAGTTGTGCTTGCTCGAGTATAAGCAAAGAAAATATATTTTATTTATGGGGTTATTTCTCCCACACAGATTTACTTGGTAGCACAAAAGGATACTTGCTTTCAGTATTATACTTAGGAAAAACAAATCAGGAACAACAACTGAACTTCTTAAGCAATCAATCAAACAATAAAGACCTTGATGGGAACAGAAAGGTCTTTCTGTGGGCTCCTGCTAATACCTTTTAGCAGTGCTCCAAAAACAAAACAAAAACCCAAAAAGTAATCAAAAACTGTTCTTTTTCAAGGATAACTTCTTGTATTTTCACACACACCCAGAAGTGTCCTTTCAGAGCCCACGTGCAATTATGCAAGGCTTAATTGCTAACAATTAACCAGCTGCAAACCTCTTGGCTGGTTTACTTTCTATACGTGGCTCAAATCCTATCCTAAAGCTTTCTTGTAAACTTTTCTGGGTAGATAAAAGAACAAGATGTATTTCTTTTTGATGGTTGTTGTATTTGTGAAAGTATTTTACCACAGCAGCCTAGATAGAGAGCAATCCATGTATTCACTCTGATTATTTAAAATATCTCCTTCTTCTTCAACTATCATAGAATCAATATCATGGACTGGCTCAGAGGAATTTCTTAATGGAGCACTCTCAGGACAATACTTGTTTCCCTGCTGTCTTCCAAGTGAAGAGCTAGGGCATAGATCAGTGTTCATACCTGAGCTTCCATTGCTGTTAGGGTTCCTCTCCATATATCCTGGCCAGTAAGAAATCCAGCTTTTATGTCCAGACTTCCAATCAAGATCCCTGGACACTGGGTCTCTCTTCACATACCTTCTTGCACTGGTCTTAGGGCCCCTTCCAAATGCAGCCGTCTCCTTCACAGGTGCCGTCCGGGGATTCCTGGCTCTGTAACCCCACTCCTCTGGCTTCCCCAGTCCAATGGAGTATGCTTGCCTCTGGAATGACTCCCAGCACACGTACTGCTATGGACTCCTTTAGACCTCCAAGATGCTTTTCTCTTCTTTCTTCCACGCTGCTTCTTGCTCTCTCTGTCCTTGAGCTCTGTGTTCCTCATCAACTCCAACTCCGTCTGCAACTGCTGATTCTGTGTAGAACAGGTTTTACTTTTAACCTGCTTAGAGGGATACTCCACCCTAGCACAGCTCAGCTGTGCTGAATCAAGCCCTGCCCTTGGAGATGAGTGCTTGGGGATTACCTCATAGCTCTCCTGATTGAACACACGTTTCCCCACTTCAGCTCTTCTAGAGGCTGTTTGAAACCTGGTGCATTCTGGGACTGGTAGTCACTGGGACTGGTAATCACCCTTATGGACTTCCTCATCAAGGGCACAGATGACAAACATCAAGGCTTCTTACTCCTTTTTATAGATATCTCTGCCGCCTTCGATAACATTAATCACATGACACTGATCAACAGATTAGAAAACCTAGGAATAGGCGGGATTGTCCTTAACTGGTTCAAATCCTATATTTCACACAGATTAATACGAGTCCAAATTGACCAACAAGCATCAGAAACATTCCCTCAAGGACAGGGAATACCCCAAGGATCAGCCCTTTCAGCCCTCTTATTTAACTTGTACCTGCAACCGATAACAGACATATTTAAAAAACACAGAATTAACCATTTTATATATGCCGATGACATCATGTTAGCTATCCCCATAAATGCTAAAAACCCTACATATGACTCGCTATCCAAATGCATGGCTGAGACCTCCTCCTGGATGGAAACTAACCACCTTAGCATAAACCTCAAAAAAACTGAGGCAATGTTTGTGACAAGACCACCCACGACTGAGAACACATACCCAGAAACAATCACAATCAACAAAACCTCCATACCCGTCAGAAAACAGGTAAAATACTTAGGAGTAATAATAGACCACACCCTCACCATGCTACCACACATAAAACAAATAGTAAAAACCATTTTCTATAAACTCAAAACTATTCAGCACCTAAGGCCACTTCTTGAAACACAAGACTTTAGATCCGTAGTAAGTACACTGATCACCCCGCACTTCGACTATTGCAATAGTCTCCTAATAGGCCTCCCCCAAAAAAGCATATACCTTCTCCAAAGAGCACAAAACATCTGTGCAAAGGTAATCTCTAAAGCTCGCCTAACTGACCACGTAACCCCAATACTACTGGAACTCCACTGGCTCCCTATAAACAGCCGAATCAAATATAAGACTATCCTAACAACCTATAAACTCATAAATGACATAACCCCTTCACACCTATCCACATTACTACAATCTCCAACATTGACAAGGACCCTCAGACAGAACGCAGCCCACTCCCTCATCACACCAAAAGCCATTCGTAAAACTAAGAATTCCACTAGCTCCAGAGCATTCTCATTCACTGCCCCCACACTCTGGAACGACCTCCCTATTGAACTTCGCACCATAAGAGACCTCACCCAATTCAGAAAAGAATTAAAGACCTACCTGTTCACTGAACACTTCGAAATCCCCTATTCCCCCAAAGCCAGCTCCACAACAAACATGGTCACACATACACAAACTCCCTTAATCCCCTAACCCAACAATGTAACCTCAAGACTGTCCCACCCCCCCCCTCACACCTGAAGACGAAAACGAAAAAAAGGAAATAAATACCAGCACCTACACCAATTCCTGCCCCACACACCCCACCCACCACACACTGTAAATATTCATTTGTATAAAGTTTAATATGTTTGCTTTATTACCTATAAATGTTATATTTACTGTTTAATGTAAATAGTTGATTTCTATTGTTCTATGTTCTATGTAAACTGTATACAAACTGTGTACATGACTGTTAACTTGTTATATGTAAACCGCCCTTGATCTCTGGAAGGGGCGGTATAAAAGAAATAGTTAAATAAATAAATAAAATAAATAAATAAATAAATGAGAACATTCTGTTTTATTATTTCTACCAGCAAAGACAGGTTGCTTGTTCAGAGCCAATTCACCTCTATTATAGCTCCTTCCTGAACTATGATAAGCTTCCTTATCACAATGCTCAACCAATTCCCCTCTCAAACCACTCATCTTATTAGGGGACCTAAATCTAACATATGTCTCCACCAAGGAAGAAGCAACCTTCCTCAACTCAATGGATTCCCTCCAATTTTGCCAAATTCTCAAGGGTCCCTCACACTGTTCCGGCTCCACGTTGGACCTCATCTTTGTCCCAAAGAACATCCTCTCACAAGGCAACATAACAGACCTTCAAATCACACCGATGCCATGGTCAGACCACCACGCAATACACTTCAAGATCCCACTTGAAAAAACACAAACCGCACCTCACCCAATAAGAAAATTTAAAGGATTCAACCAGGAACAGTTTTTAAGTGATACTCTCCCCCATCTCTCCAAAAATGTCTCTGACCTGGATGAAGCAATCAATTCCTAAAACACCACATTCAGCGAAGTGGCAAAGTCCCCAAACAAACAGTACAAAGAGACAAGACCCAAATCTGCCCCATGGTACTCAGCATCAATATGAGAAACAAAGAGAAAACTTCAGCTGGAAAGAAAATAGAGACTTGATTGATCACAACCCAATTTCATCTGATACCAAACAATGCAAAAGGAATACAACAACCTAATCAAGAAACAGAAACAAGAGTACCATACAGACTTAATCTTAAAATCCTACAACAAACCCAGAAAACTATTTGAAATCGTTCGCCCACTTACAAAGGACCCATCAAACAAAGAAGAGATCTCCATTCAACCTCAAATATTTGCAGACCATCATCAATAAGAATAAACCAACACAGAAGGCACCTCCCCTTAACATCCAGAATACCTCAAATGCAGAATCCAACCTCACACACAAATGGAGTGAATTTCACATCCCCACTTTGGAAGAGACTCTCTGTACAGTATCCGCCCTAAACACCAGCACGGCTCCATCTGACCCTTGCCCAGTAGAATGGATCAAGTCAGTCAAAGAAGAGGTTATCAGCTACATCCACAACATAGTAAGCAAGTCTCTATCATGAGGCTATATGCCACATGCCCTCAAGCAAGCAACTATCTGCCCCATCCAAAAAAAACGCCAGCTCAGACCCTGCATCCTACCGCCCAATCTCCAGCCTTCCCTTCCTATCCAAGATAATTGAAAAAGAAGTTCAGAAACAGCTACATGACCACATTGACCCACATGCTGTGCTGGATCCATACCAACATGGCTTCCGCCCCAACCACATCATTGAGACTCTCCTCACTTATTTACTGGACACACTACTCAGAGGAATTGACAGTATAAAAACTGGCTTCTTACTCGTTTTCATTGACATATCCTCAGCATTTGACACCGTATCTCATAGCATCCTAATAGAGCGTCTAGCCAGTATTGGTCTACTTAACACCACCCTCAATTGGTTTCAGTCCTATCTCGGTCGCAGACAACAAATGGTCAGAGTTGGATCAATCACCTCCACTCCAATCAACAATACACAGGGAGTCCCGCAAGGGTCCTCCTTGTCTGCTCTCCTGTTCAACATATACATACAGCCAGTCTGCAACATCTTCAAAGAACACAAGATCCTCTATGCTATCTATGCAGATGACATTATGGTCTACACATCAATCCTTCTCAACAAACTAGAATATACCGCAATCATAACCTGCTTACATGAAATGAACAACTGGCTTTCCTCCAACAACTTACTCATCAACTTCAAGAAATCCAAAGCACTATTTATCTCACGTAACCCCTCTTTTACCCCCCCCCCCTTCTATCATCCTACAGGATACACCAATCACAATAAAGGGAAGAGGTCTGATACCTAGGTGTGACCCTTGACCGAGCCTTAAATTTACAACCACACATCAGCAGAACCACCAGGAATGCATTCCACAAACTGGCCATCATCCATAGACTAAAACCCTTTCTAAGCCAGGAACACTTCTGCACTGTTTGCCAAGCTATTTTTACCCCCATTCTGGACTACTGTAACTCCCTCCTCCAAGGTCTTCCAGCACAATCCACAAGACCACTTCAACTAGTCCAGAACACTGCTGCCCATCTTATAACAGGATCAGCCAAACATGAACACATAACACCCATTCTATTTCAGCTATAGTGGCTACCAATTCCTTTAAGAGCCAAATACAAAACAGCATTAACCATCTTCAAGATCAGAAATGAAACATCAGCCGGAATCCTACAAGAGCTCCTAAGCACAAAACCTAACAACAGACCCAAAAGACAAAACACAAGAGAAACAATACCAACTCCGGCTTTTTCACTAAAGCCAACAAGACAACTTCAAAGAGGGTTCTCTCACTTGCAGCACCTACCATCTGGAACTCCTTACCAGAGAAGATAAGGACATTAAGGACTTCAGGAAACAACAGCTTTCCTGTTCTCTGAACATTTCAAAGATGGCACTCAGTACACACCCTAATGACTCACACCTAAATAAATTCATACCCAAATACATCAGTT
Organism: Ichthyophis bannanicus; assembly: GCA_033557465.1. Classification (NCBI taxonomy): domain Eukaryota; kingdom Metazoa; phylum Chordata; class Amphibia; order Gymnophiona; family Ichthyophiidae; genus Ichthyophis; species Ichthyophis bannanicus. The sequence goes on from CM066031.1 coordinate 843,924,308, forward strand.
GTAAATAAGTTATGCTCCCTAGCGTTTCCTGCATGTCACCCCTTCCCACGTTTCTAAATGAGTTCTCTGTAAATGTTCTGTTGAAGTTGTAATGTAAACCACTTTGATTCCAAGAAAGGCAGTATAGAAAACTTGTTAAATAAATAAATAGATTCCTGTCAAACTTCTTCTGTCTCCAAGGATCTATTAAAAGCATCCTTTTTTTTTTATTGAAAGACTGCCAAAGAATACAATGATACAAAAACCACAAAGCTTCTTCAAAAAGAGTGCAACAGTAACAACACAGCATCAGGTCACAGGAGTAACCTACAATATGTCTTCATTTTTACACGTTTATAATAAAGAAACCGGGACCCCCAGCCCCCCCCCCAACCACCCGTCCCCCCCCCCCAAAGTCATCCCAATCCCGGGGCCCCCCACCCCCACCTCCCAACCCCCCCTACTATGGCTCGCTAAAGCTAGGGCTCGGGACAGAGGTGAGCTAGGAGACACACCCAGGGATCCTACCTCCTGAGCGGACGGCATACTACCCACATTTATCCCAAACAATCACGCACCATAACGAGAAAAGAAGGGCGCCCATACCAGTTCAAAGCGGGCCAGACGCATCCTGTTAACCGCTACCCCCCGTTCCATGGAGTATGTATCCCACATGCGTTCCAGCCAAACCTGGAAAGAGGGGGCCAGAGCCTGCTTCCACGCCGCCGCCAGGGATAATCGGGCCGCATTCAGACCGTGCCGGAGTAAGGCAAGTTGCAGAGCCCGGGCCCCCGGCACGAACGCCCCAAAAAGAAAAATCCCCGGGTCCCAAGGGATACTCAGTCCCAGAAGCATCTGTATCCGGGATTGTACACCTCTCCAAAAAGCACGAATACGGGGACACGCCCACCAAATATGTCCCAGGGTACCTCGTTGTCCACAGTTACGCCAACATAAACCCCCAGCCCCGGGGTACATACGAGCAATCCGCGCCGGGGTCATATACCAACGGTACAGCAGTTTGTAGTTTGTTTCTCGGGCATTAGTCGCTACCGAACTCTTCCACAGACGCGTTTCCACTGTCTCCCACTGCTGATCAGTATAAGAGAGGTTTAAATCAGAATTCCAAAGCACCCTATGACGTGCGGGACGCGCCTGGGCCCCCTGCAAATGGGCATACAATGTCGCCACCAGACCCCTTGTAGTAGTGCACCCCTCACAGTAGCGCTCCAGATCCGTCAGGTCCCGAGCAACCTGGGGCCGGACGGACCCGGAATTGACCCAATGCGTCACTTGCATATATTGATAATAATGCCCAGCCGGGAGGTTAAATTCATCCTGCAACGCACGAAAGGGCTGCAGCCGACCATCAGCAAAAATTTGGCCGACCCGGCTGAGGCCAAGGTGCCCCCAACGCCGAAAAACCACGTCACTCAGACCCGGTGGGAAAGAAGCGTTATCAACTATAGGGGCTAAAGGGGATAGATCCACGTCACGAGGTCGAAAATGCTGGTCCCAACATCAGAGGGTATGAAGGACGTAGGGATTACTGGTGCATTTGCCGCGGCGAAGTTGTGGTCCAAGCCACAGCCAGTCCCCTAACCCCGCTCCCCCCGCCAAACTCATTTCCAGCTGCACCCAGCGCTTAGAGCTATCAGCAATCATCCATTCCACCCCCGCCCGACATTGCGCCGCCGCATAATACCAATGTAAATTGGGCATTCCCATACCGCCGGAACGCGTGCGGGCAAAGAGAACTTGCCGCGCTAGGCGCGGGCGACGATAATGCCACACAAACTTCATAAGCAACCGTTGCCAGGTCGCCAGCGTGGCTCGCGGGACGGAGAGCGGGAGAACCTGAAAGAAGTAAAGGAAGCGGGGGACAGTCACCATCTTGACTACGGCTATGCGCCCAAACCAGGAAAGAAGCAGACCGTTCCAAGCCTCTTAAGTCCCGCCGGACCTGTCGAAGCAAGGGATCATAGTTAGCCTTAAAAAGAGCCGCCCGGAGGGAGACTTCCGGTGGTAATGAGCTGAACAGACGTGTGGTGTTCAGCTCCAGGTCCTTTCCCCGAACAACGGCAAACATATCTGACAGAATTGGGTGAATAATCCCTCTCCCGCGGTGTCTTAGTGAGGGGAGACCGAGAGTGCCGGCAAGTGCTTCTTCGAGTCCTGGGGGACCTAGATGGCTGCTAAAACACAACGGAGGGAGAAGCCCAAAGCCTCGGAAGCTAAGATGGCTGACGGGGCACCGCGAAGCCCGGCCGCGGATCACGACTCACTGATGGTGGCGGAGGTCAGTGCGGCGGTCGTACGAGCGCTGGATGCCCGCTTCACTGAATTGACGGAGCAAATCCAGGGGGTAAACCAAAATATCTCTGAGTTTACCAGCCGTATGGAACAAGTAGAAACCAGAGTCTCTGCCCTGGAAGACATACAACTTTCCCTGTCGGCGAGAGTACAGGCCCTGGAGACCAAAGTTAAACAACAGGCCGACAAGATGGAAGATCTAGAGAACCGCGGCAGAAGAAAGAACCTCCGTTTCATCGGAATTGCAGAAAGCGTGACTGACAGTGCTCTCCGCGGTTATCTGCTTCAATGGTTTGAGGACAATCTGAGTGGCAAGGTGACTGGCCCTATCAAAATGGAAAGAGTCCATCGCTTGGGCCCCAAACGAGACCAGGACCGCCGGCCACGTGCTGTCATAGCTCGCTTCCTTGACTTCAGCCAAAAAGAAGAAATACTGCGAGCTGCTCGGGCCCGTCGGAGGCCAGCAGATGGCACAGACCATATTCTGATCTTCCAAGATTACTCTCAGTTGGTCAGTCAACAGCGACGGGCGTTTACCCCAATTTGTGCTCAGCTGGTGAACCAGGGCATCCGCTTTTCCCTACTCTATCCAGCAAAGCTGCGAGTGGAGCATCAGGGCCGGACTCAAATGCTGCTGACCCCTACAGATGCGCAGGCCTTTCTGGGTCGCTTGCCTACACCAGCAGACTCTGCCCCTTGAGGGTGATGGACAATGCGGTGCGGTGGCCTCTGCGGCCGGCGCGGGGGTGGGAGAGGGCCCGACGCAGCTTACTTGTGCTCTCTGCATGGGGACTTTTATCTCCTGCCCTGCCTTGTTTAGTGTCTGCCTTTAGGGGTGGCCTGACAGAGACCTCTTAGGGGAACAACGGTCTGTTTATGCAATGATTTGGGGGGGGCAATACTATGTTCCTTTTTGTAAAATCCCTGTGGGTGCAATCTCAGGGTCGACTTCAGGGAGATGGTCTTGGGGGCTCCGGGCGTCCCTCCTCGTCCCCGGGCTGTGTCGGGGGGCCTCCGCGCCCTGCACTGGTGGGCGTGGGGACCTTGCGAACATCGTCGGCCTGAATAGCACTGGCCAGCCTCTGCTCTCTCGCTAACATACTCTAGAGTGATTTTCCCTGCGACTGGACCCAGGCGTCCGTGGGTTAGACCCTTGGTGGGACTTTGGCCTGCCTTCCCAGACCGGGGTCCGTGGATTCCCAGGCAGAGTTGTTGGCCTGTCCTTTCCCTCTCCCCTCCTCTCCCTGTGGTGGCATTTACGGTTATGTTAATCTTGTCCGGGGGTTGAGGGGGGTTGAGACGTCCTGATTAACGCGGCTTGGGCGCTCTCTCGCTCTACGGGTTGGATGTCTGCTTCAGAGCTCCTTTAATTCTTCATTTATTTTATTTCTTTATTTAATTTCTTTTTATTTCTTTCTTTTTCAAGGGGGCGAGTGGATGAGTACGGGCAATGTTCATTTGGGTCCTGTGAGGGTGCTCTGGGGATCTTCGATTGGGCCGTGCGAGGGATGCCGGAGCATACTCGGTCCACCCGCCTTTTTCTTCTTCTTTCTTTGGCTTTTTTGGTTTTTTTTTCAGGGACCGGAGCGCAGTGGTGGGAGGGAGGGAGGGGTTGGTAGGATGCATGGTGTATGACTGGGGGTGAGTGTCTGATTGTGGGGGTTAGACCCAGAGGAGCATCTGGTGGGGGGGCTAATTAGGCTGGGGACGGGAGGGTTCGGGGACATTGCACTTGCTGGGCTGGATGCGAGTGGACGCGCGTGCTCCTCGTTGAACGGGCGCGCTCCTTGTTGCGTGGGCGCGCTCCTCATTGCGGGGGCGCGCTGGCCTTGCAGCGCAGCACATAGAGGTTGCGGCACAGATCTTGCTGGTTACATTCTGCAGTTGTCATACACTGTATCGGCTCAGCTGGCAATTGTTTGGGATTCCCCCTTCACTGAGTAACCATTTCCTTTCCGTCGCTTGCTCGATGGTGGGGTGAGATACATGCTGTTTTGTAACAGGTGGCCGCCTTCCCTAGTATAGCACTGTGAGAAGTGTTGTGTGTGGTACTAGTGTCCCTCCTTCTCCCCCCCCCCCCCTTTTTTTTTTTTTTTTTTCTCTTTTCCCTCCCCTGGGCACGTAGCCTCACCATATTATCATAATGTGCAGGATGGGGATTTAGAACTAAGGGGATGGCCTGAAATACCACGAGAGGAGGTTAGTCTATGATTAGACTGGGTGGAGTGGATAGTGAGGGGCAGAGGGGGGGTTTAGAGGGGGGGGAGTTTAGAGGGGGGTGGGTGGGGGGAGTTTTGGGAGAATTGTCGCAGTCTGCAGTCCCTAACCACGCCAGGTTGTCCTTCTGGCATGTTAGATGGAGGGGGGCCCTGGGCTGGGGGGGTTCCCTCTACCTTTGGGTGGCTTAGGTGGTTATTCATACCGGTAATGGCCCTAAGACCGTAGAGATACCCTGAAGGTATTTTCCTGGAATATCTGTGGTTTGGGCACTCCTGTCAAGAGATATAAAATATTGAAAGCCTTGGCTAGGCACCATTGTGATATTGCGCTACTCCAGGAAACACATCAGACTACGGAAGAGCACGCCAAACTCTGCAGAGAATGGGTGGGTCAGGTCTGGGGGTCGCCCGCCTTGGGTAAAAAAGGCGGGGTGGCCATATTGGTGCATAAACGAGTGCGTTTTACGCTGCTACGGCAAGTAGTCGACCCACAGGGTAGGTATTTGCTGCTACATGGTTTGCTGGAAGATCGGGAGATTATTCTAGGTAACATCTATGGCCCCAATACGAGTGATCCATCATTTTTCGGCCGGTTAGCGGCTAAGGTTGAACAACTCCCTGATGTGCCACTTCTCCTGGGGGGGGACTTTAATGGGGTACTCGACGTGGATTTGGATACTTCGTCTGGTGGCGGCACTCGGGAACGGAGGTCCCTTGCTCGGTTGTTGCAGGGCCTTCAGACCCGGTTGGGGCTAGTCGATCCGTGGAGATTGTTGCACCCCTTAGAAAAGGATTTCACCCACATGTCACGAGCGCATGGCACAAGTGCGCGTATTGATTATCTCCTGCTCTCCGCGAGCCAATTTGCCGGTGTGGGGGACGCTCAGATTGGTCCGCTTGAAATCTCAGACCATGCTCCGATTTGGTTGGAGTTGCAGTGGGGGGGGGTAGCAGGCCTTGCGCGTGTATGGCGTTTTCCTATTGAATATTACAAAGATACCCATTTCCAACACTTTTTGCGCCACCGTTGGCAGGAATTTGAGGAGAATCACCGAGTCCACCGGGGGGACCCAGAGTTGGTGTGGGAAACGGCTAAGGTGGTCTTGCGGGGCGAGATAATTAGTTATGTCGCCCGGAAGCGGAGAATGTTGGCGGCCCATATCATCCGCCTGGAGAAGCAAGTCGTGCGCGCCCGCAGGCTTTGCGGGACTTCCCCCACGCCCTTTAATAGAAAGCGGCTGTGGGAACTGCAGGTTGCGTTGAACGAATTGTTGCACCAGCGGGCTAAGAAATCTCTCATGTATTATAAGTACAGGCTACATTGCTTTGGCGATAAACCTGGGGCCTTGCTGGGACGGTGTTTGCGGGGACCGCGTGGTGGGCGGTTTGTGGCCGCTCTCCGTGACGAGCGGGGTCGACTACAGAACCAGAAAGAGGCGATAAGTAAGGTTTTCCGCAATTTTTTCCAGCGACTATACACAGCGGAGGGATCCTCACCCTCTAGGATGGAAACTTATTTGCAGGGCGTGGAGTTACCGCAAGTCACGGCGGCACAGAGTGAGCTATTGGGACGGCCCATAACTCTCGGAGAGATTCAGCAGGTTGTCTCGTCCGCTAGTTGTTATAAAGCACCCGGGCCCGATGGATATGGGGCGGAATTTTATAAAATCCTTTCTGACTGGGTGGGCCCCGTATTGGTGGACACCTATCAGAGCCGAACGGAGCGGGGAACTAGGAAATGGGGGGACAACCAGGCGTACATTACACTGATCCCTAAACCGGGTAAGGACTTGTCTCAGGCGGCTTCGTACCGGCCGATTTCCCTGTTGAACTTCGACATGAAGATTCTGGCAAAAATCTTAGCAGACCGCCTAGCGGGTGTACTGGGGGACTTAGTGCATACCTCCCAGGTGGGTTTCATTAAAGGCTGTTATGCGGTTCGCAACTTGCGTCGAATCCTAGCATCCTTAGAGTGGGTTCATGCGAGACAACTGCCATCTTTGTTGGTGAGCTTTGACGCGGAAAAGGCGTTTGACAGGGTAAGCTGGCAGTATCTCCATGATTTGCTGCCGCGCTATGGTCTGGGTCCTCCTTTTTGTAGGATGGTGTGGAGTCTGTATGAGCAACCGACAGCCCGGGTGTTTTGCAACGGGGTCCTCTCCGACCCCTTCCCATTGACTAGAGGAACTCGACAGGGCTGCCCCTTATCTCCTTTGCTTTTTGTTCTCAGTTTGGATCCCCTCATTCGTAGGATTGAATCTGATCGGCAGATTAGCGGGGTGGATATCGGTTCACACGGTTTTAAGATTTCGGCGTTTGCTGATATGTTGGTGCACCTGTTGTCGCCCCGAGACTCATTGTCCCGGCTGATGAATGAGTTTGCAGAATATGGTCGGTTTGCGGGCCTACGTATCAACTTTGACAAATCAGAGGCCTTAGATGTATGCGGCCGACTGCGGGGGGGGTGGAGTGGGTCCTTCCCATTGAGATGGGCGGACGGGTCCTTTGTTTATCTTGGCATTGTCCTTACTAGCCTCCCTAAGGAGCTGTACCGCACGAACTTGGAAAGAGTTTTCTCCAGCGTACGCACTCAACTACGGGCTTGGAATCCGCTACCATTGTCTCTTTTGGGACGGGTAGCCGCGATAAAGATGGTGATCCTGCCTCGTATTCTATATTGGTTGCAGACGCTACCCGTTTGGTTGCTGCGCCGCGATGTGCGTCGTTTGGAAAGGGAAATACAGGGCTTTCTTTGGCGGGGGGCTAGGGCTCGCATCTCACTGAATCGAATGATTGGGTCTTGGCGTAGTGGGGGTATCGGTATCCCCGACTTATGGTTATACGCTCTGGCCTGCCAGGCACGCCATGTGGGTGATTGGTTGGGGGGCACAGATATTTACACACCTAGTGAACTCGAGATGGCTGTCGTAGCCCCCCTGTCCCTGTTGGGAATCCTGCACGTCGAGAGTGGTTTCTTGCCTAGTGAGCTTCAGCATCATGTCTTATTCAGTGCCGCGCGACGCACATGGCAGCAATTGAATAGTTATTGGAGGCGAGATTGGCGGGTATCGAGTTGGCTTCCGTTGCGAGGTAATGTGCATTTTACTCCGGGCTCTGAAACTCGAGTCTTTCAATCCTGGGGAGTACAGGGAGTAAGGAATATCGGCCATGTTGTCAATCTCACGGGTAACTGCAAGACTTTCTTGGAGTTGTGTGAGGAATATGGGCTCTCCTCTCGCCAACACTTTGCTTATTTGCAATTGGCCCATTATGTGGCCTCGCTGCCCCGAGGGGAGCTCACCGTAGGGCGTTCCGCGCACATCCTGGAATTTTTTGATATTGCAGGGGAGGCCCCTCCGTCGATAGCGCGCTTGAAGTCCCGGTTAACATGTTATGGGGTTGTGCCGGACTACACTCGGGTGGAACAGGCATGGGCCCGGGAGCTGGGACGTGAGATTTCCCCCGGGACTCTTCTGGTCGCCCTGAGGCGTCTCGTCATACTGGTGGAGGGGGCCCGCTGGCGGGAGGTACAATACAAGGCGTTGACCAGGGTCCATTTCTCCCCACGGCGGGCTTTGCGTAGTTGCATTACCCATGATGGCTCCTGCCCTAGGTGCTCGGCGCCCCTGGCAGATCTTACACATATGTGGTGGTCGTGTGGGCGCATTCGCTCCTATTGGTCCCGCATCCATCGTTTTCTTGAGGGGTTGTTCCGACATTCTTTCCCCTGGACGGGAACGCTGGTCTTGTTAGACCAGTTAAACCGAACCCTGCCGTCAGGGAGGGGGGAGCGCCTGCTGGTTCATAAGGCCTGCCTGGTGGGAAAGGGCCCGATCTTGCGTAGGTGGCGAGATGCCTCCCCACCCACTTTCCTGGAGTGGCGCAATAATTTTCATCAATTAATGCTGACTGAACGATGGCGAGCCCGAGGACAGGTGAAACGATGGTCCAATTTTCTGCTAATCTGGGAGCCTTACATTCAGAATTTGGGGCCATATTGTAGGAATGAAGTGCTTAATGTGGGCCCTTAGTGGTCCACGTGGTATAAGGTTGTGGTGGGGGCTGCAGGCTGCGACAAGGGGGGGGGTGGGAAGGGGGGGGTTTTTCTTTTTGTGTAGTAGTATAAGACTATACCTAAAACTGTCTTTGTTCTGAATTGTTTACTATTGCCATGTAATGTTATCTGACATCCCCGGGGCGGGGATAAGAGTGCACCCTGCTCGGGGATTTGCTTTTGGGGGGCTGCTTGTTGATGGCTGTTCTTTTTCAATACGGTTAATAAACAAATTTTATAAAAAAAAAAAAATAATAATAATAATTCAGAAAAACATAAGGTGAGCTGGTCGTGGTGTTTGAAAAAAAGTGTGTGTTCATCACCACAGATGGGCACTGGCAGAGGTGGTCAGTGTCACCAGCTCTACGCGCCTGCAATCAAGCCGTGTGAAAGTATGTGCTCTTGGCATCATGCGTACTTGTACTCTTGGAGTGGTTTTGCAAGAGGCATTTTACTGGGATATACGCATGAAAATGCCTTTAGGAAAATTACCCCCCCTTCCCCCGCACGTTAGGCGTAATGTTATAAGGGGGCACATCGCTAAAGTGGTATGTTAGTCATTTATGTGTGCAGGTGACCACATACTTGTGTGAATAGATAACGACGAGTTCACACAATGGTATGGACTTTGCTGCTGATGTGCACATGGGCAGAGCACACAAATGCATTCGGAGATTATAAAATATTGTAATTTATGCATACACTAGTAAATTCTAAGCACGGGCATTTACACTGATTCTAAGGCTGGTTTAAATGTCCACATTGTAAGGCGCTTTCTCTGCCAACCTGCTACTGTTTTTCTTTTGATGAAGTAGGTGCTTATTTGACTATAAAATAGGCTTAAGATAAGGGCCTTAAATCATGCCTTGTGCGATAGTGCCACCTAGAGGCCACAAATAGGGAATTATGTGGATAGACTAAAGGGTTACACAGGTAGAATGGGTATGTGGATTTTCAACAAGTTTAGTACGTGTGTACTTTGACAATGCACATACATTTAGCCATATTTAAAAAAAATGCTCCCTGGGACTTAACTTGGTCAGAGGAAAAACAATGCATGATTAGTTTAATTTTCAAAAACATTTGCATGTAGGTGGGAGAAGGGAGATATGACAGACATTAAATACCTCCATGACATAAATGCACAGAAGGAGAGCCTCTTTCAATTGAAAGGAAGCTCTACAATGAGGGGACATAGGAGGAAGGTGTAAAGGGACAGACTCAGGAGTAATTTGTAGAAATATTTCTTTATGGAAAAAGTGGTAGATGCATAGAATAATTTCCCAGTGGAGGTAGTAGAGACAAGGTCTGTATCTAAATTCAAGGAAGGATGGATGAATACAAAGGATTTCTAAAGGAGGAAAGAGACTATAGAGCTTACTAGTTAGTGTGAAAGGGCAGACTGGATAGGCTGAATGGTATTTTTCTGTCATAATTTCTCTATGCTCCCACTGGGCACATCCAACGCTGGTGCAATCATTAGGTAAACTAGGTAGTTGCCTAGAACACCAGTGGCCGGGGGGGGGGTGCACTCACTGCTGCCCCTCTCCGAGACATGCAGTAGCGCCAATACCTTCAAAAAGGCACTGCAACACCAGAGCGGAGCAGCGGCGGTGCTGGGAACGAGTTCACCTAGGGCACCTTCATACCCTTGGCACCAGCCCTGTCCAAACATATTACTGGACATTTACCCCATTTGCTATAGCTAGCTAGTATAATCTATACAACTTCTAGTGTTCAAATAACGCACATGACTGTTACAAGATTGTATTTCTTTTTATAAAATATATATATATGTGCTTATAGTTAGGGGGAAGCTGCAGAACCCCTGGTCACTTCTTAACTCTATTCTCCATCCTGTCTAACTTAAGAAGCTGTCTAGACTATTTAAGTTGATATTTTCTTCTAAACATTCATGGATATTTTTATAAACAGTAGTTTTCCTGTTTTGCAATACTGCCCAGATCAATTTCCAAGTTTGCCATGTGCCTTGAATATGTAGCTTTCTGGCAGTTAGTCTGCAAGTCTTTTTGGATATTACATTTCGATAGTGTGTGTGTGGTCAGTCTCACCTGCAATCACTCTGGCTGTCTTACTGTTGAAGCTGTGTCATTCTCAATGTTTGGAAGACATTCTCCAGGTACTGTATAAATAGTATTTCTCCAAAAAAAAAAAAAAAAAAAGAGCCGCCCGGTCTACGGCTAGATTCACCCCTAAGTATCGCAGGGCTCCTGACACCCATCGCAAAGGATAAGCCGCTTGAAGTTCCGCACAGACCGCCCTGGGGACCCCAACGTTCAAAATCTCCGATTTAATGTAATTGATTTTGAAGCCGGAGACTCGGGAAAAATTTGTAAACAGCTGCATCGCAATTGGGAGAGAGGCAGTCGGGTTCACCAAGGATAAGATGATATCATCCGCAAAAAGCGCGATCCGATATTCCGCGGGACCAATGCGGACCCCTCGCAAACCTGGGTGATCTCGAAAGCTCTGAGCCAAAGATTCCATCGTTAGGGCAAAGAGCAGGGGCGACAGAGGGCAACCTTGTTGTGTGCCTCTTTCCAAAAAGAAGTGTCTCGAGTGTCCCCCATTAACTCGAACGCATGCCTGAGGCTGCTGATAAAGGCTGCGAACCCAACCAATATAATTGGGGCCAAAGCCCATTATCTCCAGAACACACCATAAGTAACCCCAATCCACCCGGTCAAATGCTTTTTCTGCGTCAATTCCCACTAACAACGCTGGCTGTGAGTCTCGTTGAGCCACGTGAATAACCTGCAACATACGCCGAATGTTGTCGGCGGCCTGGCGGCCCGGCACAAAGCCAACCTGGTCAGGGTGAACCAAACCTGGAAGGACCCGATTCAGACGCGCAGCCAGCACAGAGGCAAAGATTTTAACGTCAACGTTTAACAAGGAGATGGGGCGTTACGACGCCGCATCGTGCAAGGGCTTACCGGGTTTGGGTATCATCACGATCAATGCCTCACGTTGGGATGGGGGAAGGGAAGCTGCCCTTAAGACCTCGTTAAACAGACAGGTCAAGGATGGTGCTAGGTGTGCACGGAACTTCTTATAGTATTCTGCCGGAAAACCATCACTACCCGGGGCGCTACCAGTTTTCAGATGTCGGATTGCATTTTCCACTTCGTCAATCGTAAATTCCGAGTCCAACTGAGCCCGGTCAGAGTCAGAAAGATGCGGTAGAGCGGTCCCCTGAAGATAATCCTTCACGTGATCCCTACCAGTAGGCTCCGCTGTATAAAGCCGCTCCAAATAATCAGCAAAGAGATCACGGATCTCCCGGGAGAGAACCCTTCTCTGTCCCCCAGCGTCGCACAATTCGCGGACCGCTCTCGAGGACTGCTGTTGATGCAGGCGCAAAGCCAGAAGGCGGCCAGTTTTATTCCCATGTTCATAAAACGTTTGCCTTAATTTCCGGCGCTTATTGTCTAATTCTCTCTGCATGCAGGCATATAAATTCGCTCGAACTGTCCGCCACTGGCGGAGAACTTGCCTCGATCCAGTTCGGGCGTGCTCCAAGCCTAGGCGAGCAGATTCCCTCACCAAATGATCATGAGCGCGCGTCCACATTTTGCGCGTGCGGGATGCCTCAGTCATAAGTTGACCGCGGGCTGTAGCCTTATAAGCATCCCATACCGTGGGAAGGGGAACCTCCCCAGTATCATTAAGCTCGAAGAATTCCTTAATAAAACAGGCATGATTATGCACTGCGCCCTGCCGTCGCAGGAATCTCGCATCTAAACGCCAGAGGCAGCGAAACTCACTATACGTGCCGTCCGGGAGGGTAAACCAGCATGGGGCATGATCTGACCAGGTCAGCGCTCCAAGTCCGGCCTGCACTCTCCCGTCCATCAGGCGCTGATCCAGTAGAAAATAATCAATGCGAGTATGAACCTGATGGACCGGAGAATAGTAAGTATAACCCCGCTCTCCCATATGAGTATCTCTCCATATGTCCCGCAGGCCCAAGTCAAACATCAAGCGTTGAAGGGCTCTTGCAGGGCCCCTCATTCCCCCCCCCAGCGCGACCCGTAGAATCCAAATGGGGCACTAAGTGCGTATTACAATCCCCACCCAAAACAATAGGGCCTTTTGCAAAATCCGCCAGTAGGGCTTTCAATTGTGTAAAAAAGGGCCCCTGACCTGTATTTGGCGCATAAATATTAGCTAAAGTTAGCAAATGTCCGTCTAGGCGAACATTCAGAAAAAGCCACCTCCCCAGAGTGTCTCGTTTGATCTCTTCAATCTGTAAGGAGAGGCTCTGGTGGAATAGTAGGGCCACCCCCCGCTTCTTCCGGCCCTGTGTATCGGAGGCCACCTGCACTTCAGTGTATGGGGATCGCTTAAGCCAGCCCTGCTTAGAGTTCTGGAGATGGGTCTCCTGCAGGTAAACAATGTCCCCACGCAAGGTGCGCAATTCTGAGAACAGCAGGGATCGCTTACTCGGGGAGTTAAGACCCTTAAACATTTAAAGAGATGAAGCGCACCATTAAGGATTACGTCCTAACCCCACACATCCACTTTCCTCCCAGAAAATCCCAATGGGAGCTCCCCCCAGCAACCCCAGAAAATTAGTGAACCGGACCCGCCTATTCCACCCTCCAAGAACAAAAGCCATAGACCCTCCTCCCCAGCCCAAACATCCCCCCCCAGCTCCATATTGAGAAAAACCCCCCTCCCGCCCACCCACCCATCTCCCCCCCCTTCCCGTCAATACCACCTGCCTGTCTAGGTTAATACAGGACACGGTAAATTGAGCACAAACCCCATACTCCCCAGAACCCCACAGAGTGAAAACTCAACCTAAACATAGAAAAACATTCCCCCCAGTGCTCCCCCACCCACCCCGGATCATCAATCCCATCATGCCCCCCCATCAGATCAATAACATCAGCAAAACATTTGTAAATCAACCGCCGCCCCCTACGAATAGTGGAGTGGGGACCCCAAGCTAATCCTGACCACCTTGTGTCCAAAAATCAGGGGACCCGTTGATTGAGACTCCCTAAAAAAGAAAAAGTAAAAGGAGCTCTTCAAAGCCACAGGAGTGTCAAGCGGGCTTGCCCACTCGGGTCCACTTGGAGTGCTGGGGCTTAGGGGGCGGCGGATGAGGCTGGGCATTATCATCAACTAGGCCCGCCTGGCGAAGAGCTCGCCAAGCTTCAGAGTAGTCCTTTGCAGAGATCTTTTTGTTGCCCAAAAGAAAGTTCATCCTAAAGGGGAAGGACCAAGAATAGCGAATCCCCTTGCTGTTCAAGACCGCCGAGACTGGTTTCATCTCTCTCCGGCGCGCCAAAGTGAATGCCAAGAGGTCCTGGTAAATGGACACTGTCGTGTCCTGGAAGCGGACCGTCTTCTTCTCCCGGCCCCGTCGTATAAGAAGCTCAGCATCAGAATAGCGCAGAAATCTTGCAATGACATTGCGTGGTTGGTTGTTGGGGGGTTTTCCCAAAGCGCAGTGAACCCGCTCTATTTCCATTCCAGAAGCGTGCGTAGCCAGCTCCTCCTCCGAAAGCAACTCCGCTATCAGCAGCTTAAGCACTGTCGGCAGGTCTTCCCCGCCCCCCACCGCCTCTGGAATTCCACGAAAACGCACATTGTTGCGGCGGGAGCGGTTTTCAATGTCATCAATTTTATAAGTCAGCTCCATTGCCTGCGCACGCTGCCTGTCGAGAGCACATTGTAAATCCATCAGAGTCCCATCATGATCAACCACTTTGGTCTCCACGTCCTCTACTCGGGCTCCCAGTACCTTGACGTCGGTCCGGAGTTCTGCAACATCTTTCATCAAATCTTCCCGTAATGTGCGGAACTCATTGGCTAATCCTGCGAAGCCCCTACGGAGCTCTTGTTTAATTTGAGCCGAGGTGAGTTGCTTGTGAGGATCCAGTTCCTCTTCACTTACAGTCTCATCGTCGGAACCCGATGGAGGGGATTGGCCGCGCGGGCTGCTTGAGGCTCCAGGTTTACTATGCAGGCATTGGGAGGAGCGGATCCCCTCCCGAGTTTCAGAATTTTTGGCTTTAGCAGCCATCGCACAGAGTCACCAGGCTCACACAGTGTTAGGAGAAAGTTAGAGCCAATGCCAGCAACAGTGAGGGCACCAATGGAGTGACGGCGCACGAGTCACACCAGCCCGCCTAGTAGCCACCACTACACAGTGTCAGGAGAGGCGCACAAGCAATGTCAGCAAAACAGAAGGCACTGGTGAAACAGCGAGGCAGAGAGTAATAAGCTGGCTCTGGTTCTCCTGGAGAGACAGCCTGGCACAGAGTGGAATCAGAAGGCAATAGGAAGTGGTGTGGGGCTGCACCAGCAAAAACCCACAGCTGGAGGTCGTGGAGCTTCAATGAGAGGCCTGGGGTCAGAGAGATTGCGTGTATGCAGGCCTGCAGGGCACCCAGATTTCAATCAAGAGGAAGGAGGCCTCGGTAGGACACTGAGCTGCCACAGAGAGATAGCCCCGGTCACCAGCTCCAACCGCGGTGCAGAGGAGATGCAGGAGAAGAGGCAGTCCTCAAACTTACCCCCCCCCTCAAGATGACTCGTGGTAATGAGAGAGATGCCAGATGCCGGTAGTCGTCGCGGCAGTTATCATGCGGATTCCACTTGTTTCTGGTCGGTTCAGTGCAACAGCTGAGCACCACAGGCTTGAGGATGCGGGCCCCCCCCCCCCCCGCTGAGCGGGCAACCGCTCGTTCGGCAGGCAGTGAAAAAGACCCGGCCCGTAGGCCCCGTAGGAGTCGATCAGGCAATGTGCGACTGCGCCGGATACAGCAGCAGCTAGACCAGCGGCAGGAGACCGCGTGCAGCAGGCCGCGCCGCGATTGCAAAGTCTTCGGCTCCTCAGCCACCGGAGGTCCCGCGGAGACGCCAAATCCTGTTCTTAGGGGATCGCTGATGTTCTCCGATCCAGGGAAGGTACGGGGTGAGGGCAAAATGCGGCTGTTAGCTGATGTTTGCAGAAATTAGGGGGTTGAGGGGACGGAGCTTTAACAGAGTGCGACCATCTTGCAGCGGGCTCACGAGCGCCCCCCCCCCCTCTATTAAAAGCATCCTTTAACGGCCCTGCAAGAACCTCTTTGAGCTCTTTCAGTATCTTGGGATGTATCCCATCTGGTCCCATGGCTTTGTCCACTTTCAGTTTTGCAAGCTGATCTAACACATCATCTTCTGTGAATGGTGTGGTATTTACTTCATTCCCATTTGTACAGTATATTTGTCAATCATAGGTGGTCCTTCTCCAGGATTTTCTCTAGTAAAAACAGAGTAGAAGTATTTGTTTAGCATTTTCACTTTTTCAATGTCACTTTCCACAAATCCGTTCCCAGCACTTTTGAGTCCTGCAATTCCACCTCTGATTTTCCTCCTCTCCTGAATATACCTGAAAAACGTTTTGTCGCCACTTTTCACATCTTTAGGCATCTTTTCTTCTGCCTTTGATTTTGCTATCCATATTTCTCTTTTTGTCTTTTAGTTTGATCCTGTATTCTTTTCTATGTTCCTGTGTGCGAGCTTTTGAATTTTGTGAAAGTTGTGTTTTTTGCCTTTATTTGTGCAGCCTCTTCTTTGGAGAACCAAATTTATTTATTTATTTTATTTAGCTGTATTTATATCTCGCCTTTCTCTGGGTCAAAGCGGTGCAACATTGAGAGGGGGGGTGGACAATAATCAACTTCTGGGGGTGGGGGCTATCACGAGGTGTACAACATTAATGATTTTAACAAATAATTGGGACATAGACATAGACGTTGTGTTACAGTCTCTTAGAGCATATGTTCATGGGGGTGAACTAGGGGGGGGTTGGGAGGTGGTCAGTGGTGGGTGCTTGTTTCTTGTCCAAGGTATTCCTGGAATAGGGCGGTTTTTAGTTGTTTCCTGAATGATGAGGGGTCTCCATTGCATCTGATGTGACTTGGTAGACAGTTCCAGAGGGTTGGTGCATATAGTTCGAAGGCTCTGTTGCAGGTCCGTTGATTGCATTTGGTTCATTTATGGGGGATGGTGAGGGAGTTGTTGGAGGATTGTCTGGTTGTTCTGTTGTGGGCTGGTTGGGGTAGTAGTGTGCAGAGCTGGGAGGTCTGAATCTGGTAGAGAGCTTTATGGGTAAGTAGGGCGGCTTTGTATTTGGTTCTTGCTTTGAGGGGGAGTTTGTGTAGCTCCCTCAGGACAGGGGTGATGTGGTCTCGTTTTTTTGCTTTCTGGATAATCCTTGCTGTGGTATTTAAGGCAGTTCGGAGTGGGTTGGTGTGGGTGGCTGGTAGTCCGTGGTAGATTATATTGCAGTAGTCCAGGTGGGGGAGTGTCATGGCTTGCATCACTGTTCTGAAGTCCTGTGGTTCAAGGAGAGGTCTGAGGTGTTGCACTGTTTTGGCTTTGTGGAATATTGTTCCAGTGTTTTTTTTGATTTGTTGCTTGAGTGTGAGTGCTTGATCTATGATGATCCCTAGATACTTTATGTGCATTTGTATTTGTGTGGTTCCAATGTTGAGGTGCGAAGGTGGGGTGAAGTCTGGGTCCTTTGTTACTATAAGGGCTTCTGTTTTCTTTATGTTGATGGATAGGTTGTTCTTTTGCAGCCAGCTGAATACTTCTGTGAAGCATTCTGATAGGTGTTTATTTGTTGGGTTAGGGGTTGTGATTGGTGCATAGAGCATTATGTCATCTGCATAGATGTAATAGTTGATGTTTTGGGTGCGTATGATTGTGCAGAGTGGTTGCAGATAGATGTTGAAGAGCATGGCAGATAGCAGATAGTGTGGATCCTTGGGGTACTCCTTGGTGTTGCTGGAAGGGGGGTGAGGTTGATATGTTTGTGCAGATGAGTTGTTGTCTGTTGGTTAGGTAGGAGTGGAACCATTGAAGTGCGGTATCTTTGATGCCAATTGCTTGTAGTCTGTGTATGAGGATGTTGTGGGAGATAGTGTCGAAGGCTGCTGATATGTCTAGGAAGATCATAGCATATCCAGAGTGTTTGGTTTGAGTTCCTATGATGAGGGTGTTCATTAATGTTGTCATGAGGGTCTCGACTCCATGGAGTGGACGGAAGCCATGTTGTTGCGGGTCCAGTATGTTGTTGGTATCTAAATGTTCTTGGAGCTGTTGCTGGACTATCTTCTCAATGATTTTGGCGGTGAACGGGAGGCTTGCTATAGGTCTGTAGGAGGCGGGGTCAAGGGGATCCAGGTTGTGTTTTTTTAGGGTTGGACGGATGATTGAAGTTTTGAGGAGGTCTAGCATACGTCCTTGGGTGAGGGACTCATTAACAATGCGGTTTAATGGTGTGCTCAGGTCTTCTTTGGTTTTCTTTATCCATTCTGTAGGGCAGGGGTCTAGCGGAGAGATGGTGGTATTCAGGCAGGAGATGGTGGATGATATTTCCTCTTTCGTGATTGTTTCGAAAGTGCTCCAGTCTTTGTCAATGGTGGTGGGGTGGTTTGTTGCTGTTGTCTCTGTGTTTAATTGTGGATTTTGTGGTTGTTGAAGCTGCTTGTATTGTCGTGCTAGTAATTCCGGTGGGATGTTTGGCAGTTGGTCGGAATGGTTGGGCGTTTTTGTCAGTTTTTTGCCAATCTCGAAGAGTTCTCGTGGTCTGTTTATTGATGTGTTTATGATCTTCGAATGGTAGGCCTTTTTTGCTTTTTATTTATTTAATTCTCTTATATACCGCGTTATTCTGCATCAGTGCGGTTTACATTGAACAAACTAAAATTACATTGAACAGGGCATTATAACTTGGAGATAACTATTTTACAGGGAACATGGGCTATGGAGGGTTAAGTGGCTTGCCCAAGACCACAAGGAGCACCTGTTTTTTTGTCTGTTTCTGCATGGTATGCATCTAGTTCGTACATGTAGTTTGTTTTGTTGTCCTCTGTTTTGGTTTTTCTCCATCTTCTTTCCGCTCTTCTGAGTTTGGTTTTTATTTTCCTGAAGTTGGGGGTGAACCATCTGGCCTTTGTGGAGGTGTGTCTGGTTTTAGTCTTGTTTGTTGTTGTACTGGATGCGGAGGAGATTGTGGTGTTCCAATTGTGGATTAGGCTATCAATATTGTTGGAGCTTGTTTGGAGTTTTGGTAGAGTTTGTGCCAGGAAATCTTCTTTGATGAAAGTTTTAAATCTTCTTGTATGATGTTTGTTCTCCTTTCTGTTCGTGTGCTGGTGGGTGTGAGATATGCTGATGAGGTAGTGGTCAGACCATGGTACAGGTGTGATTTCTGAATTTTTGTATGAGATGGCGGTTTGGGAATTCAGGAATATGAGGTCCAATGTATTTCCTTTTTCGTGCGTTGGTTCGTGTATGATCTGTGTTAGGTTCATTGCTTCCATGGCATCGATGAAGGTTTCTGCTTGATTGTCTTGGAGTGATGGGAGGTTGAAGTCTCCTAGGATTATTTGCTCTTTTGCGGAGATGGCGCTCTCAGATATTTGTTGTAATATCCTTGGTAGGTCGGTGCTTGGGGTGGGTGCTCGGTAGACTAGGAATAATGAGAGATGCTTGTTGGTGAGGGTGAGTATGTCCGCTTCTTTGGTCGTTTCTGATGCATGGTTCCGGAGGTGGAGGTTGACTTTTGCTATGATGGCTACGCCTCCTCCTCTGGTGTGGGTTCGGGAGCAGTGTTGAAGGCTGTATCCTTTTGGCGTTAGTTGGTTCATGAGCACCGTGTCTGTGTCTGTTAGCCAAGTTTCTGTTATGCATAGGATGTCAGTCTTTTTGGTTGTTATCAGGTCTTGGAGCATGTGGTATTTCTTTCTGACTGAACGAGCATTTATCAATGAAATGGAGAGGGGGCTGCAGTTCGGGGAGTTGTGGATGTGGATTGGTGTGTGTGGTGTATGGGTGTTGTCCCATGTGGGGAGGGGGTTGTGGATGTTTGTGGTTTGGATGGTTGTGGTGTTTGGCCAGGGTGGGTTGGAGAGTGTGTCTGTGGGGGAGGGGTAGAGGGTCAGGATTGGTGTTAGGAGGTAAATAGGGGCTAGAAAGGATGGCATGTTTTGTAGGCGTACCTTGGTGTGCAGGGCTGTGCTGTTTTTCTGCGCTGGTTTCTTGGTGTGTTGAGGGTCCTTGTTCTGTGTTGTCTTGTGACTGGATGTCTTTTGCCGCAGTTCTGTTGGTGGGTCTGTTCTTTTTTATTTTGTTTCTGTTTCTGCATTGTGTGCGCCTCTGTGCCGCGCCTAAGGGCCCTCTGGCGAGGCCGCGCCCTGCAGGGGCGCCGCTTTTTAAGTGTCCTGTGCTGTGCTGCCTGCTTCATTGCTCCCACTGCCCCGATTGGGCAGGAGCTTCTGAGCGGGAGGATTTCCCGCTCAGGTGCTCTACCCCGATCGGGGGAGCTGTGGAGGTCTGCGGGGTGGAGGGTGGCTGAAGCGGCTGCTCGCCGCTTTTAAACCAAATAGGTTTCCTTTTCCTCTTGTTTTTATTTACTTTCCATACATACTTATTTGTTGCCCTTTTTATTGCTTCCTTTAGTTTAGTCCTTTGCATTTCCACTTCTGTTATACCCTGCCAACTCCTCCTTCAGGTACTTGGCCATTTTACTGAAGTCAGTGTTTTTAAAGTCTAGGACTTTGAGCTTGTTGTGATTGGATTCTACCTTGGCTTTTATCTCAAACCACACCATGTGATGATCGCTGCTGCTCACATTGGAATCCACTCGGACATTCGACACACTATCTCCCTTGGTGAGCACTAAATCCAGCACTGAGCTCTCTCTGGTCGGTTCCATTAGCATTTGTCTAAGTAATGCATCTTGGAAGGCATCCACAATTTCTTTTTACTTCTTTCCAGATTTGCAGAAGGATTACTCCAATACACATGGGGTAGATTAAAGTCACCCAATATGATCACTTCCCCCTTCATGGCTGTCTTTGCAATATCAGCAATCAATTCGCTATCCATTTCTTCGGTTTAAGTTGGAGGCCTGTAGACTACACCAGTATGAATGACAGTGCCATCTCCTATTTCCAACACAAACCACAGCGCTGCTTCTTTTCCCTATCTCCCCTGCATTTCAGCAGCTTTAAAATTGCTTTTGACATATAGGGCTACTCCTAATTTTCTACCCTCTCTATCTCTTCTAAATAGCCAGCTAAGGCTATCTCCCATTCATGTGACTCGTTAAACCATGTTTCTGTAATAGCCACAATGTCCAAGTCCATTTCCACCATTAGGGCTTCCAGATCAGGAAGATTGTTGGCTAGGCTTTGAGAATTTGTGCTCATTGCTTTCCAGCATTTGTTGACTGGCTTGCCTGTGTTTTGTTCTACATGCCCCTTCCCACTTGCCATTGATGTGTGTTTTAGAAGTGTGGCTGTTTCCAATATCATATTGCTTTTGCTGGGAGTGATGTCCTAAACTTGTCCTCCTCCATCTGTCATACCCTTTCTGTAGTTTAAATGCCTGTCCATATACTACCTGAATTTTTCACTTAGGATCCTTTTCCCTGTGATGGAGAGATGTAGTCCATCAGCACAGTATAGTCTCTTGTTGATCCATCTGTTTCCCCAGTCGCCTATATATCTAAATTATTCTTGTTTGCACCAGGTTTGGAGCCATGTATTAAAGTTGTTTATGCAATGCAGCCTTTCTGCCCCCTTACCATGAATAGGTAGAATTTCTGAGAATGCTGTAGTGTTAACAACGGGTTTGATTTCTCGCCCAGAGTCTGGAAGTCTCTTTGAACTGCAGAGGCACTGTTTCTATCCAGGTCATTTGTACCCAAGTGGATGACAACATCAGTTTTGGAGTACTCGCTTTCTGCACTAACTATACCAACAATTTGGTTCGTATTCCTGCTGGCTGAAGAGCCTGGGAGGCATTTGACAATCTTCTTTGAACTGTGTTCCCAAATTGGTGCCTCTGATGATGGAATCTCCAAGTAGTAGTAGTTTTCTGCTTTGTGATTTTTTTTTTCCTATCTGGCATTATCAGTAGATTTGGCATTGAGCCTTTCATTTAAGGGCACTTCAGTTTCCACGAATTGAGCACCCTCATTATCCAAGGCAGAGAAGGCATCATGAAGGGATATCTCTTGATGTATAGGGTGTCTCTGTGTTACAGAGCCCACTGTGATCCATTTGTTCCTGGGATGTTTGATTCTTTGTGGGAGTGGTGGTGGATTTTGTTCAGTTTGTACCCCAGAGGAGGTGTGTTTAATTGCAGATAATTCTTCCCTTAGTAGAGTCAATTCATTATGCAGAGCAGCTAGCTTGAGGCATATATGGCAAGCTCTTAGGTTCCAAATGATTCTTCTCAGAATGAAAGCACCACAGTTATTGCATTGAATACACGGCATGCTGCTTTAGCTGTCCTAGGAGAGGAAAGTGGGTGTAACACCTAATTAAAGGACAGATGTCAATGTAAATGATGACTATATAGTCGATACAAACCTGGGGTGGATGGAGTGAGGGGTAGGATGGACGGAAACTTGAGTGTCCCGGGCCAAGTATATCTTATATGAACTGAGGGCACACTCAGATATTTGATTTAAAAGCTATGCAAGAAATGTAGGCAGACTGAATATTCTTAAAAACCTATATCTAACAGTTAAAATTTATATTAAGAACAGGCAATTGTAAAGTCTGAAAGCTTTAGCTGAGTGTGTAGACTCTTGAAGCTGTGACCAGACTGGTTCTGGTACTTGGTCAGTTGTAGAGATGATTCAATTAGCCCCACCCTGTGAAGCAGGTTTGTAACAGGCATCAATGGCACTCCATCACCACAGAACAGTGGACCCTGTCCGTGTCCATAGTTCATAAGGGTTACCAGTTAAATTTTCAGAAACTTCCCCCTCACCATTTCAGGGGAGATTTCACCACCCACCCTCCCTTCGACACCCTGCTTAAGTAGGAGATCAACAATCTCCTTTCCCAAGGAGCCATAGAAGCAGTTCCTCAAAACCAACTGCAAAAAGGCTTGTACTCCTCTTACTTCCTCATGCCAAAGAAATCAGGGGGCTACAGGCCCATTCTCAACCTCGGAGAGCTAAACAAAGTCCTCGTCAAGGAGAAATTCAAAATGATCTCCCTGGGAACCCTCTTTCCCTACCTACAGGAACATGACTGGCTCTGTACCCTAGACATCAAAGAGGCCTACATTCACATTCTGATTCATCCAGACTACAGGTAGTATCTTCGCTTCACCTGTCAGGGCAACCATTATCAATACAGGGTCCTTTCCTTCGGCCTTGCATCTGCACCAAGAGTCTTCACAAAGGGCATGGCCTTAGTGACAGCATATCTTTGAAACAGCAAAGTCTTCATCTTCTCTTACTTAGACGACTAGCTAATAAAAGCAGACTGTGCTGCCCAGCAGAGAGATGTAGTTTAAATTTAATAGTTATCCAGCAGAGAGCTGTAGTTTAAATTTAATAGTCACTCAGGGCCTAGCATCAGCAAAGTACTTTTAGTTTAAATTTAAAACACAAGAGAGCTTTCTGGTTAAATTTAGAACCCAGCAGAGAGCTTGTAGTTTAAATTTCATAATAAGTTAGAGCCTAGCAGCAGCAAATAGCTATAATTTAAATCAAATCAGAATATAGCTTACCTCAGCAGCACAGGACAGGGTCCTGTGTAGCAGCCCTTTTTTAATAAGTGTTATTTCCTTCCCTTCCTCCCCACACCCACCCACCCCTGGGATAATCGTAGCTTTATAGGTACTTACACATCTTAAAAGACAGGAGGTGCTCTCAGGTGAAGCTCTTTACCCAAATCAGTCATACACTAAGGACCTGAGATTAATTACGCTTCAGCTGAACAAGGTATACTAAATGTATTAGGTAAAGTTTTATTGGTATAAATATACATAGCAACCCTTAGTACATAAAGAACTTAAAGATCTAAACACAAACGTAAAACTAAGATGCAGACAGCACTCCAGCAGCGAGATGGGGGCTTTCCAGTCTTTTGAATTGAGTGTCACATGTATGTTTTTCTCCCAGTTGGTGAGAGGTCTTACGTGTGCACTAGGTGCAAGGAGCTCTTTGCTCTCAGGGAACGAGTCCGTTCTCTAGATGCTAGAGTAGCTGACTTGGAAAACATAAGACAGAGAGGTACATAGACGAGACCTACAGGGATATAGTCCTGAAGTCCCACCTCCAGTCTGGCAGCATCCCTGTTGCCATGGAGGAGAGAGGTCACGTGACAGGAGAGCATCACCCTGGTGTGGCAGGAAACGATCCTGTAACTAGGACCTGTCCTCCAGGTGATGTAAAACCCTCTCGCGCCGAGGATGTTTCTCCAGGGCCATGTGCCCATGAGGGAAGGGTTAGGACAGCCGTTATAGTTGGTGATTCGATCATTAGGCATGTAGATAGCTGGGTGGCTGGTGGACGTGAGGATCGCCTGGTAACATGCCTGCCTGGTGCGAAGGTAGCGGACCTCACGCGCCATCTAGATAAGGTCTTAGATAGTGCTAGGGAGGAGTCTGCTGTCTTGGTACAGGTCGGTACCAATGACATAGGAAAATGTGGTAAGGGGTTCAGGAGGCTAAATTTAGGCTTTTAGGTAGGAAGTTGAAATCCAGAACTTCCAGGGTAGCATTCTCCGAAATGCTTCTCGTTCTACGCGCAGGACCCAAAAGGCAGGCAGAGCTCCGGAGTCTCAATGCGTGGATGTGACAATGGTGCAGAGATGAGGGTTTTGGATTTGTTAGGAACTAGGGAACATTCTGGGGAAAGGAGGGGCTCTTTCAAAGGGATGGGCTTCACCTTAACCAGGATGGAACCAGGCTGCTGGCATTAACCTTTAAAAAGGAGATAGAGCAGCTTTTAAACTAGATAATAAGGGAAAGCCAACAGTCGCCCAAGAGCGGATGGTTCGGAAGAATGTATCCTTGAAGGATACTACCAAAAGCAGAGAGGTTCCAAAAAAGAATAAAGTAACCCAAATGCCCTCGAGTATGGAGCAGACAGAGCTTAAAGATCCCAAATTACCCATGTCTACCAATAGCCAAATTAATATGAATAAAATACATTCTCTAAAATGCTTGTATGCAAATGCTAGAAGTCTAAAAAACAAGATGGGAGAGTTAGAATATATAGCACTAAATGAGAGGTTAGATATGATTGGAATATCAGAGACATGGTGGAAGGAGGACAACCAGTGGGACACTGTGATACCTGGGTACAAACTCTATCATAATGATAGAGCTGATCAAATTGGTGGAGGGGTTGCGCTCTATGTTAGAGAGGGCATTGAGTCAGAAAGGATTAAAGTTTTGCAGGAAACAAAGTTTGCTGTAGAATCTCTATGGATTGAAATTCCATGTAAAAATTGGATGGCGATGGCAGTGGGGGTGTACTATTGACCGCCTGGCCAGAATGAACAAATGGATGATGAAATGCTCAAAGAAATCAAGGAAGCTAACAAAGGTTACAGCGCAGTAATAATAATGGGTGATTTCAATTACCCCGGTATCAACTGGGTCAGTGTCATGGCAGGACATGCTAGGGAGATAAAGTTCCTAGATGAAATAAATGACTGCTTCTTGGAGAAGCTGGTTCATGAACCGACCAGAGGGGAAGCCATATTAGACCTAGTCCTTAGTGGAACACCAGATCTAGTGCAAGAGATAAGGTTGTTGGGGCCACTTGGCAATAGTGATCATAGCATGATCGCCTTTGACTTAATTAGTGGAGGAGGGATAGTAAGGAAATCCACAATACTACCTTTTAACTTTCGAAAGGGAGACTATGATAAAATGAGGAAAACAGTTAAGAAAAAACTAAAAGGAGCAGTTGCAAAGGTTAAAGACTTACATCAAGCTTGGGTGTTGTTGAAAAATACTATCTTGGAAGCCCAAGCCAGCTTTATTCCACGCTTTAAGAAAAGTGTAAGGAAATAAAAAAAAAACTGCCAGCATGGTTTAAAGGTGAGGTCAGAGAGGCTGCTGTTGCCAAAAAAAGCTTCTTTCAGGAAATGGAAAAAAGAGCCAAACGATGAAACCTGGAAACAGCACAAGCATTGGCAAGTCAAATGCAAGGCATTGATAAAGCAGGCAAAGGGAGAATTTGAGAAGAAGCTTGCTGCGGAAGCAAAATCGTGAAATAAAGATTTTTTTCAAGTACATTTGTAGCAAATAACCTGTTAGAGAGTCAGTTGGTCCATTAGATGATAGAGGAGTTAAAGGGGCACTAAGAGACGACAAGGCAATAGCGGAGAGACTGAATGAATTCTTTGCTTCGGTCTTTACTGAGGAAGATATAGGGATGTTACCCATGACTGAAGTGGTATTTAAAGGTGCGGAAGAAATGAAGGAAATATCTATACATCGGGAAGATGTATTACAACTATTAGATAAACTGAAGAGTAGCAAATCACCTGGGCAGGATGGTATACATCCAAGGTTGTTGAACGAACTTAAATATGAGATTGCAGACCTGCTATTAGTAATCTGTGAACTATCATTAAAATCATCTCTAATACCTGAAGATTGGAGGATCGCCAATGTAACACCAATTTTTAAAAAGGGTTCCAGGGTGATCCGGGAAACTACAGACCGGTGAGCCTGACGTCAGTACCGGGAAAAATGGTAGAAGCCATCATAAAGAATAAAATTACTCAGCATTTAGATAGTCATGGCCTAAAGGGAGACAGCCAACATGGCTTTAGACAAGCAAAATCTTGTCTTACTAATCTGTTATGTTTTTTTGAAGGTGTGAATAAATAGGTGGACAAAGGTGAGTCGGTTGATATGGTGTATCTGGACTTTCAGAAAGCCTTTGACAGGGTCCCTCATCAGAGACTTTTGGCAAAACTAAAGAGTCATGGGATAGGAGGCAGTGTACTGCTGTGGATCAGGAACTGGTTAAAAGATAGAAAGCAGAGGGTTGGGCTAAATGGCCAATTTTCCCAATGGAGAAAGGTGAATAGTGGTGTACCCCAGGGATCTGTGCTGGGTCCACTGCTTTTTGACATATTCATAAATGACCTGGAAAGTGGAATAATGAGTGAGGTTATCAAATTTGCAGATGACACAAAACTATTTTAAGTTGTTAAAACCCAAGAGGATTGTGGAAAAATTGCAAGAGGATCTTGATAAATTGGAAGACTGGGCATCAAAATGGCTGATGAAATTTAATGTGGACAAGTGCAAAGTTATGCACCTAGGGAAGAACAACCCAAACTATGGTTAACACGATGCAGGGTTCCACTTTAGGAACCACCACCCAGGAAATAGATTTAGGCGTCATTGTGGATAACATGTTAAAACCCTCGGCCCAGTGTGCAGCGGCGGCCAAGAGAGCAAATAGAATGCTAGGTATCATAAGGAAAGGAATGGAAAATAAAACAAAAGATATTATAATGCTTTTATATTGTTCCATGGTGAGACCGCACCTTGAATATTGTGTGCAATTCTGGTCGCCGTATCTTAAAAAGGATATAGCGTTATTAGAAAAGGTTCAGAGAAGAGCCACCAAAATGGTAAAGGGGATGGAAGGATACTCCTATGAAGAAAGGCTAAAAAGGTTAGGGCTCTTTAACCTGGAAAAGAGACGGCGGAGGGGAGATATGATAGAAGTCTATAAATTAATGAACGATTGTTTACGTTATCAGAATATAGAAAGACTAGGGGACATGCAATGAAGCTACAGGGTAAACTATTTAAGACTAATAAAAGAAAATATTTTTTCACTCAACATGTAATCAAACTCTGGAATTTGTTACCGGAGGATATAGTAAAGGCTGTTAGTGTAGCTGGGTTTAAAAAAGGTTTGGACAAGTTCCTGGAGGAAAGGTCCATAAACCATTATTAAGAAGGGACCCAGGATATTAATGCTTGACCCAGTATAAGCATTGCGGAACCTGTGTCTTTTGGGGAAACTGCTAGGTACGTATGACCTAGATTGGCCACTGTTGGAAACAGGATACTGGGCTTGATGGACCTTAGTCTGACCCAGTATGGCATATCTTATGTTCTTATGTTCCCTTTAGTTTTGCACTTCAGATTTCTCAGCTGTATAACTTACCCTGCCTCTTTCAACTATCTGGCCTTTGTGTGGTAGCCAGGTTAACTGTTAGTTTAAATATCTCTCCCTGCTCTGTCCCCAGAACGTGCTGTGTTTTAAACTTTTTTTTCCTGCTGTAGTCTACCTGAGGGACTAACCCCCTCCCCCCCCTGCTAAGGGAACAGGACAGGGTACCTTGTAACAGCCCTCTTTTAATAGGTCTTATTTCCCTCCCTCCCTCCCTCCCCGAAACCCACCAGCCCCTGGGGTAATTGTAGCTTTATAGGTACTTACATGTCTTAGAGGAAAGGGGCTGCTCTCAGGTGCAGCTCTTTATCCAATCAGTCATACATTGAGGACCTGAGATTAATTAAGCTTCAGGTGAACAAGGTATATTACATACACTTTTATTAGTATAAGCATCTACACCAACCCTTAGTAAGTACAGACCTAAACACAAGCTTTAAACTAAGATGCAGACAACAGTCCAGCAGCGAGATGGGAGCTTTCCATTCTTTTGCATTGAGTGTCCCATGTATGATTTTCTCCCAGTTGGCAAGAGGTCTTACCTATGCACTAATTGCAAGGAGCTCTTTGTTGTCAGGGAACAAGTCCGTTCTCTAGAGGCTAGAGTAGCAGACCTGGAAGACATAAGAAAGACAGAGGTACATGGACGAGACCTACAGGGATATAGTCCTGAAGTCCCACCTCCAGTCTGGCAGCATCCCTGTTGCCATGGAGGAGAGAGGTCACGTGACAGGAGAGCATCACCCTGGTGTGGCAGGAAGTGATCCTGTAACTAGAACCTGTCCTCCAGATGATGTAAAACACTCTCGCACTGAGGACGTTTCTTCAGGGCATGTGCCCATGAGGGAAGGGTTAGGACAGCTGTTATAGTTGGTGATTCAATCATTAGGAATGTAGATAGCTGGGTGGCTGGTGGACGTGATGATCGCCTGGTAACATGCCTGCCTGGTGCGAAGGTAGCGGACCTCACGCATCGCCTAGATAAGGTCTTAGATAGTGCTGGGGAGGAGTCTGCTGTCTTGGTACAGGTCGGTACCAATGACATAGGAAAATGTGATAGGGAGGTTCTGCAGGCTAAATTTAAGCTTTTAGGTAGGAAATTGAAATCCAGAACTTCCAGGGTAGCATTCTCCGAGTGCTTCCCGTTCCACGTGCAGGACCCAAAAGGCAGGCAGAGCTCCGGAGTCTCAATGCGTGGATGAGACGATGGTACAAGGACGAGGGTTTTGGATTTGTTAGGACCTGGGGAACATTCTGGGGAAAGGAGGGGTTCTTCCGAAGCAAAGAGGTTCCAAAAAAAAGAGTAAAGTAGCCCAAATGCCCTTGAGTATGGTGCAGACAGAGTGTAAAGATTCCAAATTACCCATGCCTACCAATAGCCAGATTAATATTAATAAAATACAGTCTCTAAAATGCTTGTATGTAAATGCTAGAAATCTAAACAATAAGATGGGAGAGTTAGAATATATAGCACTAAATGAGAGGTTAGATACGATTGGAATCTCAGAGACATGGTGGAAGGAGGATATCCAGTGGGACACTGTGATACCTGGGTACAAACTATATCGTAATGATAGAACTGATCAAATTAGTGGAGAGATTGTGCTCTATGTTAGAGAGGGCATTGAGTCAGAAAGGATTAAAGGTTTGCAGGAAACAAAATTTTCTGTAGAATCTCTACAGATTGAAATTCCATGTATGAAGGGGGGAAGGTGATGGCAGTGGGGGTGTAATATCGACCGCCTGGCGAGAATGAACAAATGGATGATGAAATGCTCAGAAAAATTCAAGGAAGCTAACAAAGGTCACAGCACAGTAATAATAATGGGTGATTTCAATTGCCCTGGTATCGACTGGGTCAGTGTCACGGCAGGACATGCTAGGGAGATAAAGTTCCTAGATGAAATAAATGACTGCTTCTTGGAGCAGCTGGTTCATGAACCAACCAGAGGGGAAGCCATATTGGACCTAGTCCTTAGTGGAATACCAGATCTAGTGCAAGAGATAAGGGTGTTGGGGCCACTTGGCAATAGTGATCATAGCATGATCGCATTTTATTTAATTAGTGGAGGATGGATAGTAAGGAAATCCACAGTACTACCTTTTAACTTTCGAAAGGGAGACTATGATAAAATGAGGAAAATAGTGAATAAAAAACTAAAAGGAGCAGTTGCAAAGGTTAAAGACTTACATCAAGCTTGGATGTTTAAAAATACTATCCTGGAAGCCCAGACCAGCTGTATTCCACGCATTAAGAAAAGTGGAAGAAAGTCCAAAAAACTGCCAGCATGGTTTAAAGATGAGGTCAGAGAGGCTGTTGCTGGCAAAAAAAAAAGTATCTTTCAGGAAATGGTAAAAAGAGACAAATGACAAAAACTGGAAACAGCAGAAACACTGGCAAGTTAAATGCAAAGCATTGATAAAGCAGGCAAATCGAGAATCTGAGAAGAAACTTCCTATGGAAGCAAAAACGCGAAATAAAGACCAAGCAGGAAGTCAGTCCTCACATATGGGTGTCATCGACGCCGATGAAGCCCCAGCAGAGCATTTCCCCAGCTTTCCATGAAAGCCTTTGGGAATGCAGGCACGCATGCGCGGTTCCCTTCCCGCCTAAAGGTGCCATCTTACCACAGTCTCTCTTTTTCCGAGAAGCCCACCGGACGTGTGTCCTGTCATCCCGGATAAAAGTTTGATTTTTTCGGCGATTCTCGCTGTTTTTTCTTCCTGGTTCGACGCCGGTTCCCCTCCCGCCGGGTTCGGTACACCGGTATCGAGCCCGTTTCTTCTTTTTCGGTTTTTGCCCTTCTTGGCTGGCGTTCGCGCCCTTTTTTTGCTTTTTCCCTGGAAGGCCGGTCCTTTGACCTCGTGGGGACACTTTTTTCCCCGATGGCTTCCAGCGGTTTCAAAAAGTATGATCAGTGTAAGAAGTTGATGTCTCTCACCGACACACACGACTGCTGCCTTCGGTGCCTCGGTCCTGATCACGACCCTAAGACGTGTGGACCATGTGGGAAGATGTCTTCCAAGGCACTACGAAGTCGCCAGCAGCAGAAAAAAAGGCTTTTTTCTGACTCAGCCTCCGGCCGGGCCCGGACCTCGTCTGAGGCCTCGACATCTCGGGAATCGGATCCCGAGCACCGTCGTGGCTCCTCGGACAGGGGGTCCCCCGACCGGGAATGGAAGAGGAAGAAGCAGCTCGCGAGGGCGTCGTCGGAAGAGGTCCCTGGCTCCTCGAGGGCCAGGTCTAAGACCCCCGACCGTCGCCCCGGGCCCATGGAACAGGAGAAGCCTGCCAAAGTTCCTCACGTGGAGCCGGAGTCTGCTGGACACGTAAGCCCTGTAGTCCTCGAGGACTCTCCTCCCAGAGAGCTGACCTCGGGCCCGGCGCCACCGGGGCCCGAGTCGGTGGCTGCTGCGTCTCCCGAGCTGAGTCTCAGGATGACAGCCTTGGAGTGCAGACTGTCTACCTTCAAAGAGCAGCAGCGGGCGCTGATGGCCAGCTTGTCTGGTGCATTTGCCCCGACCACCGGGACATCGACGTCGAAGTCGACCTCGGAGACCGAGCCGATACTCAAGTCCATCGTGGGTCGGAGTCGACCTCGGTCGCGGTCTCCCTCGACCTCCCATTCGGGACCGAGGGCGTCAATGCCAGTGCCTCCGGCGTCGGGGCGGGTGCTCCAGGGCCCTGCGGAGTCTGATCCTGACTCCTCGTCGGACGAGTCCGCCTGGGAGACGGAGGATGAGGAGTCCCCTGACACATTCAAGACTTGGTGCGTCCCGTTGGATTCACCGCAGTCTGAACCCCGGAGTAGATCCCCTCCGGAGGATACCTGGTTCTCGGAGTTTGTCCGGGATATGGCCACCGCGTTGGCTATCCCGCTGGACCCCGAGGAAGAGCCTCGAGCCGAGGAGCTCGAGGCCCTGCAGTACGACTCTCCTCCGAAGGAGGCCTTTACTGTCCCGGTTCCTCCGATGCTGGAACGGCTCCTTTTCCGGATGTGGGAGGCACCGGCCTCGGGGCCAGTTTTAAGCAAGCGGGTCGATTCGATCTATCGACTCCGGAAGAGCCCTGGCTTTCAGAAGGCGCAGCTACCACACCATTCCATGGTTGTGGAATTGGCCATGCATCGCCTGAAGAGTCAGAAGATGCACTCTGTGGTGCCCCCCGGCAGGGAGGCCCGGAACCTCGATGGCGTTGGTAGAAAGTGCTTCCAGGGCTCGATGCTTGCTTGTTGTGTCCAGTCTTACCAGCTGTACATGGGTATGTACTTGTGAGACCTGGCCAAGGAGTTGGCCGGGTTCTCTGCTGGTCTCTCCGGGGAGCCCTTGCAGAGATTCAAGTCCTTGTCCTCGGGGATTCGGGACTGCTCCAAGTTTATGTCCCGCGCCACCTACGATGGCTTCGAGGCTTCGGCCTGAGTTGCGGTAGCCGGCATCGCGGCTCGACGCCAGGCATGGCTGCAGTCATCGGACCTCGAGCCATGGGTTCAGGACAAGTTGTTCGATGTCCCTTGCCGAGGTGAGAACCTTATTGGCAAGCCCATGGCCGAGAAGGCCGCACAGCTCGAGACTGAGCACCTTACAAGGACAAGGCTGTCTAGAAAGACCTCTACCCCTTCTCACAAAAAGAAGGGCTCGGGTAAAAAGCCCTTTTACCCGAGGAAGGGCACTGCCTACAAACAGTACCCACAATATCAGGCTGCCCAAGCAGCCCCTCAGGGTCAGCAGGCCAAGGGGCAGGGTAATGGGCCCCATAGGCAGAGGACCCCCAAGCCTCCGGCCCCTGCTCCTACTCAGCAGGGTGGGGGTTTTTGACTCCTTAAGCATAGCCTCTCCGTCCCTGCTCTCCTAACCCTGCACAGGAGGTCGCCTCACTCTGTTTGCCCCCCAGTGGCCACTCATCACTGGAGACAGTTGGGTGTTAAGGATAGTCCAGAAGGGCTATGCACTACACTTCCAACAACTGCCTCCTCCATACTTCCCAGGGGAGCCTCCAAGGCCTCCCCTGCACACAGATATTCTCCTCCAGGAGCTCCAAGGTCTGTTGGTAGACAGGGCGGTGGAGCCTGTGCCTCCCCACTTGCAAGGTCAAGGATTCTACTCCAGGTATTTCCTGGTACCCAAAAGAACCGGTGGTCTTCGTCCTATTCTGGATCTCAGAAACCTCAACAAGTTCCTGGAAAAGGAAAAGTTCAAGATGCTTACTCTTGGAACACTTCTGCCCTACCTCCAGCAGGGAGATTGGCTATGCTCCTTAGATCTAAAGGATGCGTATACCCACATCCTCATTCATCCAGACCACAGAAGGTACCTCAGGTTCATTGTGGGAGGAAACCATTATCAGTACAGAGTACTCCCTTTTGGCCTTACCTCCGCTCCCAGGGTCTTTACAAAATGCCTGGCAGTGGTAGCGGCCTACCTCAGAAATCAGAGAATCTTTGTCTTCCCCTATCTGGACGACTGGCTCATCAGGAGTCAGACATGCCAGGAGGCCAGGCAAGCCACCCTCAGAACTATTGCTCTTCTTCAAGGCTTGGGCTTTGTAATAAACTTTGCAAAGTCCACTTTGCTCCCCTCCCAGAACTTGGAGTTCATAAGAGCAAGGTTGGACTCTCTGCTGGCAAAGGCATTCTTACCAGAAGACAGAGCCCAAAGGCTGATAACCATACCAAACCAGTTTCTCAGCAGGTCACTGGTCTCCACCAGGCTCTGCCTGAGGCTTCTTGGCCACATGGCTTCGACAGTACATGTGACCCCCAATGCCAGGCTCCATATGAGCTATTTGTAATACATTTCACCCATATAATTCTAAACCATCCAATAAATTGTTCTCATTCGTTAAATTATGGCTTATAATGGTCTCAGATAAACGGCAAGTTTTTTTCGTATGCTTTTGTAAGCTACTTGCTGTCACACTTCTTATTGGGTCAATGACTTACACCCAAATTAGTGCACGTTTAGCATCAATGACCTCAGCCACTTTTTTTTTTTTTTTTTCTCATTCGTTAAATTATGGCTTATAATGGTCTCAGATAAACGGCAAGTTTTTTTCGTATGCTTTTGTAAGCTACTTGCTGTCACACTTCTTATTGGGTCAATGACTTACACTCCATATGAGGCCTGCACAGTGGTGCCTGCGGACTCAGTGGTCACAGGCCACAGGCAACCTCAAAGACAGGATAAAAGTGTCCAAACACTTGCTGTACTCCCTCAGATGGTGGCTACACCCACCCAATCTGTTGAAAGGAGTACCTTTTCAGAGACCTGCGTTCCAAGTGGTCTTGACCACGGATGCCTCCCTGCAAGGCTGGGGGGCTCATTGTCTAGGCAAGTGCACCCAGGGCCTGTGGTCTCCCTGGGAATCTGCACAGCAAATCAATCTCCTGGAACTCAGAGCTATTCGGTTAGCTCTCAAGGCTTTCTCTCAGACCCTGGCTCATCATTCTGTCCTAATTCAAACAGACAACCAAGTAGCCATGTTCTATGTGAACAAGCAGGGCGGAACTGGGTCCAGGCTTCTCTGTCAGGAGGCACAGGACCTTTGCTTGTTTGCTCTCAAACACAACATGCTCCTCAAAGCAGTCTATCTACCCGGCCAAGAGAACTACCTGGCGAACAGGTTGAGCAGGATTCTGCAGCCCCACGCGTGGCAGCTCCATCCTTTGGTAGTTCAAAAGATTTTCATGAAATGGGGACTTCCATCCATAGACCTCTTTGCCAGTCCTCTGAACAAACAGCTGCCAAACGTCTGTTCCAGGCAACCGTATCCTCTGCGGGTAGCACCAGATGCTTTTCTGATTCCCTGGTCTCAGGGCTTCCTGTATGCATTTCCTCCCACGCCCTTGGTGGCCCGAACTCTGTTCAAGATTCTTCAGGACAAGGCCTCAGTCCTGCTGGTGGCTCCCAGGTGGCCCAGACAGCCCTGGTTCCCACTTCTGATTCAATTGGCAGTGGATCTCCCTCTGCCTCTGGATCCTCTGCCTCTTCTCTCTCAGGATCAGGGTACCCTTCTGCACCCCAATCTCAAAGCTCTAAATTTGATGGCCTACAGGCTGCAAGGGTAGTTTTGGCTCCCTGGGGCCTACCTCAGGAGGTAGAGGAAGTTCTACTAGCCTCTAGGAAACAATCCACTAGGAAAACCTATGCTCTTAAATGGAAAAGGTTTTCAGTGTGGTGTCAGTTACGTACAGAGTATCCTTTCTCCTGTACTGTACCAGTAGTGCTTCAGTACTTACTGCACTTATCCAATCAAGGTCTTAAGTCCAATTCTGTTTGGGTCCAGCTCTAGCAGCTCACCACTCTCTGGTGGAAGGACACTCTCTGTTGGTTCACCCTTTGGTGTCCCGGTTTCTCAGAGGCTTGCTCTTACTCAAGCCTCCAATCCGTCGTCCTGCCCCTGAGTGGGAGTTGAATTTGGTCTTGCAACAGCTGACTCGCCCACCTTTTGAGCCGATGGCTACTTGTCCACTACCCTTCCTGTCCTGGAAGACAGTCTTCCTCATAGCCCTTACCTCGGCTAGGCGAGTGAGTGAGCTTCAGGCCCTGGTCTGTGATAGGCCATACACCAGAATTTATAGGAACAGGGTAGTCCTCAGGACTCATCCAAAGTTCCTCCCTAAGGTTGTCTCCTCTTTCCACCTCAACCAGGAGGTGGTTCTTCCAACATTCTTCCCTAGGCCTCATGCAAGCCAGGCTGAAGCAGTTCTGCATACCCTGGACTGTAGGAGGGCCTTATCCTTCTATCTTGACCGTACGGAAGGGCACAGAAGGGCAACTCAGCTCTACATATCTTTTGACCCTAATAATTTGGGGTTAGCTGTGTCCAAGCGTACCTTGTCCATCTGGGTGGCTGACTGTATCACCTGGGCTTACAAGGCGGTTGACCTTCCTTTGCAGGGTCGGGTCACGGCCCATCGTGTCAGGGCAATGGCTGCCACAGTGGCTCATCTCCGCTCTGTACCGTTGGTAGACATCTGCAGGGCTGCAACTTGGTCTTCAAGCCAGACATTAGCGGCCCATTACTGTCTGGAGAGGCAGTCCCGTAGGGACAGTGCTTTTGGCCAGGCAGAACTCCGGCATCTCTTTGAGGTTTAGGCAACTCCTGCCCTCTGTTGGAGGTTGTGTCAGTGAAAAGCCTTTCTTTGCTGCTGAGACTAGAGGGAGTTCTCTTGTTCAGCCTGGGTTCCTGGTAGCCCAGAGCTAGGGAGTCACCCATATGTGAGGACTGACTTCCTGCTTGGTCCTGGAGAAAGAGTAGTTACCTGTAACAGGTGTTCTCCAGGAGCAGCAGGAATCAGTCCTCACAACCCTCCCTCCTCCCCTGGGAGTTGCAGTTGTAGATAGTTTATTTTTTCATTTTTGTGTGCTGTTCTTAGCTATGTCATTTGACTGAGGTAAGATGGCACCTTTAGGTGGGAAGGGAACCACGCATGCGTGCCTGCATTCCCAAAGGCTTTCATGGAAAGCTGGGGAAATGTTCCGCTGGGGCTTCATCGCCGTCGATGACACCCATATGTGAGGACTGATTCCTGCTGCTCCTGGAGAACACCTGTTACAGGTGAGTAACTACTCTTTCAAGTACATTCGTAAGAAAAAGCTTCTGAGAGAGTCAATTGGACCGTTAGATGGTAGAGGGGTAAAAGGGGCAGTAAGAGGAGATAAGGCTATAGCGGAGAGACTGAATGAATTCTTTGCTTCGGTCTATACTGAGGAAAATGTAGGGATGTCACCCAAGACTGAAGTGGTATTTAAATGTGATACTGCAGAGGAACTGAGAGAAATATCACTACACCAGAAAGATGTATTACAACTATTTGATAAACTGAATATTAGCAAATCACCTGGACCGGATGGTATACATCCAAGAGTGTTGAAAGAACTGAAATATGAGATTGCAGACCTGCTATTAGTAATCTGTGAACTTTCATTAATATCATCTGTAATACCTGAAGATTGGAGGATTGCCAATGTAACGCCAATTTTTAAAAAGGGTTCCAGGGGTTATCCGGGAAACTACAGACCGGTGAGCCTGACGTCACTACCGGGAAAAATGGTAGAAACCATCATAAAGAACAAAACTATTCAGCATGTAGATAGTCATGGCCTAATGGGAGACAGCCAACATGGATATAGACAAGGAAGATCTTGTCTTACTAATCTGTTATGTTTTTTTGAAGGTGTGAATAAACAAGTGGACAAAGGTGAGTCGGTTGATATAGTGTATCTGGACTTTCAGAAACCCTTTGACAAGGTTCCACATCAGAAACGTTTGGCAAAACTAAAGAGTCATGGGATAGGAGGCAGTGTACTATTGTGGATCGGGAACTGGTTAAAAGATAGAAAGCAGAGGGTAGGGCTAAATGGCCAATTTTCCGAATGGAAAAAGGTGAATAGTGGAGTACCCCAGGGATCTGTACTGGGTCTGCTGCTTTTTGACATATTCATAAATGACCTGGAAAAGGGAATAACTAGTGAGGTTATCAAATTTGCAATGACACAAAACTGTTTAAAGTTGTTAAAACCCAAGGGGATTGTGGAAAACTGCAGGAGGATCTGGATAAACTGGAAGACTGGGCATCCAAATGGCAGATGAAATTTAATGTGGACAAGTGCAAAGTTATGCACCTAGGAAAGAACAACCCACGCTATAGTTAAACGATGCAAGGTGCCACATTGGGAACCACCACCCAGGAAAAAGATTTAGGCGTTGTCATGGATAACATGTTAAAACCCTCCGCCCAGTGTGCAGCGGCGGCCAAGAAAGCAAATAGAATGCTAGGTATCATAAGGAAAGGAATGGAAAATAAAACAAAGGATATAATGCCTCTGTATCGTTCCATGGTACGACCGCACCTTGAATATTGTGTGCAATTCTGGTCGCCATATCTTAAAAAGGATATAGCGTTATTAGAAAAGGTACAGAGAAGAGCCACCAAAATGGTAAAGGGGATGGAAGGCTACTCCTATGAAGAGAGGCTACAAAGGTTAGGACTCTTCAACCTGGAAAAGAGACGGCTGAAGGGAGATATGATAGAGGTCTATCAGTTAATGAATGGAGTAGAATGGGTAAACATAGATCGATTGTTTACGCTATCAGAATATAGAAAGACTAGGGGACATGTAATGAAGCTGCAGGGTAAACTATTTAATACAAATAAGAGAAAATATTTTTTCACTCAACGTGTAATCAAACTCTGGAATTTGTTACTGGAAGATGTAGTAAAGGCTGTTAGTGTAGCTGGGTTTAAAAAAGGTTTGGACAAGTTCCTGGAGGAAAGGTCCATAAACCATTATTAAAAAGGGACCCAGGATATTAATGCTTGACCCAATACAAGCATTGTGGAACCTGTGTCTCTTGGGGATACTGCTAGGTACATATGACCTAGATTGGCCACTGTGGGAAACAGGATACTGGGCTTGATGGACCTTGGTCTGACCCAGTATGGCATATCTTATGTTCTTATGAAAACTCTGCTTATCTCTTCAGCAACCCCTTGCACTGTTGCAGCATCTGGGATTTGTAGTAAACTTCCTAAAGTCCCAGTTCACTCCATCCCAAAGATTAGAGTTCATCGGCGCTGTACTGGACACTCAACAATTCAGAGCCTTACTTCCTATGGACTGCATGAACAGATTGATGAACCTAGCCACCCACATGCACCAGCAGCAGACTGCAATGGCTCGAGCCTTCCTCTGCCCCTTAGGCCACATTGCATCCACAGCGCACATAGTACCTTATACGAGACTGCACATGCGACTAACACAATGACCCCTCTCAATCCAGTGGACCCAAGCCACAGGGAATCTACGAGATATTCACGTAATATACCCTCTGGCCCAATTACTCCTCTGGTGGTGCACCCCAACAAATCTTCTAGAATGGTAACCTTTTCAGATGCCCCAACCTCAACATACCCTGACTACAGATGCATCCAAGCTCGGTTGGGTAGCCCATCTAAATTCCTTCTCTACACAAGGATTGTGGACAGCCCAGGAATCAACTCAATAAATCAACCTCCTCGAGCTTCGGGCAATCATGAATGCCCTCCGAGCTTTTCGGCACCACATCTCCAACATTTAGATCCTGGTTAGGACAGACAATCAGGTGGCAATGTTTTATGTAAACAAGCAAGGGGGGGGGGGCTCTCTGTCAGGAAGCCTGCCACCTATGGAACTCCACCACATGCACCTCTGTGCAGTTTATATTCCAGGAGAGATCAATCACTTTGTGGACAAATTGAGTCGGATCTTACAGCCACATGAGTGGACCCTAGATCGGAAGACGGTGGCAGAAGTCTTCCATGCCTGGGGAACCCCAGTCATAGATCTCTCTGCCACTCCCCAAACTCTCAACTTCCACAGTTCTGTTACAGGATACCATCCAAATTCAGTCTGGCATTAGATGCCCTCATGATTCACTGGGGTTGGGGACTGCTTTATGAGTTTCCTCCCATACTCCTGATCCCGAAGACCCTCTTCAAACTCTGTCCCCCGCAGCCCCCTCTGGTGGCGGCGTAGTGTTTCCACCGAAGAGCTGGGGAGCGCACAAGATTTAGGGGTATTGGGGTTGGTCAGGTGCGAGGGTCAAAGGTAGTGGTCCTTTGTGCCGACCTCGTTACCAACTTCCCAAAAGAGTAACTTCACACCAAAGTGGAGGGAAAAAGAAAAAGGCTTTATTTCTCCTTTACGCAAACATGGTTCAAAACATACGGCTTTGGAAAGCAACAGGATTGTATCAGTCCTTACATCAGGTTCAACGCATACAAAAACGGTCAAAGTAACAACTGTTAACTTCACAGTAACTTAAAGTAAGATGAATCCTGCATTCACTTTATGCATTCCTTGAACTCCCAAACAGGCTATAGCTTCACTGCTGTACAATATGTACATTCCATTGGTTCCTCAGCCTCCTCACCCCCAGATTCCACTGGCATCCATTCCATATCAGATAGCTCTGAGTCTGAAGCTTCGGTAGGGCTGAGTTCTGGCTTTTTAAAAACATGCCATACAGTTTTCCAGTGTTTGTTTGTTAGCTTAGGGTGTCGGCTTCTGGCTACAGGATAGAACAATGGCTGTTCATCCGCTATAGTTTTAAAAGCACTTTTGTCACAACATTTAATACTGGCAGTTTTCTTCTTAGGGAATTTATCTGTTAATCTCTGCTTATAAGTATCATTGTTATACAGATAAACTTCTTTCCTCTGGCTTTCTTCTGTGCTAGGCCTAAGCAAACAATCACAAGAAATGGCTGCTTTACCTTTGAGCTTTCTTCTGTCTTTTCCAGGGAAGGCTTGAGGCCTAGTCTGATTATCCTCCAACTCTTGCTGGCCCAAGTATTCCCACAATGTCTTTCTTTCCTTAGTGTGTGGAGAAACCCCTCTGAGGCAAGGCTGCAGCTGTTGCCATCAGCCTTTGCTTCCACTCCTGTGGCTGTTGTCTGGTGGCCGCGCCCTTGCAGCTTCTCCCTGCTCACTAGGCCTCTGAGTTCTCCACTTTTCTCTCCAGTTACTTCTATAGATATCTCTCTGAGTACCTTTCTCTCCTTGGATATCTTTCCCAGCTGGATATCTTTCTCCTGGATATCTTTTCACTGGAGGCCTTTCCTCCACGTCATTCCTCGCATGGCTTTCTCTCAGGCTGTGTCTTAGCCCTTCTCCCTGGATAGGGCTCTCTCTCAAGCTGGATGTTGGAACATCTCTCTCCTTGAGTGCTCTCTGGGCTTGTCTTTCCTTGACTGCTCCCACTTCAACTGCTCTGCTCGATTCAGGACTGCCTCTCCTTAAATCGGAACTGACTGGGCCTAAGTCCTGCCCATAGAGGCGTGGTTCTTCTGAATCTATGCTGGCTCTCCTGCTCCCTCTATGTGGACCTTCAGGATATTGCATCTGAAACATGTTTTTTTCTAAATTTAAAACTTTTTTTCCTTCTGCAAGAGGGTCCGCTGCATCACAACTCCAAGCAGACAAAGGATCTTTGATCCTCATAGCTCCTCACTGGCTCCTTCAGTCTTAGTTTCCCCTCCTGCGTTGGCTGACACAAATTCCTCTGATTCCATTGGGATCCAAGCTGGGTCTTCTGTCCCAGGACAACAGAACAGTCCTGATTTCCCAATCTCCAGTTTCTCTGACTGACGGCGTGGATGCTGAGAACATGATGTTTCAACATCTACCACTATCAATAGCCATGAAAGATGTTCTCCTTTCTTCCAGAAATCCCTCCACCAGGAAGATATACTCTTTTAAATGGCGTAGATACACTTCATGCTGCTCTCAGAATAACCACAATCCCTTGGAAGCATCAGTAGCTAGGCTTCTTCAATATCTTTTGCATTTGTTCTCTGTAGGACTCAAAACGAATTCAGTGTGTGCACCTCTGTGCTATTTTTGCTTTTCATAAACCTGTTGATGGTCAATCCATTTCCACACTTCCACTAGAGGCGCGTCTCATGAGGGGCAGCCTCCTCACCAAGCCACCCCTTAAACCACCCACAGTGGTGTGGGATCTTAATGCGGTATTGGCTCAACTCCTCAAGCCTCCGTTTGAGCCCTTAGCAACTACACACCTGCGATACTTTATTTGGAAATTTCTATTCCTCATTGCCTTGACCTCAGCCAGGTGCATCAGTGAGCTGCGAGCCTTACTGGCGCATCCACCATATACCAGATTCCATCATGACAGAAGTACTAGGGTGTGTGTGTGTCTGGGAGGCATTTCTGGGCAACGTTAGGGTGGAACAAGTGGCTGCAAATCCAGGGCATATTTTGCATAGCGTTCAGGATGTGTTGGCTGTGATATCCAAATATCCACCTCTACATCTGCTATAAATCATAAATAGGTAAGAGACTTTGCTGTCTATGCTGACTGCGTTTTGAGATTGTGATCAGAGGAACTTGTACTGGAGAGATTGGTGTGCTTGTCTGTATCTACTGAGGAGTCTTTGTAGTGATCCCCTTCCCCCCAGCAGTGCTCACTGTATCTCACTGTTGCCCACTTGTCGGCCCCCAGGCAACAAATTCCACCTTCCCTTCCCAAACCCCAGGGCCTCCCTTTTGACTAGCAGCTGTGTGTCCCCTTGTGCTCCCTATAGCCCATGTATTTCAGTCTGTGCCTGTGCTGTGACATTGTGTATGTGTGTGCCTGTGTGTATTTGCATACAGGAGAGGAGGGTGTGAGTCTGAGTATCAGTGTATATATCTCACTGTCCATTTCTGTTTCAGTGTTTTCCAGAGCACAGTGCACTGCATGTTGATGGTGTTGGTATGAGTGTATGTGGTAGGATACAAATGTTGATGGTGGTGTGTCAAAGCCACGGATGCACTAATGGTTTGCACTAGCATTGCAGGAGGAGGTCCACAGTCAGCACAGGAGGGAGAGAAGAGGGCGTCCCTATCAGAGAGTGTACTGGGCCTGCGTCCAGTATCTAGACTCAAAGATGAGCAGTGTCTCATCCAGTTAAGATCCGAGAGGGCGACTATACACCCTATGCCTGGAGTTGAATCCCCTCCTCCACTCTGCCACACAGAGAGGCCAGCCAATTCCATTGCACCACAAGGTCACATAGCCCTAGCATTCCTGGCTAAGGGCAGTTTCCCAATCAGTGCTGGCTGACACAGCAGGACTCAGCCAGTCAGCAGTGTCACAGTGCATATCTCAGTTTTTGGCAGCCTTTCTAATTCTAACAACTGACTACTTAGCTTTCCCCTCCACTATGCAGCAGAAGCAGAAACCATATTTCAGTTCCATGATGTGGCATGTTTCCCTGAAATGCTGGGTGTCGTAAAGTGCACACATGTGGCCCTCAGGCAAGAGAAACGCAACCTTACAGCAATAGGATGGCTTTCCACCCCATGAATATGCAGGTGATCTGCAATGCCCAGGACAAAATAATGGATGTGTTTCTTCACTTCCCAGGGCCATGTCATGAGTCATATATCCTCATACAAACAGGCATACATGAACTGTTCACTGGAGGCTGGCTCCTAGATAAGCAGGCAAAGAACCTATTTAATAGTCACTCAG
Organism: Ichthyophis bannanicus; assembly: GCA_033557465.1. Classification (NCBI taxonomy): domain Eukaryota; kingdom Metazoa; phylum Chordata; class Amphibia; order Gymnophiona; family Ichthyophiidae; genus Ichthyophis; species Ichthyophis bannanicus. The sequence continues at coordinate 843,966,885 of CM066031.1, forward strand.
GGCCTAGCATCAGCAAAGTACTTTTAGTTTAAATTTAAAACACAGAAGAGAGCTTTCTGGTTAAATTTGGAACCCAGCAGAGAGCTTGTAGTTTAAATTTAATAGTCACTCAGGGCCTAGCATCAGCAAAGTACTTTTAGTTTAAATTTAAAACACAGAAGAGAGCTTTCTGGTTAAATTTAGAACCCAAACCCAGCATAGAGTTTGTAGTTTAAATTTCATAATAAGTTAGAGCCTAGCAGCAGCAAAGAGCTATAATTTAAATCAAATCAGAATATAGCTTATCTCAGCAGCACAACGCAGAGTACTATGTAGCAGCCCTCTTTTAATAAGTGTTATTTCCCTCCCTCCCCAACACCCAACCACCCCCTGGGACAATTGTAGCTTTATAGCTACTTACACATCTTAAAACACAGGAGGTGCTTTCAGGTGAAGCTCGTTACCCAAATCAGTCATGAATATGTAGCAGCAGAGCGCAGACAAACCAATGATACCAGGAGTCTGTTCAGAAGGTCCAAATCATTTATTTGTGCACAAGTCTCAAACTATGTCAATTTCAAAATGGTTGAGCGATGTTCTCTGGCAATACAACAACTTTTATAGATTTTTGCTCCATTCCAGGCATAGGAAAACATTTCATTGGTCCCGGTAACCTCCCGTACCCCTTCTATTGGTCCCAGTACTGATATGGCTATCCAATTATGTTCTTCAAGTGGGCTCAACACCTGCTTACCCCCCTTCTAGTCCCAATTACAATGGCCAGTTCACCAACTTGTTACTTTCCTACTTCCAAGGCCATTCAGCTAGTTAGTACGTGTAGGGAAGCAGGGCTCTGTAACCTTTCTGTCAGCAGTTTCAATTAAATCCCTTATAGCTGTACTTTTCTTATCAGTGGCTTTTTAAACATATTTTTCTGTATTTTTCCAGGCTTCAATTCTACTTGTCTAATTCTATAATAGCAGCATATTGGGGGATGTGCAATTCCTTTGGGCCTCTCCACAGGCTTCATTTACAGGTCAAGCTAGTTAGGCCTGTCTATATACTTCAGTCATCATGGATCACAGGCCTTCGCCTACCACAATACACTAAAGACCTGAGATTAATTAAGCTTCAGGTGATCAAGGTATATTAAACATATTATGTACAGTTTTATTAGTATAAATATCCATAGCAACCCTTAGTAAATAAAGAACTTAAAGACCTAAACACAAACTTAAAACTAAGATACAGACAACAATCCACCAGCGAGATGGGGGCTTTCCAGTCTTTTGCATTGAGTGTCACATGTATGATTTTCTCCCATTTTGGTGAGAGGTCTTACGTGTGCACTAGGTGCAAGGAGCTCTTTAATAGCAGACTTGGAAAACATAAGAAAGACAGAGAGGTACATAGACGAGACCTACAGGGATATAATCCTGAAGTCCCACCTCCAATCTGGCAGTATCCCTGTTGCCATGGAGGAGAGAGGTCACGTGACAGGAGAGCATCACCCTGTTGTGGCAGGAAGTGATCCTGTAACTAGGACCTGTCCTCCAGGTGATGTAAAACCCTCTTGCACCGAGGAAGTTTCTCCAGGGCCATGTGCCCATGAGGGAAGGTTTAGGACAGTCGTTATAGTTGGTGATTCGATCATTAGGCATGTAGATAGCTGGGTGGCTGGTGGATGTGAGGATCGCTTGGTAACATGCCTGCCTGGTGCAAAGGTAGTGGACCTCACACGCCACCTAGACAAGGTCTTAGATAGTGCTGGGGAGGAGTCTGCTGTCTTGGTACATGTCGGTACCAATGACATAGGAAAATGTGGTAGGGAGGTTCTGGAGGCTAAATTTAGGCTTTTAGGTAGGAAGTTGAAATCCAGAACTTCCAGGGTAGTGTTCTCCGAAATGCTTCCTGTTCCAACATGGCTTTAAACAAGGAAGATCTTGTCTTACTAATCTGTTATGGTTTTTTGAAGGAGTGAATAAACAGGTGGACAAACGTGAGTCGGTTGATATAGTGTATCTGGACTTTCAGAAAGTCTTTGACAAGGTCCCTCATCAGAGACTTTTGGCAAAACTAAAGAGTCATGGGATAGGAGGCAGTTTACTATTCTGGATCAGGAACTGGTTAAAAGATAGAAAGCAGAGTGTAGGGCTAAATGGCCAATTTTCCCAATGGAGAAAGGTGATCTGTGCTGGGTCTACTGCTTTTTGACATATTCATAAATGACCTGGAAAGTGGAATAACGAGTGAGGTTATCAAATTTGCAGATGACACAAAACTATTTCAAGTTGTTAAAACCCAAGAGGATTGTGGAAAATTGCAAGAGGATCTTGATAAATTGGAAGACTGGGCATCAAAATGGCAGATGAAATTTAATGTGGACAAGTGCAAAGTTATGCACCTAGGGAAGAACAACCCAAACTATGGTTACACGATGCAAGGTTCCACATTAGGAACCACCACCCAGGAAAAAGATTTAGGCGTCATTGTGGATAAGATGTTAAAACCCTCAGCCCAGAGTGCAGCGGCGGCCAAGAGAGCAAATAGAAAAGAGACGGCTGAGGGGAGATATGATAGAAGTCTATAAATTAATGAACGGAGTGGAACAGGTAAATGTAGATCGATTGTATACGTTATCAGAATATAGAAAGACTAGGGGACATGCAATGAAGCTACAGGGTAAACTATTTAAGACTAATAAAAGAAAATATTTTTTCACTCAACGTGTAATCAAACTCTGGAATTTGTTACCGGAGGATGTAGTAAAGGCTGTTAGTGTAGCTGGGTTTAAAAAAGGTTTGGACAAGTTCCTGGAGGAAAGGTCCATAAACCATTATTAAGAAGGGACCCAGGATATCAATGCTTGACCCAGTACAAGCATTGTGGAACCTGTCTTTTGGGGAAACTGCTAGGTACATATTACCTAGATTGGCCACTGTTGGAAACAGGATACTGTGCTTGATGGACCTTGGTCTGACCCAGTATGGCATATCTTATGTTCTTATGCCACAGGTGTTAAGTGTGTGTGGAGGATAGCAAAAGAGACAACCAGCAGTCCCAGAACAATGTATCCCCCTAGTGAGCAAGTAGCAGTGGTACTAGAAAGGAGGGCTCACTGGAGAGAGTTATGAGCAGTGGACCTGGGCGGATGGGTTCAAATCCCACCACTTTTCCACATAGTGATGTAACAAAGCAGCCCCTCAAACTATTCACTTGGTTGCAAGTGAAAGAACTGGACCATATGCCATTAGTGCATTGAAGGAGGCAGCCAAATACAGCCCCCTGGGAATCATAATTACTCATCTAGCCCATTGATTATGGGGTAGGTGGCACATGCAGGCAGGGGAGGCACAGCATAGTAAGTGTTAAAATGCATTTTGCCAGGTGCATAATCTGTGCAATACCTTGGCTTCCTCTAGTCAGCTTCAGGTTCTCCTACAGCAGCATATCCCTAGCACTGTGTTACAGTGCACAGCTATTTGCCCACGTGTGTCTGCTGCATGGAGTTGAGAGGGAAGGCTACAGTGATGGCAGGGTTGCTGGAAGAATGTCTGCACTATCATTCATCGGGAGGAGGGGTGTGGTGTAAGTGCACGACTGGTAGCACCCGTGGACTATAAACTGCATGTGGTAGGGCTTTTCATAGATGTCAGAAGAGATGTAAAGGGAGAAGAGACAGCTATGACCATAATCATGAGGACTCACCCCCTGTGTCCCTTCTACCAACATCTTTTGCAGGTGACAGAGAATATCTTTAAGGAGCTGGCTTTTGACTCCGATAGTGATACTCAAGAGTGAGGCAGAGAAGAAATATAACCGGTCCTACAGAATCCCTAGAGCCATTATAGAGTGCATGTTTGGCCAGCTTAAGACCCATTTCAGATGTTTGGACAGATCTGGAAGTGAGCTACTCTATAGCCCCACTAGGGTGTGTGAGATATTCATGGCATACTGCCTGTTGCACAGCTTTGCACACCGCATGTCAGACAAAGACCAACCAGTAGAGACTGATACAGAGGAGAGGCCAACCCCAAGCCACGAAGAGATGGAGCAGCCATACAAGCAAGGCATGTCAGCCAGAAATGAGCTAATTGAGATACATTTCATGTGATAGTAAGTGTTTTATTGAAATCATGAGCACCACAAAATGTGCACTGGCACCATTACCAAGCCTCCCCCACCATCAACCTCACTGTGTACACACACTGCACACCTGACCTCATTGCATAAATCCCTTCTCACTGGCATTCTCCCAATCACACCCAGCTGTCTATGCCACACACCTACCCCCTGCCCCCCTCCTGCTACACATCAGCAAACCTTCCCCTATTCCCCATCCCCAACACCCATCACGGATCATTGCGTCCTCCCTCATCAATTCACCTATGCCGGTTAAGTCATCCTTCTTCTTTCCTTCTTGGTTGGCACTGAGGAATGCAGGGAAGTGTGCTGTGGGCCCAGAGCCATGGGGTAAAGTTCCAAGTATCTCTGATGCAGGGTTTGGCTGGATGATTGCCATGTGCCATCTCTGTTGCAAGATGAGAGTGCTGGAGGCAGATGACTAAATGGCTGTGATGGAGTTGCACTCTGACTACTGGCTGGAGGCTGCACATGGGTGGAGGATGACCTTTGCTGATTCAAGGTCTCCCTTAGATCATGGTGAATTCCCTGTATTTCTTCTAGGGGGGTATGAGTGTAATCCCTTTGCTCCTGTTGCACTACCAGGGACTGCCACATGATCTCAAGCTACTCCCACATACCTGTAGATAATCTTCAATCTCCAGGAACAAGCAGGAATGTAGTCTACACATATGGGTATCGACGGAGCCTGTGCGGAAACGCTCCCCAGCGTCCAATTAGAAAGCTTTTGGGAGCATCCCACAGTGCCTGCATGCTGCCTTCCCGCCTTTCCCAACTGTCTCTCTCCAGTTCTTCGTTTTCCGCGGAGCCGGCAGGTCGCACTTCCTGTCACTGCAGAAAATATCCCTTTTATTCTTCTTTTTTGTGGTCGCATCTGCCTTCCTTCGACGCTACACCGGTACCGCCGGTTCTTTCTTTCTTTCTTTCTTTTTAAAAAAAAAAAAAACGACAACTTTTTTCTTGGAGTCTTTTACTCCTTTGGTGCCATGTGCCATCTTGGGCACTAGGCCCAATTTTCCTCTACTGTGGAAAAACCCGCCTCAGGTTTTAAAAAGTGTTCCAAGTGTAGCGGTACCATCTCTGTCACCAACACCCATGAGTGGTGCCTCAAATGTTTAGGTCCTGACCACTCTATCTCTGAGTGTGTTGCCTGTGGGATGATGTCGAAGAGGGGGCGGCAAGACCGAGCTGCTAAACTTAGCACCCTCTTTCCCTCCGATGCAGCATCTGTGGCATCAACATCTTCCAGGGCTTCGTCTTTCTCCCATGGATCTCAGGTAACTAAACATAAGTCTAGCCGGTCCTCAAAGGGTAGATCTCCTTCCAAGTATCGAGATGCCTCTGGCGTTGCCCTTGAGGGACTCACACCGGCAAAATTGCCCCGGCGGGAGGCTTCAGCTTCCAAAGCAACATCGGGGCTCCAGGATGTTCTCGAGGCCCCAACCTCGGCAGAACTACTGGTGCCATGCTCTGGGGTACTGGCCGCTTCGCCCGGTACCGATATCCAGGCATCGGCGGCGTCAATAGACCAGAGGTTCCTGGCTATTGAACGCAATCTGGCGGCTCTTCTCTCGGCATCGATGCCCCCGAAACAGCTTCAGACAATTCAACTGGTACCGACACAGACACCGGTACCGGAGCCAATTGCATCGATGTCGGCAGGTGGATTACCAGTTCCGACACAGGCTATGCCCTCCGGTACGGACAAGTCGGTACCGGACCCTGTCGATACCGACTTCGATTGGTACCGGTATCGTGCGATGCACGATTATCCGGACAGGAGATATTTTGAATCCTCTGACGAGTCTGAAGACTCTGACAGCTCTGTCGATACCAGAGTACTTCTTCCTGAGGATTATTCTTCTCCTAAACGGAGGATGTCTCCTCCAGAGGATATATCCTTCCAGGATTTTATCCAAGACGTGGCTCGAGGTCTTTCCATTACAGTGGCTCCTGAAACAGAGCCAAGGGCAAAGGAATTGGAGATTTTACAGTATCCCAAAGCTCCCAAGGAGGCAGCTACTTTGCCTATTCATGAGATCTTGCATGATCTCATGCTAAGGATGTGGGAAACACCTCTCACCACTTCACCTCATTTCCGTAGGCTCGATACCATGTATCGAGTTCCTCCCTGTCCTGGATTTCAAAAGGCTCAGCTGCCACACCATTCCATGGTGGTGGAATCAGCTATGAGAAGGATCAAGAGTGCAAAAAGACATGCATCTAATCCTCCAGGACGTGAATGTAGAACTCTTGATGCCTTTGGGCGTCGAACCTTCCAGGCCTCTATGCTTTCTGCCAGGATTAGTTCCTACATTTTATACATGGGAATGTTCTTCAAGGAAATTACAGGAGATCTAGAGCTTATGAGCCCTCTCCTTCCTGATGATAAGAGACAAGATGATCTCGCACTTATTAAACATGCTCAGGATGTTTCCAAATTTGTAAATCGTCCAGCTTTTGATTGTTTTGAGTGCATAAGCATAACTTCTGCTATTGCCATAGGCGCACGTAGGATTGCCTGGCTCCAGGCATCTGACTTGGAACTTTGGGTACAGAACAAATTGGGGAATATTCCTTGCACTGGGGAAAATCTCTTTGGCAAAAATTGGCAAGAGAAAGCTAATGAGCTAGATGCTGATAATCTCACCTTGGATAGATTATCAAAATCTACAGCGGATCCTGCAAGGAAAAAGTCCTACAAAAAAACATTCTTCACTAGAAAGAAGAAATTCTACCCCTCCTATGCCCAACAGGGGCATCGTTCAGGTCAGTCTGCCCAAAAGGGTCAACAGCAGCCTGAACAAAGAAAAACAAAGTCTGCTAAGCCTCAACCGTCTCAGCAGACTCAGCCTCCACAGGGGCTTTGACTCCCATCCAGAGAACTTTGTCTTCCTGGCCCTGAACGGGCCAGAGCCTTCCACCATTCCAGGTTGGTTAAGTTATTTTGCCCCTAGATGGGGGCAGATAACAGCAGAAACTTGGCTCTGTCCATTGTAAGAGAAGGATACAAATTTTACTTCCTCAGCATGCCCCCTCGTACAATGGTAAGACAGTTCAATTCTCAGACCTCTCTCAACTCCCAGTTAGATCACGAGGTCAATCTGCTTCTTGTCCAAGGGGCAATAGAAGAAGTATCTATTCATCAACAAGGTACAGGGTTCTATTCCCCCTTTTTCCTTATTCCAAAGAAAGCAGGAGGACACAGACCCATTTTGGACCTCGGAGAATTGAACAAATTCCTGTTCAAAGAGAAATTCAAAATGATTTCTCTAGGAACTCTACTGCCATACCTTCAGAGTCAGTACTGGCTTTGTTCTCTAGATCTCAACGATGCATACACTCATGTTCTCATCCATCCTACTCACCGAAGATTTCTTCACTTTCTATTTCAAGGGAAGCACTACCAATACAGAGTTCTTCCTTTTGACCTGGCCTCGGCCCCAAGGGTGTTCACAAAATGTATGGCTGTAGTAGCAGCATTTCTCCGCACCCTAAAAATATTTGTCTTCTCTTACTTGGACGATTGGCTCATTCGAGCCCCATCAGAGCCAGAGGCCAGGACTTCCCTATCTCGCACAATGCGTATCCTTCAATATTTGGGACTTGTCATAAACTTCCCAGAATCCAATTAGCTCCCACTCAGTCTCTAGAGTTCATAGGAGCCCTACTGGATACCAGACAGACAAGGGCCTATCTTCCACTGTCCCGCTGCCTTCGCATTGTGCAGTTAGCTTCCCAAGCAATGCTAAAGTCTCACCTCACTGCTCGGGAAATGTTACAATTGCTAGGCCACATGGCATCCACCGTGCAAGTGGTCCCTTATGCTCGCCTCCATATGAGGGCAGCCCAGTGGACTCTATCCACTCAGTGGGCTCAGGCATCAGGTTGCCTGTCAGACAAAATAGCAACCTAAGATCGTCTTCTGTTCTCTCTCCAATGGTGGCAGTCACCCCACAATCTGTTGGTGGGGTCCCCTTTTCAGCAACCCCCACACCAAGTAACTCTAACAAGAGATGCCTCACAGATGGGTTGGGGAGCCCATTTGCAAGGCCTCTCTACCCAGGGTACCTGGACTCCACAGGAGACCGATCTACACATCAATCTCCTAGAGCTCAGAGCAATCTTCCTTGCTCTTCGAGTATTTCACACCCAGCTCAGTTACAAAACTGTCCTAATTCAAACGGACAACCAGGTAGCCATGTTCTATGTGAACAAGCAGGGCGGAACAGGCTCTCTGTCGCTCTGCAACGAAGCTTTGCAACTTTGGGCCCTCGCCAGAGAGCATCAGATTCATCTCCTTGCAGTGTATCTTCCAGGCATTCAAAACTCTTGGGCAGACAGACTCAGTCGAGTTCTGCTTCCACACGAATACATGCAGACCAGGTGGCCAAAATTTTCCATTTTTTGGGGAACCCCGGAGATAGACCTCTTTGCAAGTCCGCTGAATGCCAAACTTCCCCGGTTCTGTTCCAGAATTCTGGCTCAGGGTTGTCAGGCCACGGATGCCTTCCTCCTCCATTGGGGTCGGGACTTTCTATATGCCTTCCCACCCATACCCCTAATTCCCAAAACCTTATTCAAGCTTCAGAGAGACAGAGACCATATGATTCTCATAGCTACGCATTGGCCACAACAAGTGTGGTACCCTCTGCTTCTACATCTCTCTCAAGCTTCATCTCTGGAGTTAGGATCTGCTCCAGATCTCCTATCCCAGGAGGACGGGATGCTGTGGCATCCCAATCCCCAGTCGCTACATCTCAGGGCCTGGTTGCTGAAAGCCTAGAACTTCATGGTCTTAACCTTTCTCAGCAAGTAAAGGATATCCTTTATGCTTCCAGGAAACCTTCCACAAGACGCTCTTATGCTTTCAAGTGGAAAAGGTTTACCATTTGGTGTTCGCAGAAGGGTCTTAACCCTCTTGCAATACCTCTGGAATCATTACTAGACTATCTCATTCATTTGTCTAATGCAGAGTTTAAGACCAATTCAGTGAGAGTTCATTTAAGTGCTATTGCAGCTTCTCTCAAACCTTTAAATGGGCAACCTATCTCCTCTCATCCTATCATAGCGAGATTTATGAGAGGCCTTCTTCTAACTAAGCCTCCTGTTAAGCCACCACCGGTGGCATAGGATTTAAATCTGGTTCTTGGCCAGCTCATGAAGCCGCCTTTTGAACCATTAGCCACCACCTCCTTGAAATTCCTTTCCTGGAAGGTTATTTTTCTAATTGCAATCACATCAGCACGTTGCATCAGTGAATTGCAAGCATTGGTGGCTGATCCTCCTTATACAAGGTTCCATCATGATAAGGTAGTCCTTAGGACTCATCCTCACTTTATGCCAAAGGTGGTTTCGCCTTTTCATTTAAATCAAGCAGTTTAACTTCCTGTTTTTTTCCCAAGGCCTCATGCCTCTAATGCAGAAAGGAATCTTCATACTTTGGATTGTAAAAGAGCTTTGGCCTTTTATTTACAAAGGACACAGCAACATAGAAAGTCCTCTCAACTCTTTGTTGCTTTTGATCCTAGTCATTTAGGTTTTCCAGTCTCCAAAAGGACACTGTCCAACTGGATTGCACAGTGTTTATCTTTTGCCTATCAGAGTAAGAACCTTCCTCTGGAAGGCCATGTCACAGCACATAATGTGAGAGCCATGGCAGCCTCTATGGCTCATCTTCACTCTGTGTCTATCGACGACATCTGTCGAGCAGCTACCTGGGCCTCGGTTCATACATTCACAGCCCATTACTGCTTGGACAAGGACTCCCACCGGGATGCCTTGTTTGGTCAGGCTGTTCTTCAACACCTGTTCCATACTTTATCAACTCTTACCCACCATCCCTGGTAGGATGCCAGAGATCCATGGGGGAAGTGGAGCCTTTTCAGAGGTCACACAACTTCTGGGGTTTCTCCCTGGCATCTATAGCTAGGGTGTTCCCATATGTGAAGACTACATTCCTGCTTGTTCCTGGAGATAGCATAGTTACTCACCTGTAACAGGTGATCTCCGGGAATAGCAGGAATTTAGTCTTCACAACCCACCCACCTCCCCTAGGAGTTGTATCTCTCTCTCTTTTCCTTTCCCTTTCCCTTTATCTCTCTCTTTGTCTCAGCTTTAAACTCAACTGGAGAGAGACAGTTGGGAAAGGCGGGAAGGCAGCACGCAGGTGCTGGTGGATACTCCCAAAAGCTTTTTAATTGGACGCTGGGGAGCGTTCCCACGCAGGCTCCGTTGGTACCGACGATACCCATATGTGAAGACTAAATTCCTGCTGTTCCCGGAGATCACCTGTTACAAGTGAGTAACTATGCTTTCTGTTGCAGAAACCTTTCCTCCCATCACAGTAAATGCTGGCTCCACCAGCTGGTGCCATGGCTACCCTCCTCCAACACCAACCCTGTCTCCTCAGCAGGTGGGACCATATTGTGAAAAGGAAGTGGTGGTGGCTGCTGAATGACATATTCACTAATGCTGTCTACCACCTCTTCCAGGTGTTGCACCTCACTGCCTCTGGAATCGCTCGCCTCCATGTCCTCTCTCGACAGCAACTCCTCTGATGCCTCTCCGGTGATCTCTGTCTCTGCTACAGTGCCTACCTGTGCCTCTGGGATGACCCTGCCACCATGCTGGTTGTCATCAGTCCAGACGCCATCCTCATCATTAATGGTATCCTCAGCACCTGCAGGTATGGAGTAAGAGGTACACACCGTTGAAAAAGTGAGTGACTATGATGCACCTAAAGATGAGAGATTGATATTTGCAGCCCAGGATAGTGGATTATGGATGGGATGTTTCACAGTGAGCATAGAGAATACTGGTAAAACAAACATGCAGATTCTATAAGAGAGATCCAGAAATGGTTACTCATCTCATAGTTGGCTGTGAAGTTCTGATAGCAGAAAATTTCTATACAGAATAAGGTGGCATGCCTCACCCACTGGAAACTTTGTAAACACTATAACATCACTGTACTGGAAAAGCACTCAGATCATGACCTAAGAGAATTATGGAGAATAAAAACGTTCTGATCACTTGGGACATTCTCATTTATAGTAACATAGTATATGACAGCAGATAAAGGCCAGTATGGTCCATCTAGTCTGCCCAGTAAGGTGATTAGAATAGGTGTACCAGCCGCTCCATGCAGGTCACCCCCCCCCCCTCTATGCCTTTGTTTAGGATCATACCCACCACTCCATGCACTTCACCTTTCTCTGTTTGTTGAGGTATAAGAAATAGGTGTTTATTTATTTATTTTATTTTATTTTATTCAGATGGAAAAGAAGCTGGATCCAAGGAAGCTGACATAGTGGTAAAGGATAAAAACACCAAATCAACACTGATAATAGAGGTGTTGGTTCCAAATGATTATTCTATGAATTATGTGGAGAAAGATCTTGAAATACCAAGAAATGCAACCAGAGACCAAAAAAATGTGACAGAAAAATACAGAAATATTTCCATTGAATTGGGAGCTAAAGGCATGATTAAGAGGAATTTCCAATCACACCTTGACAAGTTGCCTGTAGATGTTACATCTTATGGGCTCAAGAAGGAAGCTCTCTTTGGTACGATACAAGTATTACGGTGAGCATTAGCTGTAAATTTGAGAGATTAAGATCATACCCTGACTTAGGACTGAAGTTCATGACTGTCATGGTATGTGCAAAACTAATGCATTTTGAGAAATTGCCCCCAAATAAAACTGTTCCTCTTGCAATTACATCAAGGCTACCTCAAGGCTCAGCATTATCAGCCTTACTCTTCAACATATACATCCAACCAGTCTGCAACATACAAAAACACAATATGCATTATCATTTATAAGCAAATGATGTTATGATATACTCATCAATATAAACAACAGCCCCGGACTTCTCATCCATCTCCGCATGTATGACAGAAGCAATAGAATGGCTAGCCCAGAGGAATTTAACAATCAACTACAATAAATCTGAAACCCTTGTGATCACAAGAAATTCTTCGTTTACACCCCCAAACAATATACTAATTGGAAGCTACCCAATCCCAATAAAGGATGAAGTAAAATATCTGGGAATATACCTGGACCAGAACATCAATTTCCAAACTCATATCAACAGGACCACCACCAAAGTTTATTACAAAATCAAGATGCTACAAAACCTAAGACCCATATTGGAACAGAAACATTTTAGAACCGTTTGCCAGGCAATAATCAACCCGCAGCTAGACCACAGCAATATGATACTCCATGGCCTGCCCAAGAGTAAAACACACTCGCTGCAACTGGCACAAAATACAGCTGCCAGATTGATTACTGGATCAAAAAAACACGAGCACATCACCCCCACTTTAAAAGACCTATACTGGCTACCTATCAGAGCTAGAATTGAATATAAAGCCTTAATGATCACATACAAGATAATAAATCAGTCCGCTGAATGCCTGAATGACATAATCAGAAAAGTACCAAACACACGCTCAAGGAGGAAACCCCACCAAAACACTTTATCAACGCTTTCTTTACCACCGAACTCCACACAAAGAGTACTCCACAGAACATTTGAATACTACTCACCAACACTTTGGAATTCTCTCCCATCCAACCTAAGAGAGATCACAGACATTGCCGACTTCAAAAAACACCTAAAAGCCTAGCTATTCAAAAACCACTACAACATATCGGATACACAACCACAGAACTGATCCCAGCACTCAAATGTTCCCCTCAAACAAACGTCTATGCCACTGTACATAGTTATAGAATTGTAAACTGTTAAATGTAAATAGTTCTCAAAGTTGTATAATGTAATGAGTTCCTCTACCGTTCAATGTAATAATGTTCTGTTCTCTGTGAACCACTTTGATAAACCTGAAAAGCGGTATAAAAAAAAAAACCATTAAATAAAATAATAAAATCCCTGTATTGACCTTCTGGCATTGTAGGCCCCACAGCCAGCTGCTCCTGTGTGCATAGGAATGTTTTTATGAGTGAGCGTGGCAGCACAGGTTTCTGATATATATCTGGGGCTGTTTGAGGTGTTAAGTTGTGCTCTGCAAACATGTCACGCTGATGTCTCACTCAAGAGTACTTTTGTGCTCCCCCACCTACATTTGTAACATATATTTCTCTTTGGCAGCCATCCATTCCACATGCGAAACCTATCCTGCTTGCCTTTCTGTGGTGGAATCTGTGTGATGCATGCTCATCCCTCTGCCAAACACATCTGTGTCCCCATCTCTGCCCTCAAACAGGGGTCCCTTTCCCTGTTGCTGGCTGTTCCATGACAAACAATATATACCCCTGTGGACAATTGAGCCACCTCCCCTATTCAACACTTCCCCCACTTACCATACTATTCCATTTGTTCACTCATGTCTGTCAGACCTTTGAATACCCTTTCCTGCTGACCTGTGCAGCAAATGCCAGATTTACTCAGAAATAGCATGTGCAGCCCTCACCGGGTCTGTACACCTCTTGGCTAACCTTTCCCTTGCTGTGCATTCATGCCACCTGTTCGCTGCCATGCACAGCCTCACCAAAGACCTCCACCACACAAGCTTCCTGCACATGATGCCACAGCGGTTCCCACAGGCATTCCACATACCTTGCTGCTCCTGCTGCTCCCTCCTTAGCCACTGCAACAATTGGGGACTCTAGCGATGAATGGCCCTGTATCGTGCTTTTAATGCCTTGCCACCTGACTGAAGACCAAACACAGTTTAGGACAAAAGTCCAGAGGGTCGCCATTGTTTGTGTGTTCTAAATCCTGACCGGGGGCAACAAGCACTGGAGTCCTCCTCGGTTTTTGGCTCCTGTTCTCTGAACTCGGTGCAAGTGAGAAAAGAATGAAAACACACACACAGAGTTATATCTTAACAACAACAAAATGCTACTAAAGCGCTTTATGAAGGAATTACAGATCTACAAACTGGAGTGGTCACCTATAACACCCTACCTGCATCTCCTTATCTGCTTAAGTTAAGCTTTGCATTGCATTTCACCAATTCATATATATAGTTTATATCTATATGTTTCAAGTCAAGCCTTGCTGTTACAGTCAAGCTGGGCACAGACATATTGACCTAGCCAAAATGAAGCATTCTGCAAATATAACCATTCTGCCTTCACACGAACATCTGTTTCTCTGTCTAGCTGTTTCTGTAAAAATATGACCTTGGCTTCTCACACATATTCTGCAAGGCTGTCAGCGAATTCCAGGCTATTCTCATTCTTTATATTTCTGAACTTTTTAGGGGACCCTAGTACCCCATTTAACCTCTCTCTACAGCTATGAGTTGGTCCCGACTTGGCGGCAATCTCCTGTGGGAAAGGGAATTACATAGCATGTTAAGTGGAGCCATCCTGCAAGGCTTGCATCCAATGATGGGATTCAGCCAGTTTGGCCCAGTTCACGTGAATTGGTTCCTGCCACAAACCAAGTTTGCTGAACCAGGCTAAAAATGGCACCCCAATGCCGGTGCTGCACTGGCATTGGGTCTGGCATTCCCCCCACCCGCCAGTAGTTTGACGGCATTATGGGTGGGGGGAGGATTGGGCTGCAGGGCCACCAGGGAGTTGCTGCCCTGTGATGGCCACTAGTAGCCCAAGCGTGTGGTGCCAGCAAAGCAAATGCGGGCCTTGCTGCCACCCACTCAGCTCCTAGTTAGATTGAATACCTCCACTGCTTGCATCCCCTGTCATCCCTCTCTGTCACTTCATGAGTCACACCATGACTAATGCAACTCTTTGATGATAGCCTGCCATGATGTTTGTGGCCCATGGATACCATCCTATCTTCAGGTGCAAGGTCGATCCTTTCCCACATCCTTCTGCTCTTATGGGCCTTCTGGGCAATATTGACTACACCTCTGTGTGGTGCCTTTACTGGTCTTTCTGTGAGTGCATGTTTTTTCTGTGTGGCACAGGATACTGTATAGGCTCCCTCCTGATGCACAGTGCGGTCTCCATGTGCCTTCAGCTATGGTTGTGACATGATTCCAGCCTGGTCCTCATCTTTTCCAGGTTTCAGACAGTAGCTTTGCCCTTTACATCTTCCTCGCTCCCATGCACCCTGCACATGATTCTGCTATGTCAGATGTTGATTGGCACATTCCTGCTGCAGTATCATCTAGAAGTAAGGAGATCCTGGATTCTCTACAGGGAGAACTATTCAAGCAATTCGTAACAGACTCCACACGTGAAGGGGCCATACTGGACTTTGTGCTTATCAATGGTGAAAATGTTTCTGATTTTATAGTGGGAGATCATTTTGCATCCAGTGATCACCAGATGGTGTGGTTTTGTATTAGGACTAGGGCTGTTAGAATCCATTCAAAGGTGAGGATCTTAAACTTTAGGAAGACTAACTTTGCCAGGATGGGCCAATATCTCAGGGAGTCATTACCGGGATGGGAACAGCTGAGGGATGTAGTAAAAACAGTGGGCAAAACTGAAAAGGGATATTTTAAAGGGCAACGAACCTTTTTGTTAAAATGGTAAATAAAGGTAAAAAGAAAAGGAGACTGCTATGGCTTTCGAAAGAAGTAGCTGAAAAATTGAACAAAAAGAGGGAGGCCTTCATGAAATACAAGAGATCACAGAGAGAGGAAGACAGGCATCTATATTTGGAAAAATGCAGAGAAGCTAGCAAAGTAGTCAGAAAAGCAAAGCTTCAAAAAGAGGAGGAAATAGCCAATGCAATAAAATGGGGGGATAAGACATTTTTCAGATATGTTAGTGAGAAGAGGAAGGGCAAAAGTGGTATTGTCAGACTCAAGGGTGAAGGGGAGGAATATGTAGAAGCTGATGAGGATAAAGCGGAATTGCTTAACAAATATTTATGTTCTGTGTTCACAGATGAAGAACCAGAAGCAGGACCTCAGAAAACCCCCACAAACAGGAACAGAAGCAAGGGACATCTTGAACAATTTTCAGAAGACTGTGTTTGTGAGAAACTAGCTCAACTTAAAGTAGACAAAGAGATGGGACCGGATGGGATACACCCTAGAATACTGAGGGAACTTGGGGATGTTCTAGCACAGCGATGGCGAACCTATGGCACGCGTGCCAGCTGTGGCACGCGAAGGCCTTGCAGCTGGCACGCGGGAAGGTCGCAAATTGAGATATGCCGGCTCATGGCAATTAAAAAAAAAAAAAAAAAGCTGGCCGCGGCGGCATGGAGTGTCCCGCGGGGCTCCCTCTGCCCGGCGGGACTCCCCCGGCGCGACTCAGCCCCTCTCTGCAGGCTTGCAGATACGCGAAGGGAGAGAGAGTCTCCCTCGCGTCTCTGTTAAGCCCGCAGGGGCAGATGGGAAATTTCCCATCAGCCCCTACAGGCTTAACAGAGACGCGAGGGAGACTCTCTCCCTTCGCGTATCCCTCCCTCGCGTATCTGCAAGCCGGCAGAGAGGGGCTGAGTCGCGCCGGGAGAGTCCCGCCGGGCAGAGGGAGCCCCGCGGGACACTCCATGCCGCCGCCGCGGCAGCGGCCAGTTTTTTTTTAAAACTTGCCATGAGCCGAGGGGGGCCGGGAAGGACTGGCAACGGGCACGGGAGGGAGGGGGGTTAAGACTGGCAATGGGCTAGGGAGGGAGGGGGGTTAAGACTGGCAATGGGCTGGGGAGGGAGGGGGGTTAAGACTGGCAAAGGGCTAGGGTGGGAGGGAGGGAGGGGGGTTAAGACTGGCAATGGGCTAGGGAGGGAGGGAGGGAGGGGGGTTAAGAATGGCAATGGGCTAGGGAGGGAGGGAGGGGGTTAAGACTGGCACTGGGCTAGGGCGGGGGGTTAAGACTGGCAATGGGCTAGGGAGGGAGGGAGGGAGGTTAAGACTGGCAAGGGGCTAGGGAGGGAGGGAGGTTAAGACTGGCAATGGGCTAGGGAGGGAGGTTAAGACTGGCAATGGGCTAGGGAGGGAGGGAGAGGGGTTGAGACTGGCAATGGGCTAGGGAGGGGGGGTTAAGACTGGCAGTGGGCTGGGGGGTTAAGACTGGCAGTGGGCTGGGGAGGGGGGTTAAGACGCAGTGGGCTATGGGGGGGTTAAAACTAGCAATGGGCTGTGGGCTGATGAGGGCTGGCAATGGGCTATGGGGGGGGTTAAGACTGGTAGTGGGCTGATGGGGGGGTAGGACTGATAATGGGTTATGGGGGGGCTAGAACAGGAAATGGGCTGATGGGGAGTGGTTAGGACTTGAGGTGGGCTGATGTGGTTAGGACTGGTAATGGGCTGTGGGCTGATGGGGGTTTAGGACTGGCAATGGGCTATGGGGGGCTGACTGGAAATGGGCTGATGGGGGGTTAGGACTGGTAATGGGTTATAGGGGGGGCTTAAACTGAAAATGGGGTGATGGGGGTTAGGACTGGAAGTTGATTGACGGGGGGCTAGGACTGGTAATGGGTTGGGGTGTTGCTAGGACTGGAAATGGGCTGAGTGGAAGGGGAGGCTTGAACTGCAAATAGCTGATGGGGAGGGGGCTTGGAATGGAAATGGGCTGTGAGGGAAGGGAGCTAGGACTGAAAATGGGCTGATGGAACAGCTAGGATAGGACTGGAAATGGGCTGTTGGGGGGAGCTAAGATTGGAAATGGGCTGTGGTGGGGGCTTGAATTGAAATGGACTCATGGAGGGGCTAGAACTGGAAGTGGGCTCATGGGGGGGCTTGGACTGGAATTGGGCTGAGTGCAGGGGAGCTATGATTTGACATGGGCTGATGGTGGGGCTAGGAAATGACTAGAAATGGGCTGATGGGGGAGCTAGGATTGAAAATGAGCTGATGAAGGGACTTGGACTGGAAATGGATGGGGGAGCTAGGACTGGAAATGGGCTGATGGGGGGCTAGGACTGGAAATGGGCTGATGCAGGGACTAGAAGGGGATGGATGCTGGGTGAGACTGGAACTAGAAGGGAGCTGATGTTGGGGGAGGATTAGAATGGGATGGGGCTGGGAGAGTAAAATGGAGAGGGGAAAAATATTTTGTGTAGGAGGGATGAAAAATCTACAATTGGCCAGGTATTGGGAGAGTAATTGGGGATTGAGGATGGAGGGGTAAAATTTGTGTGGATGAAATAGGAATGAGGAAAGAGCAAAAGGAGAAAGATTAGTATGTTAAAGCAGATGTAGAGAGAGAGAGAATGGAAAAAAAACTAGAAGAGAGAAGAAAGGACAAATGGACAGCAGACGATGGAGAGTTAGCAGAAAACATGAAGAAACCAGAAGAAAGTGGCTGGACCAATTGCAACTGAAAAACAAATGCACAAAAGGTAGAAAGATGTTTCTTTATTTTGAATTTATTAACTGGAATATGTCATCTCTGGGAAATGTGCATCATTAACATCTGCGCTTTGTTTGGTACAAGAGGAAATTCCTATTTGACGTTGCCACTTGTTCTCTTTCCCCAGTATTCTCTGAAATGTATTGGTTTAATATTTGCAGTGTTGCCTTTTGATAGGTAGGGTATGGTGCTTTGTGAGTCCTGGTAATGCTGTCAGGATACGGCGGGTTTGCTATGGGTTCTAAATGGGCAGCTTTTGTAGTAGTTCCTAATGTGCCTGGCGGTTGGCACTGGATTATAGTAATGTAGAAATCTTTTAGTCTTTCTTTATCCATACACTCATTAAGAGACATGTTTACTAAAAGTTAGTGTATGGTAACATTATGCAAATATTTATGCAAATAAGACCACTTATGCAAATGACGTGCTGGCACTTTGAGGAAATTCTTTGGTTTTGTGCGGCAGTTTCGGCACTCGGGCTCAAAAAGGTTAGCCATCACTGTTCTAGCAGCTCCACTGACTGACCTATTCAGTGCCTCATTGGAGTCAGGAGTTGTGCCAAAGGACTGGAGAGAGGCTCATGTGGTGCCTTTACACAAAAGCGGAAGTAAGGATGTGGTTGAAAACTTCAGGCTGGTTAGTTTAACTTTGGTGGTGAGTAAATTATTGGAAATGCTTCTGAAAGAGAAAATAGTGAGGTTTCTGAAGGCAGCATGGATTCACCAGAGGCAGGTCTTGTCAGATAAATCTGATTGATTTCTTTGACTGGGTGACCAGGGAGTTGGACCGAGGGAGAGCCCTAGATGTGGTGTATTTAGATTTCAGTAAAGCCTTTGACACTGTTCCTCACAGGCGACTTATAAACAAACTGAGCACCCTAGGGATGGACCCTAAAGTTATTGCTTGGGTTAAAAATTGGTTGGGTGGGTGGCAACAAAGAGTACAGGTAAATGGAGCTCACTCTGAGGAGAAGGATGTTACCAGTGGTATGCCCCAGGGATCTGTCCTTGGTCCAATTCTTTTTAACATCTTTGTTAGTGATATAGCGGAAGGGCTGTCGGGTAATGTTTGCCTCTTTGCGGATGATACCAAAATCTGCAATAGAGTAGACACCCAGGAAGGTGTAGATAACATGAGGAGGGATCTAGCTAAGCTTGAAGAATGGTCTAGAATTTGGCAGCTGGGATTTAATGTTAAAAAATGTAAGGTCATGCATTTGGACTGCGGCAATCCAAGGGAGCAATATAGTATAGGGGGTGAAGTACTTTTGTCCACTAAAGAAGAGCAGGACCTAGGCGTGGTTGTGTCTGATGATCTTAAAGTAGCTAAACAGGTAGAAAAGGTGACGGCAAAAGCTAGAAGGATGCTTGGGTGCATACGGAGAGGAATGGCTAGCAGAAAAAAGTAGGTGATGTTGCCTCTGTATAAGTCTTTGGTGCGACCTCATTTGGAGTATAGTGTGCAGTTCTGGAGACTACACCTTTAAAAGAATTTGAACAGAATGGAGTCAGTGCAGAGGGTGGTTACTAAAATGGTTAGTAGTCTTCACTATAAAGCATTTGAGGACAGACTGAAGGATCTTAATATGTACACCTTAGAGGAAAGGCGGGATAGAGGTGATATGATTGAGATGTTTAAATACTTCCGTGGCATAAATGTTCAGGGGGAGAGCCTCTTTCAATTGAAAGCAAGTTCTGCTACGAGGGGACAAGGGATGAGGGTGATAGGGGAAAGATTCAGGAGTGATATGCAGAAATATTTCTTTACGGAAAGCGTGGTGGATCCGTGGAATAGTCTCCCAGTGGAGGTGGTAGAGATGAGGACAATAACTGAATTCAAAAAAGCATGGGACAAACACAGAGGATCTCTAAAGGAAAAAAGGGGACTGTTGTAGTTGTTGATATGGAAGGACAGACTAGCTAGGCCATGTGGTCTTTTTCTGTCATCATATTTCTATGTTTCTGTGTTCAGAGGGTCTGCAGTCTCCTTTTTCCTTAACAACAGAACTACTGAAATGTGCACTCCCACTTTGTCCACTACATGACTGCTGTAACTTTTGATGTCACCATTTATTCACTGTTCCCTACATATTTCTAGCCCCTGACCAATCCATGTTGTTACTATGCCGAGGCTGAGTTCCCTCGCCTTACCTGTCCCCATCCATCTGCATTCATCTTTTGCCTAGAGCCAATGGCACTCCTGTGTGCATTGCACTTTTGAAACATACTAAACAAGGGTCTGGCAGATTCACTGCCAGACCTGGTTTACACACAAACGTTGACCATTTGGCAAGTACAATACTTTCTGATGAGCGATGACCATGTGGCAGAGCCTCCTTGTCCTTGTCCTCAGCCCTGCTAAAATTGGCTGCCTTGTTGTCATTCCTCTTTCTGCTCAATGTCCTTGTATGGAGCTTCTTCATGCTGGTGCATTCATGTGTACTTTATATCAAACATTCATGTCCACATCCCCATTTCTGCAAATGAGTCCCTACACGGCTGCATTGCTGTATTTTTCATGTGTCACACATGTGGTTGGCAGTCCTGCGCCCTATGTTCAACTTCCTGGACATTCTGTGGAGTGTATGGCTTAAAGTGGTCCTATGGACAGATACTATGGATCTTTGCAGCTCCTTCAGTGTTATCCTTGGTGTCTTTGTAGCATTTCTGATTAATGCCCTCCTTGCCCGGTCTGTGAGTTTTGGTATGTGGCCTTCTCTTGTGAGGTTTGTAGTGGTGCCATATTCTTTCTATTTTGTTATAATGGATTTAATGGTGTTCCGTGGGATATTCAGAATTTGGGATATTTTTTTTTATAACCCAACCCTGATCTATACTTCTCCACAACTTTGTCTCTGACTTGTTTGGAGTGTTCCTTGGTCTTCATGCTAGCACATCTAGCCACTGCTTAGTGATGCTTACTTAGTGGTATTGCAGAGTCAAAGGCCTTTCAAGACAGGTATATTTATACAGGCATCATGTGATAGGTTATGTGACACTGTTTGCTCACAGGTGAACCCTAATCAACTAATTGTGACTTCTAAGGTTAATTGGTTGGACCAGATCTTATTTAGGGGTTTCATAGAAAAAAGGATGAATACATATGCCCTCACAACTTTTCCGTTTTTTCTTTTGTATATACAAGGTATTTTGTTATCTTGGACTATATTGTTAGAACATAAGAACATAAGATATGCCATACTGGGTCAGACCAAGGTCCATCAAGCCCAGTATCCTGTTTCCAACAGTGGCCAATCTAGGTCATACGTACCTAGCAGTTTCCCCAAAAGACACAGGTTCCACAATGCTTGTACTGGGTCAAGCATTGATATCCTGGGTCCCTTCTTAATAATTTTGGTGGCTCTTCTCTGAACCTTTTCTAATATTGCTATATCCTTTTTAAGATACAGCGACCAGAATTGCACACAATATTCAAGGTGCGGTCTCACCATGATATAGAGGCATTATAATATCTTTTGTTTTATTTTCCATTCCTTTCCTTATGATACCTAGCATTCTATTTGCTCTCTTGGCCGCCGCTGCACACTGGGCCGAGGGTTTTAACATGTTATCCACAATGACGCCTAAATCTTTTTCCTGGGTCGTGGTTCCTAATGCGGAACCTTGCATCATGTAACCATAGTTTGGGTTATTCTTCCCTAGGTGCATAACTTTGCACTTGTCCACATTAAATTTCATCTGCCATTTTGATGCCCATTCTTCCAATTTATCAAGATCCTCTTGCAATTTTCCACAATCCTCTTGGATTTTAACAACTTAAAATAGTTTTGTGTCATCTGCAAATTTGATAATCTCATCGTATACTATACATTCCGGCTTTTCATGGTCATCGACTTTGACATCAGGAACCGAGCATAGTCGGTACCGAGGTACCAACAGACATTACCTAACATCTAAATAAACCTCCATTTTCATTCCAGGTTGTACATAATGCGACAAAACAGGACAAAAACCGAGGGGATGAATACTTTCACAAGGCACTGCATTTATTGCGCAGTACTTATTTTTATTCTGGCTATGTATTTGCCCCTTCAGTTCAATTTTCTTGTTTCAACATTTAAATTGAAGGAGAAATACTAGCATCATGTGAAAAGAGTTCACAAAGGAGTTTTAGGGAAAAAGAGGGGTGGAGTGCAGGGCTGGCCCATCCACTAGGCAAAATAGGTGATTGGCAGGCCCCGGTGGGTGACAGGCACCAGTCAGTGGTGGGCAGCTGGTCCCAGTGAGCAGTATCTTCCTCCCGGCGTCCATCTTCTCACCTGGAGGAGGGGGGGGGGGGAAGCACAGCAATGAGTTTGCTGCCTCGGGCTTTAAAGTGCCCAGTCTAGCACACTCACAACCTGCTGCTCCTGCCCCCTTTTGACACAACTACCTGCCACTCCTGCCGCCTCCAACAGGAAGTTGCATCAGAGGGGGGCAGGAGCGGTATGCAGTGAGCGTGCTAGCACAGGCATCTTAAAGACTGATGCAGCAGAAGCATCATTGTGCTGCCCCCCCCCAGGTGAGGAGATGGATGCCAGGAGGGAGGCATCATGGCAGGCCAGGCAGCACTGCAATCATCAGGGGGTGGCATGGAGGGTCTGCCTAGTGTGGTAGAAACCCTCTGGCCGGCCCTGATGGAGTGTAGTCACGATTAATTGTAATGAGGGAGGGGTCATTGATCTATTGTTTACAAGGGGTGCCAGAAATGTACCAAGGGGCGTGGCAAACTTACCATTAAGCTGGTTTGCCATGCTGCCTCACATTCCAGGGCTGGCCACTCTTCTCTCTCCCAGCTGAAGTCTTGTGAATCGCGAGACTTCGGCTGGGAAAGAAGAGTGGCTGGGCCTGGAGCACAAGGCACCGGGGCAAGCCAGCTTTATGGTAAGTTTACCGTACTGCCTCCATGGGCATGGCGGGGGTGCATCGTGGTGTATAGCGCTGTGCCACACCATGCAGGGGGGGCCCAGCTCAGGTGCCAAGGGGACTTGAAATGCCATGGGTGTTAGCATAAAAATCTGTAGCATCCTAAACAAGATGAAAAGTATACCCCTATAGTGTAAAAAAAATGACACATTTCCACTTTCTCCATTTGAAAATTCATGCAGGTCTGAGTTAACATGCACGTGAAGAGTCATGTTAAATTATGTCTTGTTAGGGTAGCATGAGTGGAGTCATGTATATATTTGCATCTTTCTTAAGAGAGTATATATGTCTGTATTGGGGGGTGGTGTGAAGATGGCGCTTCTACATGGTCTGTGGGGATGGTATGTGTATTTGGTGGGGGTGTTGGGGGTAAGCGTGTGGTAGAGTGGGGTATATTCATATGTGTGAATGTGTGTGATCCAGTGGTGTGGTGTGGTTTGCATGTGTGTGTTCCTCAGAGCCATACCAAACCACCCTGGCAACCCCCCTAATGACAGACTTTTCTTGTTTGTCCCATCCCCCCATGGCCATCATAGCCCTTCTGCTCCTATCCCCCCCATGTCCAGCAATTCGCCATTATACCCCACCTCTTCATGTCCAGCCAGCACCCGCCCTGCACTGAATGTCCAGCCTGCCCTTGCCCCGCCACTGCTTTTCCTGTTCCCTTGGTGGCGGTGGACCTCAATTTAAAAAAAAAGGCAGGTCTGTCTCCAGGAACAAGCAGGAATGCAGTCTTCACATATGGGTAATGTCGGCATTGACAGAGCCCGGCGCAGAAACACTTTCCAGCATCCAATAAGAATGCTTTTGGGATTGTTGCTCCACACATGCGTGTTCGCCTTCCCAGTAATTCTCCTCAGTCTTCTTTTTTCCGTGGAGCCATCAAGACCTTGTCATATTCCCGCTGCAAAGAGACTTTTTAAAAAGTTTTTTCGGTACCTTCCCGGTATTTGCAGTTTGCCTTCCCATCACCCGGCGTGGTCCCGCATCATTCTAGTGCCAATTTCTTTTACCTTTTCAAATAGTTTATTCTTTTTTTGTCGTGATTTTTAATGTTAGGCAGCCATTCTTTTTTAAAAAATGGAGAAACCCCACAGGAGGTTAAAAAAATGTATTAAGCACTTGCAGACACAACATCATGGAATAGGCAAATATAGAGCTCAGTGGACGCAGGAGCTGCATCTTTCATATACTGAATAGCAATGGGAACAGATTGAGGTTCGACCTTGGAGAAGTTCGGTGGCTGTTAATGCTTGAGAAACTAACTATAAAGTACTCTACGGGTGGTACATGATGCCAGTGCGAATAGCCCGAGCATTTCCAGGGGTATCTGATTTGTGCTGGCAGAATTGTGGCAAGAAAGGCACCTTAGTGCATGTGTGGTGGCTTTGTCCCCATGTCCAAGTTTTTTGGAGGGGGATCCAATACCGTTTGAAACAAATGGTTGGTTTGGACATTACTTGGGACCTGGGTATTTTTCTTTTTAGAAATAAAGTCTCTGATGGACAGCTCCCCCAGTTGGTTCTGATTCGCCACAGTTTGAATGCAGCTAGGCTGACCCTGGCGACCGCATGGAAGCAGGCACTGCCTCCGGCATGCTCACGCTGGTTGGAATGGATGTGGAATATATACACAATGGAATGAGGGGTGACGATCAGGAGAATGCACCTACCCCAATTTGAGCAGGTATGGGACACCTTTGTTTTGAAATATGGCTCACAACCCGCAACGTCTTTATTTAGCTGGAGACACTGGACAAGAGCCCCCCTTCACGTGGAAGATTAACGTCCTTCCTTCCCTAGTGTTGTTTGACTGGCCAGACAACCCCCTAATCTATAGAGTGAGTAGCAAAGGAAAATTGGAGCGGGGAGGGGTGGTGGGGAAGGGAGGGGAGGGGGAAAGGGGTAGGGAGGGGAGGGGAGGGGGGAAACTGGGTAATAAGAAGGTTTAGTGAACAAAGATGATATATATATATATAGAAAAGGCTGTGTTGTTGCAATTGTTCTGGTTGAGGATTTTGTGTTATAATGTGCATGTATTCCGTGTGCAGTTTGTACGGATATTGCTTGTTGTACTTGTCTGAAAACCTTTAAATTAAAAAAAAAAGTGTAATAAGTGCCATAGTATCATTTCAGTCACCAACTAGCATGACTGATGTTTAAAATGGTCTAGGCCCTGACCATGATGTTTCTTCCTGTGCAGCCTGTAAGCACATGATGGCAAGAGGGCTAAAGAACCAGGAACAGCAGCGAGTTAAGCTGTTTCAATCAGATTCAGCCCTTTAGGCACACTCCTCGAGGGGCCTCCTCACCGTCAAAATCATCACATGCTTCCTATTCATCCTCAGCATCAAAGCATAGCAAGTAGTATCGATTGGGGTCTCCGTCAGACAAGGTATTGAAGGCCTCGGCGCTGGCATTGAAGGGTTCCCGTTCCTCGGAATCGACCTCAGACTCCGATGCTCATCATCGGCACCATCATTCATCGGCGGACCCAGACTTAGGTCGACCTGCCAAGCAGCCCCAGCAGGAGGATACCCGCTCCAAAGCCACAAAGGGGCTCGGGGATGCTCCCAGGACCATGCCCTTGGCGGAGCCCCCGATACCGTGCTTGGGGACAGTGACTCAGACTTCTGGACCAGAAGTCATGCAATCCTCTCTGGTCTCCCTTAATGAACGGGTTCAGGCCATCGAGCGGAATCTGGCTACGATCCTGGCAGCCATTGTGCCGGGGCCTTTGAGGCCCTCGGGTTCTACCTCTGAGCTTACTGCTCTGGTGCAATTACTCAATGTCAGTGTTCCTGATTCTTCTGGAGCCCTCGCTGATGTATCAGTCCCACCACGCCAGGAACCTCCACCAACCCCGATTCATTCTGGGGCATCGTATACTGTACATTCTGGCTCTTCATGGTCATCGACTTTTGACATCAGGAACCGAGCATCGTCGGTACCGAGGTAGCCACAGACATTACTTTGATTTCCTACCGGACACGGACTCAATGTCATCCGACTCAGGACCTGAGTCTACTGTGTCTGATCCTGTTTGAGACATTCCATCAGATCCTTCTCCACCACATGAGAGGTGTCGGTCTCCACCTGAGGACATGTCCTTTCAGGACTTCAGAGATATGGCGGTAGTCCTCTCAGTATCGGTGGAAACGGAAACGGAACCAAGAGCAGAGGAGTTACACATCTTTGAGTATCCCTTAGCACCAAAGGAAGCAGCCACTCTTCTTATTCATAACATCTTGAAAAACTTGATGGTTCGAATGTGGGAAGCATCACTCTCCACTCCTGCCATTAGCAGGAGATTGGATACCTTATATTGAGTCCCTCCTTGCCCAAGCTTCCATAAACCACAACTACCACACCATTCCATAGTAGTGGAGTAAGCCATGAGGAGGATCAAAACTTCCAAAAAACATTCCTCGCTTCCTCCGGGCAAGAATGTTAGAACCCTCAATGCTTTGGGCAGGAAAGCATTCTAGGCTGTCATGTTGGGGTCCAGGATAAATTCCTACATGCTATATATGGGCATGTTCCTAAGGGATGTCTCCAGCGACTTATCTGAGTTCAGCTTCCTTCTCCCAGAAGACAAACAGGCCCCTCATAAGGCTCTGACGGTTCATGCCCAGAACATTTCTAAGTTTCTCACTAGAGCTGCTTTTGATGCCTTTGAGGCTACTAGCAGGACAGCAGCAGCTTGTATTGGGGCAAGGAGAACTGCATGGCTGCAAACCTCAGATCTGAAGCAGTGAGTGCAAGATAAACTCATCAACATCCCTTGCAATGGAGAAAATCTGCTTGGGAAAGACTGGCCTGAAAAGGCAGGTGAGATTGAAACAAACAACCTCATCATGACGCGCTTGTCTAGGAAGACAGCTGATCAGAGCAAGAAGAAAACTTCTGCAAAAAAGTCCTTCTACCCTAAAAAGAAGAGGTATTATCCATCCTATCCCTCTTATTCTGCCTATCAGCCTCCACAATCCCAAAAGAAACAGGGCCCTTGTCAACCCAGAAAACCAAAAACACCTAAAGCTCAGCTAATTCCACAATCCCTGCCTCCGGGGAGCTTTTTGACTCTTTTCTAGAGGGCATTGCCTGTCAGCCTCTCCAACCTCCCTTCCCCTCTCACATCCTAGGGAAACTGACAAATTTTGCCCACAGATGGTCCCTCATCACCCTAGAACTCTGGACCTTACAGCTCATCACTGTGGGCTGTCAATTCAAGTTCAAAGATCTACCCCCCAATTTCTTTGTGGGCGAGGCCCATATAGATCTCCAACACTCCATTCTGCTACTGCAGGAGATCAACTCTCTAACATCTCAAGGAGCTATTGAGAATATCCCTCTACCACAGCAAGGCCTGTGGTTCTACTCCCGATACTTCCTTACCCCAAAAATGACAGGGGCATTCAGGCCTATCCTTGACCTAAGGAATCTGAACTAATTCCTAGTAAGGGAAAAGTTCAAGATGATCTCACTGGGCATACTTCTCCCCTATCTTCAACAAAATGACTGACTGCTTTCTGGCTCTCAAGGATGCTTACACACACATCTTGATCCACCCACTGCACAGACAGTATCTCAGATTTATTTTTCAAGGGCACCACTATCAATATTATGTTCTTCCTTTTGGACTGGCTTCAGCACCAAGAGTCTTTACAAAGTGCCTTGAAGTCATAGCAGCCTACCTGTGCACCATGGGAGTCTTCATCTTCCCTTACTTAGATGACTAGCTTATCAAGGGAGATATCACTCACATAGTGGCCACATCACTTAAGCAGACCATTCTCATTCTACAACATCTAGGATTTGTAGCAAATTACCCAAAATCCCACCTGACTCCAATCCAAACTCTGGAGTTCATAGGATCTTGTCTAGATACAATGAGAGCCCGGGCCTACTTGCCAGAAGACTGCCTTCATTGCCTAATCACCCTGGTGGCTCAATGCCAACAGACAACCCTTACGGCTTGAGACATGCTATGCCTCCTTGGTCACATGGCTTCCACAGTCCATGTTGTTCCATATGCTTGTTTACACATGCACATGGCACAATGGACTCTCCCTGAACAGTGAACTCAGTCAACGGGACATCTCTCAGATAGGATCACCATTTCATCTCATCTGGTGAACTCTCTCCAGAGGTGGCAAACAGCCAAAAACCTTCTCATAGGGTTACCTTTTCAAAGGTCTATACCGCAGTGTACTTTGACCACCGATGCTTCCAAGCACGGCTGGGGAGCTCATCTCTGAGACCTCACCACACAGGGACAATAGACCCCTCGAGAAGCCTCTCGCCACATAACTCTTTTGGAGCTGTGGGCAATTACAAATGCCCTCTGAGTTTTTTGTACCCATCTAATGAGACAAACGGTACTTGTTCAGGCCGACAATCAAGTTTATTTATTTATTTGTGCGCTTTTCTATACCGCCCCTTCCAGAGATCAGGGACGGTTTACAGAGAACATGGTAAACATCAAATTACATAGAACATTTTGAGCACATAATAACTTTTTTACAGAGAACATATTAAACTATTTTACATAGATTGAGAACATATTCATTATTTACAGAGAATAGCACAAATATGCAACTCTATAATAAACAGAATAACTATTTACAACAGCCAGTATAGGTCTGACTATCATTCAGTGGGAATAATGTAGCGGGGTTGTCAGTGGGAACGTGCAATGGAGAGTGGGACATGAGTTAGGTAAGGTAAACTTGCGTTAGGTGATTTGTGTACTCTTGTGACATCTGCTCGAGGGTGAGCTGTAAGTTGTGATAGTGCTGGGTGAAAAGGTATGTTTTAAGTTCCTTCCTGAAGGATAGGAGGTCTTTAATCTCTCTCAGGTTGCATGGTAGTTTGTTCCATTGACTGGGTGCATAATAAGAGAAGGCAGTATTGCTTGTTACCTGCTTCGTTTTTCTCACAATCAGGGATTAGAAGCATGTTGAGGTTCGTCCTTCTCATTCTGTTTTCTGAGGGAGTCTGGATTAAGGTTGATAGATGTGAAGGGGCTATTTCATTAATGAGCTTAAAAATAGTGACTAATATTTTATATTGAATCCTACTGGCAACAGGTAGCCAGTGGAGCGCATATAGAATTGGAGAGATGTGGTCGGATAGCTTGGCTTTAAAAATAATCTGAGCAGTAACATTCTGGGCCCTTTGTAGTATGTGAAGATTCTTCTTAGATGTACCTTGAAGTAATCTGTTACAGAAATCTAGATGTGGCATTATAAGTGCCTGGACAACTGTTCTGAAACCACCAATGTCAATGAGGGGTCTGAGTTGCTGAATGGTTCTGAGTTTAAAGAATATAGTTTTAGCAGTCTGTTTTATATGAGGTGTCATGCTTAGTGTTTTGTCAAGGATAACTCCTAGATATTTTACTTCGGATTTGACTGGAAGGGTGATGTCCATCAGATTAACAACAGACGGGGGGGATGAAGTTTGGGTTTCTGGAAACAAAAAGTGCTTCCGTTTTTTTGAAGTTAATATCCATGTGTACTGAGCGGAGCCAAAGTTTGGCTTCAGAGAGACAGGTTGCGATTTTGTCATAATTGGGATTATCTATGTTGCATGGGGTGAACAACATGATGTCATCCGGAGTGGAGGAGTGGCCTAGTGGTTGGGGCAAGGTACTTCAGGCCGGAAGGTCGGGGGTTCAAATCCCACTAGAGGACAGCAACCTTGGGCCGGAAGGACTGGGGTTTCTAGTCCCACAGGTCTCCTTGTGGTCTTGTGGCCTTGTGGTCTTGGGCAAGCCACTTAACTCTCCATAGCCCATGTTCCCTGTAAAATAGTTATCTCCAAGTTATAATGCCCTGTTCAATGTAATTTCAGTTTGTTCAATGTAAACCGCCTTGATACGTTGAAAGGCGGTATATAAGAAATGTAAAATAAATTTAAAAAAATAAATTAAATAGTTTAGATTGTGGTGTTTAAAGATTGTGCAGATAGGTTGAAGATAAAGGTTAAAGAGTAAGGCAGAGAGAGCAGATCCTTGTGGAATACCTCGCTCTTGTGGGAATGGTAGAGAAGGGGATTGATCTATTTGAACATATTGGAATCCATTAGATATGTAAGATTTAAACCAGCCAAGTGTTTTCTCTTTTAAACTTAATTGCATTAGTCTGGCTAAGAGGGTGTTATGGCTTACACTGTTGAATGCTGGGGAGATATCAAGGAAAATAAGCAGAAAAGCTTGCTTAACATTATCCATGCCTTTGATGAGTGAGTCAAAAAGAGATATATTCTGTAAATATGTAAATATTGTAACCTAACTTTTGAAGTGTCTAACCCTGCATGCTGTGCCAAACCCTAAAACTATGTATATATGACCCGATTTTCCTGTCCTGATTTGACATCTCCCAAATTGGCAATCAAACCGCTGCTGATCGCTGGAAGTAGCGGTATATAAGTGTAAACTAAATAAAAATAAATAAATAAGTAAAGTTTCTACCCCATGATATGGACGGAATCCGTACTGGTGCTCATCTAAAGGGGAGGTAGCATCAATATGGTCATGCAGCTGTATCTGAACTACCTTCTCGATGATTTTAGCTAAGAAGGGTATACTAGCAATGGGGCGATACGAGGAGGGGTCACTGTTGTTAAGGGTTTTATTTTTTAGTAGAGGGTGAATCGCTACTTGGTCATCTGGCATGATGCCCTGAAGTAGAGATTGATTTACTATTTCAATATGTATAGGGCGAGTTCAGATTTTGCTGCCTTAATCCATGTCACTGGGCATGGATCAAGGAGAGAGGTGGTAGTTTTGAGGTTTGAAATGGTCTATAAAAGTTGTTTGTTTGAAATTATGTGAAATGAGCTCCATTCATTGGCGTTACGTGCTGTGGGAGATGTCAGGGTAGGACTTGAACGGGTACTCTGTTTAAGCTTGCTGGCAAAATGGTTTGCCAGGAGTTGGGGGTCTACTGGGATTTTGTGAGAATTGGATTCAGGAACTTTAGATAGGGATTTAATAATCTCGAAAAGCTCCCTTGGCCGGTTGATGACTTTTGATAATGTTTTTTGTGTAATGCAGCCTTTTTGTGGTGTTTATAGCCTCCTTATAGGTTTTGAGGTTTGCGAAATATTGTACCCTGAGTTCTGGGGTTTTTGCCTTATGCCATTTAGCTTCCGATTTCCTGAGATTTTTCCTTAAAATAGTGAGTTCTGCAGTGTACCATTTCTCAGATGGTTTCCTTTCTGGTCTTTTATTTGAGGGCAACGGTTTAGCCTCTGCCCCTACAACAGAATTCCAAATTGCTACAAGTTCATTGAGATTGCTTGAGTCATTGTCTAACTTTGTAGAAATTGATTCTAGGACGTTTTCCTTGTTAAACTGGCGGAATCTCTGCCCTATGTGTTTGGTATTGATATGTGCTATGTTAGTGAGTTGGAAAGGGAGAGAGAAGTGTATCAAGAAATGATCAGACCATGGTACCTGAGTTGTGGTGGGTGGGTTAAATTGGGGTAATTGTGTGTATTGTAATGGGAGGAATACTAAATCAAGGATGTTACCTTTGCAGTGAGTAGGGTGAGTAATTATTTGTCTAAATCCCATTTCATCCATTGCTTCAAGGAAGGATAGTTCCTGGCTATTGGGTAGGGAAGCAAGGTTAAAATCTCCCAAGATAATATAAGGTTTTCTCAAAGAAGAGTTACATGCAGCCTCAAGGATTATGTCTAAGCTTTGCATATCAAGTGTGGGGGATCTATATATAAGGCAAATAGCCATGTTGTGATTTTCTATTCTAAGGATATCTATTCCATCGTGCTTGTCAAGTAAAGTAGGTGAAAGGTTGAGGTTAGCTTTAGCTATTGCGAGTAGTCCTCCACCTCTTTTTCGGTCCCTATTACAGCTGAATATGGTATACCCATGCAATTTCAGTTGATTAAGAAGAACTGAATCAGACTCATTTAGCCAGGTTTCAGCTATACAAAGAAGATGCGGTTCTTCGTCCATAATGAGGTCAATTATAATTGGGATTTTATTTCTAATTGACCTGGCATTGATGAGTATGCATTTTAGTTGTGTTGTCTGGATAAAGTTTTTCTTGGGGTTATTGTGACAAGGCAGAGCTGTCAGAGCGCAAGAAAAAGGGTTTTAAACACACTTTTTACTCTGAACCTGCCATAGATACAGGGCAAGAGAGGGTTAAAACCTCAGCACACAAAGTTGCAGGGCAGGAGATACGTGAAAGGGAGCCACACCCTAGCTCTAGGCTGACAGGGAGAGCTAGCCTATCAGGGAAAGGGGTGGACTCTCGCCTGATTGGACAAACCAGTCCTCATAACCAGGAAGTGGTAGTTTCAACAAGAGAACAGGAGGAGGAGGAACAGTTAGAGAAAAAGGAAAGAGAGGAGGAGAACGAGGAGCTACACAGGCAACAGAAGCTGCAGGAACGGAGAAAGCAAAGGAGACAC
This sequence comes from Ichthyophis bannanicus, assembly GCA_033557465.1. Taxonomy (NCBI): domain Eukaryota; kingdom Metazoa; phylum Chordata; class Amphibia; order Gymnophiona; family Ichthyophiidae; genus Ichthyophis; species Ichthyophis bannanicus. The sequence goes on from CM066031.1 coordinate 843,999,630, forward strand.
TCACCTTTGGCACAGCCAGGAGAAAGGGACTCCAAAGGAGCAGATACAGCCTTGGAGTCAGGCATTCTTTTCAGAGGGACAGAGAGAGACTTGATTTCCCAAAGAGGCAGAGCTCGAAGCAAGAGGGACCAGGTGGGAACCAATTACTTGGACGGTTGCCAGCCACCTTGCACAGAGGAAGCCACGTCTCGGGGAAAACAGCTGAAAGTCCTCCCAGGAAGGAATAGCGCTCAAGCAAAGCCAAAGCAGGTCAGAAAAGCCTATAAGTCTTTTAAACAAAGTATAGAGTCTTTGTCTGAAAGGGACAGGAGCATTTCTGCTGATAGTTTCCCTGGGAATAGACAGACAAGAGAGAAACTGGGTGGAAGGGAAATCCCAGTGTATGAAAGACAAACGTTGCCTCACAGCAGAGAACGTGTCAGAACCTGCAAGCTAGAGGCTAGCACAGGTGCACCTCAGCATGCTCTTAATTGGCAGCAGTGTGACACAAGCCTAGATACAGATTCTGATGAACAGGAGATATTAAGAGTGCCTGTAAAGCCTAGACAGAAGAGATACGTATCTCCTCACCAGAGAATAAGACCCGGGCAAGACAAGGAAGGCAAAAATCCTTATGCTCAGCTCTTTAAGAAGGTTAATAAACAGATATCCCTGCAAGAGCGCAGGACAGTTAGAGAGAAGGGAGAGAAGCAGTTACAAAGTCTCCTCAAACACCTAAGAGCACTAGACTCGAGTAAGCCTTATATTCAAGAAGCTCCAGTTAGTGAAGAGGAACCAATGCAAACTGATATCCCATTATCTTATAGTAGTGGCTCTGAAATGGAATGTGGTATCTGCCAAAGAGACTTTTAATGTACAGCTTAAACATATGCAATATTTTAAGGCTGTTATAAAAGTATTTTAGAGATTGGAGTTTAATTGCAGACAGGAAGCTTGTCTGACTGCCAATTCTATTTAATTGCCTAATTCCAAGAGATAGCTTCAGGAAACCTAGATTTCTTCTAGCAGAAGTTTTATACAGAAGAAAGATTAAGCTCATGGAAGAAGCTTCAGTTTTACTTGGAGGCTAGAAGAGAATTACTCATGTAGATGTGGACCAGAGAAAAAACCACAACTTTGGAAGTTCTTTATTGAATGTCTTATGTGAGAAAAAGTATCGCTGTTAAGAAGAATACAGATGTTTTGGAAAGTGGAATGCACTAAGAGAAGCTGATCTTTGATTTACCTATTATACCCTGAGAAGTATCAGGAAGGCTGTTATACCGGACTTTATCTGTTATGTTTTGATATCCTTTGACCTCTGTTTTGGGGGGAAGAAAACCTGGTGCGAACAATAAACATATTGTTTACCCTTAACCTACTTTGGCTGTGATCACTGGGCTACAACTACACAAGCACATCCAGGGAACAGCGATAACAGAGTAACTTATGCTGTGCCCCCTCTCTTTACTGCCACCATACTGGGGTAGACGAGGGAGGGGTGTCACAGATTGGCGTAGTTTTGCGGATTTTTCAACACCCTGTCCAGAAAAGAGGATATACCAACTCCAACAGTGAAGTCCTGAGGAGAGAAACCTCGTGCAAGCTTAGAAAAAAAACCCCAAAAAAACCCAAATACAAAAGGAAGGTGCCTGAGGAAGAGCTGACCGGATCTGCGAGAGCATTTGGGAGCGCAAGAGTGGTGAAGGTGAACCAGAGTTCCTGTGCCAGCACCAGCGTATTCCTGATGAGCACGACTCTCCACTTGTAGCAGGTAACCAGTAGCTGGGAAGGCTTGCCTCAGGATACTGCTACAAGGGAGGGGGGTAAAGCGCAGAGATAAGCCGGGAGCTGAGGCAGGTGCGAGTGTATTGGTGCCGCACTTGGTGCTGTTTCTTTTGTTTCATTTCAGCTACAGCAAGATGGATCCCGCACACCTGATGAAGTGGGTAGCAGAGGCGTTCCAGCAGCAGGACGCGAGAGCAGCGCAGACGCAGGAACGGATGGCAGAGATGTTCCAGGCGCAGCAAAAGCCGGTGATAGATCTGCTGACTTCATGGATCGGAGAGCACAAAGAGACAACTGAAGTACTGAGAACTGTTTCTAGTTCATTAGGAACTAATACAGGACTTGGACCTCTAGGTCAAGGAATGTGGTCATTAGGGCCAATGTCTAATGAAGTGGATATAGATGACCACATTGAAGTTTTTGAACACATTGCTATCATAAGCGGATGGCCAAAAGAACATTGGGTCATCAGATTCGCTACTTCCTTAACGGGAGAGGCCTTGACAATTTACAGAGAGATGCCCAATGATCTGGCTACTGATTATGACGCTGTGGTCAAAGCCATAAGAGAAAGGCTGGGCCTAACTCCGGTGGTGTACTGCCGCCTTTTAAGAGGGTGTAAATTAAACCCGGGCGAGACACCACAGGCATTATGCCATAGGATTAGAGCTTTAGTGCACAAATGGCTTTCACCAAATAACAGGAGCGTTGATACCATTATAGATGATATTGTGTTAGAGCAATTTCTTGAGGCAGTCCCCAAAGAAGTACAGTCCTTCTTAGTTCTGCAGGACTGTAGAAGCACTAAGGATGCCATCACGCTGGCCGACCGTTTCTTTGCGGCGGAAGCTATAAGACAGCAGGGGATGGGTGTTTCGGAGAAGTCAGTCCTGGGAATGCCAGGAGCGAAGGGTAGAGCAATGGTGGGAGAGTGTCCATCTAAGAAGCCCTTGTTCAAACCTGGGTGGGAGGAACGTAAGTGTTTTGCTTGCGGTCAGCCGGGACACCTGAAAAGGAATTGCAGGGCTAAGCTAGCACTGGTGACTACTCCTTCCAAGAAGGTGGGGGAGGGATTTTTGTCAACAGTCACTGTTAATAACGTCCAGATTGAAGCGCTATTAGATTCTGGCGCTGACCAGTCAATGGTCTCAGAGAAATTCTTGGAAAGGATAGGAACCCCTAATGAGTGCCCAGAAATACACCCAGAAGGGAAGATGAGAATCCGCTGTATACACGGCGCGGATAGGCCTTATCCGGTGCACACAGTAGTGGTGGAGGGACTAGGCCTAAAGAAAGATATCCCGGTAGTTGTGGTGCCTAACTTACCATATTCCTTAGTTCTAGGTAGGAATAGTCCACAGTTTAAGAAAGGCCTAGTACAAGCGTTAGCTGTCAAGGACGAAGCTAACATTCTTACAAAATGTAAAAAGCCAAGGGGAAGTAAAGAGGATCAGGACATATCTCCCTCTAAAGAAAGAGGTGGTATAGGTCTAGTATCTACACGCGCCCAAAGTAAAGCCAGTCAGGAGGGTCAGGACTCTGTAACAGATCCCTTAGCAGAATTACCCTCGCACAGTGGGTTGGTAACTCCCTCTCGGGAGCATATAAAACCTAAGAAGGGAGAAAATCGCAGGGAGAAACAGTGTAGGTCCCGTAACCGGACGGAACTAAAGGCAAGACAGGAGTTACCCTGGGCTCCGGCCCAATTGGTAGCAAAATTCCCTTCATTCCCCGATGAACAAAGGCATGATCCAGCATTGACCTATGCTTTTGATAATGCTAATAAGAGAGCACGGTCATTACCCTATTTTCACTTAGATAGAAAGGTGTTATATAGGGAAACCTTGGATCCACACTCTAAAGGTACCAGGAGGCAATTAGTAGTGCCCAATACCTTTAAAAAATTGATTTTGCGTTTAGCGCATGTCCATCCTTTAGGGGGACACAAAGGAGCAGAAGGCACCTTGAAACAGATTTTGAGTCGTTTCTATTGGCCTGGCGTTTATCGCGAGACCGCAACATATTGTAAAGCGTGTCCCGCATGCCAGAAGGACACCCCCTATAGGCCAGTAAAAGCACCCCAGATATCTAAAAATCGATGGGTGGAACCTGCTATGGAAGAGATAGAGAGACCCCAGTTTCTAAGGAATTTAAGAGCCTGGGTACAGCATACATCTCAGGTAGTAGGCGAAAATCTGACCTCCAGTCAAGGGAGGCAGAAAAAATATTATAACCTCCGCACCAAACCTAGGCGTTTAGAAATTGGTGAAAAGGTCATAGTAGTGATACCGGGTCGCAAACCAAAGTTTGAAAGCACCTGGAGGGGACCCTGCCGGGTCATCAAACAAATAGGACCCACCACTTACACAGTAGAAACCAGGAGGGGGAAGCAACAAAACTTCCATGTGAATGTTTTAAGGCCCTGGCATGAACGGGTAGCGTTAGCTCGTTTAGCTACAGTAACTGATCACGAATTTAGCTACAGCCACCAGAGAAGGATTCCGTGCTGTTCTGAAAGTTTTCAGACAGCTCGGAATATCTTAAATGGGGGGTTGTGTGACAAGGCAGAGCTGTCAGAGCGCAAGAAAAAGGGTTTTAAACACACTTTTTACTCTGAACCTGCCATAGATACAGGGCAAGAGAGGGTTAAAACCTCAGCACACAAAGTTGCAGGGCAGGAGATACGTGAAAGGGAGCCACACCCTAGCTCTAGGCTGACAGGGAGAGCTAGCCTATCAGGGAAAGGGGTGGACTCTCGCCTGATTGGACAAACCAGTCCTCATAACCAGGAAGTGGTAGTTTCAACAAGAGAACAGGAGGAGGAGGAACAGTTAGAGAAAAAGGAAAGAGAGGAGGAGAACGAGGAGCTACACAGGCAACAGAAGCTGCAGGAACGGAGAAAGCAAAGGAGACACTCACCTTTGGCACAGCCAGGAGAAAGGGACTCCAAAGGAGCAGATACAGCCTTGGAGTCAGGCATTCTTTTCAGAGGGACAGAGAGAGACTTGATTTCCCAAAGAGGCAGAGCTCGAAGCAAGAGGGACCAGGTGGGAACCAATTACTTGGACGGTTGCCAGCCACCTTGCACAGAGGAAGCCACGTCTCGGGGAAAACAGCTGAAAGTCCTCCCAGGAAGGAATAGCGCTCAAGCAAAGCCAAAGCAGGTCAGAAAAGCCTATAAGTCTTTTAAACAAAGTATAGAGTCTTTGTCTGAAAGGGACAGGAGCATTTCTGCTGATAGTTTCCCTGGGAATAGACAGACAAGAGAGAAACTGGGTGGAAGGGAAATCCCAGTGTATGAAAGACAAACGTTGCCTCACAGCAGAGAACGTGTCAGAACCTGCAAGCTAGAGGCTAGCACAGGTGCACCTCAGCATGCTCTTAATTGGCAGCAGTGTGACACAAGCCTAGATACAGATTCTGATGAACAGGAGATATTAAGAGTGCCTGTAGGGCGACCACGTGATGCGGACTGGATGAGGGTCGCATCCTGAGCGTGTCCTGAAACCCCGACCAAATACCGGCGATTTAGTACCGTGACAAATTGCACCAACCTGTCCAGAAGTCATTCAAAGTGCTTGGAAGTGCCAGTAGACTTTCGTGCAGCGGTGGGGGAGACTAAAGTGCATGGCGACGGCAGTAAAAGCACTTCGGCGAGACCGGGAACGGGGGGCCGGCCAAAGTAAGATGGCGGACCCCGGCTCGCTGCCGGCATCACCCAAGTCGCCTGCCACACTGGAAGAGATGTCCGCGGCGGTAGAGACGGCTCTGCTACCCCAATTCGACACTCTCCACAGCAAGATGGATGGACTGCAGTCCTCGGTAGATCAGCTAAATAACAGGCTGCGGGAGGCCGAGGACCGCGTGGGAGCGGTGGAAGAGACGACGGGGATGCTACTTGCAGAGGTGGCAGGCCTAAAATCTCGGCTATCTCAACAGGAAGCCAAGCTGGATGACCTGGAAAACAGGTCAAGGAGAAACAACCTACGCTTTCTAGGGATCCCTGAATCTGTTGCAGACGTAGACCTCAGAGGCTATCTAGACGACTTGGTCAAGCAGCTTGTGGGAGCAGAAGAGCTTGGCGGGACAGTGTATATTGAGCGGGTGCATCGGGTCGGCGCTAAGCAAACGCGCGACCCTCGCCCCCGCATTGTATTAGCTAAATTCCTGCATTTCCCGCAGAAGGAAACAATCCTCCGAGCAGCTCGGCGGCAGGGGAAAGTGGCCTATAACAATACTCAGCTTCGTGTGGCTCCAGATTACTCAACGGCGGTAAGCAGGAAACGGCGGGAATATGCCCCCCTCTGTGGACAGCTTATTGCGGCCGGGATCAGATTTTCCGTTCAATATCTGGCTAAGCTGCATGTGTTTTACGACGGAGCTCACCGCGCCTTTGAGTCGGCGGAAGCTGCGGAAGAGTATGTGCAACGGCTGTGCACCCAAAAGCAGGCTGCATCGGCACCTTCATCATGAAACCCTTGGGAGCCAGTTGTGCTATGCTGCTGGGAGGAACTCTTGTAAGTGAAAGAACCTAGGGAAATGCAGTGATACACTGGACATAATCTGTAGCTACTTAAGAGATACTAAAAGCACTGTCCCCCTGGGGTAACTTTGTGTCTCTTTGTCTCTTACTGCAAAGTGAACCGCTCTTTATATAGTGCTGTAACAAAGTTACTTGTTCTGTTACATTTGTTTCTATAAGTTATTGCTGTTTAGACTTCAAGGTTTAGTGTTAAAAGGGTTTATATCCCACGGCTGAAGGGGCAGATCCTGTATAGACCCTCAAGTTTTAGTGGGCAAGGGGAGTCACCATGGCTCCGATTGTTGTTGGGGGTGGGGGGGCGGCCCGTAGTAGAGCGAGAAGGAGGGTTTACCCGAAGGCCTGGAGGCGGGCTGTGGCTCGCGTAGACCAGCCTGCCGGTACACTCTGAGGGGACGCGGTCCCAACCCATCGCGGAGTGCCACGGCTGCGGCGCTTGGCCGGCGGGGAGGGTGTAGGAGTGGCTCTGGGGGCGGAGGGGATTGCTGGTGTGGGAGTTGGCCGGGCTCGACCTCGGTGTGGTAGTAGAGCTATGCCCTACGAGAGTTGGAGGTCGGCCGAACTCCTTACCGGCAGGCAGGCCCCGAGGTGGCAGATGGACCCACAGTGTGAAAGAGGAGGGCGGGGGGAAGGTCATGGCCAGTGGTCCCTGCGGAGGGGGGAGGGGAGAACGCCCCGCCGAGGTCTAGTCCATCGGGTTTGGTGGTCCTCAGGCATTGGGAGGAAGATATTGCTCCGCCGTGGATAACAGTGGAGAAATGTAGGTCTCTGGCAGGGTGGGTGACTTGCAGAGCAGGGGGAAGGGTCACGCTCGGAGGGGTCTTGGGAGGGCTACCGGGGTAGGGGTAGGAGCCGGGAGTCCTGTGGAGAAGAGGAGTAATTTGGAGGGGGGGATAGGAGGGACACGGAGAAGGGGAGGGTTAGATTTGTGGTAGGGAGAGATAGGAGAAGGGTTAGAGGTGGGGAGGGGTAGTGGGTATAGGGGGAAAGGGGAGGGGTGGGGGAGGGGGCATCGCATTCTGAGCTTCATGCAGAGGCAACATTTAAACTGTGTTGGTAAACATAGGAGAGGGCCCCAGGCTGGGGGGGTCCCTCCAAACATGATGTGCTGGCAGTTGTGCCGTAAAACTATCGTGTTGATCTGAGGGTAATAACTTGGAATGTTTGTGGGTTGGGCAGCCCGATTAAAGCGATATAAAATATTAAAGGCATTGGCTAGGCAACGATGTGATATTGCGCTGCTCCAGGAAACACACCAAACAGCTGAAGAACATGCTAAATTATGTCGGGATTGGGTTGGTCAGGTGTGGGGGGCGCCTGCACTGGGGAAAAAGGGGGGGGTGGTCATTTTAATACATCGACGGGTGCGCTTCACGATGCAAAGTCAGATGGTGGACCCCAATGGGAAATTTCTGCTGCTAAAGGGCCTACTGGAAGATCGGGAGATAATACTGGGAGATGTCTATGGTCCCAATTTACTGGATCGGGAGTTTTTTGATCGCATAGCTGCTAAAGTGGAACAGTTGCCCGATGTGCCTCTGCTACTGGGAGGGGACCTTAACGGGGTGTTCGATGTGGGCTTAGACACCTCCAGCGGACGAGGGACTCGAGACAGAGTGCTTAGTTCACAAGTCTTGCAACGTTTTCGGGTGCGACTAGGCCTGATAGATCCCTGGAGACTCTTAAACCCCTCCGGGAGAGAATATACTCACGTCTCGCGGGCGCATGGGACTAGTGCGAGAATAGACTATCTTTTGCTATCCACAACCACTTTTGCGCAAGTGGAAGATGCACAGATAGGCCCTTTAGAGATTTCCGACCACGCGATGGCTTGGATTGAGGTGCAATGGGGGGGGGGAACCGGCGCATCTCGGGTATGGCGATTCCCAATTGAGCTCTACAAGGATAATCAGTTCCGGCAATTTCTGGGCCAGCGTTGGCGTGCCTTTGAACTTAACCACGAGGCCCACAGAGAGGATCCGGAACTGGTATGGGAAACCGCCAAGGTGGTGCTGAGAGGCGATATAATCGGGTATGTGGCTCGGCGGCGACGACTGTTGGCAGAACAAATTGTTCGACTGGAGCAACAAGTATCTCGAGCGAGAGTGCTCAGTGGTCATACACCTACAGTGGCTAATAGGAAAAGGCTATGGGAACTTCAGATAACATTAAATGAATTGCTTCACCAGAGGGCTAAGAAATCTATGCAATATTATAAATTTAGATTGTATTGTTTTGGCGATAAACCGGGGAAGTTATTGGGCCGCTGCTTAAAAGGTTCAAGAGGGGGGAGGGGGGTGGCTGCCCTCCGAGATGAGCGAGGGAAACTCCAACAGAACCGGGAGGCGATTAGTGCTTTATTTAAAGGCTTCTTCCAGCGGCTGTACTCCGCAGAGGAGCACAACCCCTCCAATATGAAGGACTATTTACAAGGGTTGAAACTCCCAAAGGTGACAGACACCCAACGGGATCAGTTGGGGCAACCGATAACCCTACAGGAGGTACAGTCCGTGATTACAAGAGCCAGCTGTTATAAGGCCCCAGGCCCGGACGGCTATGGAGCTGAGTTTTACAAACTCTTGTCCGATTGGGTGAGCCCCCTGTTAGTGGACACCTACCGTCAGCGAATAGAGAGAGGCAGTAGAAGATGGGGGGAGAATCAGGCCTATATTACGCTAATACCTAAGCCAGATAAGGACCCGCTGCAGGCGGCCTCCTATAGACCGATCTCTCTGTTAAATTTCGACGCGAAGCTGTTGGCGAAAGTCTTGGCAGAGCGCCTGGCGGGCTTACTGGGTGACGTTGTACATGAATCACAGGTGGGATTTGTACGGGGCCGGTATGCAGTCCGAAATATCCGACGCATACTAACATCTCTAGAGTGGGTGCACGGTCACCAGCTGCAGTCCCTCCTGGTGAGTTTCGATGCAGAAAAGGCATTTGATAGAGTCGATTGGAAGTATTTGGAATATCTGTTGCCACTATATGGGTTTGGACAGGCTTTTTGTGCCATGGTGAAGAGTTTGTATGATACTCCGACAGCCAGAGTGCTCTGTAATGGGGTCTTATCAGCCCCTTTCCCGTTACATAGGGGTACGAGGCAGGGCTGTCCACTATCCCCCTTATTATTTGTTTTGTCTTTAGACCCCCTCATACGGCGTATTGAACAAGACAGGCAGATACGGGGAATTGAGGTGGGTAACCAAGGTTTCAAGTTGTCGGCCTTTGCCGACGACCTGCTGGTGCATTTACAGGCCCCACGAGAATCTCTTCCGTATTTGATGGACGAGTTCCGGAGATTCGGTAGTTTTGCCGGGCTGAGGATTAACGCGGCTAAATCAGTAGCCTTGGATGTCTCGGGGCGGTTGCGGGATAACTGGGGGGAGACTTTTCCCCTGAAATGGTCAGATCATAGGGTTAAATACTTGGGTATTGTCTTGACGAGGTTACCGCAAGACCTCTATCACTTTAATCTTGAAAGTGTCCTCTCTGGGATGCGGCGTCAACTGCGCACCTGGAACCCGCTACCATTATCACTGCTGGGAAGGATAGCAGCAGTTAAAATGGTGATTTTACCTCGTATCTTGTATTGGCTCCAAACTTTGCCGGTGTGGTTGCTGCGACGGGATCTGCTTCGAATGGAACGGGAGATTCAGGGGTTTCTATGGAAGGGGGCCAGAGCGCGGATCCCGATGTCCCGCATGATTGGTAAATGGCGGAGTGGAGGCCTTGGGCTCCCGGATATACGACTCTATGCCCTGGCATGCCAAGCGCGACATGTTGGGGATTGGTTGGGGGGACGGAGGTATACACACCACGAGACTTGGAGGCAGCCTTCGTGGCGCCCTTCTCCCTGGTGGGGGTTCTACACGTGGACAGTGCCCGACTGCCGGAGCGCCTCACACGTAATATTATGTTAACTGCGCTGCGACGTACATGGCGACAAATAAATCGCTTCTGGCAACGCAATTGGCAGGTGTCCAGCTGGCTTCCTATACGCGGCAATGTACACTTTGTGCCCGGTTCTGATTCTAGAGCGTTCCAGATCTGGCATAGACAGGGAATGAGACATATAGGACATGTCGTCGACCTCTCGGGCAAATGCAAGTCGTTTTTGGAATTACAAGAGGAATATCGGCTGCCCCCTACACAATTTTACGCTTACCTTCAGCTTTCTCACTATGTTGCGACGTTGCCTAGGGAAGAATTGGGGGTGGACAGGTCGGCGCAGATTATCGAATTGTTCGACCTAGGGGGGGATACACCCCTGACGATAGCGGGGCTGAAGACTCAGTTAGAATGCTTTGGGGTTCGGCCGGATTACGGGAGAGTTGAGACGGCTTGGGGTAGTGAACTAGGGCGGGAGATACTGCCAGACACGATATGCAAGGCGGTGGGGCGGATAGTGGAGTTGGTAGAGGGAGCGCGATGGAGGGAAATACAGTATAAGGCCCTGACTCGGGTGCATTTCTCGCCGAGACGAGCGCTGCGGAGTCATATCACACAAGATGGGTCATGCCCTAGGTGTTCTCAGCCCTTGGCCACCTTAACCCATATGTGGTGGCAGTGCAGGCGCATCCTCCCCTACTGGTCCCATATTCGCAGATATATTATGAGATTATTGCAGCAAAGGTTCCCCTGGACCGGATCCCTGGTCCTGTTTGACCAACTACATCAAACTATACCCACAGGGAGATGGGCAAGATTACTGGTACGGAAAGCCTGTTTGGTGGGGAAGGGCCCGATACTACATAAGTGGAGAGATGGTGACCCCCCTACGTTCCTGGAGTGGCGCAATAGCTTTCATCAACTGATGCTGATGGAGCGATGGAGGGCTCGGGGCTCAGTGAAACGATGGGCCACCTTTATGTTAATCTGGGACCCATATATACAGAGTTTAGGCCCCCGCTGCCGGAGTGAAGTGGTAAATGTGGGCTACTAACAGCCGGGTGCTTGGGGGAGAGGAGGGGACAGCGAACTCTTAGAAGGGGTACTGTGGTTTGAAGTGGAGCTCGGGATGCGATGCTGGGGGGCGGGGGTGGGGGGGTGGGGGAGGGGATGGGGAAGGGAGGTTGGGATTTTATGAAAACTGGGGGAAAATTATTTAACCATAGACAGTTACAGTTGTATATTGTACGTGGATCTCGACATAACTGTATATTGCCTGCCCTCAGCAGGGATAAGACTCCACTCTGCTGTGGTTTACTGTTTGTACCTGTACTGGATGTTATGTCTCTGATGGTTAATAAATAAACTATTCAAAAAAAAAAAAGAGTGCCTGTAAAGCCTAGACAGAAGAGATACGTACCTCCTCACCAGAGAATAAGACCCGGGCAAGACAAGGAAGAAAGAAATCCTTATGCTCAGCTCTTTAAGAAGGTTAATAAACAGATATCCCTGCAAGAGCGCAGGACAGTTAGAGAGAAGGGAGAGAAGCAGTTACAAAGTCTCCTCCAACACCTAAGAGCACTAGACTCGAGTAAGCCTTATATTCAAGAAGCTCCAGTTAGTGAAGAGGAACCAATGCAAACTGATATCCCATTATCTTATAGTAGTGGCTCTGAAATGGAATGTGGTATCTGCCAAAGAGACTTTTAATGTACAGCTTAAACATATGCAATATTTTAAGGCTGTTATAAAAGTATTTTAGAGATTGGAGTTTAATTGCAGACAGGAAGCTTGTCTGACTGCCAATTCTATTTAATTGCCTAATTCCAAGAGATAGCTTCAGGAAACCTAGATTTCTTCTAGCAGAAGTTTTATACAGAAGAAAGATTAAGCTCATGGAAGAAGCTTCAGTTTTACTTGGAGGCTAGAAGAGAATTACTCATGTAGATGTGGACCAGAGGAAAAAACCACAACTTTGGAAGTTCTTTATTGAATGTCTTATGTGAGAAAAAGTATCGCTGTTAAGAAGAATACAGATGTTTTGGAAAGTGGAATGCACTAAGAGAAGCTGATCTTTGATTTACCTATTATACCCTGAGAAGTATCAGGAAGGCTGTTATACCGGACTTTATCTGTTATGTTTTGATATCCTTTGACCTCTGTTTTGGGGGGAAGAAAACCTGGTGCGAACAATAAACATATTGTTTACCCTTAACCTACTTTGGCTGTGATCACTGGGCTACAACTACACAAGCACATCCAGGGAACAGCGATAACAGAGTAACTTATGCTGTGCCCCCTCTCTTTACTGCCACCATACTGGGGTAGACGAGGGAGGGGTGTCACATTATCCACTGGCGTTAGGTTTAAATGGATCAGCCTTTGTACATGGGTATGCTGGTGGGTACGTGATCTACCCATGAAAGGATGTCTGTTATCATATTTATGGATGTCATGTCTGGGCCTGTATGGGATGATGTGAATGTGGGCAGGTTTAGGAAGGTTCATAGGAGGGGTTAGAGAGTGAATGAGGGGAGTGTGAGTAAGTAAGAACCCTAGTGCACACATCAGTATGTTTAAGGTGAGTGCTAACATTCTTCTAAGATCCATTGTTAGTTAAACAGGAATACTTTTAGGACCAGTGAAACAGTGGAATGCAGTGCAGTAAGTAATATAAATATATAGATTATAGAGCACAATGTAAACAGTGTGGTACCGCTAGCAAAGGGCTTCCTATTTGAAAATTAGCATAGCTTGTTAATATCCATATACTATAAAGTACAATATAGATTATAAAGGAATGGTATGGGACACAGTAGGTAGTAGAGTATACAGCACAATGTCAAAAGTGTTGTACGGATAGTAAAGAGCTAACTGTTTGAGTTACCATCATCTGAATTAATTAAAACTGACTTGCCATAGCCTGTTAGGAGTTATTTATTTTTATTTATTTATAGACTCTTATATACCGCACTATTAGGCATCAGCGCGGTTCACAAAAAACAGTGAGATACACAATTCAACAGTACTTTGTGTTTACAGAAAACAGGAGAATATAACTCGGATAACAGGGTATATAATTAATAAACATAGTCATAATATCATCATGGCTTCAGTTTTGTGTGTATGTGGTCTGTGGGGTATCTGTATTGTATGTGTATGAGTGGAAGGTCTGTGGGTTGGTTGAGATGTCTTTATTGTTTATTGGATAAGATAAAAGGAAGAGGTAGTGTTTCAAAGCTTTGCGAAACTGCAAAAGGTCTGGTATTGCTCGGATGTTTTGAGGGAGGCTATTCCAACACCTTGGTGCACAGAATAAAAAGGCCCTGTCTGAAGTAGTTTTGGTACACTGTGATATTGATTTAGGGACTAACAGAGTATTGAGTGTTACTGACCTTCTGTCTCTATGTTATGTTGCCATATTGCCATGTTCTACGTCAACAAGCAGGGAGGAATAGGTTCTTGCCTTCTATGCAACAAGATAACCCGTCTTTGGGATTTTGCGATATCCCATCACATTCATCTCTAAGCTGCTTATCTCCCAGGAGAGGAGAATCTGTTAGCCAACAGGCTCAGCAGAGTACTTCATCTGCACGAGTAGATGCTCCATCACCGGGCGACACACCGCTTATTCCACTTATGGGGAATGCCCATAGTCAATCTCTTTGCTTCTCTTGTGAATGCCCAGCTGCCTTGCTTCTGTTCAAGGATACCCTCTCCACACAGTGAAAGCTCGGATGCTTTCCTCATTCACTGGGGGCATTCCCGCCAAGTCCTCTTATTCTGAAGGCACTTTTCAAGTTACAATTGGACAAGGGCAAAATTATTCTAATCGCCCCACTCTGGCTCCATCAACCATGGTTTCCTCTACTTCTTTGTCTGACTTAGAATCAACCTCTCTGATTAGGCTGTGCACCCAACCTGCTCTCGCAGGATCAGGGAACACTGCTTCATCCCAACCTTAAGACTCTGCACTTGATGGCATGGCTGCTGAATGCTTCATCCTCTCCAACCTTGGGCTCCCAGAGGATGTAACTCAGATCTTACTGGTGTCTCGAAAAGACTCTTTGAGACATACCTACACCTTCAAGTGGTGCAGATTTTCCCTCTGGTGTTCCCCCAAAGCTCTCAATCCTTTCACTTGTGCAGTAGAATACCTGCTACGGTACCTTCTGCGTCCTTCTTCCTCTGGACTAAAAACTAATTCTGTTTGAGTCCACTTGAGTACAATTGCAGCCTCTCACCATCCAATTGGGAATCACCCAATCTCTTCCCATTCACTAGTAGCACAATTTATGTGGGGAGCTCCTTTTAATAAAGCCACTAATATACTCCCCTGTTGTAGCATGGGACCTTAACGTTTTCCTCTCAAAACTTTTAAGATCCCCTCCTTTGAGCCCTTGGCTATGGCTCCTCTCAGGTTTCTCACATGGAAAATGGCTTTTCTCATTGCTCTAATCTCGTAGGGTCAGTAAGTTACAAGCTCTGGTGGACTATGCCCCTTACATTCGCTTCCACCATGATAAGGTCATCCTCAGGATGTACTCTAAGTTCCTCCCAAAGGTGGTTACTCCTTTCCACCTTAACCAAATCATATCTCTTGCGACCTTTTTTCCTAGGCCACACACTTCTAAGGCAAAAGCAACCCTACACACTTTGGATTGCAAAAGAGCGCTTGCGTTCTATCTTGTCCAAATTAAGAATCATCGCCAATCCTCCCAATTGTTTGTGTCTTTTGACCCTAGTCACCTGGGTGTCTCGGTCTCCAAAAGAACCATTTCCATCTGGATTGCTGACTGCGTATCTTTCACATATGCTCAAGCTGGTCTCTCCCTCCAGGGACATGTCACGGCACACAATGTCCGAGCCATGGCTGCTATGGTAGCCAACCATTGCTCTGTCTTGCCTTCCAAGATCTGCCAAGCAGCCACGTGGTCTTCGCTACATACCTTTGCTGCCCACCTATTGCCTTAACAAAAACTCTGGTCGAGATGCTCAATTCGGACAAGTTATCTTCAGGAACCTCTTTCAGATTTAGGGCAACTCTGCCCACTATTCATCTTCAACTACCCAAAAGAAAGTGTGCCTAAGGGGCTGAGTCTGACAGATCCCTGCTTTACCCCGTTTGATTCCGGTCTCCTCTCTCCTGCTAGGTAATCATGGGCTAGGGAGTCCCTTATATGAAGACTGCATTCCTGCTTGTTTCTCGAGATAATGTGGTTACTCATCTGTAACAGATGATCTCTGGGAACAGCAGGAATCAATCTTCACAACCCGCCCACCTCCCCTCGGAGTTGTCATCGTACCATTTTCCACTTACTTGTTCTCTTCTGAAAATTTTCTCCACTATATACCTGACTGAGGAGAATTACTGGGATGGCGAGAAGGCAGACATGGCTCCATCGATGCCGATATCACCCATATGTGAATACTGATTCCTGTTGTTCCCAGAGATCACCTGTTACAGGTGAATAACCATGCTTTCCGCACTTGCATGGCTGGTCTGATCCCTCCCTCCTCTGACATATGCTTGCGTCAGAGGAGGGAGGGACCAGACCAGCCATGTAAGTGCAGAGTTGCAAAGACCCATGTTTGTTTGTTTTTTTAAACTGGAGGTATGCTGCTGCCACCACTGCAAGGGAACAGGAAAAGCAAAAACAGGGCAATGGCAGGCCGAACAGGCAGTGTGGGGGGGAGCTGAGGCTGGCAACTCTAAATGCACCCCTATTTTTTTGTGCTCTGTGAGGCTGCACCACTTGCACAAGCCTAGGTACGGCACTGGTAATGCCCCAACTCCAGGACTGGAGAGTGCGAGTGTGTGCCCATGTGTGTTGTATAAGATTGGGATGTGTATGGGTGTGTGTGTGATGCAGATGTGAGGTGTTTGTGTAGTACAGGGTTGCAGTATGTGTGTGTTTGTGTGTGTGTGGTGCAAAGGTGGCATGTGTGTTTGTGTGCTCACATGTGGTGCAGGTGTGGTGTGTATGGTGTGATGTAATGTGGGGTGTAACGTGTATGTCCATGCACGTATATGTGGTGCAGGTGTGCTTCTTGGCATTTAGACATTCTGGTTCCTTCCCCCTATGCACTCATCTCCTCAGCCTCCTACCTCTTGCACTTTTCCCTCACCTCCCTCCTTGAGCACCTCTCCCACTCTTTTGTTCCCTTCCTAGATTCTGTACAATTGTCCCTCCCTCTTGCACGCTCACCTCCTGCCCTTCAATCCACCCGCAATCAGCTCCTCCCCTCTCCCTCAAATAATTGTCCACTCTTCCTCCTCTAACCTTCCTTTCTCAGCTAGGGACTGTGCTGCATTGCTCTGACTCTCGCTTCCCTGCCAGCAGGCAGCACTTGTCTTTGTTGCAGTCACAGGCGGGGGCAGTTCCTCTAATGGCGGGAGATGGGGTCCTCGCTAGTACCGTAAACGTAGAGCATGTCTGCCTACTTCTCTTTTTAGAGGCAATTTAAGGGGTGCTGGAGTAGTTAAAGGAGGAAGTAGTTTTTGGGAGTAGAGGCAGTTTGAAGGGGTATTTCTTTGTGGGTGGGGCAGTTACAGGGGTAGTTTTGGGGGGCAGAGTCTGTGCAATGGTGGAGCAATTAGGAACTAGATTTTGGGGTGGTGAAGCAGTTGCTGGGGTATTTTTGGGACTAGGGCAGTTTGCTATATAGTGGTGCAGTTATATGGGATAGTTTTTGGGAGGGGCAGTTTGCAGGGTGGTGGGATAGTTATGTGAAGGGATTTTTTGGGGTGAAGCAATTTGTGTAGTTTGGGGGAAAGAGCATTTTTTGGGGGATGGGTTTTTTTGGGGGCAATTTGCAGGATGACAGGGCAGTTTCAGGTGTTTTTGAGGGTGGTGTAGTTTGTAGGGTGGTAAGGGAGATGCAGGGGTTAGGTGCTGGGATAAGGTCAGTTTGCGGGGTCATAATGGAGCTGCAGGGGGACTATATTTTGGGAGTAGAGCATTTTAGGGATTGGTGGCAATTGCAGTAGGTATTTTTTAGGATGAGAGCAGTTGGGGGTTTGGGGAGAATTGAGAACAGAAGAGAGGTAGTTTGAAAGTAGTAATTCACTAACTACTATGTTTCACTGTATGTAAGTTTCTATACTGCAGATGCTAGAACTCCTTCCATAGAAATGCATTGGGCCATTTTTGAGGGGTTTATTTCTCAAGAACCCCTGGTCAGATCTGGCCTATTTTCAAATATGATGTGTCTTTTCACTGATTTTTCCCTCATGCCAAGTTTCAACCCATTCTGTTTAGTTTTTGGAGAGTTACTTTGCCCCCATCCAGACATTTATTGATGCTTGTTGTATAAGTCTTTCCAACTTCTGTTGGGTTGGAAAGAATACAAAACTCTGGTCCCAGTACAGATTCCAGGGGCACTCCACAATTTACTTTTCTCTATTGAGAAAATTGACCTTTTAGCTCCATTCTGTTTTCTATCTTTTAACCATTTACCAGTCTACCAAAAGACATCGCCTGTTAATCCCATGATTTATTTAATTTCCTCAGGTTCATTGTGATTTCCTTTCTGAATCACCAGCATCACTTGATTAACAGGTGGGTATGTTAGAAATGTTTTAAAGGTTTAATTTGTTGTTTTTACAAAATATACGTAGAACACAAAGTAGAAATAGAAATCTATAGGATGCTATTTGCTTGCCACAATACATTGGCTCACATGCTAAATTTTCTTATGCTACACATAATAAAAATATTTTCTCTTGGCCTTGCAAATCTTAGGTTTCCCCCATACACCCCTCCCTTAGCTTCTAGGCTACTGCACATGAGAAATAAAACAATTAGAAGCTCAAGGACAGAAGGAACACTGTGTGAAACATGTTGATAAAAAATTTGCTAGGTGTGGAGAAAGGGAAGAAAGAAACTTAAAACATGAAAATTAAGACCATGGGCACTAAGGGAGGGGGTGATTTCTGAGAACTCAAGAGACCGGTAATACAACCATAAAAGGAATAAGGTAAATAAGGGAAGAGGGGTAAAAGGGGCAGGAGTTAGGAGAAGTAAACAGAGGCGGAGATTCACATGACTTGAATAAAGATTACTAATAGGTAGGAGATTAGAAATACCTGCACCAATAGAATAACAGGGGAGGAATTTGTAGAGAAATTAATGTAATAAATATGGAACTGTTTGTATGACAAGTGTGCTCACTTATCAAACAATTGTGATATTTGGTCACACATCTTGCAAGATTGAACAATAAATAAATAAATAAATATCAAAATCTTAATTAACTGAAAAAAACCAACTTCAGAATCTAATATTTTGTCGGACCATTTGCCATGAGAGGAAACCTCTCCTGTAGCAAACACTCCTTTTATTATTTATTATGAGCCTAACACACAGCTCAAAACTATTAGAAATAATAGTTAAAAAAACGAGGGGAATCGCACAGTGCAACCCTCTCTCCCTCCCCCCCCCCACCCGGTATACCTTATCCGACAGATGAAGTAATGAAGACCCGTTTGTTAAGAGCCTCAATCCAGGAAGCAGCATGTTATTGTGAAGTAGGCTAAACTCTCCTCCAAAATCTTTTTTTGAATGAGCGCCGCTTCCATCCCACAGGTTCGGGCAAGCTAAACAGTCATTGCCTATAAGCTTCTTCGAGTAAACCACACTGTTAAATCAGACCGCAACATAGCGCCATGTTTCAAACCACTGCTCCATTCATGGCTCTTCTTCAGGCAAATCAGAAACTGCTGTAATTGATACTGATTTGCCAATGAAGGGAAACTAATTTACGATGTCAAACAGTCAAAAGTCAGCCAATCAAAAGTTGAAAACATAATCTGATCAGTGTGAATTACAGCAGATTCCACCAATCAATTTCAAGGTTAAGGCCAAGAGGCATAACTGTTTATAATTTAAAGATCCATTGTTGTTCCAAATATTGTAAACGAACCAGTCTATCATCCCCCCATACTTCATTGCTTCATCTGTTGGATAAGGTATACCGGGAGGGTTGTGATGTGGATTCCCCTCAGTTTTTTACTATTATTTCTAATAGTTTTGAGCTGTGAGTTAGGTTCATAATAAAGAATAAAAGGAGTGTTTGCTACAGGAGAGGTTTCCTCCCATGGCAAATGGTCCGACAAAAAATTAGATTCTGAAGTTTTTTTTCAGTTAATTAAGATTTTGACGCCTATGATAGGGGTTTTGAACAAATGTTAAAGGAGTTTTATTTGATTGTTTGGATCAATTTTATACTGACTCCTGGCTATCAAGGCCCTGGGTTTCTTGGCAAGGTGCAACTGGAAATATTTTGCTAGGTCTTTTCTGTACAGTAAATCTATAGCACCTGGTATTCCAAAGTGGCCACCCATCCAAGTAATAGCCAAACCCAGCCCTGCTTAGCTTCTGAGATCAGCTAAGATCAGGCTCATTCAGGGCAGCAAAGTAATCCCTGTGCTTTCAGTGCATTTAAGGAGGTAAAGAAACAAGTCCAGATGTGGTATTAGGAAAGACAAATCTTTATTATGCGTGTAACAGGGACTACCCAACACAGGCCGTGTTTCGTTGCCTTCATCAGCGGTAATATATCTGGCACACTAAAATCATAAATACATAAATATCAATAAAAACATATCTTAAAACATCATTATAAAAAACAATAATGCGATAGAATGACAATATAAAATAAGAAACAATACCAAAATAAATAATGAAAAAATAAACTAATAAAACAACAATTACACAGGTACACTAAAAAAATTTTTTTTAAACTGCCTCTAATGTTTCGATTGATTTTTTTTTTTTCAAAACTTTATTTTAAACACCAGTAATAAGTAAATACAACAAATAACAATCAATCTCCGCGTGGGGAGGGACTCTTATCCCCACGTCAGAGAACCAGAATTAGATACCGGTGTTACATTTTGTTTGTTAAAATTAAACACAACTAAGAAAACCCCCCCTCCCCCCTCCCAGAAAGACATGGTCCATTCCCAACAGAGTCACACCCTTACAACACAATATCTGAGCTTACCACCCCTCCATCATCACATAGGCACAGTGGTCTCGGCTGCTGCCCATTGCAACACCTCATTACGGCTACGCGGGCTTAATTTTTGAATGTATGGATCCCACAGCATTTGAAAGGTTGACCAGCGACGAGGGCTACCCCGGGCACTCCTACACTCCGCAAGCATCAATTGGTGGAAAGTATTCCTCCATTCCCAAAAAGTAGGCGGACAGCTCTCCCGCCATCGGCGAAGTATAGGCCCCTTCGCCACCAAGCAGGCCTTACGCAGTAGCAGCCGTCCCCATCTACTCTTAGGACATGTGCGGCCCAAGCAGTCTAAGGTGACAAAGAGGACATCCCATCGCACCGCTTGCCCCAACAACCCCTGCATGTAGGAGGAGATTCTGGCCCAATATGGACGAATATGTCGGCAGCTCCACCACACATGTAGCAAGGTCGCCATGGGGGCAGAGCACCTCGGGCAGCTTCCATCCGTCGCCAAATGACATCGGAAGGCCCTCCGCGGGGAAAAGTGTACCCGAGTCAAGGATTTAAACTGGATTTCCCTCCAACGCACCCCCTCCGCAAGAGTGGCCACCCGTCGGAGACCCCGAAGAACAGTGCCCGGGGGAATCTCGCATTCCAGTTCCCTGGCCCACGCTAATTCCACCGACCGATAGTCTGGCGAAGATCTGTACTTATCCAATCGAGCCCGCAAGACTCGGATAGAGGGAGGAGTATCCGCTCCCAAATCAAAAAATTCCAGGATCTGTGCCGACCGGATCACCTGGAGTTCCGCTGCCGGCAGGGACGACACATAGTGTGAGAGCTGTATATAGGAAAAGATGTGGTTCGGATCTAAAGCATATTCCGCCCTTAATACTGAGAAAGATTTACACAGACCGGTAGAGTCCACAACATGCCCGACATTACAAATTCCTTTTGCTGCCCAGCGCCGTAGGACTACAGTATCCGTTCCCGGGGCAAAGCTTACATTACCCTGAAACGGGAGCCAGCTCGAAGCCTTCCAACTTTGTTTCCAAAACACATTTAGCTGCCGCCAAGCGCGCCGAACAGCTCCCAAAAACACGCTATCCGTAATATATGCCGGGAGCACCCGGTTCTCCTGGTGTAAAAGGGCCAGCAATGAATGCAGGGCGACAAAGGCCTCCTCCAACGTCCGGGGAGTAAACACCTCGGTGCCCCCCAACCAGTCCCCCAGGTGTCGTGCCTGGCAAGCCAGAGCGTACGCCCCCAAATCTGGAAGTCCCATACCGCCTTGACGCCAGCCCCCCAACAGTCTTCGATACGCGATACGAGCTCTCGCCCCCTGCCATAGAAATTTCCTAATCACCCCCTCGATCCAAAGAAGGTCTCGACGCAAGACCCACACCGGAAGGGTTTGCAGCCAATACAGAATCCTGGGGAGAACGACCATCTTAATCGCAGCTATACGCCCAGAAAGAGACAGTGGAAGTGGTCCCCAGGTTTGCAATTGAGCCCGTAGTTGAGTCATCACCCGGTTCAGATTAGTCCGGTAAAGTTGCGCCGGTCGGGGGGTTAGAAGGATCCCCAAGTACATAAAATAATCGGTGGCCCATCGAAGGGGAAAGGCACCCTGCCACCGCGACCGCAGTTGGCCCGAGACATCCAACGCCTCCGATTTGTCCCTATTGATGCAGAAGCCCGCGAATCTCCCAAAGGTCTGAAATTCCTCTAGTAGCGCCGGCAACGATGTTTGGGGGTACAGTAAATGGACCAAAAGGTCATCTGCAAAGGCGGAGACTTTAAATCCCCGTCTCCCGATAACATTACCCCGTATTTCGCGAGATCGTTCCACCTTGCGAATCAGAGGGTCCAGAGACAAGGCGAATAGCAGTGGGGAGAGGGGGCATCCCTGTCGGGTCCCTCTACGAAGCGGGAAGACCTCCGAGAGCAGCCCATTACATGAAATCGCCGCCGTCGGGTCTGCATATAAACCCCGCACCGCTTTGCAGAATGAGTCACCCATGCCATAGCGCGGAAACAAATAATGTAAATATTGCCAACTGACCCTATCAAAGGCTTTTTCCGCATCAAAGCTTATCAGCAGAGAATCCTGGCCTCGTCGTTGCACCCCTTCCAATGAGGCAACAATTTTCCGTAAGTTACGCACGGCATAGCGGGACTTCACAAAGCCGACCTGTGACTCATGAACCAGTTGGCCAAGAACACCTGCCAAACGTTCCGCCAATACCTTGGCCAGCAGTTTGAGATCAAAATTAAGAAGTGAAATGGGGCGATAGGAAGCTGCGCGGAGCAGGTCCTTCCCTGGCTTTGGAATAAGTATGATGTGAGCCTGATTGCTACTCCATCGAAAGAAACCCTGCTCGGTTCTACGAATATACACCTCCCGAAGTGTCGGGGAGATCAACTCGTTCAAAATCTTGTAGAATTCCGCACCCAGCCCGTCTGGGCCCAGGGACTTGTAACAACACGCGTTAGATATAACAGTCTGCACCTCTTGCAGGGTAACCGGTTGGTCAAGGTGCTCTCTTTGCGCTTCCGTTAGCTGAGGGAGATCCAAATCTGCAAGATAATCCCCCATCTGTATCGGGGAGTCGGGCTCCGCCGCATAAAGCTTTTGAAAAAAGGAACGGAAAGCTGCAGCGATCTGCGGACTATGTTGGTGGAGCACCCCCTGATCGTCTCTTAGCGCTGGGATTAACCTTGAGCCTCGGGGCCCACGCAAGCAACGGGCCAGCAATTTCCCCGGCTTATCCCC
Source organism: Ichthyophis bannanicus (assembly GCA_033557465.1). Lineage (NCBI taxonomy): Eukaryota > Metazoa > Chordata > Amphibia > Gymnophiona > Ichthyophiidae > Ichthyophis > Ichthyophis bannanicus. Next base: position 844,022,573 of record CM066031.1, read on the forward strand.
TTGTCTGTACAGCTGGTACCGATAATATTGTATCGATTTTTTTGCCCGCTGGTGCAGAACCTCGTTCAGTGTCGTTTGAGTCTCCCATAGCCGTCTTTTAAGATTGGCATTAGGGTTACTGGCATAAAGCCGGCGTAGCCTTGTCACCTCCCGTTCCAGGTGGATGATGCGCTCCGACATCAATCTCCGTCGTCTTGCCTGGTATCCCAAAATATCGCCGCGCAATACCACTTTGGCAGTCTCCCAGACCAATTCAGGATCGTCCTGATGACTGGTATGATCCTGTTCAAATTCCCACCACCGGCGACGCAGGAAGGAACGAAATTGGGGATCTGTATAAAGCTCCAAGGGGAATCGCCAAACTCGTGGGGCACGGGTCATCCCCCCCACTGGAACTCCAACCAAATTAAGGCATGGTCAGAAATCTCCCCTGGTCCAATCTGTGCATCCCGCACGGCAGCGAATAACCCCCCTGAGACCAACAAATAATCAAGGCGCGCCGACGATCCATGGGCTCGAGTTTGATGGGTGAAATCTTTCTCGGATGAGTGCAATAACCTCCAAGGGTCGACAAGTCCGAGCCGGTCCCGCAGGCTAAGTAACGCCCGCGTAGATCGCCATCGCTCCCGCGAACCCCCATCCAATGACGTATCCAGTGTCACATCCATTACAGCATTAAAGTCACCCCCTAAAATTACGGGCACTTCCGGTAATAGCTCAATGTTAGTAGCCAAACGAGCGTAGAAGCCAGGATCCAATACATTAGGGGAATAGACGTTCCCAAGGATCACCGGCCTCCCCTCGAGGGTCCCGTATGTGAGAACAAATTTCCCAGAAGAATCAGCAACTTCCTTCTCGACCTCAAAGCGCACACATTTGTGAATCAGAATGGCCACCCCCCCTTTCTTACCCTGCACTGGGGATCCATACACCTTCCCCACCCACGCTCTAGCCAGTTTACCATGCTCCACTGTTGTCTGGTGGGTCTCTTGGAGCATAGCTATATCTACTTTCTGCCGAGCGAGGGCCTGCAGCACTTTAGAGCGTTTAATGGGACAGCCCAGACCACAGACATTCCAAGAAATAATCTTCAGTGTATAGCAAACATAAGAAGACCCTGTGCCAACATAAGTACCATTTTTTTTGAAGGAGCCCTCCCAGCCTGGGGCCCCCCCCCGACTCCATCGAAGGCGGTAATGCCCAAAGATAATATCCCAACAGTAGGTATGACCATGTCCCCCCTCACCCCGCTCTCCCTCAACCCTCAACTCTCCCCCCACCCCCCCCCCCCCAAACTCCTCCATATCGTCACCCCTGTGGCTCTCTAACAGCCACTGAGCCATAGCGAGGTAAACTACTCTCGCTAGTCACCTTAATGCGTCCGGTCTCCCGCACCCCCATATGTCACCCTCATAGTAGATGAACGGGACAGCTCCAGCTCCCAAGGGTCCAGGAGGGAATCCGGCTTCCCTCAACAAACAGCCCAGTAGGGCGGAGAGAGTCAGATCGGGGAAGAAGTATGCAGCGGCCCCACCAGTAGACCGACCGTCAGGAGCAAAAGGAAGGAGAAGGGGGGAGCAGCCTAATACTCCTCACCCCCTCCCATCTCGTCCCCCCCCGGAAACACAGCTCCCTATATAGCATCTCTTCCCCAATCCCAATCCACCTCCCCCTTAATGGTTCTCCCTTCGCTTCTCCACCCTGCCACCCTTCGCACCCCCCTTCCCCTAGCCCCATCCCCCCCTTCTCCCTCTCTCTCTCCCCCTCCACTCCTTTTATCCACTCACTCTGCACCCCTCTGGCCCTCTTATCTTCACCTCACCTCTCCCCGCACACCGGCCCTCTTAACCCACTCCCCACCTCCCCCGCCGGCCGGCCGAAGTCCCTCCATTCCTGTAACCGCCCGCCACCCCCCGCAGCCAGCCCCCCCGCTCCTCAACCCCCTCCCTCTTCCCAATCATAATGCTCCCTCCCCTCCTCCTCTCCCAACGAGTAGCCGCCAGCTAAACAACCCTAACCATATAGAGGATCGTCTACAACAGTAAACTCCAACCACAACAATATCCCACAATCAAATTATTTAACCAAACCTATCCCCTCCCTGCTCACACACACACACACTCGAACAGTAATGGTGGTTGCCCCCAACTACAAACAGCAAAGACAAACCATAGCATTATAAAGCAGTTCAGGCCTCGTCCGGGCCCTATGTCAGGGTCTCAGCAGTCAGTCCCCGATATCCTCCGGTATCGGCCCTGGAGTCCCAAGCCACCGCGCAGCCTCTGTAGTATCCAGCAGCAGCTGCGGGAACGTAAACTGTCCCGGCCACATGCAAAAGCCGCCACTCAGTACAGCGCTCCGGCGCGTCCCCGGCAAAAACACATGTATTAGCTATTTAGGTCAGGTAATTTCAGAGTGTGTGGTGGTTCCCGGGTAAGGGTCTCCGCAGCCCGCCGATCCGGGCTCGGTCCAGCCAGCTTTCTCCGCGTCGAGGTCCATCAGGTTTAAGGATGACTCGCAGGCGGGCTGTTACCCTGCACAATGGTTTCCACGAACGAGGCTGCCTCGTCTGCTGCTTCAAAGGTCCGATGGGCTCCCGCATGGTAAATATGCAGCCAGGCCGGATATTGCACCAGGAATTTCACCTTTGCAGCAATCAGTTTCTGACAAAGTGGAGCATATGCTCGCCGACGCAGGCTGAGAGCCACCGAGTAATCCTGTGCTATTCGAAAGGTGAGATTGTCGTGTGTTAAAACTCCACGTTGTCGGGCCGCCCGGAGGATCGCCTCCTTCTGTGGGAAATGGAGAAATTTTGCCAGCACCACTCTAGGCCTGCGCTCTTGGGTCTGCCTGCTCCCCACCCGATGGATTCGTTCTAAGATCAGGTCCCCGCCGTCGAGTAGTCCCTCGAAGAGCTGTGGGAACAGGGTTTCTACATATTGTTTCAGGTGCTTATCCGCCACCGTCTCTGGGATGCCCATTATTCTGAGGTTATTGCGGCGGGAGCGATTTTCTAAATCGTTGATTTTCGCTGTTTGCAGCTGTACCTGGGCCCTCAGTGAAGCCAGCTCATGGGTAACTGTCTCAATGGAATCCTCCGCCTTCCCAATTCGCTCCTCTGCCTCCTCCAGGCGATTTCCCAGGGCTCCCACCGAGCTTTGCAAAACATCCATCTTCTCATGTAGGGCCGCAAATTGGGAAGAAAGTGCCTCCGACACCGCTGAGGAAACCTCCTCCAGAAAGGCCGGCGAAGATGGTGAACGCGGCATCGTGCTTCCCTCTGCCATTTTGGCCGAAGAGGCCGCCCGCTCTCGCTCTCTTCGAACGGTTTTTGTGGACGATGCCATGCCTAGGAAGGCTCCCCCGTCTCCGATCCAGACCCACCGATAGTAGGGGGTGAGAAAAAGTATTTGGCCCCTGTGAGCTTTCGCTAATAAATCACTTTAGATTGCCGGTTTGGGGCAAGGGAGACCGGAGCACAGCTAGAACACGTCTGCTGTCCTCACCGCATCACGTGACTCCATCGTTTCGATTGATTTTTACGTTTTTTGGTGCGCTGAATCCAAATCTGGTAACCAATTTGCTCCATCACATACAGATTTTTTGCTACATTGGGTTAGAAGTTTGAGGTGAACGTTTCAGATTGAGTGTGATCGAGATAAATGTTTCTTGGATGAATTCTTTATACTAATTGTTTAGTAGTTATTCAAATAAGAATAAAGAAAATTGTAACAAGGCAGCACATAAGAATAGAGTAATGTCAACAAAACACACTGTGATGGTAGCAAAATTGTCTGCACTTAAAACAGCCACATACATGTGCACAAACATTGAGCATATAAGAGCGAGGTTAGACACAAAGCAAAGCAAAGAAATGTGCAAAAAAATGTTGTACAGGTATGTATGTAAGAATAGAAAATGCAAACCGTACCATTGCAATACATGAAGACAAACACCCGATGGTGTGAAAATAAAATTCTAATAAATGAGATCCGACACTGTGGTAATAACTAGCAAATTTTTATTTCAAAGTTTAGTAAAAACACGATATTTGTCAACACAGTTTAGATTTTAAAGTCATTCTTGGGTCAATCAATCTCCTGGTGGGCCCGTTTCTTCTTCCCCCGAATGCTTCTCTTGGTGCGCTGCTTGGCGTATTTTTCATCTGGGGTTTCCCGCAGCAGCAACCAGCAGAAATCAGCCATCATAGTGGTGTTCCATCTTCCTTGGTACCTTCTCTCTGCGTCCTTGATGTCCTGGTGAAACCTTTCACCTTGTTCTTCACTGTACGCCCCCAGGTTTTCGGGAAAGTAGTTCACATGGGAGTGCAAGAAATGGACTTTCAGGCTCATGTTACAGCCTTGTTCTTTGAAGGCATTGAGCATCCTGACAACAATATCCTTATAGTTCTCATCCCGCCTGTTCCCCAAGAATTTGAGAACAACATCCTTGAAGGAATCCCAGGCTTCTTTTTCCTTCTCAGACATCGTTTCAGCGAATGCTCCATCTGAAATGAGTTTCCTTATATCAGGGCCAACAAACACTCCTTCCTTTAGCTTTGCTTCAGAAAGTCGGGGGAACTTTGAGCAAAGGTACCGAAAGCACTCACCATCTTTTGGAAGGGACTTGATGAATTGCTTAATGAGACCCAACTTAATGTGGAGAGGTGGTAATAGAATTTTATCACGAGGTACCAAGCTCTCATGAAGAACATTTTTCTCACCGGGTCTCAAATACTCCCGAATTGGCCAGTCTTTTTTCCCCCAGTGTAGGTCGCGGGCCCGGCTATCCCACAAGCAAAGGAAGCAGGGATATTTGGTGAAACCGGATTGCTGCCCTAATAGCATGGATAGAATTTTAAAGTCTCCACAAATCATCCACTTATGCTCATCATAACGAATCTTCTGAAGAATCAGGGCCAAATTCTCGTATTTTTCTTGGAGAATAACAGAGTGAGCAATAGGAACTGAAGCGAATGTGTTGCCATTATGAAGAAGAACACCTTTTATGCTGTCTTTTGACGAATCAATGAACAGCCGCCATTCAGCAGGATCATACTTGAGTTTAAACTTTTCCATCACTCCGTATATATCGTTGCAAAATACCAAATCTTCCTCTTTGCTGAAATACTTCAAAAATTGTGTCTCGCGGTTGCGGTACCAATAAAAAGTTGTTCCTGGTGACAATAGATTTTTCTGTTTAAGCCGAGAACCTAGCAGTTGGGCAGCATCTTTTGGGAGTCCTAAATCCCAGACTAAATCATTCAATTCAGCTTGAGAGAAAAGTTCAGGTTTCGGATCTGGTTCAGTTTCAAAATCGGAAGTACTGGACTCATCGGGAAAAGCCATCTGATGAGTCTCATCATGATCAGAACCGTCCACACAAATATGATCCAAAGATTTTGGTGGTTCAGACAAAGGTACTTCGTTGCTATGAGGCATAGGCCTAATTGCTGAGGGAAGGTTGGGGTAACTTATTACGTTCTTATTTTTTAAGTTGTATCCCTTCACAATGCAAGAGCAAAAATAGCAGTCACTGCTGTGGTCTCTTTGTTCACGCCACATCATAGGTATTCCGAAACAAAATGCTTGTTTTTTACCTTTCATCCATAAGCGTAGATCTTCCTCACATGTCTTGCACACTTTGTGAGGAGCCCACGGTTTGTCTTGATCGCCTAACTTCAAACCGAAATAGGCGAAATATACTTTTTTAATAAATGCAGAAATGTTCCTCTGCCGCTTTTTCATGGTATATTCCCCACAAATAAAACAAAAACTGTCCGGAGAGTTGACGCAACCTCTGGCTCTGTGAGCCATCACAAATATACAGCACTGCAAACTACAACTGTAGTGAACCACTTCGGAATAAAGCTGGATTATGACTGAGCAAACAAAAGGTAATAATGAACTTGCAAGAAACTGAAATTTGACAGGAACGTTCATGTCGCAACCACCGTGTTTGAGCGAGCGAACGAGGCGAGGCGAACAGGAAAGAACATGCGCCAGCGCGAGTACTGGATTTAGCCCCCCGCCTCCCAATTGTCCTGTTAATGTATAAAATGAATACAAAACACTCTAAAATATCATGAGGGAGTGTTTCTAGTTAGTTAACCATTACAACCTCTATTTTGGGCCAAGAAAATAAACTGCAGTCGGCTAAAAAGAAATTATGTGAACATTCCTTATATGGGTAAGAAATCTAATTTTGCAAGAAAACGTGACGTGATGGAACATTTTGGCTATTTTTCCTGGATTCAGCACCCCAAAATCTATAGGAATCAGTTGCAAACCTGGAGGCAGTTTTTTGGTAGTGTACCTGTGTTATTGATCACCCACGTTGATAAAAATAAAACACCGATCAATAGAAACTAAAAATTGTGTGACAATCATATGTGTTAGCTTAGTAGAAACATCATGAGCATGTTTATAAATAAATAATTAAAAGAACACAATAATTGAAAAGAACAGAATAAAAAAACAGAAAAAAGGGGTATGACATTGTTATAAATCAATGGATAATAAACAATAATAAAAATAACAATTCAAAACATGTAAATCGGTATCTTAATAAGAATCTCGTCTGTAGCGTAACTTCATTGCACAAAAGTGCAAGAGACCACCCAAATAGGGTAAATAAAAGACTAGGTGGAACAATAAAAACATGGTATATAACCTTAGAGAGACCATGGCCAGATAACTATAATCTCTAAATCAATAATATAAATAATAACACAACAGAGCAGGAGCGAACAGAACTGTGGGACATTAAATGTGATGAAAGGAGCTTAATACCCAGAAAAATCATAAAAAGTACTAAATAATAAAAAAATAAATGAAATGGCAAAACATAAAATATGGACCATAAGAGCGTGGCAGAAATTGGCATGAAGGACCCTTATATAAAACCCAAATGGAAAAAACAATTACAATACTCTGAACAAAACAGTAATATGCTGGTCAGAAGCAAAATGAACCTTAAAACATATCAGCTGAAAAGGAAGGAACGATGGCTGTGAAGAATATAATGTATGGTAAAACCTTGGAACCAGATCTATACTAAAAACATTGCGCTGTTAGAGAAAGTAAAGGAGAAATTAGACCTTACCTGCTAATTCTTTCCTTGAGTACTCTCCGGGCCAGTCCAGGTACAGTTGGGCAGTCAATCCCTTCCAGCAGCTGAGGACTGAAAGCTCCAAGTTTTACTGACAGCTCCCATAGCTCCCCCTACTGATAGGAAGCCAGTCACATATTGTCAAAGCAGCAAGCAACTACTGATACTAGCTAAATGAAAACCAAAAAGAACAGTAACCAGTCACATAAAAAACCGCCTGTTAAGAGTCCTGAAGAAAAAACCCCGCTCACTGACTCTGAAAAACCTGATAGGGGCATTCGCGACCCTGGGCAGCTAATTTGTCAAGCTCTTTTTTTTTTCTTGTGTTTTGAAACTACCTAGAGCCCCCCACCGAACAGAAGGACCCCCAATATCCTCGCCCAGGAAAAAGCGACCAGCAGCCGCAACTGCGGACCCCCTAAGCCACCGAAAACTGACAGCTAAACCTCCAAACCACCAACAAAAATATCACTGCTCGCAGAACCGACGGGCGGGACCTGGACTGGCATGGAGAGTACTCAAGGAAAGACAATTAGCAGGTAAGGTCTAATTTCTCCTTCCTCTTCGTCTCTCCGGGCCAGTCCAGGTACAGTTAGGCAGTACCAAAGCAGTACCTAAACTGGGAGGGAACCTGCGAGCCCCGCTACAATGGCCGAAGCACCAACCCTGGCATCCCCCCGGGCCATCACATCCAATGTAGTGCTTCGCGAAAGTATGTAAGGTAGACCAGGACACCGCCCGACAGATATCCGCTGGCGGAGTTAAGGCCAACTCAGCCCAAGACGTAGCTTGAGCCCGCATGGAATGAGCTCGAAGTTCCAGTGGAGGCGACTGGCCCTTTGCCTGATACGCGCCCGCTATAGCCTGCTTCACCCAGTGAGCTATGGAAGCTTTGGAAGCCGCTTTCCCCTTGCGTGGCCCTCCAAACAGGACGAACAACCGATCTGACTTCCGAAACGGGCTTGTCCTCCGCAAATATGCCCGCAACACCCGACCCATATCCAACTTATGGAGAGCCGGGTCCAACGCATCACCTCTCTGAGACCGAAAGGTGTGAAGCGAAACGGACTGATTCATGTGAAAAACCGAGACCACTTTCGGCAAGAACGAAGGCATGGGCCTTAAGACCACCTTCTCATCTGAAAAACGAAGGTACGGTTCCCGACAAGAGAGAGCCTGCAAATCTGACATCCTTCTAGCCGAACACAAGGCCACTATGAAGGCTGTTTTCCAAGACAACTCGCGCAAACCGATGGAGGCACCAGAGGCAAACGGCAGCTCTGTCAAGGCATCCAGCACCAAATTCAAATCCCACGGCGGTACCACGCATCGAAGCGGCGGACGGATGTGCTGGACCGCTTTAAGGAACCTACGCACATCCGGATGACTAGAGAGAGTGTGCCCTCACACCCTCCCTCTAAAACATGCCAGAGCCGCGAGATGTACCTTGAGGGTATTCAGGGCCAGACCCCTCTCCAGCCCGCCCTGAAGAAACGCAAGCACATGCGGTAAATCGGCCGTCGCCGGCCTAACACCTCTGTCGCTCGCCCATGCCTCGAAAATGCGCCAAACGCGAATATACGCTAAAGAAGTCGACCGTCTCCTAGATTTCAGCATCGTCTCGATCACAGCCCCGGAATAACCTCGCCGACGCAATCGCCGCCTTTCAAGAGCCAGGCCGTAAGCAAGAATCGATCCACCCGAGGCAGCAACACTGGCCCCTGACTCAAAAGATTGATCCGCTCGGGTAACCGCCAAGGAGGCTCTGCCAGAAGCCTGATTAGATCGGCATATCAGGGACGCCTGGGCCAATCCGGCGCAATGAGAATTACCTTGCCGCTGTACCTGGAAATCCTGCGAATAACTCTCCCGATCAAGGGCCACGGAGGAGAAACATACAGCAGCTGGTCCCTCGGCCAGGGCTGGGCCAGCCCGTCGAGACCTTCCGACATGTGCTCCCTGCGCCTGCTGAAGAACCGAGATGCCTTGGCATTGGACTGGGTCGCCATGAGATCCATGACTGGCTGGCCCCAGCGAACCGTGAGCTCGTGAAAAAACGCCCAGTTGAGCTCCCATTCGCCAGGATCCAGGCGATGGCGACTGAGATAATCTGCCTGAATGTTGTCCTTCCCAGCCACATGAGCCGCCAAGAGCGCCTCGAGATGCAGTTCCACCCACTGGAGCAAGCACTGACTCTCCTGCAGCAACTGCGGACTGGCTGTGCCTCCCTGCTTGTTGATGTAGGCCACTGTTACCAGGTTGTCGGAAAACACTCGTACCGCACGCAATTCGAGGAGGTTCGCAAAAGCAAGTAGTGCCAAACGTACCGCTCGGAGCTCCAAGCAATTGATGGACCAAGCACTCTCCTCCACCGTCCAGGACCCCTGCGCTACCTGAGCCAGACAGTGAGCCCCCCAACCGGAAAGACTGGCATCCGTCGTGACCAAAACCCACTCCGGATACCGTAGCGGTACCCCTGCCTGAAGGTGCGCCGGAACCTGCCACCACTGCAGACCGACCCAAACATCCCTGGGGCACACCAGTTTCTGAGACATGGGATGAACCTGAGGCGACCACCTGGAGAGTAAAGCCTGCTGCAGAGGATGCATGTGCGCTCCTGCCCACGGCACGAGATCCAACGCCGCGACCATGGACCCCAACAACTGTAAGTATCTCCAAGCTGTCGGGGCCGACAGATGCTTGAAAGCGGTCACTTGCGACACAATTTTGCGCATCCTGTCCAGCGGAAGCCTCACCTCTCCATTCCTTGTGTCGAACCACGCTCCGAAATAAGTTAGACCTTGCACCGGCAGAAAGCGACTCTTTGCCCGGTTGATAACCCAACCTAGGTGCTCTAGAAACTGCACCACTCGTGCCGTCGCCGCCACCGACTCCTCCGGAGACGCGGCACGAATCAGCCAATCGTCCAGGTAGGGATGTACCTGAATCCCCTCTTTGCGCAGAGCCGCCGCTACCACCACCATCACCTTGGTGAATGTACGAGGCGCAGTGGCCAGACCGAACAGTAAGGCCCAAAATTGAAAATGCCCCATGGGGACCGCAAACTGTAGAAACCGCTGATGCTCTGAGCGGATGGGGATGTGCAGATATGCCTCTGTGAGATCTATAGAGGAAAGCCACTCCCCGGGCTGTACTGACCGAATCACGGACCATAAGGTTTCCATCCGAAAATGTGGAACCCGTAAGCACCTGTTCACGTGCTTGAGATCGAGAATAGGCCGAAAGGAGCCCTCTTTCTTGGGGACTACAAAATAAATCGAGTATCGACCTAAACCACACTGGTCGAGAGGCACCGGCACCACCGCATGCAGGAGGAGTAAGCGCTGAAGAGTGCTCGAGACAGCGTCCCGTTTGGACTGTGAAGCACAGGGGGAATGGATGATAGCGGAGTAGTGAACTCCAGCGCATAGCCGTCGCGGATGATCTCTAGAACTCAGAGATCGGAAGTGATGGCGGTCCAGGCGGAGAGAAACCCCTGCAAACGTTCTCCTACGGGAAACTCCACCTGGACCAGCCTCGCTTCATTGCGGCTTCTTAGCGGAGGCGTTCGGGGCGCTAAAGAACCCCCTGCCAAAGCCTCGGGCCCCACGAAAGGAGTGACTCCTGGAAGGAAATCTACCCCTCTGGTAAGGAGCAAAGCGAGACCCCCGGAACCGATGGACCTCTCTGCCCTGCCCTGCCCTCTCGGCATGGAACCCGCCTTGGACCCCCGAGGCCGATCTTCCGGCAGATGACCCCCTTTGGAGTCGCCCAAATCCTTAACAATCTTCTCCAAAGCTTCCCCAAAAAGGAGTTTGCCCTTGTAAGGGAGCTTGCTGAGGCGGGATTTCGACGAGGGATCCGCTGCCCAATTGCGAAGCCAAAGAAACCGCCTAGCCGCAATAACGGAAGCCATAGATTTGGCGTAAATTCTAATCAAGTCATAGAAGGAGTCAGCGAGATACGCTGCCGCAGACTCGAGCTTGGCACTGTCGGGGGACTCCTCCTCCTGCTTCACCGGACTTGGTTCCCCCTGAATCCAGCGGATAGAGGCCCTGGATACATAGGCTCCACAGACGGAAGCCTGTAATGCCAACGCACTAGTGTCAAACGCTTGCTTCAACACAGCCTCCAAACACCTATCCTGCAGATCCTTAAGAGCTGCACCTCCTTCTACAGGAATAGTGGTTTTCTTAGTGACCGCCGACACCAGTGCATCCACCTTAGGCATTTTCAGTAACTCCTTCTCTTCCTGAGGAACAGGGTAGAGGCGCGCAATGGTCCGCCACCACCTCAGGCTAGCCTCCGGGCATTCCCATTCCGACTCAATCATCTGTTTAATCACTCTGTGAACTGGGAAACAACGCTGCTCCGGTTTGAACCCCTGCAGCAAGGGATCCTCCAGAGGCTCTTGAGGGACTGCTGGCAGCGCTATATTCAAGGCTGCAAGAGATTGCCCAATCAGAGCTCCCAACTCCTCTTTCCGAAATACCCGGAACACATGCGGGTCCTCCGCAGGCCCCAGTTCCCCGTTCTCCACATCAAATGCCCAAGACTCCGGCACAGAGTCAGATAAAATTTCCCCTTCTTCAGGAAGGAGGGAAGAAGAAAACTGAGCATCCAAGGGGTCTGAGGCCAAGTCCCTACGTGGACCTTGTGCGGATGTCCCTTCCCCGGGATCAGAGAACAAAGAGTGCTTCAAAACAACAGGCTCCTGTGCCACAGAAGCCTGGCTCTCCATAGGCTGAGCAAGTTTTAAAGTATAGGCCTTATGTAAGGCTAAAATAAATTCAGGGGAAAAAAGAAAAGCCAATGAGCCCTGCACTGCAGGAGAAAGGAGAAAGGCCTGTGTCCTCAGGCACCTGCGATTTCGGGGACTTTGACTTCTTCTTCCCCGAACGCTGCAAAAGCGCGGGAGAAGAAGAAGTCTCTGAGGACAAAATGGCTGACGTTCCCGCCTTTATCGCTGGCCCCTGAGCCTTTTCCTTAGGGAGATCTCCCGAGCCGGAGCCCTCCATAGCACAGAACCACGAAAAAACACGAAAAGGCAAAACCCGAAAGAAAGCCAAATGAGAACCGAACAGACGGAAAAAAAAAACAAAAACAAAACAAACCCACACGAAAGAAGCACGCGGCTACAAGAGTTAAGCCTTCAAACCCCCGCCGGCCCAAACAACCACCAGAAACCGAATTAGCGCACCCGGGACCGGCAGCACGCAGTAGGGAGGCCCGATTCACCACCCCCGATCAAGGCAGAATTGCCCAAGCTCTCACCTACCTGCTGCACCGGCGGCGATGCTCCCGACTCCTGACACATGCTGCTAGCGGGCCGCGGAGACTATGAAGAGCGTCGGGGAGAAGGATACTGGGGCTCCCAGATCCTAATGTCCCCCCCGGTACAGTGGCCGATCAAGTGAAAGCAGGCTCTGCCTTCCGATCAGCACCAAAGAAAAACAGGCTTAGAACGCTGTACCTCATTCTATCTAGAATTACTGATATGCCTTTGATGTTCCCATTATGGGGAGAAAGAAGGGCTCTTCTTGCTGTAGCGCTCTGCTAGAGCCAGTGAGCAAGGCCTTTTGGAATATTTAGGTCCCTTCTATCTAGAAATAATTCCCCCAAAACGCTGCTTAGAGTCCAATTCGTTTCTCCTGGGAGCCTGCCAGAGACACGTCCTATCCAGCTGCTGAAGACTGAAGACTGGCTTCCTATCAGTAGGGGGAGCTATGGGAGCTGTCAGTAAAACTTGGAGCTTTCAGTCCTCAGCTGCTGGAAGGGATTGACTACCCAACTGTACCTGGACTGGCCCGGAGAAACGAACAGGAAGCCATCATTGCACTAAAGGCATCATCTAAACAAAAAATGTATGCAACATTGATTTGTATGAAAAGCATAAAAACTTATATCTGTAATGCAATGATGATAAAGCAGCTTAGGAATGATTAATGCCAAAATAATGTTTGCATGATCTAAAAATCGGAGAACGTGATGTGTACAATCAGTGGTGTTGTGTGGGTTTTTTCCTTTCCCAGCACTTACCCTTGGGACGTCCTCTAATTCTCTGGGCTGAAGAATCACTTTACCTTCTCTGTCCGGAATTCCAGGGGAACAAACACACACACTCGCACATAAATAGTATGTAAGTTTATTCCAACGGTTAAAGGGGCTGTCTGTCTTTTATACATTACCAAGAGCATATACATACGTCATTAACCCATCCCCTGAGGCCCACCACAGTTTGTCAGTAACTTTAAAGATGCTAGTTGTTTTCTGTGTAGAACAATCAATTTGCCTTAGCACAGCACATTCCTTTCCATATATAGGTATATACAGAATCCCTGTTTGGCCTGAGGAGCTTCTCAATCCTGCTATATACTTTAAGCTTTATTTTCTCCTATCAGTCCCCCCTTTGGGCCTGCATAGGCCCACTATAAGAACAGTCAAACAGTCTTCTGAAGGACAGTTAAACAGACATTATTAACTGGAGGTCAGTGGCGGCATGCTTAGGTACATCAGCCACTGTGGAGACCTGACTTGAGACTGAACACAATTTAGGATAGCTATCCAGAGGGTTGCCATTGTGGTAGGCGAAGGCCTGTGATCCATGGTGTCTGAAGTGAGCAGACAGGCCTGAGCAGCTTGACCTGTAACTGAAGCCTGTAGTTAGGCCCAGAGGAATGAAAACCCCCCTGAATGATGACACCATAGAATTGAAACTTAACTTAGTTTAACTGAACATAGCTAAGCAGAAACGAAACTTATAAAAGACAGAAAACAGCTCTAATTGGTACTGATAAGAGAGCACAGCTTCTATGGAATTAATTAACTCTGCAAAAAGCAAGGTTACAGTGCCCTGCTTCCCATATGTTTTAACAAGCTAAGCGACCTTGGAGGAGAGATGTAACAAGTTAGAGACACTGACCATTGTAATTGGGACTAGAAGGGGGGCAACCAGGTGCTGAGCCCAGACCAGAGTCCCGATTGGGTAGCCATATCAGTACCAGGACCAATAGATGGGTGAGAGGGGTACTGGGACCAATGAAAAGTTTGCCTATGCTTAGAATGGACAAGAAAGCTATAAAAGTTGTTGTTTTACTAGAAGCCATTGCTCAGCCATTTTGAATTTGATTATTGCTTGAGCCATGTGCACATTAAACTGGCTTGGATCCTTGAAACGACTCCTGGTTTTATTTATTGCATGCTTATCTGCTGCTACATTTCTTGGTGCATTGGCCGGGAAGTGCGAGTGGTGGATGGTGTTCAAGTGAATAAATCCACGTAATTTGCCTTGAGGTTTGGTCCAGTTGGAACCATGCCAATCCGACGCAGGGGAATTTCCCTGGGCCCACCGATCCTCTTGAATCGGAGGGGGTTCTGCCTGGCCTCGGCAGGCACTGAGTCCAGCTGGCCAACACTTCCGACCCCGGGGGAGTCCAGGATCCAACTCAGAAGCTTGGGAACCAGATCTGGTAAGTATAGTTTTGAAAACCTGTCTAGACAGATGAGTTAGAACTGCAGTTTGAAACTTTGGTATATGCGCAAGGCGAAGCTATATCGTCCTTCTTGTTTGGTAAGACTTAAGTCTTTGTTTGAAAATCCTTGCATGAGTATTCGCGAGGTACAGCTGTTATAGAGAATCATGATTCAGCCTAGTCAGAGCAGACAGGACTGGGTTTTTTGGTATGTCTAGACAGAAATAGAAAGAGCAGTACTGCCATTGGAATTTGGAATTTGTAATCTCGAGATATTGGGAATTGGTAAGAGAGCTTGATCACCTCTCAAGGAAGGGCCGAGTAACCCCGCATGGGAATTCGCCGGGTGAAACCCCCATCCTTTTTGTAATTGGGAAATTGGATAAGACTAGTCAGAATAGATAGAAAGGAATGCATTCTGAGATATGTTGCTAGCATGACTGTGCGAATGAAGTGTGAATGAGAGGTCTGGCAGCACGGACCAAGCGAGAGTGGACTCTGGACTAGCGCAGTTCCTAGCCGGGTGACTGCGTCTAGGTCGCGAAACGGAGGAAGCGTTTGGTGTATTGTCCGTCCTACTGTGTATCTGCTTTTTGTTCTCTGTTGAAACCACAAGTTTCCCTTCTGTTATAAATGTGAGATTATTCTGTTGGGTAATTTGTGACAGTTTACCGGTTAAGAAAATAGTATTAAGAAAGGAAGAAAGAAGACGTAAAACGCTACTTTAAAATCAAGGACTTCTCTCCCTCATTCTGTTTTCCTAGAGCACAGACAGTGTGAAAGCTGACAGGGGGCGTGTCTGAAGGAAAGAATGTACAGTGTCGTCTTTCTAATCCTGTGCAGGCTTAAATCTCAATGCTGTTAGTTTGTGCTTATTTCAGGACAATTGTACCTGTTCTGCTATGGTTATGTAATATATATATCATTTATATATCATTTAATAAGAATGTTTAGTCAGGATTGTGGGTCCCGATAGTTTTTGGGACTTAGCCTGGAAAGGGTTAAGTTCTTATTCGAATGCCGGCATGTCTCTGTGTCTCTGTGTGTGTGTGTGTGTGTGTGAAACTGTGATTATTTCATTTCCAGTGAGCGGAGAGGTGTGGCTCACACAGCTTATTAGGGAATGAGACAGCCGTTCCCGATTGAGCAGTCTCTCTTGCTTGTTTAAAAAAAAGGATTCATTCAATCAAAGTGTGATAGGAGATGAATTTATAATCTGTTGTTTCAAAAACTAACGGCAGATTGCAACCTGAGAATGAATGGTTTAAATTCTGAGTGAATAAGACAATTGTGTTAGGATTTTATCTTTGAAACTCTGTACTAGTTACTAATGAACAAATCAGTTAGCTACACTGACCTTTACAATATTGGCTTTTTTTTTTTTTTTTTTTTTTATTGTGCTTTTGTAGTCATTACAACAACCAAAATGAAAAAAGGAAATCAGTGTACACTTGACAGATAAAATAAAGGTAACATATTAAACAACCAATAAATGGATGACATAAATCAATCAACAAGGGACACTGCTAAGCCCACATTACGGAAGCGAACTATGTCAATTAAATAAGAAAACAAATAAGATAACTTTTAAGAAAACAAGGCCACAAGGCCTACCAAATGGAGGTTATTTCACATTGTAGATTGCACTTCCCTCACCCTGTTCTGCCGGTCTAAGAGAAATTTTTCCAAGTGTGAGACGTCCATGAAGATATAAGAATTACCCTCATAGACAACCACACACTTGCACGGAAAACGCAAGAAAAATGTAGCACCCAATGCCAGGACCCGGGGCTTAAAGGTCAAAAACTGCCGCCGGCGAAGTTGGGTGCTACGTGTGACGTCAGGGAAAACATTAATCAATTGACCACAGAACTTAGTGGCTTTGACTTTAAAAAAAGCCTTAAGAATACGTTGTTTTACAAGCATAGACGAGAAAGTCACCAGTAGTGTGGCCCGTTGAGTAATTGTATCCAGAGAATCCTCCAGGAAAGCGGTTAGGTTAGATATAGATGGAACAATTTCATCAAAAGCCCCTTCTTCAGAGGTAACTTTCCTAGATCTAGAGGGTACATAATACATCTGGGTTATATCCACAGGATCAGAGATAGTTAACACCTCTTTAAAGTATTTATCTAAAAGAATTTTACCAGAGAGAAGAGAAGAAAAGGGAAAATTAAGGAAACGCAGGTTATGCATCCGAGAAGAATTCTCAAGTGCTTCCAACTTTGAATGTAACACTAGGGAATCTTTAATCCCGACCACATTAATAGATTGTAGTGGAAGCACCTGTGATTCTAATTTGCTAACTCTCTGATCCATCACAGTAAATTTCACATCCAACTGCTGAATCGAATCAGCAGTTTCATGAGAAAAAGTAGAGAGAGAATTCACTACAAGAGAAACTTTGGAATCAATAACTTTCAAAGCGCCCCATAGATCTCCCAAGGTTATCTCTGCGTCAGAGGACCGAACAGGAAATTCTGAAACTCCTTCCAGTAATGTTAACTGAACAGGCTTAGGTAATATTACAGGAAAGACATTGGGAGCTGACTACGACGTGAGAGGAGGTGTGGAGCCCTTACCATCTGGGCTGAGAGATTGCTGGGACGGACTGCCTGCTGCCGCTGCCGCTTCCCTGCTCGGATCGGGCAGGCACGCCCGGGGCAGCCTGCAGTACTTGGGGCTTGACGCCCTTTAAAGAGCTGGTCCGAGTTCCCCCCCGTTGGAGCTGACTACGACGTGAGAGGAGGTGTGGAGCCCTTACCATCTGGGCTGAGAGATTGCTGGGACGGACTGCCTGCTGCCGCTGACGCTTCCCTGCTCGGATCGGGCAGGCACGCCCGGGGCAGCCTGCAGCACTTGGGGCTTGACGCCCTTTAAAGAGCTGGTCCGAGTTCCCCCCCGTTGGAGCTGACTACGACGTGAGAGGAGGTGTGGAGCCCTTACCATCTGGGCTGAGAGATTGCTGGGACGGACTGCCTGCTGCCGCTGACGTTTCCCTGCTCGGATCGGGCAGGCACGCCCGGGGCAGCCTGCAGTACTTGGGACTTTCCTCTATAAAAGTGTTTACGCTCCCTCTGTGATCGCGGAGCGTGGTCGCGGGGCGTGTGTTGAAGGGGCGTGTTTAAAGGGGCAGGTTCTGCCCCTTAGACGCCCCTTCGACGTCACTGCGACGTCACTTTAGCTCCGGTATAATGTTTGGGGGTGGCCTGGTCTCTGTCCAGAGGTAGGTTGAAGAATATCCTTTTACAATATTGGCTTTTAAGATAAATTAATCTGTTTTTCTGTATTTGAAAAAAAAGGGAAAGGTGTGCTGTACTTTATGAAAAATATCCGGAATGTCTTTTGAATATTTGCTTTCTGAACTAAAAAAAAATAATAATTTCTTTTGCAGAGACATGCTGATTACGGCTGGCAGCTAGTTGCTATTTTAAGAACTGTATCTAAATTGTATGTTTGTGCTCAATTTAAGCTTATGTTTACGGTAATAAGGTTTTTTTAATAAGTGTCCTTTCAAGTATGATCAAGAATTTCAGTAAGGGATTTACTGAAGACTATGAAATGTCTCTGTCCCAATCAGGAATGCTATGTGAAATCCTGCTAGTATTTTGCCCCAGAATCTCTAGATATCCTGTCTCGTCACTCTCTCCCTGTAAGTAGTTCTGTTCAGAGTGCTTAAGGGGGGGATGGAGCCCAGTCCACCGATGATGTCACCCCCCCGGTGGGCGTGAACTAATGTGCCCACAGCAGAGAAGTAGATCATTTAAAAAAAAAAAAAAACCTCCTGGATAGAGCGTTGCTAGGAGAAACAAAACCCAGGAGGGGGGGGGGGGGGAAAACCACCCTGTAGATTCCCTAGTTTGCCAGCCACCTCCGCAGGAGGGGGATGTGCACCCCTCTGAACCAGAAATGAAAGTCAGCTGACCAGACTTGTTTAGAACTGAAAAAAACTGCATTATACACTGAGAAGCCTTAGGATTTGATTGAACTAATGAACAGTATAATGCAGACCAGTAGCCCAGGAGAAGTTGTGTTTTTGTCAGTCAGTCCCAGAGAGATACAAAACAGAAATGAAACTGGATGGATTTGCGGGCATGATAGTTACTGCAAAAGTTGATCAGAAAAGTATGTGGATTGTTGAAGAAGGACAGAGAATGTAAGAATTGTAAGATGGAAAAAGAGAACAGATCTTTTTGCTGATACTTAATTGACTGATGTGGAGGAGGTATTCCTAATCGAAGGAGCAGCGGACGTGAAAACTGGGTGTGAGTGCGCCCATTATAGAAAAAGAAGGACATTAGAGAAGTGAATGCCCGTATCTTGACTCCTCCCCAGGAGGGGAGGAGGGAGTACTTGATTGCAAAGTCATAAAACAATAAACCAAGCACAGTGTTTCAGCATGAGAGTGAAGTAGCTATAGCGTGAGTGAGTGGCAGCCGAAGAGGGCTACAGCATGGATGAAGACTAGGCCAGACCGGACTCTCCAGTTTCCCTGGGTCCCCAGGAGTCAGTCTGAAAAATAGGGGACCAATATATGGACTTTTATGGGGGATACAGGAGCAGAATACTAAAGCCAGTAGCCCCTGTGTTTTTCTAGATGCATCACCATTATCAGAGCTACTGGGGCTAAGTCCGCAAAGCCTTTTTTGCAGAACCGCATGTGTGAACTAAAAAAATAATAATAATAATAATAATGCACCAGTTCCTGTATATGCCTGAATGCCCTATTCCATTTTTGGGCCGAGACCTGCTTGCAAAGCTTCAAGCACAGATATCCTTTGTTGAAGGGGAAAAAAATGAAACTCAAAATCTGCTGGCCTGATGGTGTTAACTGTCCCCCAAGAAGAAGAATGGCGGTTCTATTCACCTGCATCCAAAGCAACAAGCTGTACACTTACCAACCTCATAGCCCCACCTGGAGGATGGGCAGAAGATAATCCACCTGGCCTAGCGAAGAACATAGCCCCTGCCATTGTCACCCTCAAGCCAGTCAAGAAGCCTGGGACAGGTGATTACCGCCCAGTGCAGGATCTAAGAAGAATGAATGATGCAGCTGAAACTATACAACCAGTGGTACCAAAATCCTTATATTCTCTTGGAACTGATCTCTGCTGAAGATATATATTTTACCATTCTGGACTTAAAAAGATGCCTTTTTCTGTATACGCTTAGCCCAAGACCCCACTACAAGGAGGTAGGGCCAACTCATCTGGACAAGATTACCTCAAGAATTCAAGAACTCGCCTAACTCAGCAAAAGATTTGACAAGTTATCCAGAAACTCCAGAAAAAAAAAAAAAAAAATTCTACTTCAATATGTGGACAACTTGCTTATAGCCACCAACTCAGAAAGTGAATGTCCACAAGCCACCAGTGAACTCTTGCACCTTTTTAATGAGGCTGGATACAAAGTCTCAAGAGCCAAAGCATAATTATGTCAAACAAGTTAAATACCTAGGATTCCAGTTGTCCAGCGGAATTCGATGCCTGGAACCCTTACCAGAACGCAAAGCAGCTGTATGCAGTATTCCTACTCCAACCACCAGGAGGCAAGTGAGAGCCTTCTTGGGTGCCACAGGGTACTGTTGTATATGGATCCCCAATTTCGCGCTGCTAGCAAAACCATTGTATCACATTGTATCAAGCTACCAAAGGAATGAAAAAGTCTCCATTGGAATGGGGACTTGAATAGGAATGCAGTCTTTTGATCTTTGAAAACCGCTCTGATGTTATCACCAGCTCTGGGTCTACCAGATGTCCAGAAAACCTTACAGTCTCTATGTTCATGAGTCGCAAGGAAATGTTCTAGGAGTGTTGACTCAATCTCTTGGACCTTATTTGAGAAGCTGTTACAGCTACAGCCTTCCTAGTAAGCAAAAACTAAAAGAAAAATCCCTTAGAGACAGAATCTTCAAGTTACTGTACCACACTCTGTTCTAACCAATATGAAATACAAAGGAAATTACTAGCTAACAAATCTATGAATGTTGAAGTATTAGAGTATGTTGTGTGAAAACCCCAGATACAACTGAAGGGTCAGTCAAGCTTTCAATCCTGCTATGTTGTTATCAGTTGGTCTTGACCCCCTGATCATGACTGTTTAGAAATTATGGACACTGTATTCTCAAGCCGCCTGGATTTGACTGATGTCCCTCTGGAGAACCCTGAACAGACTTTCTTTGTGGCTGAAGGCAGTTTCATCATCAATGGACATTGTTGTGCTAGATATGCAGTGGTGACCCCTGATTTGGTAGTTGAGTCCTCAGCCCTGGCCCCAGAAACGTCACCACAGAAAGCTGAACTGATAGCCCTCACTAGAGCACTAACAATAGGAAAAGAGCCCTGTCTAAATGTGTACCCAGATTTCAAGTATGCCCTTACAACCTTGCATGCACATGGGACCCTGTACAAAGAATGAGGGTGGATAACCTTAGGAAGCAAGTCCATTAAGTATAGCCCCAAGATATTGATATTAACAGATACATACTGCCTATAGATCTCAGAATTTAGGAAAAGTAGAATGTATGAATAGAACCCTGAAATCTCAGTTGTCCAAACTTTGCCAAGAGGTTTACCTGAAGTGGCCAGGTTCTTCCCTTAGCCCTTCTTAGGATATACTTAGCCCCTGCTAAGTCTTTAGGAGTTTCCCTTTTTTGAGATTCTGTATGGGCAACCCCTGCCTATTGTATAGGAAATAAAAGGAGATATGAGACAGATAGGATCTGAAATTATTAGACATGAACTATTGGTTTTAAGTTCTGTTTTGCAGGAGTCTTCATACCTGAGTACAAAATCGATTACCCATCAATTTGCCTGCACCCCTGCATCCTTTCAAGCCTGGAGTCTCGGTGTGGATCAAAGAGTGGAGAAAGATACTGTTAGCCCTGCATTGGAGGGGACCCTATGTCGTCATCCTGTCAACTCCAACTGCAGTAAAAGTCGCAGAATTTGAACCTTGGATCCATCATAATCAAGTGAAGCCAGCAGTTGCTCTTGAACCTGATCACTGGACTACTGTACAGCATCCTGAGACTCCATTGCACCTCACCCTACGACAACAACCACGGACCTAAGACTTATTGGTCCCTCAGAAACTGCACTATTTCAAGACTGTTTGTTTATCTGAAAGTAAGCTTCGCATTTGAAAAAAAAACTGCAATCATCAGAAAGAGACTGTGTTGTGTTGTGTTAAGAAATTGAATCTTCTAAGAGACTGTGTTTAAATACTCTGGAAAGACTGTTTTGATCTTCTAAAGAGTGAACTGCTCTAAAGAAGCAATAATAGCCTAAGAGACTATACTATGATATTTTAAGAAATTGAGACATCCCAGAAGACAGTGATACTTTGGAATCTACAGCCCTACTCCTGCCAAAAAGCTGGTAGGTCTACGTACGGCAGAAGCTTGAGGATCTACAATCAACCCTACATCTGTTATCTGTTGTGGAAGTCGACAGTTCCACCAATTTTCCAGAGACTATGCCCATTATGAATTATTTTTATTGCTTTATTCTGGCAACAGTTTTGGAGTGCTTTGAAATGACTTTTGCCTTATCTCCCTGGGCAGCCTGTATAAGTACAACATGAACTGGACCGAAGGTCACTCAGACCTTGTTTTATCATTCTTCCTATACTTGCATTGGCATACTCTCCAATCCAAAAGTTGTTCTAGATCTTGACTTTCTACAAGGCTATGCAAGCCACCGTTGCAATTCCTCATACCACCACCAGAACTTGTTTCTTGAACTTGCTGGAGCAATAGCATCTAGTCTCCACACTTCTGACTGTTTCTATTGTGGAGGAACAACAATGGGAGATCAGTGGCCCTGGGAGACGCAAGAACTGAACTATTCTATCCTATACAATCAGACTGATTTACATAATACTACTAGTGAGTGGGTATTGGCCCACCCCATTGTTGACAGTTTGTGTTTTGTTTGGACTGGACCACAATCTACTACGAAGGATGGACAGCTGGTCTGTCTAAATCAGAAGCTTTATGACAGCACAACAAAGATGCAACTGAACCTTCTAATCCTTTAGTTCTTTTTCCCACTCTTGCCAAACTATGGACTTTGACTATCTGCCTGTTGCTCCCTTGTTTCTTGCCACTTTGCTTGCGAATGATAACTTCAGTTATTAATAACACTGTAGAGCATAAGGCAGCTACAAAGATACTAGCTATGTGAACTTACTACCCTATACCACAGAGTGATACCTTTACCTAGTATTATGTGATTTGATTCTCACACCTTATTAACATGCGGGTGAAAATAATCAAAGGGGGGAATGTGGTAGGCGAAGGCCTGTGATCCATGGTGTCTGAAGTGAGCAGACAGGCCTGAGCAGCTTGACCTGTAACTGAAGCCTGTAGTTAGGCCCAGAGGAATGAAAACCCCCCTGAATGATGACACCATAGAAATGAAACTTAACTTAGTTTAACTGAACATAGCTAAGCAGAAACGAAACTTATAAAAGACAGAAAACAGCTCTAATTGGTACTGATAAGAGAGCACAGCTTCTATGGAATTAATTAACTCTGCAAAAAGCAAGGTTACAGTGCCCTGCTTCCCATATGTTTTAACAAGCTAAGCGACCTTGGAGGAGAGATGTAACAAGTTAGAGACACTGACCATTGTAATTGGGACTAGAAGGGGGGCAACCAGGTGCTGAGCCCAGACCAGAGTCCCGATTGGGTAGCCATATCAGTACCGGGACCAATAGATGGGTGAGAGGGGTACTGGGACCAATGAAAAGTTTGCCTATGCTTAGAATGGACAAGAAAGCTATAAAAGTTGTTGTTTTACTAGAAGCCATTGCTCAGCCATTTTGAATTTGATTATTGCTTGAGCCATGTGCACATTAAACTGGCTTGGATCCTTGAAACGACTCCTGGTTTTATTTATTGCATGCTTATCTGCTGCTACACCATGAGTCGGCTCCGACTCGATGGCACTTAACAACAACCACCCTCTGGAATAATCTCCCATCCCTCTGGTTGGACTTGGAATCCTCATTTTTGAAATTCAAAACTTAGCTCGACTCATCTATTTTGCATAACTTTCAATCTCGTACTCAACTCGTTCTGATTGCTTAGTAGGCTCCCACCTGTGTTCTCCTTCTCCCCACCTCTTTTCTACTGCTCCCTAAGGTTGCATCTTGAGTCTTTCATATACATTATTGGCGTTCTTTCTTATTCTGGGTTTTATTGAATTTTATTGTGAACCGCTCTGCCATCCCTACTAAAGGCGGTATATCAAGTTTTGATACATGAAATGATGTGTGAGAATGAGCAATAGCCAGCATTGAAGCCTCACTGTCCTAATTTAACCCCCTTTGTGTCTGTTACCATGTGTTCAAAATGTGTGCATTTTTCCCAACAACAACAACTTTTAGCTTATTTGAATTTTTATTTGCTTAGCAATTCATTCTTATCATTTTCTTATGACTAATAACAGCACAGGCGGTATCTCCAGGAGGAGCTGCTCTGCTGACCATATATCTTTTACTCGTACAATCAGCACACCTCTTCTTTGATTTGCCTTTTTGTCTGCTTCAACCGGAAGTCTACTGAGGTCACGCTCACCGTAGAGGTAGTGCGCTTGCGCGTAGTGCAGATCTGGTTTGCGTCAGTTGGGACAAAGGTAGGCGCATGCGCCGATCAGTAGAACCGTTGTCTGTTACGCGGTAGTTAAGAGGGAAACTGGCCCGTTCTCTGGAGGTTTCAGATATCCTTTCGTTTGGAGATTGCCGAGTTCCTAGTCTGCCAGTCGTGCACTCACGGGTGCCTCCGTTTGTAGCAGGAGAAACTGTGCAGGTGAGTAGGACTGCAGTCTTGGTTGCAAAGATGTGGAGAGACCAGCGCCATACAAGTGATCAGTAGTAGGAAGGACATTCAGCTGATAGATCAGCTCTGTTGACACAGGCACTCACTTTTTTTCTTCTTCCAGTTCACGCGTTGCGTGTGCACGAGAGTAACTGCGAATTAGAACGGGGAGGAGGCGGGGCACGTCATTCCTGATGGACAGTGTTGAGGTGTGTTGTGTATCAGTACTGCGTTTCTAGTACTGTTAGACTGTGGTGCTCGCCTCTTGAAAGGTGAGCTGAAGAGGGCGGTGCGTTATAGTTGCAGTGTCTGCCTCGGGGAGTTTTTTTGGAGGCCAGCTAGTTTGAAATGTAGCTGTGTATCCGAGTAACAGAGTCTCTCATAAGATACGTGATGTGATCGGTCAGCGAGCTTCCTGAGCATTGTGAGAGCTTGACGCGCTGAGCATTTCCCATGGAAACAAGGAAAATGTAATAGATCTTTAACTAAGATAGATGCCCATTCCTAGATCAACAGAAAATTTGTCAAACCTATCTGGGGGGTTTATTAAGGCTGTTTTCCCATACTGTGTCTAAGACAGCTCTTAATTATTTTTTAAGTAGGGACACTCTTTGGCTAAAAACAAAACAAAAATATAAGAACAAGGCCCATTGCTAGACCCTAGTGATTGATGTTCCTTCTCTTTCGTTACCCATCTCCCCCAGCCGCCTTATTTTCGTCAGGTACCCACGTAAGCCAATCTTGCCCCCTTTGTTTTTTTCTCCTTTTATTTTTTTCAATTTTTTTTCCTGGGCATGCATATGGCTAGACTGTTCCTCGATGTATTTCCTGATGTCTCTGCTGCTGTATGGACCTCATGATTTTTTGTCATGTTTGGAGGCAGAGCAATCACAGAAGCTCAGGACCAGTGCAGTTATCCAGTTTGCCTGCAAGGTGTAGTCCACTCTTATTCATATTAATTTTACAAGAAGTGATAAGATAAGTTTGGAGGTACTGAATGCATATGGTAGTGTTAAATCATTTT
Source organism: Ichthyophis bannanicus (assembly GCA_033557465.1). Lineage (NCBI taxonomy): Eukaryota > Metazoa > Chordata > Amphibia > Gymnophiona > Ichthyophiidae > Ichthyophis > Ichthyophis bannanicus. The sequence goes on from CM066031.1 coordinate 844,048,002, forward strand.
TTCTCTGTCACCACCAAAAATGCTTGGTGCTTTGATCCTTGGTGCCAGTGATGTTAAAAATGGAATTAGATTGCTCAAAAGGTTGTTATTGATGCACATAATCTGGCTGTGGTTGCCCAAACTAAAATGTACTATTTTAAGATTACCTCAAATATCTTTACATATTTTTTTATTTAGTGCAGTTTATTATTCAGCACAAACAAAAAGCATGGGGCGATTTACAACAAATATAAATCCATATAACAAATCATATCAAAAACTACGTAAAATGCAATAAACATAAATCTCCATCACGCCTACTGTCAGAGTACACACCATGTCCACTTGACCTATTACCTATTAAAAACAAGTTATCAGACTCACATTCTGGCCTTTCTGTCCTCTATATCCAGATCTCTGCCGTTTTACAGAAATGCAGATAATCCCTTTTCAAATGAACATATCCGGCAGTTTATTCCATCACCTAGGTCCCGTAATAGAAAAAGCCCCTTTCCTAACTCACTGCAAATACACCACCTTATAAGATGGTTCCTCTCATAGAAGGACACAAATGTCACCTAGAAGAATATGCAGTGTCTCTCTGCCCCTGTTTTTTTTCTTCCCCACTGGCAGGCTCCACAGCCATTTTAGATGGCTGAATGATTCTTAGGGGGACGACGACATGGAGGGGTTGGCCACAGGCTCAAGTGCACAGGCCCTTGAAGGTCCTCCAGAGTTGTTGTTGTTGTTGTTTCAGTTGGCTTGAGCAGCAGTGCCTGAAACAGCTCATGGTTTGTTTTTAGTCTTTTGTAGCTGCATAGTAGCCCCCCTCATGATGATCTATGGCCCTTTAGCACCTCTCCAACTAGCAGCAAGTGGGGAGGGGTTAAGTGCCCCTCTTCTTCCCTTTTTCTGTTTCTCTAGAAGGCCTGCCTTATCCCCTATGGGGGTTTGTTAGGATGAAGAAGAGAATTCCTTTCTAGTTTGACAGTCCAGTCCAGATCTGTGGGTTATGCTTATCCACCAGTAGGAGGAGACAGAGGACAGCAAGCTCAAACCTTTTTTCGCTTAATTTTCCTGTGTTTCCCTGCAGAGATAGTATTTCTCAGTCTCCAGCAGTTGGATGAGCATAGGCCTGTGCTAGCTATTTGTTGTTTTTCTTTAGTTAAGTGCTGGGCCTCAATTTTGAGGTCTGGAACCTGGGAGCAAGGGGCCTCTCCCTCAGCACCACCTCTAGCTGCTCCTCAGTTCCCTCTGGGCAGTAGGAGATAACTGCTCCCCCTTCTCCTTCTCTCCAACTCCTGGGAGGAGGCCAGGGGTTGAGTTATCTGCTCTTGCTTGAATCAATACAAAAAAAAGAGGATCAGTAGGCAGCAGCACAGTAGGACCCCCAGGAGCCGGTGAGTCAGGGCAGGTGAGATTCCTGCACGGCATGTACATGGCTGACCTAGAGAGGGGCCACTGTGTGGCAGCTGCAGGAGCTTGTTCTCCACAGTAGGGCTCTGCTGTGTCTTTGTTAAGGAGAGTATGGCTGCCATGGAGAGCTTAGTTGCCAGACTGGCTGCATTGGAGGCAGCCGTGGGGGGGGGGGGGTGGCTTTCTGGCTGTGAATGTCTTTCGGGGGAGGCTGGGACACATGTGGCTTTGGTAGGAACAGCCACCATCTTGTCTACTACTTCTTCTGCTTCTGAGTGCAGGGAAGCTCTTTTTTTTTTTTGCAGCCAGTGGCCCCTGAACCCCCTGGGATGATTGGAGGGGGGCGGGGTCTGAATAGTGGGGGCAAGTCCCTTTCTCCCCCCCCCCCCCGTGTTTGTGTTATTGTAGCATCAGGCCTTTTTAATGTGGCAAGGCCTTGGGGAGAAGTCACCTTATCGGGGGTTTCCCTCCTTGCAGGGGGGACTATCTGTCCTGGCAGTGGGGAAGCGCCTACGTCAGGAGAGATTCCTGGACTTTGAGGATGGGGTTCTTAGGGGCTCTATTCTGATTATTTGAAGGATCCAGACCCTGCGGAGTTAAAAGAGGGGGATCTCCCTGCTGGGGAGGATTCCTCATCCATTTGCATATTTCATAGGGATGAGCTCCCCTCCCTTATTGTCCAGACCTTGGCAGTTTTGTGGAGCAGGCAGAGGATCCTCTCTTCAAGGGTATTTGAAGCTCCCTTGCTCCTTTCCTGTCCATCGGGTGGCCAAGGCCATGGTGGTTGAGGAGTGGAAGGTCCTGGATGCCGTTTGCAGTTTGGTAGGAGCTTGGCAGGCTCTACCCCTTTCCTCCAGAGGAGAGGGAGCATTTTCTTCTCCCTGGGTTTATGCACTGGTAGTGGCGGTCATCGGGAAGACTACCATTCTGGTGGAGGAAGGGGTGGCCTTGAAGGGCCCATGGGATTGATGGATGGAGGCGCTGCTTAAGCAAACCTTTGAGGTTTTGGCTCTGCCCTTACAGAGGCTCCTATGTGGTGCAGGCCTGCCTACGTTGGTCTCAGAAGATTATGGAGACTTTGTTCCTGGAGACAGCAGCCTGGGAGGAAGGGCCAAGTTGGATTCTGGGATCACTTTCCTGGCTAATCTCCTCTACAACTTGCTTAGGGCCTTGGCCGTGTCAGTGGCGACTGTGGCTGCTAGGTGGTTCTTGTGGCTACAGAACTTATTGATAGATTTGTCCTCCAAGACACAGTTGAGCAAGCTCCCCTTCTTGGGGAGGCTCTTGTTTGGGGAGGATTTGAGGAAGATGGTAAAGGATCTGAGAGATACTTAAGTTACGAGACTCGTGGAGGAGGCACTGCTTAAGCAGGCCTTTGAGGTTTAGGTTTTGGCCCTGGCCTTACGACCAAGAAAAGAGCACAAACCTGCAGAAAGATATGAACAGAAAAGAGCAGGTATCGCAAGTACACCATGGAAGACCTGTAAAGAGCTTTATTGTGGTGTCCTAGAGATCTGTCCTACATCTGTTTTGGCTGCTAGGCCTTCATCACGGGCTCAAGACCTTAATTAAAAACAAATGTGTATAATGTTAAAAGATAAACATACATCGAGAAATATGCACATAAGCTATTTAACAATTGTAATGGATGAAAACAGAAGGGATAAATCATTTAAAACTATCAGGTAATGCAATTATAGCTATACAGGTAACGTGACTATAATTACATATATATAAAAACATGTAGGACATAACACCTCCAAGTATAAAGAAAGCAAATCATTTACAATAAATACAAATAAAAAAATCATATCTTTGATAGTGCATAAATAATATAACACAAAGTAAAACAAGATGATGATAAAATTAACCATATAATGGAATACTAGGAATATCAAACAATAAATTTAAATCAAATTAAAATAAGCTAATTCCGAAAGAGACATCTTCCCTACTGACACGGATCAACTTACCTAGGAGAAAGGTCACTTTATAAACCCACCATGTCAGTAGAGAGGCCATAGGGTAACATTACTAGGTGTAATGACAAAAAGAAAGATGAGCACAAGAATAACAGAGCATATTGGGGGGAGAAGGGGGAAGGGAAAAGGGAAGAGGATATAATCGAGACCTACATGAATAGTTACATTGATAAAATAATAAAGCAAAGAAAAAGAGGAATTCTTCCATAGCTCAGTAAATGAAAAAAAGTCTGAAAGGTATTCTGAAGTTGGTGGAGATATGCATACAAAAACAACCATAAAACAGTGTATGAACACATACTACGTCTTTGGTTCCCAAACTTGTCCTGGGGGCTCCTAGACTGGATGGCCATTTAAAGTGGACGATCCCACCAAAAAAACAGTGGCGTCTGTATTACCATGGCAACCCGTTACAAACAAGAAACCATCGGACCGGACTTTGGGAGAAAAGTGCCAGACTGTCTTAGAGCAAGTTGGGGTTTGCCTAATGGACTGCTTTTGGTAATGCTGGGCTAGAGCAGAGCACAGAAGGGGCAGGACTCTCCCTCTGAAACCCGGAAGTGTTCTCCCAAGAGGGCGAGATCTCCTGCCTGAGAGCCTAGAGGATCTGTCGGTGCTGAGAAATTTAATGGGTTCTCCCCTTGCAATGTTCTCCCCTGATGATATTGGCAAGAAGTTGCAGTGAGGAGGTAAGCCGTCTGGTCAACTGGGGGGGGGGGGGGGGGGTAACAGCTCTCCGGTAGCCTTAAAGGTGTTATGGGACTCCATTAAGACTCTGCACATGTCCCTGAATTTAAATGTAGAGAAAATCGATGTGAAGGTAGATTCCCTGGTGGAATTCATTGCTGCTCAGAAGGATGAAATTGGCCAGCATACTACTAGGCTGGAGTGTCTAGAGCAGCAAGTGGAGGAGTTAGGGCTGATAAAGGCGCCCATATTAAGGAGAGCTTGATGTTCTGAAGGAAACTGGAATATCTTGAGAACCAGACCCAGAGGAACAACTTAGATTTTTGGGCTTCCCGAGGTCCTCTGGCTGAGTTGATAGAGTGAAGAAATATTTGGTAGATTTTATTTTATTTATTTAACAATTTTTCTATACCGCCTTTTCTTGATATTCTTGGCTGGGCACTGGACACTGCCTCCCATAACCCGGGCATACTATGTGCCTCCTACTAGTGGGGCTTCTGGGAGCCTCACTCAGTCACAGAATCAGGTGGATTTGATTAGCTTTTTGGAAAGCTCTTTGAAGTTGGTGACTGCCGGTAGTGTTGGTGACCTTCATCTTCACCTTTGAACAGGACAAGAACTCTATTACATCTTTACTTCAGACATATTAAGGAGTTTTCTTTGGTGCTATTCATATATTTCCTGATATTTCAAAGTCTATCCAAGTTAGGTGTAAAAGACTTTTGGCCTTGCGGCTACGAGTTCTTGCCCTTGGGGGTACTTGGTCATTAAAATTTCCTTGTATGAATATTGTGTGCAATTCTGGTCACCGTATTTTAAAAAGGATAAAGGTTTTTATTAGGAAAAAAAAGCTGTTTAGTGAAGCTGGGTTTAAAAAAGGTTTGGACAAGTTCCTGGAGGAAAGGTCCATAAACCATTATTAAAAGGGACCCGGGATATCACTGTTTGACCCATTACAAGCATTGAGGAACCTGTGTCCTTTGGGGAAACTGCTAGGTACTTATGACCTAGATTGGCCACTGTTGGAAACAGGATACTGGGCTTGATGGACCTTGGTCTAACCCAGTATGGCATATCTTATGTTCTTATGTCTGTCTTGATGCTAAAAATTATTTCTTTGAGCCAAAGCAAATCCTAGATTTGTTGAATTTGTGGGTGGGGACTCATATTGTGCATTCTGCTAGTGATGGAATACCTTACTGTCTCTGCAGTGGTTTTGTTAATTTCAGTTTGCTTTTTCGTATCCCATTATTATTATTGTGTTCAAAATGGCAATGATGTTTAAATTGCTTGTATATTTTGTTTCTATGTATGGCTCTTAAACCTAGAAACAATACAGAAAAAGACCACATGGCCTATCTAGTCTGTCCTTCTTTATCTTTATTTAAACACTTGATAGACCGCCCAGGCCGGAGCATCAGGGCGGTGTACAATAACAAAAATGACAGCCGCTGGAAAACGAAGAAAGAAAGGAACGCCAAAAAATAATAGGACAGAGAGAGACAGTGAAAAGGATAGATGACAGAAAGGGCCCATGGAAAGGGCAGAAGGAAAGGAAAGGGGAACAGGGGAAAATCAAGGGGAATGGAGGGCATGACAAGGGGATAAAGCACCATCAGCAGGGGGAGGAAGATCGAAGGCCTGACAGAAAAGGTGTGTCTTGAGGAGGGCTTTGAAACGAGTGTAGGACAGTTCAGTGCGAAGAGAGAGGGGAAGAGAGTTCCAGAGGGCGGGACCTAAGAAAAAGAAAGCGGAACGACGGGTAGATTCCAGGTGGGCCTGAGTAGGGGAGGGGAGGAAGAGGCGATTACCGTGAGACAAACAAAGAAAGCGGGGGGAGGGCTGGAGATGAATGATATTAGCCAGATACTGGGGGGTATCGGAGTGAAGCACCCTATGAGCAAGGATAAGCAGCTTGAAAATAAACTGGAACTTGATTGGGAGCCAGTGCAGAGAAAGGAGACACGGTGACACATGAGAACGAATAGAGGGTGAGGTGACAAGGCGGGCGGCGGCATTCTGAACAAGTTGTAGACGGTGGAGTTGAGAAGAAGGAAGGCCTGCATAGATAACATTACAGTAATCCAAACGGGAGATAACCAAAGACAGAACGAGAGTAACGACTGAGGGTAGAGGAAGAACTGAACGAACGGCCTTGACACGACGTAAGTGGAAAAAAGAAGCACGAATAACAGAAGAGATATGTTCGTGGAAGGAAAGGGATGGGTCTAGGGTAACGCCCAGGTAGCGAAGGGTTGGTACCAGAGGGATGGAATGAGAGCCCATGACAGGCGACAACTTGGGGGGTGGAAGACCAAATGAAATCCAGAGTGCGGAAGACTTTGCGGGATTAGTGTGCAGAAAATTGGACTCAAACCAGGAAGCGATGGAGGAAAGACAGAGGTTGAGCGGACCAAGATCTGGGGAGGAGGAAGAGGTGTGATGAACTAGGAGGATGTCGTTAGCATATATGTAGAAAGAGAGAGCAGACTGTTGAATGAGCAGGGCTAAAGGAGCAAGAAAGGCATTGAAAAGTAGGGGAGCGAGAATAGAGCCCTGGGGGACTCCACAAATAGAGGGGGAAGGGGGAGAGGCTGAGGTACTGGAGTGGACTGAAAAGGTATGGCATGATAGAAAAAAGCGGAACCACCGGAGAACAGTGCCATGAATACCAAAATCGGACAAACGAGACAGAAGGGTGTGGTGATCGACTACATCAAACGCAGAAGACAGATCCAGGGAAACCACAAGGGAGATATCACTACGATCGTGAGAACGGTGAAGTTTGGAGAGTAGTGCTGTGAGGACAGTTTCGCTACTGTGACTGGAGCGGAAGCCGGATTGGCGAGGGTGGAGGGCCCGGGTGGAGTCAAGATGAGAGGACAACTGGGAGAAAACAAGCTTCTCAAGGACTTTAGACAGGAAGGGGAGGTTGGAAACAGGGCGCCAGTTAGCGGGGGAGGTAGGGTCAAGGGTAGGCTTCTTCAGAAGGGGGCGGACAATAGCGTGTTTCCAGCGGGAAGGGAAAAGACCGGAGGAGAGACTGGAGTTGAAAATAGACAGGATATAGGGCACAAGTGAGAGATCGGGATTGAGCAGCCAAGTAAAGGGCAAAGGGTCGAGGGGGCAGGTGGTTTGATGGGCAGACGAAATGGCCTTGATGAGTTCAGGGGAGGAGATGGGAGAGAAGGAACACCAGCTGTGGGGAAACGTACGGGAGGGGGATGGGGGGATACGACTGGGGAGGAGGAAGGGGAAATAGGGGGAGAGGGCAGGCGTAGAAGGAGGAGCGAAGGGAGAGAATCTTACCGGTAAAAAAGGAAGCAAGAGTGGAGGGGCTGGGAGGAGGGTTGGAGGGGGCAGAGGGAAGAGAGGAGGTAGAGGAGATAGATTTAAGGATGAGGAAGAGGCCCCTAGCGGAGTTCGACGAGGTGGATATGAGGCGAGAATAGTGGGAGTGCTTGGCTGTGGTAATTGCAGAACGGTAAGAGAGGTGAGCAAGCTGATAGTCTGAGCGAGAAGCAGGAGTGCGGATCTTCCTTCCATATCAACCACTACAACAGCCCCCTTTTTTCCTTTAGAAATCCTCTGGGTTGGTCCCATGCTTCTTTGAATTCAGATAATGTCCTGATCTCTATCACCTCCACTGGGAGACTATTCTACGGATCTACCACTCTTTCCGTAAAGAAATATTTTTGCATATTCTTTCTTAGTCTATCCCCTTTTGTAGCAGCAGATAAGCATGCAATAAATAAAACCAGGAGTCGTTTCAAGGATCCAAGCCAGTTTAATGTGCACATGGCTCAAGCAATAAGCAATTTCAAAATGGCTGAGCAATGGTTTCTAGCAAAACAACAGCTTTTATAGCGTTCTTCTCCATTCTAGACATAGGCAAACTTTTCATTGGTCCCAGGTAGCCCCCTCTACCCCATCTATTGGTCCCGGTACTGATATGGCTACCCAATCGGGACTCTGGTCTGGGCTCAGCACCTGGTTGCCCCCCTTCTAGTCCCAATTACAATGGTCAGTGTCTCTAACTTGTTACATCTCTCTTCCAAGGTCGCTTAGCTTGTTAAAACATATGGGAAGCAGGGCACTGTAACCTTGCTTTTTGCAGAGTTAATTAATTCCATAGAAGCTGTGCTCTCTTATCAGCACCAACTAGAGCTGTTTTCTGTCTTTTCTAAGTTTCATTTCTGCTTAGCTATGTTCAGTTAAGCTGAGTTAAGTTTCAATTCTATGGTGTCATCATTCAGGGGGGTTTTCATTCCTCTGGGCCTAACTACAGGCTTCAGTTACAGGTCAAGCTGCTTAGGCCTGTCTGCTTAGTTCAATTAGCATGGATCATAGGCCGTCGCCTACCACACTTTCACCCTCATCCTTTTGTCCCCTCATAGCAGAGCTTGCTTTCAATCGAAAGAGGTTCTCCTCCTGTGCATTTATGCCATGGAGGTATTTAAACATCTCAATCATATCACCTCTATCCCGCCTTTCCTCTAAGGTGTACGTATTTAGATCCTTACGTCTGTCCTCATATGTTTTATAATAAAGACCACTAACCATTTTAGTGGCCACCCTCTGTACTAACTCCAGCCTGTATATATCCTTTTGAAGGTGCGGTCTCCAGAACTGCACACTATATTCCAAATGAGGTCGCACCAAAGACTTATACAGAGGCATTATTACCTCCTTTCTTCTGCCGGCCATTTCTCTCCCTAGGCACCCAAGCATCTTTCTAACTTTTGCCGTTGCCTTTTCTACCTGTTTAGCTACTTTAAGGTCATCAGACACAATCATGCCTAGGTCCCGCTCTTCTTTAGTGGACAGAAGTTCTTCACCCCCTATACTATATTGCTCCCTTGGATTGCTGCAGCCCAAATGCATGACCTTACATTTTTTTAACATTAAATCCCAGCTTCCAAATTCTAGACTATTCTTCAAGCTTAACTAGATCTCTCCTCATGTTATTTACACCTTCCTGGGTGTCTACTCGATTGCAGATTTTGGTATCATCCGCATAGAGGCAAATCTTACCCGACAGCCCTTCTGCTATATCACTAACAAAGATGTTAAAAAGAATTGGACCAAGGACATATCCCTGGGGCACACCACTGGTAACTTCCTTCTCAGAGTGAGCTCCATTTACCTGTACTCTGTCGCCTCCCACTCAACCGATTTCTAACCCAAACAGTAACTTTTAGGGTCCATCCCTAGCTCAGTTTGTTTATAAGTCGCCTGTGAGGAACGGTGTCAAAGGCTTCACTGACATCTAAATACACCACATCTAGGGCTCTCCCTCGGTCAACTCCCTGGTCACCCAGTCAAAGAAATCAATCAATCTGACAAGACCTGCCTCTGGTGAATCCATGCTGCCTCGGATTCTGTAATCTGCTGGTCTCCAGAAACCTCACTATTTTCTCTTTCAGCAGCGTTTCCAATAATGTACTCACCACCGAAGTTAAACTAACCGGCCTGTAGTTTTCAACCACATCCTTACTTCCGCTTTTGTGTAAAGGCACCACATGAGCCTCTCTCCAGTCCTTTGGCACCACTCCCGACTCCGAGACATTGAAAAGGTCAGTCAGTGGAGCTGCTAGAACGTCCCCAAGTTCCCTCAGTATTCTAGGGTGTATCCCATCTGGTCCTATTGCTTTGTCTACTTTAAGTTGAGCTAGTTTCTCATGAACATAGTCTTCTGAAAATTGTTCAAGATGCCCCTCGCTTCTGTTTCTGTTTGTGGGTGTTTTCTGAGGTCCTGTTCCTGGTTCTTCATCTGTGAACACAGAACAGGAAAGAAAATTTAACAGCTAAGGTGTAATTTCACCTTTTTTTTCTTTCTATTTAACTACCATTAAAGTGTATTAACTGCAATCTCATAACTTTTATACAGAGAACATGAGTCACAGGTAAGCAACTCTGTTCTTTCCAGTCCGAAGGAAGTTGGGGAAAAATTACATAAAATAGGTAAACAATGCATATCTGTGGACAGAATAACTCAGAAAATTTAACAGAACGGGATGAAACTTGGCGCATGGGAAAAAACCTCATAAAAAGACATCAAATTCAAAAATGGGTTAAATTTGTATTGGGTTCCAGAGAAATAAGCCCCCCAAAAACTAGCCCAATGTGTTTTTAAGGGAGAAGGAATTCCTGCTTCTGTAGCATGAAACTTACATACAGTGAAACATAGTATTTTTTTGGGGTAGGGGAGAAATTCCTTTCTTGAAACTGCCCTATCAATTCACCTAATACTGTCACCTGGGGGGGGGGGGGGGGATGCCCCACCATTCAAACTACCATTACAATGTCTCACAACTGACCCACCCCCAAAAGATACTTCCTCACAATTGTCATACCACCCCACAAACTGCCTCACTCCAAAAAAAAAAAATTCCTACACGTCTCCCCCATTTTTTAAAAAACAAAATGAAAACAATCCTTTGCAACTACCCCACCCTAAAAAATATCCCCACAACTGCCTCATCCCTAACATAAAAAAAGAAAAATATATCCTCTCTTCTGTCCCCTACCACCCTGCCACCCCATCTGAAAAACAAAAAAAAAAACCTTCCCCTGCAGCTGTCACTAACCCCCAAAACTGTCTTCTGGAAATGCCCCTCCACCAGCTGCAGTTGTGTTCAACATTGGCACTCTTGCATTTTAGATATGTTGTGTACAATATCTTGAGAAATAATTGGAAATATTCCAACTGTATGTCATCATAATATTTTTAATATTATGTTCAAAGGTATACAACCAAATAAAGAAGTCTATGCAACTTAGAGGTAGTAACTTCTGAGGAAAAAACAAACAAAAAATGACCTGGACAGGATTAATGGCATCCTTCACTAATTGGTTGCGCAACCCTTGGCAGTGATGACAGCCTCCAAATGTTTCTTGTATAGAAAGTTATAGACAGCCACATCTGTCTTCTAGTAGGTTTGTTCGCTATTCAAGTGCAACTTGTTCCAGCTCATGAATATTTCCAGCTTTCCTTTTACCAATGGCAGATTTCAGCTTTTTCCAAAGATTCTTGATTTGGATTGAGATCAGGACTGTCCAGTTTAAAATGGTCCATTCCTTATTGTCCCTCCAGTCCAGACATGTGGATTATCTGCCCCAACCAGCAGCTAGAGACTGAGCATGCCAGGTTTTGGTGCTTCATCCTAGAAGAGTTGTGTGCTCTGCCTTCAAGACCAGTATCTCAGTCTCCAGCAGCTAGTGAGGAGCTGCTTTTGTAGCTCTGGACTCTACTGCAAGAACAATTTAAGGAAATTAATTTTCTTGGTTGGTGGGGTTGTTTTCTGTTCTGTCAGGCTATTTAAGTTGGTGCCTGGTGCTTTAAAAAAATGTAAAACTGGGGGGGGGGGGGGGGCGCTCGTGAGCCCGCTGCGTGATGGCCGCATCCTAGCTGAGCTCCGTCTCAAATACCCCAAAAACTTCAGCTAACATGCGCTAATTGAAGCAAATTCCCCTGAATTCGCCTACCCTGGGTTGGCGCCGGCAAGCGGTGTCCCGTGGAAGCCTGACCTATCGCCCGGTAAGACCTCTGGCGGCTGGGAAGCTGTGGAACCTGTCTCTGGAGTGAGGCCTGTTGTGTACCTCTTCTCGATGCTTGCCCTGGGCCCGGCGCATCCCGCGGCTGACCCCTATGATCTGGGTAAATTGAACGGCTTCTGAGCGGGCTTCCCCTGGGCTGTACCTCTGGATTCCTTTGTCGGGTCGGAGCGCGTGCGGCAGTGGACTGCTGGGTGGAGCAACTTTCCCAGGGTTGGGCTGCCTGCACGTGGATTTGGAGCCTTTTCTGCGGGGCCGAGGAGAAGGCCTGGAATTCTCGCGGCAATCGCTAGTGCCCAATACATCATCCTGCTAGTGCAAATCCCCCTGAAGGGGGTAAGTTCGAAGGCTGCCTCTTTCTTCTCAGAATCTCAGAGTCTCTGGATTACATATGGAGCCAACGACAGTGCCTACCTGTTAGCGGTCTAGTGCCCCGCTGAGGCCTACACTTATCAGCGTGGATTCTCTGTGCCCTGTTGGAATGCCTCTGAGCTTTCTCTGATTTTGGATCCTCTCTCGGTGTGCACACTTCGCAGCTCTGGGCATTTTGTAATCTATCTCCATATAGCTCTGTAGAGCACTCTGAACACTGTATCTGGCAGCTCGCCTATTTGGGGGGGTCAAAAGCAGCCTTATTCTACTCTGCATTACTGTATCTTCAGCGCCTTGGTCTTTGCAGACATTGACTGTGCTTCTCTCCTCACACGGTGTGATAGCGACTGTCTTGCGGGCCTGTGAAGCTTTGTGCACCGTTGCCTCTCTAGTGCCTCTGCCCTTGCTGACATTGACTTTATCCTCTTTCTAACACTGTGTGGCATTGGGGGCCCTGCGGGATGGCCGCTAAAGTCAAAAATCCTGAAACCCGAGAGGGGATGCGTTCCTCCCAGCGCCTGCAGAGTAAATCTGGGGCCTCAAGCAGCCCCCTTGAGCAATCTCTTCCATCAGACACTGATGATGAGACTGTAAGTGAAGATGACCTGGAATCCCACCAACCGCTCACCTCTGCTCAAATTAAGCAAGAGCTCCACAGAGGTTATGCGGAGTTAGCCAGCGAGTTCCGTTTTTTTACGCGAGGAGCTGATGAAAGATGTTGCAGAATTACGAACTGACGTTAAAGAGCTGGGAGCCTGAGTAGAGGATGTGGAGACCAAGGTGGCTGACCATGATGGGTCTTTGGTGGATTTACAGTGTGCGCTTGATCAGCAGCATGCGCAAGCAATGGAGCTGACCTACAAAATTGATGACATTGAAAACCGCTCCCGCCGCAATAATGTGCGTTTTCGAGGAATACCGGAAGCGGTGGGGGGCGGAGAGGATTTACCGACCGTGCTTAAACTGTTGATGACGGAACTGCTCCCGGCGGAGGACCTGGCTGCCCATGCGTCTGGGATGGAAATAGAACGAGTCCACCGTGCCTTGGGAAAGCCTCCCAATAATCAACCTCGTGATGTTATTGCGAGATTCTTGCGCTATTCTGACGCTGAGCTGCTCATCCGCCGTGGCCGGGAGAAAAAAACGATTCGTTTTCAGGACGCAACAGTGTCCATCTATCAAGATCTTTTGACGTTTACCTTGGCGCGCCGGAGGGAGATGAAGCCAATTACGACGGTCCTGAATAGCAAGGGGATTCGTTACTCTTGGTCTTTTCCATTCCGGATGAACTTCCTTTTGGGGAAACAAAAAAATTTCTGAAAAAGACCATACTGAAGCTTGGCGAGCCCTTCGTAAGGCAGGACTAGTTGATGATAATGCTCAGCCTCACCCTAAGCCCCATCACTCCAAGTGGACTCGAGTGGGCAAGCCCGCTTGATCTTTTGTGGAGTAGGAGTGCTCCTATTACCTTTACGGGAGCCCCATTTGATGTGTCTCTCGATCTCCAGATATGGGGTAGAAAGACCGGCTTTTGATGCTTGACCGTTGTGTTTTTTCTTTGTAATATTTTTCCACTGAGTTATTGGTCATTGGCATGGGCCAGCTTGAGCCTCCACTCCAGCATACATAGGGGGTGACGGGTGATTGGCAAATGTTTTGATGATGATATTGTTTTGCTGAGGAGACATGCTGGGGTTGCTGACTCAGGGTGGGTGGGGGAGTAGTGGGGAACTGTTATCTGCATTGCTTGTAATGTTGCTTTGTGGGGGTTTGGGGGGGAACAGGGTTTGTGGTCAATTTACCGTGTCCTGTATTACCTTTGACAGGCAGGTGGTATTGACGGGAAGGGGGGGGGATTGGTTTTGAGGGAGGGTGTTCTATTTTGGGGGTGGAGGGTGGGTTTGGGCCTGGGGGGGAGGACTATGGCATATGTTTCTGGGGTAGGGAATAGGTGGGCTAGGCTAATTAATCTTTTGGGTTTGCTGGGGGGAGCGGTACGAGGGTTTAGATAGTGAATATTAATGGTGCGATTTATCTCTTTGAATGTTAAGGGTCTCAACTCCCCACGGAAGCGGTCGCTGCTGTTTTCAGAACTGCGCGCCTTACAGGGGGACCTTGTTTTTTTACAGGAGACCCATCTTCAGAATTGTAAGCAGGGCTGGTTAAAGCGGTCCCCGTACTCTGAGGTGCAGGTGGCCTCAGACGCGCAGGGCCGGAAGAAGCGGGGGGTGGCCTTCCTATTTCATCAGAATCTGTCCTTGCAGGTAGAGGAGGTTAGAAGAGATACCTTGGGGAGGTGGCTTTTTCTGAATGTCCGCTTGGAAGGGCACTTGCTAACTTTAGCTAATGTTTACGCGCCCAATGAAGGACAGGGGTCATTCTTTCAGCGATTGAAAGCCTTATTGGCGGACTTCGCAAAGGGGCCCATTGTTTTTGGTGGGGATTGTAACACGCATTTGGTGCCCCATCTGGATTCCACAGGTCGCGCTGGGGGGGGGAGTGGGGGGACCGGCTAAAGCCCTTCAACGCCTTATGCTAGATTTGGGCTTGTGGGATGTTTGGAGGGACACCCATGAGGGGGAGAGGGGTTATACTTACTACTCTCCGGTTCATCAGGTTCACACCCGCATTGATTACACAGGTACACTAAAAAAAATTTTTTTTAAACTGCCTCTAATGTTTCAATTGATTTTTACGTTTTTTGGTGCGCTGAATCCAAATCTGGTAACCAATTTGCTCCATCACGTACAGATTTTTTGCTACATTGGGTTAGCAGTTTGAGGTGAACGTTTCAGATTGAGTGCGATCGAGATAAAAGTTTCTTGGATGAATTCTTTATACTAATTGTTTAGTAGTTATTCAAATAAGAATAAAGAAAATTGTAACAAGGCAGCACATAAGAATAGAGTAATGTCAACAAAACACACTGTGATGGTAGCAAAATTGTCTGCACTTAAAACAGCCACATACATGTGCACAAACATTGAGCATATAAGAGCGAGGTTAGACACAAAGCAAAGCAAAGAAATGTGCAAAAAATGTTGTACAGGTATGTATGTAAGAATAGAAAACGCAAACCGCACCATTGCAATACATGAAGACAAACACCCGATGGTGTGAAAATAAAATTCTAATAAATGAGATCCGACACTGTGGTAATAACTAGCAAATTTTTATTTCAAAGTTTAGTAAAAACATGATATTTGTCAACACAGTTTAGATTTTAAAGTCATTCTTGGGTCAATCAATCTCCTGGTGGGCCTGTTTCTTCTTCCCCCGAATGCTTCTCTTGGTGCGCTGCTTGGCGTATTTTTCATCTGGGGTTTCCCGCAGCAGCAACCAGCAGAAATCAGCCATCATAGTGGTGTTCCATCTTCCTTGGTACCTTCTCTCTGCGTCCTTGATGTCCTGGTGAAACCTTTCACCTTGTTCTTCACTGTACGCCCCCAGGTTTTCGGGAAAGTAGTTCACATGGGAGTGCAAGAAATGGACTTTCAGGCTCATGTTACAGCCTTGTTCTTTGAAGGCATTGAGCATCCTGGCAACAATATCCTTATAGTTCTCATCCCGCCTGTTCCCCAAGAATTTGAGAACAACATCCTTGAAGGAATCCCAGGCTTCTTTTTCCTTCTCAGACATCGTTTCAGCGAATGCTCCATCTGAAATGAGTTTCCTTATATCAGGGCCAACAAACACTCCTTCCTTTAGCTTTGCTTCAGAAAGTCGGGGGAACTTTGAGCAAAGGTACCGAAAGCACTCACCATCTTTTGGAAGGGACTTGATGAATTGCTTAATGAGACCCAACTTAATGTGGAGAGGTGGTAATAGAATTTTATCACGAGGTACCAAGCTCTCATGAAGAACATTTTTCTCACCGGGTCTCAAATACTCCCGAATTGGCCAGTCTTTTTTCCCCCAGTGTAGGTCGCGGGCCGGCTATCCCTCAAGCAAAGGAAGCAGGGATATTTGGTGAAACCGGATTGCTGCCCTAATAGCATGGATAGAATTTTAAAGTCTCCACAAATCATCCACTTATGCTCATCATAACGAATCTTCTGAAGAATCAGGGTCAAATTCTCGTATTTTTCTTGGAGAATAACAGAGTGAGCAATAGGAACTGAAGCGAATGTGTTGCCATTATGAAGAAGAACACCTTTTATGCTGTCTTTTGACGAATCAATGAACAGCCGCCATTCAGCAGGATCATACTTGAGTTTAAACTTTTCCATCACTCCGTATATATCGTTGCAAAATACCAAATCTTCCTCTTTGCTGAAATACTTCAAAAATTGTGTCTCGCGGTTGCGGTACCAATAAGAAGTTGTTCCTGGTGACAATAGATTTTTCTGTTTAAGCCGAGAACCTAGCAGTTGGGCAGCATCTTTTGGGAGTCCTAAATCCCGGACTAAATCATTCAATTCAGCTTGAGAGAAAAGTTCAGGTTTCGGATCTGGTTCAGTTTCAAACTCGGAAGTACTGGACTCATCGGGAAAAGCCATCTGATGAGTCTCATCATGATCAGAACCGTCCACACAAATATGATCCAAAGATTTTGGTGGTTCAGGCACAGGTACTTCGTTGCTATGAGGCATAGGCCTAATTGCTGAGGGAAGGTTGGGGTAACTTATTACGTTCTTATTTTTTAAGTTGTATCCCTTCACAATGCAAGAGCAAAAATAGCAGTCACTGCTGTGGTCTCTTTGTTCACGCCACATCATAGGTATTCCGAAACGAAATGCTTGTTTTTTACCTTTCATCCATAAGCGTAGATCTTCCTCACATGTCTTGCACACTTTGTGAGGAGCCCACGGTTTGTCTTGATCGCCTAACTTCAAACCGAAATAGGCGAAATATACTTTTTTAATAAATGCAGAAATGTTCCTCTGCCGCTTTTTCACGGTCTATTCCCCACAAATAAAACAAAAACTGTCCGGAGAGTTGACGCAACCTCTGGCTCTGTGAGCCATCACAAATACACAGCACTGCAAACTACAACTGTAGTGAACCACTTCGGAATAAAGCTGGATTACGACTGAGCAAACAAAAGGTAATAATGAACTTGCAAGAAACTGAAATTTGACAGGAACGTTCATGTCGCAACCACCGTGTTTGAGCGAGCGAGCGAATGAGGCGAGGCGAACAGGAAAGAACATGCGCCAGCGCGAGTACTGGATTTAGCCCCCCGCCTCCCAATTGTCCTGTTAATGTATAAAATGAATACAAAACACTCTAAAATATCATGAGGGAGTGTTTCTAGTTAGTTAACCATTACAACCTCTATTTTGGGCCAAGAAAATAAACTGCAGTCGGCTAAAAAGAAATTATGTGAACATTCCTTATATGGGTAAGAAATCTAATTTTGCAAGAAAACTTGACGTGATGGAACATTTTGGCTATTTTTCCTGGATTCAGCACCCCAAAATCTATAGGAATCAGTTGCAAAACTGGAGGCAGTTTTTTGGTAGTGTACCTGTGTTATTTTCTACTGGATCAGCGCCTGATGGACAGGAGAGTAAAGGCTGGGCATGGTGCGCTGACCTGGTCAGATCATGCCCCGTGCTGGCTTGCCCTCCTGGCAGGACTGTACGGCGAGCATCAACGTCTTTGGCGCTTAGACGCGAGGTTCCTGCGGCGACAGGGTGCAGTTCAGGAGCATGCCCGCTTCATTAACAAATTTTTTGAGCTTAATAATTCTGGGGCTGTTACCCTTCCTACGGTGTGGGATGCTTTCAAGGCTACGGCCCGTGGTCACCTTATGGCAGAAACGGCCCGCACACGGAAAATATGGACGCGCGATCACGACCAGTTGGTGAAGGAGTCCACTCGTTTAGGTTTGGAGCATGCCCGAACCGGCTCGCGGCGGGTTTTGCGTCAGTGGCGGACTGTACGAGCCAAATTGGATGCGTGTTTACAGAGGGTATTAGATAATAAGCGCCGGAAACTACGGCAAACGTTTTATGAGCATGGGAATAAAACTGGCCGCTTCTTGGCCTTTCGTCTTCGGCAACAGCAGTCCACGAGAGTGGTCCGCGAGCTGCGCGATTCGGGGGGTCAGAAAAGGGTCATTTCTCGGGAGATCCGAGACCTTTTTGCTGATTATTTGGAGCAGCTCTATAAGGCAGAACCCTTTGACCGGGATCGGCTGCAGGACTATTTACAGAGGATTGCTCTGCCGCGTCTTCCTGACCCTGATCGAGCCCAGTTAGATTCTGATTTCACGGTGGATGAAGTAGTAAATGCAATTCGGAGGCTGAAAACTGGCAGTACGCCGGGTAATGATGGCTTCCCAGCGGAATATTATAAGAAGTTTCGGGTACAATTGGCGCCAACCTTGACCATATTGTTCAATGAGGTTTTGGGTGGGGTTTCTCTCCCTTCAACCCAGCGCGAGGCATTGATAGTGATGATACCCAAGCCAGGTAAACCCCTGCATGACGTGGCGTCGTATCGCCCCATATCCCTGTTAAATGCTGATGTTAAAATCTTTGCTTCTGTTCTGGCTGCGCGCTTGAATCGGGTCCTTCCGAGTTTGGTCCATCCTGATCAGGTTGGGTTTGTGCCTGGTCGCCAGGCCGCAGATAACATAAGGCGTATGTTGCAGGTCCTCCACGTGGCTCGTCGGGAACCACAACCAGCTTTGCTAGTGGGGCTTGACGCAGAAAAAGCTTTCGATCGGGTCGATTGGCAATATCTATGGTGTGTTTTGGGGACAATGGGCTTCGGCCCTAACTATATCCGTGGGGTCCGTAGTCTCTATCAACATCCTCAGGCGTGCGTTCGGATCAATGGGGGACACTCGAGAAACCTTTTCCTGGAGAGGGGTACACGTCAGGGGTGCCCTCTTTCTCCCCTGCTCTTCGCACTTGCGATGGAACCCCTGGCACAAAGCTTTCGTGAACACCCAGATTTGCGGGGGATCCGCCTTTGTCCCGCGGAATATCGGATTGCGCTCTTTGCGGATGACATTATATTGTCCCTGGTGGACCCGTCCGCTTCCCTTCCAGCCACAATGCAACTGTTTGAAAACTTGTCTCGGATATCCGGTTTTAAAATTAATTATACTAAATCGGACATCTTGAATGTCGGGGTCCCCGGGGTGGTTTGTTCGGAGCTCCAAGCGGCCTATCCTTTTCGGTGGGTATCAGGTGCCTTACACTATTTAGGGGTGCATTTGACTGTGGAGCGGGCGGACCTCTTTAAAGCTAACTATGACCCCCTGCTCCGTCAGGTTCGGCGGGACCTAGATATTTGGAGTGGCTTGCTCCTTTCCTGGTTTGGGCGTATAGCGGCGGTCAAGATGGTGATTGTTCCCCGCTTTCTTTATTTTTTTCAGGTTCTACCGCTTCCCATTGCGCGGGCCACTTTGGCAACCTGGCAGCAGTTGCTTATGAAGTTTATATGGCATTATCGTCGTCCACGATTAGCGCGACACGTTCTCTATGCCCGCACGCGCTCTGGGGGTATGGGCATGCCCAATTTGCATTGGTATTATGCGGTGGCGCAATGTCGGGCGGGGGTGGAGTGGATGATTGCTGATAGCACCAAACGTTGGGTACAGATGGAAATGAGTTTGGCAGGGGGAGCGGGGTTGGGGGATTGGCTGTGGCTTGGTTCCAGACTCCGGCACGGTAAATGCATCAGTAATCCCTATGTTCTTCATACCCTCCGGTGCTGGGACCAACATTTTCGGTCCCGGGGTACAGACCTGTCACCCTTGGCCCCGATAGTAGACAATGCTTCTTTCCCACCGGGGTTGAGTGACTCGGTTTTTCGGCAGTGGGGACATCATGGCCTTAGCCGGGTCGGACAATTCTTTGACGATGGTCAGTTGCAACCCTTTAGTGCATTACAAGATGAATTTGACATTCCGGAGGGGCATATCTATCAATATATGCAAGTGACGCACTGTGCTCGATCTAGGCTCGTTCGACCCCAGGTTGCTCGGGATCTGACGGATCTGGAACGTTACTGTGAGGGGTGCACCACTACTAAGGGACTCGTGGCGACCTTATATGCCCATTTGCAGGGGAGCCAACCGTGCTCTACAAGGCACAGGGAGCTTTGGAACTCGGACTTGAATCTCTCTTATACCGAGCAACAGTGGGAGAGGGTGGAAACGCGCTTATGGCAGAGTTCGGTAGCGATTAATGCCCGTGAAACTAATTATAAAATAATGTACCATTGGTATATGACCCCGGTACGGATTGCTCGTATTTATCCTGGGGCTGTGGACCTCTGTTGGCGTAATTGTGGACAGAGGGGTACTCTGGGGCATATCTGGTGGGCTTGCCCCCGCATTCGTGCCTTTTGGAGGGGGGTACAATTTCGGCTGCAGCTTCTTTTGGGAGTGAGCATCCCTTGAGACCCGGGGATATTTCTTTTTGGGGCGTTGGTGCCGGGTGCACGGGCTCTGCAGCTTGCTCTGCTCCGCCACGGCTTGAATGCAGCCCGGTTAGCTCTTGCCGCAGCATGGAAGCGTGCCTTGGCCCCTTCCTTCCTGGTTTGGTTGGACAGAATGTGGGATATGTATTCAATGGAGCGGGGGGTGGCTCTTAGCAGGATGCGTTTGGCGCGCTTTGAGTTGGTGTGGGCTCCCTTTATTTCCCGTTATGGCGCATAATTGCTATGGGCAGTTGGGTGGGGACACTCCAACTTCGAAGGGAGCTTACCCCTTGTGTGTGCTTCTTGCTCACCGCCTTCCTTTGCCTAAGAACTAGCAAGCCATAGATGGGGGGATGGGGGGGTGGGGAAGGGGGAGGGTGGTTGTTTTGTACTTATTTTGGGGGGAACAAAAAACACAAAAAAATACAAAAATGAAGGCGTATTGTAGGCTACTATTGTGTTTTGAAACTCTGCTTTTGCTGTAGCACTCTTTTTGATGATGATTGTGGTTCTTGTTTCTATGTATCTTTTGGAAGTCTTTCAATAAAACAAAACAAAAAAAAAAAAGTAAAACTGAAAGAGAAGCTATTGACTTAAAAGCTGCTCCAAAATCAAAAGCCAAGACCTCTTAAGGGCTATACCGCTTAGGGGAGAGTGAGCTTGCCATTCACAAACTGAGGTCGGTGAGTTGGCCAGGTTTTCTCTGTGGAGAGCATGGCCTGGGTCCCTCGCCAACTTCCTCCCCCCCCCCTCCTGGCAGCAGTTTTAGTCAGTATGTTGGGTCTGGAGATCAGAAACATGTGGTGAACAGAGGTGCATTTTGTTTTTCTCGCTGATTGGGAGGGAAGAAGTGAGGAGAAACTGCACGGTTTGCAGCAACGGAACCTTGCCTCATACTGCCTTTGCTTGCAACCATGGGTTGGTGTTTCTCGGCATCATACATGTGTGTTTGCTGGCGGGGTGAGTACTGTGTTTTTTTTCCCCCCCCCCCCCCCCCTCTTCCTCCTGTGACTTGAGAGTTTCGTCGGGGAGTGATTAGTTTCCTGCACTTCTAGGCAGCATGGTGGAAAAGGTTCATTGTGCTGCCTGTGGTAGTAAATGTGGCAGCATATTCAAAGCTGTCTTTTGCAAGGCAAGGCTGATTTGCAGCATCTTGCATCATCGGGGGAGAGAACAGCATCTATACCAGTGTCAGAAGCGAATGCCTCACCAGTTTTGGTGGGAACCATGGTTATTTTAAAACCAGCCACCATTTCATTGGATAATGGGGGGGGGGGGGGCAGGATTGGGTTCCTGCTGCTTCAGCTACTCCTCCAATGCCTGATCCAACTTTGTCTCATGCTCCAGAACTGACATTTTCTGCAGATGTTTTGTTACCCCAGGCCTTTTGCTTGAAGCAGAGCCTGGGGGACAGTGCAGCTCGGGGGCGGGGAGGGTGTACCTAGAGTAGAGCTGGGTGCAGTATATTGAATTTTTCTCATGACAGTAGTTAACAGCAGGATGAGCCAGCAATGAAGCGCCACAGATTGGAGACAGATTCTTGGGAGGAACAGGTCTCTGCATTCCGAGGGATCAGAGGGCTCCTTGGATCTTTGGTGAGAAACTGCAGCCCCGGAGTTGGAAGAAGGTGAGATCCCCAAAAGGGGCAACAGATACATATGTAAGGAAAGTAAATAAAAACAAGAGGAAAAAGCAACCTATATGGTTCTCCAGAATGGTTGCACAAATACAGGCAAAAAATATAGCTTTCACAAAATTCAGAAGTTAGCAAACGGAGGAATACAGAAAAGAATGCAGGATAAAGCTAAAAGAGAAAGGAGGATAGCAAAAGCAAAGGCCGAAGACAAGATGGTTAAAGATCTGAAGTATGGAGACAAAACTTTTTTTCAGGTATATTCGGGAAAAGAGGAAGATCAGAGGTGGAATTGTAGGACTCAAAAGTGCTGAGAACAGATTCTTGACAAGTGATACTGAAAAAGCAAACATGTTAAAGAAATATTTCTGTTCTCGAGGATTTTCTTTAGTAAAAAGAGGACTATGTATAATTGACAAACATACAAATGGGAATGGAGTAGAAACTACACCAGTCACAGAAGATGTGTTTTGAACAGCTTGCAAAACTGAAAGTGGACAAGGCCATGGGACCAGTTGGGATACATCCCAGGACACTGAAAGAGCTCGGAGAGGTTCTTGCAGGGCTTTTAAAGGATGTTTTTTAATAGATCCTTGGAGACATGAGAGCAGACAAACTACAGGCCATTAAGCCTTGCCTCGGTGGCGGGAAAAGTAATGGAGGCGCTCCTGAAAAAGAGAATAGTGGACTTTCTCGAAACCAGCAGAGGTTGCGGTATCCAAGGCAACATGGTTTTACCAAAGGATGATCATGCCAAACAAATCCGAGTTATTTTGACTGTGTGACCAGAGAACTAGATCAAGGGCATGCGACGGAGGTGAGCTACCTAGATCTCAGCAAAGCCTTTAGGAGGCTTATTTATAAAGTAAACAGCTTGGAGATAGGTCCCAAGGTGGTGACCTGAATCAGACAGAAGGGGTGGTAAACGGAACTCACTCGGATAAAAGGAAGGTGAGTAGTGCTGTACCTCAGGGATCGGTATTGTTCAATGTATTTGTGAGTGATATTGCTGAAGGACTGAATAGAAAAGTCTGTCTTTTTGTAGATGACAAGAACATTTGCAACAGACTGGACTCACCTGAGGGTGTGGATAACATGGGGAAAGATCTACAAAAGCTGGAAGAATGGTCTAATGTTCGGCAGTTAAGATTTAATGTGAAGAAGTGCAGGTCATGTGCTTGGGATGCAGAAATCCTTGCCCTCTATCACATACGATCCCCTAGAAGTTGGTGTGCACAGACCAAGAGAAGGACCTCTGAGTTAGTGATTGAGGATCTCACGGTGGCGAAATAGTGTGACAAAGCGGTGGCCAAACCCAGAAGGATGCTGGGTTGCATACAGAGAGGAATTACCAGCAGAATGGAGGGGTATTAATGCCATTGTACAAGTCGCTAGTGAGGCCTCACTTGGAGTATTGTGTTCAGTTTTGGAGACCATAATCATACAAAGGATATAAAAAGACTTGAAACAGTTCGGAGGAAGGTGACCAAAATAATTTGGAGCCTGTGCCAGAAGACATATGAGGAGAGACTTGAAGACCTAAATATGTATGTGCTAGAGGAGAGGAGAGAGAGGGGAGATATGATACAAACATTTAAATACTGTTAATGAACGAACAAACTTTTTTTTCAAAGATGGGGAAGCTGTAAAACTAGAGGGCATAACATGAAGCTGCAAGGTAAGTAAACTGAAAGTTAATGTCAGGAAATACTTTATCACTGAAAGGGTGCTGGATGTTTGGAATGGCCTCCCGATGGAAATGGTGGGGCCAGACACAGTGGATCCTTTTATAGCAACAGGATAAAATCAAAATTAAACTTAACTATCTCTTATATCTCAACAAATAGGGGTGACCTGCACGGAGCAGCAGGTGCACCTACTTTTGCCACCTTGCTGGGCAGACTAGATGGACCATGCTGGTCTATATCTGTTATCATATACTATGTTACTGTGAATGTTGTCAGGGTCTTCAGATGAGAAGAATTGGTGAGACTCATCGCTCATTCCCTGGTGGTATTGAACCTAGCTCAAGTGCCTGATGAGCTGGCTGAATTCCTGGAGGATCCTTTGCTCTATGGTAGTGAGTCCTCTCAAACGGCTTAATTGAGGCTGAATAGGAAGTCCCCGAGACCATGGCTAAAGGGTGGGCAAGCCATGGCTGCCTGTACCTTATCCCGCAGTTGGAGAAAGATCTCCTTAAGCTTTCTAAGGTGGACGCCTTAGTCTCGGCTGTTACCCATAAGAACATAAGATATGCCATACTGGGTCAGACCAAGGTCCATCAAGCCCAGTATTCTGTTTCCAACAGTGTCCAGTCTAGGTCATACGTACCTAGCAGTTTCCCCAAGGGACGCAGGTTCCACAATGCTTGTATTGGTTCAAGCATTGATATCCTGGGTCCCTTCTTAATAATGGTTTATGGACCTTTCCTCCAGGAACTTGTCCAAACCTTTTTTAAACCCAGCTACACTAACAGCCTTTACTACATCCTCCGGTAACAAATTCCAGAGTTTGATTACATGTTGAGTGAAAAAATATTTTCTTTTCTTAGTCTTAAATAGTTTACCCTGTAGCTTCGTTGCATGTCCCCTAGTCTTTCTATATTCTGATAACGTAAACAATCGATCTACGTTTACCCGTTCCACTCCGTTCATTAATTTATAGACTTCTATCATATCTCCCCATAGCCGTCTCTTTTCCAGGTTAAAGAGCCCCAACCTTTTTAGCCTTTCATCATATGAGTATCCTTCCATCCCCTTTACCATTTTGGTGGCTCTTCTCTGAACCTTTTCTAAAATCGCTATATCCTTTTTAAGATACGGCGACCAGAATTGCACACAATATTCAAGGTGCGGTCTCACCATGGAACGATATAGAAGCATTATAATATCTTTTGTTTTATTTTCCATTCCTTTCCTTATCATACCTAGCATTCTATTTGCTCTCTTGGCCGCTGCTGCACACTGGGCCGAGGGTTTTAACATGGTATCCACAATGACGCCTAAATCTTTTTCCTGGGTGGTGGTTCCTAATGTGGAACCTTGCATCGTGTAACCATAGTTTGGGTTATTCTTCCCTAGGTGCATAACCTTGCACTTGTCCACATTAAATTTCATCTGCCATTTTGATGCCCAGTCTTCCAATTTATCAAGATCCTCTTGCAATTTTCCACAATTCTCTTGGGTTTTAACAACTTTAAATAGTTTTGTGTCATCTGCAAATTTGATAACCTCACTCGTTATTCCACTTTCCAGGTCATTTATGAATATGTCAAAAAGCAGCGGACCTAGCACAGATCCCTGGGGTACACCACTATTCACCTTTCTCCATTGGGAAAATTGGCCATTTAACCCTACCCTCTGCTTTCTATCTTTTAACCAGTTCCTGATCCACAATAGTACACTGCCTCCTATCCCATGACTCTTTTTAGTTTTGCCAAAAGTCTCTGATGAGGGACCTTGTCAAAGGCTTTCTGAAAGTCCAGATACACAATATCAACCGACTCACCTTTGTCCACCTGATTATTCACTCCTTCAAAAAAACATAACAGATTAGTAAGACAAGATCTTCCTTGTCTAAAGCCATGTTGGCTGTCTCCCATTAGGTCATGACTATCTACATGCTGAGTAATTTTATTCTTTATGATGGTTTCTACCATTTTTCCCGGTACTGATGTCAGGCTCACCGGTCTGTAGTTTCCCGGATCACCCCTGGAACCCTTTTTAAAAATTGGTGTTACATTGGCGATCCTCCAATCTTCAGGTATTAGAGATGATTTTAATGATAGTTCACAGATTACTAATAGCAGGTCTGCAATCTCGTATTTCAGTTCTTTCAACACCCTTGGATGTATACCATCCGGCCCAGGTGATTTGCTACTCTTCAGTTTATCTAATAGTTGTAATACATCTTCCCGATGTATCGATATTTCCTTCAATTCTTTCACACCTTTAAATACCACTTCAGTCATGGGTAACATCCCTACATCTTCCTCAGTAAAGACGGAAGCAAAGAATTCATTCAATCTCTCCGCTATCGCCTTGTCGCCTCTTAGTGCTCCTTTAACCCCTTTATCATCTAATGGACCAACTGACTCTCTCACAGGTTTTTTGCTACGAATGTACTTGAAAAGGTCTTTACTTTGCGTTTTTGCTTCCGCAGCAAGCTTCTTCTCAAATTCTCCCTTTGCCTGCCTTATCAATGTCTTGCATTTGACTTGCCAGTGCTTGTGCTGTTTCCAGGTTTCGTCGTTTGGCTCTTTTTTCCATTTCCTGAAAGATGCTTTTTTGGCAACAGCCTCTCTGACCTCACCTTTAAACCATGCTGGCAGTTTTTTGGACTTCCTTCCACTTTTCTTAAAGCGTGGAATACAGCTGGTCTGGGCTTCCAAGATAGTATTTTTCAACAACAGCCAAGCCTGATGTACGTCTTTAACTTTTGCAACTGCTCCTTTTAGTTTTTTCTTAACTGTTTTCCTCATTTTATCATAGTTTCCCTTTCGAAAGTTAAAAGGTAGTACTGTGGATTTCCTTACTATCCGTCCTCCACTAATTAAATCAAAGGCGATCATGCTATGATCACTATTGCCAAGTGGCCCCAACCACCTTATCTCTTGCACTAGATCTGGTGTTCCACTAAGGACTGGGTCTAATATGGCTTCCCCTCTGGTTGGTTCATGAACCAGCTGCTCCAAGAAGCAGTCATTTATTTCATCTAGGAACTTTATCTCCCTAGCATGTCCTGACGTGACACCGACCCAGTCGATACCGGGGTAGTTGAAATCACCCATTATTATTACTGCGCTGTAACTTTTGTTAGCTTCCTTGATTTCTTTGAGCATTTCATCATCCATTTGGTCATTCTGGCAAGGCGCTCGATAGTACACCCCCACTGCCATTGTCTTCCCCCTTTTACATCGAATTTCAATCCATATAGATTCTACAGCAGATTTTGTTTCCTGCAAAACTTTAATCCTTTCTGACTCAATGCCCTCTCTAACATAGAGAGCAACCCCTCCACCAATTTGATCAGCTCTATCATTACGATATAGTTTGTACCCAGGTATCACAGTGTCCCACTGGTTGTCCTCCTTCCACCATGTCTCTGATATTCCAATCATATCTAACCTTTCATTTAGTGCTATATATTCTAACTCTCCCATCGTATTTTTTAGACTTCTAGCATTTGCATACAAGCATTTTAGAGCATGCATTTTACTCATATTAATTTGGCTATTGTTAGACATGGGTAATTTGGGATCTTTAAGCTCAGTCTGCTCCATACTTGAGGGCATTTGGGCTACTTTACACTTTTGTGGAACCTCTCTGCTTTTGGTAGTATCCTTCAAAGATACATTCTTCTGAACCATCTGTTTTTGGGCGACTGTTGACTTTCCCCTAATATCTAGTTTAAAAGCTGCTCTATTTCTGTGGAAGGCGGGATGGCACTGAGATGTGCAGGATCAGAAACTGAAAACCCTACTCAAGCAAGCTTTTGAGATCAATGCCTTGGCTCTGCAGGCTTCCATTTGTGGAGCCTATGTGACCAGAGCTGGGTCCAATCGTTTCCAGATTCGGAGAGTGAGTTGGACCAACAGTTGTCAGAATCCATTCCATCTGCCTCCCATTTCTTCATAAACTCTAATTTACCTGCTCCTCCCTCCATTAACCCTTTATATATCTTGGAAAGAGCTCCTTTTTGGCCTAGCTGTCCTGAGCACAAGGCCTCCAACCACCCCCTACTTCCCCATAGATCCTTCCATACCTTCTGGTGTCGCAAAAAGTGACTGACGTGGATATAGCTATAATAATCATTTCTGGATAGCCCATATAAGTCCTTAATACCTTCAAAGTCTTTTACCCCCTCTTTAACCACTATTTGGGAAATGTGTAAGCCCCAATTTTGCCCATCGTCTCAGGATGCTCACCTCTGGTCCCTGCCCCCTATCAAAGCATGCTTCTAGTATCATCCCTTGTGTGTATTCTTTGTCTTGTATTAATAATTGTCTATTCTGTTTCCAAACCTTCAAAGTATGTGGAATTATAGGGTTTAAGATGGTCACTTCCAGTGCTTTACTTCCCTTCCATACTATCTTCTCCAAGCCTACTCCCCTTACTGAGTCCTCTTCTATGTCTGTCTTTGCCATTCATATACCGTTTTCAGCTGTGCTGCCACATAATATTTTCTAAAGTTAGGAACCCCAAGCCCCCCCCTCCCCTTCGTTCTCTGCATCATTGAGATAGCTACCCTGGGACTCCTATTTTGCCATATAAAACGATTGATTCTTTGCTTATGCTTTTAACTTTCTAGGTGGCACCTGTATTGGCAATGTTTGGAACAGGAACAAAAATCTAGGCAATAGCATCATCTTTATAACCGCAGTGCGTCCAGGACAGGTAACCTTGCCCCCCACCCATTCAACAAACTCTCCTCTTGCCTGAAGAGCTTTAAATAATTTGTCATATAATTTTATTTATTTATTTATTTACATTCTCTTATATACCACACTATTCTGCATCAGTGTGGTTTACATTGAACAGGGCATTATAACTTATAATGATTCCAACCTATTACTTATTTGGATCCCTAAGTACCTAATAGAACCCCGAGCCCACCTAAATGGGTATTTCTTTTGTATTATTCTCTGCGTTTCCTTTTTTATTGACAAGTTCAATATTTCAGATTTTGCCCAGTTTATAGTGAATCCAGACAGTCTGCCATATTCTTCTAATTCCCACATTAATATTGGTAGAGAGAAACCCGGTCTAGTCACGTTCATAATTATATTGTCTGCGAACAAAGATATTCTATATTCTTTCTTGCCTACTACTATGCCCTTCAGATCTACCCGTTCTCTCGCCCTCTCAGCAAAAGGTTCCACTGAGAGAGCAAATAAGAAAGGCCGACAAAGGACATCCTTGCCTCGTCCCACTCCCCTGCTCAAAAAAATTTGAATAGGCTCCATTGACCCGAACACAAGCTTTCAGGTTGTGGTATAGTGCTTGTACCCAACCAATTTTGCTCTCAACCCCATTCTTTCCATCACCTGAAACAGAAAAGGCCACTTGGTTGAAAGCCTTTTCCGCGTCCAGAGATAACAGTAATGCCTCCTTTGTTCAATCGACCAGATTGTATTTAGTGTCTTTCGAATGTTATCTGCTACCTGCCTACCTGGGATAAATCCCGCTTGATCTTGATGAATCAATTTCCCTTGTCAGAAGCACAACGCCAAAACAACTAATCGCTAGTTGTTGAGGGCGTGGTGGTTGATGTATCCTTCCTCTATCAGCTATATTTATTCTTCAAGTAAAAAGGATTGTAGTTGAGGAAAACCGAGGGTAAGGCTTATGACAGAAAAAGTTTATTTTAAACACGAGAACAGATCAGGTTCAAGGTTCCATTAACAGGATAAATTATAGGCTTTTGCTTAAGGTTCAGCAAACTGATGGCAAAAACAAACAGAACCCAACAGTGGCTTTTCAAAGTCCTCTTAAATGTAGAAGCTTAGCCTTTTCACAGATAACAGTGTGCCACTTGTCTTATAGTCCTTTGTTGATCATAGCACAAAGAAAACAAGGTTAATTCTCCTATGGCAGTTTATCTTCACTCAGCCTCAATTCTCTGGGCTGCACTTCCAGGTGAAAATGAAATAAGCATTCAAAATGTCCTCAAGACTCTTAGCAGGTTTCTCATATAAAACAGGAGCAAAGCACAAACTTTTAAAGCAGCCAATTAGCTTTCTTCCTGTTGCAGAGTTCTAACACAGCTGATAATCAGGCCTGAACACAGCTTCCTTTACAAGCTTATGTGGCAGTAAATTCCCTTTCCAAAACACACAGGAATTTACCTCCTTACTGCTTACACTTTAAGGTTACCTTTGCAAGAGGAACAATTCTTTCAAGGCTGGCTCTTCTTCAACACTTCAATTCTAAAGCTTGACATAAAGAACAATCCATACACATATCTTCTCCCCCACCTCTGGTTCTCCCAATTGCATGGGCTCTGACTCACTCACTTGATCAGACTGCTCAGCTGACAATCTCTCTGGTGGTCTGAAAGCTTCTCCAATTCGTGGCTTCCACCCCTGTTGCCAACCTGATTCAGGGGAAACAGCTCTCACAGTTCTGGGTAGCTCAGCCTTTCTCCAGGAGTTAGCACCTGCTCTGACTTCTCCAGCATTCCATCGTCCTTGCTGCTCTGGACTCTGTTCCTCTCCCCATCTGCTTCTTCTGCTGCTCCTTTTGGCTTCCTCTCTTGCTCCTCTTCTCTCCATAATCTAACCAGGGTTTATACTCACTGGGATCCAACCCCACCTCTTTCTCTCTCAGGTGTTTGTAATCTCCCTGCCTTCTGAACTTAGAATAATCAGTGCACTTGTCAGAGTAAGGGCTTTGGTCCTCGTGCTTGCAATCTCTCCCTCTTACTCTTATCAAGCATTTCCTGAAACCTATTCCAGCTGGGGTTTTTCTGCTTTTGAAACGTGGCTCTGGCCTTCTGACCCTGCACACCTAACAGAGGCCCCTTGATTAAGGTGAATTCCTTATGCTTTTCACCTCCCCCATGCTCTGGATGGCTGACCTTGCCACACCCTATTACCCTATTTAAACGCATAGCCAATAATTTAGTGTCTAAATTTAATAATGAAATAGGTCTGTATGGTGAGCATTCTTGCGGGTCCTTTCCTGCTTTATGTAGCACTGTTATTCCTGCCCACCCCATAGTGTCTGCTAACAAACCTCCCTCCCTTGCTAAGTTGAACAGCTGCACTAATGGGTTAATTAATATCTCTCCAAGCCTTCTGTAAATCCTCGCTGTCAGCCCATCTAGTCCCGGCGCCTTATCTACTTTCAACTGTTTTATCTTTCAGGACTTCCTCGTCTTTAATGGCTCTATTTAACTCTTTGTTCTTCCTCTTCCAATTTCGGAAGCTGTATGGAGTCTAAGTAGCTTTGTACCCTCTCCAGCTTTGGGCGAGTTCTTGCTTCGTATAGCGATTGGAAAAATCTCTTAAAGGCCTCCCTGATGTCCCCATCTTTAGAGATGGATATCCCTCCAGCGTCTCTGCATGTCAATATATGTGATCTCAACTTCTGTTTGTTTCTGCGCCATATATCTCTCAGCTTTATTACCCCCTTGAAAAATTCCTGTCTTAAGAACTGCATGTGGTATCTTATAGTATCTGCCTGCATTGAATTTATTTGCACTCTTACTACCAACACTTGTCCTCTATAAGTTCCTTTTCTATCTTGCACATCTAATTCTTCCAACTTCATTAATCTTTCTCAGTTCCCTATCTCTTTTCTCCCTTTCCTTCCGTTTGCGTGCATTCCCCATTTAACCAAAACGCCTCTCACTACAGCCTTATATTCATCCCAAACACCACCCCACGCCACCTCTCCATTATCATTCCATCTAAAATATTTTCTTGTTTCCAGCTCTATTTCTTCTCTTACCCTCTTGTCTTCTAGTAGAGATTCGTTTAATCTCCAGAATTGTATGCCCTTTCTCTTCCCCCTCTATTACCATTCTGTTTTCCACTAAAGCGTGGTCAGACCACGTTATAGAATCCATCTCTGCCCCTTTAATTCTACCTACCACCTCCTTAGATATCCAATTGGCATCTATTCTGGAATACGAACCATGTACTGGGGAGAAGTAGAATTGCCTTTTCCAAGGGTGCTGAAATCTCCATGCATCTATGTTGTGTTATAAAGCAGTGTTGTGTTACAAAGTGATGATATTTGCTTCTATCTGCTCTCTTGCCCTCCCTTTTCCCTTGCATCCCTAGCCGGATTCCAGGTTAAATTAGTCACCTCCACAAATGAAAATACCTTCTCCTAATTTTCCCACCTCTTCATTGAGCTTTGTCCAAAGTTCGCCTTGCGCCCCTGTAGGCGCATATGCATTCATTATACTATACCACTGATTCCCTATTTTTAGACGCATTAGTACATATCACCCGCTTTATCCCTAACTACTTTCTGTAACTCCATCTTTACTTTTGAGTCCATCAAGATTGCAACTCCTCCCTTCTTTTTTTCTACTGGGCATAGACCCCAAATCCTTTAGGTTTGACCAAATATTCTGTCGCCCGAGTAAGGTGTGTTTCCTGTATGAGTACCACCGATGCCTTTTGGCGTGTTATTTCTTTGTATAGTTTCTGCCTTTTTAAATGGCGAATTAAGCCTTTTTACATTTTAATGTTACTATTTTTAGCTCACCTTTTGAGGTTTGTTGCTCCCACTCTCTTTCCCCCTGCCTCCCCCCCCACCCCCGGCATGGAGACTCGACTTCCATGAAAAGTGACTATCAGACCTCAGTTTGCCCTTGCCTTTTATTCCACCTCTCCCCTCCCTTGTTTTCTATCCCCCCCCTCCTTGTTCCTCTGCTCTGTCCCGTCTTGACCTTCCCCTTAACCTATACCTCCCACCTCCCCACCCCCAATGTACCTCCCCAATAGTTATGTTCACTGTATTTACAATCCAAGATTATAACCAAAGCCCTCCTCCCCTACCCTCCGCTCTCTTCGACCTCCTACTCCCCCCACCCTCGTTCCATGTACTTCCCACAATATCCCTTACAAGGCTCTTATCAATGTCCTACATTTCAGTTCATATATTGATTCATCTTGTGCCTGGAGTCCCGGGGTCCTTCTCCTCAACCAATGTCCTTTGCCACCTCTTTTGTTCCTTGGTTGCCTTTGGTCAGTCTCGCTATTCTCCGACCATTGGTTGGTGCTCTGTGCCATCTCAAACTGGCCGCCCTGGTCCTGGATGTCGTGGCGTTCATTGTTTTTGCTTGACTCTCCTTGCCCCCTGGAAGATTAGTTAGTTCCATGTCTCCAAGCACCCCCCAAGCTTCCTCGCAGCTCTTCACCCTTCTCGATTTGCCGTTTGTTGTAATCAATAGGCCAAAGGGGTACAGCCATTTGTATCGCGCCTCCTCCCTCCTCAGATAAGCCGTCACTTCCTTCATATCTCTCCGCTGCAGTGTGCCTTGAGAGAGATCCTGGAACAATTCCACCACATGTCCTTCCCACTGAAAATGTCCCAGTTTCCGTGCAGCCTTCAAAAGGTTTTCTTTCATTTTAAAGGATCTCGGGCACACCACAATGTCTCTTGGTCGATTGTCTCTTATTGGCCCAGCCCCCTATGCGCCCTCTCAATTTGCAGAGATTCGCCTTCCCCACTCTCTTCGAGGGCCGCAGCTTGTAACAATGCTCCAAAGACTTTTGTAATAACTTCACAATTTTTGTATTTGGGATCTTGTGGCACCCCTCTCTCTTATATTACTTCACCTGGATCTTATCTTCCAGATCCTCCGTCTTCTCTTTTAATTCTTCATGGGCTTGCTTTAACTCCTCCTATCCTTTTTGAAGCTCTTCCAATGCATCCCCTTGTTCTAGCTGTTTTTCTGTTTCTTCTACCCGGGATCCTAGGTCTGCTATATCCTGTCTTAAAGATTGCAATGTCTCTCATTTCATTTTTAACTCCACTGATTTCCACTTTAAGTTCTTCTTTCAGTTCAGTCAGCCACATCTTGATCATGTTGGCCACTCCTGGACCCCAGGGACCCTCCATCTCCTCCGTGGACTCAGCCCCGCGCTCCGTCACTCCTTTGCCCTCCTTCTCCCCTTCTTTCCCTCCTCTCGAGACTGCATAGGAGGATCTGAATTTCTGCCAATTTTTTTCTTTGCTGAGGGCTCTCCTTTGGATTTATCCATCTTACCCCTCTGTGCCCCTGGTAGCACCCCAGGCCTTCTGGTATCTTCAGACTCCCGGATCTGCCACCTGCTTCTCCCTGCAAGTTTTCCTGCTATGCAATCTACAGGTGTACTTTTCTCCCTTTATATTTTTTTCAATAAATTTATCAGTTTTTTTGCCTTTTAAGTACTTTGGCCTGGTTTTATTTTGTATAGATGTAATTTTTGTTGGGTGGTTATGTGTTTTTCTTTAGGAGCTATGCTCCCTCTCCATGTCTTGCCTTAAGTGTCAGCTTCCATCAGCTGAGCCGCTTTCTCCTCCGTCTCTCTGTATCTGCCTCTTTTCAGGCAACTCTTCTCTCCGGTGCCACTTTCTTTTGCCGGCGTTCCTGCCGGGATCGCTCGTACCGTGGTGCCCAGGCCGCCGCTGCCATCCGCCATGTGCTCCCCTGTGTGATCGCACTGCTTCACTTGCAGCCTGCAGTGCTTACAGACACCGCTGCTCTCTGCCTCCTGATCGTTTCCTGATGGCTCCTTCTCTACTGCCCCTTCATTTCGCCGCGCTTGTCCTCCATTTTTTGGGGATCTCACCCCATTGGTGCAGGCTTGGCGGCAGAGCTCCTTCTTCACACTGCCATATAGCCCGATGACGTCACCGGAAGTTTCGAAATGTTGCACTCTTTATCGTGACTGTCCGGAAGGAAGAACTCCTGCCGGTGCTCGATCGCAGAGATGTACCTACATAGTAAATGATGGCAGATAGACCAGCATGGTCCATCCAGTCTGCCCAGTATTCAGTTTATTTTGATTTTATCCTGTTGCTGTAAAGGGATCCACTGTGTCTGTCCCATGCCATTTTGAATTCCGTCACTGTGTTTGCCCCCACCACTTCCATTGGGAGGGCATTCCAAGCATCCACCCACCCTTTCAGTGAAAAAGTATTTCCTGACATTTCCTTTCAATTTACCACCTTGCAGATCCATGTTATGCCCTGTAGTTTTACAGCTTCCCCGTCTTTGGAAGAGGTTTGTTCATTATTTCTTTTTAAGTATTTAAAGGTCTGAATCATATCTCCCCTATCCCTCCTCTCCTCCAAAGTGTACATATTTAGGTCTTCAAGTCTCTTATAAAGCTTCTGATGCAGGCTCCAAATCATTTTGGTCATCTTCCTCTGAACAGTTTCCATTCTTTTTGCATCCTTTGCAAAATACTGTGTTCAGTTTTGGATACCATATTCCAAGTGAGGCCTCACCATTGACTTATACAGTGGCATTAGTACCTCTTCCTTTCTGCTGGTAATTCCTCTTCGTATGCAGCCCAACATCCTCCTGGCTTTTGCCACCTTGAGATCTACAGAAATAATCACACCAAGGTCTTTCTCCTGATCTGTGCACACTAACCTCTCTCCCCCTATCGCATACATTTACCTTGGATTTCTGCTACCCAAGTGCATGACACTGCATTTCTTTGCATTAAATCGTAATTGCCAAGCATTAGACCATTCTTCCAGCTTTTGTAGATCTTTCCTCATGTTAATCACTCCCTCGGGGAGTCCACTCTGTTGCAAATTGTCATGTCATCTGCAAAAAGACAGACCTTTCTATTCAGCCTTTCAGCAATATCACTCACAAATACTTTGAACAGTGCTGGGCCCAGGACCGAACCCTGGGGCACCCCGCTAATCACCTTCCTTTCATCAAATTGAGCTCCATTTATCATCACCTTCTGTCATCTGTCAGTCAACCAATTTCTGATCCAGTTTACCACCTTGGTACCCATCCCCAAACTACTGAGTTTATTGATAAGCCTCCTATAAGGGACAATATCAAAGGCTTTGCTGAAATCCAGGTAGATGACATCCATCGCATGCCCCTGATCTAGTTCTCTGGTCACCCAGTCAAAGAACTCAATCAGATTTGTTTGGCAAGATCGTCCTTCGGTAAAACCATGTTGCTTTGGATCTTGCAACCTGTTGGTTTTGAGAGAGTTCACTATTTGCTCTTTCAGGAGCACTTCCATTATTTTTCCCGCCACCGAGGTAAGGCTCACAGGCCTATAGTTTGACACTTCTTCCCAGTCACTACTTTTGTGTAGAGGTATGACATCAGCCATTCTCCAGTCTTGAGGAACTTCTCCTGTTTCCAAGGATCTGTTGAAGACATCCTTTAACGGCCCTGCAAGAACCTCTCTCAGCTCTTTCAGTATCCTGCGATGTATCCCATCCGGTCCTATGGCCTTGTCCACTTTCAGTTTTGCAAGTTGTTCTAACACCTCATCTTCTGTGAATGGTGTGGTATCTACTTCATTCCAATTTTCATATGTGGGAGTCACAGGTGGTCCTTCTCCAGGATTTTCTTTAGTAAAAATGGAGCAGAAGTATTTGTTTAGCAATTTTGCTTTTTCAATGTCACTTTCCAGAGTCCGTTTCCAGCACTTCTGAGTCCTGCAATTCCACCTCAATCTTCTTCTTTTCCTGAATATACCTTAAAGTTTTGTCGCCACACTTAACATCTTTAGCCATCTTTTCCTCTGCCTTTGATTTTGCTATCTTTGTTTCTCTTTTTGTCTCTTTGAGTTTGATCCTGTATTCATTTCTGTGTTTTTCTGTTTGCAAGCTTTTAAATTTTGCAAAAGATGTGTGTTTTTTTGCCTTTATTTGAGCAGCCACCTCTTTGGAAAACCAAATAGGTTTCCTTCTCCTCTTGTTTTTATTTACTTTTCTTACATATTTATCTCATGCCGCTTTTATTGCCACCTTTAGTTTAGCCCATTGCAATTCCACTTCCCTTATCTCCTTCCACCCTGTCAACTCCTCCTTTAGATACTCAGCCATTTTATTGAAGTCAGTGTGTTTGAAGTTTAGGACTTTGAGCTTGCTATGCTTGGACTGCACCTTGGCTTTTATCTCAAACCACACCGTGTGGTGATCGCTGTTGCTCACAGGGGCACCCACCCAGACATTCGACACACTATCACCGTTGGTAAGCACTAAATCCAGCGTTGCGCTTTCCCTGGTTGGTTCCATCACCATTTGTCTAAGTAACTCATCTTGGATAGCATCCACAATTGATTTGCAGAAGGAGTTATCCAATCCACATCGGGTAGATTAAAGTCACCCAATATGACCGCTTCCCCCTTTGTGGCTATCTTGGCAATATCTATAATCAATTCGTTATCTAGCTCTTTAATTTGAGTTGGAGGTCTGTAGACCACAGCAGTATGGATGACAATGCCATCTCCTCTTTCCAACACAATCCAGAGCGCTGCTTCATTTCCCCATGCCCCCTGCATTTCAGTAGCTTTAATATTGCTTTTGCTAAAAGTTGAATGGTCTACTTATAGAGGGTATTAACTATGAAAGAGTATACTGAGGAGCTCCCTCCAATTAAATAAGCTATGATCCGATGTTAAATAGTGTGGTAATATACGCTTGAATATAATTCACATTTTCCACTTTACTGTGTGCATTGAACTACTTTTATAATAAGAACCAATGGTCTCAGACAAAAGCTGGCACTGCTCTGGATGAATCTCTCATGAGCTATGTGCTCCAATAGCATCAACGACCATATAGCTAAGGTTCTTAAGATTGTATACCAAACTTTATAATCTTTCAAAAATCGGACTTATCTTAAGTTTTGATCCAGTTTTTGTAAATCGTGCCAATATTGCAATTCCCCCACCGCCACCTCTCTGGTACCTGTTCCACGTTTCAGTAGTTCTTCAGGGGTATGCAATCTGTAAATTAGCACTATCCATAAAGAAATGCAAGAACGTTACTAGAAATAACATTTTTCTTGAAAAATCGTTGTTGGATGAATATTCAATAAATACTCCTACCTTATCTGGACTGAATTATTCACAAGAATAGGCTTGTGCGATTACCAGCATATTATCTATGGCTAACCAGCCCTCTCAAAAAACGCCGCGCATGCGGATTCAAGTCTAACTCAGTTGTTAAATGGTGGTTTGACCATGACGTCACTTGCAGTGTGTGAATAACATTACTAAACTATCTTCTACACGCTGAATACAACTGACAATTGATTCTCATAGGCACGCTCTCCATTCAATCATGCTGTTGAGGCCTCCCGGGGAAACCGATTGGAGATTGTATATCCACTTTTGTTCTCTTAGTAAAAGGGTTTGTACTCTGGATCTACCCGAGCTGCCTCCTAGTACCTGATCCAATCCAAAGCATCGCAAGTCTTGGAATTCATGTTTATATTGCAAACAATGAGCCACCAAAGGGGCCTCAATTATTTTACAATGAATTCGACTGCGATGTTCACCCAACCGAACTTTTAGTTGACGGGCAGTCTGACCGACATACAGCAGCCCACATGGGCACCTGATGCCATAGATTATATGGTCTGTGACACAGGAGGTCCGATGCCGCAAAACATGATGTTTCCCATGGTAGGTAAAATCATCAATATCTTCAGTTACACTACAGATGGTACACTGGCCACATTTCCTATGCCCTCCACCACCATCCCTCATCGGCTGGGCTCCTTGTAATTTGACGGGGCTCAGCTTCTCTTTAAGATTTGGTGAACGCGTCCACACACAGCGAATATGCTTATTTTGTAAACCAGGGAGTGTGCTCAATACATTTTGATGTTTCTTCAAAACGCGTTGTATAGACCCACTCAAAGGGGAGTATCGAGTAATCAGATTGATGTTATCTTCGTCCATCTCCTCATTGATGTTACCCTTACGGGGTTGTAATAATAACCCCCTATTATTGTAAAGCGCTCTTTTATAAGCGGTTTTTACCACTGAAATTGGGTACCCCCTCAATTCAAAATTCCGGGTCAACATCTTCGCTTGTTTTTTGTAATCTTCTAATCGCGAGCAGTTCCGACGGTATCTAATAAATTGTGATAGAGGCAAGCTGTCTTTAAGCTGTTTCGGGTGTTGGCTAGTGTAATGAAGAATCGTGTTCCTGTCCGTCGGTTTCTTATGAACCCACGTTATCCAACTCTGTGGACTCTTATGAACTTCAACATCCAAGAAAACCACCTTCTGTGCATGATATGTATGGGTGAATGTTATATGTGGATCTACTCCATTGAGCCATATAATGAATTCCGATAACTCAGTGGCCGGTCCCTTCCACAATGCAAACACATCATCTATAAACTGTTTCCATAATATGAGATGATGGGTGAGATGGTGAGCCAAGGTTTTTCAAAATCCTGCATATACAGGTTCGCTACCGATGGGGCGCATGTGGCCCCCATGGCTACCCCAGCTACCTGTTGATAAATGATTCCTGGCCTAGGTTTTACCTGAATCATGGGCACACTCAGATATCTGATTTAAAGCTACACAAGGAAAGCAGGTAGACAGAATATCCCCAAGCTTAATGTTTAGCCAACAGTTAAAATCTATATTGGCAATATCCCCAAATCTTAAAGTATAACAGTTAAATTCAAGAAACCAGCAGAGATAAGGTTTAAGGTTGATAGCTTAGCTGTGTGGAGGTCCACGCTGGCTATGCAGTCTAGCTCATATACCCATCCCTCCAGATCACCAAAGGTATCTTCATTTTGTGGTTCCTATGGGCTGTTTTTCAATTTCGGGCTTTGCCCTTTGGTCTTGCCACAGCACCTCAGACCTTTACCAAGGTAATGGTGGTCATGGTGACTGCTCTGCACAGAGAGGGTATCCCCATGCATCTGTATCTGGACAACTGGTTGATCAGGGCGAAGTCGGTTGTAGATCTCTCGGGTCACTCAGTCTTATACTTCCTCCAGCGCTTGGGATGGTTAGTCAGTGTGGCCAAACGCCAATTATAGCCCTCGCAGAATCTCATCTGACGGCCTGCTTCGATACGAGGAGGGTGATGGTCTATCTCCCTTCCGAATGAGCGGTGAAATTCTCAGATCAGGTGCACAAACTTCTGAATATGGTGGTTTCCTCAGCGTGTCATTACTTGCAATTTCTGGCGTCCATGGCAGCGACTTTGGACCTGGTTCCTTGGGATAGAACTCACATGTGTTTGTTGCAGCATGCACTCTTATTGCCCTGGTCACCGCAGCAGCATCCTCTCTTGAGGCATCTCACTTGTATACTCCTTGCTCGAGTCAATCTGAGCTGGTGATTATAGTCAGAGAACCTCTTGGTGGGGGTGTCCTGGAGCCTCCCGACTGCGGCGTACTGGTGACAATGGATGCCAGTCTCTCCGGTTGGTGGGTGGGGAACATTGTAAGGCGCAAGTGACACAGAGCTGGTGGACTCTGGCGGAGAGCTACCAATCTATCGACTATCTGGAGATGAGGATAGTCTTCCTTGCTCTGCATGTCTTTCGGCCTCGGCTGTACAACAGGGCGGTAAGAGTTCAAAAAACACCATGGTAGCATACATCAGTTGCTAGGGGGACACAGGGAATATGATTCTGATGGAAGAGATTTGCCTGCTTCTGCAGTGGGCAGTGCTAAATCTCCGGGCCCCGTCAGTGACATGGCTGGAAAAGAAAATGAGAATGGGCCCTGGATTCAACGGCTTTCCACAGTATAACTCGGCAGTGGGGCCTACTAGTCATGGACCTCATGTCTTCAACCGACAGTGCTCACATAGCAGATTTTTTTTCAGTTGTTGTAGAGAGCGAATATCGGCGGGGCATTGATGCTCTGGTGCAACACTGGCCAGAGGGAGCCCTTCTAAACATTTTTCCACTTTGACCACTGATCGGCCGTCTGCTACAGAGGCTCATTGCTCCTGATTGGTCTTGGAGACCGTGGTATGCGGATCTGATTCGGCTGCTGGTGGTGGATCCATGGCCTCTGCCACAGGCAGACAACCTGATCTCTGAAGATCCCCTTCTGAGGCCCCAACTACATCAATTCTCGCTTACGGGCCTAGCACTTAATTCCTTGTGAGTTCAGGTAGCTGCTTTTAACTACTTGTTGGGAGCGTTTTCAGGGAGTGTCTGTAGCCGCTCATCCTGATGTGATCCGGTTACTTAAAGCAGTCAAACAGGTTAGGCCTCCAGTTTGTCTGTTGGTCCCTCTGTGGGACCTTAACTCTTGTCTTACCAAGCTTGATAGGGTCTCCGTTTGAACTGTTGGCTCGATCCACAATTAAGGATCTATCTTTGAAGGTGTTATTTTTGGTGGCCATCTGCTCAGCCAGACAGATTTCCGAGCTGCAGGCCTCGTCGTGCAGGGAACCTTTTCTGTTAATCTCAAAGGAGAAAGTCGTTCTTCGCCCAGTTCCTTCCTTCCTTGCCTGAGGTAGTCTCAAGCCTTTCACCTGGACCAGACTGTATCGCTCCTGGTGTTCTCCTCTAGAGGGGATACGCCAAAGGACCGGCAGCTGCATTTACTTAATTTATGCAGGGTCTTGCACAGTTATCTGAGGTGAACGGAGTCTTTTCAGAAGACTGAGCACTTGTTTCTGCTGTTTAGGGGTTTGCATAGAGGGCATGCAGCCTCCAAATCTATTTCTCGCTGAATTAAGGAGGCCATTGCTGTGGCATACCTTCTGAAGAATAAACCATTACCAGAGGGCTGAGGGGCGCATTCTATTAGAACTCAGGCAACCTCGTGGGCAGAGTTCAGTCTGGTTCCGATTCTGGACATCTGAAAGGCATCAACTTATTTGTCGCCTCATATCTTTTGTATGACGTGCAGAGATGCACAATTTGGTGCCTGGATGTTGTAGTCCGGGCTTGCCAGTCCCGCCTGTTGAGTACTGCCCTGGTACATCCCACACGCCTGGACTGGAATGGGATGATGATAAGGAAGGTGAAATTAGATCTTACCTGCTAATTGTCTTAAGTCCCTCCAGTCCAGGACCCGCCCTTCTTATACACTGTCAGTTTGTAGTCTAGGCAAGTCTGGGGTGAGTATCTGCAGAGAGCTTTTTTCAGAGTCTAGTTTGTAATGGTATGGGTCTCTCTTCTCCTTTTAGCTTACTGTGTGTAGTTTATTTAGAGGTTGCTCTAAGCTGTTCCACATTTAAAGCAAACAAAATAAGACACCTTTAAATATAACATAAATAAAGATAAATACTTTGCTTATCTGTGCTCTTTGGAGTCTGCTTTGTCATTAGGATACTGGTCTTGGAGGTGGGGCACACAGCCCTTGTAGGGTGATGACACTAAAACCTGGCATGCTCATTCCATATCTCCCCCAACCAGCAGCTGGAGACTAGAGGAAAAAAAACAATTAACAGGTAAGATCCAATTTCACCTTTTTTCTCTCTTATCCATTCTTTTGTACTTTTGGATGTATGTTTTGGGTCATTCTGCTGGAGGACCCATGACCTTTGACACAGACCTAGCTTGGTAGTCCTCTGACTTCATGATTCCTTTACCTTCCAGACCTCTAGTTCCTGAGACAGCAAAACAGCCCCACAACATTACGGAACCTCCACCATATTTAACTGTAGGAATGGTGTTTTCTTTCCTTTCAAAGTTTCATTTCTTCGCCTGTAAATGTACTGCTGGTTTGCATTGCCAAATAGCTTGTTTGGTTTCATCGTCCACAGAACATTTTCCCAGAAGGATTGTGGTTTCTCAAGGTGGTCTTGGCAAAGATCAGGTGTGCCTTTTTATATCTGTATTTGACCAGTGGGGTACTCCTTGGCCTTTTGCCCATGAAGTCCTTCTATGTTTAGTGCATGGTGTATGGTGGGGGTTTGACACCACCACTTCTGATTGCTACAGGTCAGCCTTAAGCTCTTTGGATGTTGTACGTGCTGTTTTTCCAACGGTTCGCACTAACTTTATGATGGCTTCTTGGATTAATTTTCTTCTTCCCACCATGTCCCGGGAGGTTCTTGACAGTTCCATGAGCAGAAAACCTCTTATTAACATTAGGAACTGTAGCCTGTCCTCTTAATACTGCCAGAGTAAGAAATTTGATGTTCCCGCATGATCATTATACTGCAAGTACTCTGCCCACCCATTACGCAAATGTTCTATGAATTCAGTATTTTTTTCAGTAGGTGATGGGGAAAAGCCCACGAGTAGGGAGGCATCTCCCCATTCCCATACTGACCACTCCAAACCTACAAAATGATGATCAGAGGGGCCCAAAGTTCCAATGCAAGCCTTAGAGAATTGAGAGGAAAGTGATCTCGAGGTCAACCACACATCCAAACGAGAATAAGAGTGGTAGACAGAGGAATAGAAAGTATAGTTTCTCTCTCCCAGGTGCAACCGGTGCCAAATATCCTCCAAAGCTAAATCAGAAATTAAAGTTTACAAAACAGAGTATTTCCTGGGGGATGTCAGAGCTCTACTAGATCTGTCTAGTTCAGAAAAAAACAATTGAAATCCCCCCCCTAACATTTCACCCGAGGCATGGTTTTGTAGCAAACCAAGAAGTTCCATTAATGACTGCACAATCTCTGCAGGTGGAATGTAGACATTTGCCAAGGAAATCGGCACTCCATGTATCGACCCTGAAAGGATAAGAAAGCAACCACCAGGGTCTTGGTACTGAGCAGAGAGCGTAAAGGGTGACAATATAATAGCAACTCCTCGCTTACAAGAGGAGTCCCGACGAAAAACTTGAGGAAACTTCCAAGAGCTCAAGCAGGCATGAGCACCAGGAGCCAAATGCGTCTCTTGGAGAGAGACTATATCAGCATGCTCCCTACTTAGTCAAGCACTCTCCACCTTTTGACTGGGTGGTGGAGCCTCCTAATATTCCATGAGATTAACTTAGTCATAAAGAGTATAAGATCTTAGCTGTGGACAAAAAAAACAAAAAGATAGTAACCCAGGGTACTCCCCCCAAAGCAGCTCCCACTGCATGGATCCAGATTTGCCAGTGTTAAGCAAGTGTAGTACCATAAATCCCCCACCCCCTTCTGCCAAATTCATGTAAGTGCTGCTCCTTCTGCTGTATCCTACCCCCATCCCCCCACCCCTACCCGCCTTCCTTCCTCTCCCAATCCCCAAACATTACTGAACAGACAGGAAGTAAACAAAATTAAGAAACTCCCCCAGAGCATAGACATCAAAGATGTCCAAAAGGAGGGCACTTATGCGTAGGGTAAACTAACCCTCCACACTTCCCCCTAGTCTCATCATTCCCCCAACAACAATTTAACCCCTTTACAATAATCACCCACCCACGTCAACAGAGGTCTTTAATCAACACCCCCTCCTTCCACTCTCTATAAATCCTCTTCTCCCACTTGCTAGCACTGTCACAGTGATCAGAGCCCAAAACAACTTCTCCCAGAAGACCTAGCCCATATTGGCCCAAACCCTGCTATCAATCCCAACCAGAACTGTAAACCTTGCATAAACGAGCTAAATAAGTTAACAAATAAGAGGAGATGGAACACATCAGTCTTTAAAGAAGACCATACACATGTAAAGTTCATGGCGGAGCTGAGGTATCCATCCCCTGGAGTGCGTTGACATCTTGATCGGTACCAGACGATCGTCGGGAGCCAGGAACTTTGTGCCGCTTGGGGGTGGAGACTTTCCACTCTCCGGTCAGGTTCTGTGTGTGGGGGACACGCCCCCCATACTGTAGAGTCCAAGAATTCCATGCATTCAGCGAGCTTGGAGATGTGGTGTTT
Source organism: Ichthyophis bannanicus (assembly GCA_033557465.1). Taxonomy (NCBI): domain Eukaryota; kingdom Metazoa; phylum Chordata; class Amphibia; order Gymnophiona; family Ichthyophiidae; genus Ichthyophis; species Ichthyophis bannanicus. Next base: position 844,092,262 of record CM066031.1, read on the forward strand.
AACATTGTTCCCTTCAAAGATTAGCGTGAATGGGAATCCCCAGTGATAGGGCACTGATCTTTTCTGAAGGGCCTGCGTTAGAGGTCGGAAACTCTTGCGCCGCTCCAAGGTATATTGTGAAAGATCTTGGAAAATCTGTATCTCATGGCCATTAAAGACAACAGATCTCTTACTGTGTAGGCTTTGCATCAGCGCAATTTTATCTTCAGAGAAGCTAAAGCATGCAATGACTGGATGGGGCTGAGAGGTAGCACTTCTCTGGGTTACGGGGCTCCGGTGTGCTTGCTCAAGTTTAACTGGGCTTGGAGCATTCAGCACACAAGGCAGAGAGTTCTTGGATAAGTGCCACAGTATCTTCTCGGTCCCTGGATTGTTCAGACATGCCGAGTACTCTGATGTTGTTTCTCTGTTGCTGGTTTTCTAAATTGTCTTGACGTTCCTTCAGGTCTTTCGTTAGTTGATCAAGTCTCTTGAATTTAGACGGGAACACAACCGTAGAATCAATTTGTTCACCTATATTAATCTCATTTTGCGTGTCATGGTTATCAAGAGCTTTAAGATCAGACCTGAAATCACCGCCTTAGTGAAGTCCATTCGTAAAAAGGCGCAGTTCTTAAATTTCCATGAGATCTGATTTTGTTGCCAGGAGGAGGTTGAAACTTCACTGTACGTCTTAGGCTTAGAAGTGCCTTCTGGGTCTAAAGGAGGGGCCATGAGATCAGACTCGCCCGACCTGGCAAACTTAGACAGGGCAGCAGCATAAGATTTAACCTTTGTCATGTTAAAAGGGAAAGTCCACAAAAGTATGCTATGACAACAGTAGAGCTGCAGTACTACCAACCGACCACAAGACGGCACTCCGATTCAGCAAGTGGCCAGACAGCAGTGTGAGAGACTTTAAACAATTTAGAAATATGCAATTCAATCCCACCACTTGGAGAAGGAAAAGCAGGGCCGGCCCGTCCATTGAGCAAGAATGTTGTTTGCACAGGGCCCTGCGTTTCAGGGGGCCCTGCGCAAACAACATTCTGCCCATCAGCCACTTTAAAAGAAAAATGAAATTTGCTGCTGCCACCGTGGCAGCGGCAGAATGAAGTGTCCCCCGCGGGGGGCCCCTCCCCCCCCCTGCTGCCTGGCAGAGCCCGCCTCAATCACCCTCCTCAGCGTGGCTTTCCGAGCCGTGAAGGGAAAGTGTCCCTCTCGTTGCTCTGTTAAGCCTGCTGGGGCTGATGGGAAATTTGGAGTGGAGGAGTGGCCTAGTGGTTGGGGCAAGGTACTTCAGGCCGGAAGATCGGGGGTTCAAATCCCACTAGAGGACAGCAACCTTGTGCCGGAAGGACTGGGGTTTCTAGTCCCATAGGTGCTCCTTGTGGTCTTGGGCAAGCCACTTAACCCTCCATAGCCCATGTTCCCTGTAAAATAGTTATCTCCAAGTTATAATGCCCTGTTCAATGTAAACCACACTGATGCAGAATAGCGCGGTATATAAGAGAATGTAAATAAATAAATAGCTGATGGGGACAGGGGCTTGGAATGGAAATGGGCTGTGAGGGGAGGGAGCTAGAACTGGAAATGGGCTGAGTGGGGGGGGGAGCTAGGACTGGAAATGGGCTGATGGTGGGGCTAGGATAGGATTGGAAATGGGCTGATGGGGGGACTAGAAGGGAGTGGTTGCTGGGTGGGGCGGGGACTAGAAGGGAGCTGATGTTGGGGGAGGATTAGAATGGGATGGAGATGGAATGGTGTAATGGAGAGCGGAAAAATATTTTGTGTGGGAGGGAAGAAAAATCTACAATTGGCCAGGTATTGAGAGAGTAAGTGGGGATTGAGGATGGAGCAGTAAAATTTGTGTGGATGAAATAGGAATGAGGAAAGAGCAAAAGGAGAAAGATTAGTATGTTAAAGCAGATGTAGAGAGAGAGAATGGAAAAAAAACTAGAAGAGAGAAGAAAGGACAAATGGACAGCAGACGATGGAGAGTTAGCAGAAGACACGAAGAAACCAGAAGAAAGTGGCTGGAGCAATTGCAACTGAAAAAGAAATGCACAAAAGGTAGAAAAATATCTCTTTATTTTGAATTTATTAACTGGAATATGTCGGCTCTGGGAAATGTGCATCATTAATGTCTGCGCTTTGTTTAGTACAAGAGGAAATTAATTTATAGTTTTTCTACAGTGTTATACATTCCAGGTTTGGCTTTTGGGGTTCCCAGTTTAATTGTCTTCCTGTTTCTAAATTGTGATTCCTTGTTTGGTGATGGTCTATGTTCTGCATGTGTAACTGAGCTGAGGTATTCTTTTATGTAATTCCTATTTGACATTGCCACTTGTTCTCTTTCCCCAGTAGGTCATGTATTGTTGTTCTCTGAAATGTATTGGTTTAATATTTGCAGTGTTGCCTTTTGATAGGTAGAGTATGGTGCTTTGTGAGTCCTGGTAGTGCTGTTATGATACGGCAGGTTTGCTATGGGTTTAAATGGTCAGTGTTTGTAGTAGTTTCTAATGTGCCTGGCGGTTGGTACTGGATTATAGTAATGTAGAAATCTTTTAGTCTTTCTTTATCCATACACTCATTAAGAGGCATGTTTACTAAAAGTTAGTGTATGGTAACATTATGCAAATATTTATGCAAATGAGGCCCTGCACCGAGTCTCTGCACATGGCCCCGCACCCCCCTTGAGCCACCCCTGAGGAAAAGGAAGCTGCTTTTCCTCGAGAGGCTGCTCTTTTGTTTAAAAGAAAACAACTTTCTTTTCAACTTAGCTACTCAGCTGGTTGCCGTGGAAGCTGATATAAGGTAGTCCTTCGTCGCGATGCTCACCCGACCAGAGATAGAGCAGGCAGTGTGGTAGGGGCTGCAGAACCTTGCAGGGCTGTGTGCAAAATGTGACGTTTGCATTCCACTGTGTTTCTCGCCAAATCATGCTTCCCTTCTGCGTTCCAATGATGCATTCCAATCATGCGTTCCAATGACGATTCAGGCAAGAGAGAGCTTAAATAACCGGCCCTCAAGACTTCGGTTGATTGTACCGCCAGTGAGCCCAAAGGGACCTCGTTGCTTGCAAGCACACATGCTGACATTACCCTGCTGCGAACACCACAGAAAAGGGGCTCCAAGTTGGCAGGTGAGAGGGCTCCAGCAGTCACGGTGGCACCGGAAATGCTCCAAAGCATCAGGAAATCACGGCAGACTTGCAGAGCTTGAAGGCAGGTACAGGAGGGCGCTAGCAGGAGGGACAGAGCCACAGAGAGGGTTACCACCAACATGGCAGTCATGGGGAACGAACCACCATGCTGATCTGCCATAAGGTAGGAGAGAGGCTATGTTAGCTGGTTTAACTCACTTAAAATATGCCTCAGTGAAGCTTGTCTATCTCCATCACTCGATGCTGCCCCTCTATAGACCACACCTGCTATGTAAGTGGGGCATCATCTTTGTGAGGACATAAGGCTGGAGAGCCTTCTCAATGTGTGGCCAACTTGCTTGGGCCCACGAGCTCCCCCTCCCCCTCCCCCTCCCCCGTGCCATACTTAGATGTAGCTCATTTCTTGAGAGGAGTTAAACATGTGTCCTCCAGCTCAAGAGGTGATGCCAGCTTGGGATCTCAATTTTGATTCTGTCCAGGCTTTTTGGGGGGCACAGTTTGAGCCTTTTCCATAGGTTTCCCTGAAGGATTGTATGCTGAAAGCAGTTTTTCCAGGGCGTCCCTTCAAGGATCGTGGCTGGTGTGCTCTGTGCGACAGCTGCAGGGGGTACAGCTGTCAGAAATTGGGCTGTGCTGCGGCTGCTGAAAATCTGGAGAGTTAGCAGCAGAGGATCTCATGGGGGCCCAGGATGGGTCATAAGAGAAGGCAGGGGACATTTCTGCCAATGAGGAGGCTGCGGGCGATGACGGCGGTCCTGCACGTTTGGTGGGAGCCGCTGCCATCTTGGAAAGTACACTTTTGCCTGCAGAAGATGATCTGGAGCCTCCAGTGCTGAAGAAATCCCGTGGGATTTGCAGGGGGAAGGTCCCTGGCCAAGCTGCCAGTACCAGGAGAGCTAGAGAGACTCATTTTTCCCCCGAGTTTGCACTCTTGCTTCATTGGGCTTTCTTGATGAAGCAGAGTACTGTGAAAACGTCCCCTCAGGCTCCTTTGGGGTGGGATTAGGGGGCTGGCGTTGTGCCAGCATTCCCGTCATGAGCACTGGGATGAAGGAGCACGAGATCGGCTCCTTCACTTTTCTGGAGCAGTGGGACCCCCTGTAAAGGCTTGTGAGTGTCCTGGATTCTTTCTAGGAGGAACTTGAGGAGGGTGAGCTTCCTGGAGTGGAGGATCCCTCAGCTGTCTGTATTTATTTTTTACCAGCATAACCTTTTGGCTCTAATTAGAGACACTTGCTGCCCTATAGATTGCAGACCCTGGGATGGTAGTCCCAGTCCCTGATAAGGATCCCCTGATAGAGGGTATTCACTGCCCCCTCACAGGGCATGGCGGACCATGATAATGAGGAGTAGAGCACTCTGGACCTGGGACCTCAGGTGGGATGCAGAATGGCTCTGCTTTACTCGATCCTACCCGAGGAGAAGGAGAAGCTGTGCCTCCCCAAGGTGGATGCCGTAGTGGCGGTGGTCACGTGGAAGACTACCATTCCAGTGGAGGGGGCGTGGCTCTCAAGGACCTGCAGGATTCGCCCATGTAGGCTTTGCTTAAGAAGGCCTTCAAAGTGTCAGCCGTGGGCCTTCAGGGTACTGTCTACGGGGCCTTTGTGGCCCGCTTGTGTCTCCGCTGGTTGCAGGGACCCCAGGAGGCGTCTGGTGCTGCTGGGTGCTCGGCAGATGCTTGGGTGGAGTCTGGGACTGCCTCCTGGCAGACTTGCTGCATGACCTATTAAGGGTATCCGTCAAGGGTATGGCCATGGGGTTGGTGGCCTGCTGCCTTCTGTGGCTGTGTAATTAGTTGGCGGACGTGGCTTCTAAGACTAAGCTGACCAAGCTCCCATTGGCGGGCAGATCGCCCTTTGGGGAGGATTTGGAGATGTTGGTGAAGAACCTGGGGGAGTCCAAGGTGCCCCATTTGCTAGAAGATAAGCCCAAGGCAAATAGAGGCGGCCTTGTCTGGGGTCACGGTGGCAACTTTCAGGGGTACCAGCCCTCTTGGGGAGGGAGCTCTCAGAGGGTGGGGCTCGTCCTTTCAAGGGGCTGCCTGGGGTGGTTGAGGGTTTGCCTCTACTGCCACGGAAGCAACTAAAGTTCCCCAATGAAGGTGTGGGGGTACAGCCGGTGGGCAGTCACCTGCGGTGCTGCTTCTCTGCCTGGGCTCAGATTACTTCAGACGCTTGAGTCTTGGAGGTTATTTGCGAGGACTATGCCCTCTAATTTGCTTGGCCACTGCCATATCTGTTCATGTTCTCCCCATGTGGATCGCCCCAGAAGGCACACGCAGTGGCGGAGATGTTTGAGTGTTTGTTGCATCTCGAAGCGGTGGTGTTGGATCCGCAGACCGAGTGGGGCCTAGGCCGGTACTCCATCTACTTTGTGATGCCGGAGGAGGGCGGCTCCTGGTGGCCCATTCTGGATCTCAAAAAGGTAAACAAGCCCTCAGGGTACCGTGTTTTCAGTTATGGCCGTACACCAGGGTGAGTTTCTTATCTCCTTGGACCTCACAGAGGCTTATCTGCACATTCTGGGAATATCAGCGTTTCCTTTGCTTTGCAGTGCCCAGGGCGGACTTCCAGTTTCAGACATTGCCTTTTGGTCTGGCCATGGCAGCCCATCTCTGCAAGCAAGGAGTCCTCATCCATCCATATATGGGCGACTGGTTGATCTAGGGGAAGACTCTCGATGAGAGCAAAAGATTAGCTGAGGTGGTGTTTCACTGCCTGCAGGAGTTCAGTTGGGTGATGAACTTCAGCAAGAACTGGCTGTGGCCCTTACAGTCCTTGGAATATCTGTGGGCCCTTTTCAATACATGCTGGGGTCCTAGTGTTCCTCCCAGAGGGTCATAAGAACATATGAGATGCCATACTGGGTCAGACCAAGGTCCATCAAGGCCAGTATCCTGTTTCCAACAGTGGCCAAGCTAGGTCATACGTACCTAGCAGTTTCCGAAAAGAGACAGGTTCCACAATGCTTGTATTGGATCAAGCATTGGTATCCTGGGTCCCTTCTTAATAATGGTTTATGGACCTTTCCTCCAGGAACTTGTCCAAACCTTTTTTAAACCCAGCTACACTAACAGCTTTTACTACATCCCCCCGGTGACAAATTCCAGAGTTTGATTACACGTTGAGTGAATAAATATTTTCTCTTATTAGTCTTAAATAGGTTATTCTGTAGCTTCATTGCATGTCCCCTAGTTTTTTTTATATTCTAATGACGTAAACAATCAGTCTACGTTTACCCGTTCCACTCCATTCATTAATTTATAGACCTCTATCATATCTCCCCTCAGCCGTCCTTTTTTAGCATCTTTTCATAAGGGGTATTCTTCCATCCCCTTTACCATTTTGGTGGCTGTTCTCTGTACTTTTTTTCTAATAACGCTATATCCTTTTTTCAAGATATGGTGACCAGAATTGCACACAGTATTCAAGGTGCGGTCGCACCATGGAACAATTAGAGGCATTATTATATCCTTTGTTTTATTTTCCATTCCTTTCCTTATGATACCTAGCATTTTATTTGCTCTCCACTGCACACTGGGCGGAGGGTTTTAACATGTTATCTACGATGACGCCTAAATCTTTTCCCTGGGTGGTGGTTCCTAATGTGGAACTTTGCATGATGTAACCATAGTTTGTGGTGGTCTTTCCTAGGTGTGGAACTTTGCACTTGTCCACATTAAATTTCATCTGCCATTTGTATGCCCATTCTTTCAATTTATCAAGATCCTCTTGCAATTTTCCACAATCTTCATGGGTTTTAACAACTTTTAAATAGTTTTGTCTCATCTGCAAGTTGGTAACCTCACTCATTATTCCCATTTCCAGGTCATTTATGAATATGTTAAAAAGCAGCAGACCCAGACACATCCCTGGGGTATTTCACTGTTCACCTTTCTCAAATGGGAAAATTGGCCATTTAGCCCTACCCTCTGCTTTCTGTCTTTTAACCAGTTCCTGATCCACAATACTACACTGCCTCCTATCCGGTGACTTTTTAGTTTTGCCGAAGGTCTCTGATGAGGGACCTTGACAAAGGCTTTCTGAAAGTCCAGATACACTAGATCAACCGACTCAGCTTTGTCTACCTGTTTGTTCACACCTCCAAAAAAACATAACAGATTAGCATATAAGACAAGATCTTCCTTGTCTAAAGCCATGTTGGCTGTCTCCCATTAAGCCATGACTTTCTACATGTTCAATAATTTTGTTCTTTATTATGGTTTCTACCATTTTTCCCGATACTGACGTCGGGCTCACCGGTCTGTAGTTTCCCGGATCACCCCTGGAATCCTTTTTAAAAATTGGCTATCCTCCAGTCTTCAGGTATTACAGATTTTAATGATAGTTCACAGATTACTAATAGCAGGTCTGCAATCTCATATTTCAGATCTTTCAACACCCTTGGATGTATACCATCCGGTCCAAGTGATTTGCTACTCTTCAGTTTATCAAATAGTTGTAATACATCTTCTCTTTTATCGATCTTTCAATTCTTCTGCAATATCACCTTTTAAATATCACTTCAGTCATGGGTAACATCCCTACATTTTCCTCAGTAAAGACCGAAGCAAATAATCCATTCATTCTCTCCACTATGGCCTTGTCCCCTCTTAGTGCCTCTTAATCCTCTATCATCTATTGGTCCAACTGACTCGCAGGTTTTTTGCTATGAATGTACTTGAAAAAGTCTTTATTACATGTTTTTGCTTCCACAGCAAGCTTTATCAATGCCTTACCATCTAGCTTGTGCTGTTTCCAGTTTTCGTCATTTGGCTCTTTTTTCCGTTTCCTGAAAGATGCTTTTTTGGCAACAGCAGCCTCTCTGACCTCACCTTTAAACCATGCTGGCAGTTTTTTGGACTCCTTCCACTTAAAGTGTGGAATACAGCTGGTCTGGGCTTCCTAGATAATATTTTTAAACACCCAAGCTTGATGTAAGTCTTTTTAACTTTTTGCAACTGCTCCTCTTAGTTTTTTCTTAACTATTTTCCTCATTTTATCATAGTCTCCCTTTCAGAAGTTAAAAGGTAGTACTCTGGATTTCCTTACCATCCCTCCTCCATTAATTAAATCAAACGCGATCATGCTATGATCACTATTGCCATGTGGCCCCAACACCTTTATCTGTTTGTACCAGATCTGGGGTTCCACTAAAGACTAGGTCAAAAATGGCTTCCCCTCTGTTCGGTTCATGAACCAGCTGCTCTAAGAAGCAGTCATTTATTTCATCTAGAAACTTTATCTCCCTAGCCTGTCCTGCGATGACACTGACCCAGCCAATACCGGGGTAATTGAAATCACCCATTGTTATGCACCTACTCTTGCCATCGTGCTGGGCAGACTAGATGGACCATGCTGGTCTTTATCTGCCGTCATTTACTATGTTACTATGTTATTACTTTGTTGTAACTTTTGTTAGCTTCCCTGATTTTCTTTGAGCATTTCATCATCCATTTGTTCATTCTGGCCAGGTGGTCAATAGTATACCCCCACTGTCATCGCCTTCCCCTTTTTACATGGAATTTCATTCCATAGAGATTCTACAGCAAATTTTGTTTCCTGCAAAACTTTTGAGCCTTTGACTCAATGCTCTTTCTGACATAGAGTGCATCCCTTCCACCAATTTGATCAGCTCTATCATTACGATATAGTTGGTACCCAGGTATCAGTGTCCCACTGGTTGTCCTCCTTCCACCATGTCTCTGAGATACCAATCATATCTAACCTTTCATTTAGTGCTATATATTCTAACTCTCCCATCTTATTTTTTAGACTTCTAGCATTTGCATACAAGCATTTTAGAGACTGTATTTTATTCATATTAATCTGGCTATCGGTAGGCAGGGGTAATTTGGAATCTTTAAGCTCTGTCTGCTCCATACTCAAGGGCATTTGGGCTACTTTTGTTTTTATCAGAACCTCTCTGATATGCCTTAATTTCATTCTTTTGGTAGTATCCTTCAAGGATACATTGTTCTGAGCCATGCGCTCTTGGGCGACTGTCTCCTCTCCCCTGTTATCTAGTTTAAAAGCTGCTCTATCTCCTTTTTAAAGGTTAATGCCAGCAGCCTTGTTCCATCCCAGTTAAGGTGAAACCCATCTCTTCGGAAGAGCTCCTCCTTTCCCCAGAATGTTCCCCAGTTCCTAACAAATCCAAAACCTTCATCCTTGCACCATCGTTTCATCCATGCGTTGAGATTCCAGAGCTCTGCCTGCCTTTTGGGTCCTGCGCGTGGCAATGCGTGGCAGAGCTGCAGACCCATGTTCGAGTGGTCTGCTGGATGCTATGTTCTTGGGACTGGGACTGGAACTGGAACTATCTTCAAACGTTGGGCTCCATGACAGCCTCCCTGGAGTTGGTACCGTGGGCCCATGTTCACATGCAGGAGTTTCAGGTGCAACGTTTGGGCAGAGCTGGGAAGGGTGCCTCCCCATGACGTCTATTGGGTGGCCACTTCGTCCTCTCTGCATTCCTTCTTGCAGTATTTCTTCTTGGATATTCAGGCCTAGTAGGATGCGTGCTTTGGAGTGACTGTGCTGTGGGCAGGGTTCTCTCTCATTAGTACTGCCCTGCTACGTCCCACTTGTCTGGACTGGACTGGAGGGACACCCTGGAAGGTTAAATGTATTTCTTACCTGCTAATTTTCTTTCCTGAAGTCCCTCCAGTCCAATCCAGCACCCTTTCTCATCTCAGTTTTTGCACTATTCCAGTGCGTAATTCTGCTCAGATCTGTTTTTCTGGTTCACGCAGGTAGTGGGCTCTGTTCTGAAGAGGGGTGTGTGTGTGTGTGTGTTTGTGAATATTTGAAAAAGAGAAACTCTTCAGTTTTGTGCTCCCTTTCTTTGTGGGAAGTGATGGTGAGCAGTTCCTGTTGGTGTCTTCCGTTCTTGTTTGGCCATCTCTTGTCTGCATGGCTGTTTCTGTGGCAAATGCAGAGGGGTTTGTGGCAAGGCTTCTACAGGCTGGGGTGACCCTTGGTAGTTCTTGTTAGTGGGAATCTGTGTACTGTTGAGGGTTAGGGCCTTGGCCTTGGGGGGGGTGTTGTGGTTTTTTTCTGCTTGGTTAGTGTCCAATACTGGCTCAGTTCAATGAGCTCAGGCTACTTATACTGTACTGAGAAAGTGTTCCTCTGTCTCCATCTGCTGGTTGGTGTGCATAACCTACTTGTCTGGACTGGACTAGAGGGACTACAGGAAAGAAAATTAGCAGGTAAGGACTAATTACACCTTGGTGGCTATCTGTTCAGCTTTTTGAATCCCCAAGTTTCAGGCTTTGTCCTGTAGAGAAGCCTTCTTGTTGATATCCAGGCAGAAAGTTGTCTTTTGGCCAGTCCCCTCTTTTCTTTTCTTCCCACAGCGGTCTCTGTGTTTTACCCTAAAGAGGTGGTTAACTTGCTGGTGTTTACAGATGCAAGCAGGGATCCAGAATTGTGAACGTTACAGAAGATGGATGTCTGCCAAGTTCTGTGCCAGTATTTGAAAAAGATAACTGTTTAGATGGTCCAATTATCTGTTTGTAGGGCTGCGCAAAGCAGCAGTGGTCTCTAAGACATTGATTGCTCACTGGCTGAAGGAGGCGCTTGGTACCGCTTATCCACTTAAGGGGTGGATGCTCACAGTGGGTCTTGGGAACCATTCCACCAGGGCTCAGGTGTAAGCATCGGTGGAGTTTGGCTTGGTACCGCCTTTCAAGGTTTGTAGGGCAGCCATATGACTTCCCTTCATTCCTTTGCACATCGCTGTTTCCTGAGGTTCAGGCATAGGGTGATGGGCAGTTTGGGAGTGAGGGTGTTGCAGATGGGGCTAGCCTGTCTGCGCCCCCCCACACCCCATTGTTAGGTACTGCTTTGGTACATCCCACATGTCTGGATGGACTGGAGGGACAATGAAAATGCAGTTAGGTCTTGCCTGCTAATTTTCTAGAGCATTTCCATCCAGTTTTCACCCGCTCTTTACAGGTGAGCCCGATGGAAGGAAGAACACGCTCAGTAGTGAGGGTCAAGTGATTCACATTAACCTAGAAATTATGCAGTTTGTACCTGTCAAACAGCCCTCTCTTATCTCCTCCCCTGATTAGACGCACTGAGAAAAAAGTCAATGTATGCAAGTGTATATTTAACATGTCTGCATACATGCACATATATACCACTACCCCTCCACCCCCTCCAAAAAAGAATGACATGCAAACTTGAGCAACTTTCAGTGATGTCATCACCTGGTGCATCCTCTGGTACAGCACTGGAAAGAGCTGGTATTGTCTTTCTCCAGCAGTGGCAAAGTGTATGAAGTGGTATAGCAGTGAAGATAGTCCTGACTCTCCTCTCCCACATTTTGGTACAAAGGCCTTGGCTCGAATCTGATTTTTCTCGACCACACTGTGGTGTGGAGCCATGGATTGGTTCCTGAAAGGCCCAATGGCTCAGAGTGGGTGCACCCATGTCTGCTGGAGCAGATGGTGGCCCTGCGTCCATGTTGTTCTTCTGGTTATTAGGGCTGGTGGGCTGGAAGAGGAGCAGGAGGACTCCTATGGGGCAGCCATTAAATTGGGCTCAGGCCCACCTTCCCTCTTGCTGTCATTTATCTGATCTTCACCTTTTTGGCGTAACTTTTTTTTTTTTTCTAAATCCTTTTTTTCTCTATTGATTTCAGTGGGAGCACAGTTGGGTTTTCATCTGCTTTTAAATAAAGCAGCTTCAATTTAAACATAAAATAAAAAACCTTCCTCAGCAGGGCCTCTCCAGGTCTGTGTGGGCATCTGGGGCCTACCTGATAGGATTTCCCCAGTTGGCCAGACAGGCCTCAGTTTTCCTTTTTTGAGACTTCTGTTTTGCTGCAGCTCTACCCAGCTGCCCCCCCCCCCCCCAATGCGGTATTGTGAGTCTCTTTATTTTGCCGCCATGGTTTTTCCTTGGCCTGATTCAGCTGCAGCCCTTAGAGTCATCGTGTTTTTTTCCCCCTCCCCCCGCTGCTGCAGTATTTTGCCTCCAGTTGGGCTGCAATGCTCAGGGCACCTTTTGACTGAGAATGTAGTAAATGCGGTTAGTGTAGCTGGGTTTGAAAAAGGTTTGGACAAGTTCCTGGAGGAAAGGTCCAAAAAACATTATTAAAAGGGACCCGGGATATCATTACTTGACCCAATACAAACATTGAGGAACCTTTGTCTTTTGGGGAAACTGCTAGGTACTTGTGATCTAGATTGACCACTATTGGAAACAGAATACTGGGCTTGATGGGCCTTGGTCTGACCTAGTATGGCATATCTTATGATGTTATGTTCCTGAAACTCTCTTTGGTCTGTATTCAGCTGGCTAGCTGCTTTACAGACCCTTGGGGGGGCATTTGGGGCCAAAGTGTACCTTCGGGGGAACTAGCTGCCCATGAAGAGTGCTCAGGGACTCAAGAGGGGACACAGCCCCTGCTTCGTCCTTGCGCTCTTCTGTGAGCTCAGCCTTCTCCTGTGGGGGTTGTTTGCAGGTCTTGAGTGCTGTTCTGGCTGCTTCAAAGTTAGTCTGAAGAGGACAGAGTGGTGGTTCCCCCATGGGATCCCTGAAAGATTCATCTTAGCTGTGCTATTTTTAGGAGACATTATGGTGGCCCTGTAGGCTTCGGAGTGGCTTTTGGGCAAGGATAGCAAACTTGGCCCCCTTTTGTCCCTGGGGGACCCATGGCTTTGCGATGTTCCGCATTCTCCAGGTCCCTAGCAATAGCATATGGGCTTTATTGGGGGGGGGGGGGTGAACCCCAAGCTAGGCCCTGGACCAGCCCATTGGGCCCCAGCAGTGAAAATATGGCTCAGTAGTTTTGAGGCATATGACCATCCCAGGAGCGGGGGTGCTGTATGTATGAAATCTTGGCTTGGAAAGCTCAGGGTCATTCAGGAAGCCTCAACGGTAGCCACTTTCAACTGTGCTGTGGGCACACCTGGTGCATAGTCCTCTGATTAAGTGCTCCACCCTGTATTTGTACCCTGATGACTCCGGCCCTAGGGACTATAGCCTCTTACTCCCCATGGTTGCAGGTTCTTCCTGGGAAAACCTGACTTGAGTTGGGGCAGTGGTCAGTGAGCCTGGTCTCATTCTGGAGACTAGCAGCCTCACAGTGGACCACTGAGGTGGTGACTGCTAGTTGAGGCTGGTTTGGAGTTTTTCAGCTCCATGGTAGTAGTAGTGACCAGTTAGTAGTTCTGGAATTCTTCCACAGATGGTTCCGACCTGTGGCGGAGCATTCCCCTTACGTGAGGGAGGGGAGACGGCTTTCTCTCTGGAACAAGAAGGTTGACCACAATGACTCTGGGAGGGATAGTCTTAGATGGGTCTCAGGGACCTTCTAGGGCTGTGCATACAGCCTGGAGTTTTCCTCTCATGAAAGGAAGCTATTAGTGATCTCCATTGTGATGGGGACAATCCTGACAGAGATTCTCATAGGCTCTGGTTGCCTCCAGGCACCTTTTGAGAGCCTGTAATCCCACTCGCTGGATGCTGGTGTGCCCCTCTCCCTTGAGGAACAGCTAGTTGGGGCTTAGTCTTTCTTCTGGGTGTACCCATACCACATTAAGCTAGTGAGCTTTGGTGTGTATAGGCAAGATCAAAGTTTTTCAGCACCATTGACAAGCCACCTATCTTCGATCCTTTGTCTAAAGTGCATTATGGGTGTCAATAATGGTTGCAAAATCTTCCCAGAAGAATCTCCTTGAGGCTCTCTGCTCGGGTGGGGGACAGTTGTAGATATTCCTTACTATTTCCGGCAGCGACAAGTTGTTTTCTCCTGTCCCTCTGCAGCAAGACCAGGGATGTTATCCTGGATACATGCAGATTCTAGCAGGGATATTCTTCCAGAATTTTTGGATCCTAGAACTGGTTGTCTGCGGACTCAGGCTCATTTTTGAGTCAGTTTTTGGGTCTGTTCTATTGGTTCAGTGGAGGATACTATCACCTCCTGGACCTTGCCAGGGCATTTCTTGCTTTGCAGCTCCCTATACCTTTCTCAAGGTGGTAATGGTGATAGCAGTGCTTTTCGGCAGGCAGAGGGCCTGGCTGCTCATGCCTGCATGTCGAGCTGACTTAAGTGTCATTAGCGAAAGGGTACAAATGTCACAAGTCTGCAGAACTTGGGCTGGAAAGTCTGGAGTTGAGACAACTGTCCTAAGAGCAGCCTGATTACCTCCCAGGTTTTCAGTTACTGGGGGTTGGTTACTACTCTTCTGTATGGAGTTTACTGTCAATGAAAGGTTCGTTCAAGATGCTGCTGACTCCGGAGTGTCTGTTCCTCAAGCAGCTCAATGGGGCTGATTTTTTTTCTGACCTTGGGGTGTGTAGGATCGGTTTACTGCAGGATTCTTGCATTAGGGTGAACAAGCATTTGAGATGCACCACCTAGTCTGGTCTTCAGTGTTCCCTGTTGGTTGACCAGGCTCTTCCTCTTCCCTGGGAGATCAAGGAGCAGGTGAAGCAGCGGATGCAGTTCCATCTCCTGACCATTAGGCAGTGGGAAGCAACTGAGGAGAGACTCTTACCAGCTTGATGTCCAGCCTGAAGGGCTAAGATGCCCAGGGACTGTCTCTTCACAGGGTCTCAGGGAGGATCTTCTGTGTGGAGGCCTCAGCGGTCACATTGACCCCGCGGCAGCTTGCATCTCCCTTTAAGGGAAGCAGTGGGATGAATGTTCTGGAAGATAGCCCTGGTGGTCATGCATGCCATCTATTGTGGCAGAGCATGTGGGCCTGGAGCAGTTCTTGTAAAGACTTGGCCTTCCCATATCCCATGTGTCTGCCTCTCAGACTAATGCCAGTTGTGACATGCTTTCAGGTATAAGGAGATTCCATGGATGGCAGGCTGGGAGGCCCTTCCTCTTGAACAGCCTAGTGGAGGGATGCTGTGTGGTCGTCTCTCTCTGTTCTGCCATAGGCCTTGCCTCCAAGGGGTGCTTTGGGTTTTCTCGGTGAGACCTTTTTTTTCAGCAGGAGTGAAGCAGTTTTGTCAGCCTGAGTGTCCTGTTTGGTCTTGGTGGGATGCTGTGGTAAAGGGCCCTGGGAGGACCGGGGATCCATAGGCCTCCAATGGGGGTGGGGTTGGGGTTGATCCTTTTTACAATCCATTTCTGGCATCTCTGGCATCCATCAAAGGGTGTCTATGTTGCAACCTTTGCGTCAAGTACGCCTTTCTCGTTCTTTGGCTCTTTTTTGAAGTGAAGCCTTCATCGTGCTTGCCTTCACAGAGGCTTCCTCCTCCTTTTTCTTATTCTGTGTGGATTGTGGGCCTGCCTGCCTTTTGTAGAAAAGGGTCTTCAAACAGACTCTTTGCTGTGTCTGATGGATGGTTGGAGAGTGTTGCTTAGTTAATTGCAATTTCTCATGCCTCCTGTCATTCAGTTTGAGGGAAGTGCTGCCAGAGGTCAAGTCCCCTATTGCCATTCAACTCGGAGATGTTTGGGTGTGGTTTGCATCTAGCCTGGTAAGTGTGCTCAGGGGTAAGTCACAGCTCATACAACCCTTTTGCATGGAGTCCATGTGGATGTCCTCTGAAGATGGTTATAAGCCCTCCTGGCTTTAGTTTTTCACATTTGTGAAGTCCCCAGGGCACTTGGGTAGGCTATTCAGATGACTTCTCTGGCAGGGCAGTCTGTCTTATTGGATATCTTCCTCCCACCCTGAGTCCTGACTACTTGGCTACATCCCACCCATCTGGACTGATCTAGCAGGATAAAGGAGGAGATATTTTAGCATACCTGATTATCTCTTTTCCTTGAATCCTGCTAGACCAGTCCAAAACCTGCCCCTGAAGACTCCTTTTGCAATTGGGAAGCCTGCTGCCCTTTGGTCGTGGTAACAATGTTACTGCCTGGGAGATTCTTTTTATAGGTTGGGGGGGGAGGTCTAGCTGCTGTGAAAAGTCTCTAATCAGCCTTATGATCTGGCTCCACTTTCTCATAGAAAGAGAGCCAAGTACTTGATCTCAGTCTTAGTGACAAAGATATGGGCATTCTAGTAATGTTACCAAAGCTCTTTTTTTGGTTTTGCTTACTGCTTGAGAAGCATCATATTGGCATTTTGTGGTGCTTTACCAGAGGATATAACAAGTGGTGACATCACTGAAAGTTGTTCAAGTCTACCTCTACCTGCTGGCATAGGGACATAACCTACTCATCTTGAACCCGCCTTAGACCTCCTGTATATACAATCCAAATCTAATTATATTTTGTACATATGTTTTTAGTTCCCCTGTTGCTCCAAGTTTATGCTCCTGTTACAATGTATGTTCCATGTTTAAACTCCTGTTACAATGTAAGCACAGAACAGACTTCTGACTGTGCACCCTTGTTGTATGTAAACCGCACTGATAACAAATAGCGCGGTATATAAAAGTTATAAAATAAATAAATAAATAAAATAAATAAATAAAAATCTGGACTGGTCTAGCAGGGTTCAAGGAAAGGAGGTTAGGTGTGTTAAAATCTCACTTTTGTGCATCTTAGATTTTAATTTTGGATTGTTGGTAAACAAACTTAATATAGAAACTACAATAATTGTTTTGTTCTGTTCTGTTTTTAGTTACTTTGAACATATTGAAAAATGAGCACCAAAACCAAGCCCAGGTATAGCTGTGAGGTGAGTGAAAACATGTAGCTATTTTGCAATATTTTATTTAGTATGTTTTATATACCGCTTTTGACCTGGTTAAAGCTGTGTACATGGAATAGCGAAACAGTTGGTTATTAGAACATATAAACTGTATATACTGGTTATTTAGAATGGTTAACTATATACAATGGGTATTAGTTATGTAGGTCATAGACTATATATACATGTACTTATATCATCTTCAGTATGTACAGCAAGGGGGGAGGTATGTCATGGGACTGAAATGTTCTGAAAAAAGGTGCGTCTTTAGTTGTTTTCGGAAGATGAGGTGGTCAGTGATGTTTGTTGGGGCTGGAAGGGTGTTCCAGATGGATGGGGCATATAGCTGAAAAGCTCATCCACAGGCTTGTTGTATTTAGTTCTAGTGTAGGGGATGAGTGTGTTCTTTGTAGATGATCATCTGGCTCTTTTAGATTGTTTGTGGGGGTTTTTTGTTTTGTTTTGTGTTTGGAGCAAGGTGTGAAGGTGAGTGGTGGAGTGGTAGTGGATGGCTTTGTGGGTCAGAAGGAGGGTCTTGTATTTTATCCAGCTGGTTATTGGTAGCCAATGGAGCTATTTGAGGATGGTTGTGATGTGGGCGTGTTTCGATGATCCTTGTAGGATGCATGCTGTTGTGTGTAGAGCAGTGCGTAGAGGAGGTATGGTAGATTTGTGAGAGACCCTGGTAGATGGAGTTGCAGTAGTTGAGGTGTGGGAGAATTTAAAGCTTAGAGTGCTGAGCGGAAATCTTGGAAGTTCAAGGAAAGGTCAAAGGCGTTGCAGGGTTTTGGCTTTGTAGTATACTGCTTTGGTGGTTTTTGTTTATTTGCTGTTTGAAGGAGAGGATTGAGGGGAATGCTAAGGTATTTCACTTCTAATTGAACTTTTACTTGGGTGTTTAGTATTAGGATGGTTGGGGAGAGAATAAGTACTATAGTCCTTTGTTATAAATAGAGCTTCCATTTTTTGTAATTGATTTTGTGAGGTGGTGGTTGCTCAGCCAGTTGGAGACATCGGGAAAGCAATTTTGGTGGTGATGTAGGAAGGTTGCTTCTTGTTGAATGAACCATAGAGCATGATATCGTCAGCATAGATCTGAAAGTTGAGGTTGTGGGATTTGATGATGGAGCAGAGAGGTTGAAGGTAGATGTTGAAGAGGAGTGCGGATAGCGTGGAGCTTTGGGGTACTCCTTGCGTTTGGCGGGAAGGAGTGGAAGTGTTTGTCCTGATTTTTATCTGTTGGTGTCTGTCGGTTAGGAAGGAGTTGAACCACTGGAGAACTGTGCTTTGGATTCTGGTGGATTGAAGATGTTGAAAGAGGATGTTTTTGATGCTGTCAAAAGCAGCTGAGATATCAAGGAAGATCAGGAGGAATCCACGAGCAAATGTTTTGTATGCCTGTTATTAGGGTGTCAATAGCGTTTCAACTCCATCAGCATTTCAGCTCTGTGTAGAGGGCGGAATCCATGTTGCTGGGGGTCGAGGAGAGTGTTTCTGTCAATATGGTCCTGGAGTTGTTGCTGAGCAGCTTTTTCAATGATTTTTGCATTGAAATGGAGACTGGTGATTGGTCTAAAGAAGGCTGGATCCGATGGATAAATGTTGGCTGCCTTCAGGGTGGGATGTATGGAAGAGAGTTTCAGGAGTTGTGGCATATGACCATGTTGTAGGGATGATTGGGTGATTCTGGTAAGTATAGAGTTAAGTTCCTTTTTAGTTTTGATCCAGCTTATTGGGCAGAGATCAAGGGGGAAGATAGTTGTGTTGAGTGATGAAATGATTGATTCATTGTTTTCTTTGCTAATGATGTCAAAGAGAGACCATGGGATCAGGTGGGGGAGGGGTTGGGGGGTACAGTTGTTTGTAGTGGGTTTCTAACTGTTGGGGGATCAGAAAGATATCCTGGTTGGTGGTGATAGGTGTCCTTGTAAGCTCTTTGAAGTCAAAGAGTTCTCCTGGATGGCTGATTGAGCTGTTGATTAGTTTGGTGTATATTCGTGCTTGGTATTATCAGTTGTAGTACAGTGGTAGGTTAGGAGTTTTAGATAGTTTAAGTCTGCCCTCATAGTTGGATATCTGTGTGAGTCTTGCCTATCATGTATTATGTTTGGGGCATATTTGCAGCTAAAAGAGTACATTGTTCTTCAACATTAGTAAGAGGAATTAAAAACAAAAAAAAGGTTTTCTGATTTTTCAGCTACAATAGTGCATGCAATCTTATTTCACTTCTGTGGTGTACTATAGTTAAGGTGGCAAGTTCTCCAAATGGGTTAGTTTTATGCATAGCATGACAGTCACAAATATCACTCCTAAGCCAGGCTATGTGGAATGTGATCTCAGTCTCTCAAATTTACAGCTAATGCTTGCCATAATACTTGCAGTTGCCATAAGATATTACATGTATAGGCAACTTGTCAAGGTGTAATAGGAAATTTCTCTTCCTTATCGTCCCTCCAATCCAGTCCAGACGTGTGGGTTATCAGCTCTCTCCAGCAGCTGGAGACTGAGCATGTCAGAGCTTTCTGATGTCACAGTAGAAGAGCTCTCTTACACTGCCTCAACGGCCAGTATAGTCAGTCTCCAGCAGCTGATGAAGAGCTCCCATCTGGACTCCACTGAAAGGACGTGGGGGGCGGAGGGGAAAGGAAGAAGGGGGTGGTGAATTGTTTAAGCCTTGCTGGCAATTCTGTTTCTAGCTTACCTCTTAATCGGGCTGAACGTAAAAAAACAAAACAGCAAAAAACCAAAACAAAACCCAACCCAACCCAACAAAGGGAAAAGCTGAGAGCTTTGCTGAGAGAGAGAACCAGGAGCGCCGCTAATGTCTTCTCAATGGGATAGCATGCGCTGATCCAATGAGATTGCCAGTGTCTGCTCAGAGGATGGAATGGGGCTTGTAGCCACGTACCAGAACATGGTACCGGGGACTCTACCGAGGTCAATGCCTCAAAGGCCTCCTGGTCCCCCACCAAGGCTTTGGAGGACAAGTCCCCTTGCCAGGGGCATAGGGTCTGACGTCCAGGTTTAGAAGATTTCTTTGGGGGTTTCTATGTTTTAGAACGAGACCTGTGTCTCTATCTTCTCTGTACCTCTCTTGACTCCTTTGGCGAAGCTCAAGATTCTTGAAGATTCTACGGTGATTTTGGCGAGGATCTCAAGGTTTTCTTCTTTTTGGAGTCTGAGCTGTGCTTCGAGGTCTTGGATACCTTGGAAGCTGATGATTGAGAGGATGACGATGCCAGTGAAACGGAGTCCGATGGGGAAAATTCAGACAATTTTCTGACCTGGTTTCTTAAACCTCTCTGTCATCTGTTTACCGAGAGCACAAGAGTCTGGGTCGTGGTTGGGACCGAGGCACTTTAGGCACCAGTCATGTGTGTCCATGATAGAAATAGTGCAGGAGCAGTTGGTGCATTTTTTTAAACCCAGAAGGGTGTTTGTCCATGATGGAGAGAAATAGGCCTGAGACCTATGCTGTCCACTATGCCCTTGATGAAGCAACTGGAAAAAAAATGAAGTAGAAGTTTAAGAAAAAATATAGTACTGGAATTGGGGGCAATGCTGGTGAAGAGACAGGAAGGCAGAAGCATGATTCAAGAAAAAAAGATTCCTGCAGTGACAGAAAAAGTGGGATATTAATCCTGCTGGCTCCATGGAAAAAAACGAACTGAGGAAAGGGAGTCAGAAGAGCGGGAAGGCAGTCACGCAGGCGCAGTGGAGTACTCCCAAAGGCTCTCCTATAGGACGCTGGGGAGTGTTCCCACGTGTGCTCCGTTGGTGCTGATGTTACCCGTATGGGAATACTAAATTCCTGCTGTTCCCAGTGATCACCTATTACAGGTGAGTAACTACGCTTTTCTTTTTCTTTGAAGGGCTGTTAATTGCTTTCTCTTTGTCTGTGCCAGTGCTGGGATTCCCATGCTGTCTGACAAGCAGGTTTCCGTGGCTTGTGGGAGCGCATAAGTTTCTTTTTAGAAGCGGAGTTTTACTGCTCCTGTCAAAAGGGAAGGTAAGGCAGTAGAAGAAGAGATGATTGAGGTCTGGGTAGCTATGAGGGAGGAGCAGGGAGCCCAAAAAGAAGCGAGACAGCCTGTGCAGGTTTACTGACCCTCGGTTTTGTTGGGAACGGTGGTCAATTTACCCTCCCCCCTCCATTTTAGCATCACGGCAGACAGCATTGCCTGCAGCTTCTCCTGAGGTTACAACGCAGATACCTGTTCAGCAAATGACACCATTTTCGCCTGACTTCGTATTACTTTTGCATTAGGCATATTGTCTTAGGCAGGGGCTGGCTGGAAGTGTTCCTTTAAAAGAATTTTCAATGCCCATGCAGCCTGCATGCCCTGGCTCCCAGCTGAGTGTGCCTGTGGAACCAAGGGCTCTAGCTCCCAAGCACAGATGTTGGAGCAGGCTGTCTGGGAGGACCAAGGCTCCATTCATTCAGAAGGCTCAAAGGATCCAATGGACGACCCTTCCGACCTGTGGGGGGATTCCATCACTCAAGAATTGGAGGAAGGGGAAATCCCATCTGGGGATGATCCCAATGTGGTTCTTGTCTTCCGGAGGTTGGAGTTAGTGTCTCTAATCGCCCATTCTCTCTCAGCTTTAAACATTGTGCAGCTGTCACAATCTTTAGAAGAGCCTTTGGAGGATCTGCTCTTGCAGGGCATTTAAAACTTCTGCACCACGACAATTAAGCAGGTGATAGAGACAGAATAGGAAGTTCCGGAGGCGGGCCTGAAAGATGATAGAGCCATGGGCCGCCAGTAGACCTTCTTAAGTTTTCTTGGGTGGATTCTAGTTACAGCAGTCACCAAAAAGACCACCATCCCTGTCGAAGGCAGGGAAGTTCTGAGGGATGTGCAGGACCATAGGCTTTGAGACCCCTTTGAAGCAGATGTTCAAAACTCTGCCCTTTATGTTGCAGGCCTCCATCTGTGAGGGCCTATGTGACCAGGGCATGTATTCACTGGTACCAGGCCTTGCTGGAGGCAGAGACGGGTTCCCAGTTGATACCTTCAAAGGCAGCCAAATTGCAAACGGCATCTGCCTATTTGGTAGGTGCATTTTATGATCTGGTGCAAGCCTCTTCCAAGGCTATGGCATTGGTTGTAGCGGCGAGGTGGTTTCTGTGGTTCTGTATCTGGTCAGTGGATCTTTCCTCTAAGACCAGACTCGGCAAGCTTCTGTACAAGGGAAATTCCTGTTCGGGGAAGCATTGGATAAGCAAAGGATCTTGGAGATAGCAAGGAGCCAGGCTTCTATAGGACAAACACATGTGGGCAAAGTTTCCACTCTGCAGAGGGGGGCAGCCTCAGGACTTTTGCAATTTCTGGGTGGCCTGTTTTTCACCCTTCAGTGTGGTTGCTATGTCAGCAGAGGCCAGCCCTTTTGAGAGCAAAGAGGATCTGCCGAGGGTGGTATTCTGGCAGCGACCAAGAAGCCCCATTGAAGCAATTCTGGTCCAAGTGGAGTCAGTACCAGTAGGGAAGCTCTTTTACTCCACTTGGGCCTGAATAACCACCGACCAAGTGGGTTCTAGAGTGTTCGTGACAACTGTTCTTTAGAGTTCGCTCATCTGCTGTCCGATGCCTTTATGATGTCTCAGTGTTGAGCTTTGACCAAGGAGTAGGTGGTTCATGATACCCTTCAGCGTCTTGTCCACCTAAGAGCGGTGGTTCTGGCCCCTTCCAATCAGTTAGGATAAGGTCGATACTCCATTTACTTTGTAGTCCTCAAGAAGGAAAGGAACCTTTCAGTCTATTCTGGATCTCAAAGGAGTCAATCGGGCAGTAAAGGTGCCTCATTTTTTCATGAAGATGCTGCGGTCTGTTATAGTGGTGGTTTGCAAAGGCGAGTTTCTGACTGCTGTGGATCTTATGGAGGCGTATCTTCATATTCTCCCAGAAATGAGGTTTCTCCACTTCACACTGCCGATGGGCCATTTCCAGTTCAGGGTGTTGTCTTTGGGCTGGCAATGGTGCCATGCACCTTTACAAAGATGATGGTGGTTGTGGTCGTGGTGGCGGAGTACCTCGCAGACTGGTTGATTAGAGGAAAGTCTGTGGAGGAGAGCTCTGATCACCAACTGGGTGTTGGCTTTCCTGCAACAACTGGTTTGGGTAGTTAACCTGGACAAAAGCCATTTGCTGCCATCTCAGAATATGGTGTATCTGGGAGCACACTTCAATACTAATGAGGGGTTAGTGTCCCCCTGCCCTTCGAATGGGTCGCGAAGATTCAGGAGCAGATGAAGAGTTTCCTGCACCTGGGGGCTCCTTCAGCATGATGTTGACTTCAGCTCCTTCGATCCATGGAAGCAACACTGGAAGTGATACCGTGAGCCAGGGCTCATATTAGGCCATTGCAATGTGCCCTGCTTTCCCGATGGTCCCCACAGAAGCATCCCTTGATGAAGCATTTGGTTTGCCTGGTAGAGACCTGGCTGCATCTCCGCTGGTGGTTGCAGTCCTCAAATCTACGAGTAGGGATGCCATTGGAACTTCTCGACTGGATACTCGTAACGGCTGATGTGACTCTTTCATTTTGGGGGGGCCCATTGTCAATCACAGGTGATACAGGGCTGCTGGTCTCCCAAGAAGAGGACCTGGTCCATTAAGTGCCTGGGGATTCAAGCAGTCTTCCTGATGTTGTGGTTTTTCCGGCCCCTGGTCTACCACAAAGTGGTGCGGGTGTGCTCTGAGAATGCAGCCACAGTAGTGTACATCAACTGCCGGGGGGGGGGGGGGGCACAGGCAGTATGCTGCTGGCAGAGGAGGTCTGGGCCTTGCTCCTTTGGGTGGAGGCCAATCTTCTAGTGCTGTCGGCAGCTAATGTGGCCGGAAAGGAAAACATCCAGGCCGACTTTCTCAGCAGGTATCGCTTGGATCCAGGCAAATGATCTCTGGATCTTTTGACCTTTCACAGTATTGTGTGCTGATGGGGTGAGCCAGTCATGGTGACGGCGGACAAGGCCAACTGGTTTTACAGCAGACGCCGGGAATGGATGTCGGAGGGCCTCGATGCTCTAACACAAAGGTGGCCGCCGGAACAGCTTCTTTGTGTTTCCTCCATGGGCCTTGATTGGCAGCCTCCTCCACAAGAGAGAGGTTTACCGGGGTCTAGTCATTTTGATAGTGCCGGATTGGCCAAGACATTCATGGTATGTGGAACTGCACTGGTTGTTAGTGCACAACCGGTGGTGGCGTCCTCAAAGTCAACCTGCTATCACAGGGACCATCCTCAAATCGCACGCAAGTGGATCGATTCTCACTTATGTCCTGGTTCTTAAGAGGACAAGGCTAAGGAAGAAGGGGTATTCCGCCCAGGTCATTTCCTCCTTACGGAAAGCCCATAAGCAGTCCACCTCCCTATCCTATGTCAGGGTCTGGAGAATCTTTGATGATTGGTGCGAAATCAGACAACTTTGGACACTGTCGGCATCTGTGCCGGATGTGCTCGTATTCTTGCAAGTGGGCTTGGAGAAGGTCCTCATGCTAAATTCCTGAAAATTCAAGTGACAACCTTGATGTGTTGAGGCAGCATTGCAGTATTTCCCTGGCCTCTCGTCTAGATGTGGTGCATTTTTCTATGAACAGTGAAACACGTGTGGTCACCAGTCCATCCGCTGGATCCTCCTTGGGACCTCAATCTCATGCTCTCGGTGCTCATGGTTCTTCGAGCCATTGGCAAGGGCCACTCTCAAAGACCTTACTTTGAAGACTGTTTTTTTGTGACCATCTGTTCAGCTAGGCGGATTTCGGAACTACAGGTCCTGTCATGCAGGGAACCTTTCCTGCTTATATCTTAAGGATAAAGTGGTCTTGAGACCAGTGCCTTCCTTCCTGCCCAATGTGCTGTTGGTGTTCCATTTGAATCAGCTGGTATTCTTGCTGGTCTTTTTGGTTTCGGGTACCACTCCATGCGATCGGCAGCTACATTTGCTGGATGTACGTAGGGCTGTCCACAGTATTTGAGGAGAACTCAGGCCCTGCAGAAGTCTGATCACCTTTTTGTTTTGTTCGGGGGCCTGTGACAGTGGGATGCAGCATCTAAGGCCTCACTGACCAGATGGTTGAAGGAGGCGATTGCCGCCACGTATTTGCTGAAACACAAACCCCTTTCTATGGGATTGCACACTTGCTAGACCTGGGCGCAGGCAGCATCCTGGGCAAAACTTGGCCTGGTACCTCCTGTAGACATTTGTAGGGCAGCGATGTGGTTGTCGCTGCATATGTTTGCACAGCATTACCTCTTTGATGTACTGGCTCAGAATGATGTGCAGTTTGGGGCCATGGTCAAGCTGGCCTGTCCAGTCCCACTTGATACAACATTGCTCTGGTACATCCCACATATCTGGACTGGAGGGACGATAAGGAAGGTGACATTAGGTCCTACCTGATTAATGGTCTTTCCTTAAATCCAGTCCAGGACCCACCCTATGAATCAGTTTGAGGGGCAACCCTGGGAGTGTCCCGTTTTTCTTCTCAGTGCAGTGTATTTTGACTGTTTATTTCCTCAGCTCTCAAGATTGTATACGGTTTACTCCAGTTTAGTCTGCTTGGAAGGAGGGCGGGGGGATGAAATATTTTTTATAAATGGGGGTAACTTGGTTACCATCAGACTGTTAGTATTAATTGGACTGTCCTTGGAGTCTGCTTTGGCAACAGAATACTGGCTGTGGAAGCGGTGCAAGGGAGCTGGTCTACTGTGACAACAAAGTTTTGACATGCTCAGTCTCCAGCTGCTGGTGAGGGCTGATAACCCCCCGCGTTTGGACTGTACTGGAGGGACTTGAGGAAAGGCCATTATCAGATAGGACCTAATTTCACCTTAATCAGACCTGTGGCTTCCAATACGATGGAAAATATTTGTGTATCTTTCTGCCACATTTTTTTGGTCTGACTGCATTTTTTGATATTTTAAAATCGTCTCCCTCTCCACACAATTCACAGAATAATTGCTTGGAACAAACACCTCTTATTGTAATAGCAAACGCTGTGAAAAGCTCTTATTCAATCACTCACTCACAGAAGGAAAACTCTCAGACAGGCTGGAATGCAAACAGGATCTTTAATGTGCACACAGGATCAGACAGAGAGCCGGTACCCTCCACAAAAGGTCTGAACCCCGAGGGACGTCCTTCAATGCCTTAAATACAGTATAATTTCAAACTCATTCTGTAATCCCATTTGCCACAGGTATTTCTTGTCCACCAATCAGCAGCCCCTGGGGAAGGTACCTGGGTGACCTGTCCAAACCGGTGTGCTCTGGTCTTTTGGTTTCTGGGCTAGGGGATACTGTGCTCAGACCTGGAGTGGGGGAAGGGTGTCTAAAGAAATAGCAGGCTGATTACCTCATGGCTTGCGGGGGAAGGGTCAGGCTGATCAGAGCCTCATGGCTTGCAGCATGGCTTGGGGGAAGGGCTACCTACAGCTACCTCATTCCCCCCTTTTTAAGTAGGACCTCAACCGCTAGAAGCGGTTGAGGGCTGTATTTGGGACAGGGCCATGACAGTGGTAACCACCTTGCGTTCTACCAGGGTATCAAGGGTGGTGGTCATGAAGCGCTAAAGAATAGGGATATAACATGGCAGAATGGCACATAGCAGTAAATGAAAAGAACCCCTACCACTGGGATTTTTAGTCCCCCTGGCCAACTGAACCACTTCATAAACCACCCAGGACCCATGGACAGGTAACTAGATCACTTAGGTCTTGGATAGGGTGTTCAATGGAAACACTTGCATCAGTGAGTTTAAAACAACACATACCCTATACCCTCTATAGCAACTCCTGCACAACGTTTTTGTTCCGTGTGCAAAAGTTGCTGTTCTGACTGTAAAAGGTTGCAGGGCCTGCAGAGGCCTCTTCCCTTTGGGACAAAGGAGGGCCGTGTGCAAAAAGTCTGCAGAGGCTTCTTTCCTTTGGGGCAAAGGCTCTTTCCCTGGGTTCCACCCTTATCAGCATATTAATGGCTTTTTATTCTTGCTAGTGTTGAGTCATTCTGGCTGCACCCTGCCATTCCCTTTGCTTCATTAATCACTGGCACTGTAATCTTCAGGGCATATGAGTACTTTGTATCACCAGCTTTGTTTGGCCTGTTTAACCTGTTCAGGCCTGGCATGTCTTTTCTTGTGCTGGGTCCATTTTCTGTGCACTTTCAGGCCTGACCTGTTTCTTAGCTAGGTCCATTCTCTGTGCACTTCTGTTCAGAGTATGGTTCCCCTGGCTTTACTCTTGTTGTGCTGGGCTCTGGGTACTCATTTTCTTAGCCCACATGCTTTTTCCGTGCCATCATAATGTATTACAGCCTCAGGCAAGGATGCAGCCATACTAGACATACCTATCAGCCAATTTCCCTTCAGTCCCAATTTTTCTTTTTTCTTTCTTGTTTATGGGGGAAAGGTAATCCCACTACGGGCAATGGACAAGCAACCATTTGAGACAGATAGGAGTCATCAGAAAAGCAGCTTCTGGTACTGTTCCCTATAGACAACATACATTGTAATATAATTTTCTTGCAGCTGGTCAATAATATTGAAAACACATAACATGAAAGTATGTCAAAAGCAGCAGTGCTTAATAATGTGATAAAGAAAGCTCTGAGAATAGTACAGCAAAATCTTGAGCTGGTGTGGGTATTGCAGTTGCTGAAGCCGAAATGGCTTGTAGATTTCCGTTACTTTCTAAGAAAACAATATTAAAAGGATAACAATACAATCGTTCACAGAAGCCCCCAAAACCCCCCCCCAGTCAGTCCAACAGTTCTTTTTCCTGCCTCCCAGCAGTTCTCCAGGACCTCGCAGTGTGCTTCACCTTTCTCTGAAGTTCAAGTTCTGTCTCTCTCAAAATTTGAACCTCTCATTCTCATAGGCAGACACCCTGGCCCGTTTTCGATGTTACACACTGATCCAGATAGGGACTCCTTCACACATCTCAGCGGTGGGCAGCTCTGAGTTCTCGGGATGGTCTGTTCCATCTGGACTCTGGCCAATTTCCTCTGCTGGACTCTTTGGATTGCCATTGGTGACATGGTTCCAGGCCTCATTCAGAAAATCAGCACCAATATTGAATGAAAAGACTAAATATGCTAGATTAGATTTCACAATGAGATAAACTTAACTTCCTTCACATTTACCAAGATCACATCCTACAAATATTGCTGTTTAAACTTTCAATGGTCTTCCAGTAACTATCTCGTATGGTGTCAATTTTTCTCTGGCAGTTTGATTAACTTCTTGTTTATCTGTCACTGGAGATTCACTTGCTGGTAGTGAACATTCCATTATGCCCTTGACTGACCTTTACATGCTCCCCCTTTGCCCATGCATGCCTGGCCAGGACATGCAGAGGCAAAAAAGGAGGCAAAAAAGCATCTGGAAGTACCGCATGGCCAGTGTAGGTCCTCCAAAACCCATCAGGGTGCACCTAGCCTGTCTCCAGGTGTCCATTTCCAATTATTGAGTATGTGTTGGGGCCTAGATGAATTCCTAAATTGAATATTCTGGAGATGGCATAGTTGAATAAAGTGCTCATCATTTTTTTTTTTTGTTTACATATTCATTAGCCAGATACATCACTTCACATCATTGAATTACCTTCATCAGTTTACTGTCTATCAGAGTCCTTCCTCTCAATATCCCACTTCATCCCTCACCATACTTTTTATCACTTGCATCATTCCACCAACTATATACCTAAGTCCTTTTTTGAATTATACCAAATTTTTATAAATTGTTCACTTCCAGTATGCTAATGGACATGAGGCTTTTAAATAAAGTTAATCAACAAATCAACAAATCAATCAATTAATCAACAAATCAATCTTTGGCTTTAAAAATATAAAAGCTTCAAAAATCATGGATGTTCTCTAATCATAAGTACCTAGTGTTTTTGGGAATTGATACATAAATATTTGCTGAT
Source organism: Ichthyophis bannanicus (assembly GCA_033557465.1). Classification (NCBI taxonomy): domain Eukaryota; kingdom Metazoa; phylum Chordata; class Amphibia; order Gymnophiona; family Ichthyophiidae; genus Ichthyophis; species Ichthyophis bannanicus. Next base: position 844,120,949 of record CM066031.1, read on the forward strand.
TCCCATGATATTTCAGGCAGGCTTTATGAAGCTGTCCCAGTGACCCCAAGCCAGTCAAGTTTTCAAGTCATCCAGAATGAAAATGCATGATATGTCAGCATACATTGCTGACCCATTATATACAAATTCATATTAATTGTGGATATCCTGTGGGTTCACCAGGGCAGCCTCAGGCAGTATTGGACTAAACCTTAAATATATGACTGACAATGCGGCTGAAATACTGAATTTCTCATGCTCTGGAAGAATGTGACATCAGACATATTGGGATCCCCTACATCATTGCATTGCGAGCTGAAAAGCAGTTTGTTTGTTTTTTTATCCCTAGGTTGAACTCAGTTAGTAAATCAACAACTGTTCAATGTTACCAAAATTGTGCACACTCCAGGGGTGACTCAGCATGCAATGTTTCCTAAATGGGTTAGTTGTGTACATACTATGACAGAAATTAACTTCATACCGAAGCCAAGGGATGATGGAGATTATTATACACACCAGCATTATTTGTGCAGTGTGCACTGTATGGATCTGTGTGAATCAGTACTAAAGGGCAGTGCACACGAGGAGTGGGGCAGCATTATCAGTGCATTATTAACTTCAAGTGTGAATTAGTGTGAACGGTGTACTGCACAGTATATGCCTTTCAGCAGTGCTAATTCTGCATTTTATCTTTCTATTTTGAAATTGCCAATGATCAGTGTATTCACCCTGAACCAAAACATACCTGAACATCAGAACAAGCTACAGTGCATACTAGAACTAATCCAGATGTTCTCATCAGAAATCATGAGTTAAAGTACTGCTACCAGTATATTTGGTACTAAAATCATTTTAAGGTATCATTGTAGTATCAGAAAAATGAATACAGTTGATCAAGGCAGTTTAATGTACTAAGCAGGAAAGAATGCAATCACCAAAACAGCATTTACTGTCTGCAGAATAAAATGTCATATCATGCAGAAGTATTACTTGTTTAATTTTGTATGTGCAGTCAAAACCAAATATATGCACCAGAGATAAAATTCAGGCTTTAAAAAGACAAGTAAAAAAATCTTCATTTCTTCATAATCTTATAAGGATTCTCTTCAGCCTTTGTTTGCTTCCAGCAGACAGGAGGCACCTCATGGTTCTAGAAGCTCAAAACTCTACAATTAAAATTGATGACAAGAGGATTGTTTGCAGGCTAGGTGTGGCTAGGTGAATTGGGGTTCTTTGTCCTCTAGGAGAAAAACTCCTAGGTGATTTTTTTTTTCCTTTTGTCCTCTCTAATGGGCCTCCATTCATCTGCTAGAAGAAGGAACTCCTCCCAGTATCTTTCTATAGCTATGCAAACTATTTCAGCAGTTTCAATCACCCCCCACTCACTGCTGAGAGGTGTGACCAAAACACCTGGTTCCCTGACCACTGATCATGCATGAAACATAGCAATGAAACTGGATATGCATCAAACAAAGCAATTGTCTTCCTTCAATGCTATACCAGTACTACAGTCCACACACAGCAAACCCCACCCCCCTTTCTAAACTGTCCCTTTCCCTGCAATCAGTAGACCTGGTGTTTTTCACTGTTTGGGGACACAGGGGCGATTTGTTAATAACTTCACCTTTTACTGATAGAGTATCAAAATCAATCCTGAAATATAAAGACCTAATGTCTGGACAAAAACTTTCTTTCCCTAATGTCACAACTAAACACAGAGACACTAAAGGTTTTTACATAACAGCACATTTACTATATGGGCCAGCCATGAATCTATATAGGGAAGCTGGTCCGGATACTCCCCCACCACAATTTAGCCTCCGGACCCCATGCTCTAATCACAATTTGCAAAATCACAATTTACAGTGCAAATCTTGTAATCCCAAAGGCAGAGTTTGGTTGCACAAAACACACAGGACCACAAAGGGAAAAAGAAAAAGGGAAAACAGAAAACAGAGACGTCTCAGCAGCGAATACGTTACAAATACACATTACACACACTAGCATAGGATTTAACTTTTATAATAGCAACGAGAAACACAGCTAGCCACTCCTCCAATGTCCACCAGATGGAGCCACAGGAGCACATGGCAACACAAAAGAAACCCCCAGCAACACAAAAGGAGACCCCCAGCAACACAAAAAGCCCCCAACACTATAGGAGCACATGGCAACACAAAAGAAACCCCCAGCAACACACAAGGAGACCCCCAGCAACACAAAAAGCCCCCAACACTATAGGAGCACATGGCAACACAAAAGAAACCCCCAGCAACACAAAAAAGCCCCCAACACTATAGGAGCACATGGCAACACAAAAGAAACCCCCAGCAACACAAAAAGCCCCCAACACTATATTAGCACATGGCAACACAAAAGAAAACCCCAGCAACACAAAAGGAGACCCCCAGCAACACAAAAAAGCCCCCAACACTATAGGAGCACATGGCAACACTAAAGAAATCCCCTGCAACACACAAGGAGACCGCCAGCAACAAAAAAAAGCCCCCAACACTATAGGAGCACATGGCAACACAAAAGAAACCCCCGGCAACACAAAAAGAGACCCCCAGCAACCCAAAAAGCCCCCAACACTATAGGAGCACATGGCAACACAAAAGAAACCCCCAGCAACACAAAAAGAGACCCCCAGCAACACAAAAAGCCCCCAACACTATAGGAGCACATGGCAACACAAAAAACCCCCCACTATAGGAGCACATGGGGCAAAGGCTCTAAATAAATCGCCCCGATCATCGGAGAATTGCGATCAGCGCAATTATTCTTGAAAGGCACACTTAAGGGAGTTAATACTAATATCCTAGGCAATTTTTCTTCAATAGCTTTTGGCAGCGCTGCACTTTAAATACCTTTCAAAGGGGCCCAAGGTAGCAGAATTAATTCATACTACAGTTAATTATCTTACTGGTCCACAAAAGGACTCTGATTTACTGGACGAACGATGGCTTCAGAAAACCCCCCCCGGGGTCCCTACTAGGACCGTTCGTGCGGGTGATCGGGCCGCTACAGGTTCCTAGAATTTACTAGGAATTACAGACGGAGTACAGAAAGTAGCAGTACTCACCAGAGCTCTGATCAGACAGGTAGTTTGGATGCCAGTCTATCCAGCCGGTTTTCAATCGGGGATTCAGCCGCAGGGACCAACTGCCCAGACAAATCAAGGTATCCTTCCGAGCACAAGGTGGCCCGGGGCGCCAAGGACCGTTAATCACCTGGAGGGGTCGGTCCCTGACCGGTGGAGGCCCTGATCCTGCAAAAAGCAGTAGTCTTCCCACTGTGGGTGTGATGAGAGAGGCTTTTCTTTCAGTTTCCCGGCCAATGCACCAAAAATGTAATAGCAAACGCTGTGAAAAGCTCTTATTCAATCACTCACCCACAGAAGGAAAACTCTCAGACAGGCTGGAATGCAAACAGGATCTTTAATGTGCACACAGGATCAGACAGAGAGCCGGTACCCTCCACAAAAGGTCTGAACCCCGAGGGACGTCCTTCAATGCCTTAAATACAGTATAATTTCAAACTCATTCTGTAATCCCATTTGCCACAGGTATTTCTTGTCCACCAATCAGCAGCCCCTGGGGAAGGTACCTGGGTGACCTGTCCAAACCGGTGTGCTCTGGTCTTTTGGTTTCTGGGCTAGGGGATACTGTGCTCAGACCTGGAGTGGGGGAAGGGTGTCTAAAGAAATAGCAGGCTGATTACCTCATGGCTTGCGGGGGAAGGGTCAGGCTGATCAGAGCCTCATGGCTTGCAGCATGGCTTGGGGGAAGGGCTACCTACAGCTATCTCATTATCAGATCTGTTCTGGTGTTTTTCTCCTTTACCACTATGTCAGGTTTTCTCACATCCAGCTTCTTATCTGTTGGAATGAGAGTATCCAAGTGATCATAACTTCATTCACTGCAATCCTCTTAGGGTCATGCCCCCCCCCCCCCGTGCTTTTCCACGATAGTATTTATTTATTTATTTGAACAGTTTTTCTATACCGCCCCTTCCAGCGATCAGGGGGGTTTACATTGAACAATAAAACACAGTTACATGGAACATATTGAACAATGATACAAAGAACTACATACGTATCAGTTCCTACAAAGTTTCCAGTGGTTGGGATGTGCCACCATGTTCCTTCCTATTTAGAAATTTTCTACCATCAAAACTTTGCAACCAGCTATGAGATGAGTAACTGTTTTCATGTCTATCTTACAGAATCTCATATCTTTGTTTTACTAGTTTTTTTCTATGCTTGCTGTAAACCATCTTGTCTGCAATACATTATCCTGGGCTCCAGTTATCAGTTTCTCATCTTTAGGTTTGTTTACCTCTTCTTGGCCATGCATGTGTCTGGACTTGCTTGAGAAATGGTTCCTGGAGTAACACTTTGTATTTATGCTTTTGCCAAATGTTGTTCCCTGTATGTTGATGTGGCTCTTGAAGGGTTTTTTGTTTTTCTCTTGTTTTGTTTTGCAAATTTGTTGCTTCCTTCCTTGTGTGTTGGTGGATTCTTATCCTCCCTTCTGTTCTTTGTCCAAGTTTAATGATGGAGACAGATTATGGACATTTATTTTCATGTTTCAATACATTTTGTGTATTTGGATCTGATATCAGTTACATAGGCCTGAAGATCTATGATAGTTCTGTTATGTATAATTGATTTCTGTGAGGCCCAGTCCTCCTTCGGCTCTAGATATGTACAGCCTTGGAATACATTGGTTCTATTATCTCATGAACATGGAGAAGTTTTCTTGTTTCTGCATTCAGTTTCGCAAGATCTTTGAGGCCAGTCTACAATCCCAAAGCTATATAAGGAGCAACAATCAAGCAAAAATTGAGCAGAAAGATCAGTAAAGGGATATAGTACAGGAGATTAAAATTACTATTGAAAAGTGCTTTCCTAAGCGTCCCTCCAGTCCCTCCCTCTGGGTTGTGCTTCCCTTCCAGCAGCTTGGAGACTGAGCACATCTTCTTGATGACCCTAGGATATGTAGAACATTGGCACCTCCCTCCAGCTCCAGTATGCTCAGTCTCCAAGCAGCTGGAGGGAGCAGCAAGCCAGGGTGATAGGTTTTCTGGAGAGACAGTGAAGGAGAGTGTAGGCTTTTGGCTTTGGTTTCTTTTCCTTTACCTTTATTTCTTTTGGTGCTCTGGCAGCGAGTTCGTCTTCAGCTGCAGCCTTCTAAGGCAGTTTTTGAGCAGGGGAAGGGACCCCCCTCCCCTTTCTTCTTTGTCGGGCCAAGTGCAAGAGGCGGCTTTGGCTGAGAAGGACATCGTGCAGAGGCTTTTGGCATCGCAGCGACTACTGATCCCTTAGTGGTGAGGAGCCGCTGACAGGAGGAAACAGTGCCTGTGGGGCAGTTTCAGTATGAGGCTGTTCCATCTCGCTGCTGAAGCTCATCAAGGCAGCTGAGTGCTGGATCGGGACAGTGGGGTGTGAGCAGCGGGGTGAGGAGCTTGAAGGAGAGCCTTTCAGGATTTGCTGGAGTCAGCAGCGTTACCGGCACGTGGCAGTGGGCTGCGTGGTGAGGTAAGGAAACCGTGCTGCCGCTGACCGTGTGGTGTGTAAGGAGGCCTGCTTTTAGGTGCGGGGAAGTGAAAGCAGAAGTCAGGCCGGTTTCTTTTTGCGCCCTTTGCATATCTTTTTGCATTTTGCCTGCTGGTTGGCCCTGAAATGGGTTGGTTTTCCAGGGTAAGTGGGGGGGGGGGGGGGGGCTCTGTAAACTAATTTATTTGTTTTGGGGTTCGGTTTTAGTTTAGTTTTTAGCCCTTAATTGTAGGAGTATATTTTGTTTAAAGAAAAAAAAAAGAGAGAACAATCCATACCTTAATGTCCTTCCTCCCCATTCTTCTCCTAGGTAAGGGGAGTAACAAATAGGACCACATCGGTCGCCATGCCAGCGAGACTACAGTGCTTGGTATGAGTTATTTTGGCTGGGCGAGGGGTGGGCGGATTGGGGCCGCTGGGCCACCAGGGAGCCACTTTCTGTCGGGACACCGACCCCCGACAGTATTTTGATGGCGTTTGATTCTTTCTTCAATAATACATGGATCATCTGAAGGGAGTTCCTGAGCGGTCCTCCAGTTTAGTCCTCCACATCCGGGTAGTGCACCTCCTCCTGCAGCCTGGAGACTGGACCAATCAAAATCTTCCTCTGGTTGTAGGTATTCTGACGGAGCTCCCATCAGCCCCCAGTGTGTCCAGTCTCCTTGCAGCTGGAGGACGTGTGTGCCTGGTGTGGCGCACTTAGGGACGCTTGGAAGCAACACTAGGGAGTTTTTTGTTAGGATTTTTCTTTTCCCCTTATCTTCTATACTTTAATTATTTTTTTTTAGGTAGCTGTCTCTTTAATTCCTTCTGCACAGGCAAACAGCAGGGCAGAGCAGGACCCGGGCTATACTGACCTTCTCCCTCTCAGGCAGGGGTTGGTTGCAGTCAGGGGTTTTGATCTCTCCTCCTGGACTGTACGGAGGGGAGATCTGCCTTTAGCCAGCACTCTGTTCCTCCCGGGCAGTCTGCATTCTTCTGCTGCTTCTCTCCTTCCGATCCAGCGCTTTGGCTGCTGATTGACAGCTCAGCTCGGCAACGTGCTCCCGCTCTAGGTTCGGGCGGTGAGCCGTCTGCCGGCGATCTGTGGACACTGTGGTGAGTGTTTCCTTCGGGGGACCTTTCTTTTTCCTTCAGGGGCTTTGACTTATTTATTTATCGTTTTCCTCGGGCTCTTTTCGCGCCGTTTTTGTCGCCGACGAAAATGTGCCGGCGGCCATTTTCTGAGTCTGTTTTCTTTTCCCGCGCATTTTAAACAGCACGGCACGGGTTTCCCTTGCGTTTTTCAACGTTTTTTGCATAGCGTTTTTGTTTGAGACTATCCCCCCATCCCTCCTATTTCTTTTTAAATAAATAAATAAAATGTTTTTTTATTTTTTTTTTATTTTTTTTATTTCTTTAATTCACTTGCTGATCCTCAAGTGTCACTGCTCTCTAAAGTGCCTATTTTGGCTGTATGGCTTCGCGACCGCAGTGTGTGATCTGTGGATCGCGTAGGGGGGCTGTAGCGGAGTCTGGTATTTGTAGGGCTGCGCTTCAGTGTCCTCGGATTTAGAGATTCAAATGGAACATAAGGAACTTTTTGACTCGGACAGTCCGCATGTCCCTGCGGACCGCGCTCCTTCTCCGGGGTCTCTTCCCTCTCTTTCTGCGGTCCCTCCTAAGGGGCAAGTCGATCCACTCCCGCTTGAGGCTGCCGAATCTACATTCACGGATTTTTCTCCGGATTTTGTGCTACTTATGCACCAAGCTTTCCGCTTGGGACGCTCAGGCAAGTTGCCTGAGGCCTGGCCGTCGCCCCTACCTTCTTTTCAAGGTAAGGAGCCCCGGCAACCACTTCCGCCTTCCGCCAAGCGGTTACGGTCTTTGGATCTCGACCACGATGATTTGAGTTGGCAGGATCCCGATGCAGATATGGATCAGGAAGCGGGAGTGGACGACCTAGAGGACGGTGAGATCCCCGAGCCGGAGGACCAAGCCCGCATAGTTCGGGTGTTTCGTAAGGAAGAGTTAGTGCCCTTAATTACGGAATCTCTTCATACGCTTAATCTGTCGGCCCCTCGTCCGGTGGATGAGGACGGCTTGGAGTATCCTCTCATTCAGGCGGTGCGTGACTCCCAAGTGGTGTTTCCGCTTCATCGAGTGGTGGAACAAATGATTCAGTCTGAATGGGATCAACCTGAGTCTGGGTTGAAGGGTATTCGAACTATGAACCGTCTGTACCCCCTAGCGGACAAGGACAAGGAGAAATTTCGATCTCCACGGGTTGATGCCGCTGTTTCGGCGGTCACCAAGAAAACCACTATCCCTGTTGAGGGCAGTGCTGCTCTGAAAGACGCGCAGGACAAGAAGATGGATGGTTTGTTGAAGCAGGCGTTCGAGACCAATGCCTTATCCTTACAGGCCTCTATTTGTGGTGCTTGGGTGGCTAGGGCTTGCCTGCGTTGGGCGCAGCGCCTGCAACAGCTTGCTGGCTTGGACCAGCAGGGGTTGCTGGAAGTTACTCGCTTGGAGTCGGGTTTGGCGTATTTGGCGGATGTACATTATGATCTCATCCGCACTCGCGAATAGTATGGCTTCCTTGGTGGCGGCGCGTAGATCTATTTGGCTGCGGAATTGGGCGGCCGACGGATCTTCTAAATCTCGTCTCAGTAAACTCCCCTTTAAGGGTAAACTCTTGTTCGGGGACGATTTGGATAAGTTGGTTAAAGATCTCGGCGAGTCTAAGGGTGGTAGGCTGCCGGAAGATCGGCCTAAGGTGTCTAAAGGTTTACCGGCCGTGCGCGGTCGGTTTCGGGATTTTCGGAGGTTTCGTTCCTCCCGTCTGTGGGGTTCTCAACGAGGTCGAGTTGGCTCCCGTTCCCAGGGTTTCAGAGGTTTTCGGGGGGCAGGACGTGGATTTTCGGCAGCGTCCTCCTCCTCCGCCTCCTCTTTTACTCGAAAGCAGCAATGAAGTGAGGCGGGCTCCGGAGGGATGCCTAGTCATCGGGGGTCATCTCCGCGATTTTCTTCCTTCCTGGGCCCAAATAACCTCAGATCAGTGGGTGCTCGAAATCATCCGCGACGGTTATGCTCTGGAGTTCGCTTCTTCTCCGATTCCAGATTCGTTTGTCCTGTCTCCCAGCAAAGGCGAGCAGAAATCGCGCGACCTTCGGTGGACGCTGCACGGTCTCCTGGCGCTGGGGGCGGTGGTTCCCGTACCGCCTTCAGAGCACGGCGTCGGTCGCTACTCCATTTATTTTGTGGTCCCCAAAAAGGACGGTTCTCTCCGTCCGATTCTGGATCTCAAGGGCGTCAATCGTTTTCTGCGGGTTCCGCACTTCCGGATGGAGACCTTACGCTCCATCATAGTGGCGGTGCGTCGCGGGGAATTTCTCACGTCTCTCGACCTCTCCGAGGCCTATTTGCACATTCCCATCCGGGAAGCTCATCAAAAATTCTTGCGTTTCGCCTTCCCTTGGGGTCACTACCAGTTTCGGGCCCTGCCCTTTGGTCTGGCTACTGCTCCTCGCACCTTCATGAAAGTCATGGTGGTGGTTGCGGCGGCCTTGCGACGGGACAGGATCCTCGTCCACCCTTATCTCGACGACTGGTTGATTCGGGCGAAATCCCTCGAAGAGAGTGTGACGGTTACGGACAGGGTGGTAGCCTTGCTACGGACCCTCGGATGGGTGGTCAACGAGAAGAAGAGCCATCTAGTGCCCACTCAGTCCCTCGAATACCTCGGTGTTCATTTCTGCACGGCACAAGGCGTGGTCTGTTTACCGGAACGCCATGTTCAAGCCTTGCGCAGCCTCGTGCGCTCCTTCCTAAAGATCCCTTCGCCGTCCGCCTGGTGGTATCTCCGGCTGTTAGGCACTATGGCAGCGACGCTGGAGGTGGTTCCTTGGGCGTGTTTTCACATGCGCCCGCTTCAGAGCGCCCTGTTACGTCGTTGGTCGAATCAGTTACACTCGTTGAACAAGAGGTTACCTTGCCCGTTGTCCGTGCGACGGTCCCTTCGGTGGTGGCTGTGCTCGAAGAACCTGCGGTTGGGAATGCCGTTGGAACAGCCTCCCTGGGTTCCGCTCTTGACGGATGCCAGCCTATTGGGCTGGGGGGCGCATTGCGAGGGCCGCTTTGCGCAGGGGACGTGGTCTCCCCTCGAGGCGTCGTGGTCGATCAACCGCTTAGAGCTGCGCGCGGTGAGACTGGCGCTGTTAGCGTTCGAGACTCTGCTACAGGGGTGTGCTGTACGAGTTCTGTCGGACAACTCGGCGACGGTGGCTTACATCAACCGCCAGGGCGGCACCGGCAGTGTGGCCATGGAGACAGAGGCAGCGGCTCTGTTCGCCTGGGTTCAATCTCGGCTGCTGGCGCTGTCGGCGGCGCATATAGCAGGAAAGGACAATGTCATGGCGGATTATCTCAGCAGAGTGCGGGTGGATCCCGGGGAGTGGGAACTGCATCCGCAGATATATGCGCAAATAGTACGCAGATGGGGGCCTCTGGTCATGGATCTCATGGCGACCTTTCAAACGGCCAAGACGGCGCGTTTTTACAGTCGACGGAGGGAGCGCATGTCCGAAGGCATCGACGCGCTCATTCTACCGTGGCCAGAGTGTCAACTTCTTTGTCTTTCCCCCGTGGGCGTTGATCGGTCGTGTCGTTCAGCGCATCGAGGCGCACCGAGGGCGCGTTCTGCTAGTGGCTCCGGATTGGCCCAGGAGGCCGTGGTACGCGGATCTGGTGAGGTTACGCGACGGGCTGCCTTGGAAACTGCCACCGTTACCGGATCTGCTGCTTCAGGGACCCCTCCGGATGCCTCAGGTGGATCAATTCTCGCTTACGGTTTGGCCATTGTAAGGGCTCGGCTGAGTAAGAAGGGTTACTCCGCATCGGTTGTTGCTACTCTCCTTCGGGCGCGAAAGTCCTCCACCTCGCTCGCGTATGTCCGGGTGTGGAGAATTTTTGAGGACTGGTGCTCCAGGCGTGGCGTGCGAGCTGCAACCGCCTCGGTACTGGTAATTCTCAGCTTTCTGCAGGACGGTTTTGACAAAGGTTTGGCGGCCAGCTCTTTGAAGGTTCAGTTAGCGGCGCTGGCTTGCTACAGGGGTAAAGTTTTGGGATTTTCCATGGGGTCCCATCCTGACGTGCGCCGTTTTCTTCAAGCGGTTTTCAGATTGCGGCCGTCGCGCAGAGTTTCCATGCCGTCCTGGGACTTGAACCTGGTGTTACAGGCCTTAGTGCGCGACCCTTTCGAGCTGCTTTGGCAGGCGTCTCTTAAAGATTTGACCTTGAAGACGGTTTTTCTGGTGGCCATCTGCTCGGCGAGGCGCATTTCGGAATTGCAGGCGCTCTCGTGTAGAGAACCGTTCTTATCTATTTCTCGAGATCGCGTGGTTCTTCGACCGGTTCCATCCTTTTTGCTTAAGGTGGTTTCGCCTTTTCACCTGAATCAGGCCGTTTTTCTGCCGGTTCTTTCTTCAGGATCGGCAGGTACCTCGGACGCTGACCTACATTTCCTGGATGTCCGGCGGGTCCTTCGTCGCTACCTCAAGGTGTCGGAATCGTTTCGCAAGTCCGACCGGCTGTTCGTACTTTTTGGTGGAGCTCGGCGGGGTGAGGCGGCAGCGAAGGCTTCCATCGCTCGCTGGATTAAGGAAGCGATTGCTTCGGCTTATATTCTCCAGGGTCGACCGGTACCGGTGGGCCTACGGGCGCACTCTACAAGGGCTCAGGCAACCTCTTGGGCGGAGCATAGCCTTGTTCCGCCCGTCAAAATTTGTAGAGCGGCTACCTGGTCGTCTCTGCATACCTTCAGTAAGCATTATCGGTTGGATGTGCTGGCCGCTCAGGATTCTTGCTTTGGTTCGGCAGTACTGCGCGCCGGTTCGAAGATGCCCGCCCGGTGTTGACTGCTCTGTTACATCCCGGATGTGGAGGACTAAACTGGAGGACCGCTCAGGAAATAGAAATTACACTTACCTGGTAATTGTAGTTCCTGGAGGGTCCAGTTTAGTCCTCCTTCCCGCCCAGGTGTCAGGATTCCTTGTTGTTTGATACGGCGCGCGCTCTCCGAATGGTATGGAACTGCATCAGTGACTTTTTTATTCGCGTTCTGTCTTTCTACGCCGTTTTCTCCGTTCTTCTGTTTTCCGGCTCGGGAATTCTTGTCTTCTTCGGGATCGGATTCAGACATTTTTGCTTCGCCTTTCGAGCGGGGCGTGGGCAGAGTTCTGGCTTCCTCGTTTGGGGAGGGGGTCGCTGATTTCAAAAAAGGGGTATTTTATCTTTCTCTTATGTATTTATGATATTCTCATGTGTTGCTTCTCTGAGTCTGCTTTGTTACTAGTTCACTGGGGGCTGATGGGAGCTCCGTCAGAATACCTACAACCAGAGGAAGATTTTGATTGGTCCAGTCTCCAGGCTGCAGGAGGAGGTGCACTACCCGGATGTGGAGGACTAAACTGGACCCTCCAGGAACTACAATTACCAGGTAAGTGTAATTTCTATTTTGACATTTCCCCTCAGATGATCCAGATATCAGAGAAAGTCCCTGATGCCATCAAAGTACTGTCGGGGCTTCTATGCAAATTAGTCACGTAGTGCCCATTTCTCTGGGAGAGCATGCCAAACTTGTGCTGACTTCTTGTGCGCATGTTTTTGACTTGCTTTCTCAGTTGAATGCATGGCTAATTTGCATGCTCAGCTCTTTCTGCATGCCCGTGCTGAAGTAGCATGTTGGTGTGCTGCAAATAGGCATAGTTGATAGAGCAGGTTCCTTTTTATCACAGCCACGGGAGATAAGGCAAATGCTGCTCTTCTGCAGCTGTTCAGTGGTCAGCCAGGGCTTTGGACCTCCCCGACTCCCTCTGAAGCTGATCAGGTACAGGTCCCTTTTGGTGTGTGATTTGGGGGGGGGAGGAGACGAGGGGACTAAAATGGGAACCGGGGGGGGGGGTATGGGGGGCTAGAATGGAATGGGAAGGGGGACTAGGGGCTAGAACAGGAAGGGGGGGGGGCAGGACCGGAAATGGGATGATGGGGGGGGGGGGGGTTGGAGGACTGGGACAGAAAGGGAACATCCTGGGAGGGACTGGAGGAGGACTGATACTGGGGGGCTTGGACTGGAAATGTGCTGATGCCGAGGAGGGCAAATAGGATTAGAAGGGCGTGGAAGCTGGAACTAGAAGTGAGCTGATGCTGGGGGAGGACCAGAAGGGAGTGGGGCTGAGACTGGCAGGAGAAAGAAAAGCTGGGGGAGTGAGGATGGAGAAAGGAACACTGTTTTGTGTGGGAGGGAAGAAAAATCTGGTTGGCTGAGTATGAGGAGAGTAAGTGAGAATGGAAGGGTGAAATTTGAGTGGATGAGAGAGGATTAAAGAAAGAAATGAAGGAAAGAGCAAAAGGAGAAAGCTCAGTATGTTAGAGGCTGATATAAAGAGAATGGGAAAAACTAGGAGAGAAAAAAGACAAATGGTAGCAGACAATGGAGAGTTAGCAGAAGACACGAAGAAAGTGACTGGGGCAATTGCAACTGAAAAAATAAAATGGCCAAACAGCAAATGATAGAAAAACATTTTTATTTTGAATTTATTGACTGGAATATGTCGGCTCTGGGATATGTGCATTGCTAATGTTTCGCATTTTGTTTAGTACAAGAGGAAATAAATTTATAGTTTTATTTCTCCAGTGTACATTCCAAGTTTGGCTTTTGGGATTCCCAGTTTAACTTTCTTTATATTTCTAAATTCTGATCCCTTGTTCTGTGTTTGGTGATGGACTATGTTTTGCAAATTACTTCAAGAAGAGCACTATCCCTGGCTGCTCCCGCTCTCTGGAACTCGCTCCCCGACAACCTGAGATCAACAAAAGACCTCAAAAACTTCTGGAAGATGCTAAAAACTATGCTCTTCACAGAACACAAGGACCATCACATGAACCGTCCAAACAAACTCTCTCTGCCAATAAAATGTAAAAATGTAAATAGTTGTACATACCTCATACTGTATATAGCTCACCACGCAATCAACATCACACCACTCACACACACACGCTTCAATTTATCACTGCATGCCCACACCCATGCACCCTGGCACTTGATTTGTTTGATGTGTAAACTGCTTTGATTTCAGGATAAGGCGGTATATAAATCCTTTTAAATAAATAAAATAAATGTAACTGAGTTGCAGTATTCTGTTCATGTAGTTTCTATGTGACAATCCCACATGTTCTCTTTACCCAGTAGGAAATGTATTGGTATTCTCTGAGATGTATTGGTATCTCCAGGAACAAGCAGGAATGTAGTCTTAACATATGGGTGTCGTCGGTACCGACTGAGCCTGCGCGGGAACTCTCCCCAGCATCCAATAGGAAAACGTTTGGGAGCATTCCACAGTGCCTGCATACTGCCTTCCCGCCTTTCCAACTGTCCCTCTCCAGTTCTCCGTTTTCCATAGAGCCGACAGGTCACATACCCTGTCACCACAGAAAAATTTTGTCTGTAATCTTTGTTTTTGTGGTCGCGTCTACCTTCCTTTGACGCCATACCGGTACCGCTGGTTCTTTCTTCTCTCTTTAAAAAAAAATAATAATAATAATTTATAGTTCCTTATCGTTCCTCCAGTTTTAGTCCTTAACCTTTGGGTAGTGAACCTCCTCCTGCAGCTTGGAGACTGGGCATGTCAAAAGCTCATGACATCACTGGATATAGCCTGCTGGTCTCTCCCATCAGTCCCCAGTGTGTCCAGTCTCCATGCAGCAGGAGGACATAGTGAGCCTAGCTTCAGGGCTCACTTGGGGGAACAGATAAGGAGCATTTAGTGTGACAAATTCTATTCTGATTTTACTTTTGATTTTTACCTTTAATTTACTTTTAATTTTACTTTTAATTCAGTTACTTTGGTTAATTGTCAATCAGGAATTAGTTACCTTTGGCTATTAGGAGCAAATTTCCTTATATTTACAGTCATTTTAAATTTGAGCCTGGCTCTTAAAATTAGTAGCAGCTCTCGCCTTCCCCCCTCCTCAGTTATTTTCACTTGCTGCAGGCATTCGCCGGTGCGGATCTCTCTCCCTGGACGGTATGGGAGAGAGCTCCGGGACCCGTACAGCCACACTGAAGTTGTGTGAGACGGAGCCTCTCCGTTGCTGCGGGATTTTAATTTTACTCTGTGGAACCGGCTGAACGATCCTCGCCGCGGCTGCCAGGTGCATCAGCGCGGCTTGAGGATCGGATGAATTCAAGGCGGTAGGAGCAGGCTGCGTGGCTTTCGGCACTGCAGGTAAGGCCTTCGGGCTCTGTCGGTCTGCTGAGACCTCCTTTTTGCGGCGGCTGTTGTTCTTGGTGCCAAAATTCATTTACAAAGGGGCAGCCATTTTCTCTCTAGGTATTTGGACCGCATGGCGAGAGTTGCTGTGAGCTGCTTGTGTGAGGAAGACGACGGGCAGAATAGCTAGATTTTTGGGCCTAGTGTTTCTTTCTTTTGTTTGTAGTTTTTTTTGAGGCTCAGGGGGTTTCCCAGCCTTAAGGGGGCAGTTGTCAGTCCTCTTTATTTTTAAGTTTATTCTTAGTTTTATAGGACAGCAGTTTTGGCATTGATCTCTGGTACCACATGTTCTTTCCCTCCTAATCATGTCTCTGAGGAGCATCTGTTAAGTCCTGGGATATTAGGCAAATTGCCAGCTTTTAGGTTTCAGAGCAGAGCCCTACCTTGTAGTTGGAAGGAGGGACAGACTGGAAGTGTGCTTTTGTGTATTCTATAGTGAAAGTTGCCTAAATGCCTGTGGTTTCACAGGGACAGGTTTAGGAAACCTTAAGATATAAAAAAATATATAATCTTTGTTGACGGTTAACTGTCATTATTTATTAAGTGCCTGTGCTATGGTCTATGGCCACCAGAGGGCAGCTGGTACACTCAATAGTGCCTTTCTATGACCGTATGTATGCAGCCATATCGGATTGATCATTCTCTGCAAGTCAGGGAAGAAATAACCACAGGGCCACCTCATGGGCACTCAGGTGTTAGTGACTAAACAAGCAACTGTAATGTTCTGCAAATCAAGATTATATGACCAAGATTTAAAGCTCTTAACTTCTGTATCGTTTGTCGGGCTCTGGTGCCCTAAAGGCCACCGGATGGCAGCGCTGCTCATGAATCACATATAGTATTCAGTGCCCCCATCCCTAGGGGGAGGGGGGGTGGTAAAATACAAAATCGTATTCCTCATCAGGTTCACACAGGCAGCAACCTCTAAGACATCCACTTGCAAAGTTGTTGGTGTATCCCACTGCTATTTCTCTGACTGCAGGAAGGCCGGGGGAGGGGGGTGCCTGTGTGTTTCATGGCTCCACTTAGCATGCCCTTCCCAGGAAATTCTCATCTATTTCTAGAGCCTGTGCTGTCAGAGCAGGGCTTTAAGCACTTAGCAGGGGCAATGACCTGTTTGTGCCATCTTGTTAAAGGGCCCGTGCTGAGGTTGAAGAGAAGGACGTCTAGGTAGCACAGTCTGGGACTTAGCGCTCCAGGGCACTGGAAGGTTTCATAGAGGAAGTCAATACTCTGCATATGCTCCCTGCATTCAGCCTATGTTCAAGCGTGCTCACTGCACTGTGTTTGGGTGACAGGTGCTGGGTCACCCATATATGTAGATGTGCATTTTGTATGCCCTCACAATTGCGTAGGCATGATTTTTGGGTGCACTCTTTGCAGAGTGAGAGTGCATTTCTTTGCTCAGACTGTATTATCAGAGTAAGGTAATTTCTCCAGTAATGGGGGGATGTTGATTGTAATAAAGTGCGTGAGATCCTCATGGTGTTACATGGGGTTGGAGATGCAGTCGTGGGATCTGCTGCGGAGTGAGCCATCCAGAGGAGCTACAGTGTCACAGTCACCAGTTTCCCTTTCTCTTTGGGCTTTGCTCCCAGTTCCTAGCCCCTTTTTCTCTCTGATGTCCAGGAAGCAAGGTCCCTGGCCCACTGGACAACCTATTCTCAGCCTTTTCTCAATGCTTGCAGAAGGACTGGGAGAGCGAGAAAGGAAGACCAGGAACTAGCACCAGCTCTGATGTCTCTCCACTGCCAGTGTTTGCTACGGTCACATATTCCCAGTCAGTTATTTGAGTATACTGATTGTCTACAGGTCAGGGTGGAATACAGTCGATTATGGTATTTCTATTTCCCTTGTCCCTGAAGGGCTCACAATTTATGTTTTGGTACCTGAGGCAGAGGGTTAAGTTGCTTAACAAAGGCCAGAAGGACCACCTGTGGGACCTGAAACCCCAGATTTTATGGCCCAAGGTTGGTGGTCTCGATTGGAATTCAAACCCTTGGTCCTCTGGCAACTTGTCTCATCAACTAGGCCGCACTGCTCCGTGTGAGCTAGCTACAGGGCCATAGGGCCAGGCGCAGCCTGTTACTTCCAAGGCAGAGACCTTGGGGAGGTTCCATTCATAAGGATACGAGAAATGCCATACCGGGTCAGACCAAGCTCTTTCAGATCCAGTATCCTGTTTCCTAGGGTAGCCAATCCTGGTCTTAAGGAGCTGGCTGGTTTCCAAAAAGACAAATAGGCTACTCAATGCTTGTATCGGGGCAAGCAGGGATTCATGTATGCTCATGTTTTAAGGGTTCTGTTGCATGTACAACAGATGTGACGCTCTGTTGGGTTGTGTGCCTTGTAGAACATCTTGAATTGGTTAAAGTTGGTATAAAAAAATATATATAGATAATTTCCAGCTTCTCTCTAATAAAAGATTATGGACCTTTCCTCCGGGAGCTTGGCCAAAAGCTTTGTTAAACTCCGTTACGTTCGGAGATCGTTAAGCGCAAGGCTCTTGGAGTACACAGGAGACCCAATGGTCAATCAACCGACTGGAAATGTGAGCAATACGCCGGGCGTTGCAGGTGTTTGAAGCTACGGTGACAGGTCGAGCGGTGCGAGTACTGTCCGACAGCTCCACGGCGGTGGCCGACATCAATCGGCAGGGCAGAACCAGAAGTGTGGCATAGAGGCCACGGCAGAGGGTCTGTGTGTGTGGATAGAGTTTTGGCTGCCAGCGTTTTCAGTGGCGCATGTTGCGGGTAAGGACATTGTATTTATTTATTTATTTATTTAATGTTTTTCTATACCGCACTATTCGGCTTCAGCGCGGTTTACAAGGAACAGGTTTGTACAATGTGGAACAGCCATACATTGAACTTACATCAAACAAGGAATTTAAACAGGGATAACAGGTGAACGTTATACACTATATACAAAAGGGGATTGCATCATAGTTGAATTTATGATACAAGCTCTAAAAGGGCTGATTAAGTGCGGAGGAAAGTTATCATAGGGGATTGGTTAGGCGGCGTTGGGTTGAGAGACTAGGGTCATGTGATATTGTCTAGGTGATGTTGTCGGAGTTACAGAAGTGTAATTGTTGTGATGGCGGATTTCCTCAGCTGGGTCCAAGTAGATGCCAGAGAATGGGAGTGGCATCCGAAGGTGTTCGCACAGATCAGTCACATATGGGGAGAGCCAGTAATGGACCTCCATGGTGGCGTTTCACTCAGCGTAAACGGGTTGCTGCTTCAGCAGACGGCACGAAAGGAGGTCGGAAGGCATCGGCGCACTGTTTCAACGGCGGCCGTCATCCAGTCTTCTGTCTTTCCACCGGGGGCACTCATAGGTGAGTTGTTCTGCGTATCGAAGCGCTTTGGGGAAACGTGTGGTTGGGGGCCTTGGGCTGGCCGAGGCGCCCGTGGTATGCCTGCCTCATACGGTTGCTCGACGGGAATCCATGGAGGTTTCCAACATTGGAGATTCTGTTGCTATGGAGTTCCCTTCGAATGCCTCAGGGGCATCGTTTTTTGCTTATGGGGTGGCCATTGAAAGGGCAAGCTTAAGGAAAAAGAGTTGCTCTACAGCAGTCTTTGCCACCTTGCCGCAAAAAAATTAAATAAATAAATAAATAAAATAAAAAAATAGTCTGCGTCCCTGGCATATGTGCGTATATGGCGCATCTTTGAGGACGGGTACTCGCAGAGGCATGCTCGCGTGACAACAGTGTCAGTTCCCTTTGTATTAAGTTTTCTGCAGGACAGGTTTGGTAAAAGGCAGGTCCTGGAGAGTTCAGTTAGCAGCTCTGTCTCGCTATAAGGGCAAAGAATAGGGAGTGGCTCTCATGCACAGGTCGATGTGGTACGCTTTCTCAGGCGGTTACCAGACTGTAGCCCTGTCGTAGGATATTAATTCCACTGGGGAAGCTCAAGTTGGTTTTAGGAGCGTTAGCTAGCGTGCCATTGGGGCCCTTGCAACAGGCATAGGTTAAGGGTTTTGTCTTGAAGACGGTATGTTTGATGGTCATTGTTCGGCGAGGTGATTTTCAGAGTTGCAGGCGTTGACCTGTCAGGAATTGTTTTTTTGTCTGTTTCCAGACAGAAGGTGGCCTGGCGGCTGGTTCCATCATTGTTGCCAAAGGTGGTTTCTACGTTCACCTAACTAAAATGGTCTCTCTTCCAGCGCTAGGTGCGGCGGAGGGGAGCGTATTGAACTATAGCTTGCGCTGTTTGGATGTCAAGAGAGCGCTGCGGCAGTGTTTAAAGTTTTCAGAAACATTTGCAAGGCTGATCGTCTTTCTTCGGGGTGTTCGGAGGGCCCCGCAAATGGAAGCGGCAGCGAAGGAGTCCATTTCTGGATGGATTGGAGTGGCGAGTGCATCGGCATATCTTCTACGGGACCGTATAGTCCCAGGGAGCTTATGCGCTCACTCTACCAGAGTGCAAGCGTCGTCTTGGATGGAGCACAGTTTAGTTCTGCCAGTGGACATCTGTAGGGAGGTCCCTTGGTTGTCTCTCCATACTTTCAGTAAGCACTACCGTCTAGATGTTCTGTCGGCTAAGGGTGCCGTTTTCAGGGTGGCGGTGCTGAGATGTGGCTGGAAAGGTCCCCCTCCCAATGATTACTGCTCTGATACATCCCAGAGGTTGAGGACTAAACTGGAGGAACGATAAGGAAATAGGAATTACACTTACCTGGTAATTGTGGTTCCTTGAGTGTGACTCCAGTTTAGTCCTCATTCCCGCCTGGGGATGGAGTCTTAGCAGTGGTTTTTCTGTTGGGGGAAGTGCAAGGTTAAAAGTGGATATAGGCCTTCACTGGTGTTCAGTCGTTTTGATGCTTCCATTTGTTTTGCGCTATATTATATTATTATATTATGATATTGTTATATATTATATATATTGCTGTATTGCTCTGGATTGTTTAGGGCTAGGCATTTGACGGAAAGGAGAGCATGCAGGAAGCAGTCCCTTTCCTTCTGGAAGGGGAGTAGTAGGTAGATAGGTTATATGTTCTGTGTGCCCTTGAATATAATAAGATTTAAAAAAAAGTTACTGATTTTTTGCTCCTTTGAGTCTGCTTTGTCAATAGGTCACTGGGGACTGATGGGAGAGACCAGCAGGCTATATCCAGTGATGTCATGAGTTTTTGACATGCCCAGTCTCCAAGCTGCAGGAGGAGATTCACTACCCAGAGGTTGAGGACTAAACTGGAGTCATTCAAGGAACCACAATTACCAGGTAAGTGTAATTCCTATTCTCCAGGACCAAGCAGGAAGTCAGTCCTCACATAGGGGTGACGTTGTCGCCGACGGAGCCCCCATGCGGAGCATTTCCCCAGCTTTCAAGGAAAGCCTTTGGGAATGCAGCACGCATGCACGGTCCCCTTCCCGCCCAAAGGTGCCATCTTGCTCAGCCTTCTTTTTTCCGCGGAGCCCTTCGGACATGTGTTCTTGTCACCCGTGAAAAAAGTTGATTTTTTTCCTGCGTGGAATCGAGTTTTTCTTCAGTTCGACGCCGGTTCCCTTTTCCGCCTGGACTCGGTACACCGGTGCCGAGCCCGGATCTCTTTTTCAGTTTTTGTCCTTAGAGACTTGCGTTCGTGCCATTTTTCTTTTTCCCTGGCAGCCTGTTTTTTTTTTTTTTTTTTTGATCTTGCAGGGGCCCTTTTTCCCCCAATGGCTGCCATCGGGTTTAAGAAGTGTGATCGGTGCAAGAAACTGATGTCTCACCAACACACACGACTGCCGCCTCTGGTGCCTGGGGCCTGACCATGATCCTAAGATCTGCAGCCCCTGCGGCAAAATGTCCTTGAAGGCCTTGAGGAGCCATCAGCACCAGCGTGAGAGAATGAGAGAATTTTTTCTGACTCTGCGTCTGGACGGGTCCGGACTTCGTCAGAGGCCTCGACGTCTTGGGAGTCTGACCCAAGGATCGTCGGGGCTCCTCTGAGAGGAGGTCCCCCTCGAGGGAGCACCGAAGGAAGAAGAAACCCGCGAGGGCAGTGTCTGTGAACACTCTTGGCTCCTCGAGGACCAGGTCGCATAGCCCTGACCGCCACCCCGGGTCTTCGGAGTCGGAGAGGCCTGCAAACACTGTTCCCTCTAAGCTGTGCGCACGCGCACACCTCGCCGAGCAAGTGCACATACTTTATAACAGAGCGCACAAAAATTACGGTTCTGATTCTGATAGAAAACAACACAGACGTCTTAAAATTTAAAAGTTGTTGTGTATTTATGGTTCTACAATATTTTCTAGTGCAATCAATGTGGTGTACATACTGTATTCTGACGTGTAGTCAAATTTTAAAGTATATAACTCCGAGTGTTGTTATGTGGCGCACAAACATTTTAACCTTCCTTCAAAAGCTGCACAGCTGATATTTTATGCACACGCAGCCTACAGAAAATTAGAGGGAACATTGCCTGCAAAGCATCCTCGTGTGGAATCGGAGGCCCCGTGTCACGTGAGTACTGTAGTCCTCGTGGACTCTCCTCCGGGGTATCCGACGTCAGGCCCGATTCGGACGCTGCTGGGTCTCCTGAGCTTGGACTTAGGTTTACGGCCCTGGAGAGCAGATTGTCTGTCTGCCTTCATGGAGCAGCAGCGGGTGCTGATCGCCGGTCTCACCGGCGCATCTGCCCCGACCACCGGGACCTCGACGTCCAAGTCGACCCCAGAGGCCGAGTCAATCCTCGGCCAAGGTCACCCTCGGCCTCCCGTCCGGGACCGAGGTCATCGACGCCGGTACCCTCGGTGTCGGGGCAGATGGCGTCGGTGCCAGCCCGCTCAGAGCCACTCGATTCCTCCTCGGAGGAGTCAGTGTAGGAGACGGAGGAGGAGGACTCCCCGGACACCTTCCAGACCCGGTGCGTCCTTTCGGACTCATCGTAGTCCGAGCCTCGGAGAAGGTCCCCACCGGAGGATACCAGGTTCTCGGACTTCGTGCGAGACATGGCCAAGGCTTTGGCCTTCCCCGCGGACCCCGAAGAGGAGCCTCGAGCCGAGGAGCTTGAGGCCCTGCAGTATGACTCTCCTCCCAAGGAGGCCTTTACTGTACTGGTTACTCCGATGCTGGAGCAGTTGCTCTTCCACATGTGGGAGACTCCGGCCTCGATGCCGGTGCTAAGCAAGCGGGTCGATTCCATCTATCGAGTCTGCAAGAGCCCCGGGTTCCAGAAGGCGCAGCTACTGCACCATTCCATGGTTGTGGAATTGGCCATGCATCGTCTGAAGAGTCAGAAGATGCACTCCTCGGTGCCTCCTGGCAGGGAGGCCCGGAACCCGGATGCCCTCAGTAGAAAGTGCTTCCAGGGCTCTATGCTTGCTTGCCACGTCCAGGCTTACCAGCTGTACATGCACATGTACCTAAGAGACCTGGCAAAGGAGATTGCCGGGTTCTCTGCTGGTCTCTCCGAGGAACCTTTGCAGAGGTTCAAAGCCCTGTCTTTTGGGATTTGAGAGTGCTCCAAGTTTACCTAGCAAGCAGCCTATGATGGCTTTGAGACTTCAGCCCGAGTAGCCGCGGCCAGCATTGGTGCACGCCGTCAGGCCTGGCTACAGTCATCGGACCTCGAGCCATGGGTGCAAGACAAGTTGGTCGATGTCCCTTGTCGAGGTGAAAACCTCTTTGGCAAGCCCATGGCTGACAGGTCTGCGCAACTCGAGTCAGAGACTCTCACCAGGACTAGGCTGTCCAGGAAAATCTCTGCCCCTTGTTAGAAGAAGAAGGGCTCCGGGAAAAAGACCTTTTACCCGAGGAAGACCACTGCCTACAAATCTTACCCTCAATACCAGGCCTCTGCAGCTCCCCAATAGGGCCAGCAGGCCAAGGTGCAGGGTCATGGGCCTCTTAGGCAGAAGGCTCCAAAGCTGCCCACACCGGCTCCTCTTCAGCAGGGAGGGAGTTTTTGACTATGCTAGCATAGCCTCCCCTTCTCTCCAGGGCACAGGAGGTCGGCTGACCCTGTACGCAGACAGGTGGACATCCATCACAGGGGATGCTTGGGTGTTAAGCATCATCAAGAGGGGCTATCTGCTCCACTTCACCCAGCTGCCCCCTCCTACTTTCCAGGGTAGCCTCCACGGCCCCCTCTGCACAGAAACTTACTCCTTCAGGAGTTGGAAAGTCTACTAAAGGACCAGGCGGTGGAACCGGTGCCTCACCACCTGGAAGGGCTAGGCTTCTACTCAAGGTACTTTCTGGTTCCAAAGAGAACAGGCGGCTTCAGAGAATCTGAACAAGTTTCTGGAGAGGTAAAAGTTCAAGATGCTTACCCTTGGAATCTTACTGCCCTACCTCCAGCAGGGAGATTGGCTATGCTCCTTAGACCTGAAGGATGCTTATACTCACATCCTCATTCATCCCAGTTACAGACAATACCTCAGATTTGTCGTGGGAGGGAACCACTTTCAGTACAGAGTGCTTCCCTTTGGCCTCACCTCTGCCCCCAGGGCTTTTACAAAATGCGGTGGTTGCGGCCTACCTCAGGAACCAGGGGATCTTTGTGTTTCCTTACCTGGATGACTGGCTTATCAGGGGTCAGTCTCCACAGGAGGCCAGACAGGCCACCTTCCGAATCATATCCCTGCTGCAGCAGCTGGGGTTTGTCATAAACTTCCCAAAGTCCACTTTGGTCCCCTCACAAGACGCGGAGTTCATAGGGGCAAGGTTGGATACCATCTAAGCAAAGGCCTATTTGCCAATGGACAGAGCTCACAGGCTGATAAAGTTGGCCAGCCAGTTTCAGGCGAACTCTCTGGTCTCTGCCAGACACTTCCTCTGCCTCTTAGGTCACATGGCTTCCATAGTGCATGTCACCCCAAATGCCTGTCTGCACATGCGACCGGCTCAGTGGTGCCTCAGGGCACAGTGGGTACAGACCACAGGGAAGTTGTCAGACAGGATAAAAGTGTCCAAACTCTTGGTGGACTGCTTACGCTGGTGGAGCCATCTCCCAAAGCTGGTCGATGGAGTTCCTTTTCAGGCATCCCCACACACTCAGGTACTGACAACCAATACTTTCCTACAAGGCTGGGGGGCACACTGCCAAGGAGTCTGCACCCAAGGCCTGTGGTCTCCGTGGGAGGCCACTCAGCAGATCAACCTGTTGGAACTGAGAGCCATTCGACTGCCTTACGGACTTTCTTTCAGGTCCTTCCTCACCAGTCTGTCCTGATTCAGACAGACAACCAGGTGGCTATGTTCTACGTGAACAAGCAAGGAGGCACAGGATCCCGACTCCTGTGCCTGGAAGCACAAGCTCTCTGCTCCTGGGCTATCAATCGGGGCATGACCCTCAAGGCTGTCTACCTACCAGGCCAGGAGAACTACCTGGCAGACAGGCTAAGCAGACTCCTGCAGCCTCACGAGTGGCAGTTGGATCCTCTGGTAGTCCAACAGATCTTTTTGAAGTGGAGACTTCCAACCATGGATCTTTTTGCCAGTCCTCGGAACAGGCAACTACCCAGGTTCTGTTCCAGACAACCACATTCTCTGAGAACGGCAGCGGATGCATTCCTGATCCCTTGGTCAGAGGACCTGCTGTATGCGTTTCCTCCCACGCCTTTGGTGGCCCGGACTCTCTTCAAAACCCAGCAGGACAAGGCCACGGTGATCCTGATAGCCCCCAGGTGGCCCAGGTAACCATGGTTCCTTCTTCTGCAGTTGGCGGTGGATGCTCCACTTCCTCTGGGGTTGCAACCAGACCTCCTGACCTAGGATCAGGGGTCCCTCTTACATCCCAACCTCAAATCCCTCAATTTGATGGCTTGGCTGCTGAAAGGGTAGTTCTTGCTCCCTTGCTTCTACCAAAGGAGGTTGAGGAGGTGATGTTGCCCTCCAGAAAGCATTCCACTCGAAAGGCCTATACCCAGAAGTGGCGTAGGTTTTCAACTTGGTGTTCTCAGCAGCAGAAGGATCCCTTCTCCTGCTCATTCCCTGTGGTGCTGCGATACCTGCTTCACCTGTCAAACCTGGGACTTAAGTCCAACTCTGTCTGGGTCCACATCAGTGCCCTTTCAGCTCACCACTCGCCGGTGGATGGACAATCTCTCTCGAGCCACCCCCTGGTGTCTCGCTTTCTCAGAGGCCTGCTTCTGCTTAAGCCTCCAATTCGTCCACCGGCCACTGAGTGGGATCTGAATGTGGTCTTACAGCAACTGACTCACCCACCGTTTGAGCCGATGGCTACCTGCCACTTACGTTTCCTTTCCTGGAAGACGTTGTTTCTGGTGGCACTCACCTCAGCCAGGCGTGTGAGTGAGCTTCAGGCCCTGGTCTCGGATAGGCCGTATACCAGGTTCTATAAGAAACATAGAAACATGACAGAAAAAGACCACATGGCCTATCTAGTCTGTCCTTCCATAACAAGTACAACAGTCCCCTTTTTATCTTTAGAGATCCTCTGTGTTCCATGCTTTTTTGAATTCAGTTACTGTCCTCATCTCTACCACCTCCACTGGGAGACTATTCCATGGATCCACTACTCTTTCCGTAAAGAAATATTTCCGCATATCACTCCTGAATCTATCCCCTTTCACCCTCATCCCATGTCCCCTTGTAGCAGAGCTTGCTTTCAGTCGAAAGAGGCTCTCTCCCTGAACATTTATGCCACGGAGGTATTTAAACATCTCAATCATATCACCTCTATCCCGCCTTTCCTCTAAGGTGTACATATTAAGATCCTTCAGTCTGTCCTCGTATGCTTTATAATGATGACCACTAATCATTTTAGTAGCCACCCTCTGCACCGACTCCATTCTGTTCACATCCTTTTGAAGGTGCGGTCTCCAGAATTGCACACTATACTCCAAATGAGGTCGCACCAAAGACTTATACAGAGGCATTATCACCTACCTTTTTTCTGCTAGCCATTCCTCTCCGTATGCACCCAAGCATCCTTCTAGCTTTTGCCGTCGCCTTTTCTACCTGTTTAGCTACTTTAAGATCATCAGACACAACCACGCCTAGGTCCCACTCTTCTTTAGTGGACAAAAGTACTTCACCCCCTATACTATCTTGCTCCCTTGGATTGCTGCAGCCCAAATGCATGACCTTAAATTTTTTAACATTAAATCCCAGCTTCCAAATTCTAGACCATTCTTCAAGCTTAGCTAGATCCCTCCTCATGTTATCTACCCTAGGGAGGAGTGGCCTAGTGGTTGGGGCAAGGTACTTCAGGCCGGAAGGTCGGGGGTTCAAATCCCACTAGAGGACAGCAACCTTGGGCCGGAAGGACTGGGGTTTCTAGTCCCACAGGTGCTCCTTGTGGTCTTGGGCAAGCCACTTAACCCTCCGTAGCCCATGTTCCCTGTAAAATAGTTATCTCCAAGTTATAATGCCCTGTTCAATGTAATTTCAGTTTGTTCAATGTAAACCGCACTGATGCAGAATAGTGCGGTATATAAGAGATTGTAAATAAATAAATAAATAAAATAAATAAATAAAAAATAAATCTACCCCTTCCTGGGTGTCTACTCTATTGCAGATTTTGGTATCATCCGCAAAGAGGCAAACCTTACCTGAAAGCCCTTCCGCTATATCACTAACAAAGATGTTAAAAAGAATCGGACCAAGGACAGATCCCTGGGGCACACCACTGATAACATTCTTCTCCTCAGAGTGAGCTCCATTTACTTGTACTCTTTGTCACCTCCCACCCAACCAATTTCTAACCCAAGCAGTAACTTTAGGGTCCATCCGTAGGGTGCTCAGTTTGTTTATAAGTCGCCTGTGAGGAACAGTGTCAAAGGCTTTACTGAAATCTAAATACACCACATCTAGGGCTCTCCCTCGGTCCAACTCCCTGGTCACCCATTCAAAGAAATCAATCAGATTTATCTGACAACACCTGCCTCTGGTGAATCCATGCTGCCTCAGATCCTGTAATCCGCTGGACTCCAGAAACCTCACTATTTTCTCTTTCAGCAGCGTTTCCAATAATTTACTCACCACTGAAGTTAAACTAACTGGCCTGTAGTTTTCAACCACATCCTTACTTCCGCTTTTGTGTAAAGGCACCACATGAGCCTCTCTCCAGTCCTTTGGCACCACTCCTGACTCCGAGGCATTGAAAAGGTCAGTCAGTGAAGCTGCTAGAATGTCCCCAAGTTCCCTCAGTATTCTCGGGTGTATCCCATCCGGTCCCATTGCTTTGTCTACTTTAAGTTGAGAGAGTTTCTCACGAACACAGTCTTTTGAAAATTGTTCAAGATGTCCTTTGCTTCTGTTCCTATTTGTGGGTGTTTTCTGAGGTCCTGCTCCTGGTTCTTCATCTGTGAACACAGAACAAAAATATTTGTTAAGCAATTCTGCTTATCCTTATCGGCTTCTACATATTCCTCCCCTTCACCCTTGAGTCTGACAATACCACTCTTGCCCTTCCTCTTCTCACTAATATATCTGAAAAATGTCTTATCCCCCCATTTTATTGCTTTGGCTATTTCCTCCTCCTTTTGAATCTTTGCCTTCTTGACTACTTTGCTAGCTTCTCTAAGTTTTTCCAAATACAGATGCCTGTCTTCCTCTCTCTGTGATCTCTTGTATTTCATGAAGGCCTCCCTCTTTTTCTTCACCTTTTCAGCTACTTCTTTCGAAAACCATAGCGGTCTCCTGTTCCTTTTGCCTTTATTTACCATTTTAGCAAAAAGGTTGGTTGCCCTTAAAATATCCCCTTTCAGTTTTTCCTACTGTTTTTCTACATCCCTCAGCTGTTCCCATCCAACTAACGACTCCCTGAGGTATTGGCCCATCTTCGCAAAGTTAGTCTTCCTAAAGTCTAAGATCCTCGCCTTTGAATGGATTCTAACAGCCCTAGTCCTAATACTGAATCACACCATCTGGTGATCACTGGATGCAAAATGATCTCCCACTACAACATCAGAAACACTTTCACCATTGGTAAGCACCAAGTACAGTATGGCCCCTTCACGTGTGGGGTCTGTTACCAATTGCCTGAATAGTTCTCCCTGTAGAGAATCCAGGATCTCCTTACTTCTAGATGATACTGCAGCAGGAATGTGCCAGTCAGCATCTGGTATATTGAAATCTACTATCAGTAGCACTTTCCCTTTCCTAGCAATGCTGCGCATGTCTTCAATTAACTCTCTGTCCACCTCTTCCTCTTGTGAGGGAGGTCTGTATATCACACCAATGTAAGAACAGGATAGTCTTGCGGCCTCATCCTAAGTTCCTTCCAAAGGTTGTCTCCTCCTTCCACCAATGTTCCCTCTAATTTTCTGTAGGCTGTGTGCGCATAAAATTTCAGCTGTGCGGCTTTTGAAGGAAGGTTAAATTTTTTGTGCGCTACATAACGACACTTGGAGTTATATACTTTAAAATTTGACTACACATTAGAATACAGTATGTACACCACATTGATGTTAATCAAATTAAATGAAAATAGACGATTACTAAATGAAGCAGAAAATTTCTAGTAATTACAATTCGCACAGCCAGCACTTAAGATGAGTGATCATGCCTTTTCGGTGATGGGCCCAAGCAGTGAAATCGTTTGCCCTTGAAGGTTAGGCTGGCACTGGAGCTAGATCTGGATCTGATGAGTTTTAGGAAGGAATTAAAGACCTGGCTGTATCTGATGGAATGCTGAAAGTTTACTAGTTTCTTTTTGGGGACTGGTTAGGACTAGACTGGTGGTAAAGGGGGCTCCTTTATTACAATATGTTATTTATACTGAAGGGATGCTGTAGAATTGTTGCGTTCTTACCTCTGATCTTTAGGTGGTGGGGTGGGGGAGGAGAGGTGTTTGGTGAAGTCTTTTTTATGTTTTATTCTTGAACTTACACCATACTGAACAGCCTTTGCAACTGGGAGTGTGGTGCATAAATAACAAATTAAATGACTTGTAATTTTTTTTTTGGACAGCAGAGTTTGAAAAGAAAATACACCAGAATGTGAAGGTTTTCAGATAACACTGTAAATGAACCTTGAACTGAGGGAAGTATATGCAAATCTTACAGTTCTCTGCGGATGCCCTGGATACCAGACCTACCTGCATGCATCTTTCTGTGACGGGAGTTCGACCCCCACTATATAAATATATTAAAACTAGATAAAGACCCTTGCATTTGTAAAAGAAAGTTGTGAGGGTTTTTTTTTTTAAATAAAATATGACCGTAATAAGCTGCTCACCTTTTAAACTAAGTAAGTACTGTATACAAACGTTAGACACAAAACGCATTAGCACAAAAAAAAGAGCAATCACGTGTAGATATAGAACAGTTTGCAGAGCCAGAGGGAAGTGAAAAGTAGAGCAAGCAGACGCGATCCTTTACATAGCTGATTTTGCAGGACTACTCACCCACAAGGGATGGATCGCCCGTGACAAAACACGCATGAAGAGGAAAGGTCATAAAGCGCAAAATCCAGCAGATAGGGGAAAATGAGCACGCACCTGGGTCTCCGGAATCTTACAACAGAGCTCGGGCTCGCCCGATCCGGCTCTAGCGCCGTTATAAGTCCCGACACCCTCCTAGCTTGTGCCTCTGAGCATTAATGTGCAGGATCTGGAGACGTCTCCCCTCCCGAGGGAGGAGTCAGGAGGGAGCGCACCGCTTTCACTTTCACTGCTCCACCTCCTTCCCAGAGACGGTGGCGGTTCGGGCTGCAGCTTAGGAGGTAGGTTATTGCTCTGAGTCCCTGATCCCACTAGGCAGGAAAAAGCGGAGGTTCACTGAGTGCGAGCGCGCCCCCCCCCCCATGTTGCGCCCGGTGCGGCCGGCCCCCCCTGCACCCCCCACGCTACGCCTCTGATGCGCGGTCCCCTTCCCGCCCAAAAGGCAAATGTAAAAAATAAAATTAAATAAAATAAGCTATAACTAA
Source organism: Ichthyophis bannanicus (assembly GCA_033557465.1). Taxonomy (NCBI): domain Eukaryota; kingdom Metazoa; phylum Chordata; class Amphibia; order Gymnophiona; family Ichthyophiidae; genus Ichthyophis; species Ichthyophis bannanicus. The sequence goes on from CM066031.1 coordinate 844,150,634, forward strand.
GCAAAGAAGGAAGCACTACCTAAAACATCCGTGTCCCGACTCCCGATGCACCGGTGTGTTGCTCTCGCATCCAAGGCAGCACGTGGCACTGAAGGCTGGCTGAGGGAGGGATCCAAGGAGGTGCGTCGCTGGCAGGCAAGCAGGCACAAGAGCAGAAAGAGGCTGGCTTGCTGGCTGCCCCTCCCTTTTATTTCCCTCTAGCCTGCCATGATTCGTCAATCGTCCGGTCACATGTGAGAGGAGTGAGGGCAGGGGACTCAGTGCAGACAGGAGAGATTCGCAGAATGGCAGTAGATCGGTGGTGCAGCCGCGGCCTTAAAAAACCCAAGGTATGAAATCAGTAATTTTTGTGCGCTCCTTGAAAAGTTGTGTGCGCTCGCTCGGCGAGGTGTGTGCGCGCGCACACGCGCACAGCTTAGAGGGAACAGTGCCTTCCACCTCAGTCCAGGAGGTGGTGCTTCCGACATTCTTTGCCAGGCCGCACGCCAGTAGGGCCGAAACTGTCTTGCATACCCTGGATTGTAGGAGGGCACTGTCCTTTTACCTAGAACGTACGCAGGGGCATAGAAGGGCTTCTCAGCTCTTCATTTCCTTTGACCATAATAAGTTGGGGTTCCCTGTCACTAAGCGTATGCTGTCCATCTGGGTGGCGGACTGTATCGCCTGGGCGTACAGGGCAGCCGGCCTCTCCCTGGAGGGTCGAGTCATGGGCCCACCGAGTCAGGGCTAAGGCTGCATCAGTAGCGCATCTCCGCTCTGTTCCATTGGCAGACATATGCTGGGCCGCTACTTGGTCTTCAAGCCAGACTTTTGTGGACCACTACTGCCTCGAGAGGGAGTCTCGTAGGGACAGTGCTTTCGGACAAGCGGTACTCCGTAATCTCTTTGAGGTTTAAGCAACTCCTACCCTCCGGCCCTGGTGTTGGGCTACCCTTCAGGTGTGTTTCAGAGAAGATTCTCTCGCTGAGGCTCTAGAGGGAGCTCTATTTTTCAGCCTGGGTTCCTGGTAGCCCAGAGCTAGGGAGTTCACCCATATGTGAGTACTGACTTCCTGCTTGGTCCTGGAGAAAGAGTAGTTATTCACCTGTAGCAGATGTTCTCCAGGAGCAGCAGAAATCAGTCCTCACAACCCTCCCTCCTCCCCTTGGAGTTGCAGTTGTATATAGTTCATTTTGTTTTTTGTGCTGTCTTTTAGCTATGTCATCAGACTGAGCAAGATGGCACCTTTGGGTGGAAAGTGGACCGCGCATGCGTGCTGCCTTCCCAAAGGCTTTCCTTGAAAGCTGGGGAAATGCTCCGCATGGGGGCTCCGTCGGTGCCGACGTCACCCATATGTGAGGACTGATTCCTGCTGCTCCTGGAGAACACCTGTTACAGGTGAGTAACTACTCTTTTTCTGAGGTGTTTTACTTTAGAATCTTTTTTCTTTGGTGCTAGGTGCCATTTTGGGCACTAGGCCCAATTTTTTCCTTAAAAATGGAAAAACCTGGTCAACTGGGGGGAGGATCCAAGATGGTGACCGTGTAAGACGCGCCCCGCCGACCGGCTTGTGCTGTGGATTCTGTTTCTTGAATAAAAGATTTGCTGTGTGCTTATTTCCTTTTTTCTTGCGATGGGGAAAAGAAAGGGGAAGGTTACGTTTCCTGAAGCTGACCTTCCGCCTAACCAGCAGCCCATAACCAAGTTCGTGGCTGTCGGAGCTTCTCAGAGTATTGCAGGGTTGGTGTTGGAGCTGACTTGAAGGCGGTCCTTTCAACCTCGGACGTCAGTCTGAGCCCCGATCAACGTGTTCCCCCTGTTGAGCTTTCTTTGCTGCCTGCTGGTCAGGCTTCTCTGCTGCAGATGCACCTCGACGAGGGAGCCGCTGTTTTGCCGTCTTCAGGACGAATGCCAGAGACAGGTGTGCCGTACGCTTTTGGAGGAAGCGGGGGGAGTACCTTGGCCGCCCCGAATGCGTGTGGAGGAGTCCTGGTGTCCCAGCTGTCTAGCGAGGCAGATTTGTCTGCCTTGGGGAGATACAGGGAGAGCTGGAGCTACAGTTTGCGGCAACACTTTAGTGAAACCAGCGGTAGTAACTTTGGACTCCATTTGGACTGCGGTAGTATCGTTGGAATGCTCCGTTCTCCAGGACCAAGCAGGAAGTCAGTCCTCACATATGGGTGACGTCGGCGCCGACGGAGCCCTCGCGGAGCAATTTTCCCCAGCTTTCAAAGAAAGCCTTTGGGAATTGCAGCGCGCATGCGCGGTCGCCTTCCCGCCCAAGGGTGCCATCTTAGCCAGTCTTCTTTTTTCCGCCGAGCCCTACAGACGTACCCGTCGTGTCCCCGCGAAAAAGTTGATATTTCTTCATAATTTACTCTTTTTTTCCTTCGGTTCGACGCCGGTCTTTTTCCCGCCCGGACTCGCGACGCCGGTCACGAGTCCTCTTCTTCTTTTTCGGTTTTTCTGACTTAGTCAGTTTCGTTTTCGGTTTTTCCCTGGCAGCCCGGTCCTTTGACCTCGCCGGGGCCCTTTTTCCCCCGATGGCTGCCAGTGGTTTCAAGCGGTGTGGTCAGTGTGACCGAAATATGTCACTAACTGACACACACGACCATTGCCTCCGCTGCCTGGGCCCGGATCATGAAGAAATGATCTGTGGGCCCTGCGGCAAAATGTCCTCCAAAGCGTTGAGAAGTCGGCGGCATCAGCGGGATAGGATCTTCAGCCGTACCCGGACCTCGTCGGAGGCCTCCGCGTCCAGAGGTTCCAGCTCGGACCGTCGCAGGAGTTCCTCCGACAGGGGTTCTCCCTCCGGGGACCATCGACGAAAGGTGAAACCCGCGAGGGCGGCGTCGGTGGACGCTCCTGGCTCCGCGAGGGCCAGGTCGCATAGCCCCGATAGCCGTCCTGGGTCCTTGGAGAAGGAGCACCTCTCGAAGCGACCTCGCCTGGAGTCGGAGCTGCCTGCTCGGGTAAGTCCTGTGGTCCTCCTGGACTCGCCTCCGCGACAGCCGACGTCGGGCCCGACGCCGTCGTGGCCCGAGTCGGGGGCTGCTGGGTCACCTGAGCTCGGACTCAGGTTGACGGCCTTGGAGAGCAGACTGTCTGCCTTCATGGACCAGCAGCGGGCACTGCTCGCTGGCTTCGCTGGCGCCGCTGCCCCGACCGCCGGGACGTCGACGTCTAAGTCGACCCCGGAGACCGAGCCGATCCTCGAGTCGATGCGAACTCGAGTCGATCCTCGGTCGAGGTCACCCTCGGCCTCCCGTTCGGGACCGAGGTCGCCGACGCCGACTCCCTCGGCGTCGGGGCGGCAGGCGCCGTGCCCTGCCCGGGCAGACCCCACCGAGTCCTCGTCGGAGTCGGTCTGGGAGTCTGAAGAGGAAGAGTCGCCTGATTCTTTTCGGACTCGGTGTGTCCACTCGGACTCACCTGAGTCCGAACCTCGGAAGCAGTCCCCCCCAGAGGATGCCCGGTTCTCGGACTTCGTCAGGGATATGGCCAAGGCTTTGGCCTTCCCTGCGGACCCCGAGGAGGAGCCTCGAGCCGAAGAGCTCGACGCCCTCCAGTATGACTCTCCCGCCAGGGAACACTTTACTGTACCGGTTCCTCCCATGCTGGAACGACTACTCTTCCGCATGTGGGAGAGTCCGGCCACCTCGCCGGTCCTGAGCAAGCGGGTCGATTCTATCTATCGAGTCCGCAAGAGCCCTGGCTTCCAAAAAGCACAGCTACCACACCATTCCATGGTAGTGGAATCGGCCATGCATCGTCTTAAGAGCCAGAAGATGCACTCCTCGGTGCCTCCTGGCAGGGAGGCCCGTAACCTGGATGGCCTTGGTAAGAAGTGTTTCCAGGGCTCTATGCTTGCGTGTCGTTCCAGACCTACCAGCTATACATGGGCATGTATCTCCGAGACCTGGCTAAAGAGCTAGCCGGATTCTCCGCTGGTTTGTCCGAGGAACCCTTGCGGAGGTTCCTGGCCTTGTCCACTGGCATTCGGGAATGCTCAAAATTCATATCCCGAGCAGCCTATGATGGCTTTGAAGCATCGGCTCGAGTGGCCGCAGCCGGCATCGGTGCCCGCCGACAGGCTTGGCTTCAGTCGTCTGACCTTGAGCCCTGGGTGCAGGACAAGTTGGTCGATGTCCCCTGCCGAGGCGAAAACCTCTTTGGCAAGCCCATGGCTGACAAGGCTGCACAGATCGAGACGGAGACTCTCACCAGGACTAGGCTTTCTAGGAAGACCTCTGCCCCTTCCCAGAAAAAGAAGGGCTCGGGAAAGAAGTCCTTTTACCCGAGAAAGGCGGCTGCCTACAAACAATACCCCCAATATCAGGCCCCTGCAGCTCCCCAACAGGGCCAGCAGGCCAAGGGACGGGGTAACGGGTCCCGTAGGCAGCAAGCCCCCAAGCCTGCACCACCAGCCCCTGCTCAGCAGGGTGGGGGCTTTTGACTCCTTAAGCATAGCCTCTCCCCCTCCGCTGGTTCCTCCCAACACCGGAGGCCGGCTGGTTCACTTCGCCCACAGGTGGTCCAGCATCACCTCAGATGCCTGGGTGCTTCAAGTCGTGAGAGAAGGATATCTTCTCCACTTCCACCAGGTCCCTCCCTCCTATTTTCCGGGAGAACCTCCACGACCCCCTCTGCACAGGGAATTACTCCTTCAGGAGTTAGCAGCAGGTCTTCTGCAGGAACAGGCGGTGGAACCGGTGCCCCACCACCTGAGAGGTCAGGGCTTTTATTCCAGATACTTTCTAGTACCAAAGCGGACAGGAGGCCTCAGACCCATCCTGGACTTGCGCAACCTCAACAAGTTCCTCGTGCGGGAGAAGTTCAAGATGCTTACCCTTGGAATCCTTCTGCCCTACCTCCAGCAGGGAGATTGGCTATGCTCCTTGGATCTAAAGGATGCCTACACGCACATCCTCATCCACCCAAGCCACCGCCAATACCTAAGGTTTGTGGTGGCAGGAAATCATTACCAGTACAGAGTACTACCCTTTGGCCTGTCCTCCGCACCGCGAGTCTTCACAAAATGTCTCGCGGTGGTGGCGGCCCATCTCCGGCTTCACGGCCTCTATGTCTTTCCGTACCTCGACGACTGGCTCATCAGAGCAGCGTCCGCTCCGGAGGTCACCAACGCCACACGCCGCACGGTGACTCTTCTGCAGTACTTGGGCTTTGTTATAAACTTCGCAAAGTCCACTTTGCTCCCCTCACAGGATCTCGAGTTCATCGGCGCAAGGCTGCACACTCCTCAGGCACGAGCGTTCCTACCGCTCGACAGGGCTCAACGGCTCATGGACTTAGCCGACCGTTTTCGCAGCCAGCCCCTGGTCTCCGCCAGGCGCTTCCTGAGACTACTCGGCCATATGGCTTCCACCGTCCATGTGACCCCCAATGCCCGCCTGAATATGCGGCCTGCTCAATGGTGTCTCTGCAAGCAGTGGCAACAGGCCACAGGCGGCCTAGCAGACCTAGTGCGCGTCTCCGAGCCGCTGGCCTCGTCTCTCCAGTGGAGGCTTCATCGGCCGAACCTGGTGCTCGGCATGCCTTTTCAGCCACCTCAGCCGGCCCGGGTGCTGACGACAGATGCATCCCTCCTGGGCTGGGGAGCACATTGCCAAGGGGCACGTACTCAGGGCCTCTGGACCACGTGGGAGTCTGCTCAGCAGATCAACTTCCTGGAGCTCAGAGCGATCCGCCTGGCTCTCAAGGCCTTCTCCCACCTGACCTCTCACCAGTCCGTCCTTGTCCAGACGGACAATCAAGTTGCCATGTTCTACGTGAACAAGCAGGGGGGCACGGGCTCCTTCCTTCTCTGCCGGGAGGCACAGAAGCTCTGCTCTTGGGCCGTCAGTCACGGCGTTCTTCTCAAGGCAGTTTATCTCCCAGGCCAAGAAAATTGCCTGGCGGACAAACTCAGCAGGATCCTCCAGCCGCACGAGTGGCGCCTGGATCCCTTGGTAGTTCAGAAGCTCTTTCTAAAGTGGGGCCTCCCCACGATGGATCTCTTTGCCAGCCCTCTCAACCGGCAACTTCCTCGCTTCTGCTCTCGTCAGCCACATCCCCTTCGAGTTGCGGCAGACGCTTTTCTACTCTCCTGGTCGGAGAGCCTTCTGTATGCCTTTCCTCCCATCCCGCTAGTCTCCCGGACTCTATTCAAGGTTCTCCGAGACAAAGCTTTCATGATCCTGGTGGCCCCTCGCTGGCCCAGACAGCCGTGGTTTCCACTCCTGCTGCAATTAGCGGTAGAGGATCCATTCCCTCTGGGGTTGCAACCGGATCTCCTCACTCAGGATCAGGGGTCTCTGCTACACCCCAACCTCAGGTCTCTCAATCTAATGGCCTGGCTGCTGAGAGGGTAGTCCTTGCTCCCCTTCTCCTGCCGGCAGAGGTGGAAGAGGTCGTCCTAGCTTCTCGGCGACCTTCTACCCGCAAATGCTACGCCCTTAAATGGCGTCGCTTTTCCGTTTGGTGTACCCAACAGTCTCAGGATCCCTTCTCCTGCCCGGTGTCGGTGATCCTGCAGTACTTGCTATACCTCTCTAATCTGGGACTTAAGTCCAACTCCGTCAAAGTTCACCTTAGTGCTCTTTCAGCACATCATGTGCCGGTGGACGGCAGACCTCTTTCCAGTGATCCTCTTGTAGCGAGGTTTCTCCGAGGTCTCCTTCTGCTTAAACCACCTCTGCGCCCGCCAGCACCTGACTGGGATCTGAATGTGGTTTTACAGCGGATCACCTGTCCGCCTTTTGAACCTATGGCTACCTGTTCTCTCCGTTTTCTTTCTTGGAAAACATTGTTCTTGATAGCCCTCACTTCCGCTAGACGCGTAAGTGAATTGCAGGCCTTCGTGTCTGATCCCCCTTACACTCGGTTCTACAAAAATAGGGTAGTCCTACGGACTCACCCAAAATTTCTTCCAAAAGTGGTCTCCCCTTTTCACATCAATCAGGAGGTGGTACTTCCAACCTTCTTTCCCAGACCGCACTCCAGCCGAGCTGAAACGGTCCTCCATACCCTGGACTGTAGAAGGGCATTGAACTTCTACCTTGACCGTACGCGGGAGCACCGTAAAGCTGCTCAGCTTTTTGTGTCTTTTGACCCCAATAAATTGGGGCTCCCGGTCTCCAAGCGTACTCTGTCCATCTGGGTTGCGGACTGTATCACTTGGGCTTATGGGGCAGCCGGACTCTCCTTGGAAGGTCGAGTCACGGCTCATTGCGTTCGGGCAAAGGCTACGTCAGTGGCTTACCTCCGCTCTGTTCCGCTGGCAGACATCTGCCGGGCTGCTACTTGGTCTTCGAGCCAGACTTTTGCGGTCCATTACTGTCTCGAGAGGGAGTCCCGCAGGGACAGTGCTTTCGGACAGGCAGTCCTCCGTAATCTCTTTGAGGTTTGAGCAACTCCTACCCTCCATCCCGGATGTGGGCTACCGGTGGGTAATAATTCAGCGAAGATTCCTTCCTTCTGTGCTGCTGAGCTAGAGGGAGCTCATTTTTGTGCTTAGGGTCTCCGGTAGCCTTAAGCTTGGGAGTCTCATATGTGAGGACTGACTTCCTGCTTGGTCCTGGAGAAAGCGTAGTTACTCACCTGTAACAGGTGTTCTCCAGGAGCAGCAGGAATCAGTCCTCACAACCCTCCCTCCTCCCCTTGGAGTTGCAATCATCTGCTTTAGTTTTTTTGCAAATTTTTATGCTGTCTTTTTTAGCTATGTCATCTGACTGGCTAAGATGGCACCCTTGGGCGGGAAGGCGACCGCGCATGCGCGCTGCAATTCCCAAAGGCTTTCTTTGAAAGCTGGGGAAAATTGCTCCGCGAGGGCTCCGTCGGCACCGACGTCACCCATATGTGAGGACTGATTCCTGCTGCTCCTGGAGAACACCTGTTACAGGTGAGTAACTACGCTTTTCCCAGCGTTTGGACACTATGGAGAAGACCTCACAGGACTTGCAGGCAAGGTTGGATAGACAGGAACAAGCCAGTAAAGACTCTGTTCAAACCTTAGAAGTGTTTTCCACTCAAGTAGCTAATGTGCAAATACAGTGCTCTACCCTTATTAGGGAAAGCACTGTAATTAATGCTAAGCTGGAAAAGTTGGAGAACTTTTCCAAGAAGTTAAATTTGCATATTGTAAATTTTCCTGTTTCATCTATTTCCCATGTTGAGTTATTTAAGAAATAGTTGAGGGAAGTTTTGGGGTTGCCGGAAAATGCCCTTCCCCCTACCTCTAAAGTATATTATTTACCTATGAAAAAGCGTTCTAGTTCTATTAATGTAGTTTCTAATGAGGTGGGAGAACAAGGGGATAGTCTCGATGCCCTGAATCTTTCTCAAGTATTAGAAACCTCTGATGAGGAAATAACTAGGAGAGCTACCCTTTTAGTGACGTTTGTTCTAGAGCCAGATAGGTCTTGGATCTTAAAAATGTTTTTTAGGAATTCCAACAAAATGTTCTTTGGCCAGAAAGTTTGGATTTTTCCTGATGTCTTTTGTAACTCAGGAAAAAAGGAAATTATTCCTGACTATGTGCCCTGAGGTTGTCCTGTTAGGCTTTACTTTTGTATTGAAATTTCCGTGTAAATGCCTTATAAAGTCGGTTTCATCTAGATTTGTTTTTTATGATCCTAAACAATTACGTACGTTTTTGGATGGGAGAGCTACTCCTCGAGTAGTCTCAGTAGCAGTGGAGCCCACTTAGATCAACTCATCTTGGACACTTCATGTAGAATTACGCTTCGTGGTCGTTATTTTCCTTTTATTAATAATTGTTTTTCTGATTAAGGAATATGTATATATCATCAGCCTCTTTTCGGGTTTCCTCCCTCTGCCTTAGTGGGCTGGTAGTGTTAGAATTACTTATAATACAAAACATTCACCTGTTTTTTTTTATTTTCTCTAGTTTAACTGATTTATGCAATGTTCACCTTTCCATTTTTTTCAAGTATGGAATATTGCTTGATGTATTGACTGAAAATTTAGAAATAAATAAGAAAAAAAAATGGAAAAACCTACTTCAGGTTTTAAGAAATGTTCTAAATGTAGCGGTACTATTTCCGTCACCGACAACCATGATTGGTGTCTCAAATGTTTAGGTCCTGACCACTCTATTTCAGAGTGCCACTCCTGTGGAATGATGTCAAAAAGGGGCCGGCAGAACCAAGCTGCTAAACGTAGCACCCTTTTTCCTTCAGACGCGGCGTCTGTTGCATCGACGTCCTCCAGGGCCTCATCTTCCTCCCATGGATCTCAGGTAACTAAACATAAATCTAGCCGGTCCTCAAAGGGTAGATCTCCTTCTAAGTATCGAGATGCCCCTGGCGTTGCCCTTGAGGAATTTTCACCGGCAAAACTGCCCCGGCAGGAGGCTTCGGCTTCCAAAGCACTAACAGGGCTCCAGGATGTTCTCGAGGCCTCAACCTCAGCAGAACTAATGGCGTCATGCTCAGGGGTTCTGGCCGCTTCTACCGGTACCGACACCCAAGCATCGGCAGCGTCAATAGACCAGAGATTCCTTGCTATCGAATGCAGTCTTGTGGCTCTTCTCACGGCTTTGGTACCATTGAAACTGCTTCAGACACCTCAACCAATACTGGTACTGGAACCGGTACCGACTGCATTAGCATCGGCGGGTATGCCAACCATACCAAGTCATGCCTATGTCTCCGGCATCGGCAGACCGGTACCAGAACAACCCGATACTGACTTCGATCGATACTGGAACCGTGCTTTGCACGATCACCGGGATCGGAGGTATTTTGAATCCTCTGAGTCTGAAGACTTCGAAGACTCTGCCGATACAAGAGTACTTCTCCCTGAGGATTCATCTTCTCCTCAGCGCAGAATGTCTCCGCCAGATGATATGTCCTTTCAGGACTTTATCTGTGATGTGGCCCGAGGCCTTTCCATCACAGTAGCTCCTGAAAAAGAGCCTAAGGCAAAGTAATTGGAAATTCTCCAATACCCTAAGGCTCCCAAAGAGGCAGCTACTTCTGCCTATTCATGAGATTTTACATGATCTTATGCTAAGGATGTGGGAAACGCCTTTAACCACATCTCCTCATTCTCAAAGACTCGATACCATATATCAAGTTCCACCTTGTCCTGGCTTTCAAAAAACTCAATTACCACACCATTCAATGGTGGTGGAATCAGCCATGAGAAGGATGAAAAGTGCAGAGAGACATGCATCCAATCCTCCAGGTCGTGAATGTAGGACTCTCGATGCCTTGAGGCGTCGATGCTTCCATGCTCTCAGCTAGGATCAGTTCCTATATCTTGTATATGGGAATGTAACAAAGAGGTCACAGGAGACTGTCATCCACACTTTATGCCAAAGGTGGTTTTGCCTTTCCATTTAAACCAAGCAGTTTACCTTCCTGTATTCTTTCCGAGGCCTTATGCCTCCGGTGCAGAAAGGAACCTTCATACCTTGGACTGTAAAAGAGCTTTGGCCTTTTACTTACAATGGACACAGCAATATAGAAAATCTTCTCAACTTTGTTGCTTTTGATCCTAGTCATTTGGGACTTCATTTTCCAAAAGAACTCTATCTAACTGGATTGCTCAGTGTATATCCTTTGCATATGAGAGTAAGGCCATGTCACAGCTCACAATGTGAGAGCCATGGCAGCCTCAATGGCTCATCTTCACTCTGTGTCTATCGACGACATCTGTCGAGCAGCTACTTGGGCTTCTGTACATACCTTTACAGCCCACTACTGCCTAGACAAGGACTCCTGCCGGAATGCCTTGTTTGGCAAAAATAAGCTCCTTTCTCCCTTCAATACCTTTTTCAGACATAATCAAGTCCTACCCACCGTCCCTGGTAGGATGCCAGAGATCCATGGGGGAAAGTATGGCCCTTTCACAAGGCCTAACAACTTCCTGGGGCCATCTCCTTGGCATCTGCAGCTAGGGAGTCCTCATATGTGAAGGCGACATTCCTGCTTGTTCCTGGAGATAGTGTAGTTACTCAGCTGTAACAAGTGATCTTCAGGAACAGCAGGAATTTAGTCTTCACAACCTGCCCACCTCCCCTAGGAGTTGTATCTCCCTCTTCCTCTCCCCTCAGCTATAAACTCAACTGGAGAGGGACAGTTGGGAAGGCAGCACCACAGGTGCTGTGGGATGCTCCCAAAAGCTTTCCTATTGGACTCTGGGGAGCGTTCCCGCGCAGACTCCGTTGGTACCAATGATACTCATATGTGAAGACTAAATTCCTGCTGTTTCCAGAGATCACCTGTTACAGGTGAGTAACTACGCTTTATTTGCAGTGTTGCCTTTTGATAGATAGGGTTTGATGCTCTGTGCTGTTATGTTATGACAGGTTTGCTATGGATTCTAAATGAGCAGGGTGTATAGGACTTCCTAATCTGCCTGACAGATCACACTGGAGTATAGTAATGTAGAAATCTGGTAGTCTCTCTATCCTCACTGCCCATGCAAATGATATTGAGACTCTTATTAAGGGGGTATGTCTACTAAAAGTTAATGCGCATTTACAAATGTTAATATGTGCTAAGTGCAGCAACACCCATTTATTTCTATTAGCGCAGTGGCACTTAATACATATTAATATTTTTAGTAGACATGGCCCCAAGTCATTGCCAGGACAAAAAAGAGCTTGTGAAAGGCTCCTTTGAAATCCTCCTAAAATTTAAGATGGGCAACATATGCGTTTTAAAATAAAATACATTTATGCAAATGAGGTCCAGTGGCTATGAAATAAGGCCCCACAGTGAGTCTCTGCCCCTGGCCCTGCATCACCCTTGGGCCACCCCTGGCTGAAGCCCCAATTAACCTCAGTAATAGAACTTATGTTGACTGTGTAGCATGTATGGAATGACAGTATGTAAATCCTAACCTGCAGAGCAGTAGGCTAGGAGATCAAAGCCGATGCATCTAACTAAGAGAAACTTGTTTGGTGACAAACTTTAAAACTGCTGGAGATAAAAAGTGTGAAGTTTTAAAAAAACAGCTGATGGAGACTTGCTGGAAAAAATATTAAATACACTTATGGTCATGAGCGCTTGCTAGTCCAAATAAATAAATAGATAAAACATAAAAACATACTAGAACGCTACATGTATAGGGGGAACTATTGATGTGCTTTCCACTAAATAAATAGGCACAAAACTATGTATAACTAAAAACAATTGTGCAGTTGTGTGGTAAACTGAACGAAGAGGAGTATCTAAGAACATGTGCACATGTTTAAAAATGCTTCAAAATGATACCAAATGAAAGGACTGAATAAAACACTAAAAAGAGATGGCAAGTAATGGAAAGTATGGCTGATGGCAACCCATGTGAAAAAGGATAACATTGGTCAAACAGGAGCTGTGTAAGAGAGAGAGAGTAGTTACTCACCTGTAACAGGTGTTCTCCAGGAGCAGCAGGAATCAGTCCTCACATATGGGTGTCATCGGCACCGATGAAGCACCAGCAGAGCATTTCCCCAGCTTTCTATGAAAGCCTTTGGGAATGCAGGCATGCATGCGCGGTTCCCTTCCCGCCTAAAGGTGCCATCTTACCTCAGTCAAATGACATAGCTAAGAACAGCACACAAAAATGAAAAATAAACTATGTACAACTGCAACTCCCAGGGGAGGAGGGAGGGTTGTGAGGACTGATTCCTGCTGCTCCTGGAGAACACCTGTTACAGGTGAGTAACTACTCTTTCTCCAGGACCAAGCGGGAAGTCAGTCCTCACATATGGGTGACTGCCAAGCTCTGGGCCACCGAGGAACCCAGGCTGAACAAGAGAACTCCCTCTAGTCCCAGCAGCAAAGAAAGGCTTTCCACGGAGACATCCTTCACCAGTAGCCCAACAGAGGGCAGGAGTTGCCTAAACCTCAGATTCCGGAGTACTGCCTGGCCAAAAGCACTGTCCCTACGGGACTCCCTCTCCAGACAGTAATGGGCCGCAAAAGTCTGGCTTAAAGACCAAGTTGCAGCCCTGCAGATGTCTACCAAGGGCACAGAGCGGAGATGAGCCACTGAGGCAGCCATTGCCCCGACACGGTGGGCCGTGACCCGACCCTGCAAAGGAAGGTCAGCCGCCTTGTAAGCCCAGGTGATACGGTCAGCCACCCAGATGGACAAGGTACGCTTGGACACAGCCAACCCCAACTTATTGGGGTCAAAAGAGACAAAGAGCTGAGTAGCCCTTCTATGACCCTGCGTACGGTCAAGGTAGAAGGATAAGGCCCTCCTACAGTCCAGGGTATGCAGGACTGCTTCAACCTGGCTTGCATGAGGCCTAGGGAAGAATGTTGGAAGAACCACCTCCTGGTTAAGGTGGAAGGAGGAGACAACTTTTGGGAGGAACTTTGGATGAGTCCTGAGGACTACCCTGTTCCTATAAATTCTGGTGTAAGGCCTATCACAGACCAGAGCCTGAAGCTCACTTACTCGCCTAGCCGAGGTAAGGGCTATCAAGAAGATTGTCTTCCAGGACAGGAAGCGTAGAGGGCAAATAGCCATCGGCTCAAAAGGTGGGCGAGTCAGCTGCTGCAAGACCACATTCAACTCCCACTCAGGAGGAGGAGGAGGACGGATTGGAGGCTTGAGCAAAAGCAAGCCCCTGAGAAAACGGGACACCAAGGGGTGAACCGACAGAACGTCCTTCCACCAGTGAGTGGTGAGCCGCTAGAGCTGAGAGGTGGACCTGAACAGAATTGGACTTAAGTCCCTGCTTGGATAAGTGCAACAGATACTGAAGTACTACAGGGACAGTACAGGAGAAAGGATCCTCTGTACGTAGCTGACACCACATAAAAAACCTTTTCCATTTGAGTGCATAGGTTTTCTTAGTGGACTGTTTCCTAGAGGCTAGGACAGCCTCCTCAACTTCCTGAGGCAGACCCCAGGGAGCCAAAACTACCCTTGAAACCTCCAGGCCATCAAATTGAGAGCTTTGAGATTGGGGTGCAGAAGGGAACCCTGATCCTGAGAGAGAAGGTCGGGCTGCAACCCCAGAGGCAGTGGGGGATCCACCGCCAGCTGAAGTAGAAGTGGAAACCAAGGCTGTCTTGGCCATCTGGGAGCCACCAGGAGGACCGAGGCCTTGTCCTGAAGGATCTTGAACAGAGTTCGGGCCACCAAGGGCGTGGGAGGAAACGCATACAGGAGGCCCTGAGACCATGGAATCAGAAAAGCATCTGCTGCTATCCGCAGAGGATGCGGTTGCTTTGAGCAGAACTTGGGCTGTTGCTTGTTCAGTGGACTGGCAAACAGATCTATCAAAAGGAGACCACATTTCAGGAAGATTTTCTGAACTACCAAGGGATGCAGTTGCCACTTGTGGGGCTGCAAAATTCTGATCAACCTGTTGGCCAGGTCGTTTTCCTGGCCCGGGAGGTATACAGCCCTGAGGATCATGTTGTGCTTGAGGGCAAATGAACAAAGGTCATGAGCCTCCCGACAAAGGAGCTTGGGCCCAGTGCCGCCCTGTTTGTTCACACAAAACATGGCTACCTGGTTGTCCGTCTGAACCAGGACAGATTGATGTGTCAGGGTAGGAGAAAAAGCTTTGAGAGCTAGGCGAATAGCCCTGAGTTCCAGGAGGTTGATCTGCTGTGCAGATTCCCAAGGAGACCACAGGCCCTGGGTGCACTTGTCTAGACAATGAGCTCCCCAGCCCTGAAGAGATGCGTCTGTGATCAGTACTACTGTGTACGCAGGAATCTGAAAAGGCACCCCTTTGAGGAGATTGGGTGGGTGTGACCACTAGCTGAGGGAGTCCAGAAATGGTCTAGACACCCTTGGCCTGTCGCTGAGGCTGCCTGTGGCTTGGGACCACTGAGTCCGGAGGCACCACTGTGCAAGCCTCATATGGAGCCTGGCATTGGGGGTTACATGTACTGTCGAAGCCATGTGGCCTAGAAGCCTCAGGCAGAGTTTGGCGGAGACCAGGGACCTGTTGAGAAACTGGCTTGCCAAGTTTATTAGTCTTTGGGCTCTGTCTACTGGCAAGAATGCCTTTGCCAGCTGAGAGTCCAACCTTGCCCCTATGAACTCCAAGTTCTGGGAGGGGAGCAAAGTGGACTTTGCAAAGTTTATGACACATCCCAAGCTCTGAAGCAGAGCAATAGTTCTGAGGGTGGCCTGTCGGGCCTCCTGGCACGTCTGACCCCTTATGAGCCAGTTGTCCAGATAGGGAAAGACAAAGATGCCCTGATTTTCTCAGGTAGGCCGCTACCACTGCCAGGCATTTGGTAAAGAATCTGGGAGCGGAGGTTAGGCCAAAAGGTAGTACTCTGTACTGATAGTGGTTTCCTCCCACAATGAACCTGAGGTCAATGATCCTGTGGTCTGGATGAATGAGGATGTGAGTGTACACGCATCCTTTAGATCTAAGGAGCATAGCCAATCTCCCTGCTGGAGGTAGGGCAGAAGTGTTCCAAGAGTAAGTATCTTGAACTTCTCTTTCTCTAGGAACTTGTTGAGGTTCCGGAGGTCCAGGATAGGTTGAAGGCCACCGGTTCTTTTGGGTACCAGGAAATACCTGGAGTTAGAACCCTTGACCTTGTAAGTGGGGAGGCACAGGCTCCACCGCCCTGTCCGCCAACAGACCTTGGAGCTCTTGTAGGAGAAGCTCTGTGTTCAGGGGAGGCTCCCCTGGAAAGTATGGAGGAGGCAGTTGGAGAAAATGCAGTGCATAGCCCCTGTGGACTATGTGCAGCACCCAACTGTCCCCAGTGATGTGGGGCCACTGGTGGGCAAAGAGGGTGAGGTGACCTGTGCAGGGTTGGGAGAGCAGGGGTTGAGAGGCTATGCCGGAGGAGTCAAAACCCCCCACCCTGCTGAGTGGGAGCAGGGGCCAGAGGCTTGGGGGTCCTCTGCCTACGGGGCCCATTACCCTGCCCCTTGGCTTGCTGACCCTGGGGGTCAGCTTGGGCAGCCTGATATTGAGGGTACTGTTTGTAGGCAGTGCCCTTCCTCGGGTAAAAGGGCTTCTTACCCGAGGCCTTCTTATGAGAAGGGGTAGATGTCTTTCTAGACAGCCTTGTCCGTGTAAGGTGCTCAGTCTCGAACTGGGCAGCCTTCTCGGCCATGGGCTTGCCAAAAAGGTTCTCACCTCGGCAAGGGACATTGACCAACTTGTCCTGAACCCATGGCTCGAGGTCCAATGACTGCAGCCATGCCTGGCGTCGAGCCGCGATGCTGACTGCCGCAACTCGGGCCGAAGCCTCGAAGCCATCGTAGGTGGCGCGGGACATGAACTTCGAGCAGTCCCGAATCCCCAAGGACGAGGATTTGAATCTCTGCAAGGGCTCCCCAGAGAGACCAGCGGAGAACCCGGCCAGCTCCTTGGCCAGGTCTCGCAAGTACATGCCCATGTACAGCTGGTAAGACTGGATACAGCAAGCAAGCAAGCATCGAGCCCTGGAAGCACTTTCTACCGACACCATCGAGGTTCTGGGCCTCCCTGCCAGGGGGCACCGGAGTGCATCTTTTGACTCTTCAGGCGATGCATGGCCGATTCCACAACCATGGAATGGTGTGGTAGCTGCGCCTTCTGAAAGCCAGGGCTCTTCCGGAGTCGATAAATCGAATCGACTCGCTTGCTTAAAACTGGCGCCAAGGTCAGTGCCTCCCACATCCGGAAGAGGAGCCGTTCCAGCATCGGAGGAACCGGGACAGTAAAGGCCTCCTTCGGAGGAGAGTCATACTGTAGAGCCTCGAGCTCTTCAGCTCGAGGCTCCTCCTCGGGGTCCGCCGGAATAGCCAATGTGGTGGCCATATCCCGGACAAACTCTGAGAACCGGGTGTCCTCCGGAGGGGATCTACTCAGGGGCTCAGACTGCGGTGAGTCTGACGGGACGCACCGAGTCTTGAAAGTGTCGGGGGACTCCTCATCCTCCGTCTCCCAGGCAGACTCGTCTGGATCCGACGCCGCGGGGCCTGCGAGCACCCGCCCTGATGCCGGAGGCACCGGCGTCGACGCTCTCAGTCCCGAGCGGGAGGTCGAGGGAGACCGCGACCGAGGTCGACTTCGAGCCATGATGGACTAGAGTATTCGCTCGGTCTCCGGGGTCGACTTCGACGTCGATGTCCCGGTGGTCGGGGCAGATGCGCCAGACAGGCTGGCCATCAGTGTCCGCTGCTGCTCCATGAAGGCAGACAGTCTGCTCTCCAAGGCTGTCATCCTGAGACTCAGCTCGGGAGACGAAGCAGCCACCGACTCGGGCCCCGGCAGCGCTGGGCCCGATGTCTGCTCTCTGGGAGGAGAGTCCTCGAGGACCACAGGGCTTACGTGTCCAGCAGACTCCGGCTCCACGCGAGGAACTTTGTCAGGCTTCTCTTGTTCCACGGGCCCGGGGCAACGGTCGGGGGTCTTAGACCTGGCCCTCGTGGAGCCAGGGACCTCCTCCTCCGACGCCCTCACAAGCCGCTTCTTCCTCTTGCGTTCCCGTTTGGGGAACTCCCTGTCCGAGGAGCTTTGACGTCGCTCGGAATCGGAATCCCGAGATGTCGAGGCCTAAGACGAGGTTTGGGCACGGCCGGAGGCTGAGTCCGAGAAAAACCTTTCTTTCTGCTGCTGGCGACTTCGCAGTGCCTTGGAAGACATCTTCCCACATGGTCCACACGTCTTAGGGTCGTGATCTGGACCAAGGCACCAAAGGCAGCAGTCGTGTGTGTTGGTGAGAGACATTAACGTCTTACATCGATCACACTTCTTGAAACCGCTGGAAGCCATCGGGGAAAAAAGAGTCCCCCGCAAGGTCAAAGGACCGGCCTTCCAGGGAAAAATGCAAAAAAGGGCGCGAACGCCAGCCACGAAGGGCGGCAAAAACAGAAAAAGAAGAAACGGGCTCGATACCGGTGTACCGAACCCGGCGGGAGGGGAACCGGCGTCGAACCGGGAAGAAAAAAACAGCGAGAATCGCCGAAAAATCTAACTTTTATCCGGGATGACTGGACGCACGTCCGAAGGGCTTCTCGGAAAAAGAGAGACTGAGGTAAGATGGCACCTTTAGGCGGGAAGGGAACCGCGCATGCGTGCCTGCATTCCAAAAGGCTTTCATAGAAAGCTGGGGAAATGCTCTGCTGGGGCTTCATCGGCGCCGATGATACCCATATGTGAGGACTGACTTCCTGCTTGGTCCTGGAGAAATGTGGGTAAAAACAAGCATGAATCATAACATGCCCCCTTTAAAATATAAGAGTGAATAAATAAGTAATTTAAAAATCAAAGGTCAAAGCTAAATAAATAAATAACCATTGTACATATTATATGAATAATGACAAAAGCGATTAAGAACAGGTCGTATTTAAAAGAAAGTTTGGCACAGGGTAGGGTCAATATACCCTTTTGACTAGTAAACAATTTTCTTCCAGGCATGAATCATGCAGACCCAAGACTATTTTTTTTCATTCAAAGTCACAGTACACTATTAAAACTAAAATACCACACCAATCACAAGAATCGGGATCAGAACCCACTAGGAAATGCAGCCACTGTCACATCGAGGATGAACTTGATACTTCAGCCTCTTTCTTCTCATCAGCCCTCCCTGGAAATCAGAATCAGTATTTTTGGATGGACACTCTGTGGAAGGGCAGAGGGCGAAAACATGCATCCAACCCACCACAGGAAACAATAGTGTCACAGGTCTTATTATCCCCAGAGAGGCCGGGGGAGGGGAAGTGATGGAATGTATAGGAGAGCATCACAACAGGAGAAATAAGCGAAATCTTTAATTTATCAAACTACATCCTTAGTGAAGGAGATATGGGTTCTCAAAGGGGCTTCTCCATCTCCTCAGAAAAATGTTCCTTTCACTATACAAGTTGAGTTTTTTCACACATTGAGAATTGCTGACTTTTTTGCTGATAAGGTTGACACCAATTTAGACCTTTCCATGATTAAAAAACAAACAAACACAAAACCCTCTACCTGGATTCCACCAAATTCAGGTAATGTGATAATTGATGCCTTTGGAAGGGTTGTTTTGAGTAGAGTGGAGGAATTATACAAAAAGAAACATCGGTTCCTTATCGTCCCTCCAGTCCCGCCCCACGCCTCAGGGTTGAGCACCTCTTCCAGCAGCATGGAGACTGAGCATGTCACAACTTTGATGACATCAGGATACTTAGGCAGCTGGTACCACCCTCAGTCTTCCAGTAAGCTCAGTCTCCAAGCAGCTGGAACAGGTGATTCCTCAGTTAGGACTCACTGAAGGGAAAACTGAGAAGAGCTTAGTTTCTTGATTTACGTTTAAATTGGTTGGTTAGTGCTCCTTCCTTCCTCTTTTGGCTGCTGTAAAGTAAACCCCCCCCCCCCCCCCAAAAAAAAAGTTCCTTTCTCCCTCCGTTCGGCTGCTGGAAAACTGGAAAAAAAACCAACCAAAAAACGGGCAGATTGACTGATAGACCTGACTGAGTGCTGAGGATCTGCTGGCCGGTGAATCTTGGTCTTCCGCTGTTCCAGAACCCCCCAGGGGGCGTGGGGCAGTAAAGCTGCTGCCGGTTTAAGGGGATCAGTGGCTGCCGCCGCCTTCAAGACAGCAGCGCAGTTTTCTTGTTGGAAGGTAGGAGGGTTGTGCAGGCCAGAACTCTGGGTTTTTCTCGCCGTGAGAGGTGCTGAAATTGTTTTCGGTGTTCAGCCGTGTGACAGGGGACTGTGTAGACGCCATCTGGTGTTTCCAGCGCCATTTTATTTGCGGGGGATCGCGGCCGTGGGTTCACTTCATAATTTTTAAAGTTTTAAAGTGTTCAGGTTTTAAGGGCTTTAAAGTCCCATTTTTGGTTATTGAAGGGACAGTCTAATGTTTTTGTTCTTTTTACGTTAAAAAAAACAAACAAAAGAAACCAAATAAGAAGAGGGAGCAGGATTTTGTTTTGTTTTTCCTTTGGAAGTATCTTCTGTCAGGTCATGCCTTCTAGGCCTCAATGTGGGACGTGTGGAGCATGCAGAAGTATGCTTTCCGTGGAAGGGCTCTGCAGGGGTTAGGCTGTGGAGACCCGCTCGGCGGAATAGAATATACTGAAGGAGGTTAATTCGGTCAGTGAGCCTGCATTTCAACCTTCGGGTCCCTCGCCTCGGAGAGAGGGAAATGTCAGTTTGGATCAGCAGGAGGTTTCCCCTGGCCCTTCATCCATGTGGATGCCCAGAGCAATTGTGACAGGCGATTTTTCTCTCGCGTTCGTATTGTTGCTTCATAAGGCTTTTTGCTTAAAGCAACAGGGTCAAGCTAAGAGCCATAAGTCAAGGAAAAGGGGGGCTCTAGTAGATGTACTGGGTTTGGAGCCGGACCCTCCGCTCCCTTGTGCCAAGAGGTGGCTGGAGAGTGAGTTAGCTGAAGAGACTGCTTCGGGTTCCTCAGAGGGAGAATAAGAGCTAGGTGTGCAGCAGGGAGATCTCGAGGAGGGAGATCCCGCAGTAGGATGAGTCCCAGATTGTTAGTTTTACAGAAAGAGGAACTGGCCGGGCTCATTGCCTAGGTGCTCAAGGCTCTCAGCATGCCTCCTGCGGGAGGTGTCGAGGAGGAGACGCGGCAAGATCTGATACTCCAAGCGGTACTGAGGCCTCAGAAGGTTTTCCCTCTGCATAGGCTCATTAAGCAGAAGATCCTGGAGGAGTGGTAACTCCCTGAGATGGGGCTCAGGGGGTCTCGCATCATGTCCCGCCTTGTATCCCTGGACAGATCTGGAAAGGGAGATGTTTAGGTCTCCAAGGATCGATGCAGTGGTGTCGACAGTGACTAAGAGAATCACAATTCCAGTTGAGGGCAGTTCGGTCCTTGAGGATGTCCAAGATAGGAAGCTGGATGCACTGTTGAAGCAAACTTTTGTTGTGAGCGCTCTATCGCTTCAGGCCTCGGCTTGCGGGACACTAGTGATGCATGCATGTTTACGGTGGGCACAAGGCCTTCCGGAGGCGACGGGCGAGACAGAGTCCAGAGGGCGCAGCAAGGCTGGAATCGGGAGTGGCCTATCTTGCGGATGCTTTCTATAATCTGGTAAGGGTGCTTTCGAACAGTATGGGCTCTATGGTAGCAGCCCGCCGTTACCTCTGGCTCCGCAACTGGTTGGCAGATGTGTCCTCTAAGGCTCGCTTGAGTAAGCTACCTTTCAAGGGGAGGTAGTTGTTTGGAGTGGAAGTGGAAATGTTGGTGAAGGATTTGGGAGAGTCCAAAGGTGGGCGTCTTCCCAATGATAAGCTGAAGCAGGTTCGGACTTCAGGGCCAAACCGGGGTCAGGCTTGGGAGTTTAGGCGTTTTCGATCGGTAAGAGAGAGGTCGGTTTGCGGCCAGGGTACTGACTTTTTGGGGGTTTCGGGGGGCTGGCAGAGGTTATTATGGAGTGCCTGCTGCTACCTTATCCCAGAGGAAACCACAATGAAGTGAGGGGGGGACCCAGGCAGTGGTACATCCGGTGGGAGGTCGGTTAAGGGATTTTTACCATACCTGAGTCCGAGTTACGTCGGATCAGTGGGTTCTACGGGTAATTTGGGAGGGTTATGCGCTTGACTCTGACAAACCTCTGGCACCAGCCTTCGTTCGTTCCCCCTGCCGTGTGTGAGCAAAGCCATACAGGTGGCAGCAAACGCAGTGCCTGTTACAGCTGCGGGCGGTGGTTCCAGTTCCTGCAGAGCACTGCAGTACCAGTTGATACTCTATTTCATAGTGCCAAAAAAGGAAGGATCCTTTCGACCTATTCTAGATCTAAAGCAGGTTAACCACTGTCTCCGGGTTCCACGTTTTTCATATGGAAACTCTTTGGTCAGTGATGATGACCGTGCGGGAAGGGGAGTTTTTGACCTCTCTAGATCTCACGGAAGCATACCTGCATATTCCAATTCATCCAGATCATCATCGGTTTCTTCACTTTGCGGTGCCCATGGGTCACTTTCAGTTTCAAGCGTTGCCGTTTGGTCTCGCAGTGGCTCCAAGGGCGTTCACCAAAGTGATGGTCTTGGTAGCAGCTGCCTTGCAACACAAAGGCATATCGGTGCATCCCTACTTCGACGATTGGCTCATTTGAGCAAAGTTTGAGGAGGAAAGTGGTCAGGTAATAGGGTGGGTGGTCCGTTTCTTGAGTGAATTAGGCTGGATCATCAATGTTGACAAGAGTCACTTGACTCCTTCACAGGATCTTGAGTACCTAGGGGCGCGATTCAATACTCTCGGGTCTCGGGTGTTCCTGCCTCAAAGGCGGGTGGTGGCTCTGCAGCTGCTGGTGTGGCAGTTTCTGCGTATGGTGGAACTGACGGCATGGCATTATCTTCAACTCTTGGGGACCATGGCAGCGGTGATCGATCTGGTTCCCTGGGCGCGGGCTCACATGAGGCCTTTACAGTGAGCTTTGTTATGGCAGTGGTCTCATCAGCATCAGCCACCGACTCGCAGGTTGGTGTGTCCATGGGAAGTGCGGAAAGGCCTCGGGTGGTGGCTGAGCGAAAAGAACCTGAAGATGGGAGTCCCATTGGAGTCGCCGTGCTGGCTTCCACTGACAACGAATGCAAGCTTCTCAGGATGGGGAGCCCATTGCGAGGGACGAGTGGTGCAGGGTTTGGTGGACTCCAGAGGAAAGGACTTGGTCCATCAATCGGCTGGAGATGAGTCGTTCGCTTAGCCCTACAGGAGTTTCTCCCAAGGGTTTGCACTCTGGCGATTCGGGTCTTCTCTGACAATGTTGCCACGGTAGCGTACATCAATCAACAAGGCAGAACTCCTGATGTCTTGGGCGGAGGCTCACCTGCAGGCAATTTCAGCAGCGCACGTGGCCAGCACAGAGAACATTGCTGCTGATTACCTCAGTCAGGTAAGATTAGATCCTGGGGAATGGCAGTTGAACCAAGAGGTGTTCGAGCAGATCGTGTACCGGTGGGGGGAGCCGGTCATGGATCTGATGGCTACCTTTGCGTCAGCCAAGGCCAGTCGGTTTTACAGTCGTCGTAGAGAGAGAATGTCCGAGGGACTAGATGCGCTGGTACAGAGGTGGCAGAGCCAGGGTCTACTCTGTGTCTTCCCTCCATGGGCGCTCATACTGTAGGTCGAGTGGTACAGTGAGTGGAAGCACACCGGGGAATGGTCGTGATCATAGCCCCGGATTGGCCACTGCGTCTGTGGTACGCCAATCTGGTACAGCTGAGGGTGGCCAAACAGTGGAGACTCCCCGACAGGCTGGACCGATCGTGATGCTGCAGGTAGCTCGGTTCTTGCTTACGGCATGACTCTTGAGAGGGCGAGGTTAAGGAAGCAAGGTGGTTCCGCTCGGGTAACTTCCACTCTCCTTAGGGCCCGAAAGATCTACCTTCCTGGTGTATATTCGTGTGTGGAGAATTTTTGAAGACTGGTGCGCTCAGAACATTTGCAGACCTTTTGCTACTTCGGTTCTGGAAATGCTGGACTTTTTACAGGCGGGTCTCGATAAAGTTTTGGCTTGGGGCTCGCTGAGAGTGTAGGAGCAGCATTGGCGTGTTATCGAGGGAAGGTCCAAGGATTGTCCTTAGGAACTTAGTCAGTCATCATTCGATTTCTGAGAGCTGTTAAGCAGATCTGTCCGCCAAGAAGGGCTTTGGTTTCGACTTGGGATCTTAATCTGGTGTGTTTGGTGTTGTCACGGGAGCTTTTTGAGCCGTTAGCATCTTGTACCCTAAAGGATTTGACTTTGAGACAGTTTTTGGTGGCAATTTCTTTAGCCAGGAGGATTTCTGAACTTCAGGCGTTGTCGTGTAGGGAACCTTTTCTTATTTTTTCTAAGGAAAAGGTGGTGTTGCGAATGGTGCCCTCTTTCTTACCAAAGGTGGTATCTCCGTTTCATTTGAATCAACCAGTGGTTTTGCCTGTGTTATCTGGTTTGACAGAGGATTTACAGGATCCACAGCTGCGTCTACTCGACCTCTGGCAAACTCTGACTGTATTTGAGGAGAACAACTTCCTTTCGAAGATCGGATAGGTTTATTCTGTTCGGAGGCCCACATAAGGGGGAGGTTGCGGCTAAGTCCTCCATCTCCAGATGGGTTAAGGAAGCGATTGTATCAGCATATCTGTTGAAGGGCAAACAGGTCCCGCAGGGCTTGAGAGCTCACTCCACTAGAGCGCAGGCTGCCTCTTGGGCGGAGTGGAGTTCGGTTTCACCAGAAGACATTTGTCGGGTGGCCACCTGGTCATCGTTGCATACCTTTTGTGAAGCATTATTGGTTGGATGTGCAAGCAAGGGACAATGCGAGGTTCGGTTCAGCGGTTATTCAGGCTGGGCTTGTGGGTCCCTCCCGTGTTTAGGGGGCTCTGTTACATCCCTGAGGTGTAGAACTGGACTGGAGGGACGATAAGGAAGGTGAAATTAGACCTTACCTGATAATTAGCTTTCCTTGAGGAACTCCAGTCCAGTCCCGTCCCGGAACCCTCCCTCTGAATTCTGTATGCTTAAGCGATCCCGGGCCGGAAGAAGTTCAACTGCGGTGATTTGACCGGGGACAAAGGGTGTCGTTCGTTTCTTACTTAAACGGCGTGCAGTTTTTGAAGATGTTTTTTGTTTGGTTGTTCTTCTAGGTAAGTTACGTTTCCCACCTCCGGGGAGGGGTGAGAGAGGTGTTATATTACTGGGTAGTCTCTATTGGGTAATTGGTGTTCATTTTTGGAGTGGGCCAGGAAGGGGGCTGCCTGGAGGAAGTGGAGTTCCTGGGAAATTTATTTTAGTGTTAGGATTGTGTTATTTCTTAAGATATTAACTACTTATTTGTTGCTTTTGTGAGTCTGCTTTGTCAATAGGTTGCTGGAAGGTTGGGGGTGGTGCCAGCTGCCTAAGTATTCCGATGTCATCAAAGTTGTGATATGCTCAGTCTCCATGCTGCTGGAAGAAGTGCTCAACCCTGAGGTGCGGGACTGGACTGGAGTTCCTCAAGGAAAGCTAATTAGCAGGTAAGGTCTAATTTCACCATATACTTTAACTACTTCTGAAAAACTAGCACTTGAAAAATTAAAAAAAATAATGACATAGTCATCAAACCAGCAGATAAAGGCGAGGCATTGGTTATACAAAATCATCAGAATTATATAAATGAAGTCTGCTGCCAGATTAATGACAATGGTTTTTTTTTAAGAGAAGCTTTATGAAAATCCTACTTCTATACTCAAGAACAAAGTTGATACTCTATTATATATTGGACTAGATGCAGGTTGTTTAGAAACATAGAAACATGATGACAGAAAAAGACCACATGGCCTATCTAGTCTGTCCTTCCATAACAACAACTACAACAGTCCACTTTTTACCTTTAGAGATCCTCTGTGTTGGTCCCATGCTTTATTGAATTCAGTTGCTGTCCTCATCTCTACCACCTCCACTGGGAGACTATTCCATGGATCCACTACTCTTTCCGTAAAGAAATATTTCCGCATATCACTCCTGAATCTATCTCCCTTCACCCTCATCCCATGTCCCCTCGTAGCAGAACTTGCTTTCAATTGAAAGAGGCTCTCTCCCTGAACATTTATGCCATGGAGATATTTAAACATCTCAATCATATCACCTCTATCCCGCCTTTCCTCTAAGGTGTACATATTAAGATCCTTAAGTCTGTCCTCATATGCTTTATAACAAAGCCCATTAATCATTTTAGTAGCAACCCTCTGCACCGACTCCATCCTGTTCACATCCTTTTGAAGGTGCGGTCTCCAGAATTGCACACCATACTCCAAATGAGGTCGCACCAAAGACTTATACAGAGGCATTATCACCTCCTTTTTTCTGCTAGCCATTCCTCTCCGTATGCACCCAAGCATCCTTCTAGCTTTTGCTGTCGCCTTTTCTACCTGTTTAGCTACTTTAAGATCATCAGACACAACCACGCCTAGGTCCCGCTCTTCTTTAGTGGACAAAAGTACTTCACCTCCTATACTGTATTGCTCCCTTGGATTGCTGCAGCCTAAATGCATGACCTTACATTTTTTAACATTAAATCCCAGCTGCCAAATTCTAGACCATTCTTCAAGCTTAGCTAGATCCCTCCTCATGTTATCTACCCCTTCCTGGGTGTCTACTCTATTGCAGATTTTGGTATCATCCGCAAAGAGGCAAACCTTACCCGACAGCCCTTCCGCTATATCACTAACAAAGATGTTAAAAAGAATCGGACCAAGGACAGATCCCTGGGGCACACCACTGGTAACATCCTTCTCCTCAGAGTGAGCTCCATTTACTTGTACTCTTTGTCGCCTCCCACCCAACCAATTTCTAACCCAAGCAGTAACTTTAGGGTCCATCCCTAGGGTGCTCAGTTTGTTTATAAGTCGCCTGTGAGGAACAGTGTCAAAGGCTTTACGGAAATCTAAATACACCACATCTAGAGCTCTCCCTCGGTCCAACTCCCTGGTCACCCAGTCAAAGAAATCAGTCAGATTTGTCTGACAAGACCTGCCTCTGGTGAATCCATGCTGCCTCGGATCCTGTAATCTGCTGGACTCCAGAAACCTCACTATTTTCTCTTTCAGCAGCGTTTCCAATAATTTACTCACCACCGAAGTTAAACTAACCGGCCTGTAGTTTTCAACCACATCCTTACTATGATTTTATGACTGTTATCCGTCTAGTGACACCAACGATATGTTCTACCCAAGATACATAAATAGTTATAGAACCTGCCGAGAAGACCAATAACACAGGTCTACAAAAACATTTTTTCGAGAGCTGTTTTGGTTATTCCACGTAATCTTTGTTTTTTGGTGCGCTGAATCCGAAAATGACCTCCATTTTGTCATAGGACATCACCTTTCCTGACAATTTAGGTAACTATGTTAAATAAGGCAATACCTCAAAATAAATGGAAATAGATTTATAAAATTAAAGTTTTATTACAATATTTTCATGAAAATCCTTTTTTGAACTGAAATGAGCTTACCTACACACACTAAACTCGATTCTTCTTCCTTGTGAGGCTCCTCTTGGTGCATTTACGCTTGTGAGTAGCATCTGGAATGTCTCTCTGAAGCATCCAGCAGTAGTCTGCCATCATTGTAATGCTCCATTTTCCCTGGTATCTCCTTTCCATCTCTTTAATGTCTTGGTGGAATCGTTCACCTTGTTCCTCACTCACAGCTCCCAAATTTTCAGGAAAGTAGTCAAGGTGGGACTGGAGGAAATGCACTTTCAAACTCATCAGGCAACCTAAAGCTTGAAATGCTTTCAGCATTCGTCCGACGATCTTTTTGTAGTGAGGATCTTTGTTATTGCCTAAATTTCTGTATGACTTCTTTAAATGCAATCCACCCTTCTTTTTGAGGATCCGTCATGGTATTGACAAACTCTTGATCAAGTATAAGCTTTCTAATGTCTGGTCTGATGAACACACCTTCCTTCAATTTTGCCTCCGACAGGCCTGGAAACTTGGTGACCAAGTATTTGAAGCATTCTCCGTCTCTTGGAAGTGATTTTATGAATTGCTTCATCAATCCCAATTTTATGTGGAGAGGTGGTAGAAGACCTTTATGGGAAGGTACCATAGTTTCTCGAGGACATTTTTTTCACCGACTGTTAGCACCCTCTGCTGCCAACTTTTCTTGGTCCAGTGCTTTTTGTCGGTCTCGACTGTCCCATAGACACAGAAAACAAGGATATTTGGTATACTCAGCTTGTTGCCCGAGCAGCATGCACAAGACCTTCAAGTCCCCACACACTTGCCAACCATGGTCTTCATATTTAAGTTTACGAAGAACCAATTCATAGTTCTCGTAGGTTTCCTTCACGTGTACGGAATGACCTACAGGTATGGAAGCGTAAAAACCGTTGTGGAGTAAAACTGCTTTGAGACTTCTTTTTGAAGAATCTATAAAAAGACGCCATTGCTCTGAATCATATTGGATTTTAAATCGACCCATCAGACCTTCGACATCGATGCAATAAACCAATTTGTCTTCCTGGGTGAAGTAAGGAACGAACTCCTTTTCACGATGTCTGAACCATGAAGATGACACTCCTGGCAACAATAAATTCCTGCTTTTCAGCCTTGATCCGAGTAACTCAGCGGCATCTTTGGGAAGATTCAAGTCTCTTATCAAATCATTCATCTCCTCCTGAGAAAACAATTTTGGTCTTGTATCATCTTCAAAGTCAGAACTTGATTCGTCATCTGGTTCAGGTATGACTTCATCTTCATCGGAGCTAGGTATCTCTTCCAAGGTAGCAGGGGGTTTGGGTACTGGTATATCTGTGCCATGGGGGATGGGACGAATTGCCAAGTGAAGATTGGGGTATGAAATGGAATGCTTCCATTTGGAATTAAACCCTTTCACATTGCATGAACAAAGTAACAGTTGTCACTATGGTTCTTTTGCTCTCACCATACCATAGGAATCCCATAACGGAAAATTTTTTTCTTAGCCTTGAACCAGTTTCAGAGGTCCTCAACACACAGTTTGCACACTTTGAGGCGCCCAGACTTTATCTTGATCTCAAATTTTTAGTCCAAAGTATGCAAAGTATACTTTTTTCACAAAGTCTTTAATAATCTGCTGTTGCTTTAACACTGTATATTCACCACAGATGAAACAGAAACTGTCTGGCGAATTAATACACTTTTGCGGAGCCATAACAACGGTTGAAGAATGACGAGCTAACACGAATTGCGATGAAAAAGTGTGAACAGCCTAGAACCAAGAACCTGATGATGATTCGTGCACAAGTGTGGCATACAGGAGAGAGCAGCTCTGTGTCTGTACATGAGACGTCACAGTGCTGGCCACGCCCCCCCTGCACTGACCAGAGCTGCTGCTATCTGCCCTGTGTCTCCCTCCCACTGGATTCTTCAGGAAAGATTAACCCCTTCTACCATTAGAAGCACGGACTTAAAACTTGCTTAGCTTATGTATATATTGCTGACCATCAGATTTACAGTGCTATATTTTTTTTTACATAACTCTGACAACCCCTTCAAGGTTTTTTTGGCATTTTATATCTTAAATGCACTTATGTGAATTAATTAATAGTAATTTGAATTGTAATTTGAAAAAATTTGATAAATTTGAAGACAATTTTGCATGTTGTGGCAAATCATGACGTCTAGGAGTTTTTAAAATATTTTATTTGTTTTCAGCACACCAAAATACATGGAAATTAGATGAAAATAATCAAACAGCTTTTTAGTTGCAGACCTGTGATATTAAATAACTAATAGTTAAAAAATATAACGAAACTAAAAACATACAAAGAGGTATGTTTACTAAACCGTCTGAATGTGCACTCTGCGACGTTGTTGTGCGATAAAGCGCCATTATTGCGCGATAAGGTACCTTAGCGTGCGATAACGCGTGCAGCGGCGCAAACGAGCGCTGAAGGCGGAGAAAGGCTCCTGGAGGGTGGAGGAAGGCTCCCCAGGGGCGGAGAGAAGGGGTCAATGGGTGGAGAGTGGGAGGGGAGAGGCTCCCCCGCACACTAACAATGTGAAATCCGAGGCTCAAAACTAACGCCAGTGAAACCCTGGCGTTAGAGCTGATTTAAAGGTAAAAGAAACCATTTACGTCAGCAATGTACTGTAAAACCAGGGAAACCTACAAAACGTGATGTGTGATACATGTGCACGGAACAAAAGTGCAAATAAACAGTGAAAATGACTGGAACAAAATTGAAAAAAAACATAACCAAGCTGGGCAATAGTGATATTAATGGGAAACATCAACCCCCCCCCCCCCCGAGAAACTCCAAAAAAAAGATATGAATATTGGAAGGGTCTATGCTCCGTCCCCATTCAAGGTGAATGAGCCCACAGTGAAAGTGCGCAGAGCAGGGTTTTCCCACTCCAGTGGGCAGGTGTCCTATGGTGTGCACATGTTCCGCAACAGCAGGGCGGACATGTCGGAACGGGCAACTGGACAGATGCTGGAAAAGGGGACACAGAGGGCTGCAGGCGGCACATGCTGTGGTGCAGCTGGCCCACAGTGCGGACTAGGGTGATGCCTAGCTGGCCCATAGGAATGCTGAAACAGTAGAGCAGCCAGACAGCAACTGCTGAGGGCCCAACATGGGCACGAGTGTGCTTCCCACAGTGTCACAGGGGATAGTACCCAGCAGGTACCCCGAAGGGCACGGAACATTGGCATGCGGTGCTGGGGGGAAGCGTGGACAGCTATGCAGGCACCCCTACCCCAGAACACGCACCATAGGCAGCTTCCTACCCGCACACTGGATGGCCTGAGACTGTGCGCCACCAGCACCACCAGGAGAAGGGCATGTCAGCATGGTGGCAGAGGGATACTGGTGGTGGAGGGGACAGTGGCAGCTGCCCAGAGCAGACCGTGGCCTAGCCCTGTGTAGGTGAGTGCCATGCACTGCAACAGACTGGCCCTGTCTGATGAACAGTCATGGTATCACCAGGGAATGCACTGTCTCTGTGGCAACACAGTGGTGCAGTGCACACAGCCAGTGTGTTCAGAAGCAGAAGGTCACAGGTTCAAGTCCCAGCTGTGGTTCCTGCCAACCCAATCCCCATATTTTACCCACAACTAAAACGTGCTAATACAGACAGAACCTTTATTGCAGATGACGTAAACATGCCCAAAACACTTACATTTTACCCTACAGAGCACAAACACCATAAACATGCGCATTACCTAGAGCAGAGTCTCCCAAATGCAGTCCTGGAGGGTCAAACACCAATCAGGTTCCATGCTGTCTCTAATAAAGATGCCTGTGCTGCATTTCTA
Source organism: Ichthyophis bannanicus (assembly GCA_033557465.1). Lineage (NCBI taxonomy): Eukaryota > Metazoa > Chordata > Amphibia > Gymnophiona > Ichthyophiidae > Ichthyophis > Ichthyophis bannanicus. The sequence goes on from CM066031.1 coordinate 844,181,272, forward strand.
TGCGCACCCCCCATGGTATGCAGATGTATCTCATGCATATGCATCAGGGGACAGCATGAAAACCCGAACAGTGTCTGGCCCACCAGGACTGGAGTCGGGAATCTCTGCCCTAAAGCAGCAGCCAACAGAGGCAGACACACCCGCACCCACAGGCTCCATTATCCAATGCCTCCTGGAGAGGCAGGATGTTGGGCCCTGCGTGCATCTCTCAATATTAGCACTTGCATACCTTAGCAATGCCGCCCTAAACCTGGGAATATGGTACACAGCTATCTAAAGGTTGCCATGATTACTGGCAGATAGCAATTCCGAGGTTAAGTACAATTTTCTGAGTGAGCTGCATCATAGCAACCTTTCTGATGTCTGTGGAGTGTGCTACAGGTCTTGTCTGACAGTGTTTACCACCCTGGGGGGTGACCCCAACAGTATTGTATACCATAGCCATGCCTGCACTGTGCCCAGGACTGGTGTGGTGGCCAGGGCTGCCAAACACCTCTATAGTTTGTCAGACGGCTGCCTGGGTGAGAATCTTCACAGTCTTGGCAAGTGCATATATCTATATGATTTGCAAGGTATTGTGGGCAATGTAGTTCATTCACACCAGACACAGCTGCTGACATTAATTTAGTTGTGCTCTTGGGTAAAGCCAATAAGATATTTATTTATGGGGTTATTTCTCCCAACACAGATATGCTTGGTAGCACATAAATCAGGTTACTTGCTTTCAGTGTTAACTTGGAAAAACAAAGTCAAAACAGGAAAACAACAAACGAAAAGCCACAAAGCAAGAAAAAAAACTGTTCTTTTCAGGTTAACTTCTGATTACTTCCCACATAGATTCAGAAGTGATTCTCTCATAGCTCACAAGCAATTAGGTAAGGCTTAATTGCTAGCAGTTATCCAGCTGAAACCCCTTAGCTGGCTTGCTTTCTACTGTGTGGGTCAAATCCTGCTTCAGGAGCTTTTCTGAGTAGATTAAAGAACAAGTTTATATTTCTTTGTGATGGTTGCTGTACTTTGTAACAGAAAGTTACCAGCGGAGTTTAGATAGAGAGCAATCCATATAAACACATTCTTCATCTGCAATCATTCCCCCATCTTCAACAAGCATAGGTTCAATATCATGGATTGGCACAGATGAATCTCTCAATGGAGCACTTTCAGGAGAATACTTGTTTCCCTGCTGTCTTTCAAGGTTATAGCTAGGGCATAGATCAGTGTTCATACCTGAGCTTCCATTGCTGCTAGAGTTCCTCTCTATATAGCCTGGCCAGTATGTAGTCCAGTTCTTATGTCCAGCCTTCCAATCCAGATCCCTGGACACTGGATCTCTCTTCACATACCTTCTGGCACGGGTCTTAGGGTCCCTTCCACGTGCAGCCGTCTCCCTCACAGGTAGCGTCTGGAGATTCCTAGCTCTGCAGCACCATTCCTCTGGCTTTCCCCAGTCCAATGGTGTATGCTGGCCCTTGGAATACCTCCCAGTATACGTACTGCTCTGGACTCTTCTAGACCTCTCAAAGGCTTTTCTCCTCTGTCTTCCAGAGGGTCTCTTTCCCTCTCTGTCCGTCCGGTTTGGCTTCTGCTTCTGATGATCCTTCAGATGAAACTGATGATCCTTCTCTGGATATCCAAGGTGATCATAAAGATGGTCATCTGTAGAATAAACTCTACTTTTATTCTGCTTAGATGAGTGCTCCCCCCTAATACAGCGCAGCTGTGCTGAATCAGGCCCTGCCCTTTGAGATGAGTGCTTAGGGATTACCTCATAGCCCTCTTGATTGAACACACGTTTCCCCACTTTAGCTCCTCTAATGGCTGTTGGAAACCTGGTGCATTCTGGGACTGGTAGTCTTTTATGGGAAAATTCTGTTTTCTTATTTCTACCAGAACTGACAGGTTGCTTGTTCAGAGTCACTTCACCTTTTCTATAGCTCCTTCCTGAGCTATGATAAGCTTCCTTATCACAAGTTGCACAATGCTGGCATAGGTGTGGGGAGTGTGTGTCTGTCTATCCAGTGTGTGGTGGCTGCTAACACCTTCCTCAGCCCACACTGCTAGCACTGTTGCCAATATTGGCCTGCCAATGTGCATAATGAGGAGCAAGGTACCGTGGGAATAGCCTGGATAGGGTGGCCTGGCCTGGCCTGGATTCATCTGTACAGAGCATAGGGCAATGGCTCGGACATTGCAGTGCCCGGCCACCACCTGCACGGACAGGGTGGCCACAGCATGTCCTGCTGGGAGGGTTACTCTCACCCTGACTGAGAAGTGACCACGGCATGGCTAGGTTCCCCATAGTACTATATAGTATTTCTCTCATGCAATATTTATGGGTTCTCTTTTGGGGCCCAATCACTGACTTATCTGCGTGGTGTGTATGCTGCCATCCCAGTTCTGGGTACATGCATCTTCTCCAGGACCATGCACTATGGACTAGTTAGCAGACTGTTTGCAGCTAGTATGTGTCTTGCTGGAACACCTTGCAGGGTGCAGCGGCTGGAGGCTTGCTGCTGGAGAATGTCAGATAGTGGTGGGGGTTAGCTGAGCATTTCCAGGCCTACTGTCTGTCTGCTATTGCTTTATGGATGTGTACAGCTCTGCATTGCCTGCCCTGTAGGGTGTCTGTTACCCAGCAGGACTGGGGTTGATGGTCCTCTCTACTGCCACCATTGCAGAGAGGTAGAATGTGGATCTTTTGGTGGGCGATCCTGTTTCCCACCCTGAGTCCCAGAGGGTGGGCTGTGTGGTGGTACATAATCCGCCTATGGGTCCAAACACCCCCCCCTTCACCTACATCATGTAACCATGGCACCAACACAGGATATGCACTATTCTGGGTGCATCATAGCACATAAGGGCTAGACATGACTGTGAAATACAGAAGGATACAGATGTAACCTAGGTGTGTCTGCAGGAACTATCTATCACACACAGTAGCACTGATGGGGACCTGCAGCATGGCGTATTTCAGCCATGAAAGGTGCTGTGGACCTGGTGCTGGGCGCCCCACCTCACCCTCAGGGTGAGCACAGTACCCGCACAATGTGACGGTCTGTGGCTACTCTGTGCCAGTACCACACACGGTCAGTTCCCCCTACCAGGCCAAGGTGCTGTGGGGGTGCATACCCCATCTTGTGCCCATCTGTCGACTGCTGATTTGTATGTGCAGTGCATCATGGGTATGGGTGGGTTAACCCTATCCTGGTAACCACAGCAGACAGTTTGTGTGGTGACATGCAGTCCTGCAGCCAGCCAGCCAGAGGTTTGTTGGCAGCTATAGAGCTGTAGCCCACTGGTTACTTCATTGCCTGTGAAGCCAGAGGTCATGGGTTCAAACCCATGGTGGGGTTATTTGATAGGGCTGTCTGAGGCATTGTCTATTTTTAATGTACATTAGGGCTGCCAGCAAAAACACCCTCAGAGTACTGTAAGCTTAAGGTGCCTCATAAGGTACCTTATAGGGCGCCCTATAAGGGGCCTTATAAGGCGCCCTATCAAGCGCCTTATAAGGTGTCCTATAGGGGACATTATAGTGTGTCTTGGCAGACAGTGCACTTTATAATGTGCCCTATGGAGTGCGTTATGGGGTGCCTTATGCGGCACCTTAGGTTACGCCACCATGAGGGTGTGTTTGCTGGCAGCACTAATTAAAATAAAAGTAAAATGCCTCAAAAAGCACTACTTAAACATAAAGGGTGATGCCTCAGCCAGCCTTATGCATTAGGCACACTAGAGGATCGAACTCATGACTCCTGTACCAGTGTATTAACCATTGTGCTACACCTCTGCTTCTATGTTTGCATGTCTGCGCGCCTACTTAACATTATCGCGCGTTAACGTGCTTAGCGGCGTTTCGCCCGATATTGTGCGCAGCGCGCGATAATCCCGTTTTGCTATGTTAAGACCAAAACGCCCACTCCTTTTATGGCATCCTGCACTCTATCGCCGGGAGCACGTTAAGACGGTTTAGTAAACATACCCCAAAGTATTATAATGAGAAATCAACAAAAGTCAAAATCGCATAATATAAACAAAGAAAGTCACCAATAGAATCAAAGTACATATATGTGTGTGATCAAAACCTAACGTATGTGAGATGTGGAGGACAAATATAAAACGAATAGGTCATGTGTTATTAAATACCTATGAAAACATGTAAACGGAAATATAGTGAACAATGATAAAATGCATAAAAACATAAATATGTTGACAGATATCTTATTGAAACAAACTTTCTTTCAAATGAAACACATGTCACTGAAATAAATCTATTAGTCTATTATTATATAAAAAAAAATAGTAAATAAATAATTGGATGGATTAATAAGAACATAAGATATGCCATACTGGGTCAGACCAAGGTCCATCAAGCCCAGTATCCTGTTTCCAACAGTGGCCAATCTAGGTCATGCATACCTAGAAGTAGCCCCAAGATAAACAGGTTCCACAATGCTTGTATTGGGTCAAGCATTGATATCTTGGGTCCCTTTTTAATAATGGTTTATGGACCTTTCCTCCAGGAACAAGACATTTAGCACATAAATACATTATCTCCAGGAGCAAGCACGAATGAGTCTTCACACATGGGTATCGTCGGTACCGACGGAGCCTGCGCGGGAACTCTCCCCAGCCTTCAGTAAGAAAGCTTTTGGGAGCATCCCACAGCGCCTGCGCGCTGCCTTCCCGCCTTTCCCAACCGCCTCTCTCCAGTTCTTCTTTTCCGCGGAGCCAGCAGGTCGTGTTCCTGTCACCGCAGAAGAATTCTTTATTTTTTTCTTTATTTTTCTGTCTCGCGTCTGCCTTCTTAGACGTCAGACCGGTACCGCCGGTCTTTTCTTTTCTTTCTTAAAAAAAAAAAAAACTTTCTTAAACTGTGCATTTTCGGTTTGGGCCTTAGGCCTGAACATATTTTCTCCTCATGGAGAAGCCCGCTTCCGGGTTCAAAAAGTGCACGAAGTGTGGCGGTACTATTTCTGTCACTGACACCCATGACTGGTGTCTGAAATGTTTGGGTCCTGACCATTCCATCACAGATTGTGTGTCCTGTACCATGATGTCTAAAAGAGGTCGGCAGAACCGAGCAGCCAAGCTCAGTACCCTGTTTCCCTCTGATGCAGCCTCGGTGGCATTGACGTCTTCCAGGGCTTCTTCTTCCTCCCATGAATCTCAGGTAACCAAACATAAATCTAGCCGGTCCTCGAAGGGCAAATCTCCCTCTAAGCATCGAGATGCCTCCGGGCTTGTCCTCGAGGATTCCGCACTGGCAAAATTACCCCGGCGGGAAGTTCCGGCTTCCAAAGCATTGTCTATGGGGTCACAGGTTGACATCGATGGCTCGGCCTCGACCGATCACCTGTTGCCGTGTTCTGGGGTATCGGTGGCCTCCACTGGTACCGACATCCAGACTCTGGTGGCGTCGATGGATCAGAAGATTCTGTCCATGCAGCGCACCCTAACGGCATTTATGCAGGCTTCGACGCCTCCGGTACCGCAACAGTCTCCGTTGCCGGCACCGGCATCGTTCCCGGTGCCGGTACCGATTGCATCGACATCGGCTTCAGTGTCGACTGGAACGGTACCCTGTCCTATGATGCCCATCGGTACCGAACCGGTACTGCTTACTCCCGATGTCGATCCCACTCGGTACGCGTATCGGGCTTTACAGGAGCATCCAGACAGGCGATACTTCGATTCCTCCGAAGACTCTGAGTCGGAGGTTTCTGTCGATGCACCGGTACTTCTTCCTCAGGAGTCTGATTCTCCAAAATGAAGAATGTCTCCTCCAGAAGACTTGTCTTTTCAGGAATTCATTAGGGAAGTGGCTAGGGACCTCTCCATTACAGTGACCCCTGAGTCGGAGCCTAGAGCCAAGCAACTAGATATTTTGCAATATCCTAAGGCTCCTAAAGAAGCAGCTACTTTACCTATTCATGAGATTCTCTATGATCTCATGTTGAGCATGTGGGAGACTCCTCTTACCACCTCTCCTCATTCTCGTAGATTAGACACCATGTACCATGTCCCTCCTTGTCCTGGCTTTCATAAGTCTCAGCTTCCTCACCACTCTATTGTGGTAGAGTCTGCCATGAGGAAAATAAAGAGTGCAAAGAGACACTCATCTAATCCTCCAGGACGTGAATGCAGGACCCTTGATGCTTTTGGCCGAAGGGTTTTCCAAGCTAATATGCTTGCTGCCAGAATCAACTCCTATAGTCTCTATATGGGGATGTTTCTAAAAGAAGTCACAGATCATCTGCAGACTTTAGCCCCTTTTATTTCAGAAGATAAAAGGCAGGAATTTCTCACTTGGCTTAAACATGCCCAAGATGTTTCCAAATTTTCCAACCGTGCAGCCTTTGACTCTTTTGAGTGTTTAAGCAGGGCCTCGGCTATTGCCATAGGTGCACGCAGAATTGCTTGGTTACAAGCCTCTGATTTGGAACTTTGGGTCCAAGATGAACTGGGAAATCTTCCTTGTACAGGTGAAAACCTTTTTGGCAGGGATTGGAAAGCAAAGGCCACTCAGATGGATGCTGAGAACTCTGCTTTGGATCGACTGTCAAAGTCTACCTCTGCTACTGCTAAGAAAAGGTTGTTCAAAAAGACAACTTTTTCTAAAAAGGGAAGATACTATCCTGCTTATGGTCAGCTGGCATCTTCTGCAGGTCGTTTTGCTGCAAAGCGTCAGCAACCACCTAAACAGGCCAAGTCAAAGGCTGCCAGGCTTCCCACGGCTCAGCAGCCTCAGCCTCCCCAGGGCCTTTGACTTGCAACTAGAGATCTTACCCTTTCTGGCTCTGGAAGAACCAGAGCCCCTCACCATTCCAGGAAGGTTGGCTTACTTTGCTCCCAGATGGGAGCAAATTACAGCAGAGCAATGGACCCTCTCCATTGTAAGGGAAGGGTACAAGCTTCATTTCATAAACCTTCCTCCCCACACCATGGTGAGACAGTTCAATTCTCCAACATCTCTCCTCAACCTTCTGAGTCAGGAGATTACTACCCTTCTTGCCCAAGGAGCAGTAGAAGTAGTCCCCCTTCTTCAACAGGGCTCAGGGTTCTACTCCCCTTATTTTCTTATTCCAAAGAAAACGGGGGGCTACAGACCCATATTAGATCTCAGAGAATTGAACAAGTTTCTATTCAAAGAGAAATTCAAGACGATTTCTCTCGGTACTCTGCTGCCATAGCTTCAGAGTCAGGACTGGCTTTGTTCTCTAGATCTCAAGGATGCGTACACCCCATGTCCTCATCCATCCAACACACAAGAAGGTTCCTTCGGTTCCTTTTTCAAGGAAAGCACTACCAATACAGGGTGCTTCCTTTCGGTCTGGCCTCTGCACCAAGGGTGTTCACGAAATGCATGGCAGTAGTAGCTGCATTTCTACGCACTCTAGGAATATTCGTTTTCCCATATCTGGACGACTGGCTCATTCGAGCTCCATCCCAGTCAGAGGCCCAGATTTCTCTAACCTGCACAATGCATGTCCTTCAGTATTTGGGACTGGTAATAAACATCCCAAAATCCCATCTCACCCCTACTCAGTCTCTGGAGTTTATAGGGGCCTTGCTGGATACCACAACTGCAAGGGCCTATCTTTCTCAGGCCCGTCGCCTACGCTTGGTGCATTTAGCCTCCCAGATACAGTTAAAGTCCCATTTAACTGCTCGAGAGATGTTACAACTATTAGGCCACATGGCATCCACCGTGCATGTGGTTCCATATGCTCGCCTTCACATGAGGGCAGCTCATTGGACTTTGTCCACCCAATGGACTCGGGCATCAGGTTGCCTGTCAGACAAAATAGCAAACTCCAGTCGCCTATTTTGGTCTCTCCAGTGGTGGAAGTCCCCTCCAAATCTGTTGCTGGGGTTCCCTTTTCAGCAGTCGCTACCCCAAGCAACTCTGACAACAGATGCTTCTCCAATGGGTTGGGGAGCTCATCTGCAGGATCTCTCCACCCAGGGCATCTGGTCTCCACAGGAGACTTCTCTGCATATCAGTCTCTTGGAACTCCGAGCAATATTCTTAGCTCTCAGATTGTTCCATTCCCTGCTCAGCTACAGGACAGTCCTCATCCATACGGACAACCAAGTAGCCATGTTCTATGTAAACAAGCAGGGCGGGACTGGCTCTCTGTCACTTTGCAACGAAGCTTTGCGACTGTGGGCCTTCGCCAGAGAGCATCACATCCATCTTCTGGCAGTATATCTTCCAGGCGTTCAAAACTCTTGGGCGGACAGACTCAGTCGAGTTCTGCTTCCACAGAAGTGGTCCCTCCACATGGACCAGGTAGCCAGGATTTTTCGAATTTGGGGAACCCCGGACATAGACCTCTTTGCAAGTTCGTGGAATGCCAAACTTCCCCGGTTCTGTTCCAGAATTCCGTGTCAGGGAGTTCAGGCCAGGGATGCCTTCCTCCTTCACTGGGGTCAAGACTTCCTTTATGCCTTTCCACCAATTCCCCTAATTCCCAAGACACTATTCAAGCTTCAGAGAGATCAAGGGACCATGATCCTCAAAGCACCACATTGGCCACGCCAAGTGTGGTACCCTCTACTTCTGCATCTCTCTCAAGCTCCTTCCCTGGACTTAGGCTCTGTACCAGACCTTCTGTCCCAGGAAGAGGGAACTTTGTGACACCCAAACCCCCAGTTGCTCCATCTCAGGGCTTGGTTGCTGAGGGCCTAGACCTTCAAGATTTTCATCTCTCTCAGCAAGTCAGAGATGTTATTCATGCCTCTAGAAAACCTTCTACTAGACTTTCCTATGCTTTCAAATTTAATTAATTTAATTAACAGATTATTTATATACCGCTCCTTCCATTGATCAGGTGCGGTTTCCATATAACAACAATAAACAGTGTGGTCTGTTGTTCAAATGGAAAAGATTTACCATTTGGTGTTCAGGGAAAGGTCTAAACCCTCTTGCAATACCTCTGAATTCTCTACTAGAGTATCTCCTGCATCTATCCCATGCAGGTCTGAAAACAAATTCAGTAAGAGTCCATTTGAGTGCTATTGCAGCGTCTCTCAAGCCTCTCAGTGGGCAACCTATTTCCTCTCATCCTCTTATAGCAAGATTCATGAGAGGCCTTCTTTTAACTAAACCTCCCATTAGACCACCTCCAGTGGAATGGGACTTAAACCTGGTTCTTGGCCAGCTTATGAAGCCACTCTTTGAACCTTTAGCCACCACCTCCTTGAAATTCCTTTCTTGGAAAGTTATTTTTCTCATTGCAGTCACCTCAGCACGCCGCATCAGTGAGTTGCAAGATTTGGTGGCTAATCCTCCTTATACAAGGTTCCATCATGATAAGGTACTCCTCAGGACCAATCCACACTTTATGCCTAAAGTGGTCTCACCTTTTCATCTGAACCAAGAGGTATATTTACCTGTCTTTTTTCCAGGACCTCATGCATCAAATGCAGAGGGGAATCTTCATACCTTGGATTGTAAGAGAGCTCTCGCTTTTTACTTACAAAGAACACAGCAACATAGAAAGTCTTCTCAACTCTGTTGCTTTTGATCCTTCTCATTTAGGACTTCCAGTCTCTAAGAGAACACTGTCCAACTGGATTGCTCAGTGTATTTCTTTCGCCTACCAGAGTAGGAACATTTCTCTGGAGGGCCATGTCACAGCTCACAATGTGAGAGCCATGGCAGCCTCAATGGCTCATCTAAACTCTGTGTCCATCGACCAAATCTGTCGAGCGGCCACCTGGGCCTCGGTTCATACCTTCACAGCCCATTACTGTTTGGACAAGAACTCCCGCCGGGATGCCTCGTTTGGTCACGCTGTTCTCAAACACCTGTTCCATTCCTAATCAACTCCTACCCACCTACCCTGGTCGGATGACAGAGATCCATGTTGGGAGGTAGAGTCCTTTTCAAGGACACACAACCTGGGGTTTCTCCCTGGCATCTGCAGCTAGGAAGTCCCCATATGTGAAGACTCATTCCTGCTTGTTCCTGGAGATAGCACAGTTACTTACCTGTAACAGGTGATCTCTGGGAACAGCAGGAATAAGTCTTCAGAACCCACCAACCTCCCCTAGGAGTTGTATCTCTCTCTATCTTTCTTTTCCTCTCTCTCTCTTTGTCTCAGTTTTAAAACTCGAACTGGAGAGAGGCAGTTGGGAAAGGCGGGAAGGCAGCACGCAGGCGCTGTGGTATGCTCCCAAACGTTTTCTTACTGGACGCTGGGGAGCGTTCCCGCGCAGGCTCCGTCGGTACCGACGATACCCATATGTGAAGACTTATTCCTGCTGTTCCCAGAGATCACCTGTTACAGGTAAGTAACTGTGCTGTCTCTGCTACCTCCACTGGGAGACTATTCTACACATCTACCATTCTTTCCGTAAATGCACGGTATCATTGATCTTAGAGAACAGAAATGGATATTTACTTTAACAAGCAGAGATTGGTCCTGCGTTTTACCAGCTGATCCTGATTCCACCTGATCAATCAAAAACATCGTAATTGTTCAAAAATGTGCCCCTCGGTCATACAATGCTAGACTAAGGGTGCCTCCTTCACCTTGCATTTCAAACGACTCCTATGTTCACCTATCCTAACTTTAAAGGGGCAAATTGTTTAACCCACATAAATTAATTCACAGGGGCATTGAATAACATACACTACATTAGTGGAATCACACATCGTGTGCCTTCTTAATGGATAAGCAGACCCTTGATATTCAAAAACTTCGATCTCCATAGTAATATCACATATATTACAACTGCCACACTTTCTATGACTCTTTATCATATCGGATGGAGTAACTAATGACACCGGGGTTTTCAATACAGCTGGGCTAAGATGTTCTCTTAAATTCCGGTTCCGTTGCCATACGCATCGGATCTTTTTGCCCGCCACCCCAGGAATTCCTTCCAAAATATTAGCATGTTTCTTTAAAATTCTCTGGATGCCCAAACTCAATGGAGAGTAACGAGTGATCAAATTAATATTGTTGGAATCACTCATCCATTTTTTTAGCCTCTAATAACAAACTTCTATTGTTGTATAAGGCTCTAGAGTAAGCTTGCTTCACAACTGTTTTGGGGTACCCTCGTTCACTGAAGTTGTCAGATAATTGTTTTGATAACCTTTTAAACTCACTATCATCGGAGCAGTTACGCCTATAACGTAAAGCGTATGGAAATCCATTGCTGTTACCTCGTTCCCAGATGTGATAAAGGATGTGATCTGGTCAGAGTGGGATTCCTGCGACTCCCTACCTAAAGGATTAAGGGTGTATAAAAACATCTCTACTCTCCTGGAGGGAGGAGCGCATTGAGTGGTTTGACATTCTTGAGGTAGATCAGGTTTAAAGGATTTTCTGTACCACAAGGTGGATTCCTCGCTGAGAAGCTAGTTTGCCATGGTGGCAGCTATTCTACAGCTGACAGCCTGACCTCTTGATCCCTGCTCGAGTGGATTCAGGTTCTTCTGCCTGATGATACTGCCCCTCTTTCAGAGTCTGCTACAACGTTCCTTTATGATGCCATGTATAACTTGGTATGTTTGGTAGCCAGAGATGGTGCCATGATGACGGCATCATGGTGTTGGATTTTGCTCCGGCTCTGGACAACGGACACATCCTCCAAAGGCTGTTGGGCTCAACTAGCCTTTGAGGGGAAGCTTTATTTATTTATTTACATTCTCTTATATACCGCACTATTCTGCATCAGTGCGGTTTACATTGAACAAACTGAAATTACATTGAACAGGGCATTATAACTTGGAGATAACTATTTTACAGGGAACATGGGCTATGGAGGGTTAAGTGGCTTTCCCAAGACCACAAGGAGCACCTGTGGGACTAGAAACCCCGGTCCTTCCTGCCCAAGGTTGCTGTCCTCTAGTGGGATTTGAACCCCCGACCTTCCGGCCTGAAGTACCTTGCCCCAACCACTAGGCCACTCCTCCACTTCTGTTTGGAACTGATTTTGTGAAGCTGGTGAAGGACCTGGATGAGACACAATTTTATTGCATCTTGGAGACAGGTCCAAGGGGCATGTGAAGTGGGCTGATGCCCCTTTCTTGTCAGCCCCTGCCTGACCTCACAGGAAGCTCTGACTGAATTCCAGGGGGGGGGGGGGGTTTCATGACTAAAATCATTACTGACCTGAAAATTTTTCTTCCCCTCTGCCTCATTCCCTCAGGCTCTTTCTTAGTCCTTTCATGGAACACATGGACCCATGGGCTCTGTCCCTTACAGAGAAGGACCCTCCTAGGCTGCACAGTGAAGGTTTTGGGGTCCTTTCCCTGGTGGTTCTGGTACTTGTCCCTTTAGGTGAGCAAGACAAGGGCAGATACTCCATATATTTTGTGGTGCCGCAGAAGGATGGTTCCTTCCACCCCATTCTGGATCTCAAGGGAGTCAATGAGCACTTAAGCTTCTGGATGGATGGAAACCTTGTGCTCCATGATTCAATCAGTGCGCTGAGGGGAATTCTTGGCTTCTCTGGATCTGGCTGAGGTGTGTTTTCATATCCCGATCTGGGCGGATCAACAGTACTATCTGCATTTTGCTGTGTTTGGTTCTCGCTATCAGTTTGCCAACCTTCCTTTCGGGCTATTTACTGCCCCAAAGTTGTTCTCCAAGATCATAATGGTGGTGGCTGTGGTGCCAAGGGATCTGTGTCCATCCCTATCTGGACGACTGGCTCATCCGAGCCTGTTCCCTGTTAGAAGCATCTCAGATGGCGTTCGAGTGGTGTCCTTTTTGTAGAGCCTTGGCTGGGTGATCGGTGAAAGAGCCAGCTGTTGTCTTCCCAGTACTTGGTGTTTCTGGGAGCACGTTTCGACACTCAAGTGGGCAGAGTTTTTTCCTGCCAGAGGAGAAGGTCAGAAAACTGTTGGATTGCCTGGGGCTGTTCTGTGTGCAGAAGGGCCCCCCAGCATCTGAGATTATCTTCAGCTCTTTGGCTAGATGATGCTGTGGGCGCGTGCTCACATGCGACCGCTCCAGCGGTGCTTGTTGACTTGATGGTCCCCGAGTTCTCAGTAGTTTGAACGTAGCCTTCCACTCCCATTGATGGTGAAGTCCAACCTGCTGTGGGGGCATCAGTCCTGTCATCTGCGAAAGGGTGTACCGCTGGATGATTTCTCCAGGATCCTGCTGACGACAGATGCTAGTCTCTTGGGCCAGGGAGCCCATTGCCAAGACTCCGTGGCCCAGGGCTATTGGAACCGCAGGGAAGTGGTGTGGTCCATCAGTCACCTCCAGGCAAGGGCCATCAGCTTGGCTCTTCTGCATTTCTGGCCCCTGGTTGAGGGACAGGTGGTTTGAGTGCTTTCAGACAACACCATGGCGGTGGCTTATGTCAGTTGACAAGGCAACACAAGGAGCACGAAGGTAGCTCTGGAGAATGCTCTCCTGTTTGCTGGAACAGAGAAGCACCTCTAGCCTTGTCAGCCCAGCACGTTGCTGCAGTGGACACTGAAGTGGATTTCCTCAACTGGCACTCTGAATCCTGGAGAGTGGGAGTTGAGTCAGGAGATGTTTCAGTTGATTCTACGCTGCTGGGTAGGCCTGGAATGGATCTGATAGCGAACTGTTCCTATGCCAAGGTTTGCTGCTGCTTCATTCTCCACATGGAGATGGGATCTGAGGGCGTTGACACTCTGGCCCATCCTTGGCCAAGTCAGTGGTTGCTGTATGTGTTTCTCTGTGGTCCCTGGTGGGATGTATGACTTGGTGTATAGAGTGCAACCCCCTGGGCAGGATTGTTCTGATAGTGCCAGATTGGCTGCAGAGAGAGTGGTTTGGAGACCTGATGTGGTTCCTGCAGGCACTGCCTCTTAGGCTGCCTCTGTCTTGGGAGCTATTGGGGCAGGGACCGATAGTCCTGGAAGACCTGGCTCCCTTCTCGCTTATGGTGTGGCTCCTGAAAGGAGACTGCTAGCATGTGAGGGCTGCTCTCCAGCAGTGATCTCTACTGTTCTTGGTGCCTGGAGGAGATCTACCAAGCTAGCATATGTATGAATATGGTGCCTCTAAGATTTGACACTCAAAGACTGTCTTCTTGGTTGTAATTTTTTCCGCACAGCAAATTTCCGAGCTGCAGGCTCTGTCTTGCCTGGTTCCTTTTCTGTCCATTTCGGAGGAGGCTGTTTCTATTCGGCCATGGCCGTCCTTGTGTAAGGTGTTTTCTCCCTTTCCTGTGAACCAAGTGGTTTGTCTGCCCTCCTTCCCGAAGGAGCAGTGTCTGGGGAAGGAATAGTCTTCACCTAGTGGATGTCCAGAAGGCACTCCTAGTAGTTGGAGGTTGTGTATCCCTTCATAAATCTGACCATCTTTTTGGTAGTTGGCTGCCGCTTCACCCTTGCGCAGGCCAGGAGAGTCGACACTGGGGCACTGGATTACAGAGGCCATTGCCTCTGTGTATTTATTGTGGAGGTGGCCGGTTCCAGAGTCTTTGTGTGCCCATTCTACCCAAGCACAAGCATCCTCGTGGGTGGAGCGGAGCTCGGTAGCCCCAGCAAACGTTTGTTGTGCTCAGTGTGGACATCAATTTCCACTTTTGTCAAGCATTACCACTTGGATGTCCATGCGTGGTTCGACACGGCCTTTGCCTCAAGGGTTTTGCCAGCTGCTATGTCTTCTTTATACCCAGTGGAGTTGTAGTTTTGGTACATTCTACTTGCTGTATTGGTCTAGCAGGACGATATGGAAGGTGACATTGTACTTACCAGTTAATGTCCTTTCCTTTACTTCTAGACCAGTCCAGAGCCTTCCCCTGAAATTGTATTGTTCTATTCTGCTGCGGTACCCTCAAGTCTGTTATGATTTTTATACTTGGCTCTGTGAGTTCATCTTCTGCTGACAACCTTCTGTTTATACTTTTCCTGTACATACTTCTCTGTTGATTGCTCATTGTGGCTCACATATGAGGTGGTGTAAGGCTTGCTATGCATCTCCCATCTGCTTTGGGACAAATGCTGAAGGGACCTGTGGTGGCTGAGGTGAATAGAAGCATGAGAGTAATGTCATTGAAACCTGGGCTTTTCATTGGTTCTTTGTCTCCACCAGTCCCCTGGTAGGGGAACCCAACTCACTTGGCTGGACTGGTCTAGCAGGACTTGAGGAAAGGACATTAAAATGTCACCTTCTCAAATAAGAATCATGGGGATTTAAAAGTATATCTTTTAGGATGAGGATACTCGTATACATTGCACAGTCCAAAAGACTCTGCTTGCTTGACCAGCCTTCTGAAAACAAATCCCTTTTGTCAAGACTGGAATAAATAACTAAGTTAAAACCCCCTGCTATTATAATAGCCCCTTCTGTGATAGCAGCCACTTTCGAGAGGAAGTCCTGAATAAAAACAGCTTGCTAAATGTTAGGACCATACAGAGGATAAGAATCTTGTGAATTGATAATCTCCCCTTCATACAAATGAATCTACCTTCAGAATCCCTCTTAGTTTTATCCTCCCAAAAAAAAACCCCCTCTTTGCGACCAGGATTCCTACCCCTTTCTTTTTCTTAGTGCTAGAAACAGAAAAATTACGACAGAAAAAGACCACATGGCCTATCTAGTCTGTCCTTCCATATAAACTACTACAAAAGTCCGCATTTTTCCTTTAGAGATCCTCTGTGTTTGTCCCATGCTTTTTTGAATTCGGATACTGTCCTTATCTCTACCACCTCCACTGGGAGACTATTCCACGGATCCACCACTCTTTCCGTAAACAAATATTTCCGCATATCACTCCTGAATCTATCCCCCTTCACACTCATCCCATGTCCCCTCGTAGCAGAACTTGATTTCAATCAAAAGAGGCTCTCTCCCTGTGCATTTATGCCACGGAGGTATTTAAACGTCTCAATCATATCACCTCTATCCCGCATTTCCTCTAAGGTGTACATATTAAGATCCTTAAGTCTGACTTCATATGCTTTATAATGAAGAGTACTAACCATTTTAGTAGCCACTCTCTGTTCTGACTCCATCCTGTTTATATCCTTTTGAAGGTGCGGTCTCCAGAATTGCACACAATACTCCAAATGAGGTCGCACCAAAGACTTATATAGAGGCATTATCACCTCTTTTTTTTCTGCTAGCCATTCCTCTCCGTATGCACCCAAGCATCCTTCTAGCTTTTGCCGTTGCCTTTTCTACCTGTTTAGCTACTTTAAAATCATCAGACACAACCACCCCTAGGTCCTGCTCTTCTTTGGTCCTGGTCTTTGGTGTGACCTCATTTGGAGTATAGTGTGCAATTCTGGAGACCGCACCTTCAAAAGGATGTGAACAGGATGGAGTCGTTGCAGAGGATGGCTACTAAAATGATTAGTGGGCTTCGTTATAAAGCATATGAGGACAGACTTAAGGATCTTAATATGTACACCTTAGAGGAAAGGCGGGATAGAGGTGATATGATTGAGATGTTTAAATACCTCCGTGGCATAAATGTTCAGGGAGAGAGCCTCTTTCAATTGAAAGCAAGTTCTGCTATGAGGGGACATGAGATGAGGGTGAAGGGAGATAGATTCAGGAGTGATATGCGGAAATATTTCTTTACGGAAAAAGTAGTGGATCTGTGGAATAGTCTCCCAGTGGAGGTGGTAGAGATGAGGACAGTAACTGAATTCAAAAAAGCATGGGACCAACACAGAGGATCTCTAAAGGTAAAAAGTGGACTGTTGTAGTTGATTTGGAAGGACAGACTAGATAGGCCATGTGGTCTTTTTCTGTCATCATGTTTCTATGTTTTTTAGTGGACAAAAGTACTTCATCCCCTATACTATATTGCTCCCTTGGATTACTGCAACCCAAATACATGAGCTTGCATTTTTTAACATTACATCCCAGCTGCCAAATTCTAGACCATTCTTCAAGCTTAGCTAGATCCCTCCTCATGTTATGTACACCTTTCTGGGTGACTACTCTATTGCAAATTTTGGTATCATCCGCAAAGAGGCAAACCTTACCCCGACAGCCCTTCCGCTATATCACTAACAAAGATGTTGAAAAGAATCGGACCCAGGACAGATCCCTGGGGCACACCACTGGTAACTTCCTTCTCCTCAGAGTGAGCTCTATTTACCTGTGCTCTGTCGCCTCCCACTCAACCAATTTTTAACCCAGTCAGTAACTTTAGGGTCCATCCTTAGGGTGCTCAGTTTTTTTATAAGTCGCCTGTGAGGAACAGTGTCAAAGGCTTTATTAAAATCTAAATACACCACATCTAGGGCTCTCCCTCTGTCCAATTCCCTGGTCATCCAGTCAAAGAAATCAATCAGATTTGTCTGACAAGACCTGCCTCTGATGAATCCATGCTGCCTCAGATCCTGTAATCTGCTGGACTCCAGAAACCTTACTATGTTCTCTTTCAGCAGCTTTTCCAATAGTTTTCTCGCCACCGAAGTTAAACTAACCGGCCTGTAGTCTTCAACCACATCCTTACTTCCACATGAGCGCCTCTCCAGTCCTTTGGCACCACTCCCAACTCCGAGGCATTGAAAAGGTCAGTCAGTGGAGCTGCTAGAACTCCCCAAGTTCCCTCAGTATTCTAGGGTGCATCCCATTCGGTCCCAACGCTTTGTCTACTTTGTTTAGGTAGTTTCTCACGAACACAGCAGTCTTCTGAAAAATGTTCAAGATGCCCCTCGTTTCTGTTCCTGTTTGCGGGTGTTTTCTGAGGTCCTTTTCCTGGTTCTTCATCTGTGAACACAGAACAGAAATATTTGTTAAGCAATTCCTTTTTATCCTCATCAGCTTCTTTTTTTAAAAAAATTCTTTATTTATATTTTCCAACAAAATACAAACAGAAGAGCAAAACAGAAAGAAAGAAAAAAACGGATTACAACAAAATTTAAAATACACAATTTGTCTCTGTGACACAAGATATTCAAAGACAAAACACAGCCCACCTCACCCTGTCCCTCCCATTATCTTACGATCATCAGGAGCCACGTGAGAGAAAAAAAAAAGCACAGAACTTCTGCAAGCTTACAGGGTCTGCAAGGGCTATAAAAAAAGAGCCAGAACTACTACAGAGAAACATAAGCATAAATGCGCCACCATGAATATCTACCAAACTCAGTAGTATGTTTCCAGTTAGGAATAACGGGAAAGGGCCACTCCCCAATATGGAGCTAATACAAACTAGCAGTCTCTTTATAAGGATGAGATGCCAATTTGCTGATTTGAAAAACGACCCCAGATCAGGAGAGTGGCCCTGAGTCCTAGCACCACCTAATACGATTCTATATTTAAGCCAAGTGCAACTGAACGTTAGGTCAATCCTACATCACATATCCCAGTTTGTTGACATCTCCTTGATGAAACTAACACTTATTCTAATCTACATATTGAATATGTGCCTACGGTCCCCTCCACCCATCGTGAACCTTGTTTTGACAAAAGCCGTAATATAGGCCATATATTCAGGGAAACGCCTCCCCCACTCTCCTATTAAAACCCAAGCTTCCCATGAGCAAATCTAGGCGGTTATTTCTCCCTGAAAGTTGAGCTAAAGTTCTATCAGTATTAACAATGTGTTTTACTTGAAGGAACACTGGTAGTATTCCTATTATATAATTCACTTTGAATGATAGACATACTTATATTTTCAAGACGACCCCACCAAGAATCAGCTCGACCACTATATTACTGTGTATAATTAGAGCTCGTTAAGTCAGAGGGTGAATGAAATTGTAACATGGGCAGCAGAAATTCCTTTGAAATAGGGCCAGCATGCCAAATTTCAATAACTCCATTATATTCAAGTTTGTCTCTTACAGCAATGAGATGTCAACATTTTCTATCCAACCATACAGAAGAGAACGTTCCTCTTGGTAGCAAATATTAATGCCCTTAACGTTTAGGTACCCAATCCCAGAGAAAAATGTACTGAATATACCTCCGAAGAAGCATTCATAAGTTACAGAAACAATTCAGTGTTGTAGCCTTTCATTTAACATTATAGAGCAGCTTCTTTTTTATTTTATATTTATAGAATATACAAAATATTACAAAGATACAATCACTTGCACAGGAAATCAAGATATCAGGAGATACAAACCATGTAACAATAAATTCAGAGGAAATAAAGTAACCTGAGACACCCGCTCTAGCCCACAATAATGTGATCCAAAGAAAATAGGAAAAATATGGACTACAATGAACTCTAATAGGAAATATGCAGAGACAAATCAGCCAACATCATTAAATCGGTGTAGAACAGGCGACAGAGTCCCACCACTAACAACCCTATGGGCATTCAAAAAATAAATTGAGATGGAAAATAGAAAATATAAGAATTACTCTCTAATTTTACAAGACATTTACAGGGATATTTCAAAAAGAAGAGCCCACTCAATTGGGAAACCCTCGGGTGCAGGATTAAAAATTATTTCCTTCGTCTTTGTTTCCCTAGCTAAGTCAGGAAACATGCGGACCAAGCAACCCTTAAAAACATTTCTCTTTTTGAAAAACATTTTTAGAAGCCAATTCCCTATCTGATGCTAAGGCAAAAGTTACCAAACAAGTAGCCGGGGTAGCTGTATCTGTATCCGAAGACTCTAACATAGAGGTAACATTCAAAATGTCTACCACTGTTAAACCAGGTAAATCAAAATCTGAGGGAGCTTTTTGGCCCGTAGGTATTTAATATATCTTAACCAGCGGTGGACAGAGCTCAGGGGAAACCCCAAGAACTTCTAACAAATAGGACTTAAACATTTCTTTTGCTGAAATACCAACAACCTTAGGGAAATTAATCATACGTAAGTTAGTCAATCGTGAATGATTATCCAGGGCTTCCATCCGGCTCCTCATGTTACCAAAGTCTTTCATCAATGCCTCAATCTGAGAGTCCAAACGCTCAGCTCGAACAGAAGACTCAATAACAGTTAGTTTAAGGGATTCAGTGGACTCAGAATTCACCAGATAGTTCCTCTCAGTCTGTAATACCTGGGTTTGCAAAGTTTGAACTTGAGGAATAGTAGCCTCACCAAGCTGCTTGATTGCTGACCAAATGGCTTCCAAAGTGAACTGCTCCGGTCTCTGCAACTCAAAAGCAAAGGGAATCGGCTCCACTGTAGCAAGTGCCATCTCCGGGGCTGAACCTGGTGAAGAAGCAACTCCGGTTGCTTCAGACACTGACCACTGCACTCCTAGCATCTCCGGGGCTGAAGGAGGTCTCGAGGGCACTTCCCCACTCGCAATAATGATCAGCGGTGATCCCAGCAGAGCAGGGGGCTCACCTATGTAAGGCACCCACGCTTCCTCACCCACCGAATGGGCCCCAACACACGCTTGCTTGGAAGGCTTCTTCACTTCCCTTCGGGCAGTGACCTTACGCCCCCGGGACATTGAGCTCACCGGCTCCAATGCCCTCTCAGCTGGGCTGTTCACCCCCGACTGCGGCGGATGTTCCCGATAGAACAGCTTCTTAAGCGCTTTTGAAGTGTGGCTGCATCTATAGCCCAAAAAAACGAGCAAAGGCCCCGTCATATGATCAAACGCAATGAAACGCCCAGCTATAAAAAAGAAAAGAAATGGAAAACAGAAAACATTCCTGGGGGGCTATATAACATACAAAACCTAAACGGGTGAGCCCACTAGGACAACACAGACACGGAGGGCTCAGTGACCCAACACTCCCACATTCCTGCAATACTCCCACATTCCTGCAATATTCCAAATATCACATCTTTCCCACCTCCCATCTTAAAAGTAAAAATAATGTCTTATAAACGAGACAGCATAAATGTCCCGGAAAATAGCAGTGTAACATGTTTATATGCTGCTTCTGTGTGGATAACTTGCCTTCCCACGACCTCAGACCAGTTGAATGCCCGAATGACGAGCACCATTAAACTGTGGCAAATAGAAGATACAATATGTCCTTCACTGCATCACCGCCGACTAAAGAGCGCAGGCTAAAGAGCCAGAAGACGCACTCCTCTGTGCCTCCTGGCAGGAAGTGCTTCCAGGGTTCAATGCTGACTTCTCGGATCCAGGCCTACCAACTCTACATGGGCATGTACCTGAGGGACCTGGCGAAGGAACTCGCCGAGTTCTCGGCTGGTCTCTCTGAGGGGCCTTTGCAGCACTTCAGGAGCTTTCCATCCGTGAGTGCTCGAAGTTTGTCTCGAGCGGCCTATGACGAATTTGAGTCGGCGGCCTGGGTAACTGCGGCGGGCATCGGTGCACGCCGCCAGGCATGACTACAGTCATCGGACCTTGAACAATGGTTTGAAACAAGTTGGTAGATGTCTCATGCCAAGGGGAGAACCTCTTTGGCAAACCCATGATCGTTAAGGCTGCGGAACTGGAGACAGAGTACATGACGAGGACACGGCTCTCCAAGAAGGGCTCGGGTAAAAAGACCTTTTACCCAAGGAAGGGTGCTGCTTAACGAAGCTACCCTCATTTTCAGGCATCCCCGGTGCTCCCATAGGGGTAACAAGCCAAGGGACAGGGGCATGGCCTGCGTAAGCAGAAAGCTCCCCCCCCCCCCGCCCAAACCCCAGGTACTGGCTCCGGCCCAGCCTGGCAGTGGCTTTTGACTCTTTCAGCATAGCCCCTCTTCCCACAGGGGACAGGCAGTGCACGGGAGGCAAGATTGCCCTGTATGCCCACAGGTGGACAGCCATTACCACCGATACCTGGGTCTTGCAGATAGTCCAGGAGGGCTACCTCCTTCACCTAGCTCAGGTCTCCCCTTCACCGGGACCTTATTCTGAAGGAGTTGGTGAGTCTTCTCGAGGATCAGGTGGTAGAGCCGGTGCCCCACCACCTGCAAGGCAAGGACTTCTACTCCAGGTACTTTCTGGTACCAAAGAGAACAGGAGGCCTCAGACCCATCCTCGACCTGCGCAACCTAAACAAATTCCTGGTGAGGGAGAAGTTCAAGATGCTCTCCCTTGGAATATTGCTACCTTATCTCCGCCTGGGAGACTGGCTATGCTCCTTAGACCTAAAAGATGCGTATACACGCATCCTATTATACCCAGACCACAGGCAGTATCTGCGCTTTGTGGTGTGGGGCAATCACTACCAGTACAGGGTACTCCCCTTTGGCTTGTCTTCGGCCCCCAAGTTATTCACAAAGTGCCTAGCTGTGGTGGCCGCCTTCCTCAGGCTCCAAGGGGTTTTTGTCTTCCCCTACCTCGATGACTGGCTAATCAGAGGCACGTCAGCCAGCGAGGTCCACCAGGCCACATTCCGCACCATCCAGGACAGCATCTGGGGTTTGTAATCAACTACCCCAAGTCCAGCCTTGCTCCAACTCAACAGCTAGAGTTCATTGGGGCCAGAATCGACACCCTTCAGGCAAGGGCCTATGTTCCTGCAGACAGGGCAAGCAGGCTTCTGGCTATGGCATGTCAGGTGAGCCGCAAGTCCGTAGTGTCAGCAAGACAATTTCTGCGCCTCCTCGGGCACATGGCTTTCACGATCCATGTGACCCCAGACACCCGCCTCCACATGCGGACTGCTCAGTGGTGCCTCAGAGACCAGTGGTGACGCGACACAGGTTGCCTCAGGGACAAAGTCACAGTGTTCAGGCGGCTAGTACGGTCCCTGCACTGGTTGCTTCTGCCACTCCACTTGAAGGCAGGGATGCCTTGCCAGGCTCCTCTACACACAAGCATCCTGACCACGGATGCATCCCTGCTGGGCTGGGGGGCCCATTGCCAGGGGTTTCGTACTCAGGGAGTGTGGGCCCTCAACGAGAGAGCACAGCAGATCAATTTCTTAGAACTCCGTGCTATCTGCCTAGCTCTAGGAGTTTTCTGGCAGATCCTGGCCCACGATCCTGTCTTAGTACAGACAGACAACCAGGTAGCCATGTTCTATGTGAACAAGCAGGGTAAAGCAGGGTCCTATCTCCTATGTGAGGAAACCCTGGATCTGTGTTCGTTTGCAGCCCACCATGGCATTCATCTGCGGGCCGTCTACCTGCTGGGCCAGGACAACTGGTTAGCCGACAGGCTAAGCATGATTCTCCAGCCTCATGAGTGGCAGCTGGACCGTGGGGTAGCCAATTGGCTTTTCCAGACCTGGGGGCGGCCAGTGATGGATTTGTTTGCGAGTTTGGTCAATCACCAGTTGTCCCGGTTCTGCTCCAGGCAGCCACTCTTGCACAGGGTGGCTGCCGATGCCTTTCTGATATCATGGTCCGTGGACCTCCTGTATGCATTTCCTCTGATGCCTCTGGTAGCCAAGACTCTTTTCAAGATCCTCCAGGACAAAGGCCTCTGTCATCCTGGTAGCCCCGAGGTGGCCGAGGCAACCCTGGTTTCCACTTCTGCTTCATCTAGGGGTGGAGGCCCCCATTCCCCTGGGGTCTTCCCCAGGCCTCCTGTCCCAGGAGGAGGGCACTCTCCTGCACCCCAACGTCAGCTCCCTCATCCTAATGCAATGGCTGCTGAAAGGGTAATGCTGGCTCCGCTCCTCCTTCCAAAGGCTGTTGAAGAGGTCTTGCTGGCCTCAAGAAGGCTGTCGACTAGATGGGCCTATGCTTTGAAGTGGCATAGGTTTGTGACTTGGTGCGAGGGACAGGGTGTGGACCCTTTCTCCTGCCAGGTTAGGGTGGTTTTACAGTACCTTCTCCACCTCTCGGATTTGGGCCTCAAGTCCAACTTCATTAGGGTGCACCTCAGTGCCCTTGCAGCAAACCACTTCCCGGTGGAGGAGAAGCCCCTCTCTGCCCATACCTTGGTTTCTCGGTTTTTGAGAGGCCTTCTTCTTTTGAAGCCTCTGGCGACCGAGTGGGATCTGAATGTGGTTTTCGGGCAGCTTACTCAGCCGCCCTTTGAGCCGATGGCGACCTGCCATCTCCGCTACCTTTCTTGGAAGGTGGTTTTCCTGGTGGCACTCACGTCAGCTCAGCGGGTGAGTGAGCTTCAGGCCCTGGTGTCAGACAGGCCTTACACTAGGAACCGGGTGGTGCTTCGCATGCACCCCAAGTTCCTTTCGAAAGTGGTGGTCTCGTTCCACCTCAAACAGGAGGTGGTGCTGCCTAATTTCTTTCCAAGGCCGCTTGCCTGTTGAGCAGAGACAGTACTGCATACCCTGGACTGTAAGAGGGCGTTGGCCTTCTATATTCAGTGTATGCAAGTCCATAGAAGGGCTTCTTAGCTCTTTGTATGTTATGACCCCAGTAATCTGGGGATGGCTGTTTCCAAGCATACACTGTCCACCTGGGTAGCAGCGGACTGTATTGCCTGGGCATACAGGGCAGCTGAGCTTCCATTGGAGAGTTGCGTTATAACCCATCGGGTCAGGGCCATGGCGGGATCAGTGGCTCATTTCTGCTCTGTTCCACTGGCAGACATCTGCCGGGCCGCCATCTGGTCTTCGGGTCAGACTTTCACAACCCATTACTGCCTGGATAGGGAGTCCCGAATGGACAGTGCTTTCGGCCAGGTTGTACTCGGTAACCTTTTCGAGGTCTAGGCAACTCCTGCCTGCTGACCCTTTTGTGTTATGCTACCGGAGTGCTACTCTTAGTTAGATTCCTATTATGGCTGCTTGTGGGTCTCATAGAGGGAGCCTATTTTCAGCTGTGGGTTCTTTGTAACCTATAGCTGGGGAGTCCCATATGTGAGGACTGACTTCCTGCTTGTTCCCGGAGAAAGCATAATTACTCACCTGTAACAGGTGTTCTCCGGGGACAGCAGGAATCAGTCCTCAAGATCCTCCCTCTTCCCCTTGGAGTTGCAGTCCTATTATTATTTTATTCTTTTTGCTGTCTTTTTAGCTATGTCATTTGACTGAGCAAGATGGCACCCTTGGGCGGGAAGGGGACTGCGCATGCGTGATGCAACTCCCAAAGGCTTTATCTGAAAGCTGGGGATTTGCTCCGCACGAGGGCTCCGTCAGCACCAACGTCACCCATATGTGAGGACTGATTCCTGCTGTCCCCAGAGAACATCTGTTACAGGTGAGTAACTACACTTTCAGGCCTCCCCAGCTCTGCAACAGTGTCAGCAGGCCAAGGGACACGGGCATGGCCCTTGTAAGCAGAAGGCTCCAAAAACCCCAGGCACCAGCTCCGGCCCAGCTAGTGGGAGTTTTTGACTCCTTGAGTATAGCCTATCTACCCCAAGGAGATCAGCAGCCCACGGGAGGGGGACGTCTGGCCCATTATACCCAGAGGTGGTTGACCATCACCACCGATTCCTGGACATTTCGGGAGGTCAGGGAAGGTTATCTCTTCCACTTGACTCAGACGCCTCCCCCTTATTTCCCAGGAGAGCCCCTCAGGTCTCCCCTCTACTGGGACCTTCTACTGAAGGAGCTGGCAGGTTTTCTCAAAGACAAAGCAATGGAACCGGTGCCCCACCATTTCAAGGGTAAGAGGTGCCATAAAGAACAGGGGGGCCTAAGGCCTATCCTCGACCTGTGCAACCTCAACAAATTTCTGGTGAGGGAGAAGTACAAGATGCTCTCCCTTGGAACACTGCTGCCATGCCTCCAGCAGGGAGATTGGCTATGCTCCTTAGATCTCAAGGATGCTTATACCCACATCCTCATCCACCCCAACCACAGGCAGTACCTGCAGTTCATAGTGGGGGGGGGGGGGGCAGGCATTTTCAGTCCAGGGTGCTCCCTTTCGACTTGGCCTCTGCTCCAAGAGTCTTCACAAAATGCCTGGCAGTTGTGGCCGCCTTCCTCCATCTCCAGGGGGTCTTTGTCTTTCCCTACCTATACGACTGGCTCATAAAGGGAGGCATGGCTTCAGAGGTGCAGCAGACAACCCAGTCCAGAGCGTGATTATAAAAATAGGTTTTGTTAATTGACTTTTGCTGCCAACCCGACACAGGCCGTGTTTCGCTCCCTTCGTCAGGGGTTGACCTGGCAGATACAGACTAAAAACATAAAACATATAAATCATTTGGCAATAAATAAATAAAATTATCAAATAAAGAACAGATGATACCATAAATATAAGAATAAAAGCATAGAAATGTATAATAATGATGAACGCCTTGGACACAAATCAAAGTAAAAACCACATATTAACATAGCAACCAAGAAATGTAGATAAAATAAATAAATAAATAAATAAAAACATTAATATACAACGTACATTCTAAAATGATAAAAAATATACTTGTATATATTGCAATCAGAACATAGAGGGAAAGAGTTTGGAAGCGTGACAAACAACTGTAAATTATAAATACCTCTGTATAAAATGTAAGGACTACGTCATCTTCGTCCTTATTTTTATGAAGATCCAGTTAAAAGTGAAATTGATACAAACCACAATCATTTAACACACTAAAAACCATGAAAATAACTTCATAAATAATTAAAATGAAAATAAAAATAAAACAATAAAAATAAAGCAATAAAAAGGTAAATCGAAGAGGAGCATGAAAAAGGGGGGAGGAGGCAGGAGCGTCTGGTGAAAGTGAGGGCAAAAGCTTGTGATGAAAAAAATGGTGGTCTTTATTTGAAAACAATCCTTTGTTGGAAGGTTTCTCATGCATATTGTGTCTAACTTCAAATTGAATACTGAACTATATGCTGAACCCATCATGAAGAAGCAAGAAGAACATACCCGTATTGATGAGCTGTGACACAAATTTTCTCACTTGAATCGCTTGTACCTTAAGCCGGCATAGGCACTTCATATAACTGGAAACAAACCAAAGAGAACTACTCATATGTAAGAGGGGGAATCTCGAAGTACTCTTCCTTACACACTTATTACATATCAAACCAACTGTAACGTGCATTCATGGCTTCCACAGTCCATGTCACCCCAGATGCTTGCCTCCACAGGAGGGCGGTGCTGTGTTTCTGGGACCAGTGGTCTCAGGCCACGGGTCGCCTCCGAGACAGTATGTCTGTAATCTGCCAACTGGTGGACTCCCTGGTCTGGTGGCAATCTTTCCAGCATCTCGCGTCGGGCATGCATTTTCAGGGCCGAGCCCCTCAAGGGTCCTCACTGTGGACACCTCTCTGCTCGGCTGGGGAGCCCACTGCGGGGAGCTCTGCACCCAGGGCAACTGGTCACCTAATGAGAGCACCCAGCAGATCAACTTCCTGGAGCTGCGGGCCATATACTTAGCCCTGTGAGGTTTCTGCCACCACCTGCATCACCAGCCGGTACTGGTCCAGACAGACAATCAGGTAGTGATGTTCTTTGTGAACAAACAGGGGCACGGGGTCTCGTACCCTTTGTCAGGCGGCAATGGTCCTCTGCTCTTACGCAGTCCAACAGGGTATCCTCCTGTGGGCAATGTACCTACCAGGCTAGGACAAACATCTGGCCATCAGGCTGAGCAGAGTCCTTCAGCCGCACGAGTGGCAGCTGGACCTCAGATTAGCCAGTCAGCATTTTCAGATCTGGGGGGAACCCTTGATGGACCTGTTTGTCAGCCCGGACAACATCTAGTTGCCCTGCTTCTGTTCCCAGCAGACCCACCCCCCCAGGTGGCGGCGGATGCATTCCTTGTCTCGTGGTCAGAAGGCCTCATGTGTGCCTTCCCTCCCACGCCGCTGATCGCCAATTCCTTGTTCAGGACCCTCCGTGACAGGGCCTCGCTAATCCTGATAACCCCTCGGTGGCCCGGGCAACTGGTTCCCACTGCTCTTCCAGTTGAAGATGGAGACCACCATCCTCTTGGGCACCGCTCCGGGACTCAAGTCTCAGGAGGAGGGTTCTTTTTTGCACCCCAATCTGGGGTCCCTGTCGCTGACAGTGTGGCTACTGAGAAGGTGACTGGTGCCTTTCAAGCTTTTGGTTGATGTGGATAGATTCTGCTGGCCTCTCACAAGGCCTCTACTAGGAAGGCTTACGCCCTCAAATGGCATAGGTTTTTGGCTTGGTGCGCCGAGCACAGGGCTGACCCATTCTCCTGCCCAGTGGGACTGGTGTTATAGTATCTTCTTCACTTCTCTCAGTCCGGGCTCAAGTCTAACTCCGTCTGGGTGCACCTTAGTGCCCTGGCGGTGCACCACCACCCGGTGGATGGCAAGCCTCTCTTGGTCGAGCCTCTGGTGACCTGTTTTCTTCGAGGTCTGCTCTTATAGAAGCCCCACTGTGCTCTCCGGCAATCAAATGGGACCTCAACATAGTATTGGGGCAGCTCACTTACCCACCCTTCGAGCCTCTGGCTACCTGCCACCTTTGCTACATCTTTTGGAAAGTGGTTTTGCTGGTTGCGCTCACCTCCGCTCACTGAGTTAGCGAGCTTCAGGCCCTGGTGGTGGAGGTGCCTTTATACCAGGTTCTACAAGAACAGAGTGGTGTTTCGCACGCACCCCAAATTCCTTCCAAAGGTAGTATCGCCCTTCCATCTCAACCAGGAAGTGGTGCTCCCTACCTTCTTTCCAAGACCTCACTCCAGTCGGGCGGAGACGTTCCTTCACACCTTGAACTGTAAGAGGGCTTTGTCCTATATCTAACACACTCAGGGCCACCGCAAGGTTTCTCAGCTTTTCATCTCCTGCAACCCCAGTAGGCTGGGGGAGGTAGTGACCAAGCATACGCTGTCCACCTGGGTTGCAGACTGTATCACCCTCGCCTATGAGCAGGTGGGGCTCCCGCTGGAAGGCCGCATCACGGCGCACCGTGTCGGGGCCATTGTGGCCTTGGTGGTAAACTTTGTGCTGGTCCTTTAGTCCATACCTTCGCAGCACATTACTGCGTGGAAAGAGTCCTGATGGTACAGTGCCTTTGGCCAGGCTGTGCTCCGTAACCTCTTTGGGTCTAGTCAGCTCCTACCTCTGACCCTTCTATGTTCAGGCCACTGGAGTGCTAGTTGCATCGGACACAGGGGTCCTACTGTGGTCTGTGGACACAGACTCATGGGCTGCTGCTTGGGGCTCCCCATGAGGGATCCCCTGTTTTTGCTATGGGCTTTTGATAGCCTGTAGCTGGGGAGTTCCATATGTGAGGACTGACTTCCTGCTTGTTTCTGGAGAAAGCCTAGTTACTCACCTGTAACAGGTGTTCTCAAGGGACAGCAGGAATAAGTCCTCACAACCCTCCCTTCTCCCCTTGGAGTTGTTCCTTTACCATCTTTTTTATTTTTGCCGTCTTTTAGCTGTGTCATCTGACTGACCAAGATGGCACCCTTGGGGCCGGAAGGGGACCACGCATGTGTGGTGGCATCTCCCAAAGGCTTTCTTTAAAAGCTGGGGGGATGTTTCCGCGAGATCTCTGTCAGTGCTGATGTCACTCATATATGAGGATTGATTCCTTCTGTCCCCGGAGAACACCTATTAGAGGTGAGTAACTACGCTATCTCCAGGAACAAGCAGGAATGAGTCTTCACATATGGGTACGTCGGTACCGACGGAGCCTGCGCGGGAACGCTCCCCAGCGTCCAATCAGAAAGCTTTTGGGAGCATCCCTCAGCGCCTGCGTGCTGCCTTCCCGCCTTTCCAACTGTCCTCAGTTTTCGTTTTTCCGCGGAGCCGGCAGGACGTACTCCTGTCACCGCAGAATTTTTTTCTTTAATTCCTTTTTTTTTTTTTCTTGTGGTCGCGGCTGTTTTTCCCGCCTCCACTGGTACCGCCGGTGGGTTTTTTTCTTTTCTTTTTCTCAAACTCGGGGAGAGTTTTTCCCTCAGTTTCTGTCTTAAAATTTTGGGCCTGTAAGGCCTCTCCATCATGGAGCCTTCTTCCCCTAAGAAGTGCCTTAACTGTGGAAATACAGTTTTCTTTTTAGACTCCAATAACTGGTGTCTAACCTGTTTGGGTCCTGACCCTTTTCCTCCGGAGCCATTAGGCTACAATTTTATGAGAAGAGATTTTCCATTTCGAGTTTCCCTCGATACCGAGTTCCCTTCCAGTGTCAGGGCACCGACCAATTCTTCTCTACAGGATCAGGTAACCCACAAACAGTCTGTTAAGACTAGCCAATCCTTGAGTGGTAGGTCTCATGCCAAGCATGATGACGGCTCCGGCCTTGCCCTCAAGACCCTATTGGCTTCAAAACCCCGGCGGGAGTCTTCGGTCTCTAAAGCCTTTCAGGGGTTTCAGGTTGTTCCTGGGGCTCACCCCTCACAGAACATACCTGAGCCATGCTCGGTGGAGGCATCCGCTTCGAGCGGTACCGATACCCCGGCATCGGCACTGGTGTTGAGTGTTAAACTCTTCGCCAGGGATCGTCATCTGGCGTCCTCGGTACCTTCGGGACCGATAGATACGTCCCAGATTGACTTTCCAGTATCGGCAGTATCGCCGATACGACCACCGACGTCGGCACCCTCTAGACATGCATCGATAGACTCGCTCCCTTCGATGCCGAGTCTGGAATCGATATCTAGTCTAGAAGACTGGGTACCGACGCGTCTCGGAACCGACGCTTATCGATTCCGGATGCACAGTACCGAGGACACTCACCAAGCGTTTTTGGTTGCCTCGGTACTGCTTGAGCAGCCTCTGATGACTGCTTCGATGGCGGTATCGCCTCCGATTCCGGCACAGCTACCGGTATCGGTATCGATGCCGGTTCCTGCAGTAACATCGGGATCAGCCACTTCCATGCCTTTTTTACCAGGATCGCTCCTTTCTATACCTAGTTTGGAGTCGATACCTGGCATGGACGATGCAGTACTGACTGTCTCAAGTCGTATCTGCCAGTACCAGTATCCATCTAGTGGGGCTCTTTTTCTGCCCCGGACCAGTACATCCTCCGAAGCCCAGGCTACGGCTTCAACTTTAGCCTATCCAGGGATGGTTCCCATTGGAGATCCTTCTTTTCAGAAATTTCTCCTTGACATGGCAGCATTCCTTGCTATTCCTATCCCTGGCTGTGATCCTACTCAAGGCTCTCCTGCGGAAAAGGAAAATATAATGCTTCCTTTACATCATTCTTTGCAGGATCTTCTTCTGGGAATATGGGAAACACCTTTAAGGGTTTCCTCACCTTCTACAGCAACTGATGATCTGTATCAGGTGCCCCCCTCTCCAGGGTTTCAAAGGACTCAACTTCCCCATCATTCCGTTGTAGTGGAATCAGCAATGAGGAAGGTAAAAAGTAAGAAGAAGCATTCTTCTTATCCGCCAGGCCGTGCATCTAGAACACTTGATGCTTTTGGATGTCAAACCTTCCAAACATCTATGCTGGCAACGAGGATTATCTCTTATATTTTTTATATGAGTCTATCTCTCCAGGAAGTCACAAAGAAATTATCTCTTTTGACTCCTTTTCTATCAGAGCCCAAGGCTGCAGACTATTCCTTACTTCTTAGTCATAGTCAAAATATCTCTTGGTTTCTTTCTCGTGCTTCTCTAGACTCTTTTGAGTCTGTTAGCAGAACCTCTGCTATAGCCATAGGAGCACCACGTAGAGCCTGGCTCCAGGCTTCAGACTTGAACAGATGGGCACAACAAAGACTGGGTAATACTCCTTGTACTGGAGAAAATCTCTTCAATAGGGAGGCTTTACGTCAGGTTGCTCATTGCTCCACTGACTTCCCTGTTTCTGGGGGCTATCCTAAGCCTTCTCCTTCCCCAGTAGGTAGGAAATGTCCTACCAAACCTTCTTTCCCTAGGAAAAGAAGGTTTCGCTCTTCTCCTGCCCATTATACGGATGTTTCCAAGCAGGGGAAACCTCGCCCTGGTCTGAAGAATCCAAACTCTAGCCAGGCTGAACAAACCCAGCAACCATAGGTTCCTGAAGGTTACATCCTACAGTTAACTTCTTAGCAGAAGTTTTTTCGCTATTTTTTCCTTCAAAACTCTACACATGGATTCCTTTCTTCAGGACATACTTTTCCTCCTAGATATGCTGAGCTGTCAGGACATTCATGTCTATGGGTCACAAGTTTCTCCTCTTCTTCCTACCAAGGAGAGAAGTTAACAACTATCCCATGATAGTTTTCTGTCCCAACATGAACATTTTTTCCTTCCGCAGACTTACCATATGGTAGGTCACCCTTCAGCTCCTGTTTCTCTACTCTCTCATCCAAGGTTCCCCCTGAATGAGTGGTACCATATCACTGCAGGGCTTCTCTAGCCTTTCATTCCTGTGTAGAATTTTTTTCCTTTGAATAAATTCCCTTCTTTTCTCTGGGCAGCTCATCAGACAGGGACAGTGATTTCTCCTCTCCTTTTGTCTGTTCTCTCTGTTTTACACAGGAAGATTCTCTCTGCTGTCTCATTCAGCAGCTGCCCATGCAGGAGTTCCAGTGCTTAGACTACTGGTACTTTTCCACAAGTTTCCAGTCTGTCTTCCACTACTCTCTGTCTGGCCTTAGTAGTGATTCTAAGATAGTGCTTTCATCTGTCTTGGATAATCCTAATCACTTCAGGCTTATCACACTATCTTCTTTTCTTGCCATCTCCACTTCCTTGGATTTGGCAGCAGAGTTGACCTACAGTCAGTTTTATCTCCTAATTCTCCTGCATAATGCTCTCTGCAATCTTCAGAGAAGCTTTCTACTATGGGCCCTTGCTAAAGAGCATGGGGTTTTGTCTCTGACTATTCTATATGGTTGGGAAAGGCTCCTCAGTCATTTTCCACGACTGTGAGGGTTCTCCACACCCTGTTATCTCCTGTTATAATTCAGGATATAAGCCTTTTCTGCGTGAATGTCCAAAAAGTTTTCCAATCCTGCAGGAATATGCTCTTTTTTCCTTGCAGCTTGTCCTCATGGTATCCTACTCTTTATGGACAGCACATATTCTACTAGTAACGCATGATATCCCTTCTGTCCCTCCAGTGGGTCAACTTGGTATCTCCTCCTATGCGTTTTCTGTCCATTTACCATGTCGGAGTTCTACAAGACTCAGGACTTGCTGTTTACAGACTGATATTATCCTCTGTTTTTCACGCAACCATCCTGGTTATTTCACTGGATAGCATTCCTGCACCATCTTAGCCAGGAGGAATAGATTCTCTATATATCTTCTCAGGTAGATTCCACCTTCTTGTTCTTAGATGAATCTTTCTCCTTCACATCTCTCATGTGAATGTTCTTATGGGCATATCTCTATCTGCTTAGTTGCAGACATGTATCCTCAGACATACTGATTCATGTATGTATATATCTCTATATACTTCTATAGATACATATGTCTGTAAGCTGTGTGTGCATATGTTATGCCCCGATATATATATATATCTCAAGATGCTTCCTTCAAAGTAGATATGTATTTACATACTTATCTCCCTAACTGTCTATGCTATGAAGGTTTTTACCTTCCTAGAGATTCCAGACAGTGGGCTTGCATATGTTCATACTGTCCCTCAGTATGTCGGGGGTATTATGCACACAACCACTACTGTGGTTCTGACAGCTCCCACTTTACTCTAGGTCTTGCTATCCCTGAAGCACCATGCTTCAATATCTTTCCTATCTCTCACCAGCTAGGAAAGACAGCGTAGATCTTCATTAGTTCTGAGGTTTCAGCCCTTCACACATCTGTCCTCCTTGGGAATACGGGCTTTTTTCCCATACACCCCCTTCCCTCCAGGACTGGGCTAGTTGTCCAAATTGGTCAGTCTTCCTCTTTTACTCCTCAATGTTAATGACTCTGTAGCTAAAAGAGTTTTCAGCTTTTTCCCATAAAGCTTTCCACTGAAGACCTGCCGTTTTCATACTATCCCAGTTGACACCTAGGTCACCTGCCAATTTCAGATTTGGACCTTCACCTTCACTGCCGTGAGGTCACCTTGAGGATTCCTCTACTGAATCTCCAGTAGACTCCATCAGCCTCTCTACTTCCTGCAATCCAGTAGGTAAGGTCCATATTGTGATTGCACATTCAATATTTTTAATGGTAACTATCATACATACCAAGGACTCCTCTCCTGTAGTCCTTAGGTTAGCTGTTTTTCCTACAGCTCCTCTCTTTTCAACTCCTACCCACCATCCCTCATGGGATGCCAGAGATCCATGTGTGGGAAGTGCAGTCCTGTCCCAGGGACACTCATTTTATGGGATCTCCCCCTGGCATCTACAGCTAGGGAGTCCCCATATGTGAAGACTCATTCCTGCTTGTTCCTGGAGATAGCACAGTTACTTACCTGTAACAGGTGATCTCTGGGAATAAGTCTTCACAACCCACCCACCTCCCCTAGGAGTTGTGTCTCTCTATCTATCTTCCTTTCTTCTTTCTCTCTCTCTTTGTCTCAGCTATGAAACTCAACTGAGGAGAGACAGTTGGAAAGGCGGGAAGGCAGCACGCAGGCGCTGAGGGATGCTCCCAAAAGCTTTCTGATTGGACGCTGGGGAGCGTTCCCGTGCAGGCTCCGTCGGTACCGATGTACCCATATGTGAAGACTTATTCCTGCTGTTCCCAGAGATCACCTGTTACAGGTAAGTAACTGTACTGTCTCTGCTACCTCCACTGGGAGACTATTCTACACATCTACCATTCTTTCCGTAAAGAAATATTCCTTATCGTTCCTCCAGCTTAGTCCTCGACGTATGGGTAGTGCACCTCCTCCTGCAGCATGAAGACTGGACCAATCAGATTTCAGCTCCACTGGAATAAGCACACCCTGCAACTCAGGAACTCCTGTGTGTCCAGTCTTCATGCAGCAGGAGGACGTTAGTGAGCGTAGCTGGGCTCACTAGTTATTTAGATAGTATTCTTTGCCTATAGCTAACCTTTATTTAGGTCCTTTTAGGGCTTCTTTACCTTTTTTTCTTATTTAATACGCTGTCCCTTTAAATTTTCACTGTGATTCTCGGCACTCAGTGGGGGCGGGGGGAGGAAACCGGAGGAAGCTCCTTCTCCTGCTCAGACCTTGACGACTCTCTGTGTGCTTTTTGACTTTGGGGAAAGTGGATCTCTGCCCCAAGGCTCTTCGGGGCAGAGCTCCAACGAAGGCTGAGCTGCAGCTCGTCTCCAGAGACTGAAGACAGCTGCGTGTGTGCCGGTGAGTGATTGCAGCTGAGGGGAAGCTGGCCGGCTTTTGAGCCGCGTTCACTCCCTCCCTCAGCTGTTCAGGACAGTCGCAGATATTCAAGGGGGGAAGCGTCCCCGGGGGGGCTCCCGTTTTCGCGGCAGCAACGGGCTTATTTTCCTCGGGCCCTTCCCTTCACCGTGAGGCTGCAAAAGCCCGCCAAAACGCTTGCGGGTCGGCCGCGGCCATTTTTTCTCGGTCCGCGGTTTTTTTCTTTCAGTTGCCCCGCGGTAGATTTTTGATTTCCTTTATTTTCCTTTCATTCGAATTTGATTTCAGTGACTTTCTTTTATTGTTATTTGCTTTATTTTGCCTTTGGTGTCTCATTCCCTCGCTGATTTTCTCCGTGGCAGCTGTCTGAGGGAGGTTCTTTTTTAATTGCATTTGCTTTTATTCTTAGGCTTTCTGAAAATAAATAAATAAATAAATAAAATAAAGACACAAAGGGAAGATATGTATGCCTCTGAGGGAAAGCAGGCATAGCCTCCTTTCCTCACTTGCTGGTCAGACCTTTTCTCTTGACCTGCACCGCTTTCCTTTATTGCACACTGCCCAGTTCCCGCTTGGTTCCTCTGGGTCAGTGTGCTGTTGGTTCCCCTATCTTTTTTGGCTGCGGTTGGCTGGCGTTTTAAACACGCTAAACTCCCCATGTCCACGGGTTCTCTTTGCCTCATTTGTGGATCTCGGCGGGGTGCCGACGCAGAGACCGGCGTGTGCCCTCGCTGCGCCTCACTGTCTCGCAGCATGGAACAGCGCCTGGAGCATTCTTTGCCTGCATCGGCACAGTCTGGTGCCGCATCAGGAGATTTAGAATCACCGCTAGAGGGTCCCTCGGGGCTTGCTCCTAACAGTACCTCGACGCCCGGGGCGCAACTAGCTCTGGGGGAGTCGTTGCCCTTGGAGGATTTTTCTGCAGATTTTGTATTGCTTCTGCATCAGGCGTTCTGTCGAAGGCGCCAGGTTATGGGAGGGGCGCCTCTACCACCGCAGGGACTATCCCTCCAGTCCCCTCTTGGAGAGCCTCCATTGTCCGACATCAGAGCGCCGAAGCGGCCGCGGTTGCACGACCCTGGTTCTGTGGAGGCGGACTGGCCTGAGGGGGATGATCCCGAGTTCGATCCGGAGGGAGATGTAGACGGCTTGGAGGAAGGAGAGCTTCCGGAGCCGGAGGATCAAGCGAGGATTATTCGGGTTTTCCGGCGTGAGGAGCTTCCAGCTCTTGTTTCGGAAGCGCTTCAGACGTTAGGCTTGTCTTCTGCGCCTAAGGCGGAAGAGCCGGACGGCGTAGATCCCATCATTCAAGCTGTTCGTCAGACTCAAGTGGTTTTTCCACTTCATAAAGTTATTGACCAGATGATTCAGACCGAGTGGGACACTCCTGAGACTGGTCTCAAGGGAGTTAAGATCATGCGTCGTCTTTATCCTATGGCAGAAACGGATTTGGACCGTTTTCGATCTCCCAAGGTCGACGCAGCCGTGTCGGCGGGTGACGAAGAAGACCACCATTCCTGTTGAAGGGAGTGCGGCTTTGAGGGAGCCGCAGGACAGGAAGATGGATGGTCTGTTGAAGCAGGCCTTTGAGGCGGATGCGATTGCGTTACAGGCTTCGGTTTGTGGGGCTTGGGTAGCCCGTGCCTGTTTGCGGTGGGTTCAGCGATTTCAGCGTTCTCCATCCTTAGACACTGATACGCTGACGGAACTTCACCGCTTGGAGTCTGGTACGTCTTATTTGGCGGATGTACAGTACGATCTCATCAGAGCTCTCTCCAATAGCATGGCTTCGGTAGTGGCTTCTCGTAGAGCTCTTTGGCTAAAAAATTGGGCGGCCGATGGTTCCTCTAAGTCACGGTTGGGCAAGTTACCTTTTAAGGGTAAACTACTCTTTGGTGAGGATTTGGATAAGTTGGTCAAAGATCTAGGTGAATCCAAAGGCGGTCGCTTACCAGAAGATCGGCCCAAGCGGGGTAGATCCATTCCGGTCACTAGGGGACAATTTCGGGACTTTCGTAGGTTCCGGTCACCCCGTTACGCCAGCGCCCAGCGGGGTAGATATAGTTCCCGGGTGTCCAGTTTTCGCGGTTTTCGTGGAGCCAGTCGAGGGTTCACGGCGGGAGGTGCCCCGGGCCCCCGCAAACCCCAATGAAAGACAGCGGGTCCAGGTGGAGCGGCCGATGATCGGAGGACGCCTTCGACATTTTCTCTCCGCTTGGAT
Organism: Ichthyophis bannanicus; assembly: GCA_033557465.1. Classification (NCBI taxonomy): domain Eukaryota; kingdom Metazoa; phylum Chordata; class Amphibia; order Gymnophiona; family Ichthyophiidae; genus Ichthyophis; species Ichthyophis bannanicus. Next base: position 844,218,338 of record CM066031.1, read on the forward strand.
CCAAATTACTTCCGATCAGTGGGTACTAGACATTATCAAAGACGGGTATGTTCTCGATTTGGCCCGTCCAGTGCTCGACTCCTTTGTAGCGTCTCCCTGTCGAGGGGTTCAGAAGACCTTGCAGGTGCGCCAAACGCTCGATCGGCTTCTTCAACTGGGGGCGGTCATTCCAGTTCCACCAGCGGAATATGGTCTGGGAAGGTATTCCATTTATTTCGTGGTGCCAAAGAAGGGAGGCGATCTGCGACCCATATTGGATCTCAAAGGAGTGAATCGTTGTCTAAGAGTCCCTCACTTTCGGATGGAAACGCTACGGTCTGTCATAGTAGCCGTTCGTCGAGGCGAATTTCTTACGTCCCTCGACCTCACGGAGGCTTATCTCCATATCCCTATTCGAGAAGACCAGCAGAGGTATCTGCGCTTTGCGCTTCCGTGGGGGCATTTCCAGTTTCAGGCTTTACCATTCGGTCTAGCGACCGCACCTCGCGTATTCACCAAGATCATGGTGGTAGTTGCCGCGGCTCTCCGCAAGGACGGGGTGCTGGTTCATCCCTATCTGGACGACTGGTTGATTCGCGGGAAATCGCGCGCAGAGAGCTTGGCAGCGACAGAAAAGGTCATCACTCTCTTACAGTCTCTCGGCTGGGTGATCAACCCACTCAAGAGCCAGGTGGTTCCAACACAGCTTCTCGAATATTTAGGGGTGCAATTCGAGACTTGCCAGGGGTTGGTTTCTCTACCCGAACGCAGGATTTTGACTCTTCAGTCTCTGGTGCGAAAGTTTCGAGAGTCTCCAGCCCCGTCGGCGTGGCGATACCTGCAGTTGTTGGGGACGATGGCATCCTCTCTGGAGGTGGTTCCTTGGGCGCGGTTTCACATGCGGTCCCTCCAGCAAGCCTTACTCCGCCGCTGGTCCAACCAGTCCGATCCGCTAAACAGGCGTCTGCCTTGCCCGATGTCGGTTCGAAGGGATCTCTCCTGGTGGTTGAATCCGCTCACTCTGCGAGTGGGGATGCCATTGGAGCAGCCGAACTGGATTCCGCTATTAACGGACGCCTGTCTGACGGGCTGGGGTGCTCACTGCGAGGGCCAGTTCGTCCAGGGTCTTTGGTCCCCAGAAGAGAGCGCCTGGTCGATCAACCGGTTGGAGCTTCGAGCCATTCGCTTGGCATTGCAGGGCTTCGAGACTCGGATATCGGCTCGAGCGATTCGGGTGCTCTCAGACAATGCAACGGCCGTGGCCTACATCAACCGGCAAGGGGGAACCGGAAGTGTCGGCCTCGCGGCGGAGGCTCGGACGTTGTTCGAATGGGTAGAGCCTCGCCTGTCAGCCATCTCCGCAGCACATATCGCCGGAAAAGACAATGTGACGGCGGACTTCCTCAGCAGAGTTCAGGTGGATCCCGGAGAATGGGAGCTACATCCCCGGGTGTTCGCGCAGCTGGTGCTGCGTTGGGGCCAACCACTCATGGACCTGATGGCCACGTGCCGCTCAGCAAAAGCGGCTCGATTCTACAGTCGGCGAAGAGAGCCGATGTCCGAAGGTCTGGATGCTCTGTTGCAGGTGTGGCCTTCCACGGGTCTGCTTTATGTATTCCCTCCATGGCCACTGTTGGGGCGCGTTATTCAACGTATCGAAGCCCACCGGGGTCGGGTGCTCTTAATCGCGCCGGATTGGCCGCGTCGTCCTTGGTATGCCGATCTGATGAGGCTGATCGACGGTCCTCCCTGGAAACTTCCCTTATTACCGGACCTGTTGTGTCAGGGTCCACTTCGCATGCCCCAAGTGGAGAGATTCTCTCTTACGGCTTGGCTATTGAAAGGGCTCGGCTAAGAAAACGCGGTTACTCCCGCTCAGTGGTAGCGACCCTCTTGCAGGCGCGAAAGCGATCCACTTCGCTGGCCTATGTTCGAGTTTGGCGTATTTTTGAGGACTGGTGTTCCAGACACCAGATCAGAGCGGCTACGGCCTCTCTGCCGATAATTCTGGATTTTTTGCAAGACGGTTTTACTAAGGGTCTAGCCGCCAGCTCTTTGCGAGTCCAATTGGCGGCTCTGTCTTGTTATCGCGGTAAAGTGCAGGGCGTGGCTTTAGGGGCGCATCCGGATGTAGTTCGTTTTTTGCGTGCTGTGTCTAGGTTACGGCCAGCCCGTAGAGTATCGGTTCCCGCGTGGGATCTTAATTTAGTGCTACGTGCCCTAAGTGCAGCTCCTTTTGAGCCGCTCTCTGGTAGTTCGGTAAAGGATTTGACTCTTAAAACGGTGTTCCTAGTGGCTATATGTTCCGCACGCCGTATTTCCGAACTCCAGGCTCTTTCTTGCAGGGAGCCTTTTCTGTCTTTCTCGCCTAACAAAGTGGTTCTGCGGCCTGTGCCATCTTTCTTGCCAAAGGTGACTTCTCCTTTTCACTTGAATCAGGTTGTTTCTCTTCCGGTTTTTTCGGAGTCCGAAGGGCATGCTTCTGATCGTGGTTTGAGTCGGTTGGACCTCAAAAGAGTTCTCCGCCGTTATTTACGAGTTACAAATGATTTTCGTAAATCAGACCACTTGTTTGTGCTGTTTGGTGGTCCTCGTAAAGGGGAAGCGGCAGCGAAGGCTTCTATTGCCAGATGGATTAAAGAGGCGATTGGTTCGGCTTACATATTGCACGGTCGGTCTCCGCCGCCGGGACTGCGGGCTCACTCTACGAGAGCACAAGCGACATCCTGGGCGGAATTCAGTCTGGTTTCCCCGGTAGATATTTGTAAAGCGGCCACGTGGTCGTCTTTGCACACTTTCAGTAAACATTATCGTCTTGATGTTTTGGCGGCGAGCGATGCTGGCTTTGGTGCTGCGGTTCTGCGTGCCGGCTGGCACAATCCCACCCGTTAGGCTGCTTTGATACATCCCATACGTCGAGGACTAAGCTGGAGGAACGATAAGGAAATAGTAATTACACTTACCTGGTAATTGTAGTTCCTTGAGAGACGACAGCTTAGTCCTCCTGCCTCTCCCTGGTTTCTTTTCGCACGGCACGCCTTGGATGAAGAAGACGATTTTTCCAGGTGAGTGCGTTTCATGTTACTTTCTTTTCTCTCTAAGTTTTTCGCTGTGGCAGGAGCGGGACTTTCCGTTCCGGTTGGTTATAATTTTTAGTATGTGGCCTACGCCACCAGTTGATTTAAAAAAAAAAAAAAAAAAAAAAAAAAAAACCCAGTTAGGTGGCGGAATATATTTCCTATGAGAGCAGTTTTACTAAAGGTTAGCTATGTGTTTGAGTTTGCTTTGTCAGTAGTTCACTGGAGTTCCTGAGTTGCAGGGTGTGCTTATTCCAGTGGAGCTGAAATCTGATTGGTCCAGTCTTCATGCTGCAGGAGGAGGTGCACTACCCATACGTCGAGGACTAAGCTGTCGTCTCTCAAGGAACTACAATTACCAGGTAAGTGTAATTACTATTTTTTGCATATTACTCCTGAGTGTACCACCCTCATCCTATGTCACCTCGTAGCAGAGCTTGCTTTCAGTCGAAAGAGGCTCTCGTGCATTTATGCCATGGATATACTTAAATTTCTCTATCATATCTCCTCTATTCTGCCTTTCCTCTAACATATACGTATTAAGATCTTAAGAGTGTCCCCATATGCTTTATCATGAAGACCACTTACCATTTTAATAGCTACCCTCTGCATAGACTGCATCCTGTTTATATCCTTTTGGAGATGTGGTCTCCAGAATTGCACCCAAGACTCCAAATGAGGTCATAACAGAGACTTATACACCCCTATGCACCCAAGAATCCTGCTGGCCTTTTCAGTCTCCTTTCTACCTGTTTAGCCACTTAAAGATCATCAGAAACAGTCATATCCAGGTTCCATTCTTGTTTCGTGGACGTTTGACTATTTTCTGCAGCTTATCCCTGCAAGCTACATTCCTCTTGGTTGACCTTCAGCCTGCAGGATGTTCTGTATATAGTTATTTTCTTTGGACTGTTAGTCCTTGTTGTCCTCATTGGGGCTTGTGTGGCCAGGGGTTCTTATCCATGGCTTGTGTACGAATACTGAAATTTGTATGCCCTCTGGTTGCTCTAGATATAGTACAGGATGAGGTCTTCATAAGTCTCTGGATTTTTCTGTCTCCACGTCTGCTGATAGCCGAACATGGCCCACTTGTCTGGACTGGCCTAGCAAGACTCGAGGAAAAGGACATTATCCAGTAAATAAAATGTCACCATCCTCCATTTTGGAGTAGACTAAAATCCTCTGAGCTTTGTGTTTTTGTGGCCAACAGCAGATTAAAATGCATCCTTTCCAGTTTGCTAGCAGATTGCACTTTACAGATTGTAAGCCTCCTGCTTCATTTGGCCTCTAGGCCTTTATTTTTTCATAATACAGCTTAAGTGCCATCCATCTAGCATCATTTTTGTGTTGGTTTAGGGTTTTCTGCCTATTTTGTATGTTGAATTTCATTTGAAACTTCACCCCCTCCCCCAAATGAAAGCCAAAACATGATGATATAACAGCTCTCTGACAAAAGCTTTTTTTTCTGTCTGTTGGAGGTTCTGTTGGGAGTTCTTTTACTTTTATTTTTGATAATAGTTGAACAGAGCGATAGTTATTTCGTCACATGGGTCCATGATCTCACATGCTCAAAAGCTTTTCTTTTTTGGAAATTCTGTAGCTATTTCACATACACATAAGGCATAGATACTAAAAAGCTGTATCACAGTGAAGCCCCCTGTGGGATGGATTGCTTGTGTTCACCACACGCTGTGAGCAAGTTCTTTAATGCCTTATTTTGTCCCAGCTTTATAGATTAGATTTTCATGAGCATTTTCATGTTCAAGGTTTAAAAGTAAACATTTGACAATAATTTTGAAACCTCTTTAAATGTTCAAACATTATTTGAGCTGCTCATTTTTACTTTGTTTTGATACTGGAGTATTTTCATGCTAGGCTATTTATTGTAGAGGTTTTGTGATTATAATTAGTCACGTCTTTAAAAGTAGGATGTTTGTATTTAGAACTTTTACATAATCGCATATTCATTTATCTTTTCACACTTAGCTCTGCAAAGTTACCTGTATGAGTGCTGCAACCCTTCAGTCACATTTACGTGGAGCAAAGCACACTAAGGTAATTCTCATGCTTGTGTTTGAAAATACTTCAGATGTCTAGCTAGTCAGTAAGCATTTGATTTGGAAGAGTATGAAAATGGTTAGGAATGGCACACAATATTGTGTGACGTTACAGGGATAAATTCCCAGGGCTGAAAATTTCCCTCTACTCTGTGGCTAAAAGGCTAGCTATAACTCAGACGTTGGTGGGAACGTCCGAATGAGAATTTTCTTTTGAAACCCTAGTGCATACTTGCCACTTGTTTCTAAAGCAGGTACATAATCTGCAGTTACTTCTTTTACCAGCAGCATATGCTGGCCTCTGTTTCACTGAGGGTTTTTCCTTTGAAAATTTGCTTGCAGAACCATGAGGCCAAAGTACCTGCACTTTTGCAAGTTACTCATGCAGTCTGTTGTCCCCTAAAGAAAGTGGATGCTTGCTTTCGATGCATTATGAAACTTAAGCACCTTCAGGACTTGGGAAATGTATTGAAATATTTTAATGGACGGTCTGGCTTATTGCCACACATGTAAAATGTCGTAGGACCAAATTGTGCTTTAAAATAAAAAGGATGCATCATCTTTTTTTGTATTTTATGTTCAACTCAAACAATTGAAAATCAGTAATGCTAGGGCACATTTTGGTGTTAGACTTTGTAAAAATGATTGTTTTGTGATTTTCTCTTTTTTGTTGTGTGGGGACACAACAGTGTCTGAAGAATCAGTGATTATGCTCTTCATTTTATAAAATATAGTTCCTTATCATTCCTCCAGTTTAGTCCTCAACCTCTGGGTAGTGAACCTCTTCCTGCAGCTTAGAGACTGGGCATATCAAACTCATGACATCACTGGATATAGCCTGCTGGTCTCTCCCATCAGCCCCCAGTGTGTCCAGTCTCCATGCAGCAGGAGGACGTAGTGAACCTAGCTTTTGGGTTCACTTGGGGGAACAGATAAGGAGCATTTAGTGTGACAAATTCTATTCTGATTTTACTTTTGATTTTTACTTTTGATTTTTACTTTTAATTTTACTTTTAATTCAGTTACCTTTGGTTAATTGGCAATCAGGGATTAGTTCCCTTTAGTTATTAGGAGCAAATTTCCTTATATTTGCAGTAATTTTAAATTTGAGCCTTGCTCTTTAAATTAATAGCAGCTCTCGCCTTCCCTCGTTCTCAGTTATTTTCACTTGCTGCAGGCATTCGCCAGTGCAGATCTCTCTCCCTGGACGGTAAGGGAGAGAGCTCCGGGACCCGTACAGCCACACTGAAACTGTGTGAGACAGAGCCTCTCCGTTGCTGCGGGATTTTAATTTTACTCTGTGGAACCGGCTGAGTGGTCCTCGCCGCGGCTGCAAGGCGCATCAGCGCGGCTTGAGGATCGGATGAATTCAAGGCGGTAGAAGCAGGCTGCGTGGCTTTCGGCCCTGCAGGTAAGGCCTTCAGGCTCTGTCGGTCTGCTGAGGCCTCCATTTTGCAGCAGCTGTTCTTGGTGCCAAAATTCATTGGCGAAGAGGCGGCCATTTTCTCTCTAGATATTTGGACCGCATGGCAAGAGTTGCAGTGAGCTGCCTGTGTGAGGAAGACGACAGGCAGAATAGCTAGATTTTTGGGCCTAGTGTTTTTGTTTCTTTTGTTTGTAGGTTTTTTGAGGCTCGGGGGGGGGGGGGGTTCCCAGCCTTAAAGGGGGGCTGTTGTCAGTCCTCTTTATTTTTAAGTTTGTTCTTAGTTTTATAAGACAGCAGTTTTGGCATTGGTCTCTGATACCACATGTTCTTTCCCTCCTAATCATGTCTCTGAGGAGAATCTGTTAAGTCCCGGGATATTAGGCAAATTGCCAATGTTTAGGTTCCAGAGCAGAGCCCTAACTTGTAGTTGGAAGGAGGGACAGGCTGGATGTGTGCTTTTGTGTATTCTATAGTGAAAGTTGCCCAAATGCCTGTGGTTTCACAGGGACAGGTTTAGGAAACATTAGGATATAAAAAAAAAATATAATCTTGGTTGACAGTTAACTGTCATTTCACAGGTCTGCAAAAAATTTTTTTTCGAGAGCTGTTTTGGTTATTCCACATAATCTTTGTTTTTTGGTGCGCTGAATCCGAAAATGACCTCCATTTTGTCATAGGACATCACATTTCCTGACAATTTAGGTAACTATGTTAAATAAGGCAATACCTCAAAATAAATAGATATAGACTTATAAAATCAAAGTTTTATTACAATATTTTCATGAAAATCCTTTTTTGAACTGAAATGAGCTCACCTACACACACTAAACTCGATTCTTCTTCCTTGTGAGGCTCCTCTTGGTGCATTTACGCTTGTGAGTAGCATCTGGAATTTCTCTCTGAAGCATCCAACAGTAGTCTGCCATCATTGTAATGCTCTATTTTCCCTGCTATCTCCTTTCCATCTCTTTAATGTCTTGGTGGAATCGTTCACCTTGTTCCTCACTCATAGCTCCCAAATTTTCAGGAAAGTAGTCAAGACTGGAGGAAATGCACTTTCAAACTCATCAGGCAACCTAATGCTTGAAATGCTTTCAGCATTTGTCCGACAATCTTTTTGTAGTGAGGATCTTTGTTATTGCCTAAAAATTTCTGTACGACTTCTTTAAATGCAATCCACCCTTCTTTTTGAGGATCCGTCATGGTATTGACAAACTCTTGATCAACTATAAGCCTTTTAATGTCTGGTCCGACGAACACACCTTCCTTCAATTTTGCCTCCGACAGGCCTGGAAACTTGGTGACGAAGTATTTGAAGCATTCTCCAACTCTTGGAAGTGATTTTACGAATTGCTTAATCAATCTCAATTTTATGTGGAGAGGTGGTAGAAGAACTTTATGGGAAGGTACCAAAGTTTCTCGGAGGACATTTTTTCCACAGACTGTTAGCACCCTCGGCTGCCAACTCTTCTTGGTCCATTGATTTTATCGGTCTTGACTGTCCCATAGACACAGAAAACAAGGATATTTGGTATACCCATCTTGTTGCCCGAGCAGCATGCACAAGACCTTCAAGTCCCCACACACTTGCCAACCACGGTCTTCATATTTAAGTTTACGAAGAACCAATTCCAAGTTCTCGTAGGTTTCCTTCAAGTGTACGGAATGACCTAAAGGTATGGAAGCGTAAAAACCGTTGTGGAGTAAAACTGCTTTGAGACTTCTTTTTGAAGAATCTATAAAAAGACGCCATTGCTCTGAATCATATTGGATTTTAAATCGACCCATCAGACCTTCGACATCGATGCAATAAACCAATTTGTCTTCCTGGGTGAAGTAAGGAACGAACTCCTTTTCAGGATGTCTGAACCATGGAGATGGCACTCCTGGCAACAATAAATTCCTGCTTTTCAGCCTTGATCTGAGTAACTCAGCGACATCTTTGGGAAGATTCAAGTCTCTTACCAAATCATTCATCTCCTCCTGAGAAAACAATTTTGGTCTTGTATCATCTTCAAAGTCAGAACTTGATTCGTCATCTGGTTCAGGTATGACTTCACCTTCATCGGAGCTAGGTATCTCTTCCAAGGTAGCAGGGGGCTTGGGTACTGGTATATCTGTGCCATGGGGGACACAGACGAATTGCCGAGTGAAGATTGGGGTATAAAATAGAATGCTTCCATTTGGAATTAAACCCTTTCACATCGCATGAACAAAAGTAGCAGTCGTCACTATGGTTCTTTTGCTCTCGCCATAGAAGCACGGACTTAAAACTTGCTTAGCTTATGTATATATTGCTGACCATCAGATTTACAGTGCTATATATTTTTTTACATAACTTGGACAACCCCTTTAAGGTTTTTTTGGCATTTTATATCTTAAATGCCCTTATGTTAATTAATTAATAGTAATTTGGAAATAATTGATAAATTTGAAGACAGTTTTGCATGTTGTGGCAAATCATGATGTCTAGGAGTTTTTTCAATATTTTATTTGTTTTCAGCACACCAAAATACATGGAAATTAGATGAAAATAATCAAACAGCTTTTTAGTCGCAGACCTGTGAAGTGCCTGTGCTACGGTCTATGGCCACCAGAGGGCAGCTGATACACTCAATAGTGCCTTTCTGTGACCGTGTGTATGCAGCCATATCAGATTGATCATTCTCTGCAAGTCAGGGAAGAAACAACTACAGGACCACCTCATGGGCACTCAGGGGTTAGTGGAGGAGTGGCCTAGTGGTTGCGGCAAGGTACTTCAGGCTGGAAGGTCAGGGGTTCAAATCCCACTAGAGGACAGCAAACTTGGGCCGGATGGACTGGGGTTTCTAGTCCCACAGGTGCTCCTTGTGGTCTTGGGCAAGCCACTTAACCCTCCATAGCCCATGTTTCTCTGTAAAATAGTTATCTCCAAGTTATAATGCCCTGTTCAATGTAATTTCAGTTTGTTCAATGTAAACCACACTGATGCAGAATAGCGCGGTATGTAAGAGAATGTAAATAAATAAATAAATAAACAAGCAACTGTAATGTTCTGCAAATCAAGATTATATGACCAAGATTTAAAGCTCTTAACTTCTGTATCGTTTGTCGGGCTCTGGTGCCCTAAAGGCCACCGGATGGCAGCGCTGCTCATGAATGACATATAGTATTCAGTGCCCCCATCCCTAGGGGGAGGGGGGGTGGTGTATCCCACTGCTATTTCTCTGACTGCAGGAAGGCCGGGGGAGGGGGGGTTGCCTGTGTGTTTCATGGCTCCACTTAGCATGCCCTTCCCAGGAAATTCTCATCTATTTCTAGAGCCTGTGCTGTCAGAGCAGGGCTTTAAGCACTTAGCAGGGGCAATGACCCGTCTGTGCCATCTTGTTAAAGGGCCCGTGCTGAGGGTGACGAGAAGGACGTCTAGGTAGCACAGTCTGGGACTTAGCGCTCCAGGGCACTGGAAGGTTTCATAGAGGAAGTCAATACTCTGTGTATGCTCCCTGCATTCAGCCTATGTTAAAGCGTGCTCACTCTACTGTGTTTGGGTGACAAGTGCTGGGTCACCCATATATGTCGATGTGCATTTTGTATGCGCTCATAATTGCTTAGGCATGATTTTTGGGTGCACTCTTTGCAGAGTGAGACTGCATTTCTTTGCTCAGACTGTATTATCAGATTAAGGTAATTTCTCCAGTAATGGGGGGATGTTGATTGTAATAAAGTGCGTGAGGTCCTCATGGTGTTACATGGGGTTAGAGATGCAGTCGTGGGATCTGCTGCGGAGTGAGCCTTCCGGAGGAGCTACTGTGTCAGTCACCAGGTTCCCTTTCTCTTTGGGCTTTGCTCCCAGTTCCTAGCCCCTTTTTCTCTCTGATGTCCAGGAAGCAAGGTCTCTAGCCCACTGGACAATCTATTCTCAGCCTTTTCTCAATACTGGCAGAAGGACTGGGAGAGCGAGCGCAAGGCTCTTGGAGTACCCAGGAGACCCAGTGGTCAATCAACCGACTGGAAATGCGAGCAATGCGCCAGGTGTTGCAGGTGTTCGAAGCTACGGTAACAGGTCGAGCGGTGCGAGTACTGTCTGACAACTCCGTGGCGGTGGCCGACATCAATCGTCAGGGCAGAACCGGAAGCGTGGCCATAGAGGCCACGGCAGAGGGTCTGTGTGTGTGAATAATTTTGACTGCCAGCGTTTTCGGTGGCGCATGTTGCGGGTAAGGACATTGTGATGGCGGATTTCCTCAGCTAGGTCGGAGTAGATGCCAGAGAATGGGAGTGGCATCCAGAGGTGTTCGCACAGATCGGTCGGATATGGGGACAGCCAGTAATGGACCTCCATGGCGGTGTTTCACTCTGTGTAAATGGTTCGCTTCTTCAGCAGACGATGCGAAAGGAGGTCAGAAGGCATTGGCGCACTGTTTCAACGGCGGCCGTCTGGTCTTCTCTGTCTTTCCACCGGGGGCACTCATAGGTGAGTGGTTCTGCGTATCGAAGCGCTTTGGGGAAACGTGTGGTTGGGGGCCTCGCGCTGGCTGAGACGCCCGTGGCATGCCTGCCTCATACGGTTGCTCGACGGGAATCCATGGAGGTTTCCGACATTGGAGATTCTGTTGCTATGGAGTTCCCTTCGAGTGCTTCGGGGGCATCGGTTTTTGCTTACGGGGTGGCCATTGAAAGGGCAAACTTAAGGAAAAAGAGTTGCTCTACAGCACTCTTTGCCACCTTGCCGCAAAAATAAATAAATAAATAAATGAATGAATAAAAATTAAAAATTAAAAAATAAAATAAAAATTAAAAAATAGAAACAAAAATAAAAAAAATAAAAAGTCTACGTCCCTGGCATATGTGCGTATATGGCGCATCTTTGAGGACGGGTGTTCGCAGAGGCACGCTCGCGTGACAACAGTGTTCCCTTGATATTAAATTTTCTGCAGGACAGGTTTGGTAAAAGGCAGGTCCTGGAGAGTTCAGTTAGAAGCTCTGTCTTGCTATAGGGGCAACGGACATGGAGTGGCTCTCATGCACAGGTCGATGCGGTACGCTTTCTCAGGCGGTTACCAGACTGTAGCCTTGTCGTAGGATATTAATTCCATCGGGGAAGCTCAAGTTGGTTTTAGGAGCGTTAGCTAGCACGCCATTGGGGCCTTTGCAACAGGCATAGGTTAAGGGTTTTGCCTTGAAGATGGTATGTTTGATGGTCATCTGTTCGGTGAGGTGATTTTCGGAGTTGCAGGTGTTGACCTGTCTGGAATCGTGTTATGTCTGTCTTCAGACAGAAGGTGGCCTGGCGGCTGGTTCCGTCGTTGTTGCCAAAGGTGGTTTCTACGTTCACCTAACTAAAATGGTCTCTCTTCCAGCGCTAGATGCGGCGGAGGGGAGCGTATTGAACCATAGCTTGTGCTGTTTGGACGTCAAGAGAGCGCTGCGGCAGTGTTTAAGGTTTTAAGAAACTTTTGCAAGGCGGATCGTCTCTTTGGGGTGTTCGGAGGGTCCCGCAAATGGAAGCGGCGGCGAAGGAGTCCATTTCTGGATGGATTGGAGCAGCGAGTGCATCGGCTTATCTTCTACGGGACCGTATAGTCCCAGGGAGCATACAAGCTCACTCTACCAGAGTGCAAGCGTCTTCTTGGATGGAGCACAGTTTGGTTCCGCCAGTGGACATCTGTAGGGAGGCCTCTTGGTTGTCTCTCCATACTTTCAGTAAGCACTACCGCCTAGATGTTCTGTTGGCTAAGAATGCCGTTTTCATGGAGGCGGTGTTGAGATGCGTCTGGAAAGGTCCCTCCCAATGATTACTGCTCTGATACATCCCAGAGGTTGAGGACTAAACTGGAGGAACAATAAAGAAATAGGAATTACACTTACCTGGTAATTGTGGTTCCTTGAATGTGACTCCAGTTTAGTCCTCATTCCCGCCTGGGGATGGGGTCTTAGCAGTGGTTTTTCTGTTGGGGGAAGTGCAAGGTTAAAAGTGGATATAGACCTTCACTGGTGTTCAGTCGTTTTGATGCTTCCATTTGTTTTGCGCTATATTATATTGTTATATTATTATATTATGATATTGTTAAATATTGCTATATTGCTCTGGATTGTTTAGGGGTAGGCATTCGACGGAAAGGAGAGCATGCAGGAAGCAGTCCCTTTGCTTCTGTAAGGGGTGTAGTAGGTAGGTAGGTTATATGTTTCTCGTGCCCTTGAATATAATGTTAAGTTAAAAAAAAAAAAAAAAGTTACTGATTTTTTTTGCTCCTTTGAGTCTGCTTTGTCAATAGGTCACGGGGGGCTGATGGGAGAGACCAGCAGGCTATATCCAGTGATGTAATGAGTTTTTGACATGCCCAGTCTCCAAGCTGCAGGAGGAGGTTCACTACCCAGAGGTTGAGGACTAAACTGGAGTCACTCAAGAAACCACAATTACCAGGTAAGTGTAATTCCTATTTATTTATTTATTTAGCAAGCATTTGTAGCCCGCTCCTTCCAGCGATCAGAAGCGGGTAGGATTACTATTGTGAAACTGCCAAATCAAGGCAGGTACAAATTTTGTTTACATACAGATTGTCAGAAAAGCACATCATACAGAGTTAACACTTCTTAGCTATGGGGGAGTTCATTTACATATATACATAAATACATATATACAGGATAAGCTTTTTGGCCACAGTGGTCAGGGGCTGCTCCATCTGTGGATTTAGTTCAGGTTGAAATGAGATTGGAAAATGTGCGTTTTGAGTTTCTTTCTAAAGTCTAGAAGGTCATTGCTAGCTTGTAGTTCTGGTGGGAGTTGGTTCCACAGTGTTGGTGCCACATATGAGAAAGCCCTGTGGCTGGTGTTAGCTTTGGCAGATCTTATATCTGTTGGAGTATGAAGGATGTTGGAATTGTGGGTTCTTCTGTTTCGGGTAGGGGGTTGCGATCTTACTAGGTTGTTGAGGAAGGAAGGTGCTAAGTTGTGGATGAGTTTGAAGGTGGTTGTTAGTATTTTGTATTTTGTTCGAGCTGTTATGGGTAGCCAGTGTAATTGAATTAGCACTGGTGTGATGTGGTCACTTAGATTTTTCTTCATTATGACCCTGGCAGCTACATTTTGTGCCATTTGTAATATGTTTATGTAACATTTAACAGTTGCAGTACATCTTAACTTAAGAAGTCAGGGCTTAATGGCTACAGATACATCTGGTCAGTATTCACTCTGAATATACTGAAAACCAGACCCATTTGGGGCCCTAAAGGACTGGCATTGAGAATCTTCGATCTAGAATACAAATTAAGCTAGAATATGTAGCACTTTTGTTTAGCACTTCTGTTAATGTAGTTGATGTTAGAACCTACAGTCACTGTATTACTCTGTTTAACATTACTTAACAAAAGTGTATTCCAACAATCTAGCAATAATGTAAGAAATATTTGGTTTGCAGGATACCTTGAATACCTTGTCTTCTATATGATGGATACCTAATATTTTGTAAGAGGTCTAAATATGTCTAGATTGGCCACTGTTGGAAACAGAATACTGGGCTTGATGGACCTTGGTCTGACCCAGTATGGCATATCTTATGTTCTTATGTTCACACCTGATGAAGCATATGGCATATCTCCAGGAACAAGCAGGAATGAGTCTTCACATATGGGTACGTCGGTACCGACGGAGCCTGCATGGGAACGCTGCCCAGCTTCCAATCAGAAAGCTTTTGGCAGCATCCCTAGCGCCTGCGTGCTGACTTCCCGCCTTCTCCAGAGCCTCTCTTCAGTTTTCGTTTTTCCGCGGAGCCGGCAGGACGTCCTCCTGTCACCGCAGAAACTTTTCTTTTTATTTACTTTAATTACTTTAGTTTTTCTTTTCTTGTGGTTGCAGCTGTATTCCCCGCTGCCACCGGTATCGCCGGTGGATTTTTGACTAAATTCTGAGAAACTTTTTCTTCAGTTTTTTGCCTTAACTTGTTGGGCCTACCAGGCCTCTTCATTATGGAGCGTTCTTTTCCTAAGAAGTGCATTCGATGTGGAAACACCTGTTTCTTTTTAGACACCAATAGTTGGTGTCTCAACTGTGTGGGTCCTGACCCTTTTTCCCCTGACTTGTCAGGGGATAATTTTGTGAGGAAACCTTCAGTTTTTAGAGTTTCCCTCGATACCGTTTTTTCCTCGGCAGTGAGGGTACCCGGTTTCTCCACTTCACAGGATCAGGTAACCCACAAACAGTCTGTTAAGACTAGTCAATGCTTGAGTGGTATGTCCCATGCCCAGCATGGTGAGGCTCCGGCCTTACCCTCAAGAATCCATTGGCATTACCCCTGCGGGAGTCTTCGGGCTCCAAAGCGTTAAAGGGGTTTCAGGTTGTTCCTGGGGCTCACCCCTCACAGAACATACCTGAGCCATGCTCGGGGGTGGTATCCGCTTCGAGCGGTACTGAGCCTCCAGCATCGGCACTGGTGTCGAGTGTTCCACTCTTCACCAGGGATCGTCATCGGGCATCCTCGGTACCTTCGGGACCGATCGATATGCACCAGATTGACTTCCCTCAATCCCAGCCGTCTACGGTGCGGGTATCCGCTTCGAGCGGTACCGATACCCTGGCATCGGCTTTGGTGTCGAGTGTTCCACTCTTCACCAGGAATCGTTCTCCACCATCCTCGGCGCCTTTGGGGCCGGTCGATACGATACCGATGGACATTTCCATATCTCAGCCATGCTCCGGGACGGTACCGGCGTCGATCGGTTCCGATACCCTGGCATCGGCATCGAGGTGGACCGCCTTACCCTTTGCAAGGGGTGGTCATCGGGTATCCTTGGTACCGTCGGTACCGATCGATGTAACCCAGACTGCCTTAGTGGTATCGGCATCGCCGATACTGCCACCGGCGTCAGAACCCTCGCGACATGCATCGATAGCCTCGCTTTCTTCGATGCCGAGTCTTGAACCGATATCTAGTCTCGAGGACTGGGTACCGACGCGTCCCGGAACCGACTCCTGTCGTTTCCAGATAGGCAGTTCCGAAGATCCTAGCCATAACTCTCTCATGCTCTCGGTACCACTGCAGCAGTCCCCGATGGCAACTTCAACTGCTGGTCCTGTATCAGTATCGATGTCGATGCCTGTTCTTGCACCGATTCCACCGATGCCTAGTTTGGAACCGATATCTGGCATTGATGCAGTACCCACTGCCTCTAAGTTAACATGCCAGTATCCCTGTCCATCTACTAGGTTTCTCTCTTCACACCACTGTACGTCCTATGGTGCTCAGCCTCTTTCTTTAGCCTTACCAGGGATGGTTCCCATAGGAGATCAGTCTTTTCAGGCTTTTCTCCTGGATATGGCAACCTTTCTTAATATCTCTATCCCTGGTTGTGATGCTACTCATGGCTTACCGGCACAAATGGAAAATATGATGCTTCCTTTACATCCTGCTCTGCAGGATCTCCTTCTGAGGGTCTGGAAATCGCCCTTACGACTTCCTCTAGTTTCTACAGCCACTGAGGTTCGGTACCGGGTGCCACCCTCTCCAGGGTTTCAAAAGCCTCAACTTTCTCATCGTTCCCTTGTAGTGGAATCAGCACTAAGGAAAGTTAAGAGCAAGAAGAAGCATTCTTCTTATCCGCCAGGTCGTTCTTCAAGAACACTCGATGCTTTTGGTCGTCAGGCCTTCCATACCTCTATGCTGGCCTCCAGAATTCTTTCATATATTTTTCACATGAGTCTAACACTCCAGGAAGTCACAGAGAAATTGTCTCTTTTGACCCCTTTTTTACCAGAGCCCAGGGCTACTGATTATTCCTTGCTCGTCAGTCACAGCCGGAATATATCCTGGTTCCTGTCTCGTGCTTCTATAGACTCTTTTGAGTCCGTTAGCAGATCCTCTGCTATTGCCATTGCAGCGCGTCGCAGAGCCTGGCTTGAAGCTTCAGACTTGAGCAGATCGGCACAAACTATACTGGCTCATTCTCCTTGTACAGGAGAAGGTCTCTTCAATAAGGAGGCTTTACGTCAGGTTGCTCAATGCTCCACTGACTCTCCTTCCACTAAAGATCATTCTAAGCCACCTCCTTCTTCAAGGGGTAGGAAATGTCCTACCAAACCTTCTTTCCCTAAGAAAAGAAAGTTTCATTCATCTCCTGCCCATCATTCGGCTGTACCTAAACAAGGGACGCCTCAGCCTAGCCTGAAGTCCCCCAGCTCTGGCCAGTCTCAGCATTCCCAGCAACCATAGGGGCCGGGAATTGTAATCTACAGTTCACTTCTACCCATTAGAAGTTTATTCACTGTGCTCTCTTTTTCAGCATACTAACCTGTCGGAAAAGTTTTGTTCAGGGACTACAGATTTCTCCTCTTATTACTCTCTAGAAGAGCAGTTGCAACTATCCCCTGATAGTTCTGTCCCAACTGAACATTTTTTCCTTCAGTTGACTTACCCTATGGGTACGTCACCCTCAAATTACTTACTCTACCCTCTCAACCGGGTTTTTTCCCTGACTGAGGGGTACCATACTGAAAAGCTTCTCTAGCAAGCTCGTTCCTCAGACAGGGAGAAAGGATATCTCCTCTCTTTTCCTGTCTGTTTTTCTTTATTGGGCACAGGACAATCTCTCTGCTGTTTCTGTCAGCAGCTGTGCCTGCAGGAGTTACAGTAATGGTATTACTGGTAATTTTTCCAAGTTCCAGTCCCTTGTTCAAAATTTTGTCTAGCCTCAGTAGTGATTCCAAGCTATTCGTCATCTATCTTGGATCCTCCTACTCGTTTAGGCTTTCTCACATTATTCTAACCATCTCCTCTCCTAGGATATGGCAACACACCTGACTTCAGTCAGTTTGTCTCATATCTCTCCTGCACAATGCTCTCTGCAGTCTTCAGAGAAGCTTTCTACTATGAGGGCCATGCTATAGAGCATTGACCTTGTCTCTGAAGCTTCTCTATTAGTAGGGAAAAGCTTATAAACCCTTCCCATGCCTGTGAGGGTTCTCCACACCCTCTAGCCTGGGGTGTTAACACGAGATATCAGTTCTTCTGCGTGAAAATCCAAGGCTGATGTTTACGCATGCTACCTCTGGGTCCCTCCAGTAGGTCCCTCTGGTATCTTCTTCTGCGTTTCCGCACATCTGCCATGTCAGTGTTTTGTGGAACTCCCGCCTTGTTCCTTACAGATTCATATGATCATCTGTTTTCACGCGAACATCACGGTTATCTTGTTGGATTGCCTTCCTGCATCCCTCAATCCACGGAAATAGATTCTCTATACATATCCCAAGTGGGTTCACCCTCTTGTAGAGCGCAGAATCTTTTTCTTTTATATTCCCCATGTACAATTATGGGGCTGGGTGGTAGACATGTATCTTCAACCTGTTGTCTTGTATGTAGCATCTCCATATATGTCTACATACCTATATCATTACTCTGGTGGTGCAAAACCATGCCCCACAACTGTATCTATATTTAGGTATATTATATCTATATATTGTGATACATTTCTCCACCCATAGAGAGAGAGAGAGATAGAGAGAGAGAGAGAGAGAGAGATAGAGATAGATAGTCTCTTATATACCGCACTATTCATCATCAGCGCGGTTCACATGGAACAAAATGCTCAGTACATTTAACACGTATGAGTTTACAGGTAACAGGGCATAAATAACTTGGATAACCGGGGTAACTATTTACAAAACCTGTCTGTTGGGGGGCTTCTTAAGGGTTGATATGTCTTACACACTATCACCCTTTCTGTCTATACTAAATGTTTTACCTCCTAGAGGTTTTAGACAGTTTATCGCCCTACTTCGCATACCATATTACGATGCAGAAACTGTTAGGCACCAATAACCACTCTGGTGCTAACATCTTCCATTTTTTCTTTAAGTCCTTGAAGCATCAAGCTTCAATATTTTTCCTATCTCTCGCCAGCTAGGAAAAACAGTGTACATCTTTATCTTTGAGTACACAGCTGTTCTCCTTGGGAATAGGGGTTTTTCCAGTCCCCCTCTTCCCGCCAGGACTGGGCTAGTTCTCTAACTCCGTCAGTCTTCTTCCTTTAGTCCTCAATGTTAATGACCTTATGCCTAAAGGAGTTTTCAGCTTTTTTCCATAAAGCTTTCCATTAAAGACCTGACGTCTAATCCTACCCAGTTGACACCTGGATCGTCTACTACCTCCAGGTCTGGACCTTCATCCTCACTGCTGGGAGGTCACCTTGAAGATTCCGCCACTGCTTATCCAGTAGACTCCATCATGCTTTCTACTTCCTACAATACAGTAGGTAAGCTGCATATTTTGAGTGTACATTAAATGTGTTTTAATGCTACTCATCATATATACCAAGGACTCCTGTAGTCTGTAGGACCCTCTAGTCCTTGGCTATGCTGTTTCTTTCCTCACAGCTCCTTTATTGTCAACTCCTACCCTCCATCCCACATTGGATGCCTGGGATTCCTGGAAACAAAATGCACCCCTGGTTCAGGCTACTGCATTTTTATGGGATCTCCCCCTGGCATCTCCAGCTAGGGAGTCCCCATATGTGAAGACTCATTCCTGCTTGTTCCTGGAGATAGCACAGTTACTTACCTGTAACAGGTGATCTCTGGGAACAGCAGGAATTAGTCTTCACAACCCTCCCACCTCCCCTAGGAGTTGCATCTCTTTATTTTCTTCTTCCTTCTCTCTCGCCTTTGTCTCAGCTTTGAAACTCAACTGAAGAGAGGCTCTGGAGAAGGCGGGAAGTCAGCGCGCAGGCGCGAGGGATACTGCCAAAAGCTTTCTGATTGGAAGCTGGGCAGCGTTCCCGTGCAGGCTCCGTCGGTACCAACGTACCCATATGTGAAGACTAATTCCTGCTGTTCCCAGAGATCACCTGTTACAGGTAAGTAACTGTGCTGTCTTTGTCTGGGGTCCCATAAGTTGTTGAATGTTGAGATGATGTGGGGAGCAGTTGTTCCCAGGGATACTTTGCAGTTAATTTTCAAGAGAAATTACTTAGATCTGATTTGAATATTAACTGCAAGTATTCATTTACAAATGTTAAGTGTGTTCTGCACCTCTTTGTGTGGGCTGCCAATGGGGAGTGAACCTGCATATGTACATCTGAGATTGTGAATGTTTTATTTATTTCTGTGATCTAAATACATCTCTGAGAATGTTGGTCTTTACCTGGTTAAAAGAACATTTGCTGTGACAGCTCACATGCACTTTAAGCAATTCCAAAGAATATACAAGTAGCTTTCAGGCATGACAGTCTGGTTGAATATTTGTTGACCCAGGTAAATAGCTTTTGAAAATTATCCTCTGTATGTATTTTTGTTTTGTATAATTCACTAATGAACATGTCCATGCTGGGCACATATTGATTCTCCGGGAACGAGCCGGAAGCCAGCCCTCACATATGGGTGACTTCAGCACCGATGGAGCCCGCACGGATCCACTCCCCAGCTTTCAAAATAAGCCTTTGGGGGCTACACCACACATTCGCAGTCAACTTCCTGCTCAAAAGTGCTATTTTGCCTCAGTCTTTTTTTTTCCATGGAGCTCTGTAGTTGTCCTGTCTGTGCACCCCAGTAAAATAAGATTTTTTTTTGACCCTTTACTCTGTTTTTCTGTTTTTCTCGAGTGTTCGAGTTGATCACCTTTCCGCGCTTGGGTATTATTTCTTCAGTTTTTCTTCTTTTGGCACGCAGGTTTTCTTCTCCCGGCCTACCTGGTCGTTGATCTCGCTGGTCTCGTTTTTTTCGCTATGTCCTTGACCAGCAGTGTTAAGCTGTGTGACAAGTGCAACTGCACTATGTCCCAGATGGACTGCCACAGCACCTGCATTAATTGCCTCAGGGTAGACCACGACAGCTCTTCCTGCCCCCTTTGCCTCCTCATGTCGGCTAAAACCCAGAAGGAAAGGAAAGGAAGGCAGGGTTTGCTGTTTGGTGCGGTGTCGCATACCCAAGCTCATTCTGAGCCCAGAGGTCATTGGGCATCAGAGTCTTCCTCTGAGGATCTCCCACATGCATTGGAGTCTTCCTCAAAGTCGACGCTGAGGACCGATCCAGTGTTGAGTGGTAAGTCCACCTCGACTTGGCCTCAGAGCCCTTGGCTCGACTTGGGGGGGATGACTGACGGGAGCGCCCATCGAAGCAGCCCCGAAGGGACGAGTCGCCTGCGATGTCGAGGGATCAGCAGGTCACCTCCAACTCCATCACAATCTGGGACTGCACAGCCAGGGATCCGGCCCCGGCCTCAACGTGTTCGGGGCCAGTGGCAGAGCCATCCAGCATAGAGGCCCACATGGCAGCCCTCGAATTCAGTTTCTCAGTGTTCCTCGAGGCACAGTGGGGCCTTACTCATAGTCACTCCGTGTCATCAGTGCCCCACCCTGGGATCTTCTCAATGAGGACTTCCCAGGAGGATGCTCCACCCATTTTGGAGCACCAGGTGTGGTTGGTGTCAACCACCGATGTCGGGAGTCGTTGGCGCCGAGTCAGTCTGAGGACCACGGGGCACGTGCCATTTCCTCCAGCTCGGATTCAGAGTGGGAAACAGACGAGGAGTCCCCCGACGCCGTGCTTCATTGGAACATTCCCTCCGACCTGGTCCCCTCCAGAGGACCTGGTTTTACTGGAATTCATGAGGGAGATGCCCCAGGCACTCGCCTTCATGGTGGTACTAGAGGATGAGCCACATGATGAGGACCTCGATTATCCAATACAAGGCTCCTCCTCCTTGGGAGGACGTTGCCTGTACCTCCCCATTCTGGAGTGCCTGCTGTTCAGGATGTGGGAGACCCCGGTGATGGTGCGATTATGAACTGTTGACTCGATTTGCAGTGTTGGGCTGGCAAAAACCCCAGGTTCCTTATCGTCCCTCCAGTCTAGTCCCAAACCTCTAGGTTTTGCTGCTCCTCCAGCAACTTGGAGACTGAGAAACGTCATTCTTTTGATGACACTTGTATTAAACCACAGGAACCGCCTCCTCACTCCAGTTACCTCAGTCTCCAAGCAGCTGGAGGACGGGTGAGCCCAGAGGTTCGGGGCTCACTAGAGGAGCAATTAAGGAGTGTTAGAATAGTTTAGAATGGGATCAGTGGTTTAGATGAACTGTTTTTGAAGTTTCTTTTTTGAATTAAACTTAATCTATAGTTTTAAGGCAAGCTGTGAGGTGGCCCCCCCTCCCCCTCTCTTTCTTCTGTTGTGGTGAGTTAACTTCAAAGCAGGGAATCTGGCGCGTGAAGGGGCAGGCTCCGGCTCCCGGACCCACGTTTATGGGTGAGGAGCCGGTAGCTTAGGCACAGGAGCGCAGCAGAAGTGTGCCTTGCCTGATCGCACTGTGTGCCGACAACGGAAAAGCACCTTTACAGGGGTAGCTGCTTCTTTTTCTAACTCTCTCGCCCAACGCTGAAGCCGCGATTTCGGCTGAGCGCGGGGAGAGAGCAGTGAAACACAGCAAACGCAGGAAAACATCGGGGGCAGCAAGCTCCAAAGGTGAGGGAGAGCTCCGATCGTGAGTAGCAATGTGAATTTACCGCAGGCAGACCAGGGCTGCTTGAGTTAAACCACGTATGAAGAGCATAGCAGGCCGGACCACGTGTTTGCAGCGCAGGAAAGTTGTTTTCAGTTGGTATGTCTATAGAGTGCATCGGAAATCCTTCGTTTTTCGTAGTTTACTACATATTTTGGCTTGCCTTTTCAAAGTAAGGCATTTACATTAAGTTAAAAAAAAACAAAACAAAAAAACCATGGGGAGGTTTCCCTATAAGAAGGCCACCAGTATATCTGTCAAGGGCTGTAGGGGCTGAACACTCTCAGCACACTTCGGCTGGCTTAGTAATAAAAGCGAATTTTCAGGCAAACGGGAATGCCTTCTAGACCGCAGTGCTTGGTCTGTGGTACTAGAAGGGGAGCGGTGTCTGAGACAGGGGTCTGTAAGGGGTGCATTCAAGAAGCGGCCTCAATGGAACAGGCATTGGAAGTGGAGGCAGTGTCACAAGTGGGCACCGGGGCCCCTGCCAGAGCCGGTTTCTCAGTCTTTGCTGTTTCCGGAGCTGGTGGCGGGGACGTCCTCCACTCTGGATCTTCCCTCTGCCCAGGCGCCTTTCCCAGGAGGTTTAACAGCTATTTTTTCTCCAAACTTTGTCACTCTGATTCAACAGGCGTTTGGTGTGCATAAAAAGCTCTCAGCCAATTCCCCAGAGGGAGTGCTGGGGGAGAAGCGTTCAGGGACTCCGCTGACCTCGGGAGTTACAGGGGTCCTATCAAAGAAGCCCAGAACTGAGAGGGATCATCCAGAGCAGTCCGTGGTTTCTGAAGGTATCCTCTCCGAAGAGGGTGATCCTGACTTTGAGTTGGATGACGAGTTAGAGGAAGGAGAACTCACGAAACAGGAGGACCAAGCTAGAGTGGATCGCGTTTTCCGGAGAGAGGAGGTACTGGCAATCATTTCGGAGACACTTAAGGCGCTTAATATGCCGGCGGCAGATCCAGCGGAAGATTCCACCTTAGAGGACCCGTTATTGCAGGCGTTTCGGAAGACTAAAAAAAAACAACCTTTTCCAATACACAGAGTTGTTAGAGAAATGATCAAGAGGAATGGGACATGCCTGAGGCCAGTCTTAAAGGCTCCAGAATTATGGCCCGTCTTTATCCCCTTGTTGACCAGGATCGGGAATTGTTTGTCACCAAAGGTAGATACAGCGGTCTTGGCAGTGACCAAGAAGACTACAATTCTGGTAGAAGGGAGCGCCGCTCTCAAGGATGCCCAGGACAGGAAGTTGGACACCTTGTTGAAGCAGATTTTTGATGTTAATGCGCTATCCATGCAAGCTTCTATTTGTGGGGCGTAGATAGCTAGAGCTTGTCTTCACTGGGTGCAGCGGATTCATGGGGAACAGATGGAAGATACGGCTTTAGAGGTGTCCAGATTGGATTCCAGGGCGGCTTATCTCGCTGATATTCATTATGACCTCATTCGAGGGTTATTTTCTTTCTTTCTTTCTTGTGTTTTTCTATACCGCCCCTTCCGGAGATCAGGGGCAGTTTACATAAAACTTAACATGTTACAAAAACTATTTGTAACTTTACATTATAATATTTAACCTTGAACATTATAAATTTATACATTATAACATTTGGCCTTGCATGTTATAACTTATACAATATAACATTTGGCCTCGTCATTATAACTTTATACATTATAACATTTGAACCTTTTTCCTTGTAACTTTATATGTTATAACATTTGAGCCTTTTCTTGTGATTTTCTGCATTATGATATTTAACTTCTTTCCTTCTAGCTTTATACGTTAGCACAGTGTGGTCTTTTTAGCATAGTGTGGTCTTTTTACAGTATAGCATCTGTGCTATAATGCAGTCTTTATACCGGTAGGGGTTACGTGGGTGCATGGTTTGTCTGTGGGTTTGAGTAGGGTTGAGTTGTGTTTTTTGTTCCTTAATGTTCTATAAATAGGTATGTTTTTAGGGCTTTTTTGAATTGTTGTAGGTCTTTAGTTGTGCGTATTGATAGGGGTAGGGCGTTCCATAGTGAGGGTGCTGTGTATGTGAAGGCTCTTGAGCTTGTGACCTGCTTTTTTTTTATTGTGTTGGAGGTTACAAGTGGGTGGAGGGCGTTTTCTCTGCTGGTTCTTGATGATGTAGGGATTTGTATGAGTGTTGTGAGTATGGATGGGGCGATATTGTTGATGGTTATCTAAGAGTATGGCGTCGGTAATAGCGGCACGAAGATATCTTTGGTTGTGCAATTGGACAGCAGATGGCTCCTCCAAAGCAAGATTAAGTAAGCTCCCTTTCAGAGGAAAGCTACTTTTTGGAGAAGATTTAGACAAGCTGGTAAAGGATCTCGGAGAGTCCAAGGGCGGAAGGTTGCCGGAGGACAAGCAGAAGCAGGGGCAGCCGGCTCCGACAAATAAAGGTCAACAAAAGAAGTTTTGTCGTTTTCGTCCCCCAAGGGTACGGTCAGTTTCAGAGAGGATGTTTCCCCTATAGGAACCAGGGATTTCGGGGCTTTCGAGGGACGGGCAGAGGATTTGTGGCCTTATCTGCCTCGACTCTTAGAAAGTCGCAATGAAGCCTTGGAGATCCAGGTAGGCAAGGTACCCGTGGGAGGTCGGTTACGGGAGTTTTACCATGCCTGGGTCCAGATCACATCAGATCAGTGGGTGCTGGAGGTCATTCGAGAAGGTTATGCTCTGGAATTTCAGCTGCTGGTGATCGATTCTTATGTGCAATATCCATGCAGAGCACGGGTCAAATACGAGGCAGTGCGAGACACTTTAGAGAGACTCCTGACCCTCAAAGCAGTGGTACCAGTTCTGCCAGACCAACGCGGGTCTGGTCAATACTCCATATACTTTGTCGTCCCAAAGAAGGAATGGGCGCTTCGGCCAATTTTGAATCTCAAAGAGAGTAAATCGATATCTTCAGGTGTCGCATTTTCATATGGAGACCCTAAGGTCGGTCATAGTCGCAGTAAGAAAAGGAAAGTTTCTTATGTCCCTGGATTTGTCGGAAGCTTACCTACACATTCCCATTCGGCTAGAACATCAGAGGTATCTCCAGGAACAAGCAGTAATGTAGTCATCACATATGGGTATCGTTGGTACCGACAGAGCCCACGCGGGAACGCTCCCCAGCGTCCAATCAGAACGCTTTTGGGAGCATCCCACAGCGCCTGCGTGCTGCCTTCCCGCCTTTCCCAACTGCCTCTCTCCAGTTCTTCTTTTTCCGCGGAGCCAGCAGGTCGTGTTTCCTGTCACCGCAGAAGAATTTCTTTTTTATTTCTTTCTTTTTGTGGTCGCGTCCGCCTTCTTCAACGCTCTACTGGTACCGCCGGTCTTTCTTTCTTTCTTATTTCTGTAAAAAAAAAAAAAAATTCTTTTGTTCCTTTTCTTCAGGTGCACGCGCCTTTTTTGTGCCTTAGGCCCAAAACCTTTTTCCTCAACATGGAAAAACCTGCTTCAGGGTTTAAAAAGTGCACCAAGTGTGGCGGTACCATCTCCGTCACTGACACCCATGAATGGTGTTTAAAATGTTTAGGTCCTGACCACTCCATCACAGATTGTGTGTCCTGTGCCATGATGTCTAAAAGAGGTCGGCAGAACCGAGCTGCCAAGCTCAGTACCCTGTTTCTCTCTGATGCGGCTTCGGTGGCATCGACGTCTTCCAGGGCTGCTTCTTCCTCCCGTGGATCTCAGGTAACTAAACATAAATCTAGCCGGTCCTCGAAGGGTAGATCTCCTTCTAAGCATCGAGATGCCTCTGGCGTTGCCCTCGAGGATTCTGCACCGGCAAAATTACCCCGGCGGGAGGCTTTGGCTTCCAAAGCATTATTGGGGTTCCAGGATGTTCTAGATGGCTCGGCCTCGACAGATCTCCTGGTGCCATGCTCTGGGGTACCACCGGTACCGACATCCAGGCATTGGCGGCGTCCATGGACCAGAGAATTCTGACCATGGAACGCAGTCTGGCGGCTTTCCTTGTGGCATTGACGCCCTTGGTACCGCGACAGACAACTGCACCGGCATTGGCACTGGCATCGGCATCGGTACCGGTACCGATAGCATTGACATCGGCATCGGTGTCTGCTATGCCGGTACCCTGTCCTCCGATGCCCTCCGGTACCAGTTATTCCCGGTACCGACCTTGGTCGGTAGAGGTATCGGGCTCTGCAGGAGCATCCGGACAGACGATACTTCGAGTCCTCAGAAGAATCTGAGGATTCTGAAAGTTCTGTCGATGCAGCGATGCTTCTTCCAGAGGAGTCCTCCCCTAAATGTAGGATGTCTCCTCCAGAGGACATGTCCTTCCAAGACAGTCCAAGCCCCTGAAACAGAGCCAAAGGCCAAGGAGTTGGAAATTTTACAATATCCCAAAACTCCTAAGGAGGCAGCTACCTTACCCATTCATGAGATTCTATATGATCTCATGTTGAGGATGTGGGAAACACCTCTTACCACCTCTCCTCATTCTCGTAGATTAGATATTATGTATCGAGTCCCTCCTTGTCCTGGGTTCCATAAGACTCAGCTTCCTCACCACTCCATTGTGGTGGAGTCAGCTATGAGAAGGATCAGAAGTGCAAAAAGACATGCCTCTAATCCTCCAGGACGTGAGTGCAGAACCATGGATGCTTTTGGACGTAGAGTCTTTCAAGCTTCCATGCTTGCTGCAAGAATCAGTTCCTATAGTCTCTACATGGGAATGTTCCTAAAGGAGGTCACAGATAATTTACAGACTTTAAGTCCTTTCATTTCTGAGGATAAAAGACAGGATTTTTTCACTTGGGTCAAACATGCCCAAGATGTGTCTAAGTTCTCCAACCGTGCAGCCTTTGACTGCTTCGAGTGTATAAGCAGAACCTTGGCTATTGCCATAGGTGCACGTTGAATTGCTTGGCTCCAGGCATCTGATTTAGAGCTCTGGGTACAAGATAAATTGGGAAATATCTCTTGTACTGGTGAGAACCTGTTTGGTAAAGATTGGCAGGAAAAAGCCAATGAAATGGATGCTGAAAATTCCACCTTGGATAGATTATCCAAGTCCACTGCTGATCCTGTTAGAAAGAAATTGTTCAAGAAAACATCTTTTTCTAAAAAGAAAAGATTTTATCCTGCTTATGGTCAGCAGGCATCTTCTGTAGGTCAGTTTTCAAGCAAACGTCAGCAACCACCCAAACAGAAGAAAGCAAAGGCTGCCAGGCCTCCACCGGCCCAGCAGCTTTAGCCTCCTCAGGGCCTTGACTTTCAGCTAGAGAACTTAGCGTTTCTGGTTCTGGAAGGACCAGAACCGTCCACCATTCCAGGAAGGTTATGTCATTTTGCCCCTAGATGGGGGCAAATAACAGCAGAACATTGGAGACACTCCATCATAAAGGAGGGGTACAAACTTCATTTTTCAAGCATGCCCCCTCACACAATAGTGAAGCAGTTCAATTCTCCGACCTCTCATCAACCTGTTAGGTCAGGAGGTTGTCATCCTTCTTGCCCAAGGGGCGATAGAAGAAGTGCCTCTTCATCAACAGGGCACAGGGTTCTATTCCCCTTATTTTCTTATTCCAAAGAAAACAGGGGGATACAGACCTATCTTAGATCTCAGAGAATTGAACAAATTCCTTGTCAAGGAGAAATTCAAGATGATTTCTCTCGGAGTTCTGCTACCATACCTTCAGAGTCAGGATTAGCTTTGTTCTCTAGATCTCAAGGATGCGTACACCCACGTCCTCATCCATCCATCCCACAGAAGGTTCCTTTGGTTCCTTTTTCAAGGAAAGCACTACCAATACAGGGTGCTTCCTTTTGGTCTGGCCTCAGCACCAAGGGTGTTCACGAAATGCATGGCTGTGGTAGCAGCATTTCTCCGCACTCGAGGAATATTCGTCTTCCCTTACTTGGACGACTGGCCCATTCGAGCTCCAACACAGTCAGAGGCCAAGACTTCTCTATCCTGCACAATGGTAATAAACATCCCAAAATCCAGTCTGACTCCCACTCAGTCTTTAGAGTTTATAGGAGCTCTTCTGGATACCACAAGGGCCTATCTTCCCCAGGCCCGTAGCCTTCGCTTGGTGCAGTTAGCTTCTCAAGCAGTGCTAAAGCCTCATCTAACTGCTCGAGAAATGTTGTAATTGCTAGGCCACATGGCATCCACTGTGCATGTGGTTCCATATGCTCGCCTCCACATGAGGGCAGCTCAGTGGATGTTATCCACCCAATGGACCCAGGCATCAGGGTGCCTGTCAGACAAAATTGCAAACACAAGTCGCCTCATTTTGTCTCTCCAATGGTGGAAGTCCACTCAAAACCTGTTGCTGGGGTCCCCCTTTCAACAACCCTTACCCCAAGCAATTCTCACAACAGATGCTTCTCCAAAGGGTTGGGGAGCTCATCTGCAAGACTTCTCCACCCAGGGCACCTGGTCTCCTCAAGAGAGTTGTCTACATATCAATCTCTTGGAACTCGGAGCAATTTTCCTGGCTCTGCGAGTTCCACTCCCTGCTCAGCTACAAGACAGTCCTCATTCATATGGACAATCAAGTAGCCATGTTCTGTGTGAACAAGCAGGGGGGAACGGGCTCTCTGTCACTTTGCAGCGAAGCTTTGCGACTATGGGCCCTCGCCAGAGAGCATCAGATTCATCTGCTGGCAGAATATCTTCCAGGCATTCAAAACTCTTGGGCGGACAGACTCAATCGAGTTCTGCTTCCACACGAGTAGTCTCTGCATGCAGACCAGGTGACCAGGATATTTCAACTTTGGGGAACCCCGGACATAGACCTCTTTGCAAATCTGTGGAATGCCAAACTTCCCCGGTTCTATTCCAGAATTCCGGCTCAGGGGGCTCAGGCCAGGGATGCTTTCCTCCTTTACTGGGGTCAAGACTTCCTGTATGCCTTTCCACCCATTCCCCTAATTCCCAAAACCCTCTTCAAGCGTCAGAGAGACAGAGGCCATATGATTCTCATAGCTCCACATTGGCCACGGCAAGTGTGGTACCCTCTGCTTCTACATCTCTCTCAAGCTCCCTCCCTGGAGTTAGGGTCTGCTCCAGATCTCCTATCTCAGGAGGACGGAATGTTATGGCATCCCAATCCCCAGTCTCTGCATCTCAGAGCTTGGTTGCTGAAGGCCTAGACCTCCAATATCTTAATCTTTCTCAGCAAGTGAAAGATGTTCTTTATGCTTCCAGAAAACCTTCCACTAGACGCTCTTATGTTTTCAAGTGGAAAAGGTTTACTATTTGGTGTTCGGAAAAGGGTCTTAACCCCCTTGCGATACCTCTGCAATCTTTGCTGGAGTATCTCCTCCATTTATCTAATGCAGGCCTTAAGATAAATTCAGTTCCATTTGAGTGCTATTGCAGCTTCTCTTAAACTTCTAAATGGACAGCCTATTTCCTCTCATCCTCTCATAGCAAGATTTATGAGAGGCCTCCTTCTAACTAAGCCTCCCATTAGACTTCCTCCGGTGGCATGGGACTTAAACCTGGTTCTTGGGCAGCTCATGAAGCCACCTTTTGAACCTTTAGCTACCACCTCCTTAAAATTCCTTTCTTGGAAGGTTATCTTTCTCATTGCAATCACATCAGTACGCCGCATTAGTGAGTTGCAAGCGCTAGTAGCTAATCCACCTTATACAAGGTTCCATCATGACATGGTAGTCCTTAGGACTCATCCACACTTTATGCCTAAGGTGGTCTCGCCTTTTCATCTAAACCAAGAGGTCTATCTACCTGTCTTTTTTCCAGGACCTCAAGCACCAAATGCAGAAAGGAATCTTCATACCTTGGACTATAAAAGAGCTCTAGCTTTTTACTTACAAAGAACACAGCAACATAGGAAGTCCTCTCAACTCTTTGTTGCTTTTGATCCTTCTCATTTGGGACTTCCAGTCTCCAAGAGAACACTATCTAACTGGATTGCTCAGTGTATTTCCTTCGCCTATCAGACTAAGAACCTTTCTCTGGAGGGACATGTCACAGCTCACAATGTGAGAGCCATGGCAGCCTCAATGGCTCATCTGCACTCTGTTTCTATTGACGACATCTGTCGAGCAGCCACTTGGGCCTCGGTTCATACCTTCACAGCCCATTACTGCTTGGACAAGGACTCCTGCCGGGATGCCTTGTTTGGTCAGGCTGTTCTCAAACACCTGTTCCATACCTAATCAACTCTTGCCCACCATCCCTGGTAGGATGCCAGAGATCCATGGGGGGAAGTGGAGCCCTTTTCAGGGACACACAACTTCTGAGGTCTCTTCCTGGCACCTAAAGCTAGGGAGTCCCCATATGTGATGACTACATTCCTGCTTGTTCCTGGAGATAGCATTGTTACTCACCTATAGCAGGTGATCTCCGGGAACAGCAGGAATTTAGTCCTCACAACCCACCCACCTCCCCTAGGAGTTGTATCTCTTTCCTTTCCCTCTCTCTCTCTTTGTCTCAGCTTTAAAACTGAATTGGAGAGAGGCAGTTGGGAAAGGCGGGAAGGCAGCACGCAGGTGCTGTGGGATGCTCCCAAAAGCATTCTGATTGGATGCTGGGGAGCGTTCCCGCGCGGGCTCTGTCGGTGCCGACGATACCCATATGTGAGGACTAAATTCCTGCTGTTCCCGGAGATCACCTGTTACAGGTAGAGTAACTATGCTTTCTCAGATTTGCAGTGCCTATGGGGCATTTTCAATTCCAGGCATTACCGTTTGGACTGGCTACGGCGCCCAGAACTTTCACCAAGGTGATGGTGATGGTGGTGGTAGCATTGCGAAGGGACAGACTGTTAGTGCACCTTACCTGGGCGATTGGTTGTTCCGAGCGAAATCCAGAACAGAGAACGAGTCGGCTACAACCAGAGTGGTGGCCTTTCTGCATAGCCTAGGTTGGGTAGTCAATATGTTGAAAAGCAACTTGACTTCGCAGAGCCTAGAGTACCTGGGGGCTCGATTCGATACAAGCGTCTGAGTCTTTCTGCCTCAGCGACGAGCACAGGGATTGAGAAGACTAGTCCGCTAATTTTTGTGCAGAAGGAATCCTTCGGCGTGGCATCTACAGTTACTCGGTACCATGGCAGCAACACTCGATCTGGTACCGTGGGCAAGAGCCCACATGAGACCGTTGCAGAGAACATTGCTCAGACGGTGGTCGCACCAGGAGGATCCTCTGACTCGCAGGCTACCCTGTCCACCAGAGACTCGTCAGACTCTTCACTGGTGGCTGTGGCCGCAGGTTCTGGAGAAGGAGATGCCGTTAGAAGCACCCTGTTGGTTACCCTTAACGACGGATGCTAGTCTATTAGGCTGGGGAGCTCACTTTGGAGGTCAATACTCACGGGGCAGTGGACCAACCTGGAGAAGAGCTGGTTGATCAACAGGCTGGATTTGCAGGCCATAACGTTGGCACTTCAAGCGTTTGAACCTTGGTTTTGGTTTCCTAGACCATGGGATGCTGTTCCAAGGGTTGTAGAGCAGAGATGGCATCCATCTGTCCAAGAAAGGTCAACGCATCTTTGGTAGTAGACTGGCTAATCTACTGAAGAGGGCTTTAAACTAGATTCGTTGGGGATGGGTGAAGAAAGCAGTGTAGCACTGGAGAGCCGAGGCAGGACAGCTGTTCGAGTGGGCCGAGGTAAATCTACTGGCATTGTTGGCGGCACATGTAGCAGGCGTGGACAATGTGGAGGCCGATTTCTTGAGTCGAGTAAAGGTAGATCCAGGAGAATGGGTTCTTCATACGGAAGTGTTCGACAGTTTGGTGCGGTGCTGGGGCACACCAGTGATGGATCTGATGGCGACCTTCCAGTCGGCAAAGGTCGATCGGTTCTTCATCAGAAGATGGAAGAGAATGTCGGAAGGTCTTGATGCTCTCATTCAGACATGGCCAGAAGAGCAACACCTGTACGTGTTTCCACCTTGGGTGTTAATAGGTCGGGTGTTGCAGCGCATAGAAGTTCACAGAGGGAAAGTAATATTGATTGCGCCGGATTGGCCAAGACGTCCTTGCGGATCTGTTGAGACTAGTAGTAGGGAAGCCATGGCACCCTCCAATTCAGAAGGACCTCTTATCTCGGGGTCCTTGGCACATGCCTCAGGTGGGTCGATTCTCGCTTACCGCATGGCTCTTGAAAAGGCAAGGTTGAGAACGAGGGGATACTCTGCCGCAGTAATTTCTACCGTGTTAAAGGCATGGCGGAAGTATACCTCATTAGCGTATGTTCGTATTTGGCGTGTATTTGAAGCATGGTGTGTGGACAGGAATGTTGGAGCTTTGAGAGCTTTGGTACCGCAGATATTGGCTTTATTGCAAGATGGTTTTGAGAAAGATTTAGCGGCGGTATCCTTAAAAGTGCAGTTGGCAGTACTATCCCATTATAGAGGAAAGATAAAAGGGGAGGCGCTTGGAGTACATTCAGATATAAAACGTTTTTTGCGGGCTGTGTCTCTGAGACCGCCATGTAGGCAGATGGTTCCGATGTGGGATCTTCAATTGGTATTGGAAGCATTGGTGCGTGAGCCCTTTAAACCTTTGTCTAGAGCGTCGCTAAAAGACCTTACTCTTAAAGTGATATTTTTAGTAGCGATCTGTTTGGCTCAAAGAATCTCGGAGTTGCAGGCTTTGTCTTGTCGGAAGCCTTTTCTATCCTTTCTTGATTCAAAGTTAGTATTGAGGCCCATCCCGTCTTTTTTGCCCAAAATAGTATCATTTTTTCATTTGAATCAGGTTGTTTCCTTGCCGGTGTTCGGTGGGGGTAGGGACGGTACTTCCTCAGAGAAGTTGCATCTATTAGATGTTCGTCGGGCATTATAGAAATATACCCATAGGACAGAAAGTTTCTGCAAATCGGATAGGTTATTTGTCCTGTTTCGGGGACCAAGAAAAGGAGAAGCAACCTCCAAAGCTTCCATTGCAAGATGGCTTAAAGAGGCAATTGTGTCAGCATATGTTTAAAGGGTAAATCCGTACCGGAAGGGCTTAGAGCTCATTTAACTAGGGCAGAAGTGCGTCATGAGCTGAGTACAGTGGGGTACCAGCGGTTGAAATTTTAAGGCGGCTACCTGGTCGCCTTTAAATTCTTTTGTCAAACATTACCGTCTGGATGTTCAGGCAGGAAGGGATACCTGTTTTGGATCAGTGGTGCTTCAGGCGGGTCTAGCAGGTCCTTCCTGTTGACTTGTTGCACTGCTCTGTTACATCCCAGAGGTTTGGGACTAGACTGGAGGGATGATAAGGAAGGTGAAATTAAACTTAACTGCAAATTATTGTTCCTTGAGGAATTCCAGTCTAGTCCCGTATCCCTCCCTAGTATTTTCTTTGGACTATAGCAAGAGATTTTTCACAGGTAAGCTGGGAATTAGCGGTGAAGTTTATGGTTCATGTAAGGGGGGGTTTATTTTCAAAATGATGGATTCTGATAGGGTCCAAATTCTTTATAAGGGGGGGGGGGTAAGGGGCGAGCCTAAGCAGTTACTCTATAGCTGTTATGATAGGGAGAAGAACAATAGAATACATGGTTGTTTCTCCTTCACAAGTTATTAGTTAAGTTATTTTAGTTTGTTAGTAGTATTTGCTACTTAATTGTTGCTCCGGTGAGTCTGCTTTGTCAATAGGTTATTGGAGTGAGGAGGGTGAATCCTGTGGTTTTATACCAGTGTCATCAAAAGGATGACGTTTCTCATTTTCCAAGCTGCTGGAGGAGGAGCAAAATCCAGAGGTTTGGGACTAGACTGGAGTTCCTCAAGGAACAACAATTAGCAGTTAAGTCTAATTTCACCTTCCAGAAAGCACAACTGCCACACAATTCCATGTTGGTGGAGTCTGCTATGCATTGGATCAAGAGCCAGAAGATATACTCCTTGGTGCCCCCTGGCAGGGAGGCCTGTACCAGGATGCATTTGATAGGAAGTGTTTACAGAGCTCTCTGCTCTCAGCCTGGATCCAGGCTTACCAGCTGTACATGGGCATGTACCTGAGAGACCTGGCGAAGGAACTTGCTGGGTTCTCGGCTGGTTTATCAGGTGAGCCCCTTGAGCACTTTCAGGCCTTGGTTTCCTCGGTCAAGAAGTGTTCCAAATTTCAAACTCAAGCAGCCTTCGACTTTGAGTTGGTGGTTCATGTAGCTGCAGTGGGCATTAGTGCCCACTGCCTTGCCTGCTTACAGTCCTCCGACTTAGAGCAGTGGGTTCAGGACAAACTAGCCGATGTCCCATGGTGGGGGGGGGGATAACCTTTTCGGCAAACCCATGATTGAGAAGGCTGATGAGTTGGAGAAGGAATTTATGACCAGGACCAGGCTGTCCAAGAAAGTGTCGGACCCTTCCTGTCAGAAGGAGTTGGGGAAAAGTTCCCTTCACCTGAAGTCCAAGAAGGCTTACAGAACCTATCCTAAGTTCCAGGCCTACCCTGCTCCCCCTCAGGGGCAGCAGGCCGAGGTCATGGTTCCCGTAAGCTAAAGCTCTCAAACCCCAAACATTGCCCCAGCCACAGCCTGGGGGGAGGGGGGTTTGACTCCTTGGGCATAGCCTCCTTCCCTCAGGAGGTAACGGGCCCAAGGTTCACAGGAGGACAGCTGGTCCATTTTGCATACAGGTGGCTCTCTATCACTGCAGATACCTGGGTGTTGCAAGTGATCAAGGAGGGATACCTTCTTCACTTTACTCAGCTACCTCTCCCCTTTTTCACAGGGGGATTACCCATGAACCTCTTGCACAGGGAGCTTCTTCAGAAAGAACTTGGGTCGTTACTCGAGGAGCAGTTGGTCGAGCCCATCCCTCCTCATCTTCAGGGACAGGGGTTCTACTCCTGCTACTTCTGGCCCCCAAGAAGACGGGGCTTCAGGCCCATTCTGGATCTTCAGGACCTCAGTGGTTTCCTGGTCAAGGTAAAGTTCAAAGTGGTATCCCTTGGAACTTTGCTGCCTTACCTCATTCAGGGAGATTGGCTATGCTCCTTGGATCTCAAAAATGTTTACACCCACATCCTGATTCATCCAAGGCACAGTCAGTACCTGCAGTTCGTAGTAGGGGGCTGCCACTATCAGTACAGGGGGCTCAGCCCTTTGGGTGTTCATGAAATGCCTGGCAGTCGTGGCTGCTCGCCTCCAACTTCTCAGAGTGTTCATGTTCCCCTACCTGGACGACTGGCTCGTGCAGGCTAGCACACCGGACTAAGTACACGTTGCAACTTGGCACATTCTAGGGCTGCTGCAGCACCTAGGCTTCGTGTTGAACTTCCCAAAGTCTCACCTCTCGCCAACGCAGTGCATGGGGTTCATTGGGGCCCTGCTGGACTCCACTTGAGCAAAGGCCTTCCTGCCCCTGAGCGGGCTCAACGCCTCACTTCTGTGGCACAGGAAGTGCAGTGGAGCGCACCAGTAACAGCCCGAAGGATGCTCTGCATACTGGGGCACATGGCGTCCACCATTCACGTGACCCCCTTTTGCCCACCTGTGCATGCGGCAGGCCCAATGGATGCTCAGCGCCCAGTGGTCTCTGGTGTCAGGCTGCCTGGAGGACTGTATCCAGGACATGCTGGCCTTGGCAGCCTCCCTGACCTCATGGCAAGATCACTGCAACCTAAGAGCTGGGCTGGTGGTCCCACTGCGATCACCTGCAGTCACAGGGGCTATGGTCGTTGGAGGAGAGTGCCTCGCAGATCAACTTGTTTGAGCTCCGGGTGGTCTATTATGCCCTGCGAGTCTTCAGGACTATTTGGAAGGACAGATAATCCAAGTCCAGATGGACAACTAGGTAGCGATGTTTTACATCAACAAGCAAGGGGGCACGGGTTCGTACCACCTCTGTTGGGAGGCGGTGCGCCTCTGGAATTTCGCGGAAGGGAGGAACATCTCGCTCAAAGCAGTGTATCTGCTGGCCAGGACAATATACTGGCCGACTGCCTGGGCTGCATCCTCTAATCCCACGAATGGAGGCTGAACCCGACCATCCTGGAGGAGATCTTCCAGCAGTGGGGCACCCCAGAGATTGACCTCTTTGCTAGTCTGGAGAATGCATAGCTTCCACGCTTCTGCTCCTGGAAAACGGCCTGGAGTCAGGGGGCAGCAGATGCCCCTAGATCACGGGAGGAGGAAGGCTTTCCTGTACACATACCCACAGATGCCCGGCACCTCAGGCCCTCTTGTAGATTTATGCAGAAGCGGCCTCCGCCCTCTAAATTGCACCCAGATGACTGTTGCAGCCCTGGTTTCCCCTGCTTCTGCAACTGTCTCGAGGGAACCTCTGACCAATGGGGTGTGCCCCGGACCTGCTTTCACAGAAGGATGGAATGCTGCAGCACCCAAACGTCCAGTCCCTGGCTCAGCCGGCCTGGATGCTGAGAGGATAGCCTTCACGCACCACCGCCTCTCTCGACCAGTGGAGGATATCCTGATGACCTCATGTAAAGATGCTATGCGCCAAGCTTATGCCTTAAGTGGCGCAGGTTCTTCCTCTGGTGTGTGGGGCAGGGCCTTAACCCTTTCTCCTGTGCAATGGCGGAGATATTGGGGCTCCTCTTGCATCTGTTGGGCGCAGGCCTGAAATCCAACTCTGTCAGAGTACACCTCTCTGTTATCTCTGCTCACTACCATGAAGTGGAGGGCCAGGCCGTGTCTGTCCACCCCTTGGTAGACTGGTTTATGCAGGGCCTTCTCCCCTCATGGCCCCCCGGTCTGCCCACTGCTGGTGGCATGGAACCACAATGTGGTCCTAGGGAAGCTCATGGGGGGGGGGGCACCTTTCGAGCACTTGGCTACCTGTCCTCACAAATAACTCTCAAGGAAAGTCATCTTCCTGGTGGCACACAGGCACTAACTGCGCATGAGCCCTACACCAGGTTCTATAGGAATAGGGTCGTCCTTCGGATGCACCCGAAGTTGTTACAAAAGTTGGTCTCTGCTTTCCATCTGAATCAGGAGGTGGTGCTATCCACTTCTTTCCCCTCACACTTCCAGAGCGGAGGTTTCCCTGCACACGCTTGACTGCAAGTGTGCCCTGTCCTTCTACATCTAAAGGATACAGCCTTCTCGCTGCTCGAAGCAGCTCTGTCTTTCAATACCAGTCGTCTGGGGATTGCCGTTTCCAAGAGTACCCTCTCATGGTGGGTGGCTGATTGCATCGCGCTCGCCTACCAGCAGGCGGGGCTCTCTGGAGCATCATAGAAACATAGGTCATGTGGTCTTTTTCTGCCATCATGTTTCTATCTAATCTGCCCTTCCATATCAATCACTACAACAGTCCCCTTTTTTCCTTTAGAGATCCTCTGTGTTTGTCCCATGCTTTTTTTAAATCAGATAACTGTCCTCATCTCTACCACCTCCACTGGGAGACTATTCCACACATCTGCCACTCTTTCCATAAAGAAATATTTCTGCATGTAACTCCTAAGTCTATCACTTTCACCCTCATCCTATGTCCCTTCATGGTAGAGTTGCTTTCAATCAAAAGAAGCTCTCCTCCTGTGCATTTATGCCAGAGAAGTATTTAAACAACTCAATCATATCACCTCTATCCTGCCTTTCCTCTAAAATATACATATTAAGATCCTTAAGTCTATCCTTTATATGCTTTATAACGAAGACCACTAACCATTTTAGTAGCAACCCTCTGCACAAACGCCAACCTATTTATATCCTTTTGAAGGTGCCGTCTCCAGAATTTCACACCAAAGACTTATATAAAGGCACCATCACCTCCTTTCTTCTGCTGGCCATTCCTCTCCCTATGCACCCAAGCATCCTTCTAGCTTTCGCCTTCGCCTTTTCTACCTGTTTAACTACTTTAAGATCATCAGATACAATCACACCTAGGTCATGCTCTTCTTTTGTGGACAGAAGTACTTTGCCCCCTATAACCATATTGCTCCCTTGGATTGCTGCAGCCCAAATGCATGACCTTGCATTTTTTAACATTAAATCTCAGCTGCCAAATTCTAGACCATTCTTCAAGTTTAGCTTGATCCCTCCTCATGTTATCTACACCTTCCTGGATGTCTACTCTATTACAGATTTTGGTATCATCCGCAAAGGGGCAAACCTTACCCGGCAGACGTTCTGAACATCACTAACAAAGATGTTAAAAAGAATCAGATCTAGGACGGATCTCTGGGGCATACCTCAGGGTTAGCTTCATTTACCTGTAGCCTTTGCCGCCTCCCACTCAACCAATTTCTAACCCAAGCAGTAACTTTAGGGTCCATCCCTAGGGTGCTCAGTTTAAGTCGCCTGTGCAGAACGGTGTCAAAGGCTTTACTGTAATCTAAATACACCACATCTAGGGCTCTACCTCGATCATGTGACAGCTCACAGTGTGTACAGGCCATGGCAGCCTCCGTGACCAGCCTGTGGTCTGTGCCCTTGCTGGACATTTGCCGGGCTGCCACTTGCTCCTCTCTGCACACCTTCATGGCATACTATTGTTTGGAGGAGACCTCCAGAATGGATAGTGCCTTGGCTCTTCAGGGTATGATGCAACTCCTTCCCTCCAGCCCTCTGTGTTCAGGGGAGGGATTACATCAGATGTTGCTGTTGCAGTGCCAAACTTCCAGCCAACCAGCACCCCCTGCTGCCCTTTACAGTTTGCTTTTTGGATCGCCCATGGCTTTTACAAGTTTTTTTTTTTTTTTTTTGATAGTCTGTAGCTTGAGAGTCCCATATGTGAGGACTGACTTCCTGCTTGTTCCCAAAGAAAGCGTAGTTACCTGTAACATGCGTTCTCCAGGGACAGCAGGAATCTGTCCTCAGAACCCTCCCTCCACCCCTTGGAGTTGCTTTTCTCTCTTTTTGCCGTCTTGTGCTGTATTATACTGAGGCAAGATGGCATCTTTGGGTGGGAAGGTGACTGCGCATGTGCGATGTAGCTCCCAAAGTTTTTTTTTTTTTTTTGAAAGCTGGAGAGTGGATCTGCGTGGGCTCTGTCGATGCTGACATTACCCACATGTGAGGACTGATTCCTGCTTTCCCTGGAGAATACCTATTACAGGTGAGTAACGACGCTTTTTTTTCTGCATTACTATATGCTGTTATTAGAGTTATACCATCTGGCTTAAGAACATAAGATATGCCCTACTGGGTCAGACCAAGGTCCATCAAGCCCAGTATTCTGTTTCCAATAGTGGCCAATCTAGGTCGTATGTACCTAGCAGTTTCCCCAAGGGACACAGGTTCCACAGTGCTTGTATTGGTTCAAGCATTGATATCCTGGGTCCCTTCTTAATAATGGTTTATGGACCTTTCCTCCAGGAACTTGTCCAAATCTTTTTTAAACCCAGCTACATTAACAGCCTTTACTACATCCTCTGGTAACAAATTCCAGAGTTTGATTACACGTTGAGTGAAAAAATATTTTCTTTTATTAGTCTTAAATAGTTTACCCTGTAGCTTCATTGCATGTCCCCTAGTCTTTCTATATTCTGATAAGGTAAACAATCGATCAGCGTTTACCCGTTCCACTCCGTTCATTAATTTATAGACTTCTATCATATCTCCCCTCAGCCGTCTCTTTTCCAGGTTAAAGAGCCCTAACCTTTTTAGCCTTTCTTCATAGGAGTATCCTTCCATCCCCTTTACCATTTTGGTGGCTCTTCTCTGAACCTTTTCTAAAATCGCTATATCCTTTTTAAGATATGGCGACCAGAATTGCACACAATATTCAAGGTGCGGTCTCACCATGGAACGATATAGAGGCATTATAATATCTTTTGTTTTATTTTCCATTCCTTTCCTTATCATACCTAGCATTCTATTTGCTCTCTTGGCCGCCGCTGCACACTGGGCCGAGGGTTTTAACATGGTATCCACAACGACGCCTAAATCTTTTTCCTGGGTGGTGGTTCTTAATGTGGAACCTTGCATCGTGTAACCATAGTTTGGGTTGTTCTTCCCTAGGTGCATAACCTTGCACTTGTCCACATTAAATTTAATCTGCCATTTTGATGCCCAGTCTTCCAATTTATCAAGGTCCTCTTGCAATTTTCCACAATCCTCTTGGGTTTTAACAACTTTAAATAGTTTTGATAACCTCGCTCGTTATTCCACTTTCCAGGTCATTTATGAATATGTCAAAAAGCAGCAGACCCAGCACAGATCCCTGGGGTACACCACTATTCACCTTTCTCCATTGGGAAAATTGGCCATTTAGCCCTACCCTCGGCTTTCTATTTTTTAACCAGTTCCTGATCCACAATAGTACACTGCCTCCTATCCCATGACTCTTTAGTTTTGCCAAAAGTCTCTCATGAGGGACCTTGTCAAAGGCTTTCTGAAAGTCCAGATACACAATATCAACCAACTCACCTTTGTCCACCTGTTTATTCACACTTTCAAAAAAACATAACAGATTAGTAAGACAAGATCTTCCTTGTCTAAAGCCATGTTGGCTGTCTCCCATTAGGTCATGACTATATACATGCTGAGTAATTTTATTCTTTATGATGGTTTCTACCATTTTTCCCGGTACTGATGTCAGGCTCACCAGTCTGTAGTTTCCCGGATCACCCCTGGAACCTTTTTTAAAAATTGGTGTTACATTGGCGATCCTCCAATCTTCAGGTATTAGAGATGTTTTTAATGATAGTTCACAGATTACTAATAGCAGGCCTGCAATCTCGTATTTCAGTTCTTTCAGCACCCTTGGATGTATACCATCCGGCCCAGGTGATTTGCTTCTCTTCAGTTTATCTAATAGTTGTAATACATCTTCCCGATGTATCGATATTTCCTTCAATTCTTCCGCACCTTTAAATACCACTTCAGTCATGGGTAACATCCCTACATCTTCCTCAGTAAAGACTGAAGCAAAGAATTCATTCAGTCTCTCTGCTATCGCCTTGTCGCCTCTTAGTGCTCCTTTAACCCCTTTATCATCTAATGGACCAACTGACTCTCTCACAGGTTTTTTGTTACAAATTTACTTGAAAAGGTCTTTACTTCGCGTTTTTGCTTCCGCAGCAAGCTTCTTCTCAAATTCTCCCTTTGCCTGCCTTATCAATGCCTTGCATTTGACTTGCCAGTGCTTGTGCTGTTTCCAGGTTTCGTCGTTTGGCTCTTTTTTCCATTTCCTGAAAGATGCTTTTTTGGTAACAACCGTCTCTCTGACCTCGCCTTTAAAACATGCTGGCAGTTTTTTGGACTTAATTTTGTTGCAATTTTCAGTCGCATGCTATTTCCCTATTTTATATAATAAAGCTCAATCAAGAACATACTAATTTTGTCATATTTGTAAATACAGTGCAGCATTCTTAAAGATTGTTTAGTATTGGGAACTCCTATGTCCTTCAGAATAAAAATAATCAGTAGTAGTTTAAAAAGTCCCCAATAATCATAAGGTTGTATAGATGAATTTTGTTTCTTCTAATTAATATGTGAAATGCAAAAGGTTATAGTGTATATAGGAGAAGCTGGATTCTAATAAATTTGATTTGATTTCTATGGTTCAGTTTGAAGCAGTGGTTCTCCCAGGAACAAGCAGGAAGTCGGTCCTCACATATGGGTGATGTTGGCACCGACTGAGTCCACACGGAACATTTCCCCAGCTTTCAAAGAAAGCCTCTGGGAATGCTACCACACATGCGTGGTCCCCTTCCTGCCCAAGGTTGCCATGTTACTTAGTCTCCCTTTTTCCACGAAGCCCTTCGGACGTGCGTCTCGTCCCCAGAAAAGGTTTTTTGATTCCTAACTCTGTTTTTGCCTTTCTGACCTTCACCGATCCTCTTCCTGCCTTCTCGAGCACCACTGCTTAGGCTGTCTGACTTGGGATTCTTTTTTGCTCTTCCCTTTTCTCCTTGTACTTTTGCGCACTTTTTAACCGCAGGCTGCGTCGAGGATCTTCTACCTTGCAGGGTCCTTTTTGCCCCAAAGGCCTTCAGTTTCAAAAAATGTGATAGGTATTCTAAGAACATATCGCTGTAGTCTTAGGTGCCTGGGAGCTGACCATGACCCGGATCAATGCTTCCTCTGCAAGATGATGTCCTCCAAGGCCATCCACAGTCGTAAGCAGAAGCTGGATGATCTCTTCCACAAGGCAGCCCTGGTATCCCCGGTAGCCTCCCACTCCACAGTCCTGCAACCCTTAAAGTCCCCTAAGGCTCTTCCCCGAGCCCGGCGGCACTCTGACCAAGGGTCGCTTGAGCGTGAGTGGAAGAAGAAGGCGGCCGTGAGGACACTGTCGGGGGTGCCAGACAAGCGTGACCGGTCATGTGCCTGGTTTCTTAGTCCCCTTCAGCAGATCCAAGAGTCGGAGAGGGAGCAGCTCAGAAAAGTACCTCGAACTGATACGGAGGCCTTTGGCGATGGCGCCTGCTCTCCCAAGGGTCATCCAGTGAGGACCCCTTCTCCTCAACACCCAGCCCAGTCAACCTAGTGCCATTGTCGCAGGGCTCCACTCCCGAGTGGAGGGCCTGAATGCTGGCCTTGGAACGCAGCGTTTCTGCGTTCCTCAGTGCTCAGCAGGTGCCAGTCCCTGCTGGCACGCGCCTCGAGTCCACAGGGACTGGGATCTTGACCTCGAGGACTCCCCAGGCTGCTGCATTGACCCCTGAGAGCCAGAGGCCTTGTGAGTGTCCTCAGTGAGAGTCTCTATCTCCGTCTCAGTCCTCGGCAAGTGATCTTTTTCAGCGAGTGCCTCGGGCTCTGTGCAGGCTTCAGCCTCTGGTGCCCGGGGCGGGTCACTGACCCTTTTTGAGCCGCTCGACCCAGAGTCCTCCACGGAGTACTCTGACTGGGAAATCCGATGGGGAAACCTTCCCTGAGACCCGGTCCCACCGGGATTGCCCGTCGGACCCCTCTCCGCTGACCCCAGAGGCGGCAGTCCTCTCCCGAGGACGATATCTTTTTGGATTTCATCCTGGATTTCATCCAGGATATGAGGCTTCTCCGAAGGAAACCCTCATGGACCCGGTTCCCTCCATCTTCAACCGGCCTGCTCCTCTGCATGTGAGAGACCCCGGCTTCCATCCCTATTGCTAGCAAGCGCCTAGACGCTATGTATAGGGTCCAGAGGGGACTGGGGTTTCAGAAAGCCCAGCTTCCCCACACCTCTATAGTGGTTGAATCGGACATGT
Source organism: Ichthyophis bannanicus (assembly GCA_033557465.1). Classification (NCBI taxonomy): domain Eukaryota; kingdom Metazoa; phylum Chordata; class Amphibia; order Gymnophiona; family Ichthyophiidae; genus Ichthyophis; species Ichthyophis bannanicus. The sequence continues at coordinate 844,261,370 of CM066031.1, forward strand.
GGAAGCAGAAGAGCCTGAAGACTCATTCTTCGGTCCCACTGGTCAGAGAATCTCGTACCCTCGACTCTTGGACTTAAGGTGTACCAGGGCTCCATGCTGGCATGCATCATTCAGGTTTACTAATTGTACATTGGGATTTTCCTTTGTGACCTGGCTAAGGAACTCAGAGGCTTCGCGGCGCTCCTCAGTGGAGACCACCTCTGCTGTTTCCAGGCCCTCTTGAGGTCCATCAGTGTGTTCCAAGTACCTCTTGCAGGCAGCTTACGACTGCTTCGAGTCCTCTGCCCAGGTGGCAGCTGCTGACATCAGAGTCCACCGGCAGGCCTAGCTCCAATCTTCAGACCTGGAGCAATGGGTCCAGTAGAAACTGCTTGAAGTTCCTTGCCTCAGGGAGCAACTGTTTGACAAGCCCATGGAAGACAAAATAGCTGAGATTGAGACGGAGTACGTGATCCGTACTCGCCTCACCCGGAAGACCTCCTCCCTCCCCAGAAGCAACAGGGAAAGAAGCCTTTCTTCCACAGGAAGGGGCTCCCGTATAGGGGCTACCTGCTGGCTTCGACCCCAGCCCAGCACTGCCAGGGAAAAGGCTTGGCCCAGGGCCCTCATAAGCCAAAGGGTTCCGTGTCCCAAGACCCAACCCCTGGCACCAGCTCAGCCGACCTCGGTAGGTTTTGACACCACCAGCATAGCCTCTCGTTCACTGGCAGATTAGCTACTGGTCAGGGGGGCATCTGGTTCACTTCGCCCTCAGGTGAGAATCTATCACTACTGATGGCTGGGTTCTCCAGGTCGTGCAGGAGGGCAGTCTCCTCAATCTGGATCAGCGCCGTCCTCCCCCCTTCGTACTTCCCCAGGGATCCGAAGCGGCTTCACCAGTTCCTCCTGACTCAGGAGTTCGCAGGCCTCCTCGGACAGGGCAGTGGAACCAGTTCCACCTCACCTCAGAGGATGGGGGTTTTATTTCCGATACTTACTCGTCCTGAATAGAATGGTGGGTCTCCGATACATCCTCGACCTGCGGAACCTAAACAAGTTCCTGGTACCGGAGAAGTTCAAGATACTCTTCCTTGGAATACTGCTGCCCTACCTCCAGCAGGGCGATTGGCTATGCCTCTTGGACCTAAAGGATGCACATCCTTATCCACCCCAAGCACAGAAGCTACATCCACTACCAGTACAGGGTGCTCCCCTTCGGCCTTGAGTCCACCTCATGGGTCTTCACAAAGTGCCTGGCAGTGGCAGCGGCCCACCTCTGGCTGCAGGGCACCTTCGTCTATCTGTATCTAGACGACTGGCTTGTGACAGGATGTATGGCCTCCGAGGCTCGAACCAGACCATTCACCTTCTGGAGCACCTGGGATTTGTGGTCAACTACCCAAAATCCCATCTCACTCCGGTACAATCCCTGGAGTTCATCGGGGCCCACTTGGGCACTCTGCGGGCCATGGCCTTCCTCCCCCAGGAGAGAGCATGACCGCCTTGTGTCCCTGGTGTCAGGCGTGCAACGCTGCAGCGCAGTTTCGGCTCGGTCGATGCTTCACCTTCTTGGCCACATGTCCTCCATGGTCATACCCAATGCCTGCCTCAACATGTGGGCGGCGCAGTGGTGCCTCCGTGTACATTGGACCCAAGCAACAGGCCATCTTCGAGATCCTGTCTCGGTGACACCCGGATTGGTGGCGGGATGCACAGCAGTTGCTCCGAGGCATGCCCTTTCAGACCCTGACGCATCAGGTGGTCTTGACGACGGATGCCTCCCTTTTGGGCTGGGGGGCCCACTGCAAGGAACTTCACACACAAGGAACTTGGTCTCCCAAGGAGACTCAGCAGTAGATCAATCTGCTGGAACTCTGGGCTGTCGTCCTCGTGCTCAAGGCTTTCCGGCACCGCCTACAACACCGAGCGGTGCTTGTCCAGACAGACAACCAGGGCACAGGGCCATACTGAGGGAAGATCGCACCCTGTGTGACTTGCACATCGGGCGTAACCCCCCCCACCCCACGGTGGGAGAAAAGAGGTGTGCCAGATGTGCAAGTCGCCGGCATGCTAAGCAGATCTTTCCCTCCCTGCAAGAGAAGGGAGGGACAGATCTGCTTAGCATGCCAGTGAGAAGGTTTAAGGGGCGCATTTTAGCTGTCCTGCCATTGCCTGCCGCTGCTGAGAGAAGAAAAAGTGGCAGCAGCAGGCAACGGAAGACAGCTAAAATGTGCCCCTTAAGCCTTTGCTCCCTGTGCAGCCGCACTGCTCACACAGGGCTAGATACGAGCCTGCCAGAGCATGATGTCCTAAGTGAACACGCAAGGAGTGCACTGGCTCTTACAGCCTCTGTCTGGAGGCGATGGTCCTGTGCTTTTTTGCGTTGAGCCAAGGCATCACCCTCTGAGCCACCTATCTTCCAGGCCAGGCCAGCGCCTTGGAGGACCAGCTAAGCAGGGTCCTCCAGCCGCACGAGTGGCGTCTGTCCCTGGATGGTGCAGCGGCTCTTCCAGTGTTGGGGGACTCCAGACCGGGCCTCTTCGCCAACCTTCTGAATTCGCAGCTCCTCAGGTTCTGCAGACCCCTCTCTCACCCGGGCAGGGTGATTCCAGATGCCTTCCTCTAGTCATGGACTATGGGCTTGCTGTATGCCTCCCCCCCACCCCCCCAACCGCTCATTGCCTGGACCTTGCTCAAGGTCCAGAGAGACAGGTCCTTGGTGATCCTTGTGGCCCCGAAGTGGCCCAGGCAACCATGGTTTCCTCTGCTTTTCCATCTCTCGACGGAGCCTCTAGGGAACTCACCGGAACTGCTGAAACAGGAGGAGGGTCTGCTACTTCACCCCAATTTGAAGTCTCTATCCCTTACAGCAGAGGTACTCAAATCCAGTCCTGGAGGGCCGCAAACCAGTCAGGTTTTCGGGATATCCCTAATGAATATGCATGATATATTTGCATGCACTGCCTCCATTGTATTTGAATCTATCTCATACATATTCATTAGGGATATCCCAAAAACCTGACGGGTTTGCTGCCCTCCAGGACTGGATTTGAGTATCTCTGCCTTACAGCTTGGTGGCTGAGCGGGTCACCCTAGCCTACTACCATCTCCCCGTGAAGATCGAGGATATTTTTTTGGCCTCACGGAAGGACTCAACCAGGTGGGCATACGCCTTCAAGTGGTGCCGGTTCTTGGTGTGGCACTCGCAGATACAAGTGGACCCTTTTTCCTGCCCTACCCACTTGGTCCTGCAGTACCTTCTCCACCTCTCGCAGACTGGGCTAAAATCTAACTCTGTCAGGGTTCACCTGAGTGCCATCTCAGCGAACCACCATCCCGTTGATGGAAAACCTCTCTCGGGGCAATCGCTCGTCTAGTGCTTCATGCAGGGCCTTCTCCTCTCCAAGCCTCCCACCTGCCCTCCGCCTGCGGAACGGGACCTTGGTGCGGTCCTCACGCAACTCACCAAGCCATCCTGCTCACTGTGGCACCTCTTGTGGAAGGTGGCCTTCCTGGTGGCTCTCACCTCTGCCCGGAGAGTCAGTTATCTCCAGGCGCTGATGGCCAAGGCACTGTATACAAGATTCTACAGGAAAAGGGTGGTCCTGTTTACTTACCCCAAGTTCCTCCTGAAGGTTGTCTTGGATTTTCATCTCAGCCAGGAGATAGTGTGCCCACCTTGTTCCCAAAGTTCCATGCTGACTGGGCATTGGCAATTTTCCACACACTGGACTGTAAGAGGGCTCTTTCTACTGCAGTCTCCTTTCACCCCAGCCACCTGGGGTTGGTGTTCACCAAGCGAACCTTGTCCATCTGGGTGGCGGACTGCATCGCCTTTGCCCAGGCTGGGGTTTCCCTGGACCGCCGAGTCACTGCACACAATATCCGAGCGATGTCAGTCGCTAGTCTTGCGCTCGGTGCTGCTGGCAGACATTTGCCGGGCCGCTGTCTGGTCCTTTCACTCACACCTTTGTGGTGCATTACTCTATGGAGAAGGAGTCCTTTCGGGACAGAGCCTTCGGCCAGGCCATTCTCTGTCATCTGTTTGGGGCGTAAGTAGCTCCTGCCCTCCAGCCTGGATACCGGGAGCGTGACCATCCAGGGACTCGGGGTCCTCAGGCTGCTTTCAGTTTCACTGGCGACTGCTCCTGCCTCTGCCATGCTTTTTTCGGCAGCCTGTAGCTAGGGAGTCCCATATGTGAGGACTGACTTCCTGCTTGTTCCTGGAGAAAGCGTAGTTACTCACCTGTAACAGGTGCTCTTAGGGATAGCAGGAATCGTTCCTCAGAACCCTCCCTCCTCCCCTTGCAGTTGCTGTTCATTTTTGCCATCTTCTTGGTGGGTCTTTAGCTATGGCACCTGACTGAGTAAGATGGCACCCTTGGGCAAGAAGAGGACCACGCATGCATTGTAGCATTCCCAAAGGCTTTCTTTGAAAGCTGGGGAAATGCTCTGCGTGGGCTCTGTCAGTGCCGACATCACCCATATGTGAGGACTGATTCCTGCTGTTCCTGGAGAACATCTGTTACAGGTGAGTAACTACATTTTCTCTGATTTGATCCTTATAGCACTCACCAAGAGAGATGGATTTATAGAATATTATCTCCAGGAACAAGCAGGAATGTAGTCTTCACATATGGATATCGTTGGTACCTGACAGAGCCTGCGCAGGAACGCTCTCCAGCATCCAATAGGAAAGCCTTTGGGAGCATCCCACAGCGGCTACATGCTGCCTTCCCGCCTTTCCCAACTGCCTCTCTCCAGTTCTTTGTTTTCCGCGGAGCCAGCAGGTCGTCGTTCCTGTCACCGCAGCTTCTGGCATCGACATCTTCCAGGGCTTCATCTTCCTCCTATGGATCTCAGGTAACTAAACATAAGTCCAGCCGGTCCTCAAAGGGTAGATCTCCTTCCAAGCATCGAGATGCCTCTGGCGTTGCCCTTGAGGGTTCTGCACCGGCAAAATTGCCCCAGTGGGAGGCTTCGGCTTCCAAAGCATCATCGGGGCTCTAGGATGTTCTCAAGGCCTCGACCTCGGCAGAACTACTGGTGCCATGCTCTGGGGTGCCGGCAGTCTTCTCCGGTACCGACACCCAGGCATTGGCAGCGTCGATAAACCAGAGGTTCCTGGCTATTGAATGCAGTCTGGCGGCTCTCGTTGCGGCATCGACGCCCTCAGTACTACGTCAGACGGTTTAACTGGCACCGACATCAGTACCGGTACCGATAGCATTGACATCGGTGTCCGCATTGCCGGCACCCAGTCAGGCCATGCCCTCTGGTACCGATACACCGGTACCGATTCCCCCCGGTACCGACTTCAGTCGGTACGGGTATCGTGCTCTACAGGAGCATCCGGACAGAAGATACTTTGAATCCTCGGAGGACTCTGAGGATTCTGACAGTTCTGTCGGTACCGGGATAATTCTCCCTGAAGAGCCTTCCTCTCCTAAGCGGAGGATGTCTCCTCCAAAAGATATCTCCTTCCAGGATTTTATCAGGGAGGTGGCTTGAGGTCTGTCTATTACTGTGGCTCCTGAAACAGAGCCCAGAGCAAAGGAATTGGAGATTTTGCAATATCCCAAAGTTCCTAAAGAGGCAGCTACCTTGCCTATCCATGAGATCTTACATGATCTCATGTTGAGAATGTGGGAAACCCCCCCTAACCACCTCACCTCACTCCCGTCGACTGGATACCATGTACAGGGTTCCCCCTTGTCCTGGTTTCCAGAAGACTCAATTGCCTCACCACTCTATTGTAGTGGAATCAGCAATGAGAAAAATCAGGCGTGTAGAGGCACGCCTATAACCCTCCAGGGCGTGAGTGTAGGACCTTGGATGCCTTTGGACGTCGTACCTGCCAGGCTTCCATGCTTTCTGCCAGGATCAGTTCCTATATTTTATATATGGGAATGTTCCTTAAGGAAGTCACAGGGGATTTAGACGTGTTGAGCCCTCTTCTTCCTGAGGATAAGAGGCAGGATTTCCTCACACTAGTTAAACATGCCCAGGATGTCTCTAAATTTGTCAACCGTGCAGCCTTTGACTGTTTTGAATGCATAAGCAGAACCTCTGCTATTGCCATAGATGCACGTTGAATTGCCTGGCTTCAGGCATCTGATTTGGAGCTCTGGGTCCAGGACAAACTGAGCAATATTCCCTGTACAGGTGAGAACCTGTTTGGCAAAAATTGACAAGAAAAGGCCAATGAGTTGGATGCTGATAACTCCACTTTGGATAGGTTATCCAAAGCCACAGCTGATCCTGCTAGAAAGAAATCTTTCAAAAAAACATTCTTTTCCAAAAAGAGGTTTTATCCCTTTTAATAGCAGGGACGTTCTGCAGGTCAGCCTGGTAGGAAGACTCAGCAAAAACCCAAACAGAGAAAAGCAAAGACTGCTAAACCTCAACCGTCTCAGCAGTCTGAGCCTCCACTAGGCCTTTGACTTCCATCTAGGGAACTTAGCCTTCCTGGCTCTCAGTGGACCAGAACCTTCCACCATTCCAGGAAGGTTGTGCCACTTTGCCCCCAGATGGGGGCAAATAACAGCAGAACATTGGACTCTTTCCAATATAAGAGAGGGGTACAAGCTTCACTTCCTCCGCTTGCCCCCACCTACAATGGTAAGACAGTTCAATTCTCAGACCTCTCTCATCAACCTGTTAGATCAAGAGGTCACCATGCTTCTTGCCCAATGGGTAATAGAAGAGGTACCCACTCTTCAACAAGGTACAGGGTTTTACTCTCCCTATTTCCTTATACCAAAGAAAACAGGAGGGCACAGACCCATTTTGGATCTCAGAGAATTGAACAAATTCCTGTTTAAGGAGAAATTCAAAATGATTTCTCTAGGAACTCTGCTGCCATACCTTCAGAGCCAGGATTGGCTTTGTTCTCTAGATCTCCAGGATGCGTACACTCATGTTCTCATCCATCCAACTCACAAAGTTTCTTTGGTTTCTTTTTCAAGGAAAGCACTACCAATAGAGTGCTTCCTTTTGGCCTGGCCTCAGCACCAAGGGTGTTCACAAAATGCATGGCAGTGGTTGCAGCATTTCTTAGCACTCTAGGAATATTTGTCTTCCCTTACTTAGACGACTGGCTCATCCGAGCCCCATCAGAGTCAGAGGCCAGGGCTTCTCTATCCTGCACAATGCTATCCTGCAGTATTTGGGTCTGGTCATAAACATCCCAAAATCCAACCTAACTCCCACTCAATCTCTAGAGTTCATAGGAGCTTTGTTGGATACCAGAAAAGCAAGGGCCTATGTTCCCCAGGCTCATTGCCTTCACATGGTGCAGATAGCCTCTCAAGCAGTGCTAAAGCCTCACCTCACTGCTCGAGAAATGCTACAACTTCTAGGCCACATGGCATCCACTGTGCATGTGGTTCCTTATGCTCGCCTCCATATGAGAGCAACCCAGTGGACTTTATCCACACAATGGACCCAGGCATCAGGGTGCCTGTCAGACAAAATAGCAAACACAAATCGTCTTATTTTGTCCCTCCGTTGGTGGCAGTCCACTCAAAATCTGTTGCTGGGGTCCCCATTTTAGCAGCCTTTACCCCAGACAACTCTCACAACAGATGCTTCACCAATGGGCTGGGGAGCTCATCTGCAGAACCTCTCCATTCAAGGTACCTGGACTCCACAGGAGACTCATTTACACATCAATCTTCTGGAGCTCAGAGCAATTTTCCTTGCTCTGAAAGTGTTCCACACCCTGCTCAGCTACAAGACAGTTCTCATTCATACGGACAATCAAGTAGCCATGTTCTACGTGAACAAGCAGGGTGGAACAGGCTCTCTGTCGCTTTGTAACGAAGCTTTGCGACTATGGGCCCTCGACAGAGAGCATCAGATTCATCTCTTGGCTGTGTATGTTCCATGCATCCAAAGCTCTTGGGCAGACAGACTCAGTCGAGTTCTGCTTCCACACAAATGGTCTCTACATGCAGACCAGGTAGCCAAGATTTTTCAAATTTGGGGAACCCCGGACATAGACCTCTTTGCAAGTCCGTTGAATGCCAAACTTCCCCGGTTCTGTTTCAGAATTCCAGCTCAGGGCTCTCAGGCCAAGGATGCTTTCCTCCTTCATTGGGGTCAAGACTTCCTCTATGCCTTCCCACCCATTCCCCTGATCCCCAAAACCCTGTTCAAGCTTCAGAGAGACAGAGGTCATATGATCCTCATAGCTCCTCATTGGCCACGGCAAATGTGGTATCCTCTGCTTCTACATCTCTCTCAAGCTCCCCCTATGGAGTTAGGGTCTGCTCCAGATCTCCTGTCTCAGGAGGGAGGAATGTTATGGCATCCCAATCCCTAATCACTGCATCTCAGGGCTTGGTTGCTGAAGGCCTAGATATTCAGGATCTTAACCTTTCTCAGCAGGTAAAGGATATCCTGTATGCTTCTAGGAAACCTTCCACAAGGCGCTCTTATGCTTTCAAGTGGAAACGGTTTACCAGAAGGGTCTCAACCCCCTTGCGATAACACTTGAATCATTAGTGGAGTATCTCCTTCATTTATCCAATGCAGGACTTAAAACTAACTCAGTAAGAGTCCATTTAAGTGCTATTGCGGCTTCTTTCAAGCCTTTAAATGGACAACATGTTTCCTCTCATCCTCCTATAGCAAGATTTATGAGGGTCCTTCTACTAACTAAGCCTCCCATTAAGCCACCACCGGTGGCATGGGACTTAAATTTGGTTCTTGGCAAGCTCATGAAGCCGCCTTTCGAACCTTTAGCTACTACCTCGTTGAAATTCCTTTCTTGGAAAGTTCTCTTTCTTATTGCAATCACATCAACACTTCGCATCAGTGAATTGCAGGCGCTAGTGGCTGATCCACCTTATTTTTTATTTTATTTTATTTAGCTGTATTTATATCCCGCTTTTCACCGGGTCAAAGCGGCGGTACATAGAGGGGTGGGGAAATTAAGTATAGGGCGGGGCCATCACAGAGGAGGCAACATTGATGATTTTGACATAGGACAGACTTTGGACATGGGACAGACTTTGAACATAGACAGGATAGTAAAGCCTTGATTCAAAGTTTGTGGTGGGCGAGGTCAGTGGTTAGTGCGCTTTTCGGTGGGAGTCGTGATGAAGTATTCCTGGAAAAGGATGGTTTTTAGCTGTTTTCTGAAGGATAGTAGGTCGGCGTTGTTTCTGAGACAGCTTGGTAGGGAATTCCATAAGGATGGAGCATAAAGTTCAAAGGCTCGGTTTGCAGGTCCGTTGCGAGCATTTAGTTCTTTTGTGGGGGACTGTGAGGGAATTGCTGGAGGCTTGTCTGGTAGTTCTGCCGTGGGCTGGACGAGACAGTAGGGTGCGAAGCTGGGTGTTCTGTGTTTGGTGGATGGCTTTGTGGGTGAGTAGGATGGCTTTGTATTTAGTCCTCGCTTCCAGGGGAAGTATGTGAAAGTCTTTGAGAATTGGGGTGATGTGATCGGTTTTCTTTGCTCTCTGGATGATTCTTGCTGTGGTGTTCAATGCTGTTCGGAGGGGGTTGGTCTGTGCGGCTGGAAGGCCATGGTAGATTATGTTGCAGTAGTCCATATGTGGGAGTGTCGTGGCTTGCATCACTGTTCGGAAGTCTTGATGTTCAAGAAGGGGTCTGAGACGTTGCACTGTTCTTGCCTTATGGAATATAGTTTCGGAGGTTTTAGTGATTTGTTGCTTTAGGGTGAGGGCTTGGTCAATAATGATGCCCAGATATCATATTTGTGGTTGTATTTGAATGCTTGTGGTTCCTATGTTGAGGTGTGTAGGTGGTGTGAAGTCTGGGTCTTTTGTCACTATGAAGGCTTCAGTTTTCTTTATGTTGATGGATTGGTTGTTTGCTTGTAACCAGTCGGACACCTCGGAGAAGCATGCTGATAGATCGGTGTTTGTTGGGTTTGTGGTTGTTATGGGGGTGTAGAGCATGATATCATCAGCGCATATGTGGAAGCTGACGTTGTGAGTGCGTATGACTGAGCAGAGTGGTTGAAGGTAAATGTTGAAGAGCATGGCTGATAGTGTGGATTCTTGGGGTACTCCTTGGTGTTGCTGGAATGGGGGGGAGGTCGAAGTGCTGGTACAGATTAATTGTCTGTTAGTTAGGTAGGATTGGAACCACTTTAGTACTGTGTCTTTGATCCCAATTGTCCGCAGTCTGTGTATGAGGATGTTGTGGGAGATGGTGTCGAACGCTGCAGATATATCAAGGAAGATCATGGCATATCCGGAGTGTTTTTCTTGCGTTCCTATGAGGAGAGTGTTCATCAGTGTGGTCATGAGGGTCTCAACGCCATGTAGAGGGCGGAAGCCGTGTTGTTGTGGGTCCAATATGTTGTTGATATCCAGGTGTTCCTGAAGCTGTTGCTGGACGATCTTCTCGATTATCTTGGCAGTGAAAGGTAGGCTTGCTATGGGTCTGTAGGATGCTGGGTCTAGGGGATCTAGGTTTTGCTTTTTTAAGGATGGTCGGATGATTGTAGTTTTGAGGGCGTCTGGCATGTGTCCTTGGGTGAAGGATTCTTTGACGATATGGGCTAGTGGTGTGCTCAGTTCATTTTTAGATTTCTTTATCCAGTCAGTGGGGCAGGGGTCCAGCGGAGAGGTGGTGGTGGTGGTGAGGCGGGAGATGGTGGATGATATTTCGTCTGTTGAGGTTTCTTTGAAGGTGGTCCAGTCACTGTGTAAGTTAGGGTGGAGGTTTGTTGTAGTTGTCTCTACGCTTGGCTGTGGGTTTTGTGGCCGTTGTAGTTGTTTGTATTGACGGGCCAGTAGCTGAGGCGGGATCTTCGGTAATTGGTCAGAGTTATGTGGTGCTTTTGTCAGTTTTTTGACTATCTGAAAGAGTTCACGAAGTTTGTTGATGGAGGTATTTATGATTTTCATGTGGTAGATTTTCTTTGCCTTGTCGGTCTTGTAGTGATACGCGTTGAGTTCATATAGGTATTTTGTTTAGTCATTTTCGTCTTTTGTTTTTCTCCATTTTTCTTTCGGTTTTTCTGAGTTTTGTTTTTAGCTTTCGGAGACTGGGAGTAAACCATCTGGCCTTTGAGGAAGGGGGTCTGGTGGTGGATTTGTTTTTGATGCTTCGGACGCTGTGGAGATCGCGGAGTTCCAGTTGTGTATCAGGTCATTGATGTCGCTGGAGTTTGCTTGTAGTTTGGGTAGAGTTTGTGCTAAGAAGTCCTCTTTGTTAAATGTTTTAAATCTTCTTATGTGGTGACCATCTTCTTTATTGTTCTTATGTTGGTAGGTGTATGATATGGTGATGAGGTGGTGGTCAGACCAAGGTACCGGCGAGATCTGTGGGTTCTTTCCTGAGGCGGCGGTTGCGGAGTTTAGGAATATAAGGTCTAGTGTGTTGCCTTTTTCATGGGTGGGCTCCTGTATCCAGATCCATTGCAGTCATGGCGGTGCGGAAGGTTGATGCTTGTTCTTCTTGAGGTGATGGAAGGTTGAAGTCGCCTAGGACGATTTGTTCCTTTGCCGAGCTGGTGCTCTCTGATATGAATTTGTAGTATCCTGGGTAAATCAGTGGTTGTGGTAGGTGGATGGTAGATTAGACATACAGAGAGGTGTTTATTAGTGAAGGTGAGGAGATCAGCTTCATTGGTGGTTTCTGACGAAAGGATTCTGAGGTGGAGGTCGGTTCGTGCTATGATGGCGACACCCCCTCCTCTGGTGTGTGTCCTGGAGCAATGATGGAGGGTGTATCCTTCTGGGGTTAATTGGTTCATTAGCACAGTGTCCATATCTGTTAGCCAGGTTTCTGTTACACATAGGAGGTCTATCTGTTCATTTGTGATTAGGTCTTGGAGCATGTGGTATTTATTTCTAACAGAGCGTGCATTGATTAGTGAGATGGTGATTGAGTGGAAGGTTGTGGATGTGGGTTGGCGTATGCTGTGTGTGGGAGTGGTTATGTTTTGGTCTGTAAGTGTGTGTGGGTTGTGCTGCTGGGAAGGTGGGCCATTGTAGATTATAGAGTGTGCTTGGGGGGGGGGGAGTAGAGGGTCAAGAGGGGGGTGAGGAGGTAGATGGGGGCTAGGAGAGGTGGCATGGTTTATGAGAGTACCTGGTGTTTGGGGGCCAGACTGGGTTTTGGTGTTGGTTCCTCGGAGCGGCGAGTTCTTTGGTTGCTGATGTTGTGTCTTTGCTGCTGACGTGGGTTGAGTGGTTTCCCGTTGCAGCGGTTGTCACTGTGATGTTTCTTTTGCCGTTTTTGTGGTTCGGAGTTCTTGTTGAGTAAGGATTGGTTGTTCTTTTGGTCCGTTTGTATGCGCCTCTGTGCTGCACCTAAGGGCCACGCCAAAGGGCCCTCTGGCGAGGCCCTCAGGCACGGGCCCGCCCTGCAGGGACGCCGCTTATGAGAGCTGCAGGCTGCCGGGCTGGGTCTCCCACTGCCCCGATTGGGCAGGAGTTAGCTGGTGGGCGGGCAGGCAGTCAGCGGCTCCCTCGGAGCAGGGACGCCGCTTATGAGGGCTGCAGGCTGCCGGGCTGGGTCTCCCACTGCCCCGATACAAGGTTACATCATGACAAGGTAGTCCTTAGGACTCATCCACACTTTATGCCAAAGGTGGTCTCGCCTTTTCACCTAAACCAAGCGGTCTACCTGCCTGTGTTTTTTCCAAGGCCTCATGCATCAAATAAAGAAAGGAATCTTCATACTTTGGACTGTAAAAGAGCTTTAGCCTTTTACTTACAAAGAACACAGCAACATAGAAAGTCCTCTCAACTTTTTGTTGCTTTTGATCCTTCTCATTTGGGACTTCCAGTCTCCAAGAGACCACTGTCCAACTGGATTGCACAGTGTATCTCCTTTGCCTATCAGAGTAAGAATCTTTCTCTGGAGGGCCATGTCACTGCTCACAATGTGAGAGCCATGGCAGCTTCAATGGCTTATCTGCACTCTTTGTCTATCGACGACATCTGTCGTGCAGCCACCTGGGCCTCGATTCATACCTTCACAGCCCATTACTGTTTGGACAAGGACTCCCGCCGGGATGCCTTGTTTGGTCAGGCTGTTCTCCAACACCTGTTTCATACCTAATCAACTCCTACCCACCATCCCTTGTATGATGCCAGAGATCCATGGGGGGAAGTGGAGCCCTTTCACAGGGACACACAACTTCTGGGATCCTCTCCCTGGCATCTGAAACTAGGGAGTCCCCATATGTGAAGACTACATTCCTGCTTGTTCCTGGAGATAGCATAGTTACTCACCTGTAACAGGTGATCTTCGGGAACAGCAGGAATTTAGTCTTTACAACCCACCCACCTCCCCTAGGAGTTGTATCTCTCTCAGCTTTAAACTCAACTGGAGTGAGGCAGTTGGGAAAGGTGGCAGGCAGCATGCAAGTGCTGTGGGATGCTCCGAAAGGCTTTCCTATTGGACGCTGGGGAATGTTCCCGCGCAGGCTCCATCGGTACCGACGATACCCATATGTGAAGACTAAATTCCTGCTGTTCCCGGAGATCACCTGTTACAGGTGAGTAACTATGCTTTGTTTGATCTTTGTGAGATTTTCTTACATTTGGTCTACAAACCAAGTTAACCAAAACACACAAATTGAAAAATCAATGTCAAAGGGGTGTGGGGGGGGGGGGGGAAGGGGGAGCGTGGGACTGGAGTTGAGAGCCACCATTCTGGGGTGAATAGATTGCTGTAGCGATATATAAAAGCAACACATTTAGTATTTGTCTGACAAAAATCTGACCTTTTCCAAGGAACAGCAGTATGTACGCATCTTGCAGTGAAGGGTTTTTTTTCTATTTGTGCCTCTTAATTTCATGTAAGTTAATAGTGATAAATTAGATTCATTCTTGGGAACTGATGTCCTCTAACTTGTGTTAATATTGGACTTGTAGAATATTTAGTTTATTTGAAATTTACTTATGCTGAACCACCACCTGAAGCCAAATAAATGAGTGTGTTGCAGGTAGAATCCAGCCATAGAGATCTCATCCTGTATTAAGGTTCCATACCTATCCACTTCAGATATTTGACACTACACAAACCTCTAAATCCATACAGTAATTTTGAAGTAAGATTCTCAACAATTCATGCCTTTTGACCCAGCAGCTCCTGGGTTTTCTTGGCAGTATGACCGGAAGTAGATTGCCAGTCCTTTCTTCCGAGGCAGTGGATGGTTAAGCAACTTGCCCAAGGCCCACAGGGAGTGCCAGAGAGAATTACAAAGGTCTCTTGGTTACCAAACCAGTGCTCTAACCATTAGGTTACTCCTGCGCTCCGTATGATTCTCAGCCTGTGGTATTTATTTAATTTCAAGAATGGCAGTGCCACTTGGTCATTGCAATTGATTATGCTTTATCCCCTGTAGATGTCTTTAACATAACATTTCTCCTCTTTGAGATGATATGAGTAGGGAGACGTTTCGGTCACTGATTTGTTTCTAGGGACAACCACTCTGGCCCATGCCATCAGCTGATGTTTTTTTAGCTCCATTGTTACTCATCCTCTAGTGAGTCTGTAGGACTATTGAGAAAAGCTGCTTTTGCTGAGAATTTCTCTTGCTGGGAATTTCTCACCTTTGGGTTAAAGGGAACTCTTTGGGTTTAAACTGATAAAATCTCTGTCTATTTAAATTCCAATTCACCCCTCCTGTCCAGTCCAGACGCGTGGATTATTCTCATCTACCAGCAGGAGGAGACTGAGAACTGCAAGCTCAAAACTTTAATCTCCAGGAACAAGCAGGAATGAGTCTTCACATATGGGTTCGTCGGTACCGACGGAGCCTGCACGGGAATGCTCCCCAGCATCCAATCAGAAAGCTTTTGGGAGCATCCCTCGCACCTGCGCGCTGACATCCCGCCTTTCCCACTGCCTCTCCTCAGTTTTCATTTTTCTGCGGAGCCGACAGGACGTCCTCCTGTCACAGCAGAAACCTTTTTCTTTAAAATTCTTATTTTCCTTGTTTTCTTGTGGTCGCGGCTGTCTTTCCCGCCGATACCGGTACTGCCGGTGCTTTATTCTTTTCTTTTCTAAACTTAGAGACATTTTTTCTCCTCAGTTTTTGTTTTTAACTTTTTGGGCCTACCAGGCCTCTCCAACATGGAGCCTTCTTCCCCTAAGAAGTGCCTTCACTGTGGAAACATACTTTTCTTTATAGACTCCAATGCTTGGTGCCTAACCTGTTTGGGTCCTGACCCTTTTTTCCCTGATCCATCAGGCTGTATTATTGGGAGAAGACCTTCCCTTTTTCGAGTTTCCCTCGATGCCGTTTTTCCTCCTGAGGTGAGGACACCGGTTTATTCTTCTCTCCAGGATCAGGTAACCCACAAACAGTCTGTTAAGACTAGCCAATTCTTGAAGGGTAAGTCTCATGCTCAGCATGATGACGGCTCCGGCCTTGCCCTCAAGACCCCTTTGGCAATAAAACCCCGGCGGGAGTCTTCGGGCTCCAAAGCATTCATGGGGTTTCAGGTTGTTCCTGGGGCTCACCCCTCACAGAACATACCTGAGCCGTGCTCGGGGGTGGTATCCGATTCGAGCGGTACCGATAACCCTGCACCGGTGTCGAGTGTTCCACTCTTCACCAGGGATCGTCATCTGGTGTCCTCGGTACCTTCGGGGCCAATCGATACGACCCAGATTGGCTTTCCTGTATCTCCGCCATGCTCGGGGTTGGTACCGGCTTCGAACGGTACCGATATATCGGCATCGGTGTCGAGTGTTCCACTCTTCACCTGGGATCGTCATCTGGTATCCTCGGTACCTTCGGGGCCGATCGATACCACCCAGATTGACTTTCCTGTATCTTCGCCATGCTCGGGGTTGGTATCGGCTTCGAGTGGTACCGATACCCCGACATCAGCGCCGGTGTCGAGTATTCCTCTCTTCACCAGGCATCGTCTTTGGACGTCCTCGGTACCTTCGGAACCGATCGATACGATTCCGATTGACTTTCCTGTATCGGCATTGCCGATACCACCACCAACGTCGATACCTTCTAGACATGCATCGATAGACTCGCTCCCTTCGATGCCGAGTCTAGAATCGATATCCAGTCTAGATGATTTGGTACCGACGCGTTTCGGAACCGATCCATATCGTTTCCGACTACGCAGTACCGAGGATATTCACCAAAGTTCTCTGGCTACCTCGGTACCGCTTCAGCAGCCCCCGATTACTGCTTCGATGACATTATCGTCTCCGATACCGGTATCGATGTCGATTCCTGCAGTTCCATCGGTGCCATCGATCCTTTCTATGCCTAGCTTTGAATCTATACCGGGCACCGACGATGCAGTACTAACTGCCTCGAATCAGAACTGTCAGTATCACTGTCCATCTAGCAGGATTGTTTTTCTGCACCAGTCCAGTATGTCTTCTGGTGCTCAAGCTGCTCCTTCAACCTCAGCCTACCCAGGAATATTTCCTATTGGAGATCCTTCTTTTCAGAAATTTCTCCTTGACATGGCAACCTTTCTTGCCATTCCTATTCCTGGCTCTACTCTTAACCAAGATCCTGCAGAAAAGGAAAATATAATGCTTCCTTTACATCATTCTTTGCAGGTGGTTCTTCTGAGGATGTGGGAATCACCTTTAAAGGTTTCTTCGCCTTCTACAGCCATTAATGTTCTGTATCAGGTGTCTCCCTCTCCGGGGTTTCAAAAAAAACAACTTCCACATCATTCCATTGTAGTGGAATCAGCAATGAGGAAGGTAAGAAGCAAGAAGAAGCATTCTTCTTATCCGCCAGGTCATGCATCTAAAGCACTTGATGCCTTTGGACGTCAAACCTTCCAAACTTCTTTGCTGGCTTCAAGAATTATTTCATATATTTTTTATATGAGTCTGACACTTCAGGAGGTCACAGAGAAATTATCTCTTTTGTCCCCTTTTTTGTCAGAACCTAAGGCCACTGACTATTCCTTGCTTCTTAATCATAGCAGGAATATCTCTTGGTTTCTTTCTCGTGCTTCTCTAGACTCTTTTGAGTCTGTTAGCAGGTCCTCTGCTATTGCCATTGGAGCACGTCGTACAGCCTGGCTGCAAGCTTCAGACTTGAGCAGATGGGCACAACATACACTGGGTAATTCTCCTTGTACTGGAGAAAATCTCTTCAATAAAGAGGCTTTACGTCAGGTTGCTCATTGCTCCACTGACTTCCCTGGTTCTGGAAACCATCCTAAGCCTTCTTTTTCCCCAGGACGTAGGAAATGTCCTACCAAACCTTCTTTCCCTAAGAAAAGAAGGTTTCACCCTTCTCCTGCCCATCCTCCAGATGTACCCAAGCAAGGGACATCTCATCCTAGTCTGAAGTCTCCAGACTCTAGCCAGTCTGATCATAACCAGCAACCATAGGTTCCTGTGTGTTGCAATCTACAGTTAACTTCTTCTTAGCAGAAGTTTATTCTTCAAACTCTACACTGTTTTTTTCTTTTTCAGTACGCTAAGCTGTTAGGATACTTTTGTCCATGAGTTACAGAATTCTCCCCTTCTTACTACTACGAAGGGAGGTTACAACTATCCCATGATAGTTTCTGTCCCCACATGGACATCTTTTCCTTCAGCTGACTTACCATATGGTAAGTCACTTTCCAACCCCCTCTCTTCCAGGGTTTCCCCTGCTTGAGTTGGTACCATACTGAAACACTTCTCTTTCTTTCCAGTGTAGACTTTTTGTTATCCTTCAATGCATGCTCTGAACAACTCATCAGACAGGGACGGGAATATCTCTGCTCCCTTTGTCTGTTTTCTCTCTGTTTTTTTACAGGAGAATCCCCTCTGCTGTTTTGTTCAGTTGCTGTGTATGCAGGAGTTCCAGTGATTACTTTAATGCTCATTGCAAGCTACCTTCAACTATCTTGCATAATACTACTCACTGCAGGTTATCTTCTTCTAGCCGTATTCTTTCCTAGGATTTGGCAACACACCTGACTTCTGTCAGTTTTATCTTATAATTCTCCTGCACAATGCTCTCTGCAATCTTCAGAGAAGCTTTCTACTATGGGCCCTTGCTACAGAGCATTGAACTTTGTCTCTGAGGGTTTTCCCATATAGTAGAAAAAGTTTATATTATCATTCCATGGCGTGAATGTCCAAGGAGTTCCCAATCTTGCAGGAATCTACCCCCTTTTTTCCTTACAGCTTGGCATTATGCTTTTCTGCTCCACTTGGACAACGCATACTCTTTTAGTGTACATGATACCCCTGTGTCCCTTGGCTGGGTCATCCTGGTGTCTTAGTCTATGCGTTTTTTTGTCCTTTGGACATGTCAGAGTCCTAAAGTACTCCTGACATGCTCTTGCCAGACTGCTATTACCCTCTGTTTTTTCACGCAACCATACTGGTTATTCCACTGAACTACATTCCTGCACCGCACAAATAGATTCTCTATATATCTTCAGGTGGTTTTTACCCCCTCATTATTAGATGAATCTTTTCCCATCACATTCCCATGTGAATGTTTTTGTGGGGCTCAGTTGTAGGCATGTATCCTCAGACTTATATTCATGTATGTATATGTCCTATACATACATATTTCTGTAGTCTGTGTGGGCATAAGTCATGCCCATATATATATCTATATATATCACACATATCTAGACATATATGCACATATATATAGATATGTATGTCTCTCCATATATATATATATATATTTATGTGCCCATTGGGAGATGTCCATAGGACGCTAAGTATTATCTGCTATCTCCCTAACTGTCTGTGCTATAAAGCTTTTCCCTTCTTAAGGGGTCCAGACAGTCCACTTGCCTATTCTCATACGGCTCAGTAAGTGGGAGCGGTTATACACAATATTATTGCTGTGATGTCAACAGCTTCTATTTTTGTTATAGATCTCCCTGTCTATGAAGTATCAAACTTCAATGTCTTCCTATCTCTTACCAGCTAGGAAAGACAGTGCACATCTTCAGTATTTCTGAGTACACTTCTCTTCTCCTTGGGAATAGGGGCTTTTTTCCATGCCCCCTCTTCCCTTCAGGACTGGGCTAATTCTCCAGATCGGTCAGTCGTCTTCTTTTAGTTCTCAATGTCAATAACTCTGTACGTAAAAGAGTTTTCAGCTTTTTCCCATAAAGCTTTCCATTGAAGACCTGCCGTTCTTCTCCTACCCCAGTTGACACCTGGTTCACCTGCCCATTCCAGGTTTGGGACTTCATCCTCACTGCTGTGAAGTTACCTTGAGGATTCCGCTACTGCATCTACAGTACACTCCATCACAGTTCTACTTCCTACAATCCAGTAGGTAAGCTCTATATTGTACTAGTTCATTAAATATTTTAATGATACTTGACATACATTCTAAAGACTCTTTTTCTCTGTAGTCTTTAGATTCGCTGTTCCTCTACAGATTTTCTCTATTCAACTCCTACCCCCCATCCCTCAGGGGATGCCGGGGATCCTGGTTTGGGAAATGCCGTCCTGTTCCAGGGATGTGCATTTTATGGGATCTCCCCTGGCATCCACAGCTAGGGAGTCCCCATTTATTTATTTATTTAACAGTTTTTATATACCGCGCTATTCATCATCAGTGCGGTTTACATTTTAACAACCTTGTACTTAAGCATAAAACATATGTCAAGTTTACATCTAACAGGAAGTGGAACAGGGATAACTGGGGTTAAAGATAATATAACAACAAATATTCACAACTATTTACAGAAAATTAGCATAGGCTTTGAAGACTCATTCCTGCTTGTTCCTGGAGATAGCACAGTTACTTACCTGTAACAGGTGATCTCTGGGAACAGCAGGAATTAGTCTTCACAACCCACCCACCTCCCCTAGGAGTTGTATCTATCTATCTCCTTTCCTCTTTCTCTCCTTCTGTCTCAGCTATGAAACTCAACTGAGGAGAGGCAGTGGGAAAGGTGGGAAGTCAGCGCGCAGGCGCAAGGGATGCTCCCAAAAGCTTTCTGATTGGATGCTGGGGAGCATTCCCGTGCAGGCTCCGTCGGTACCGACGTACCCATTTGTGAAGACTAATTCCTGCTGTTCCCAGAGATCACCTGTTACAGGTAAGTAACTGTGCTTTCCCTACAGAACCAGTATTTCTCATTCTCCAGGAACAAGCAGGAAGTCAATCCTTGCAGACAGGTGATGTGGGCATTGACGGATACCTTGCAGAAGCATCTCCTCAGCTTTCAAAGAAAGCTTTTGGGAGATGCCACCACGCATGCATGGTCCCCTTCCCGCCCAGGGGTGCCATCTTACTCAGTCTCCATTTTTCCACAGAGCCCAACAGATGTTGGTCTTAATTCCCCAGAAAAAGTTGATTAAATTGTGCATTAAACTGTTTTTTTTTCTTTCTCTGGTTGCACCGGTCCCTTTCTCGCCTCGGAGCTCGCTTGCCCAGGCATCAAATCTTGGATTTGTTCTAGGATTTTTTCCCCCAGTGCGGTTTGCACCTTTTTCTATCTTTGACCTTGCCGGGATACATTTTCCTCCAATGGCCAGCGGGTTCAAAAAGTGTGATAGGTGCGCAAAAAGTGTCTCTCTCACCGATACACACAATGCTGCCTCCGGTGTCTAGGGACCAGCCATGACCCGGAGGTTTGCGCCCTGTGTAAAAAGATGTCTGCGAAGGCCTTACATTATCAGCAGAAGGAAGACGACATTTTCACAGGTCACACTCTGCCCTGGTAGCTCCAGTAGCCTCATACTCCAAGGCCCTGCATGTGTGCTCAGAGTCATGTAAAGCCCATGCAGCGCCTGATCGGGTCTGCCGACACTGACAAGGATTCTCCGGTACGGGAATGCAAAAAGACGAAATCCTCAAGGACTTCATCCTGGGATTCTGACACGCCGGGCAAGCCCCACGCCAGGTCCCACAGCCTGCGGAGAGAACATGAGGAGTCTGAGCGGAAGCAACCAACGAATGTTGCCTGAAGAGGCACAGAGCCTCCAGCGACAGGCGCCGGAACCCCCAAGGCCTGTCTCATTGAGGACTCCTCACTGACGCTGGACCCGGCAACCCCGGTGTCCATGTTGAAGGCTGCAACTCCTGAGTGGGAAGTCAGGATGGTGGCACTGGAACACAGTGTTATTGCTTGCCTCGCAGCAGGTGTCGACATCCGGCTCTGCTGGTGTGTCCACTCAGACCATAGGGACCTTCGTCTCGGACTCCCCGGGCTGCTGAGTCAATCCTCGTGAGCCCAGAGCCTCGTGTTGATTCTCAACAAGGGTCTCGATCTCGCTCCTGTTCACAGGGAGCGAGATCCTCGCCGGTGAGCACTTGTGGCTCCGGCCAAGTAGCTGCCATAGGTCACCAGAGGCCCCTACCCGGGTCCTGCACCCCAGGCACCATCAGTCATTGAGTCCTCAACAGACTACTTAGACCGGGAGGAAAAGGCATCCCCGGAGACATGGAAGCACCTCAACCTCCCATCGGACCAGTCTTCCATGGCATTTGCTCTTGCCTGAGGACACATCATTCCTTGTGTTTGTTTGAGACATGGCGAAAGCCTTGTCCCTCACCACAGAGTCAGGAGGACCCTCGCATAGAGGAACTCAAAATCCTTCAATATGAGGCCCCCACCCAAGGAGTCCTTAATGGTACCTGCCCCAGCCGTCCTTGGGTGGCTCCTCCTCCGCATGTGGGAGATACTGGCGTCTGTACCCATAGTTAGCCGACGCTCGACATCATGTACTGGGTCTAGCAGGGTCCCAGCTTCCGGAAGTCACATCTCCATGGTGGTGGAGTCAACCGTGCACCGGCAAAAGAACCCGAAGACTCACTCCTCCATGCCCTTGGCTGCAAATGTTACCATGGCTCGATGCTGGGTTGCCAAATCCAAGCCTACCAGCTGTATATCAGAATGTGTTGCCGGGACCTGGGAAAAGGAACTCACGGGTTTCTCGGTGAGGATCGTATCCAGTGATTCCAAACCCTCATGAAGTGTGTTGAAGTGCTCGAAATACATGTCCTGGACTGCCTGCGATGACTTAGAGTCAAACATGAGGGTAGCCTCCACAGGCATCAGTGCTCAATGCAAAGCTTGGCTCCAGGCATCAGACCTTCAGCAGTGGGTGCAGGAGAAGCTCCTTGATGTCTTCTGCCTCAGTGAAAACCTATTCATTAAACCGATGGAGGAAAAGGTGGCAGAGATCGAGACAGAGTTCCTCATGAGGATTTGGCTCTCCAGGAAGATCTCCACCCTTCCTAAGAAGAAACCATCGGGGAAGAGGCCCCCTTTCAGAGAGAGGGCCAGCCTTAGAGGCTACCCCCAATACCAGGTCCCCCCCCCCCCAACCCCACAGCCGGGCCACCAGGGCAAGGTAGCGGGCCAAGACCCTCACAAGCCTAAGGGCTCCAAGACCCAGACCCTGGCTCCTGCTCAGCCAGGGACAGGGTTTTGACTCCCTGAGCACAGCCTCTCCACCTTGGGGAGCAGCTGCCAACCGGGAGGTATCTGGTTCTTTTTGCCTATCAGTGGCCTTTCATCACCACAGACTCCTGGACACTCTCTAGGTAGTCATGGAGGCTATCTCCTTCACCTGGACCACACACTACCCCCCCCCCTTCTTCCCAGGAAAGCCCTCTCGGACTCCCCTGCACCAGGCCCTGCTACTGCAGGAACTCGAAGGCCTCCTCATGGATAGAGCCATGAAGCCAGTACTCCACCACCTCAGGGGCCAGTGTTTCTACTCCCGATACTTTTTGGTTTCAAAAAGAACAGGGGACCTAAGGTTTATTCTGGACTTGGAAGACCTGAACAAGTTCCTGCTGTGGGAGAAGTTAAAGATGCTCTCCCTTGGAACATTGCTGCCCTATCTCCTGCAAGAAGATTGGCTGTACTCCTTGGACCTAAAGAATGCATACACCCACATCCTCATTCATCCCAGCCACATGCAGTACTTAAGGTTCATGGTTGGGGACGACCACTCTCAGTACAGAGTACTACCCTTCAGTCTAGCTTCCGCACCAAGAGTCTTCACCAAATGCCTGGCAGTGGTGGCCGCCTACCTCTGTCTCCAAAGGATCTTCATCTTCCCATATCTAGACAACTGGCTTGTAAGGTGAGACATGACCACAGAGATGCAACACGTCACGGCCCGCACCATCAGTGTCCTACAGTATCTTGGGTTCGTGATAAACCACCCCAAGTCCCACCTCGCTCCAACATAGGGCTTGGAGTTCATAGGGCCTCAACTGGACACTCTTCAGGCCAAGGCCTTTCTCCCCTTGAACAGGGCAGGTTGCCTTGTGGCTCTAGCTATCGAGGTGTAACACCATCATGCAGTGTCGGCGCAGTCCATGTTCTGCCTGCTGGGCCACATGGCATCCACACTCCATATGGTTCTCAATGCCCACCTTCACATGCGAGCAGCCCAGTGGTGCCTCCACTCCCAGTGGACACAAGCCACAGGCAGGCTCCGGGACTGGTGGCAGGTCACACAGCACATGCTCTTCCAATCCCCAAATCCCCATAAGGTCTTTACCATGGATGCCTCCTTACTAAGCAGGTGTGCCTATTGTGAGGAACTCAGTACACAGGGTAACTGGAGAGCCAGCAGAAGATCAACCTGCTGGAGTTCAGAGCCATTTTTCTAGCGATCAGGGCCTTTAATCACTGCCTGCAGCACCATTCTGCTGGTTCAAATGGACAACCAGGTCACAATGTTCTACTTGAACAAACAAGAGGGCACAGGGCTTATTGCCTCTGCCAAGAAACAGTAGCCCTCTGCTCATATGCAATCAGTCAGGGAATGCTCCTCAGGGCGGCATGCCTTCTGGGCCAGGACAATGCCCTAGTAGACAGACTGTATAGGGCCCTCCAGCCGCATGAATGGAGACTAGATCCCAGGGTGGCACAGCTGCTCTTTTGACTCTGGGGCACCCTGAGTCTGGACCTCTTTGCCAGATTGGCCAATGCTCAGCTGCCCCACTTCTGCTTTTGCCAGCTGCACCCATCCTGGGTAGCGGCAGACGCCGCCTTCATCTCGTGTTCGGAGGGCCTCCTGTATGCCTTCCCTCCCATGCCACTGATCGCCCGGATCCTCTTCAAGGTCCTGCGGGACAAGGCCTCCATGATCCTGGTGGTCCAAGCAGCCTTGGGTCCTCTTGTTGCTCCACCTCTCAACAGAGCTCCCTGTCCCTCTGGGGAATGCCCCGGGCTACTCACTCAGGAGGAGGGTTCCCTTCTCCACCTCAACCTGGGGTCCTTGATGTTAACAGCATGGCTGCTGAACAGGGTAGCCTTAGCACCCTCAACCTCCCAAGGGAAGTGGAGGAAGTCCTCCTGGCCTCTTGTAAGATGGGCCTACACCTTCAAGTGGTGCAGATTCTGTGTGGTATGCAGAGCAGCGGGTCGACCTGTTCTCTTGCCAGGTGCACATGGTGCTGCAGTACTTGCTTCACCTCTCGCAAATTGGACTCATCCAACTCTGTCAGGGTACACCTGAGTGTGTCTTCGACATGCAGTGGGGGATGGTATTTTTGCCAGAGGGCAGGATAATGAAGCCGCAGGGGCAGGTATACAGTTGCAGGCGATCCCTCACCTGAGGGTTTGGGGCTACCTGAAGGTATTTGGCTCAATGGTGCCCTCATAAGAGCATAAGAAATGCCATACTGGGTCAGACCAAGGTCCATCAAGCCCAGTATCCTGTTTCCAGCAGTGGCAAATCCAGGTCACAAGAACCGGGCAGGTACCCAAAGGTTGCTGGGTTTAAAAGAGGTTTGGACAAGTTCCTGGAGGGAAAGGTCCATAAGCCATTATTAAAGAGGACTTGGGAAATCCACAGCTTCCACAATGCTCGTCCTGGGGTAAGCAGTGGATTTCCTGGGTCCTCTTTAATGGCTTATGGACATTTTCTCCAGGAACTTGTCCAAGACTTTTTTTAAACACAGCTACACTAACGGCTTTAACTACATCCTCCAGTAACAAATTCCAGAGTTTGATTACGCGTTGAGTGAAAAAATATTTTCTCTTATTAGTCTTAAATGGGTTACATTATAGCTTCATTGTGTGTCCTCTAGTCTTTCTACTTTTTGATGGCGTAAACAACCGATCTACATTAACCCATTCCATTCATTAATTTATAGACTTCTATCATATCTCCCCCTCGGCCTTTTCTTTTCCAGGTTGAAGAGCCCTAATCTATTAAGCCTTTCCTCACAGGAGTATCCTTCCATTCCCTTTACCATTTTGGTGGCTCTTCTCTGTACCTTTTCTAATGCTGCTACATCCTTTTTAAGATACGACGACCAAAATTGCACAAAATATTCAAGGTGCGGTCGAACCATGGAAGGATACAGAGCCATTATAATATCCTTGATTTTATTCTCCATTCCTTTCCTTATGATTCCTAGCATTCTATTAGCTTTCTTGGCTGCTGCTGCACACTGGGCAGAGGGTTTCAACGTATTATCCATGATGACATCTAAATCTTTTTCCTGGGTGTTTCTTTTCTAAGGCAGTACCTTGCATCGTGTAACCAAAGTTTGGGTTGTTCTTTCCTAGCTGCATAACTTTGTACTTGTCCACATTAAATTTCATCTGCCATTTGGATGCCCAGTCTTCCGGTTTTTAAAGGTCCTCTTGCAATTTTTCATAATACTCTTGGGTTTAACAACTTTGAATAATTTAGTGTCATCTGCAAATTTGATCACCTCGCTCGTTATTCCCATTTCCAGGTAATGTATGAATATGTTAAAAAGCAATGGGCTCAGCACAGATCCCTGGGGTACTCTATTTACTTTTCTCCATTGAAAAAATTGGCAATTTATTCCTACTCTCTCCCTCCTATCTTTTAACCAGTTTCTGATCCACAATACTACACTGCCTCCAATCCCATGATTTTTTAAAATTTTGCCAAGGGCCTCTCATGAGGGACCTTGTCAAAGGCTTTCTGGAAATTCAGATAAACCATATTAACCGGCTCACCTTTTGTCTACCTGCTTATTCACACCTTCTAAAAAATATAACAGATTAGTAAGACAAGACTTTCCTTGTCTAAATCCATGTTGGCTTTCTCCCATTAAACCATGACTATATCCATGATCAGTAATTTTTTTCTTCATAATGGTTTCTACCATTTTGTCTGGTACTGATTTCAGATTCACAGATCTGTAGTTTCCCAGATCACCCCTAGAACCCTTTTTAAATATTGGTGTTACATAGGCCATTCTCCACTCTAAAGGTACTACAGTTGATTTTAATGATAGTTCACAAATTACAATAGTAGGTTGTACAATTTTTCATATTTCAGTTCTTTCAATACCCTTGGATGTATACTTATCCGGTCCAGGTGAATTGATATTCTTCAGTTTATCAAATAGTTGAAATACATCTTCCTGGTTTATTGATGTGGAGTTAGTGCCCTGGGCTCTAAGGTGGTCGATACCTTGCTGCATGTGAAGTTAGTGCCCTGGGTCGACTCCACATGTGCCCCCTCCAGGCGGTGCTCTTAGCGCAATGGTCTCCCCAGGTGCAATTGATGGAGGTTCACCTTGCTCTGCTGGGTTGAGCCCGGGAGAGTTTGAATTAGTGGTTCAACTCGACCCACTTTGTGGTCGGGATGCCCCTCAAGATTCCAGACTGGGTAGTGTTGCCAGTCTTTGTTTTGGGTGCTCATTGCCAGGATCATATGGCCCAGGGACAGTGATCTCCGGAGAAGAGCCTCTAGGCTATCAATCGCCTAGAGACTAGGACAGTTCATTTGGCCATAGAGGTTTTCCTTCCCATGGTTCGGGGATGGGCTGTGAGGGTGCTCATTGATAGTGCTACAGCCGTGACTTACATCATCTGGCAGGGGGCACTCAGAGCTTGCTGTTGATAATGGAAACAATTCCTTTCCTGCAGTGGGTGGAGGCCCATCTTCTTTCGCTGATGGTAGCACAGTGTCCAGGTAGATTACCTGAGCTGTCATCTCTTGGACCTGGGAGAGTGGTCCCTGACGGAGTCAGCATTCCAGCTGATAGTGAAGCACTGGGTTGTTCCCATGATGGACTTGATGGCAATGTTGGCAAATGCCAAAAGTCCCCGGGTTCTTCTGCAGGCACAGGGAGTGCATGGCAGAGGGACTCTATGCACTGTTCCGGTCCTGGCCCAGAGATGGGCTTCTCTGTGATTCCTCCGCGGCCGCTGGTCGGGTACAACCTGCAGTGGGTTCAGGCCCGTGCATAGTGTTGGTTGCCCCAGTGGCTGTAGTATGTGGACCTGGTGCACCTGAAGGTGGCAAAGCCACTCCCCCTTACTTGGGAGATGGCCCTTCTGATGCAGGGCCCTGTCCAGATGCTGGATGCTTATTTGCTCTCACTTATGGCTTAGCTCTTGAAAGGGCACATATGAGATGTAAAGGGTACATCTCCAAGGTAGCTGATACCTTGCTGCGTGCGTGAAAGCATTCTACTTCCTTGGCCTATGTGTGGTTCTGGTGCATTTTTGAGGCTTGACAGATTTGTGTCCCTTAGGAGCTGCTCTCTGGGGTATTTGGCTTTCCTGCAGGATGGCTTCAAAGGGTCTGGCATCAAACTCCTTTGAAGGTGCAGGTGGCGATCCTGACTTATGTCTTGGGCTGGGTACACAGTGTGTCCCTTGCCTCTCACTGGGATGTAGTCTTTTTTTTTCTTTGGGGTTCAAGCACTTGAGAGCACTTTGCTGTCCCTTGGTTACATCTTGGGACTTTAACTCGGTCCTCTCTGTGCTTATAGGAACACCGTTTGGGCCTCTGTCGAATGTCTTCCTTGAAGAATTTGACCCTCAAGGGTTGTTTGTTTATTGGGTTTCTTAATAGACCGCCCATCAAAACAGCGTCTGAACGGTTTACAAAATACATCAAAAACTGTTGGGAAAAAGGAAGAGAACGCCATAGTATGATAGGAAAGGAGAGAGAAGAGATTAGATTACAGGTAGATTATAGAGCAAGTCAAGAAGCATCAATGTGGGGGTGGAAAAAGAGAACAGGGGGAGGTGAGAGGCCGAAGGCTAGGCAAAAGAAGTGGGTTTTTAGGTTCACTTTAAAGGTTTTAAATGAGGGCTCTAGGCGGAGGTCCGGGGGGGGGGGGGCAGCGAGTTCCAGAGGCGGGGGCCAGGGAAGTAAAAGGCGGAGGAGCGGGTGGATTCTAGGTGGGCTTGGGATGGAGAAGTTAGGATTAGGCGGTTCATGTGGATAGTAGCATAGTAAATGATGGCAGATAAAGACCAGCATGGTCCATCTAGTCTGCCCTGCAAGATGGCAAGAGTAGGTGCAGCTGTCGCTCTGTGCAGGCCACCTCTCCCCATGTCTTTGTTTAGGGGTGAACCCACCACCCCATGAAGGACACCCCTGTTTGTTGAGATGTTAGATGGTTCAGAAGTTAGATGGTACCGTTTCTTTTGTGTTTATCCTGTTGCTGTAAAGGAATCCACTGTGTTTATCCCATGCCGTTTTGAATTCAGTCACCGTCTTTGTCCCCACCACTTCCATCGGGAGGGCATTCCAAGCATCCACCACCCTTTCAGTGAAAAAATATTTCCTGACATTGCCTTTCAATTTACCACCTTGCAGCTTCATGTTATGCCCCCTAGTTTTACAGCTTCCCCGTCTTTCAAAGAGGTTTGTTTGTTCATCATTTCTCTTTAAGTATTTAAAGGTCTGAATCATATCTCCCCTGTCCCTTCTCTCCTCCATAGTGTACATATTTAGGTCTTCAAGTCTCATCTCATAAGGCTTCTGATGCATGCTCCAAATCATTTTGGTCGCCTTCCTCTGAACAGTTTCCAGTCTTTTTACATCTTCTGCAAGATATGGTCTCCAAAACTGAACACAGTATTCCAAGTGAGGTCTCACCAGTGACTTGTACAGTGGCATAAGTACCTTTTGCTTTCTGCTGGTAATCCCTCTTTGTATGCAGCCCAACATCCTCCTGGCTTTTGCCATTGCCTTGTCGCACTGTTTTGCCACCTTGGGATCATCAGAGATAATCACACCAAGGTCTTTCTCCTGAACCGTGAACACCATCCTCTCACCCCCTATCGCGTACATTTCCCTTGGATTTCTGCTATCCAAGTGCATGACGCTGCATTTTTCCGCATTAAATCGTAATTGCCAAGCATTAGACCATTCTTCCAGCTTTTGTAGATCTTTCCTCATGTTAACCACTCCCTTGGGGGAGTCCACTCTGTTACAAATGTTTGTGTCATCTGCAAAAAGACAGACTTTTCCATTCAGTCCTTCAGCAATATCACTGACAAATACATTAAACAGTGCTGGGCCCAGGACCGAACCCTGGGGCACCCCACTAATCATCTTCCTTTCATCCGAGTGAGCTCCATGTACCTTCACCTTCTGTTCTCTGTCAGTCAACCAATTTCTAATACAGTTTACCAACTTGGGACCCATCCCCAAGCTACTGAGTTTGACAAGCCTCCTGTGAGGAACAGTATCAAAGGCTTTGCTGAAATCCAGGTAGATGACATCCATTGCATGCCCCGATGTAGTTACTTGGTCACCCAGTCAAAGAACTCAGTCAGATTTGTTTGGCAAGGCCGTCCTTCGTTAAACCCATGTTGCCTCGGATCTTGCAA
The DNA here is from genome assembly GCA_033557465.1 of Ichthyophis bannanicus. Classification (NCBI taxonomy): domain Eukaryota; kingdom Metazoa; phylum Chordata; class Amphibia; order Gymnophiona; family Ichthyophiidae; genus Ichthyophis; species Ichthyophis bannanicus. The sequence continues at coordinate 844,290,847 of CM066031.1, forward strand.
CCTGTTGGTTTTGAGAAAGTTCACTATTCGCTCTTTCAGGAGCGCCTCCATTACTTTTCCTGCCACCGAGGTAAGGCTCACGGGCCTGTAGTTTCTTCCCTGTCACCACTTTTGTGTAGAGGTACGACATCAGCCATTCTCCAGTTCCGAGGAACCTCTCCTGTTTCCAAGGATCTGTTGAAGACATCCTTTAACGGTCCTGCAAGAACCTCTCTGAGCTCGTTCAGTATCCTGGGATGTATCCCATCCGGTCCCATGGCTTTGTCCATTTTCAGTTTAGCAAGTTGTTCTAACACCTCAGCTTCTGTGAATGGTGTGGTATCTACTTCATTCCCATTTTTATATTTGGGAGTCACAGCGGGTCAATCTCCAGGATTTTCTTTAGTAAAAGCAGAGCAGAGGTATTTGTTCAACAATTTCGCTTTTTCAAAGTCACTTTCCATGAGTCCTTTCCCAGCACTTCTGAGTCCTGCAGTTCCAACTCTGATCTTCTTCCTTTCCCGACTATACCTGAAGAAAGTTTTGTCGCCACCCTTAACATCTTTAGCCATCTTTTCCTTTGCCTTTGATTTTGCTATCCTTATTTCTCTTTTAGACTCTTTGAGCTTGATCCTGTATTAATTTCTGTGTTCTTCTGTTTGCAAGCTTTTGAATTTTGCGAAACCTGAGTTTTTTGCCTTTATTTGAGCAGCCACTTCTTTGGAAAACCAAATAGGTTTCCTTCTCCTCTTGTTTTTATTTACTTTTCTTACATATTTATCTGTTGCCCCTTTTATTGCCACCTTTAGTTTAGCCCATTGCAATTCCACTTCCCTTATCTCCTTCCACCCCATCATCTCCTCCTTTATGTACTCGGCCATTTTATTGGTCAGTGTTTTTGAAGTTTAGGACTTTGAGATTGCTATGATTGGCCTGTACCATGGCTTTTATCTCAAACCACACTGTGTGATGATCGCTGTTGCTCATAGGGGCACTCACGCAGACATTCGACACGTTATCACCGTTTGGTGAGCACTAAATCCAACATTGAGCTTTCCCTGGTTGGTTCCATCACCATTTGTCTAAATAAAGCATTTTGGAGAGCATCCACAATTTTTTTGCTTCTTTCCAGATGCGCAGAAGGAGTAATCTAATCCATATCAGGTAGATTAAAGTCACCCAATATGATCGCTTCCCCCTTTGTTGCTATCTTGGCAATATCTATAATCAATTCATTACCTCTCTCTTCAATTTGAGTTGGAGGTCTGTAGACTACAGCAATATGGATGACAGTGCCATCTCCTCTTTCCAACGCAATCCAGAGTGCCGCTTCTTTTCCCCATGTTCCCTGCATTTCAGTAGCTTTAATATTGCTTTTGACAGACAAGTCTACTCCCCCTCCTTTTCCATAGTGCAGAGGGAGCGGTGGGGATTGTTGAGGTAGACCAGATCAGCAAGGTAGAGGGGAGTGCCGGTGTGAATAGACCTGTGGACAAAGATGAGGAGTTTGTATTGCATACGAAAGGGGATCGGAATCCAGTGCAGGCGAATGAGAAGAGGAGTGATATGGTCGAAGCGGGAGGAGCAGGTGAGGATACGGGCAGCAGTGTTGAGGACTCGTTGCAGATGTTAGAGTTGGGATTGGGGGAGACTGGCTAAGGAGACGTTGCAATAGTCTAGGCGTGAGACAACAAGAGAGTTGAGGAGGGTGGTCATAGAGGAGAAAGAAAGGAAAGGACAAACAGATCGGAGTTGTCTTAGGGTGAGAAAATAGCCCTGAACTACAGATGAGATGTGGGCTTTGAAGGATAGAGAGGAGTCGAGGGTCACGCCAAGATAGCGCAGAGAGGTAATGATAGGAATAGGGAAGGGGACAATGTTTCTGGTGGCTATTTGCATGTCCCATCTCAGAGCTGCAGGCTATCTCATGCAGGAAGCCTTATTTGGTGATCACAAAGGAAGGGAGTGAACCTTTGTCCAGTTCCTTCCTTCCTTGCCAAAGGTCATTTTGGTGTTCCACCTTAATCTGGCGGTGACCTGCTGGCCTTTGCCTGTTCCCTGACTCATCAGAGTTTAAGGATTTACGCTTATTTACTGCTTAAGCACCCTGTGGACATCATTTGAAGGTGACTGAGGCCTTTTGGCACTCGGAGTCTTTGTGCCCTTTGGGCCTTGCAAGGGTGAGGCGGCGACCAAGGCATCTATTTTCCATTGGATTTAGGGTGCTATTGAGTTTGCTTACTTGCTGAAGGGTTGTGTGGTCCCATTGGGGTTCTGAGTCCAAGCGGCCTCTTGGGCGTTCAGCCTTATTCCGCCACAGGATATTTGCAGGGCGGCAATGTGGTCGTTGCTCCATACCTTTTTATGTCATCGCCTCATTCCTTTTTATGTTGTCATCACCTCGATGCGTGGTATTAACAAAAAATACGTTTTTTCATAAAAGTTCACAAACCGGGGTGAATAGGGCCAAACCAGACATGGCCGTGTTTCAGCAATGCCTTCTTCAGGGGTCTATGGCATACTAAGAATATAAATATAAGCATAAATAATATTAATATTACAACTGAAAAAAACAAAACATTTAACATATATACTGTAATAAAATATATAAAACATATCATCCTTGAAAACCATTAAACATTAACAAGAACATTAAAAAGAACAGTTAAAATTAGAGATAATGAGATATAAATAAGTTACACTTAATAAATAAATCACTAATTTAAAAATTAAGCAAAAGTGTAAAAAATATATTAATGCAAATGACAAACTCATAGACAGACTGTTGTAGAGTTGTATGGATTAACATCCGAGACAGTCAGTCAGTCATATGCTCATTCTTAACTGCACTGAGAGATTAAGGGGCAGGAATGAAAAAGTATTCCTTACAGAGCCCATTGGTGTGTGTTCATACCTCAAATGAGGATGTCAGAATGATGCCTATTATCTATAAAGCATTACTAAGATCAAGGGATTCAAGCGTTCAATCCTAAAACTGCCTCAGCAAACAATATGTACACGATGAGTACATTGGGTAAAAAAACCTGCCAATCTCTCTTATTTGCATCTCAATTTTAAACTCTTGATAAAGTTGGACATCCGTTTAAAATAGTCATTTTTACCTTTCTGCTTCAACCTAAGTCTTCTGTTTGGCAGATTACTCTGAGAACGCCGGCAGGAGCCTTCTCCATTCAAATAATCTCTGCACCAAAAATACGGGGTTAAAGGACCATTGCTTTAGAAATTTAAAACCGATTTTAAATTCTTGTTTTAAAAAAAAAATTGTAGCATGTTAAAAAGGTACTTTTAAAAACTTAAGAACCAAAGATTGCAGTAAAGTGAAACTTTAAAAAAAAGGGGAAATGAACTAAAAACAAGAATTGAATGTGTTTCTCATTTAAATAAATATGTACATCACGAGGGTACTACCAGACACTCTACAACCAAATTAAATTCTTTAAGACAACTTGAGATACTCGATGGCCAAGTGTGCTGTTCTGGTGGAGCTGTTTGGGTTTTGGAACTCTGTTCTGCTGCTCTGTGAAGTTCAAACTGGCTCTACAGGGAAGCACAGGTTACTTAAGGGAAATGTTTTGAGCTTGCTGTTGGCTTCCTCCCCGCTGGTGGATGAACATAACCCACATGTCTGGAATGGATTGGAGGAGACTTCAGAAAAGAAAATGAACAGGTGCAGTCTAATTTCACTACCTTTGTTAAAGTCACGCAGGTCACTGTGTTAGCAAGCCAGCTTCTACAAAGTGTTTGTTTTCCTCCCACCCACCCCAGGCATAATCTTAGATTTATTGGCTCTTACAGCTATTTCAAGGACAGAGGTAATTGAACTCACTTTCAGGTGTAGCTGGTTATCCTCATCAGGTATAGCTTAATTAAGGCCCTGAAATTAATCCTGATGTGGAAAAAGTCCCTTAAACCTATTAGGTATACTTGTATATTTCTACAACTATCTCTAGCAACTTTAAGTAAACAATTTAAATATCTTAACAAAGCCTTAAAACTAAGAGCAACTCTTTTGGTGACTTTTCTAATGAAGTCAGACAAAGACTTGGTCTTAAAGCTCTATTTTAAAAAAAATGCAGGTGAAATATTTTGAGCAGACTATATGGATTTTTCCTGATGTATCATGGGTCACTCAGAAGCGCAGGAAGGCCTTCCTGGAGCTGCGACTTCGGGTCCTGGCTCTGGGCGCCTCTTTTTATTTAAAGTTTCCCTGTAAATGTAATTTGGTTTATCAAGGTGTGAGGTATGTCTTTTTTTGAGCCTTTTCAATTGGAGATTTTCTTGCAGGATAAGGGTTGAAATATTATAATTTTTGTTTCTTTTGGATTTTATTTCCTTTGCTGCTCAGGATATGATAAAAGGGGTTAAATATTTTGTTTTGGGGTGATTCTGGTTCTTTGGGGCTCACCATTGATGTGGACTGTTTATTATGTACGAATGTATTATGGCATTTCTATGTGTGTTTTCCTCCTTTTATTGTAAAAGCATAAAAAAACTAAACTAAACTAAGATACAGACAGTAGTCCAGCAGCGAGATGGGGCAATCAAGTCTTTTGCATTGAGTGTCACATGTGCAATTTTCTCCCATTTGGTGAGGGGTCTTACATGTATACTAGGTGCAAGGAGCGCTTTGGATTCATTCCCTGAGAGTAATCCCTGGAGGCTAGAGTAGTAGATTTGGAGGAGCTAGGGAAGACACGAGAGGTTTATAGACAAGACCTACAGGAATGTAGTATTGAAGTCCCACTGCCAGTCTGATAGCCTTTCTGTTGCCGTAGAGGAGAGGGGTCACGTGAAAGGAGAGCATCACCTTGGTGTAGCAGGAAGTGATCCTGTACCTAGGATCTGTCTTCGAGGTGATGTAAAACCCTCTCAAACTGAGGAGGTTTCTCCAGGGCCATGTGCCCATGAGTGAAGGATTAGGGTGGCCGTTGCAGTTGGCAATTCAATCATTAGGCATGTAGATAGATGGGTGGCTGGTGGACATGAGGATCGCCTAGTAAAGTGCCTGCCTAGTGCGAAGGTAGTGGATTTTATGTGCTTCCTAGATAAGCTTTTAGATAGTACTGGGGAGGAATCTGCTGTCTTGGTATATGTTGGTACCGATGACATAGGAAAGTGTGGGAGGGAACATACATAGTAACATATAGTATATGATGGCAGATAAAGATCAGTATGATCCATCTAGTCTACCCAGTAAAGTGGCTAGAGTGGTTGTAACTGCTGCTCCGTGCAGGTCACCCCCATCTATACCCGTGTTTAGGGTTGTATCTGCTGCTCTGTGTGGGTCAGCTCCCCTCTGTTTATTGAAGTAAAAACAAAAACGGCCAAAATGAATGACCGAAGAAACTCTGAAAATTGCCCAGAAATGCAGAGAAGCTAAAGCCAGAGGAGAAAGAGAGGCAATCACAGAATTCAACAGATTTCCAATGTGTGTCGCAAGACAAAGACGAGTAGAAGTATTACAATGACGCATGCAAGAAAATGGAATCAGAAACTATTAGAGGGAACAAGATTGGCTTTCCTAAAGCTACAAGAGTTAAAGAAAAAATACCAACCTTGAATTGGAATACTACATGATGCTCAAGGATCTGTATTGAATGATGCTAAGAAGATCATGAAAAGGTGGAAAGACTATACAGAGTCCTTACACCATAAAGATCAAGGGGACCAACAGCTGTTTCAACCTGTACCTTATGATCAGGAACCATTGGTGATGAAAGAAGTCAAAGCAGCATTGAAAGCCTTATCAAAGAACAAAGCACCAGGCATTGATGGCATTCCTATTGAAGTATTACAGCAATTGGATGCAGCTGTTACCATACTTACAAGACAATGCCAGGAAATTTGGAAGACGACATGGCCAACTGACTGGAAAAGATCTGCGTTTTATACCAATACTAAAATGTGATCTAAATGATTTTGGAAATTATTGTACAGTCACACTTATTCCACATGTCAGGAAGATTCTAAAGATCATTCAGTAGAGACTACAACCATACCTGGAATGAGAACTGCCTGAAGTGCAAGTAGAGTTCAAGAAAGGGCGAGGAACGAGACACATCATGGTGGATGTGAAATGGATTCTTGAAAAGACAAAACAATACGAAAGGATATCTAGATGTGTCTTATTGACTACAGAATGCCTTTGACTGTAAACCATGAGAAACTCTGGGCCACATTAAGATGCATGGGTATACCAGAACACCTGATCTGTTGCACAAGATTGATCAAGAAGCAACAGTTCGAACAGAATGAGGAAAAACAAGGTTTTAAAATCAACAGAGGTGTATGACAAGGCTGCATACTTCCCCCTACCTGTTTAATTTATATGTAGAACAAATTATCAGAGAAGCAGGACTGTATGAAGACAACCAAGGCGTGAAGATTGGTGGAAGACTCATCAACCCATCTTAGCTATGCTGAAGATACCACATTACTGGCTGGATAGTGAAACATTTGCTTCTCAAGATCAAGGAACATTAGTCTTAAAATGGGCCTGCAACTTAATGTAAAGAATACAAAGATCTAACAACTGGCAGATTCATTAAGTTCATCATTCATGACAACTTGAACCTACTTGGATCAACTATCAATAAAGAAACAACCAGTAGTCAAGAAATTTGACGATGCATTGCTCTTGACAGAATGGCTATGATGAACCTAGACAAGATTCTCAAGAGCAGAGATGTCTCTCTCCATACAAATATTTGACTTGTTCAAGCCATGGTAATTTCAGTAATGTCATATGGATGCAAAAGTTGGACAGTGAAAAAGATAGGAAGAAAATTGATGCCTTTGAATTATGGTGCTGGTGACGAATATTGGGTATACCATGGACTGCCTGAAGAATAAACCAGTCAGTACTAGAAGAGATCAAACCTAAGTTTTCTTTAGAAGCTCAAATGACAATACTTGACTTTCATACTTTGGGCACATTTATTTATTTTGCATGATTTCTATACCGCCATTCACAGTGGTCAAAGCGGTTTACATATAACAAATTAGTAAGGAATTACATGGAACATCTAAGAGATTGTTAGAGAAAGACATCATACTCGGCAAGGTAGAAAGTCAATGCAAGAGAGGAAAACCAGCAGTGAGATGGATCAATAAAATAACAGCAGCTATAGGTGCCACTCAGTGAACAATGAGCCGCCTGACTGACGACTGAACACATTTTAGGACAACTATCCATAGGGTCGCCATGAATTGACACTGACTCGACAGCACTTAACAACAACAACAAGATATTTAAGCTTGCTTTGCTTTTATACTCTTGCTATATAGGTATCTGCTGTGTCTGTCCCATGCTATTTTAAATTCCATCACTGTATTTGTCCCCATCAACTCCATTGGGGGGGAGGGTATTCCAGGCATCCACCACCCTTTCAGGAAAAAAGTATTTCCTAATGTTACTTTTAAGTTTTAAAGCCTTACAGCTTCATTGTATGTCCTTTAGTTTTATAGCTTCCCCTTCTTTGAAAAAGGTTGGTTTGGTTCATTAATAATGCAATGCAATGTGTGCCTTCGAGTCAGTCCTGACTCCTAGCGACCCAGAAGCTCCTGGATTTTCTTGACAGTGTCACCGGAAGTAGATTGCCTGGCCTTTCTTCTGAGGCAAAATACCCAGTGTATCATTTCTCCACTGTCCCTCCTCTCCTTTAGGGTATATTTATTTAGGTCTTCAAGATTCTTCTCATACATCTTCTGGCGCATGCTCCAAATCATTTTGGTCACTTTTCTCTGAACAGTTTCAAGTATTTATTTAACAGTTTTTATATACTGCTGTTCCTCAGTCAAAGTGGTTTACATAGTTTACATAGTGGTTTACATAATTCTAGCAAATATTTGTACATAGAACATAGAGTAGGTACAACTTGGAGTTAACAGGAGATATACAGTATATTGAGAAGGTGGTACATCAGCAACTTGACCAACACATTGAGATCAATGCACCCCTCGACCCTTGTCAACATGGCTTCCGCAGTTCACATGGAGTGGAAACATTGCTAACCACATTATTCAACACCCTTACCATCGGGATCGACAATGTCAAACAAGGATTCGCCCTGATCTTCCTTGACATTGCCGCGGCATTCGACACCGTATGTCACGAAATACTCCTCTCCCGTCTTAGTGAGAAGGGCGTCCAGGGCTACGCTTTAGCATGGTGCGCCTCGTACCTAACCGACAGATGGCAACAAGTGCGTTCCGGCCTCACAACATCCTCTTCTTTCCTCCAAGAAAAAGGAGTCCCGCAAGGATCTTCATTGTCAGCACTCCTATTTAACATCTACATGCAGCCCTTATGCAACCTTGTCCGCTCGTTCAACATTAGCTGCCTGATCTACGCAGATGATGTTCTTCTATATATGCCGTTCCTACTAAACAAACCAGACTTATCACCCCTGACCGCCTGTTTTGATGCGGTTACTGATTGGCTACTCTCACAGAAACTAAGAATAAATTTTAAGAAAACAGAAGTTCTCTTCCTTACAAGAAACACAACATTCACACCACCAAGCTCCCTGAAGGTCAGGGATGCGGAGCTCCTAAGCAAGCACACAATCCGGTACCTTGGAGTCACGATCGACCAACATCTTAACATGAAGGCCCAGATAAACAATATGATCAAGGCAACATACAACAAAATCAAGACACACCGCCACCTGAGACAACTTCTAGAACCAGAAGATTATCGGACAGTTTATCAGGCGCTAATAATCCCACACTTCGACTACGTGAACGCCATACTACACGGCCTTCCTAAAAACTCCTTAAACCCGCTTCAACTAGCAATGAACGCAGCCGCCAGAGTACTGACCGGGTCATCGAGGAGGGAACACATAACCCCAATCCTAAAAAACCTGCACTGGCTCCCAGTTCATTCTAGGATCACCTTCAAAGTCCTGACATTGACTCACAAAGCCATTAATAAAAACTCTTCCACGTCACTCACAGATCTCATCCAAACTACACCCCTAAACAGAGTCAGGAGATCAGCCTCAGTCAATACATTGAACATCCCAAAGGAAATCATAAAATGCTCGCAATCAACCAAAAACAGAGCATTCGCCTTTTATGCACCGACTTGCTGGAACGCCCTACCCCCTACTATCCGGGCCATAAGTGACCTTACCCAATTTAGGAAGGCACTTAAAAATCACCTGTTCCTACAATACTACGCACACCCAGGTAACCACACACCCCCTGCCACACCTACGAGCCCATGTAGCCCGCCAAACTCCAACCCTCCTGCTAGTAGCACTTCACTCATCACATTGACATCATGATCATTACAGATCCAATTTATATATAGCTGAATGATACAGGTACATTTGTTGATGGTTTATTATTGATCCATGTACATATGTTGATTATTCTGCACATAGTTACCTTGTTCGTATGTCTCCTGTACATAACTCCCTGTTATAATGTAAATGCAGTTCATTCCCCTGCTCTGCATAATTTCGTTTCATGTAAACCGCACTGGTGTAAAGAGCGCGGTATATAAGAAAGTTAGATAAATAAATAAAACAGTGCAATTGTAGTTCAGGAGAGAAGTGTTTACCGGGGCATATGGTATGTACAACTTGGATTTGACATGGGGTGAGGACGCGAGAAAGTTTGTTGGTGCAAATTTTCTGCGGTGACAGGAATTGTTTTTTCTCGGTTCTGTGAAAAACAAAGAACTAAGGAGGGAGAGCGGGGAAGGCAGCTACGGAGGCACAGTAGGATGCTCCCAAAAGCTTTTGTATTGGACGCTGGGCAGTGTTCCTGTGCGGGCTCTAGACTACATTCCTGCTTGTTCCTGGAGATTGTTTTTAATTACAGTACACTTTTTTTCCCACAGTGGTAATTTGTATGCCATTAGTGTATTACATAGGGAGTAACCCCCCCCCCCCCCAAACCTGTTCACTGAAGCTCAGAGCAGCCTAACACTGCTTACTCCATCAATGCCATATGGTCTTTCTAAAATGGATTTTGACCACTATAAATATATAGTGTAATCAAATATCAGTTTAAAAACAAACAAACTTTGAAAGTCTGTTTTTCCCAGTTGCTCATATGCTTAGCCACCAAGTTAACCCAAAGAATTTGCATTCTTGACGCAAAGTATGTAACAGAATTCAAATGCCATCATTCCAATATATTTTCTAGTTGAATCAATTTCTTACAGTGGTTCCTCTACTCCCCTGACTAATTATATCCTATTACTCTTTCACTTTGTTTAAGCTACAGTATAAGACCAGACCTCAATATGCTCTGAATCTCAGTCCTTATCACATTCAAAGAGAATAGTAGAACCACCATCTCATGTATACTTCAATTTCTGTGTAGTAAAGCAGTTACTCATCTGTAACAGGTGATCTCCGGGTACAGCAGTAATTTAGTCTTCACATATGGGTAACATCAGCACTGACAGAGCCTGCATGGTAATGCTCCCCAGCATCTGATAGGAAAGCTTTTGGGAGCATCTCCCTGCATCTGCGCGACTGCCTTCCTGCCTTCCCAACTCCCTCTCTTTAGTTGAGTTTGTAGCTGAGAAAGGAGAGTAAATGAAAACATAAAACTCCTAAGGGAGGAGGGTGGGTTGTGAAGACTGTCGCCATCTTACACTCAGTTCTTTTCTTTTTGTAAAGCCCCATGGACATGTTTCTCAGTTGTACGAATACATCATCCTGTGCTGCTTTTGCTGCTGTACTCTTAATTTTTATTTTTTTTCTCCCTTTGCAAACTATTGCAATTTTTTATCAGTTTATTTCCTGTATTTTCTCCTTAGTGTGAGGGGTTTTGAACTGGTTTTGTTCCTTTACTCTTCACAGTGCCTCAGCACCCTTAAATGCTTGGCATTCCTGCTGAGTTATTTTTATAAAAAATCAAGCTGTTTGATTTTTGTTGCAGCTGTTTTTCTGAATGTCCTGTCCCAAAAACTTGCTAGTGGGTGTGATAAGTGTGCTGGGTGCTTGAGGACCGTTTTCATAATGGACACTGCACTGGATTCTGGCAATGCATCGTTAATGAGAAGTTCTTGAGACTACTTGAATCCAAGCACCCGTAGCTCTTCTGAATGTTGATCATCCATCAATGTTTTTCTGAGGATGAAGAATCGGCAGCAAAGAATAAGGACATTGAACATCTGTGGAAACCCAGGTGCATTGATGTCTGAGTTCTCAGAGGCATGATACCAAGAGCATTGAGGGTTCGCAGGAGTTACCAGCGCTTATCTTTATGCAATTTCTCGATATACCGCCCAGGCCGAAGGCCATCAGGGTGGTTTACAATCACTACAAGTGGGTACTGATACAATTCCTCATTCCCAAAAGGCTCACATTCTGTGTGTACCTTGGCGACCCTCAAGGCCCTGAATATGCCTGCTAACCTCCTGGCAGAGGAAGAGGCGCTGTAGGATCCGCTGTTCCAGGCGGTATGGAAATCGCAGAAATTCTTACCAGTACATGGAGTAGTAGGACAGATGATCCAGGATGTGTGGGATCTGCCAGAGGTTGGCCTTAAGGGGGTGTAGTCCATGATGCCCCTATACCCACTGCTGGAGCAAGAATGAGCTCCTTTGATTGACCAAAGTGGGCACAGCGGTGTTGGCAGCAGTAGAAAAGACCTTGACTTGTCTCCTGCAGCTGAGAGCTGTGGAACTGGTTCCGCGAGACCAGTACGTCTGCGGTCAATGCTTCATGTATTTTGTTTTGTCCAAAAGGAAGTTTCCTTTCTCCCAATTCTCATCTTTGAGGACATGAACTACGGTCTCCAGATACCGCATTTTCACAGTAGTAATGGCGGTAGGAAACAGATTTTTGGTGACTCTTGATCTCACAGAGGCATATCTGCATGTTTCCTTCCATCCAGAACATCAGCAGTTTCTCCACTTTGCAGTGCCAAGGGGCCATTTCCAGTTTCGAGCCTTGCCCTTTGGTCTGGCGACCACCCCCGTACCTTCACCAAGGTCATGGTGGTGATGGCAGCAGCTCTCCACAAGGAAGGGGTTCTCGTCCACCTGTACCTAGACGATTGGCTGATCCAGGCGAAGTCCAGGGACGATAGCGAAAAGAGCAACAGCGCGTGTGGGAGAGTTCCTTCAAAGTCTCAGTTGAGGTCAACTTGGCCAAGAGCCAGTTACGGCCGGCCCAGGAGCTAGAGTATTTAAAAGCGTGCTTTGAGTCTTGTACTGTTGTAACACCCTGGGGCGGAGGACAAGACACAGCCCTGCCCAGGGTATGTCCATATCTGTTTTCCAACTGTATATTGTAAAAAATTGAAGCAATTCTTCTAATTTACTGTTGTATTATATCAAGAGCTTCTAATAAACATTTCTTTGGAAAAAAAAAAAAGCGTGCTTTGATACCTGTGTGCGCAGGATTTTTCTGCCGGTCGCCGGGCGCAGGAGCTACGACAGTTGATACAGTAGGTCCTGAAGAGGGCAAGACCATCTGCGTGGCAGTATCTGCAGGTTCTGGGGACTATGGTGGCCACTCTCGAGCTAGTCCCATGGGCAAGGGCGCATATGCAATTGCTGTAGAGGGCTCTGCTTAATCAATGGTCCCATCAGAGTCAACCCCTGTCCCAAGTACTCCCCTGCCCACGGAGCACCAGGAGAACCCTCAGTTGGTGGCTGCATGTGGAAGGAGCCCCTTGTGTGGTTTCCTCGGATGACCAGCCTGTCAGGTTGGAAAGTCCATTGCGAAGGACGCTTTGTTCAGGGACGAGAGTCTGCAGGAGGCTCTGTGGTCGATCAACAGGCTCGAGATGCGAGCGGTGACCTTGGCACTAGAAGGTTTCGAGCCATAGTTGCAGGGGAAGGTGGTCCAAGTCCTCTCAAACAATGTGACCATGATGGCTTACATCAACTGGCAAGGAGGTATGGGCAGTGCAGCCTTGGAGGAGGAGGCCAAAGGTCTGTTCGGATGGGCAGCGATTCGTCTCCAGGCATTATACCACCTTGATATCATGAAAGGCGGTATATAAGAAATGTTAAATTAATAAATAAAATAAATAATCAGCGGCGCACGTAGCAGGAGTTGACAGTGTGATGGCAGACTACCTCAGCCGAGTGCGCATGGACCACGGAGAGTGGCAGCTCAATCAGGAGGTGTTTGAGCAGGTGGTCCGCCAATTTGGCACACTGGTCATGGACCTAATTGTAATGTTCAAGTCGGCCAAGGCCTGCCAGTTTTTCAGTAGAAGAAGTGAAGAAGTCCAAGAACCAGGATGCTCTAATTCAGCAGTGGCTCAAATAGTGTCTTCTCTGTTTTTCCCCGGGGATGCTCATAGGCCGGTTAGTGCAATGGCTAGAGGTGCCCCGGGGATTTGTGATTCTGGTGGCACCAGACTGGCCAAGGTGTCCGTGGTATGCTGACCTGATTTGGATACTGGTGGCTTGACTGTGGTGGCTTCCGGTTCGGAAGGACCTCTTGATGCAGGAGCCACTTCGCATGCCCCAGGTGGATCAATCTTCGTTTACGGCATGACTCGTGAAAGGGCAAGGTTGAAGAAGAAGAAAGGATAATCAGGCTCGGGGATAGCGACCTTGCTATAGGCCCAGAGGTGGTTTACGAACCTGTCATGCATGTGCGTAGGACGCATCTTTAAATCATGGTGCGGAGAGATGCAGCCATGCCCTTCCACTGCTTCCGTCCCGGACATCTTGGTGTTCTTGCTGCCAGTTCCTTGAGGATGCAACTGGCAGCGGTTTTCCGGTTATTGCGGGAAAGTCCACAGGGTGCCATTGGGTACTTATTCAGACGTGCTGAGCTTTCTAGGGGTGGTGACCCACCTTCGTCTGCCAAATAGGGCAGTGTGTACCGCCTTGGAATCTCAATCTGGTGCTCTCTGGGGAACCCGTTGAGCCATTGAGTCGAGCTTTCCTGCAGGATTTGGCTCTGAAAATGGTATTCCTGGTGGTGAGTTGCTCGGCACGCAGGATTTCGGAGCTTCGGACCCTGTCATGCCAGGAGCCATTCCTTTCCTTCTCCAAGGAGAAAGTGGTCCTGTGCCCAGTACCTTTATTTTTGCCAAGGTGGTGTCAGCATTTCATGTAGATCAGGCCGTTTCCTTACTGGCTCTGGTGAGTGCAGATGTGGGCGAGAGCGGGTATGGGCCGTGCCACTACACAGCTGTGCCACCTGGATGGTAAGAGTCCTGCGAAGGTATGTGAAAAGGGCACGGTCCTTTTGAAGATTGGACTATCTGTTGGTTTTTTTTGGTAGGTCACGCAAAAGTGAGGCGGCAGCTAAGCCTCCATTTCCAGATGGATCAGTGAGGCAATCACATTGGCATACATCTTGAAGGGTAGAACAGTGCCGGCGGGGTTGCAGACGCATTCCATGAGGGCTCAAGCAGCCTCATGGGCAGAGTATACTTTAGTTCCGCTGGTGGAGATCTGTAGGGTGGCATACTTCTCTGAACATTTTCGCCTGGATGTCCAGGTGGCAAGGGATGCACGTTTTGAATCGGCAGTGCTTCAGGCCAGTTGTGCGGGTCCCTCCCGTTAGTTTAATTGCTCTGATACATCCCAAAGGCGTGGGACTGGACTGGAGGGAACGATAAGGAAAGAGAAATTAGACTTACCTGCTGATTGTTCCTTGAACTCCAGTCCAGTCCTGGAATCTTCCCTGAGTGCTTCTTGTGGTGATCTGTGCACACCCCGTTTCTGAAGCTGGTACCCTTGGTGGAGGAAGTGGCCAGGAGGAGCCGGGGAGGGGTGTGTAATCAGTGTTTGGGGGCAGGGTGGACCAGAAGAGCTGTCGGTTGCTCGCTTCCTGCTGGTTGGAGTTGCTCAGGCGCTCAACAGTTAGGCCTCTTCATCCTGGAGTGTGGGACGGGGTATCCTTCCCAGGGGATGGAGGGGGTACTAGTTAGACGTAGAAGCGTTTGTTGCATGTTTAACTAATTATTTGTTGCTCCTGAGTCTGCTTTGTCAATAGGTACTGGGGCTGGTGGGCGGTGCCAGCTGCATATGTACACTAGTGTCATCAAAAAGATGACAGGCTTAGCCTCTAAGCTGCTGGAAGAGGTACACTACCCAGAGGTGCAGGACTGGACTGGAGTTCCTCAAGGAACAACAATTAGCAGGTAAGTCTAATTTCTCTATTTTCTCTCCAGTCACTCAGGCTAGTTCACAGATGAGGAGTCTGAAATCCTGTTGAAGGATAGGTCTCCAGAGCTCCCTTTGATCCCTCTCCACCTCCTTGAGAGGCACAAATCCCTTCCTGAGGATATGACTTTCCATAATTTTTTAAGGGATATAGATAAGGCCATACAGGTTTTGTTGGAGATGGAGAAGGAACTCAGGCAGAAGAATTGAATTCTCCAATATTCCACAGCCACCAAGGAAGCAATGATAATGCTCATGCACCGCATCCTTTAATGATTACAGATGAGCTTGTGGGAGATCTTTTTTTCCTTCAGTAAGTAGAAAAAAAGACTCCATGTGTACAGAGTTGAAAAGTTTCCTGGATTCAAGAAACTCCAGCTTCTGCGCCA
The DNA here is from genome assembly GCA_033557465.1 of Ichthyophis bannanicus. Taxonomy (NCBI): domain Eukaryota; kingdom Metazoa; phylum Chordata; class Amphibia; order Gymnophiona; family Ichthyophiidae; genus Ichthyophis; species Ichthyophis bannanicus. The sequence continues at coordinate 844,306,345 of CM066031.1, forward strand.
TTCTTTGGTCATTGCATCTGTTCACAAGATGCCCAGAAGCCCCAAATCACACTCCTTGACATCCCCAGAGAGGGAGATTCAGAGTCTGGATTCTTTTGGGAGGAAAGATCCCCCCCCCCATGCCAGCTTGCTTCCCACATTGCTTCTTACCAGCTTTACATGGACATGTTCTTAATGGGAAATCATGCACAGCTTAGATGATATGTCCAGGTTCCTTCTATCAGAGAAGCTCGAATGCTGCTGTTCCCTAGTGAGCCATGGCTGAGACTGCTCAAAATACATGGTCCAGGTGACCTATAATTTTGATATGGTATCCAGAGCTTCTGCGATCCAGTATTAGCACCTGGAGCCTCTCATGGCACTGGGTTTCAGACTTGCAACCAACTGTGCAGGATAAGTTTGCCAATGTGCCGGACATATCATCTAAGCTTTGCATGATTTCCCATTAAGAACATGTCCATGCAAAGCTGGTAAGAAGCAATGTGGGAAGCAAGCTAGCACTCGTGGGGGGGGGGGTGGGGCGGGGGGGGGGAGAGAGGTGGGGAGGAGGGGCAAACTTTCCTCCCACTAAGAAAATCTCTTTGGAGATAAAATTGAGGGGGCTGCCAGTCTCATTGAGAAGCAATTGAGTGTGCTTTGCTTTCAAGGTGCACGTCCAACTCTGCATCCTATCACAGGAGGTTTCATGGTGGCAGTCAGAGGAAAGTATTACTCTCAGAGGTGTAGGTATTTCCTTGCGTCCTGCTATGCCCAACCCAAGCGGACCCATGCCCTTCCTAAGGAGTGGAAGTCTCAGAAGGCCCAGCCTGTACTGCAGCCAAAACTGGGGCAGAGTTTTGACTAGTTCCTGCAGAGCATAGCCACTCAACCCATAGCCTTGGCGGAGGACTCGCTGTTCAGAGCGAGGTTCACTCTCTTTACTCAGAGGTGGCCCTTCTCATAGCCTTAGATTTGTGTTTTACAAATTATCGAAGAGGGCTACCATCTTCATCTATTTGAATTCCCTCCAAATTGCCCACTGGAGGTTCAATTCCTAGCATTGGGAGTTGTTGCTTTTGGAAATTTCTACCTTTCAGACCACATCTGCAATTGAGCTTATTCCATCACAGCAGAAAGGGTGGGGATTTTACTCAAGGTACTTCCTACTCCCCCAAAAGACTGGAGTATACCGTCCCATCCTAGACTTAAGAGATCTGAACAAATATTTGGTAGAGGAAGAGTTCAGAATGATTGATTTTTCTCTAGGTACCCTACTTCCCTTCCTAGAAAAGGGAGATTGTCCATGTTCTCTGGATCTCAAAGATGTGTATACCTATATTCGGATACATCTCAGTCACAGGAAGTAACTTAATCATTATGGGGAAACAACAACCAGTACTGCATACTGTCTTTTGTCTTCGCATCAACAACTCAAATATTTGCAAAATATCTCACTGAAGTAGCAGCATTTCTATGCAGGCTGGGAATGTTCGATCTCCAGAAACAAGCAGGAATGCAGTCTTCACCTATGGGGTATTGTTTGATCCAATGGAGCTTGTGCGAGAACACTCCCCAGCATTTTGGAGCACTCCACTGCGCTTGCGTGTCTGCCTTCCCGCCTTCCCACATCCTCTCCTCAGTTCTTTGTTTTCCTTGGAGCCAGCAGGTTGTTTTCTTCCTGTTGCCACCAAAAAATGTGTTGGTTCTTTTTCTTTTTTTTTTTAATCTGTGCTCTGCCTTCTCATCGATGCTGGTACCCTCCTGGATACCAGCCCTGTTATTTTCTTGCTTTTCTAAATTTTCTTTTCTTTTCTCTTCTTTTTTTTTCCTTTTATATTAGTGGTTCACTAATATAAAAGGCCTCTGCCTATTTTTCTTCCCACGATGGGAAAACATTTCAGTGGGTTTAAAAAGTGTACCAAATGCTTTGCTAATATCTCAGTTACTGACAAACATGACTGGTGTTTGAAATGTTTGGACCCAGACCATTTGCCAAAAGAATGTCTCTCTTGCCAACAAATGACAAAATGGGGCCTAAAGAACGGGGCCAATAAGTTTGATTCTCTGTTTGCCTTGGACTCCATTTCCGTTGCTTCAGCATCATCGAGGGCATCGGCCTCTTCTCTTGATTCTCGGGTCTCTTCAAAGTCCAAACATAAGTCTAAGACTAAAGCATGGGCATCAAAGTCTGATACTGAGCATCGAGGTAAGTCCTTACGTCGAGATGCACCAAAGGACGCATCCAATGCTGACCGGTCTGCCAAACAGCCCTGGTGGGGGGACCAACCCTCCAAAGCGTCACAAGAGCTCTAGGATGCTCTTGAGTCCTTGACCTCCGGAGAGCTACTGGTACTGTGCTTGGACACAGTGGCTCAAAGCCCCATATACGATTCCACCAAAGCATTGATTGTTTCTTTCGATAAGCATTTCCTTGCTATCAAGAGGTGCTTGGCAGCACTCCTGGCAGCCTCTGTATAGGTGGTATCGACAGCTCCAGCGACACAAGCATTGGTTCTCTCCTTGAGGCCAGTGCCACTTCTCAAGTCTTTCAGGAAATCCTTTCCCTCTGATGCCACAGTTAGAACAGACTGGCATATACTGTTCGGTTTTGGTAGCAATACAGCTCACCATGTGCATCGACATCGAGCCTCAGCATCAGCACGGGATTATCGATACTTAGACTTTCTTTCAGAATCAGACTTTTCCTCTTCTGATTCCAAGGGTACATTGTAGGATTCCAGGGCCACTTGGGATATCTTTTTTGATCATTCCCCTCATGAATGGTGTCTATCCCCACCAGAGGACATGTCCTTTCAGGACTTCATCAGGGACATGGCGGCAGGTCTCCACATCCCTTGACATCTGAGATGGAACCAAGGGCAGAGGAGGTGATCATGTTACCGGTGCATTGAATCCTACAGGATTTAATGCTGCGTATGTGGGAGGTCCTGTTAACTGTTCCACCTATCAGCAAACGGCTCGATACCATGTACCAAATTCACCATCTCCTGGGTTTCAAAAGCCTATTACCACACCACTCCATGTTAGTGGAATCGGCCATGTGCTGCATCAAGAGTTCAATGACTCATTCCTCTATGCCTCTAGGCAAGGATGCTAGAGCTCTTGATGCCTTTGGGCATCGTCGTCTTCAGGCATGCATGCTCATGTCCAGAATCAGTTCATACATGCTCTACCTGGGCATGTATCTAAAAGATATTTCCAAAGATTTCGGGAGTTTTGCTCCTCTCCTTTCTGATGACAAATGAGATGCATTCCTGATTTTAGTTAAGCAAAATCAGAATACATGAAAGTTCCTTACAAGAGCATTTTTCAATGCCTTTGAGTCTTCCAGCAGAGTCTCAGTAATTTGCATTGGTTCTCGCAGGATGGCCTGGCTCCATGCATCGAACCTCAATCAATGGGTTCAAGATAAATTAGCCAATATTTCTTGTTCTGGAGGAAACCTCTTTGGAAAGGGCTGGAGAGAGAGCTGGTGACCTCACCCTCAAGAGACTCTCCAGAAAGACTTCTGACCCCTCAAGAAAGAAAGACAATGTCAATAAGTCTGTCTTTTAAAAAAAACCAAACAAAACAAAAACAAAACCAGGTATTACCCTTCTTATTCACTTCAGGCTGCATACCAATCCCAGCAGCAGCAACAGAAGCACCAAGGCCCTCGTTGGGCTAAAAGGCCTAGGGCAACTAAGACACAACCAGCTGCTCCAACACAGTCAGCACCTGGTTTTTGACTCCTTTCTAGAGAGCATAGCCATTCTGCTTCTGCAAGGCTCTCAACCCCTTCACATAACAGGCAGACTTTGTTATTATGCCCACAGATAGCATTTTATCACATTAGAGCTATGGATTCTCAGCATCATCCAAAGGGGCTATCTGCTTCACTTCCAAAGCTTACCCCCCCCCCCCCCACCACCTCCACAAGGGATTGTCTAACAAACCCCTTAAGGCCAATCTCCTGTTAGCCGAAGTGGCCACCCTGTATTAGCTCTGGGTGCTGTCAAAAAAAGTTCCTCCCACCCAAGAGGGCAGGGGTTTCTGCTCTTCTTACTTCCTTATTCCCAAGAAGTCAGGAGGGTTCAGACCCATTCTAGATCCCAGAGATCTCAACAGGTCCCTTGTTTGAGGAAAAATTCAAGATTTCCCTTGGATCACTTCTGCCATACCTCCAGAGACATGATTGGCTATGTTCTCTAGACTTCAAGGAGACATACACTCATTTGCTGATCCACCCTCTACACAGACGTTATCTGCGGTTCAGAGTTCATTCAGCAAATTCACTACCAGCATTGTGTGCTTCCCTTTGGCCTGGCATCTTGTAAATGGGGGCGCTGGGTGAGAATGTCCACAGTCTTGGCAAAGGCAAATATTAGTATGACTTGCAAAGGATTGTGGGAAATGTAGTCCATTCATACCAGAATCAGCCGTTCACAAATAAATGAGTTGTGCTTGCTCGAGTGTAAAGCAAAGAATATATATTTTATTTATGGGGTTATTTCTCCCAACACAGATTTACTTGGTAGCACAAAAAGGATACTTGCTTTCAGTATTATACTTAGAAAAACAAATCAGGAAAAACAACAACTGAACTTCTTAAGCAATCACATCAAAGAATAAAGACCTTGATAGGAACAGAAAGGTCTTTTCTGTAGGCTCCTGCTAATACCTTTTAGCAGTGCCACAAAAGCAAACAAAACCCACAAAGTAATGAAAAACTGTTCTTTTTCAAGAATAACTTCTTGTATTTTCACACACACACAGAAGTGTCTCTTCAGAGCTCACAGGCAATTAGGCACAGCTCAATTGCTAACAATTAACCAGCTGCAAACCTCTTGGCTGGTTTACTTTCTATACGTTGCTCAAATCCTGCTCAAAAGCTTTTCTGAGTAGATCAAAGAACAAGTTTATATTTCTTTGTGATGGTTGTTGTACTTTGTGAAAGCATATCACCACAGAAGTTTAGACAGAGAGCAATCCATGTATTCACACTGCTCATTTACAAATATCTCCCTCTTCTTCAACTATCATAGAATCAATATCATGGATTGGCACAGAGGAATTTCTTAATGGAACACTCTCAGGACAATACTTGTTTCCCTGCTGTCTTCCAAGTGAAGAGCTAGGGCATAGATCAGTGTTCATACCTGAGCTTCCATTGCTGTTAGGGTTCCTCTCCAAATATCCTGGCCAGTATGTAGTCCAGTTTTTATGTCCAGCCTTCCAATCACGATCCCTGGACACTGGGTCTCTCTTCACATACCTTCTTGCACTGGTCTTAGGGCCCCTTCCAAATGCAGCCGTCTCCCTCACAGGTGCCGTCCGGGGATTCCTGGCTCTGTAACCCCACTCCTCTGGCTTTCCCCAGTCCAATGGAATATGCTTGCCTCTGGAATGCCTCCCAGCACACGTACTGCTATGGACTCCTTTAGACCTCCAAGATGCTTTTCTCTTCTTTCTTCCAAGTTGCTTCTTGCTCTCTCTGTCCGTGAGCTCTGGCTTCTGCTGCCTCTGCTCCTGCTGCTGCTGCTGCTGCTGCTGATGATCATGATGATTCTGCTGTGTAGAATAAGCTTTACTTTTAACCTGCTTAGAGGGATGCTCCACCCTAGCACAGCGCAGCTGTGCTGAATCAAGCCCTGCCCTTGGAGATGAGTGCTTGGGAATTACCTCATAGCTCTCCTGATTGAACACACGTTTCCCCACTTCAGCTCTTCTAGTGGCTGTTTGAAACCTGGTGCATTCTGGGACTGGTAGTCTTTTATGAGAACATTCTGTTTTATTATTTCTACCAGCAAAGACAGGTTGCTTGTTCAGAGCCAGTTCACCTCTATTATAGCTCCTTCCTGAACTATGATAAGCTTCCTTATCACAATCTGCATCCAGAGTGTTCACAAAGTACATGGCGGTAATTGCAGGCTACCTTCGTACTTTAGGAATTTTTGTGTTCCCCTGCTTAGATGACTGGTTAATAAGGGGAGAATCGCCAGAAGAGGTAAAGCTCTCTCTTCATCGCACCATCATGGTGCTTCAAAATCTGAGGTTTGTTTTAAACTTTCCAAAATCCTCACCTGGTGCCATCCCAGCAGCTTGAATTCATCGGAGCACATCTGGACACTCGTCAGGCCCAAGCTTTCCTCCCACAGGATCACTCTGTCCATCTTGTCCAGCTGGCCAACACTGTAAGAAGCAGCATGGTCGTTAACGCTCGACAAATGCTGTGCCTTCTGGATCACATGGCCTCTACAGTCCATGTTATTCCATATGCCCGGATACATATACAACAGGTTCAATGGACACTTTCATCTCAATGGCAAAGTTTGCATCATATCCCCTCTGGTCAACTCCCTTCAGTGGTGGTACACACCTCAAAACTTACTCTGAGGATCACCTTTTCAGATGCCTCCACCTCGGTGCACCCTAACGATGCACCCAAATTTGGATGGGGGGCACATCTGGACAATCTCGCTACTCATGGACAGTGGAAACAACAATAGTCTCTGATGTAGATCAATCTTCATTCCATTTCATTTATTAAAACTTGATATACCGCCCTTCTCGAGCTTCGTGCTCTCACGAATGCCCTCGGGCTTTTCCCCCAACTTCGGGCGAACAGGTCTTAGTCCAAACAGACAATAATAAGAACATAAGATATGCCATACTGGGTCAGACCAAGGTCCATCCTGTTTCTAACAGTGGCCAATCTAGGTCATATGTACCTAGCAGTTTCCCCAAAAGACACAGGTTCCACAATGCTTGTATTGGGTCAAGCAGTGATATCCTGGGTCCCTTTTTAATAATGGTTTATGGACCTTTCCTCCAGTAACTTGTCCAAACCTTTTTTTAAACCCAGCTACACTAACAGCTTTTACTACATCCTCCGGTAACAAATTCCAGAGTTTGATTACACGTTGAGTGAAAAAAGATTCTCTTATTAGTCTTAGTTTACCCTGTAGCTTCATTGCATGTCCCCTAGTCTTCCTATATTCTGATAACATAAACAATCGATCTACGTTTACCCGTTCCACTCCGTTCATTAATTTATAGACTTTTATCATATCTCCGCTCAGCTGTCTCTTTTCCAGGTTAAAGAGCCCTAACCTTTTTAGCCTTTCTTCATAGGGGTATCCTTCTATCCCCTTTACCATTTTGGTGGCTCTTCTCTAAACCTTTTCTAATAATGCTATATCCTTTTTAAAATACGACGACCAGAATTTCACACAATATTCAAGGTGCGGTCGCACCATGGAACGATACAGAGGCATTATAATATCCTTTGTTTTATTTTCCATTCCTTTCCTTATGATACCTAGTATTCTATTTGCTCGCTTGGCTACCGCTGCACACTGGGCAGAGGGTTTTAACATGTTATCCACAACTGTATTTATATCCCAGTGAAAAGCGGGATATAAATACAGTTAAATAAGATGCCTAAATCTTTTTCTTGGGTGGTAATTCCTAATGTGGAACCTTGCATCGTGTAGCCATAGTTTGGGGGGTTCTTCCCTAGGTATATAACTTTGCATTTGTCCACATTAAATTTTATCTGCCATTTCAATGCCCAGTCTTCCAATTTATCAAGATCCTCTTGCAAGTTTCCACAATCCTCATGGGTTTTAGCAACTTTAAATAGTTTTGTCTCATCTGCAAATTTGATAACCTCACTCGTTCCCTTTTCCAGGTCATTTATGAATATGTCAAAAAGCAGCGGACCCAGCACAGATCCCTGGAGTACACCACTATTCATCTTTCTCCATTGGGAAAACTGGCCATTTAGCCCTACCCTCTGCTTTCTATCTTTTAACCAGCTGCTCATCCACAATAGTACACTGCCTCTATCCCATGACTCTTTAGTTTTGCCAAAAGTCTCTGATGAGGGACTTTGTCAAAGGCTTTCTGAAAGTCCAAATACATTATATCAACCGACTCACCTTTGTCTACCTGTTAATTCACACCTTCAAAAAAACAACAGATTAGTAAGACAAGATCTTCCTTGTCTAAAGCCATGTTGACTGTCTCCCATTAGGCCATGACTATCTACATGCTGAGTAATTTTATTCTTTATGATGGTTTCTACCATTTTTACCAGTACTAACGTCAGGCTCGCTGGTCTGTAGTTTCTCAGATCACCCCTGGAACCCTTTTTAAAAATTGGCATTACATTGGCGATCCTCCAGTCTTCAGGTATTACAGATGATTTTAATGAAAAGTCACAGATTACTAATAGCAGGTCTGCAATCTCATAACACCCTTGTATGTATACCATCTGGTCCAGGTGATTTGCTACTCTACAGTTTATCAAATAGTTGTAATACATCTTCCAAGTGTAGCGATATTTCTTTCTATTTTTCTGCAGTATCACTTTTAAATGCCGCTTCAGTCATAGGTAACATCCCTACATCTTCCTCAGTAAAGATCGAAGCAAATAATTAATTCAGGCTGTCCGCTATAGCCTTGTCCCCTCTTACTGCCCCTTTTACCCCTTTATCATCTAATGGACCAACTGACTCTCTCTCAGGTTTTTTTGCTACGAATGTACTTGAAAAAGTCTTTTATTATATATGATTGCTTCCACAGCATGTTTCTTCTCAAATTCTCTCTTTGCCTGCCTTATCAATGTCTTGCATTTAACTTGCCAGTGCTTGTGCTGTTTCCAGTTTTCATCATTTGGCTCTTTTTTTCCATTTCCTGAAAGATGCTTTTTTGGCAACAGCAGCCTCTCTGACCTCACCTTTAAAACATGCTGGCAGTTTTTTGGCCTCCTTCCACTTTTCTTAAAGCGTGGAATACAGCTAGTCTGGGCTTCCAAGATAGTATTTTTAAACAACACCCAAGTTTGATGTAAGTCTTTAACTTTTGCAACTGCTCCTTTTAGTTTTTTCTTAACTATTTTCCTCATTTTATCATAGTCTTCCTTTTGAAAGTTAAAAGGTAGTACTGTGGATTTCCTTACCATCCCTCCATTAATTAAATCAAACGCGATCATGCTATGATCATTGTTGCCAAGTGGCCCCAACACCCTTATCTCTTGCACCAGATCTAGAGTTCCACTAAGGACTGGGTCCAATATGGCTTCCCCTCTGGTTGGTTCATGAACCAGCTGCTCCAAGAAGCAGTCATTTATTTCATCTAGGAACTTTATCTCCCTAGCATGTCCTGCCGTGACACTGATCAGATAGCGATGTTCTGTCAACAAGCAGGGCGGAACAGGTTCATATCCCCTCAGCCAAGAGACCCTTTGCCCCTGGTTTTTCTCCATTTCACACCGCATCCATCTCAGGGCAGTGTATCTCCCCGGCGAACTCATCCTCCTAGCGGACAGGCTCAGCTGTATCCTTCATCCATACGAGTGGACTCTGAATCAGGAAACTACTTCCTGAATCTTCCATCTGTGGAGGACATTTGTCAGATATATTAGAAGAGGAAGGGCAAAAGTGGTAATGTCAGACTCAAGGGTGCAGGGGAGGAATATGTAGAAGCTGATAAGGGTAAAGCTGAATTGCTTAACAAATATTTTTGTTCTGTGCTCACAGATGAAGAACCAGGAGCAAGACCTTTAAACACCCACAAATAGGAACAGAAGCGAGGGACATCTTGAACAATTTTCAGAAGACTGTGTTCGTGAGAAACTAGCTCAACTTAAAGTAGACAAAGCGATGGGACCGGATGGGATACACCCTAGAATACTGAGGTAACTTGGGGACGTTCTAGCAGCTCCACTGACTGACCTTTTCAATGCCTCATTGGAGTCGGGAGTGGTGCCAAAGGACTGGAGAGAGGCTCATGTGGTGCCTTTACACAAAAGCGGAAGTAAAGATGTGGTTGAAAACTACAGGCCGGTTAGTTTAACTACGGTGGTGAGTAAATTATTTGAAACGCTGCTGAAAGAGAAAATGGTGAGGTTTCTGGAGTCCAGCGGATTACAGGATCCGAGGCAGCATGGATTCACCAGAGGCAGGTCTTGTCAGACAAATCTGATTGATTTCTTTGACTGGGTGACCAGGGAGTTGGACTGAGGGAGAGCCCTAGATGTGGTGTATTTAGATTTCAGTAAAGCCTTTGACACTGTTCCTCACAGGCGACTTATAAACAAACTGAGCACCCTAGGGATGGACCCTAAAGTTACTGCTTGGGTTAGAAATTGGTTGGTGGGAGGCGACCAAGAGTACAAGTAAATGAAGCTCACTCTGAGGAGAAGGATGTTACCAGTGGTGTGCCCCAGGGATCTGTCCTTGATATGATTCTTTTTAATATCTTTGTTAGTGATATAGCGGAAGGGTTGTCGGGTAAGGTTTGCCTCTGCGGATGATACCAAAATCTGCATTAGAGTAGACACCCAGGAAGGTGTAGATAAGATGAGGAGGGATCTAGCTAAGCTTGAAGAATGGTCTAGAATTCGACAGCTGGGATTTAATGTTAAAAAATGTAAGGTCATGCATTTGGGCTGCAGCAATCCAAGGGAGCAATATAGTATAGGGGGTGAAATACTTTTGTCCACTAAAGAAGAGTGGGACTTAGGCATGGTTGTGTCTGATGATCTTAAAGCAGCTAAGCAGGTAGAAAAGGCAACGGCAAAAGCCAGAAGGATGCTTAGGTGCATATGGAGAGGAATGGCTAGCAGAAAAAGAGGAGGTGATAATGCCTCTGTATAAGTCTTTGGTGCGACCTCATTTGGAGTATAGTGTGCAATTCTGGAGACCGCACCTTCAAAAGGATGTGAACAGGATGGAGTCGGTGCAGAGGGTGGCTACTAAAATGATTAGTGGTCTTCATTATAAAGCATATGAGGACAGACTGAAGGAGCTTAATATGCTCACCTTAGAGGAAAGGCGGGATAGAGGTGATATGATTGAGATGTTTAAATATCTCCGTGGCATAAATGTTCAGGGAGAGAGCCTCTTTCAATTGAAAGCAAGTTCTGCTACGAGGGGACATGGGATGAGGGTGAAGGGAAATATTCAGGAGTGATATGCGGAAATATTTCTTTATGGAAAGAGTAGTGGATCCGTGGAATAGTCTCCCAGTGGAGGTGGTAGAGATGAGGACAGTAACTGAATTCAAAAAAGCATGGGACAAACACAGAGGCTCTCTAAAGGTAAAAAGGTGACTGTTGTAGTTGTCGATATGGAAGGACAGACTAGATAGGCCATGTGGTCTTTTTCTGTCATCATATTTCTATGTTTCTATGACAACCAGAATAGATCTGTTCACCACACAAGAGAATGCACAACTGCCACTGTTTTGCTTGAGGCTTCCCTCTTGATGCAGTCAGGCGCTGGATGTCTTCCTTCCTTCATTGGGGCAGGGACCTGCTTAATATCCAAGACTCTGTTCAAGTTGCAGCCCAACAGGGGCACTGTGATTCTTATAGTCCCTTACTGGCCCCACCATCCATGGTTTCATCTGCTCCTTTGTCTAGCAGACTCCACCCCTCAGCTTGGGGCTTGTGCCCAACCTCCTCTCTCAGGAGCTGTGGGACTTTCCTCCATCGCAACCCATGGACCCTCCGGCTCATGGCTTGGCTGTTGAAAGCATAGATTTGGATAACCTCGACCTTCCTCAGTGGGTCAAGGACATTTTGCTGGCATTACGCAAGCAGTCTACGAGATGTTCTTAGGCCTTCACCCCCTGGTGTACCCCAAAACATATTGATCCTTCGGCCTGTCCAGTGGATTTGCTTCTACAGTATCTCCTTCACTTATTCTAGTTCACCTTTGTGCCATTGCAATGTACCATAGGCTGGTGGACAGACTGCCTATTTCATCAGGTTGCCTTTGGCGCAAAGCTTCATGCGAGGTCTGCTGTTATCTATTCTGCCTGTCAGACCTCTGCTAGTTGCATGGGACCTCAGTGTGGTCTTATCACAGCTTCTAAGTCCTCCTTTTGAATCTTTGGTCACCACTTCTTTGAAATTCCTGTTTTGGAAAGTTATCTTCCTCGTTGCCCTCACCTCTGTTCGCCGTATTAGTGAGCTGCAGGCCTTGGTGTTGGAGCCTCCCTACACTTGTTTCCACCATGACAAGGTGGTTCTCTGGACTCATCCATACTTCCTTCCTTCTCTCCTTTTCATATCAATCAGTCTGTGATGCTATCAGTCATCTTTCCCAGACCTCATGCCTCCAGAGCTGAAGCAGCCTTACTCACACTAGATTGTAAATGTGCTTTGGCTTTCTACTTGGACAGAACCAACATTTTCAGGAAATACTCTCCATTATTTGTCGCCTTCATTCCAAGTCACCTTGGACGTCCAGTATCTAAACACACCCTATCCAGATGGATTGCGGACTGCATTTCTTTTGCCTGTTCTCAGGCAGGGTTCTTCCTTGATGGTCATGTCACTGCACACAATATGTGGGCCATGGCAACATCTATTGCCAACCTGTGTTCTGTCTCTTGTTGAAGAGATCTGTCGAGCAGCTAACTGGTCCTCCATTCACACCTTTTGCTGCTCACTACTGCCTAGACAGAGACTGCTGTTGGGATGCTCTCTTTGGTCAGGTGGTCCTTCAGCATTTTTTGGACTTAATCTCAACTCCTACCCTCCGTCCCGGACTGTTCTGCCACTAGACTCCTCTAACCATGCTCTTGCAAGCTGTGCTTGAGTCACAGGAGGCCACTCGGGATCTATACTCTCTGGCTGTATTCTCTAACTTCATGGTGGTTTGTTTAGTCTGGTGCCTGGGAGCTAGTGAGTCCCATATGTAAAGACTGACTTCCTGCTTGTTCCTGGAGATGGCATTGATTGTCACCTGTAACAAGTGATCTCTGGGAACAACAGGAATCTGCCTTCACAACCTACCCTCGTTCCCTAGGAGTCATAGGGTATAGTTTTGGGTTTTTTTTCCTCTATCTCTCAGCTTCAAACTCAACAGTGGAGTGCTTCCAAAAGCTTTCCTATTGGACTTTGGGGAGCGTTCCTGTGTGGGCTCAGTCGGTACCGATGTTACCCATACGTGAAGACTGATTCCTGCTGTTCTCGGAGATCACCTGTTAGAGCCTATTTGGATGATTTGTTGCTTAAGAGCACCACTTCAGAAGGTACTTTGAAATCTCTACAAGTCACCATTTTGGTGCTGGAATTGCTAGGGTTGTAATCAATTACCCAAAATCCCATCTCCACCCCTCCCAGCAATTGGAGTTTTTCAGAACTCTGGTAGACGTGGCTCAAAGGCTTCCTCCTGCACGACAGACAGTCCAGATTTGGTAGTGATGGTGCAGGAAGTTCAAATGAGTCAGCAGACATCAGGTCATACCATGTTGAGACTGTTAAGCCACATAATCTCAACTGTTTATGTAATACCCTTGGCTCATCTCCATATGAGACAAGCTCAGTGGACTTCAGCCATTAGGAAGCTGAGTGATGCTCTGTCACTGATCCTCTCATGGAATCTTTCACCTGATGGACTTTCCACAACAATTTGGCCAGAGGTCTACCTTTCCAAATTCCTCTTTATCATAAGCTGCTCACAGCAGTGTGGTTTGAAATAAAAGCCATGGTACAGGCCAATCATAGCAAGCTCAGAGTCCTAAACTTCAAATACACTGACTTCAATAAAATGGCAGAGTACGTAAAGGAGGAGATGACGGGGTGGGAAGAGATAAAGGAAGTGGAATTGCAATGGGCTAAACTAAAGGAGACAATAAAAGGGGCAACAGATAAATATGTAAGAAAAGTAAATAAAAGCAAGAGGAGAAGGAAACCTATTTGGTTTTCCAAAGAGGTGGCTGCACATATAAAGGCAAAAAACACAACTTTTGCAAAATTCAAAAGCTTGCAGACGGAAGAACACAGAAATGAATACAGGATCCAGCTCAGAGTCTAAAAGAGTAATAAGGATAGCAAAATCAAAGGCAGAGGAAAAGATGGCTAAAGATGTTAAGGGTGGCAACAAAAATTTCTTCAGGTATATTCAGAAAAGGAAAAAGATCAGAGTTGGAATTGCAGGACTCAGAAGTGCTGGGAAAGGACTTGTGGAAAGTGACACTGAAAAAGCGAAATTGCTAAACAATTACTTCTGCTCTGTGTTTACTAAAGAAGATCCTGGGGATGGACCAGCTGTGACTCCCAAATATAAAAATGGGAATGAAGTAGATACCACAACATTCACAGATGAAGAGGTGTTAGAACAACTTGCTAAACTGAAAGTGGACAAAGCCATGGGACCGGATGGGATACATCCCAGGATACTGAAAGAGCTCAGAGAGGTTCTTGCAGGACCGTTAAAGGATGTCTTCAACAGATCCTTGAAAACAGGAGAGGTTCCTCAGGACTGGAGAATGGCTGATCTCGTACCTCTACACAAAAGTGGTGACAGGGAAGAAGTGTCAAACTACAAGCCCGTGAGCCTTACCTCGGTGGCAGGAAAAGTAACGGAGGCGCTCCTGAAAGAGCGAATAGTGAACTTTCTGAAAACCAACAGGTTGCAAGACCCGAGGCAACATGGTTTTACCGAAGGACGATCTTGCCAAACAAATCTGATCGAGTTCTTTGACTGCGTGACCAGGGAACTAGATCAGGGGCATGCGATGGATGTCATCTACCTGGATTTCAGCAAAGCCTTTGATACTGTTCCTCATAGGAGGCTTGTCAACAAACTCAGTAGCTTGGGGATGGGTCCCAAGATGGTAAACTGGATTAGAAATTGGTTGACTGACAGACGACAGAAGGTGATTGTACATGGAGCTCACTCGGATGAGAGGAAGGTGATTAGCAGGGTGCCCCAGGGTTTGGTCCTGGGCCCGGCACTGTTCAATGTATTTGTGAGTGATATTGCTGAAGGACTGAATGGAAAAGTCTGTCTTTTTGCAGACGACACAAAAATTTGCAACAGAGTGGACTCCCCCAAGGGAGTGGTTAACATGAAGAAAGATCTACAAAAGCTGGAAGACTGGTCTAATGCTTGGTAACTACGATTTAATGCAAAGAAGTGCAGTGTCATGCACTTGGGTAGCAGAAATCCAAGAGAAATGTACGCGATAGGGGGCGAAAGGTTGGTATGCACAGTTCAGGAGAAAGACCTTGGTGTGATTATCTCTGCTGATCTCAAGGTGGCAAAACAGTGCGACAAGGCGGTGGCAAAAGCCAGGAGGATGTTGGGTTGCATACAAAGAGGGATTACCAGCAGAAAAGAAGAGGTACTTATGCCACTGTATAGGTCACTGGTGAGGCCTCACTTGGAATACTGTGTTCAGTTTTGGAGACCATATCTTGCAAAGGATGTAAAAAGACTGGAGACTGTTCAGAGGAAGGCGACCAAAATGATTTGGAGCCTGCGTGAGAAGCCTTATGAGAAGAGACTTAAAGACCTAAATATGTACACGTTGGAGGAAAGGAGAGACAGGGGAGATATGATTCAGACCTTTAAATACTTAAAGAGAAATGATGAACAAACAAACCTCTTCCGAAGACGGGGAACCTGTAAAACTAGAGGGCATAACATGAAACTGCAAGGGGGTAAATTGAAAGGCAATGTCAGGAAATATTTTTTCACTGAAAGGGTGGTGGATGCTTGGAATGCCCTCCCGATGGAAGTGGTAGGGCGAACACGGTGACGGAATTCAAAAAGGCATGGGACAAACACCGAGGATCCCTTTACAGAAATAGGATAAAAACAAAATAAACGGTACCATCTAACTTCTGAACGATATAACGTCTCAACAAATAGGGGTGTCCTACATGGAGTGGTGGGTTTACCCCTGAACAAGGATATGGGGAGGGGTGGCCTGCGCGGAGCGACAGGTCCACCTGCTCTTGCCATCTTGCTGGGCAGACTGGATGGACCATGCTGGTCTATCTCCAGGAACAAGCAGGAATGAGTCTTCACATATGGGTACGTCGGTACCGACGGAGCCTGCACGGGAATGCTGCCCAGCTTTCAATCAGAAAGCTTTTGGCAGCATCCCTCGCGCCTGCGCAGTGACTTCCCGCCTTCTCCACAGCCTCTCTTCAGTTTTTGTTTTTCCGCGGAGCCGGCAGGACGTCCTCCTGTCACCGCAGAAACTTTTCTTTTTAATTGCTTTAATTATTTTAGTTTTTTGTTTTCTTGTGGTTGCGGCTGTTTTTCCCGCTACCACCGGTACCGCCGGTGGTTTTTTGGCTAAAGTCTGTAAAACTTTTCTTCAGTTTTTTTGCCTTAACTTCTTAGGCCTACTAGGCCTTTTCATTATGGAGCCTTCTTTTCCTAAGAAGTGCATCCGATGTGGAAACACCTGTTTCTTTTTAGACACCAATAGTTGGTGTCTCAACTGTGTGGGTCCTGACCCTTTTTCCCCTGACTTGTCAGGAGATAATTTTGTGAGGAAACCTTCAGTATTTAAAGTTTCCCTCGATACCGTTTTTTCTTCGGCAGTTGAGGGTACCCGGTTTTTCTACTTCACAGGATCAGGTAACCCAAAAACAGTCTGTTAAGACTAGTCAATGCTTGAGTGGTATGTCCCATGCCCAGCATAGTGACGGCTCCGGCCTTACCCTCAAGAATCCATTGGCATTACCCCTGCGGGAGTCTTCGGGCTCCAAAGCGTTAGAGGGGTTTCAGGATGTTCCTGGGGCTCACCCCTCACAGAACATACCTGAGCCATGCGCGGGGGTGGTATCCGCTTCGAGCGGTACTGAGCCTCCGGCATCGGTACCGGTGTCGAGTACTCCACTCTTCACCAGGGATCGTCATCGGGCATCCTCGGTACCTTCAGGACCGATCGATACGCACCGCATTGACTTCCCTCAATCTCAGCCATGCTCCGGGACGGTACCGGCGTCGATCGGTTCCGATACCCTAGCATCGGCATCGGGATGGGATAGGTGCTCATCGAGTATCCTCGGTACCGTCGGTATCGATCGATGTCACCCAAGCTGCCTTAGTGGTATCGGCATCGCCGATACTGCCACCGGCGTCGGAACTGTCGAGACATGCATCGGTAGTCTCGCTCTCTTCGATGCCGAGTCTTGAGTTGATATCGAGTCTCGATGACTGCTTACCGACGCGTCCCGGAACCGACTCCTGTCGTTTCCAGATAGGTAGTTCCGAGGATCCTAGCCATAACTCCCTCATGATCTCGGTACCACTACAGCAGTTCCCGATGGCTACTTCACCTGCTAGTCCTTTATCAGTAGCGATGTTGATGCCTGTTCTTGCACCGATGCCTAGTTTGGAACTGATACCTGGCATGGGTGCAGTACCCTGTACGTCCTCTGATACTCAGGCTCTTTCTTTAGCCTTACCAGGGATAGTTCCCATAGGAGATCAGTCTTTCCAGGCTTTTCTCCGGGATATGGCAACCTTTCTTAATATTTCTATTCCTGGTTGTGATCCTACTCATGGCTCACTGGCACAAATGGAAAATATAAACTTTCCTTTACATCCTGCTCTGCAGGATCTCCTTCTCAGGGTTTGGAAATCGCCCTTACGACTTCCTCAAGTTTCTCCAGATATTGAGGTTCGGTACCGAGTGCCACCCTCTCCAGGGTTCCAAAAGCCTCAACTTTCTCATCGTTCCCTTGTAGTGGAATCGGCACTGAGGAAAGTTAAGAGCAAGAAGAAGCATTCTTCTTTTCCGCCAGGTCGTTCTTCAAGAACACTCGATGCTTTTGGCCGTCAGGCCTTCCAAAACTCTATGCTGGCTTCCAGAGTTCTCTCATATATTTTTCACATGAGTCTAACACTCCAGGAAGTCACAGAGAAATTGTCTCTCTTGACCCCTTTTTTGCCAGAGCCCAAGGCTACTGATTATACCTTGCTCATCAATCACAGCCGGAATATATCCTGGTTCCTGTCTCGTGCTTCTATAGATTCTTTTGAGTCCATTAGCAGATCCTCTGCTATTGCCATTGCAGCACGTCGCAGAGCCTGGCTTGAGGCTTCAGACTTGAGCAAATGGGCACAAACTATACTAGCTCATTCTCCTTGTACTGGGGAAGGTCTTTTTAATAAGGAGGCTTTACGTCAGGTTGCTCAATGCTCCCCTGACTCTTCTTCCACTAGAAACCATTCTAAGCCACCTCCTTCTTCAAATAGTAGGAAATGTCCTACCAAACCTTCTTTCCCTAAGAAAAGAAAGTTTCATTCATCTCCTGCCCATCCTTCGGCTGTACCTAAACAAGAGACACCTCAGCCTAGTCTGAAGTCCTCCAGTTCTGGCCAGTCTCAGCATTCCCAGCAACCATAGGGGCCGGGAATTCTAACTTACACTTTACTTCTACATATTAGAAGTTTATTCACTGTGCTTTCCTTTTTCAGTATACTAATCTGTCGGAAAAATTTTTGTTCAGGGACTACACACTTCTCCTCTTCTTACTCTCTAGAAGAGCAGTTGCAACTATCACCTGATAGTTTCTATCCCAACTGAACATTTTTTCCTTCAGTTGACTTACCCTATGGGTACGTCACCCTCCAACTACTTGAGGGCTACCATACTGGACCACTTCTCTGACAAGCTCGTTCCCCAGACAGGGAGAAGAGATATCTCCTCTCTTTTCTTGTCTGTTTTTCTTTATTCAGCACAGGACAATCTCTCTGCTGTTCTCGTCAGCAGCTCTGCCTGCAGGAGTTACAGTAATTGTATTACTGGGGCTTTTTCCAAGTTCCAGTCCCTTGTTCAAAATTTTGTCTAGCGTCAGTAGTGATTCCAAACTATCTTGGATCCTCCTACTCGTTTAGGCTTTCTCACATTATTCTAACCATCTCCTTTCCTAGGATATGGCAACATACCTGACTTCAGTCAGTTTATCTCATAGCTCTCCTGCACAATGCTCTCTGCAGTCTTCAGAGAAGCTTTCTACTATGAGGGCCTTGCTATAGAGCATTGACCTTGTCTCTGAAGTTCCTCTATTATTAGAGAAAAACTTATAAACCCTTCCTATACCTGAGAGAGTTCTCCACACCCCCTCTAGATTGGGGTGTTAACACCAGATATCAGTTCTTCTGCGTGAACATCCAAGGCATCCACCATGTCAGTGTTCTGTGGATCTCCCGCCTTGTTCCTTACAGATTCATATCTTCATCTGTTCTCACGCGAACATCACGGTTATCTGGTTGGATTGCCTTTCTGCATCCCTCAATCCACGAAAATAGATTCTCTATACATATCCCAAGTGGGCTCACCCTCTTGTAGAACGCAGAATCTTTTTCTTTTATATTCCCCATGTACAATTATGGGGCTGGGTGGTAGACATGTATCTTCAATCTGTTGTCTTGTATGTAGCATCTCCATATATGTCTACATACCTATATCATTACTCTGGTGGTGCTAAACCATGCCCCACAAACTTACGTATATCTAGGTATATCATATCTATATATACATATATATTTGATATATTTCACCACCCATATCCTAATATACTCATCTGGCAGATGTATGCTTATATATCCATATCTATATATGAATATATACATATATATTCCAGCCACATATATATATATCCCCATGTATATGTGTTTGATGGGGGGCTTCTTAAGGGTTAGTCTGTCTTATTTACTATCACCCTTACTGTCTATACTACATGTTTTACCTCTTGGAGGTTTTAGACAGTCTGTCGCCCTACGTCACATACCAGGTTACCATTCAGAAACTGTTGGGCACCAATAACCACCTTGGTGCTAACATCTTCCATTTTTTCTTTATGTCCTTGAAGCATCAGCCTTCAATATTTTTCCTATCTCTCGCCAGCTAGGAAAAACAGTGTACATCTTTATCTTCGAGTACACAACTATTTTTCCCTGGGAATAGGGGTTTTTCCATTCCCCCTCTCCTGCCAGAACTGGGCTAGTTCTTCAACTCCGTCAGTCTTCTTCCTTTAGTCCTCAATGTTAATGATGCCTAAAGGACTTTTCAGCTTTTCCCATAAAACTTTCCATTGAAGACCTGAAGTCTACTCCTACCCAGTTGACACCTGGATCATCTACTACCTCCAGGTCTGGACCTTCATCCTCACTACTGAGAGGTCACCTTGAAGATTCCGCCACTACTTATCCAGTAGACTCCATCATGCTTTCTACTTCCTACAATACAGTAAGTAAGCGGCATATTTTAACTGTACATTAAATTTGTTTAATGCTACTTATCATATCTACCAAGGACTCCTGTAGTCTGTAGAACCCTCTAGTCCTTGACTATGCTGTTTCTTTCCTCACAGCTCCTTTATTGTCAACTCCTACCCTCCATCCCACATTGGATGCCGGGGATTCCTGGAGACAAAATGCACCCCTGATCTAGGCACTTGCATTTTTATGGGATCTCCCCCTGGCATCTCCAGCTAGGGAGTCCCCCATATGTGAAGACTCATTCCTGCTTGTTCCTGGAGATAGCACAGTTACCTGTAACAGGTGATCTCTGGGAACAGCAGGAATAAGTCTTCACAACCCTCCCACCTCCCCTAGGAGTTGCATCTTTTTTATTTTTTATTTTTTCCTTTTCTCTCCTCGCCTTTGTCTCAGCTCTGAAACTCAACTGAAGAGAGGCTATGGAGAAGGCGGGAATTCACTGCGCAGGCGCGAGGGATGCTGCCAAAAGCTTTCTGATTGAAAGCTGGGCAGCATTCCCGTGCAGGCTCCGTCGGTACCGACGTACCCATATGTGAAGACTTATTCCTGCTGTTCCCAGAGATCACCTGTTACAGGTAAGTAACTGTGCTTTATCTGCCGTCAACTACTATGTTACTATGTTACAGATTATCCAGACTGGGATAGGAGCTCACCTAAATGGGTTCCACACTTGAGGGGGGGGGGGGGAGAATTGGTCTGTCCAAGAAAATCTCTCTCAGATCAACTTCTTGTAACTAAGAGCAACAGCAGACACTTCAAGGGCTTTCAGAGATCAGATAGCAAGACAATTTGTCTTAATACAGACCAACAGTCAGGTTGCTATGTTTTACATCAGCGAACAGGGAGGATGGTAAACTATCAGACTGTGGAACGTCACCATCTCTCATGGGATGAAATTGAGAGCTACATATCTACCCATTAATCAAAATAATCTGGCAGACAGGCTTAGCTGAGTCCTTCAACCCCACGAATGGACCCTAGACAGATAGAAAGGTGTTGATCCATATCTTTCAGGAGTGGGGCCACCCGTTCAATAGATCTCTTCACCATTCCTCAGAATGCACAGATACCTTAGTTTTGCTCCAGAGTGGGAGTAAACTAGTCTCTGATGCTTTCCTCCTCAATTCAGGGAAGGTTTTCTGTATGTGTATTTTCCAGTATCTCTCAAGACTCTCCTGAAACTCAAAATAGAGGTATGGCAGTTCTCATCAGTCCCTATTGGTCCCTACAGTCATGGTTCCCTCTGCTTCTGAAATTCTCCATTCAGGATCCAGTAGGTATAGGGCAAGCACCAAATCTAATTTCACAAGAGAACGGCATGATGTGGCACCCCAGCATCAGGTTCCTAGCCCTTACAGCTTGGATGTTGAGAGATTGAGACCAGACAAAGTTAATCTGTCAGTTGATGTTACCAGTGTCCTTTTGGCATCCAGGAGGACCTCAACGGGAAGACCTTGCTTTGAAGTGGAAGAGGTGTGCTGTTTGATGTGGGGAAACTGTCTATAAATCCTTTCATCTGTTCCACACAAACATTGCTTGAATACCTTCTACACCTATCAGAGTCTGTACTCAAGTCCAACTTGGTAAGGGTTCATCTCAGTGCAATTGGAACTTAACCATCGTGGTGTGGAAGGAAAACCCATCTCTGTATAGCCCTTGGTTCACTTCATGTGGGGCTTGCTTATTCTCAAACCCCACTATAAGCTGCTCATATAGTGTCTTGGGACCTCCTCACTGTGGTACTCGTACAGCTGTTGAATGCTCAAGCTGCTCAATTCCTAGCCAAATTCTTGACCTGGAAGGTCGTTGTCTTGGTGGCAGTCACTTCAGCATTCAAAGTGAGCATGCTTCAGGTACTAATTAAGCCACCTTGCACAAAATTCTTTCACAACAGGAGCGGAACTTTGTAGTCATCCCAAGTTCCTTCTAATGGTGGTTAGGGATTTTGGTGTTAACCAGTCAATTGTCCTTTCAACATTTTCCTCAAAACAACATTTTCAAAAAGGGGAAGCTGCACTGCACAAGTTGAACTGTAAATGAGCCTTAGCTTTCTACTTGAAGCGGACAAAAGCCCATAGACGGTTCGTCCAGTTTGTTGGGGGATTTTCTGCTGCCCTCTCCAAACACATTTTGTCAATTTGGCTTGCAGATTAAAGAGTACAACTGAAACATTAGAAACCTGTGGAACTCAGGCTAGGAAGAGGAAAAAATTTATTACCATCAGTCTCTGGGTCTTACCTGCTAAAAATGATCTAAACCTCTTGAGTAGCGCATGTTGGGTTTTGTGACCTGTCAGTGTGGATCTAAATTAAATAACTTGAGAGAACAATTGCAGGTAAGCAGTAGTCTAGACATAAAATTCTGTTTTTAGTAAAGTAATTTGGCATGACTAGTCGCTTCAAAATTTGTTGCATAGTTTTTCAAGCTTTTCTTCATTTACTAATTTCTTAAAGCATTCATTTTTTGCAGTATGCTTTATTTTGATGCATTTTTTTCTTTGATAAATTAATGGCATGAATATTAAGTTGCTTTTATCCATTGTTCTTCCATAATATGAATAGTGAAGGAGGAGCAACTGTCTACTAACTGAAAGGGGGCATGGTGGAACAATTCAGTTCAACTGCAGGAGTCCCAGACACGTACTTAGTTGGTCAGTCTATAATCCTCTTTATTGGTCTTGTAGCCTCATAATTTGTCTCACATCATTTATTTATAACTGAAATATGAGTGACTTTATCTGCAGAACCTTTACCTTTTTTTTCCATTGAGTATGGTATATTCACATTTTGCAATTGATAAAGTACTAGTATGCTTTCAGTTTAAAGGAAGTTAAAGTATTTTAATTTTCTTAAACAAGTGTCCTGTGATGTCTCCGCAGGAAATATTTGCGTTGACTTGAAGCATAAGTAAACAGTTTCTTAGTTTTATTATCACTAACCTGTTTTATTATCACTAACCTGCTTAAACTCTTCTGCTGGCAAAAATATAGACATAAATATATAAAAAATAATGCACCTAACTCCATATCACCCCCCCCCCCCCACCCTCAAGCTCTGTAATTCGTTACCGGAGGATGTATTAAAAGCTGTTAGTGTAGCTGGGCTTAAAAAAGGGTTGGACAAGTTCCTGGAAGAAAGGTCAATAAACCATTATTAAAGAGAATCCAGGAAATCCACTGCTTGCCCCAATATAAGCATTGTAGAACCTGTGTGTCTTTTTTAGGAAACTGCCAGGTACTTATGACCTGGATTGGCCACTGTTGGAAACAGGATACTGGGCTTGATGGACCTTGGTCTGATCCAGTATGGCATTTCTTTTCTTAAAGGGTGAGTGGGAGAGGGAGGGGGACTGGACCATCTCCTTAGGTTGGCCCCTTTAGAGCCAGATTTATTAAGCTATTAATCTTAGAAAATGGGACAGCAGTAAATTGGGTCCTAAAACCTGAAAAAAAAGCTGTCTTGTACCTTTTTGAGGGGCGAGGGCATGCACTGTGACCTAGGTTTCAGCGGTCAGCTCCTAGATTTTTAGGCTGGCTCCTAAGAAAATTTGTCAAGGCCTCGGTGTCTTCAGCCTTGAACACACCCAGTAATCCCTGTGGGGTACTCCTCCAGTAGTACAGTCCCAGTTATGACGAGGAAAACTTGACTGAGAAAGTGATGTGTGTTTTGTTGACCTGGCATCGGACTTTAGCTCTATTTCTTTGATTTTTCTCCAAGCCCCTTTCCCATGGAATTGCTGCATGTGCTGTCACAACCACTTACAGCTGATAGTGAAGGGCAGCCTCTGAAAACTACAACTGCTCTTGGCTGTCCACCAGGGAATACTGCAACTTACATATTATCTCCCAGGGACAGAGTGTTTCTTTTTATAACTTTTTTTTTTTTGCTAACTTAATTGACCCAAAAAAGCAAGAGATTTTAAGTTTATTCTTGAAATTCAGTGGATGGATACATGGTTGGTAATTGAAATGTCAAGCCAGCCCATGTTTGTTTTATTGATATAGCAGCCTTTGGTTTTTCCAGTCTGTTTTGTACATGCCCAATCTCTCTCACTTTAGTTATTGCTAAGTGTGGCTGAGGGCTAATGTGCCTTGGTCTTTCATTCAGAGATACCTGAGATTTTGCCCATTTAGAAACAGACGTCATTTTAGTCCATCCATTGGAGTGATAGTACTGTGGATGGAGGTGAACAAACTACAATTCCTTCTGGAATCAATCACAGGTTTGTAGTTAAAATAGCCAGCAGGTGTCACTGTTTTTGTGATAACTGGTTCTTCCTCACAGCCTTTGAACGCCATGTCCACAGCATCCACAGCCCATTCTGATTCAAGGAGGGGTAGGTAGCACAAGAATTTATCACAAATTTTGTCCATTGCAATGCATAGTACTTCCAGTGTGCCATCAGACTGGTCCACCCACTGTTTTTAATTTTGCAACAAATGATGTTTTCATGTTTATAAATGATATCTTATTTCTATCAAGACATTTTCTAAGGTTCTCTGGACTGTTCTATTGGTGAGGAAATCAGTTGAAGATTATGTAATATAGTCTGAAGTATTACAGTATTTAATACTATTTTAGACAGTGGTTTACAAACATTAATTCACATGATGTTAAAGCATACAATATCGGATGAATGTTTTGGCCTCTCAGGAGCCAGAGAATCCCTTTCTTCCTTTTGAATCAGTGATAGGCTCTATAGCAGTGCTTTTCAAACTGTTATCCCATATGACTCTGTTTTAGCAACTGAAAATTCATGTGACCCCCAGATGATGATGAAATCGAAATAGCAGGTCTCCAGCCGCCTCCTTTCCCCTTCCTCCACTCATCTAAAGCAGCGACAACAGTAATTGCAGCAGCATCAGCAGTCAGTGCAAGGTGTGCAAGGTGCTTTGTAACAGTAGGCATTGTGTGCTTACAAACTCCAGTACTCAGCATAAGTGTCCAGTCTAAAAGGAAGTTTTCCCAGTAGGGGTAAGGGCTTATGAATGTTCATTGGCTCACATGCTGACTGGTGACTGCTACTGCTTGGCAAAGGTCACAGTGAAAGTCCAGAGAGAAGAGGAAATAGATGTTTCTGTGACCCATTTGGGAGCAATTACTCTCCAGAGTATGAACTCCAGTACTCTGTAGACATATTCCTTTGCTGATTTCATAAATTGTGGTGGTTGAGCTATCCATTACTGGCTTGCTCAGGAAGATGGGAAGGAAGAGGAAAAAACCTGAAATCGTTTCCGTTCAACCCAGAGCTTAGTTACATGACAACTGTGATGACAACTAGAAGATGTACCCTCTCTGGAGCGGGAGGGACAACAAAGCAAAACAGCAATTGGATGAAACTGGCTAAGCTACATGACAGTGGTAAGATACATTTTACTTTCACTTTCTTTTTTTTTTTTGAATTTAACTTTTTATTCACAACAGTTCACAACAGTTCCAACACAAGCAGATATACTTACAATCAATTTGGCCATGAGTCATCAAACCATCATATACATCATACAGAACCATCAGCAGACTCCCGGCCACCCCGCCACCCTGTAATCCCTAGGCGAGGATGTGTAGGAGTTTTTTTTTTTTTTTAGAGTACTATAACCAATACCTAGTATGGGCAACCCCCCTTCTTCCCCCCTCGCCTCCCCTTCCCCCCCCTTAACCCCCCCCTTCCCCCCCACGCCTCCCCTTCCCCCCCACGCCTCCCCTTCCCCCCCACGCCTCCCCTTCCCCCCCTTCACCCCCCCTTCCCCCCCACGCCTCCCCTTCCCCCCCTTCCCCCCCAGCCCCCCCCCCTTTGTATCCCCCTCTAGTACTGGGTGTCTTTGCGTAGATAGCACAGTACCTTATCCCACCTTTGCTCAAATCTATCCACTTTTTGTCGGCGCGCTGCTGTCAATTTTTCCATCAAGTACACCTGTCTCAGGCGCTCTACACAGTGCCCCACCTGCGGCGCATCCCTCTGCCGCCAGCAATATGCCAGTTCGCAGCGGGCCGCGCTCAGGCATGCCTGAATTTGCCGCTGATCTTGAGTCGGCCCCCCTTCACTCCACCACCCCATTAGAAACCCACTCGGGTCCAACGGTACTTCTCGTCCCACCACCTCTGCAATCCACTCCCGAATCTTCCCCCAGAATGGCTTTATCCGCGGGCACTGCCACCAGATATGGTAAAACGTGCCTACACCCCCACAACCCCCCTCCAGCATAGATTGGACGCCCTGGGGTACATCCGATGCAGTCTGTCGGGGGTGTAATACCACCGCATAACAACCTTGCACCAGTTTTCCCGAATAGCAATCGACAGGGGCAGCAACCGCAACTGGTCGAACACCATCTTCCATTGTCCCTCCTCAAGCACCATTTCCAAGTCCCTTTCCCACTCCCGCATATATCTATGCTTCCCCCCCAGGGGCCCCTGGATCGCCCGGTAGAGCGCTGAAGTAAGCCCCGGGGATGTCCGCTTCCCATACCAAACCACCTCCAAGGGGGTGTAGTCCCGAGCCATCCCCTCCTTCCCTAGTTTCTTTTCTTCCGGAGGAAGGAAACCACTTGCCCATAATATAGGCGGTCCCCCTCTCGCAGCCCATACTGCTCTTGCAAAGTCTCGAAGGGTACCCACTCACCCCCATCGAGGAACTGATAAAAGCACAGCAACCCCCCTTTCGCCCACCGCCGAAAGCCCCCCCCCCCATCCCGCCCTGGTCGAAATTCCGCCGTTTGACACAGTTCCCTCATCAGCGAAAACCCCCCTCCCCTCCCTCCCCTGCTCCCTTTCTGATCCTATCCCACTCCCCGAGCACGTGGCTCACATACGGACTAACCCTCTCCCCCATCTCCCTTTCCCCCTACCCATCCAGGGAAGCCCTGCCAGGGACCTCCCCCCCCCCCACTGTGCTGTTTCTAGTGCTACATAGGTCTTTCCCTCCCCCCCCGCCCCGCCAATCCAGCACATGGCGCGCCTGAGCGGCCCAGTAATAAGCCTGCATATTGGGGACTCCCAGCCCCCCTTCTTCCCGCCTCCGGTACAGCACCTCGCGCGCTACTCGAGGCGGGCGCCTCCGCCAAATGTACTGATTCACCTGTCGCTGCAGACGTCGCATATGCGCTCCTGGGATGGCCACCGGCAAAGCCTGGAAATAGTACAGGACTCGTGGAAGGATATTCATTTTTATCGATGCAATCCTTCCCAGCCAGGAAACCTCATAGCCTACCCACTGCTGTAAATCCCACTCTATCTCCCTCCATAGCTTACCATAATTAGCCGCATACATCCCACTAGGCTGAGGAGTGATACTGACCCCCAGATAGCGAATAGCCCCCGCTTTCCACCGAAATGGGTAGTCCCTCTGCAACCCTGCCAGCCGGGCCGAAGACAGGTTAAGATTCAGGGCCTCCGTCTTGTCTGGGTTCATTTTGAACCCAGACACCTCCCCATATTGTCCCAGCTGCCCAAGTATCTCCGGCAAGGACTCCTCCGGCTGCGTCACCACCAGAAGGACATCATTCGCAAAGAGCGATATTTTATGGTGGCTATTCCCCTTCTGCAGCCCCTGCACCCTCCCGTTGGCTCGGATGGCACATGCCAAGGGTTCAATGGCAATAGCAAAGAGAAGAGGAGACAACGGGCAGCCCTGACAGGTCCCCCTTTCCAGCTCCAGGGCCTCCGTATACCGCCCATTAATTTTAACCCTTGCCTTAGGGCCCCTGTACAGCGCTTGCACCCACCTCATAAATTTGGGGCCTATGCCCATCCGCTGCATCGTTAGAAAGAGAAAGCCCCAGTCCACCCTGTCAAACGCTTTCTCAGCGTCGATGGACAACAACATGGCCTCCATCCCTTGTTCTTGTACCCCCCAAACTGCTTCCAGTGCCCTCTTGATGTTATCTGAGGCTTGTCGCCCCATGATAAAACCAGTTTGATCTAGCCCTATCAACCCGGGCATCCTTGGCGCCAGCCTATTGGCCAGCACTTTGGCGAAGATTTTGACATCTACATTCAGTAGGGAGATGGGCCTGTACGACCCGCAGTGTAGCGGGTCTCTACCCCCCTTAGGCAGCACAGTGATCCCCGCTGTAAGCATATCTGCCGACAAATGCCCGTCGTCCCGTTGCACACCATTCGCCACCCGGACCAACCGGTCTAGGAGTTCCTCCCGGAATACTTCATAGAATGCTCCCGTCAGGCCATCCAACCCCGGGGCTTTCCCCGCCGGTAGCGCTTTCAGGGCCTGTGCCACTTCCTCCCTGGTGATATCCTCCTCTAAGGCTTGAGTCTCCCCTTCCTCCAAACACCGCAGCTCTACCCCATCCAGATAGGCCTCCCGGGGCTCCTGCCCTCTCCCCCTCCGGTTTCTTATATAGATCCCGATAGAATTGACAAAAGCGCTCCCCAATCTGTTTCTCCGTCTTCAGCTGTTCCCCATCCTCCCCCCCACCAGCCCCACTATCGAGGTTTGGGCCTCCCGCGTCCGCAGGTTTTTGGCGAACAATCTTCCCGCTCTATACCCCCATTCGTAGTATCGCTGTTTTAACCTCGTCATCTGGAACCCTATCTCGTCCACTTGCAGTTTATTCAGCTCCATCCTCAGCTGGTTAAGGCGCTGGAGGTCCCGCTTGTTCCCCCGCCCTTGGTATTTCTCGGCCACCTGCTTGATCTCGACTTGGAGCGCCTCCTCCTTCGCCATCCTCTGCTTCTTAAAGCGAGATGACCACATCACCAGCCTTCCTCTCACTACTGCTTTCATCCCCTCCCACAGACCCACCTCCCCCACATCCCCCGTGTCGTTTAGCTCCCAATACTCCCGCAGACAGCCCTTAATATCCTGCACGACCTCCACTCTCCTTAGGAGGCTCTCATTTAGTCTCCAAAACCGAACGCCCCCCCCCGTCCCTAGGGCCCCCCACACTCACCCAGGTCGGAGCATGATCCGACCACGTGATGTTCCCTATGAGCGCTTCCTGAATCCTAGGCCCCCACCCCTCCGGCAGCAAGATATAGTCGATCCGACTATAGCTGTCGTGGGGGGCAGAGTAAAAGGTATATTCCCTACTCCCTTCATGCAATTGCCTCCAAACATCACTGAGGTGATGCGCAGTCAATATGCGCTTGAGAATCTTACGGACCTTTCCCTTCCCGTCCCCCGTCCCCCCCGCTTGTCTATCCCACCGAGGGTGTAGAGCCAAGTTAAAATCTCCCCCCATAATTAACCTCCCTTGGACGTGCCTAAGTAAGAAGGACTGCACCTCTCTCCAAAATTGCGCTTGCTGTACATTCGGGGCATAAATATTAACCAGGGTAACCTGTTCGCCCTGCCACTCCCCTCCCAATAGGAGCACCCGGCCTGCTTCATCCCTCTCCACCTTGCCCACCCTAAACGTACTATCCCGCCGGAACCATACCGCCACCCCCCCCCCCTTCTTGCTCGCAGCCGCCCCCCTCAGGCTCCCAAAATACTGAATTGGATATCGGACATTCTTCATCAGCCCCTCATGTTTCCTCCTCAAGTGGGTCTCCTGTATCATCACTACTTCCCAATCAAGCCGTGCGGCCTCCCTGTACAGTTGCCGCCGCTTCTGAGGGTTGTTGAGCCCTTTGACATTAAGGGATCCTATCTTCCCCATACCGAACTATCGTGCGCCCCCCTCCCTTCCCACCCAGTACCTGCTGCCCTCCGCTGCTTACCACCTGACCCCTGCCCCCCCCTCCCCCCCCGCCATCCCCCTCTCCCCCCCCGCCATCCCCCTCTCCCGCCCTGCATTACGTCTCCCTCCGGAGTATCCCCGACCCCCCCAGTGACCATCCCGGGCGCTTCCGCTTCCCCCTTACCCCTTCTTCCCCCCTCCTATCCTTCATCTTCCCGCGCTGTGCCCTGCTACCCCTCCCAGGCCGCCCACCAACCCTTCCCCCCGCCCACCGCTCCCCGTCCCCCACTGCCCCCCTGCCACCCCCCCCCCCGCTTTGCCCTCCCCCAACATTCGCTCAGCCGCCCCGACCCCCTACCCCCCGCCCTCACCATCCCCCCGCTCCCTCCATATGCATCAGTGTACACAAA
This sequence comes from Ichthyophis bannanicus, assembly GCA_033557465.1. NCBI lineage: Eukaryota > Metazoa > Chordata > Amphibia > Gymnophiona > Ichthyophiidae > Ichthyophis > Ichthyophis bannanicus. The sequence goes on from CM066031.1 coordinate 844,336,422, forward strand.
AAACAGTGATTCGCTTTCGTTAATACTATACAACATTCTGTAAAACACCCTATTAAACAACTTATATAGCATCACCCCCCTCCACCCCAAATAAACCCCCCAGTTTTTCCCCCAGTCATAACATGCTCTGCTTTTAAAAGTCTCAGCCCGCTGCAGTCTTACCCAGCACTGTGGGGTTGGGCTATAAGTTAAAGCATAGTTCCCTCGGGCCATGGCCCATTGGGATGCAATTCGCAAAATTACGGACCCACCTGAGGACCCCCCCGGCAGTGCTCCATCCATCTCGGGGGGGAGGCTGTACTGGTGGCCCAGCATAAACAAAAAATATCCAACTGTAGCGCTGTCGGGGGGTTCACCGCTGACCTTATAATTGTCTCTTGGCCTTAGGGTAGCGGAACCCCTAGTTCGAGGCCCCCAAAGTAGTACCACTCCAGGACTCTCTGATTTCAGCCTCCTCCAGGCAAGTTTTATAAGTCTGCAACTGGTGCCCTAGCCAGATCCCAGATGAAGCTAGTGTAGCGTCCAGGGCTTGGTTCAGACCCCTTTGTCCTCCACCCTCGATGCACGCTCTTTTGCCACCAGAGAGCCTGGGTTAGCCTCCGGCTCTTACTCTCCACTCTCTGCCATTTCGTACCAGCAGTCCGCTCCTGGGGACGTTGGCCCTTTGGCGGGCTCCGCAGCTGTGCCTCCGGGATATTTTCCACCCCCATGTCTCGCAAGGTCTGCCAGGCCCCGTCCGCGCCCTGGATGCGACGGGTGCTGCCCATAACTGTCACTAATAGGCCAAAAGGGTATAGCCATCTGTACCGCCACCCTTCGCGGCGCAGTACTGATGTAACATCTCGCAGTTCCCACCGCTGTTGCAGCGTGCCAGCCGACAAGTCTTGGTACAGCTCTATTTTGGCCCCCTCCCACTGATATGGGCCAAGCTTCCGCGCCGCAGTTAGAAGCTTCTCCTTCATCTTATAGGAGCTCAGGCAGGCAATCACGTCCCGGGGCTTATTATCTCTCGGGGGGCCGAGGCTCCGGTGGGCCCTGTCCATTAGCAGTGGTCTACCCGCCCACTCCCCTTCAGGTTCTTCCTCCTGCAGGATGGCGGAGAACAGCCGCGTCAGTGTCCCTTCGCAGTCCTGAAAGCGCTGCTCCTCCGGGAGGTCCCGCACGCGCACATTGCTCCGACGCGAGCGGTCCTCGAGATCCTCCGTTTTCGCCCGGAGTGCCTCCTGGGCTTGCCGCAACTCCGCCCAACTGCTCCGCAAATCGTTCACCGTCTCCTCTTGTTGCTCTAGGCGCTCCTCTGCCGCCTCCACTCGGGCCCCGATCTCCTTTAGGTCCTGCTTAAGCGTAGTCAGCGTCTCCCGCAGATCTTTCTTAAAGGAGCCCATTTCCGCCTTCAACTCCTCCTTGAAGGCTGTGAGCCACTCTTTCAGGCTCCCCATCGAGTCAGGGCCGCCATCCGAGTCTCCGTCTGAGTCGGACCTCTCCACCTCCACGCCCGCCATGCGGTCAGTGAGGCCTTTCTCCTCCTTTTCCTCCGTCGTAGCGTAAGAGGATCGGAATTCTGACAACCGCTTTTTCACCGACATCCTCTCCTTTGTCGGGGGTATTGGGCTCTGCCCGCGTACTCTGCAGAAAGGGTAAGGGTCGCTCTAATTTTTAGCTAATTGCACCAGCACCCTGGAGCTCCCTCAGAGAGCAGCCACCATGCTCCCCGACGTCACCGGAAGTCCACTTTCACTTTCTTTTAGGGAGACTTCAGCAGTTTTTCTACACTGTAATTTGCACTTATTGATAAAAAATCTATTCTTAGTAGATGTGGATAAATAAATCCACTCAAAATGCCGTAAATTCTAAATGTAATTTACTAAATCTACTACTTTAAGCTGTATATGAACTATATTAAAGGATATCTGTGTGATTCTATATGTATATAATAACTAAGCGCTTGCTAATATTAATATGAAATAACTTGTAAGTTGTGTGTATTCACCATATATCAAGCATTGGATGCCTTTTGCTATGAATGACAAATGTTATATTTCTATTAAATATATGCAATTATATAGCTTTTCTTTACATCTTATAGTAGTGAGTGTACTTCACTAGTATCAGATCACAAATTCTTATTCTGAAATTCCAAGCTTCATTTTTCACATCAAAAGGGAATCTGTTAAAATGAATATGGTTTCATGGAAAATTACTGTATGAATTAGAAGTAAAATTTAAGTACTATTAGCAGAGAGCTCACTTTGTTGCAGTAGGTATAATTTACTTCCTACTGCTCTTCCTCTCATTTCTTCCTTGCCCATCTTATACCTTTTTCTCCTGAACCCATCCTCCCCACACTCTCCTCCCCAACATTCTCCAACTCCAGCCCTCTTCCTCCACCCCTTTTCACTTCTGCCTTGCTCTGTCATCCAGCTCATCCTTCCCTCCCCTTCCACTGTACCATATGTCTTGCCTCTTTCCCCTCTGAAACCCCATTCCTTTCTTGCCCCTCATTACTCCTCTCTGGCCTGTCCAGCAGTTTTTCCTGCCTCTTTCCTGCTTGACCGCAGCACTTTCCCTTCCCTTCTCATGCCAGAATCCGTGCTGCATCCCACAGGTGTGACCACAGCGTTTTCTCCTATTTCTCCCTCCCTTCTGCCCAACCCCAGCTGTCTCCTTCCCACCTTTTAAAGCTGCTGACCCTACAGTTTTAACTACCACAGCAGCATTTTTCAAACAGAAATGCTGATGCTCTTACCGTTTTCATCCTTACACAGCAGACACAACATCGCTTTCACCTACCTGTGTGGGAAGATAGCTCCATTTCCTTCTGAGAAATGTGTGAATTGAAGACTTCTCCCAGATTATTGTGTGGCTGCCCATAGCCCCTCTTCTTTCTTATACTGATTTGTAGTTCTTTTCTTTTGATTCAGTTATTTTATTGTAAACCGCTTCGTTGCCTTGCTCAAGAAGCTGTATATTAAGAAGTTAATAAACCATAAAAATAGTAGCAGCAGGGCAAACACTTTTAGCATCAATCTTTATTTTACCACAAGCACTGAATAGCAACAAACCAGATCTGTGGGGTTCCTTACACACACTCCACAATCATAGTACCTCAAAGTGCATTTTTAGATACATATCATCCCCTCCTACCCCCTCACCCTTCCAACCCCCCCCCCCCCCGCCCCCAACCATAACTGAGAGGTTTAACTTTTGTTCCTTATCCTACTAGACCTGTCCAAACAGATAGGTTCTGCTCCCTTGCCATCGGGTGAAGGCAGACTTTAGCAACTTTCAGTGATGTCATCACATCTGCTGGTGCAATACTGAGTGAAGCCAGTGTTGTCTGCTTCTAGCAAGTGGCAAGGTATGTGGACTGATGCAGCGGTGCAGATTAGCCTGCCTTCCCTCCAGTAGGCCCCACGATGCTCGGCTCTCAGGTACACCCCTGTTCTCTAGGGCTCACAACAGCACTCTTTTCCATGGCTTCCAGGACTGGTGGGCCATAAAGCAGACAGGAGGACCCCACAGGGTCCCTAAGGGGGGGGGGGGAGGGGGTGGTAAGTTTGGCCCACATCCCCCTTCCCTCTTGCTGTCCTTTTATCTGCTTGCTCTTTGTTGCCTTTGTTTATTCTCTCTATTTTTTCCATTGACTTTAGTGGGACTGTATTTTGTTCTCTGCTGCTTTTGAATAAATAAGCTCTACATTTATTTATTTTATTTAGCTGTATTTATATCCTGCTTTTCACCGGGTCAGAGCGGTCAATTGGGGGTTACATTTAACACAAGGGGATATGAGACACATACACTAATACTTACAGGGAACATGGGCAATGGAGAATTAAGTGGCTTTCCCAAGACCAAAAGGAGTGCCTATAGGTCAGAAATCCCAGTCCCTCCGGCCTGAGATTGCTGTCCCCAGGTGGGACTTGAACCCCCGGCCCTCCAGCCTGAAGTACCTTGTCCTAACCACTAGACCACTCCTCTCCATTTTTATTTTTATTTTTTTAAACACAAGCTCTCAAGCAGCTGAGGCCTCCTTTCTCAGGTTTCCCCAGCTAATAAGTTTGGGGATTTCCATTTTAGAATTCTCTTTTTGCCTGGTTCCCTCCCCCTTCCCTGAGGATTTTTTTTGTTGGTGTTGCAGTGCTTGCCTGCAGTCTGCGGCCTTGGTGTTTTTTTCCCCCTGATGCTGCAGGGTTACCTCCGAGGCTGTTTTGGAATATTCTGGGCTCGATGCCATTTTTGATGCCTTTACTGCATGCCCCTCCCGCCCCCCCCAATCATATTTTCACCATCGGGCTTTGCCACTGTTACATGGTGGCATGGTCCCTACTGAGGAGGATCAAGGTAGGATGACTACACCTGAAAGCTCATGGGCCCATGAAGGACCTCTGGAGCCCTGGGCATCCTTTTCTCAATTGGCTTGCACAGCAATTGCTGAAAGAGCTCATGGCCTATTCTCAGTTTTTTCTAGCTTTTGGCAGCCCCCTCATGGTGGGGTTCTGGGGACCTCTGTGTCTAGGATTTGGAGGTAAGCACCCCTGTTGTGCCCTCACACCTGTCTGCTTTTTCAGGAACTCATTATTCTCCAGGAATAAGCAGGAAGTCGGTTCTTGCATACGGGTGATGTTGGTGCCGACTGAGCCTGCGCAAAGCATTTCCCCAGCTTTCAAAGAAAGTCTTTGGGACGTTCTGCCATGCATGCGTGATTCCCTTCCTGCCCAAGGGTGCCATTTTGCTCAGTCGTCTTTTTTCCGCGGAGCCCAACAGACGCACGTCTTGTTTCCCTGGGAAAAATCCTCTAAAATTATCCTTAAAATTTGTTTTATTCCCGGTTTGCTTACCTGTTCCTCTTCCTGCTTCGAGCCACTGGGGTCCCTGCCATCGTCCTTTGCTCTCTCCTTTTTTGACGAGACTTGCCGCGACCGGCATTCGTGCTCTTTTTCGCCTAGGGTCTTTGACCTGGCCAGATGTCTCCCACCATGTTCCCAGGTGGGTTCAAGAAGTGCGACCGCTGCGGTCAGACCATATCTGTCACAGAACCTCATGACTGTTGCTTACATTGCCTCGGACCAGACCACGACAGTGCCATCTGTGCCAGGCCATGACTCCAAGAACCAACAGGAAACGGTCAGAGTTGCAGGAGAAGCTGTTCCCATGGTTCAACTCGGCACTGGCTTCCCCGAAGCTGAGCCCCAAGCAAAGCACATACCTTAAGGCCCAGGTGTCTTTGGAGTCCTGCAGCGGCAGCTCCGCCTTAAAGATACTGGACCCTGTAAAGAAAAAGAAAAATATCCTCAAAGCCAGTCGAGGTTCCACCAGTGAAACCCGGTAAGGTCCCGTGGAGGGATTCGGGCAACTCCGAGCAGTGCCCCTAAAAGTCTCTAAGAGGGAGTCCTCAGTTGGCGGTGACCATGAGAGGCTCCCCAAGGCTGTGGTCCTTGTCGAGGACGCACTTGCAAGAGTGTTGGTGTAAGGCCCGAGATCCTCTGTGCCCACGCTGAAAGCTGCAGAGCCACCTGCTATCAAGACCAGGGTGGTGGCCTTGGAGCAGAATATCTCTGCCATCCTGGCTTTGCAGCAGGCAATGATGTCAGGTTCATCCACATCATCTGCCCTGACAACCGGGCCCCTGACTGCGGGGGAGTCCCCGGGCGTCGGGCCAGGCCCCAAGCACCACTGGCCTCAGGCGAGCCCTTGGCACTGATCGAGGTCCCGGTCCCGATCTTCAGGTGTCCGGTCCACCACTGCCAGTTTCCAGGAGTCCAACCTGAGACCCACCGGGGGATCTCAGTTCCTCGGGGCCTGCCTCAGGCACGAGAGCTCTGAGTCTCAGAATCCTCGACTCCCTCCGGCTCAGACTGGGAGACCGACATCAAGGCCTCCCCAGAGACCTCTTGACACCTGGACGTTCCCTTGGAGTCATCTCTTCTGGAACTCCAGCACCACTCCACACCCGAGGACGTGGCCTTCCACGACTTTGTGCGGGATATGGCCCGAACCTTCTCATTTCTGACAGAGGAGAGGAGTTCCTACGCTCCAAAACTGGAGATCCTCCAGTATAAGTCCCTGCCAAAGGAGACTCTAATGGTGCCAGTGCAGCCCATTCTCGAGAGACTGCTCCTGCAAATGTGGGAGACCCTGGCCTCAGTGCTGGTGGTCAGGCGACTCCTTGACAGAATGTACCGCATCAGGAAGGGTCTGGGCTTCCACACGTCTCAGCTTCCACACAATTCCATAGTTGTGGAGTCATCGATGCAGAAGCTAGAAGAATTACTCTTCTGTTCCGCCGGGGAGGGAGGCCAGAGCTCTCGGGCGCAAGTGCTTCCAGGGATCCATGCTGGGCTGCCGGATACAGGCCTGTGAGCTGTACATCGGGATGTACCTCAAGGGCCTCATCCAGGAGCTGGCAGGTTTCTCTTCGGGCCTTGCCGGGGAACCCCTTCAGAGGTTCCAGGCCTTGACTGCCGGGATCTGGGACTGCTCAAAGTTCCTCATCCACGCTGCCTACGACAGCTTCGAGTCTGCAGTCAGGGAAGCAGCAGTGGGCATCGGTGCTCAGCGTTAGGCCTGGTTGCAAACCTCTGACCTCTAGCAGTGGATTCAAGAAAAATTGCTGGATATCCCCTGCACTGGGGAGAAATTGGCAAACCTGCGACTGAAATAGAGGCTGAAGTTGTGACCAGGCAAAGGCTCTCGAGGAAAACCTCGACCCTTCCCCAGAAGAAGCCGTCGGGGAAAAGACCAGTCTTCCCCAGGAAGAAGGGGTCTTTCCATCAGGGCCATTACCAGCCCTTCTTGGCACAACAGAGCCCTCGGCCCAAGAACCAGGGCCATGGTCTGAGGAAGCCTAAGGCTCAGAAGGCTCAGACCCCAGCTCCTGCCCAACCTGGAGGGAGCTTTTGACTCTCCAGGCAGAGTCTCCTCTCCCCTATGAGACCCTCCCGAATCCATAGGGGGCCGCCTGGCGCTTTTTGCCCACAGGTGGGCCAGGGTCACCACAGACTAGTGGGTCCTACAAGTGGTAAAGGAGGGCTACCTCCTCAAGTTCCATCAAACCCCTCCGTTGTTCTTCCCAGGGGAGCCAGTGCAACCTCTCCTTCATTAGACCTTGCTCCTTCAGGAGCTCGCAGGGTTGCTCAGGGACAAGGCGGTAGAGCCTTTACCCAGACAAGTGTGGGGGAAAAGGTATTTCCTTTCCCCTAAAGAACTGGAGGCCTCCGGCCCATACTAGACCTGCAAAACCTGAACAAGTTTCTGGTGAGGAAGAAGTTCAAGATGCTCTCCCTTGGGAACCCTGCTGCCCTACCTCCATCAGAGAGATTGGCTGTCCTCCTTAGACCTAAAGGATGCGTATACCCACATCCTGATCCACCCCTCCCACAGACAGTACCTAAGGTTCGTGGTGGAAGGAGAACACTACCAGTGCAGAGTGCTTCCATTTGCTTGACCACCTCGCCAAGGGTCTTTACAAAGTGCCTGGCGGTCGTGGCCACCAACATGCGCCTTCAAGGGGCCTTCGTCTTCTGCTACCTGGATGACTGGCTCATCAGAGACAGCATGGCCCTCAACACCAAAAAAAAAGGCACACAGAGCGCACAATCTGCCTCCTGCAACACCTGGGGTTCGTCATCAACTACCCCAAATCCCATCTCTCTCCAGCCCAAAACCTGGAGTTCATAGGTGCCCAGCTGGACACGCTACTGGTGAAGGCCTTCCTCCCAAAGGAAAGGGCCCATTGCCTTGTGCAGCTGTCAGTGGAGGTGCAGACATGCCAGTCGATACCATGTGCTGCTGCCTCAGGTTACTGGGCCATATGGCCTCAGCAGTCCATGTCACACCCCTAGCCCACTTACACATGTGGGTGAACCAGTGGTGTCTCTGCTCCCAGTGGACCCAAGCCACGGGCAGGTTATGTGACAGGGTCAGGGTCACCCATCAACTGGCAGACTCCCTCAGCTGGTGGCAGTCCCTACGCCATCTCCAGGAGGGGATGCCATTTCAGGCACTCAGATAGTCCTAACCATGGACACCTTCCTTCTGGGGTGGGGAGCACACTGTGGAGACTACATTCAAGGCAGCTGGTTGCAAGATTCTGCAGATCAACTTCCTAGATCTCCGGGCCATTTTCCTAGCCCTGTGAACGTTTTGCCACCTCCTGTGCAACCGTCCTTTGCTGATCCAGATGGACAACCAGGTCACCATGTTCCATGTGAACAAGCAAGGGGCACGGGCGCGTACTTCCTCTGCCATGAAGTGCTGGCTCTCCTCTCCTTTGCGGTATGCCATGGAATACTCCTATGAGTGGTATGCCTTCCAGACCAGGACAGTTACCTGGTGGACAAGCTCAGCAGTCCTCCGCCCACACAAATGGCATCTGCACCCCAGGACGGTGAAAAGACTTTTCCGCCTCTGGGGCAGGCACAAAATGGACCTGTTTGCCTCCCTGAACACGCAGCTGCCCTTCTTCTGCTCACGCCAGCCGCACCTGGGGAGAGTAGCGGCGGATGCCTTCCTAATTCCATGGTCTGAAGGCCGCCTCTACACCTTCCCACAGACTCCTCTGATGGCCAAGACCCTCTTCAAGGTCCAGAGCGAGTGGGTGTCAGTGATCCAGATTGCCCCCAGATGGACCTGGCAACCCTGGTTCCCTCTATTACTCTCCCTGTCGGTGGCACTCCCAGTCCCACTGGGTCGGGACCTGGAACTTCTGTCTTAGGAGGAAGGCTCCCTCCTGCGCCCCAATCTGGGGTCGCTAGCGTTGACGGCATGGCTGCTGAAAGAGTAGCCCTGGCCCCATTCAGTCTCCCAGCGGAGGTTGAGATCCTGCTGGCCTCTCGTAAACCCTCCACCAGATGGGCATATGCCTTCAAATGGAGAAGATTCTCCGTCTGGTGTACAGAGAGAAGGTGTAGAACCCCTTCTCCTGCCACATGTAAATAGTGCACAATACTTATTGCACCTCTTGCACGCTGACCTAAAGTCTAATTCGGTGAGGGTACACCTGAGCGTCATAGCCGCTCACCATCACCCAATAGAGAGGAAATCCCTCTCAAACCAGCCCCTGGTCTCCCAGTTCCTCCGGGTTCTCTTGCTGTCAAAACCCTCTCTCCACCCTCTGGTGGCAGAATGGGACCTTATTGTGGTGCTCTCCCAGCTCTCCAAGCCGCCATTTGAGCCCCTGGCCACATGCCATCTGAGATACCTCTCCTGAAAAGTGGTTTTCCTGGTGGCCATCACATCCGCTTGGAGAGTGAGCAAACTCCAAACCTTGGTGATGGATCCACCATATACAAGGTTCTATAAAAATGGTGGTGTGCTCCACACACACCCTAAATTCCTCCCCAAAGTGGTATCTCCCTTCTACCTCAATCAGGAGGTGGTCCTCCCCACCTTTTTCCCATGGCCCCATGCTGGCAGGGAGGAACTCGTCTTGCATACACTAGACTGCAAGCCGGCCCTGCCCTTATATTTGCAAAGGACCCAGGCCCATCGCAAAGCTCTTCAGCTCTTTGTATCATACAATCCAAGGAGACTGGGGTACCCAGTAACAAAGCGGAGGAACTGAGTGGCAGACTGCATTGCCCTCGCCTATGAGCGAGCGGGCCTCTCCCTTGAGCACTGGATCACTGCACATTGCTTGCGGGCTATGGCTGCGTTAGTAGCCAACCTCTGCTCAGTGTTGGTGATGGAAATCTACAGGGCCACCACATGGTCTTCAAGCCATACATTTGTAGCTCATTACTGCCTAGAGAGCAAGTCCTGCAGGGACAGTGCCTTTGGGCAGGCAGTATTCCGTAATATTTTCCCGGTGTAGGTAACTCCTGCCCTCCGACCCTTCTGTGTTCAGGCTGCCGGAGTGATAGTGTCGCTGGATGCTAGGGTCATGCAGAGTCTATCAGTGGGGACTCATCTTCTGCAACTCACAGCTACCCGGTGGGTTGCCGGTGCTTCTGTTCTCGTTCAGTCCTCTGCAGCCTGGAGCTAGGGAGTCCCATATACGAGGTGTGACAAAAAAGAAACGAGACTGTCCCATAAATGTTTTATTACAAAATCTACAGAGAAATTACGCATTGTCCCCTTCAAAGTAATCCCCCCAGAGTTAATGCACTTCTGCATTTGCTTCTGCCATGTACAGAAGCACTTGGTAAAGTCCTCCTCCTTGAGGTCCCTCAGTTCCCTCGTCACAGTGGCCTTGATCTCTTCTACAGAGGCAAAATGATTTCCTTTGAGCACAGTCATCAGCCTGGGGAAGAGCCAGAAGTCACACGGTGCAAGATCTGGGGAATAAGGAGGGTGGTTGAGAACTGTGATCTGTTTGTTGGCCAAGAACTGCCTCACACTGAACGCGGTGTGTGCGGGCACGTTGTCATAGTGGAGCAGCCACGACTTGTCTCTCCACAGAGCCTCCCTGCTGTGCCGAACCCGGTCATGGAGGCAATTGAGGACCTGCTGGTAGAAGTGCTGGTTGACTGTCTGACCCTCAGGCACAAACTCATGATGGACCACACCCTTCTGGTTGAAGAATGCGATCGGCATGACCTTGATCCTTGATTTGGACATGCGCACCTTCTTGGGTCTGGGTGACAGTCAAGTCTTCCACTGCAAGCTCTGTCTCTTGCTTTCAGGGTTGTACTGGAAGACCCAGGTCTCGTCTCCTGTGATGACTCGGCCAACAAACTCTGAATCTTCTCCTATCTTCTCTAGCAAGTCTCATTGACCTGGTGCTCCTTCTGGTTGTCCGATAAAAGCTTGGGCACCATCTTGGCGATCACCTTCTGCCTCCCCAGCTCCTGTACCAAGATGGTTCACACTGACTCCCTCTTCAGGCTGAGCTCCTCAGCTATCATCTGCACCATCAATCTGCAATCACTTTGCACCAGCTGGTTCACTCTGTCAATGTTCTCAGTCTTCATCGTGGAAGGCCATCCTGACTTGAGGGGTCATCCTCCACCTCTTCGCGGCCAGTCTTGAAAGGTTTGTGCCACTCGAAGACTCGCGGCATTGACATTGCATCTTCTTCATAAGCCTTTTGGAGAAGTTGGAGACACTCAGTTGGGTCCTTCTACAACTTAACCAGAAATTTCAAGTTGATTCTTTGCTCCATATTTCTGCCACCTCCAGTTACATTAGACTAGATAATGAAAGTCATTGAGAATCCGCCATTGGGTTCTGTCAGTAAAAGATTTTTCAAATTTTCTTGCACAATGTTTGTCGGGGTCAACCGGCATGAGCAGGAGAGATTAAACCTCCCCCCCCTCCACGTCGGAAGACCCCTTTTTATTCAATAAATACACAATCCCAAAATCATTAAACCATAGTGTAATAAACACTTATCTTATGAACAGGCGATGTTCGTCTTCCATAAGTAAGCACCAAGTTTTAAAATTGCACACGACATGCATGTTTCGGGCTCCCAAAGAACCCTGTGTCAAGTGTTTCCTTTCAGTAGTTGAAGTGATTGCCCTCCTAGAAAACGCCGAACACAACGGCTCCTTTTGTGTAGCTAAAATGGCAGCTCATTGGTTAACAGCACGTCATAGGAGGAGGGCCTTAAGACAGCTAACCTAATAAACCGGCCACCCTTGACAAATGTAGAGTCCCTACCACTGTAGATCACATAATGAAAATGACAAAAGATTGGATCACAATAAACTCTACCAGTCATATTCCAAGTTAAGCCCCGTTGGAATCACTGTTTGCAGACGGAAAATCCAGCGTTGTTCACGCCATTGGAGTTGGCATTCTCTGTCACCACCCGGGGGCTAGCGGGAATCCAATCGATGATCCTCCATCTAAGATCATTAAAAACATGATTCATCTGTACACAATGCTCCACTATTGGTGCTGAGAGGGTCTTAGATTTGATTCTGGAGGCATGTTCCCCTAATCAAACCTTTACTGGGCGGATCGTCCTGCCAATAGTACTGTAAATTATAGGGGCAAATCAGCATACAAACCACAAAACTTGACAAGTGGAAAACCCCATAAAAGTGAAAGATTTACCAGTGGTGGGATGAAACCACTGGGTGCCTTCTAAAGTAGTGTTACAATATCTGCAGTGTTGGCAAGCCCAATGGCCCTGCCTCCAGTTGCATGACAAAGCGATGTGTGCTACAACAAAACCTGAAAAAGAAAAACAGAGTGAGAGAGATGAAAAATATTATAGCAGAATAGTGGTGAGATGTTGCACAACACAGTGACATAAGAAGTTAGCCAATTGGCATTGAGTCATGGGCGTGGCTGCCACAGTCTTGTTTCTTTTTTGTCACACTTTGTATGAGGAGTGACTTCCTGCTTGTTCCTGGAGAAAGCGTATTTACTCATCTGTAAAAGGTATTCTCCAATGATAGCAGGAATCAGTCCTCACAACCCTCCCTCCTCCCCTTGGAGTTGCCTCCTTACATTGTATAAGTCCATTTTTGCTATGTCATCTGACAGAGCAAGATGCCACCCTTGGGTGGGAAGGAGACCACGCATACGTTGTAGTATGTCACAAAGGCTTTCTTTGAAAGCTGGGGAAGTGCTCCGCGCTGACTCTGTCGGCGCTGGCATCATCCATATGTGAGGACTGATTCCTGCTGTCCCTGGAGAACTGCTGATCTCCAGGAACAAGCAGGAATGTAGTCTTCACATATGGGTATCGGTACCGACAGAGCCTGCGTGGGAACACTCCCCAGTGTCCAATAGGAAAGCTTTTGGGAGCATCCCACAGCGCCTGCGTGCTGCCTTCCCACCTTTCCCAACTGTCCCTCTCCAGTTCTTCGTTTTCCACAGAGCCGACAGGTCGCACACCTGTCACCGCAGAAAATTCCTCCCTTATACTTATTTTTGGGGTCGCGCCTGCCTTCCCTCGGCGCTATACCAGTACCGCCGGTGGTTATTTTCTTTTTTTTTTTTTCTTAAAAAAACAAAAAACCCTTTTTTTCTGGAGTCTTTCTCCAGTAATTTTCTTCTCGGGTGCCACGCGCCATTTTGGGCACTAGGCCCAACTTTTTCCCTCAAAATGGAAAAACCCACTTTGGGTTTTAAAAGGTGCTCTGTGTGGCGGTACCATCTCCGTCACTGACACCCATGAGTGGTGCCTCAAATGTTTAGGTCCTGACCACTCTATTTCAGAGTGTGTTGCCTGTGGAATGATGTCAAAAAAGGGCCGGCAAAACCGAGCTGCTAAACTTAGCACCCTTTTTCCCTCCGATGCAGCCTCCGTGGCCTCGACGTCTTCCAGGGCTTCATCTTCCTCCAATGGATCTCGGGTAACTAAACATAAATCTAGCTAGTCCTCAAAGGGTAGATCTCCTTCTAAACATCGAGATGCCTCTGGCGTTGCCCTTGAGGGACTTTCACTGGCAAAATTGCCCCGGCGGGAGGCTTTGGCTTCCAAAGCACTAACGGGGCTCCAGGATGTTGTCGAGGCTTCAACCTCGGCAGAACTACTGGTGCCATGCTCTGGGGTTCTGGCCGCATCATCCGGCACCGATACCCAAACATCGGCAGCATCGACAGACCAGAGATTCTTGGCTATTGAATGCAGTCTGGCGGCTCTTCTCACGGCCTCGATGCCCCTGAAACCACTTCAGAAAATTCAACCGGTACCGGCACCGACTGCATTGACATTGGCAGGTATTCTACCGGGATCGAGTCATGCGTCTCTATCCGGTATTGACAAGTCGGTACCGGACCACTCCAATGCCGACTTCAACCGGTACCGTGCCTTGCACGATCACCTGGATCGGAGATACTTCAAATCCTCGGATGAGTCTGAAGACTCTGAAAGCTCTGCCGATACCAGAGTACTACTTTCTGAGGATTCCTCTTCTCAATGTAGGATGTCTCCACCAGAGGATATGTCCTTTCAGGATTTTATCCGAGATGTGGCCCGAGGTCTTTCCATCACAGTGGCTCCTGAAAAAGAGCCTAGGGCGAAGGAATTAGAAATCCTACAATACCCTAAAGCTCCTAAGGAGGCAGCTACCTTACCTATTCATGAGATCTTGCATGATCTTATGTTAAGGATGTTGGCAACACCTCTGACCATATCTCCTTACTCTTGAAGACTCGACACCATGTATCAAGTTCCTCCTTGTCCTGGGTATCAGAAGACTCATTTACCACACCATTCCATGGTGGTGGAATCAGCCATGAGGCAGATAAAGAGTGCAAAAGGGCATGCATCTAATCCTCCAGGACGTGAATGTAGGACTCTTGACGCCTTTGGATGTCGATCCTTCCAGGCTTCCATGCTTTCTGCTAGGATCAGTTCCTATATCTTGTATATGGGAATGTTCCTTAAGGAGGTCACAGGAGACTTAGAGCTTATGAGCCCTCTCCTTCCTGATGATAAAAGGAAGATTATCTTGCTCTTGTTAAACATGCTCAGGATGTTTCCGAGTTTGTGAATCGTGCAGCCTTTGACTGCTTTGAATGCATAAGCAGAACCTCTGCTATTGCCATAGGTGCACGTAGAATTGCCTGGCTTCAGGCATCTGACTTGGTAATCTGGGTACAGGACAAACTGGGGAATATACCTTGCACAGGAGAGGATCTCTTTGGCAAGAATTGGCAGGAAAAAGCTAATGAGATGCTGACAATATAACTTTGGATAGATTGTCTAAATCTACAGCTGATTCTGCGAGGAAAAGATCCTCTAAGAAACCATTCTTCAGCAAGAAGAAAACGTTTTATGCCTCTATATCCAGCAGGGACATCCTTTAGGTCAGTCTGCCCAAAAGGGACGGCAGCAACAACCTAGGCAAAAAGAAAACCAAAAGCAGCTAAGCCTCAACCGGCTCAGCAGATTCAGCCTTCACAGGGGCTTTGACTCCTGTCTAGAGAACTTTGCCTTCCTGGCCCTGAACGGCACAGAACCCTCCATCATCCCAGAAAGGTTATGTCATTTTGCCCCCAGATGGGGTCAGATAACAGCAGAAAATTGGACTCTGTCTATTGTAAGAGAGGGGTACAAGCTTCATTTTCTCAGCATGCCCCCTCCTACAATAGTAAGACAGTTCAATTCTCAGACTTCTCTCAACGACCGGTTAGGTCAAGAAGTCACTATGTTCCTTGCTCAAGGGACAATAAAAGAGGTACCCATTCCCCAACGGGGTACAGGGTTTTACTCCACCTATTTCCTTATTCCAAAGAAAACAGGAGGACACAAACCCATTCTAGACCTCAGAGAATTAAACAAATTCCTGTTCACAGAGAAGTTCAAAATGATTTCTCTAGGAACTCTGCTGCCATACCTTCAGAGTCAGGATTGGCTTTGTTCTCTAGATCTCAAGGATGCGTACACTCATGTTCTCATCCATCCAACTCACCAAAAGTTCCTTTGATTCCTTTTTCAAGGGAAGCACTACCAATACAGGGTTCTTCCTTTTGGCCTGGCCGCTGCACTAAGGGTGTTCACAAAATGCATGGCTGTGGTAGCAGCATTTCTCCGCACCCTGGGAATATTCGTCTTCCCTTACTTAGACGGCTGGATCATTTGAGCCCCTTCAGAGGCAGAGGCCAGGGTTGCTCTGTCTTGCACAATGCGCATCCTTCAGTATTTGAGACTTGTCATAAACTTCCCAAAGTCTAACCTTGCTCCCAGTCAATCCCTAGAGTTTATAGGAGCTCCTCTGGATACCAGACAGACAAGGGCCTACCTTCCACAGCCCTGCTGCCCTCGCATTGTGCAGTTAGCTTCCCAAGCAGTGCTAAAACCTCACCTCACTGCTCGGGAAATGTTACAGTTGCTAGGCCACATGGCATCCACCGTGCATGTGGTTCCTTATGCTCGCCTCCATATGAGGGCAGCCCAGTGGACCTTATCCAGTCAGTGGACTCGGGTGTCAGGTTGCCTGTCAGACAAAATAGCAAACTCAGATCGCCTTATTTTGTCCCTCCAATGGTGGCAGTCACCCAAAAACCTTTTGGTGGGTTCTCCTTTTCAGCAACCCCTACCCCAAACCACTCTAACAACAGATGCTTCACAGGCGGGTTGGGGAGCCCACTTGCAAGGCCTCTCTACCCAGTGTACCTGGACTGCACAGGAGGCCTATCTCCATATCAATCTCCTGGAGCTCAGAGCAATCTTCCTTGCTCTTCGAGTATTTCACACCCAGCTTAACTACAAGACAGTCCTAGTTCAAACGGACAATCAAGTAGCCATGTTCTATATGAAGAAGCAGGGCGGAACATGCTCTCTGTCACTCTGCAACAAAGCTTTGTGACTAATGGCCCTCGCCAGAGAGCATCAGATTCATCTCTTTGTGGTGTATCTTCCAGGCATTCAAAACTCTTAGCGGAACCCAAGGACCAGGCCTACACGTCAGTATATGGCACAAAACAATTTTATTGAGGGTCCCTCAATAAAATTGTTTTGTGCCATATACTGACGTGTAGGCCTGGTCCTTGGGTTCCGCTTCTGGTTCTCCCACCCACGCCTGCGGATACCCCTTCTTCCCTTGGTTTTATTCAAAACTCTTAGGCAGACAGACTCAGTCGAGTTCTGCTTCCACACGAATGGTCTCTCCATGCAGACCAGGTGGCCAAAATTTTTCAAATTTGGGGAACCCCAGACATAGACCTCTTTGCAAGTCCGCTGAATGCCAGACTTCCCCGGTTCTGTTCCAGAATTCTGGCTCGAGGTTGTCGGGCCAGGGATGCTTTCCTCCTCCATTGGGGTCAGGGCTTCCTGTATGCCTTTCCACCCATTCCCCTAATTCCCAAAACTCTGTTTAAGCTTCAGAGAGACAGAGGTCATATGATCCTCATAGCTCCACGTTGGCCACAGCAAATGTGGTACCCTCTGCTCCTACATCTCTCTCAAGCTCCGCCTCTGGAGTTAGGATCTGCTCCAGATCTCCTTTCTCAAGAGGACGGGATGCTGTGGCATCTCAGAGCCTGGTTGCTGAAAGCCTAGAACTTCACGGTCTTAACCTTTCCCAGTAGGTAAAGGATATCCTTCATGCTTCCAGGAAACCTTCCACAAGACGCTCTTATGCATTTAAGTGGAAAAGGTTTACCATATGGTGCTCGCAGAAGGGTCTTAATCCTCTTGCAATACTTCTGGAATCATTACTGGAGTACCTCCTTCATTTATCAAATGCAGGGCTTAAGACTAATTCTGTGAGAGTCCATTTGAGTGCTATTGCAGGTTCTTTCAAGCCTCTCAATGGACAACCTGTTTCCTCTCATAGCGAGATTTATGAGAGGCCTTCTTTTAATTAAGCCTCCCAATAAGCCACCACCCGTGGTATGGGACTTGAATCTGGTACTTGGGCAGCTCATGAAACTGCCCTTTGAACCATTAGCCACTACCTCTTTGAAATTCCTTTCCTGGAAAGTTCTTTCTCATTGCAATCACATCAGCACGTCGCATCAGTGAATTGCAAGCCTTGGTGGCTGATCCTGCTTATACAAGGTTCCATCATGATAAGGTAGTCCTTAGGACTCATCCACACTTTATGCCAAAGGTGGTTTCGCCGTTTCACTTGAACCAAGCGGTTTACCTTCCTGTATTCTTTCCAAGGCCTCACGCCTCAAATGCAGAAAGGAACCTTCATACTTTGGATTGTAAAAAGCTTTGGCCTTTTACTTGCAAAGGACACAGCAACATAGAAAATCCTCTCAACTCTTTGTTGCTTTTGATCCTAGTCATTTGGGACTTCCAGTCTCCAAAAGGACACTGTCCAACTGGATTGCACAGTGTATATCTTTTGCCTATGAGAGTAAGAGCCTTCCTCTTGAAGGCCATGTCACAGCCTCCAGTGTGAGAGCCATGGCAGCCTCACTGGCTCATCTTCACTCTGTGTCTATCGATGACATCTGTCGAGCAGCTACTTGGACTTCGGTTCATACTTTCACAGCCCATTACCGCTTAGACAAGGACTCCGACCGGGATGCCTTGTTTGATCAGGCTGTTCTTCAACACCTGTTCCAGACTTAATCAACTCCTACCCACCATCCCTGGTAGGATGCCAGAGATCCATGGGGGGAAGTGGAGCCCTTTCACAAGGGCACACAACTTTCTGGGGCCATCTCCCTGGCATCTGCAGTTAGGGAGTCCTCATATGTGAAGACTACATTCCTGCTTGTTCCTGGAGATAGCATAGTTACTCACCTGTAACAGGTGATCTCCGGGAACAGCAGGAATTTAGTCTTCACAACCTGCCCACCTCTCCTAGGAGTTGTATCTCTCTTTCTCTATTTCCCTCTCTCTTTTGTCTCAGCTATAAACTCAACTGAAGAGGAACAGTTGGGAAAGGTGGGAAGGCAGCACGCAGTCACTGTGGGAAGCTCCCAAAAGCTTTCCTATTGGACGCTGGGGAGCGTTCCCGCACAGGCTCCGTCGGTACCGACGATACCCACGATACCTATATGTAAAGACTAAATTCTTGCTGTTCCCGGAGATCACCTTTTACAGGTGAGTAACTATGCTTTACTAGGGGAAGATCATGCCAAATTTGATTGAGTTCTTTGACTGGATGACCAGAGAAGCAGATCAAGGGCATACAATAGATGTGATGTACTGTATCTAGATCTCAGCAAAGCCTTTGATACTATTCCTCATAGGAGGCTTATCAATAAACTGGATCAATAATTGGTTGATTGACAGACGAAAGAAGGTGGTGGTAAATGGAACTCACTCAGAAGAAAAGGGAGGTGCATAGTGACGTGCCTCAGGGATCGGTCCTAGGACCGAAACTGTTCAATGATTTGTGGGTGATATTGCGGAAGGACTGAATGGAAAAGCCTGCCTTTTTGCAGATGATGCTAAAATTTGCAACAGTGGACACCTTTGAGGGAGTCGACAACATGAGGAAAGATCTAGAAACACTGAAATAGTCTAATGCTTGTCAGTTACGTTTTAATGCGAAGAAGTGCAGAATCATGCACTTGGGATGCATAAATCCTAAGGAATCATATGCGATAGGGGGAGAAAGGTTGGTGTGCACAGACCAGGAGAGGAACCTTGGAATGCTAGTGTCTGAGGATTTCAAGGTGGTGAAACAATGCAACAAGGCAGTAGCTAATGCCAGAAGGATGCTGGGCTGCAAAAAGAGAGAAATAACCAGCAGAAAGGAGGAGGTATTAATGCCCCTGTGCAAGCCATTGGTGAGACCTCACTTGGAGTATTGTGTTATACTTTTTTTTGCTGAAAGGGTGGTGAATGTTTGGAATGCCCTCCTGATGGAGGTGGTGGGGCAGATACAGTGATGGAATTCAAAATGGCATGGGATCCCTTTATAGCAGGAGGATGAAATCAAAGCAAACCTTAAATATCTTTTATACTCCATTAATAGAGGGTGGGCTGACCTGCACAGAGCAGCAGGTACAACCCTAAATGCAGGCGTAGAAGGGGGGTGGTGACCTGTATGGAGCTGCAGTTACAACCATTCTAGCCACCTTACTGGGCAGACTAGATGGCCTTTATCTTCACAAAGATATAAACAGGTTAGTGTCGGTACAGAGGGTGGCTACTAAAATGGTTAGTGGTCTTCGTTATAAAGCATATGAGGACAGACGTAAGGATCTTAATATGTATACTTTAGAGGAAAGATGGGATAGAGGTGATATGATTGAGATGTTTAAATATCTCCGTGGCATAAATGCACAGGAGGAGAGCCTCTTTCGATTGAAAGCAAGCTCTGCTACGAGGGGACATAGGATGAAGGTGAAAGAGGATAGACTCAGGAGTAATATGTGGAAATATTTCTTTACGGAAAGAGTGTTAGATGCATGGAATAGTCTCCCAGTGGAGAATGTAGAGATGAGGACTGTATCTAAATTCAAAAAAGCATGGGGCAAATACAGGGGATCTCTAAAGGAAAAAAGGGGACTGTTGTAGTGGTAGATATGGAAGGGCAGACTAGATAGGCCATGTGGTCGTTTTCTGCCATCAGGTTTCTGTGTTTCTGTCTGCTGTCATATACTATGTTACTATGTTAGAAGATGAGTCAGAGGTAAAAAAGGGAATTCCCCTTTGGGTGAGAATCTTTGGTAATCCACATCTTTTTCTGGGAGATCTTCCTCCTATTCAGGATGCTATGAAAACTGCATATTGCAGAGCCTGCTCCAATTCAATCTTCCCCAGTGGACCCTGTTTTTTTTTTTGGGGGGGGGGGGGAGGTGTTTGGCATCCTTCTGGCCCTTCTCTCCAGGAGCTTATGAGACATCTTGTAAGTCACTCAGTAGGAGACTCTTGAACTTGATCCTAAGGTCCTTTCTCAGCTGTAACGTCTGCCCCAGGTGAGCTGGATTAGCCTTTTGGTCTCCCTCAAATGGTTGCCTGGGTCATGGCTGTGGGAGAGTGTACAACTGTCCCTGTTGAGGGAGATGCTGTGCTGGAGGGATCTTGTGATAAGAGGATCTAAACCCTCTTTACTAATGCCTTTGCAGCCACTGTCTTAGACTCTGAAGCAATCCTGTGTGCAGGCTTGATGACCCAAGCCCTTCAATGCTATATCCAGCAGCTGCTGGACAGCCTGGAAGCTACGAGGTTGGAGTAGTGGACTGCCTAGGTTGCTGGTGCCCTCTGACTTGTTCAGTCTCCCTTCTAAGTCCAGTCTCCGTTCCAAGTCTATGATGACGATAATAGTAGCCAGGTGGTACCTCTAATTCTGCACTTGGTCAATGAATGCTGCCTCCAAGCTGCAATTGAGCAAACTCTCCTTTTAAGGGCCAGTTACTCTTTGGGGTGGGCTTTGATGTGGTGAAAGTGCTTAGGGAGGCTCACTCACAGAGGCTTCTGGAAGATAAGCCTAGAAGTGCTAGGAATGCTAAGAGTCCTGATGGTGCCTAGTCATTCTTTGGGTCTCAGCCCAAGAAGGGGGCAGTCATTTTGGAGTTTTCAGCATGCTTGAGACACCACTACAGCTTCCTCTGGGGCTAGTAATCCCCCCCCCCAAAGAGTTCTGGTGAGTCCCTTGTGAGTTACAGTCAGTTGGGGGGGGGGGGCATGTCATTAACTTTCTGTCGACCCGTATCATGCCAGACAAGTGGGTCCTTGAGGTAGTTAGTCATGGCTGTAGACATAGTAGCCTTCTCCCTGCAAGACGACTGCCATCTAATGCAAATGTCACTGGTTCTAGGTTAGCCTGGGGGAGAAAAAATGTGGATTATGAGATGGAATCCACAGAACCTCTATGGGATACCTTTGTGGCTCCCCCGTTCAAATGGGTGGCAATCGAGGAAACACTTCAGCACCTCTTGCTGTTGCAGTCTATTCTATTCATGTCCTCTACAGAGCAATGCTAAGAACATTATTCTATCTGCTTCATAGTGTCCAAGAAGGGAGATTTCCTTCTGGCCTCTTCTGGATGCAAAGGCAGCCAGTGCCAAACAGCCTCTCATTTCTTCATGAAGACCTCTGGGTCTGTCATTGCATTAGTCAGACAGTGGGAGTTCTTCCCTAGACCTTGTCAAGGCATATTTTCACATTCTCATTCAGTATCAGCATTTGCAGTCTCTCTGCTTCTGTGTTCTGGGTAGCTGTTTCCAGTTCTGGGCCCTACCCTTTGGCCTAACTTTGATAAGTCATACTTTTCTCAAGATCACGGTGGTGATAGTGGCATTATCGCACAAGCAGGGAATCTGGTTTCTCATGTACCTGAACAACTGGCTGATTCAGCCACTCTGGGACAGTCTAGGGATAATACAACTCTGGTAAGTTACTGGTTAGAAAGGCTGGGGTGGATTTGATCAACTATCCCAAGAGGAGCCTGTTTCTTTCCCAGAAATGGAGTACCTCAGAGCTTGGTTCATTCTCTCTTGGGTCAAGTTTCCATAGGACAGAGCACGCAAGCTTCAGAGCCAACTTGGGCCATTTTGCGCTCTGCTCCATGGCCTAGGAGTACCTCCAGCCTATGGCATTGATCTATGAGCTGGTTTCTTTGGCTAGGGCACACCTACAGCCTGTTCAGAGGCTCCTGCTGATCCTCCAGTCTCCCTGTTCAAAGTTGTTCGACCAGATCCTTCCTCTGCCTTGGGAGATCAAGGAGCAGTGGATGCAGACTTACCATCTTATGGCAGGGAATGCTGTTGGAAGCCCCGGATTAGGAGATTGTCATCTCAGATGTCATTTTGAAAGGCTGGAATGTGCACAGCCTGGGCCAGTTGGCCCAGGGTCTCTGTTCCTCTCCGAAGACGACCTAGGCAATCAGCTCATTGGAGGTAAGAGCAATCTACCTGACTCTGGAAAGGTTCCAGCCTTTCCTGGTGGGCAGAGCGATCCAGGTGTTCTTGGACAATGCTACAGCAGTGATGTACGTCGTCAAACAATGTGGAGCTCTGTGCTGGAGTGGCTCTCGAGGTGATGGAGCTGTGTTTGGGCAGAGGAGCATCTGATTGCCCCCTGTACAACACACAATGTGGGAATCAACAATGTGCATACTGATTTCCTGAGTTGGAACACTGTATTTGGGCAATTGGGAGTTCAGCTTCTACGTATTTGACTCCCATAATGCAGTGGCCAAGAAAGCTAATGGAATGCTGGGAATCATAAGGAAAGGAATGAAGAATAAGACTAAATATATCATCATGCCTCTGTATTACTCAGTGGTGTGACTGCAGCTTGAATATTGTGTGCAATTCTGGTCACTGTTTCTTAAAAAGGATATAGCAGAATTGGAAAAGGTACAGAGAAGAGCAACCAAAATGGCAAAGGGGATGGAAGGATATTGCTACGAGGAAAGGCTCTTCAATGGCTGAGAGGAAATAGGATAGAGGTCTGTATTAATGAATGGAGTGGAATGGATAAACATAAATCAGTTGTTTACTCCTTGAAAAAGTAAAAAGAGTAGGGGACATGCCACAAAGCTACAATGTAGCACATTTTAAGACTAATCTAAGAAACGTTTTTCATGCAACATGTAATCAAATTCTGGAATTTGTTACCAGAGAATGTAGTAAAAGCTGTTAGTGTAGCTGAGTTTAAAAGAGGTTTGGATGAGTTCCTGGAGGAAGAGTCCATAAATCATTATTAAAGTGAATTTCCCTGATCCAGTGTTTACCCCTGGGACAAACAGCATGGAATTTGTATGCCTTTTGGGAAACTGACAGGTACTTATGACGTGGATTGGCTGCTGTTGGAAAGAGGATACTGTGCTTGATGGACCCTTGGTCTGATCCAGTATGGCATATCTTATAGTCTTATGTCCTCACTCATAGATTCTTCCTGGTTCATTCTGGAGTCCAGCGGATTACAGGATCCAAGGCAGAATGGACTCACCAGAGGCAGGTCTTGTCAGACAAATCTGATTGATTTCTTTGACTGGGTGACCAGGGAATTGGACCGAGGGAGAGCCCTAGATGTGTGGTGTATTTAGATTTCAGTAAAGCCTTTGACACTGTTCCTCACAGGCGACTTATAAACAAACTGAGCACCCTAGGGATGGACTCTAAAGTTACTGCTTGGATTAGAAATTGGTTGGATGGGAGGTAACAGAGTACAGGTAAATGGAGCTCACTCTGAGGAGAAGGATGTTACCAGTGGTGTGCCCCAGGGATTTGTTCTTGGTCTTATTCTTTTTAACATCTTTGTTAGTGATATAACGGAAGGGCTGTTGGGTAAGATTTGCCTCTTTGCGGATGATACCAAAATCTGCAATAGAGTAGACACCCAGGAAGGTGTAGATAACATGAGGAGGGATCTAGCTAAGCTTGAAGAATGGTCTAGAATTTGACAGCTGGGATATAATGTTAAAAAATGTAAGGTCATGCATTTGGGCTGCAGCAATCCAAGGGAGCAATATAGTATAGGGGGTGAAGTACTTTTGTCCACTAAAGAAGAGCGGGACCTAGGCGTGGTTGTGTCTGATCTTAAAGTAGCTAAATGGGTAGAATAGGTGACAGCAAAAGCTAGAAGGATGCTTGGGTGCATACGGAGAGGAATGGCTAGCAGAAAAAAGGAGGTGATAATGCCTCTGCATAAGTCTTTGGTGCGACCTCATTTGGAGTATAGAGAGCAATTCTGGAGACCGCACCTTCAAAAGTATGTGAACAGGATGGCGTCGGTGCAGAGGGTGACTACTAAAATAATTAGTGGTCTTCATTATAAAGCATATGAGGACAGACTTAAGAATCTTAATATGTACACCTTAGAGGAAAGGCGGGATAGAGGTGATATGATTGAGATGTTTAAATACCTCCGTGGCATAAATGTTCAGGGAGAGAGCCTCTTTCAATTGAAAGCAAGTTCTGCTACGAGGGGACATTGGATGAGGGTGAAGGGAGATAGATTCAGGAGTGATATGAGGAAATATTTCTTTACAGAAAGAGTAGTGGATCCGTGGAATAGTCTCCCAGTGGAGGTGGTAGAGATGAGGACAGTAACTGAATTCAAAAAAGCATGGGACAAATACAGTGGATCTCTAAAGGTAAAAATGGGACTGTTGTAGTTGTTGATATGGAAGGACAGACTAGATAGGCCGTGTGGTCTTTTTCAGTCATATTTCTATGTTTTTATCCCTCATATCACCACCTCTGCCGAATCAACAAAACAGCCTAAGTTTGTCCCACTAGCTATGTCGCAATGACCTCTCTACAAAATCATACACCTGGTTCCAAAAGACCTGTACCTTAGGACAGGAACAAAACATGTGACCCAGGGATGCTCTAGAGCTCTTCTCCCCACACACATACTGTACACGCTTCATGCAGTCTGGTGATATTGCACATCCTGCATGATAATGCTCTTGGATGTGCTTTTTTCTTTCTGACTCATTATCTTATATTGCACATCTCCTAAAGCCATATTTAACTACTAGCTGCAGAATTCAGGCCAATATATTTAATATATCTTGTCCTGCAGGATTTAAATTAAGGACACCATTCCAAGCTTGCACAAACTGGTCCCAATCCAGAGGGCTTCCAGATTTAAGCAAGGCTCCATGCAGCTACAACAGACACCCACCCAAACTTTCTCTGGCAGGAGGAATTCCTCCAGTTATGAACAAAATTGACTGGTTAGGTATTTTCTGCTATCTCTGATAAACTACTTGCCTGCAGATATGCAAATATGTCCTTTCCCTATAAATTATATTGTTGACTCTGCTTCCCGAAAAATACCCCATCCTCCCTGACTACCTATTCCACCTGTATAATCTCCTTCTCCGCTCATTCTTTGAAGCCCCACCAGAAGGGCATACATTTTTATATGGTGAGACCACCATCTTATAATGTTAAAAAATGGAAATGAAAAATGACTTTCATAATGGCACATAACATTGCAGTACAATGTGTGCCTTTGAGTCAATGCTGGCTCCTGGTGACACAGCAGCTCTTGGATTTTCTTGGCAGTGTGACTGGAAGTTGGTTGCCAGGCCTTTCTTCCGAGCCAATGGAGGGTTAAGTGCCTTGCCCAAGGTCTTAACTGCCATCTGATAATGTTAGAAAGTGGAAATGAAATAAACACAATTCCTATTCGTCTCTCCGGGCCAGTCCAGAACAGATGGGTAGTCAAATCTCCCTCCTCTAGCAGCTGAGGACAGAATTCCAATTCTTGTTGCTAGGTTACACCTTGCTCCCTTGGTAACAGCAGCCAGTCTTTTTTGTCCTCAGCAGCTGAGATGGATGTGTAAGACTTGTCTCCCCATCTGTTCTCTGTTATTATTCTCTATTTTTCTTTTTTTATGGAAGAGTTCTCATTGAAGAGGTAGTGCTGTGCCCTAGCAGGGTGTTTAAGCACTTTACTCTGTTTTATATTGATTTATATACTGTGACAACATCAGTGTCAGTAGCCGGTTGAATGGTTCAGAGTATGGGACAGAGCCTGTCTCCTCTACTCTGTTAAAGGTAAGAACAGATCTGGGGTCCCAGTTAATCTTTCTTTCCTAATAGGCTCTTCTCTTATAGGATCGCTGGCAGCGGTACCTAAGGGGCTAGAGAGCGTGTCTGTCTAACCGGAGTTAGTTGGTTTTTGTATTCAGCGCTGTGCCGCGGATCTTTGCTCACCTCTCTCGGTTGCTCGTTTTCTCCGGTGCGGTTTTTTGTTGTTTCCTGTGTCTTTTTAGTTTTTTAAAGTGCCGCGGTGCTTGGTCTGCGTTATGCAAGATTGTAAAGGAGATCCGCTGCAGCCGTTGGCTGAGAACGC
This sequence comes from Ichthyophis bannanicus, assembly GCA_033557465.1. Classification (NCBI taxonomy): domain Eukaryota; kingdom Metazoa; phylum Chordata; class Amphibia; order Gymnophiona; family Ichthyophiidae; genus Ichthyophis; species Ichthyophis bannanicus. Next base: position 844,362,496 of record CM066031.1, read on the forward strand.
GGGAGCGGCGGCCATTTTAGCAGCGTCTTCCGTTCCTTCAGCTCCACTGCCTAAAGCAAGTAAAAGAAAAGCGAAATCTCGTCATGTGACAGAAACTCCTGCTCAACCTGTGTTGTCTGTGATTGCAGAGGAACCGGATCCTTTGCTTTCAGCTGATTTCATCCTCGCGTTTCATAGAGCTTATTTGTTAAAAAAAATCACAGGCTTCTATTCCGGTTTTATTGGACCCTCCACAATTGGCACAGATGGGCATTTCTAAACAATCTGCCTCTGGTGAAGGAGTTCCTCTTTTATCAGAGGTAAAGGAGTCTAAGTTGGATTCAGTTTCTTTAGAGGCTGAGTCTTTAGAGCCTGAACAAGGGGAAGTTATGTCTGAGCAGGGTTTGGATTTTTGGCCCGCGGATTTAGAGGAAGGAGAGTTGGGTCCGGGAGAGGATCCAAATATTTTTAGGGTGTTTAGAAGAGTTACCAGCTTTGATTGCACAGTCCCTTACAGCGCTTAGTATCATTTCGCAGGTGGTTCAACAGGAACCTTTGGAAGATCCCTTGCTGCAGGGTTTCAAAACGGAGCAAAGATGTTTTCCTCTGCATCGGGTAATCAAACAGATGATAGAGTCTGATTGGGAATGCCCTGAGGCTTCATTAAGAGGAGCTAGAGCTTTAGCTCGGTTGTATCCTATGCCTCAAGAGGAGAAGGAGCTTCTCCGTATGCCAAAGGTGGATGCGTTGGTGTCTGCTGTCACCAAAAAAACTACCATACCCGTAGAGGGGGCTGCGGCTCTTAAAGACATGCAGGATCGTAGGTTAGAAGGTCTGTTGAAACAGGCCTTTGATGCCAGTGCTCTGGCGCTTCAAGCCTCTGTCTGTGGAGCATACGTGTCCAGAGCTGCAATTCGGTGGGGTCAGCAGGCCTCTACATCGACTGATACAGTGGCTCCTTCTAGTGAGGGGGCAAAGTTGGAGTCGGCAGCGGCATATTTAGCAGATGCCTTTTACGATTTGATTCGCATTTCTGCGAAGTTTATGGCTGCCATGGTTGCTGCTCATTGTTTTCTTTGGTTACGGAATTGGGCGGCAGATGCCTCTTCCAAGGCGCGTCTCAGTAAACTTCCTTATAAAGGGAAGCTTCTTTTTGGAGAGGCGTTAGAGAAAATTGTTAAGGATTTAGGAGACTCCAAGGGAGGGCGTTTGCCCGAGGATCGTCCTAAATCAGTAAAGCAGGGCTCCTTTACTAGGGGTCAAGGGCGTGAATTTCGCCGTATTAGGGGGGCTTGTTTTACTCCCTATCAGCGAGGTCGATTTCCTTTCCGGGGGCAGTCCTTTCGGGGCGCTAGAGGTTCCGGTAGAGGCTACTTTGGATCTCCTTCCGCTAACCTTAAAAAACCACAATGAAGCGAGGCCGGCCCAAGCGGAGTTTCCGGTGGGCAGTCAGTTACAGGAATTTCTCTCCGCTTGGGTCGCCATTACTTCCGACAAGTGGGTACTGCAGATTATCCGCGAGGGCTATGCTCTCGAGTTCAATTCTCATCTGACCGACGCCTTTGTTTTTTCTCCGTGCGGGTCGGACACCAAAAGGAGAGCAGTCCGCGACACGTTGCAGCGGTTGTTGCAGTTACGGGCAGTGGTTCCAGTTCCATTAAACCAATACGGCTTCGGTCGATACTCAATTTATTTTGTGGTTCCAAAAAAAGAGGGCTCTTTTCGGCCCGTGTTGGATTTAAAGTACGTGAACCGTTGCTTGCGGGTCTCTCATTTTCGAATGGAGACATTAAGGTCTGTAATCCGCTCGGTAAGGCCGAGGGAGTTCCTCTCTTCCATAGATTTAACGGAATCTTATCTGCATATTCCTATCAAGCCAGATCATCAGCGCTTTCTTCGATTTGCGGTGCCCATGGGTCATTTTCAGTTTCGGGCCTTACCATTCGTCCTAGCGACGGCGCCGCGCACTTTCACCAAGGTACTGGTGGTGGTGGCAGCGGCGCTGCGCAGGGATGGCATTCAGGTTCATCCTTATCTGGACGACTGGTTGATTTGAGCGTCTTCGCGAGAGGAGTCGCTAAAGGCGACAGCGCGGGTAGTGTCTTGTTTGGAGAATCTAGGTTGAGTTGTGAATCAGGCCAAAAGTTGGCTGGAGCCGGTGCAGCAGCTGACTTATCTCGGAGCATTATTCGACACGGGCCGAGGTATGGTTCGGTTGCCTCCGGAACGAGTACGAAAGCTTCTCGCTCATGTGTCGGGGTTTTTGCACACAAGAGCTCCGACAGCTTGGAAGTACTTACAGTTGCTGGGGCTAATGGCAGCGGCCTTGGATTTGGTACCATGGGCCAGAGCACACATGCGGCCGCTCCAGCAAGCTCTTCTTTCGCGTTGGTTTCCACAACGGCATCCCCTTTCTCGTCGCTTAAGCTGTCCCGATCATGTCAGGGTCAGTCTTCAGTGGTGGTTGGTTCCAGACCATCTTCAAGCGGGAGTTCCCCTAGCGTTGCCGGACTGGATTTTGGTGACTACCGATGCCAGTCTGTCAGGTTGGGGAGCACACTGTTTGACTCACATAGCGCAAGGTTTGTGGACGGCGGAAGAGAGCCTGTGGTCCATCAATCGTCTCGAGCTCAGAACAGTGCGTCTAGCGCTGTTAGCGTTCGAAAGTCTTCTAGAGGGAAAGGCGGTGCGCATATTCTCCGACAATTTAGTAACGGTCTCATACATAAATCATCAAGGAGGAACAAGAAGTCTTCTTCTTCTGGAGGAGAGTCAACGCTTGTTTCACTGGGCGGAGTTGCACCTTTCGGCGCTCTCGGCAGCTCATGTGGCTGGAAAGGACATTGTGCAAGCGGACTATCTCAGTCGACATGTCCTAGATCCGGGAGAGTGGCAACTCAATGCCGAAGTTTTTCACGAGCTCACAGTACGTTGGGGTCGTCCGGTAATGTATCTGATGGCAACTTTGGACAATGCAAAGGCGACTCGCTTTTTCAGCAGACGCAGGGAACATAAGTCAGAGGGTCTCGACGGTCTGGTTCAGCCCTGGCCGTTGGGACAACTTCTGTATGTGTTTCCTCCGTGGCCGTTGGTGGGTCTCGTTGTTCAGCGAGCCGTTCAGCACCAGGGTCTGCTGATTCTTATTGCTCCAAATTGGCCTCGACGGCCTTGGTATGCCGATCTAATCCGTCTTCTAGCGGCTCCTCCGTGGAGGTTGCCCGCTCGGGCAGATTTGCTGCATCAAGTGCCTGTTTGGATGCCTCAGGCGGATCGATTCTTGCTTACGGCATGGCTCTTGAAAGGCGGCGCTTGCGCCGAAAAGGTTATTCAGTTTCAGTAATCAACACCTTGTTGCAGTCTCGTAGAAAGTCCACATTAGCGTACATTCGGGTGTGGCGAGTTTTTGAAGCTTGGTGTTCCGATCGCCGTTTGAAAGCTCGACTATCTTCCATTCCGGATATTCTGGACTTTCTTCAGTGCGGTCTTGAGAAAGGTCTTGCTCTGAGTACCTTAAAGGTACAGTTAGCGGCCCTGGCAGTTTTTCGTGGGCCGGTTCGCGGTCTACGTCTTTCCTTTCATCCGGATGTTCTCCGTTTTCTTAGAGCGGCTAAGCAAATTCGTCCTCCGTTTCGTCAAATTGTTCCTCCTTGGGATTTGAACTTAGTGTTAGAGGCTTTAACACAGTCTCCCTTTGAGCCGCATTCTTCAAGTTCACTAAGGGAATTGTCCTGGAAGACGGCGTTTTTAGTGGCATTGTGTTCTGCTAGACGCATTTCGGATCTGCAGGCACTTTCATGCCGTCCGCCTTTTCTTCAGTTTTCTGAGGAAAAAGTGGTCTTGCGTCCGGTACCGTCCTTTCTCCCGAAAGTACTGTCTGCTTTTCATGTGAATCAGTCGGTTTCGCTTCCCACTTTTGCTAACTCGGGAGGAGATTCGGTCGATCGATCTCTGCGGAAATTGGATATGGGACGAGTACTTCGTAGATATCTACGGGAGACCGAGTCTTTTCGTAAGACTGATCGGTTGTTTGTGTTGTTTGCAGGGCCTTCTAAGGGTCAATCTGCATCCAAGGCTTCCATTGCAAGGTGGGTAAAGCAGGCAATTCGGGTCGCGTATGAAGCCAGAGGCAAACCGGTTCCGATAGGTCTTCGGGCTCATTCTACCAGGGGTCAAGCTACTTCGTGGGCAGAATCGGCCTTGGTTCCGCCAGTAGATATTTGTCGTGCGGCGTCATGGTCTTCTCTTCATGCCTTTTCACGTCATTATAGGTTGGATGTTCTCGCCAGGCAAGATGCGTCCGTGGGGGCTTCAGCCGTGATAGCGGGTCTCTCAGGTCCCTCCCAAGGTTAGGTACTGCTTTGGTACTACCCATCTGTTCTGGACTGGCCCGGAGAGATGAATAGGAAGGAGAAATTAGACCTTACCTGCTAATTGTCTTTCCTTGAGTTCTCTCCGGGCCAGTCCAGAACCCACCCTTTAAATTTCATTGTTTATTATCAGTATTTTCTTGCGTTTCATTTATGTCGGTTTCTTTTCGGTGTTTCAGGAATGGAAACTTGTTTTTTTGTGGTTATTGTTCATCTATTAAAAAAAAACAAAAAAAAAACCAGAAATATTATAGCCTTTACTTTGGCTATTTTCGCTCTCAAGTGCTTTCGTTGTCAGGCACGGGGCACAGAGCTCATTTATATACCTTCAATGGGACTCTTCCACTGTTTTCCACTGTTTCCACTGTTTCTTCATATTGGTTTGTTATTGGCTGCTTGCTACGTAAAGACTGGCTGCTGTTACCAAGGGAGCAAGGTGTAACCTAGCAACAAGAATTGGAATTCTGTCCTCAGCTGCTAGAGGAGGGAGATTTGACTACCCATCTGTTCTGGACTGGCCCGGAGAGAACTCAAGGAAAGACAATTAGCAGGTAAGGTCTAATTTCTCCTTTTCATAATGGTACATAACATTATAATTAGTAATAATACAAGCTGGATTTTAAAGGCAAGTTTGCTAGTGCCTCTTGTCACGTGAAGCAGTGCATACATATTGAATTACTAAATCATAAGTTGTGTTGGACAAGCAGGAAAAAGTCATGGATGTTGTCATCTGATGAAGACTTGTGTGGGAATATTCCCAGCTCCTCCTATAGCTTTTGGAAGCTCTAGCTCTACTGCATCTGTGCACGCATTTCCACCTGTCGACACTGACACCTTATCTTCGGCCCATTTCTTTCTGTAAAGCGCCACGGACATGTTTAGTCAATATCTTGTGAGTAAGGTGGTGGTCTGGTGATTTTGGCTGGTGTGTGTGTGTGTTTTTTTTTTTAATATATACCAATTTCCTGCCTGCTGTCATCCTATTCTATTCTCTGTGAACAAGCAGGAAGTAAGCCCTCATGTATGGATGAGGTCTCTGACAGTGCCCTGCACAGGAACACTCCCCAGCTTCCATTCAAAGCTTTTGAAGGTTTCACCGCACATGCGTGCCTGCCTGCCGTGGCACCATCTTCATCAGTCTGTTTTCCACGGAGTCCCTAGGATGTGTTCCTGATACCACTGGAAAAAAGTCTAGTTTTTTCTATCCCCTTGTGGGTTATTTTTTTCTGAAAGTCTTACCTCCTGTGGCTAGTAGTGTCTGCTCCAAGGCTAATGCCTGATTTCATTTTCTTTTTGTTGAATTTTTCCCATGGCTGGCACCATCGAGCCGTTCGACTTGGCTACGGCCGTGTTCCCGGACATGTCCAAGCCAGCCAGTGCATTTCGAAAAGTGTGCCAGTGTGCCCAGATCATTTATCATCAACACGCACAATTGGTGCCTTCAATGCCTTGGTTCCCAACCACCAGCCCGCTGCTTGTAATCTGTGCCTGCAGATGACAAGAAGGACCCTGAAGAGCCGGGAGAAGCTGAGGAGAGTCCCTCTTTGGGCCCTTGGATTTAGTATAGATGTCCTCACATGGTTCCGCAGAGGCATAGTCATTGAGGGGTTCCCGAGTGCACTTGGAACCGAGGGACCATGGTGGCCCGGAATGGAGGCTCTCCATTGACCTTTGCTCGGTACAGAGGACAGACTCCACATCGACTTGTTCGATGTCAAAGGGGGCCTCCAAGCACCGGGCCAAGACCTATGTGCAGTGTCATCTAAGGCCTTCCCGATGCGACATTGAGAGCAACGGCTGAGAATGGCCCCCTAAGGTGCCCTGGCAGGAGGAATAGACTCCCAGGGCCCTGAAGGGCCACTGGGTATCTCCTGATTTCCCTACCATTGTGGAGTCTCTTACGGGGGTGCTGAAGTTGGTGACAGACATGATAATTCCGGCCCTGATGCCTTCAGGATGGCAGTTTTGGATGAATGCCTTCGAGCCCTCAATGCCCATATGATGGTGGTATTGGCCAAGTAGCAGGCTGGCCCCTTGGTGTCCCAGGCATCATCTTCGCAGTCCATCCAGCTGATTCTTGAGACCCATGTGCTGCCTGCCTATGCAGGTGCTTTGGGCCGACAGTTGGAATCAACACTGGTTCCCATGGCCATCTCCTTCTCCAGGGTGTTGGAGTTTGATGTCCCGGTGCAGCCACAGAGGCACCCTGTGCACCTTCAATCACAGTGGTGCCCTGCCTCTCCATGCTGTTGGAGACAGCATGAAGAGGAGGTCCGATGCTATTTTGATGTCCCTTCAGAGTTGGACTCTGATGGCTGGGAGACCGAGAATGAATTGGTGGTGTCTGACCAAGAGTCTCCGGACCTTCCTTTGGACCCCTCACTTCCATATGGGTGTCGAAGTCTCCCCCGGAGGACATATCCTTCCTTGACTTTGAGAGCTATGGCCAAAGCCTCCCTGGAGTTGAAGGATGAACATAGGGTGAGGGAGCTGAAGATCCTTCAGTACTTCTTGGCCCCCAAGGAGGCCAAGACATTGCCTGTGCACTGAATCCTGCAAAGGCTGCTTCTGAGGATGTGGGAGAACCTCCTCACAGTGCCAGCAACCAGCCAATGGGTGGACTCACTGTACCAGGTCAAGAAGGCCCTGGGATTCGAGAAATGTCAGCTCCCACGCAACTCCATGGTGGTGGAATCGGTCTTTTAAGAGGAACAAGAGCAGTAAGACTCATTTCTCGTTGCCCTCAGGTAGGGATTGCGAGAACCTTGGACCCTTTTGGTTAGAAGGCGGTGCTTCCAGGGCTCCATGCCAGTGGCCACGGTCCTCTTGTACTAGCTGTTCATGAGAATGCGCCTGAAAGATGACATGCTGGACCTGACTGACTTCGGTTCACACATCCTCTGAGTGCCTAGACTCCTTTTGTGCCCTTGTTGGCCATGGTAAGGAGTGCTTCAAGTACATGGTCCGGATAATCTCCGATGCCTTTGATTCAGCAGCAGGGTTGCAGCTGTGGGCATTGGGGCATGCTGGCTGGCCTGGCTCCCGTCTTCTGACCTGGAACAGTGGGTCCAGCATAATCTGGTGAACTGGCCTTTCAGAGTGGAGAACCTCTTTAGTATGCCAGTAGAGGACAAAGCTGGAGAGATCAAGAAGGAGCATGTCACCCTCTCCAGACTTTTGAGGAAGATTGCAAAGGCAAAAAAAACTATTACCAGCGCAAGTGCCAGTACTACCCAAGCCCTCAGAGCTCTTGGCCAAAGGCACAGGCTCTTTGCCAACAGCAACGAGAGAAGCCTCAGAAGGTCCTATCCATCCCGTATCCCAAGCCTGGGGTATGATTTTGACTGGTTCTTTTGGAGCGTAGTCAATCTGCCAGTGTCTGAAGGGGTACACTCTCTGGTGGGGGGGGGGGGCTTGTTCATTTCTCCCACAAATGGCCTCTCATCACCTCAGATGCAAGGGTGCTGAGATAGTCCAAAGTGGGTACATGCTGCACATTGCTGAGCTGCCGCCCCCTTTCCTCCAGAGAGAGTATCCCCTGAACCCCCAGAAATATTCAAAATGGTCTCACTGGGGACTCTGCTCCCTTACCTACAAAAGGATGATTGGCTATGTTCCCTTAAACTAAAGGATGTGTATATATGCACATACCAGTCCACCCCGCTCACAGAAAATACCTTGTTTGTTCTGGGGGATCATCCCTTTCAATTCGTAATACTTTTTCAGACTAGCATCGACACCCTGAGTCTTCATAAAATGCCTCACGGTGGTAGCCGTCTATCTTTGGACCCTGGAAGTCTTCGTCTTCCCCTACTTGGATGACTGGTTTATAAAGAGCTCCACTCCGAACAGCATCCAGCAGTTGGCTCATCTGACCAGCCAGGTACTCGGATGGTTGTGGTTCGTGATCAACTACCCCAAGTCTCGCCTCCAATCCTGTCAGCAGCTGGAGTTCATAGGAGCTCTTCTTTACACTGCTCGAGCTTTTCTTCGAGTGGGTTGCCTGCAATGGTTAACAGCGGTGGTCAGCAATATCCAGCAGAAGCAACACACAACAACCTAGTGGATGCTGAAAGTCCTTGGCCACATGGCCTCGACTGCGCATGGCTCGTGTCTTCATGAGACAAGCTCAATGGACTCTGAGTATGCAGTTGAAACAAGCCACTGGCTACCTATGGGATCGGGTGGCAGTCACCATGCTTCTAGCCCAGGCCCTGCACTGGTGGCTGGAACCATAGAACCTGCTCAAGGGTCTTCCATTTCAAGCATCACCACCCCAGAGAACACTGACGACTGATGCATCCGAGCTGGGCTGAGTAGCCTGCGCGCACAAAGTCTGTGGTCCGAACAGGAGAGCTTTCACCAGATCAACTTCTTGGAACTGCGGGCAATCGCAAATTCCCTCGGGAAGCTCCAGGTGCAATTGGCTAGCCATGTGGTACTGATCCAGATTGAAAAACAGGTCGCAATGTATTATATCAACAAGCAGGGTGGCATGGGATTGTACCACCTGTGTTGGGAAGTGGTCCACTTGTGCAAGTTTGCCATTGCCTACAGACTGGCGCTGAGGGCAACCTATCTATCTAGGGAACTCAGTTCCCTTTAGACCAGCTGAGCCTTGTTCTCCAGCTGCATGAGTAGACCCTCAACAGAGCAGTTGTGAGCTGGATCTTTCAGGAGTGGGGTATCCCCACGATACATCTATTTCCCACTCCACGCAGCACCCAGGTGGATCAGTTCTGCTCCAGGATAGCTTCTAGGGCCAACTATCACGGGATGCCTTCCTCCACTGAGGATTGGCCCTGCTTTATGCATATCCTCCTTTTCTGCTAGTGGTGAAAAGCCTGCTGAAGCTTCAGGCTGATGGGGCATGGTGATCCTCATCACTCTGTATTGGCCCAGGCAGCCATGGTTCCCCTTGCTGCTTCTACTCTCTCGGCGGAAGTCTGTCTGGGCTCTGCCCAAGACCTCATCTCTCAAGATGAGACTTTACTACACCCCAGCATTTGGTCCTTGATACTCATAGTAACATAGTAACATAGTAGTTGACGGCAGATAAAGACCAGCATGGTCCATCCAGTCTGTCATGGCCTGAATATTGAGCAGATAGTGCTCTCAGAGCTCAACTTGCCCAAGAATGTTACTGAAATCCTACTGACTTCTCACAAGGATTCAATGTGCAGTTCCTATATGTTTAATGGCGGAGGTTCTTCTGGTGTGCTGACTGCTCTGGGTCCCTCATCCTGAGTCAGACAAATTGCTTGAGTACATCCTGCACCTGTTGAACTTGGGTCTCAAGTCCTAGTCTGTCAGGGTCCATCTGAATGTGCTCAGCCCTTGGTGGTTCGCTTCATGTGGGGCTAGCTCCTCTTTAAACCTTTCAGGCCCTCTGTGAGGGCTTGGGATCTCAACATGGTTTTTATACAGCTCTTGGCGGCTCCCTTTGAGCTGCTAGCTTCCTGCCCCTTGAAGTTTCTGACCAAGAAGTTCTTGTTCCTGTTGGCGGTCACTTTGTCATGTCATGTTAGCAAACTCTAGGCCTTGGTGGTTCACCCGCTGTACACCAGGTTCCACCACAATAGGGTGGTCTTGCAGACGCATCCGCGTTTCTTACCCAAGGTGATCTCTGCTTTCCACCTAAATCAACCAGTCATTCTGCCAGCCTTTTTCCCCAGGCCTCATGCCAATTGAGGGGAGGCTGAGTTGCACATACTGGATTGCAAGTAAACCTTGGTCTTCTCCCTTGAGCAGACGAAGGCCCACCGGAGGTCCACCCGGTTGTTAGTCTCCTTCGACCTTAGCAAGCTGGGGACTGCAATCTCCAAATCTATTTGGCTAGCAGACTGCATCTCTTTTGCTTATGCCCAGGCAGGCCTGAGCCTTTATGGTCATATCAAGCTCACAGTGTCCAAGCCATGGCTGTCTCTGTCTCCATGGAGGAGATTTGGAGGGCTGCAATGTGATCTTCTGTTCGCACATTCACATCTCATTACTGTCTGAATGACAGCAACTTCAGCCAAGCCGTACTTCAGCATCTCTTTGGGACTTAGGTTCACTTCCTTCCCACCAGCTCTTCAGGCTGTCAAAAAGAGACCTCTCAGTGAAGATGTATGCTAAGGATGTTGAATCGGTCAATTCCTCTGGAAGGACTACCCACACTGTTCATTGTTTCTCCAGTTTTGTTGCCCTTCTTGGGTTTTTGGCCTCCTTGGTTTTTGGTAGCCTGTAGCTTGAGCGTCCCATATGTGAGGACTTACTTTCTGATGGTCCATGAAGAAAGCACAGTTATTCACCTGTAGCAGGTGTTCTCTGTGGACAGCAGGAATAAGTCTTCATAACCTTCCCACCTCTGAGTTGTTTTTTGGCTAATGCTATATATTTTGTACTGGAGAAGATGATGCCATGGTAGGTGGGAAGGCAGGCACGCATGTGTGGTGGAGCCTCCCAAAAGCTTCCAATGGAAGCTGGGGAGCAGTCCCACATGTGGCTCTGTTGGGGACATCACCCATACGTGAGGACTTATTCCTGTTGTCCACGAAGAACACCTGCTACAGGTGAATAACTATGCTTTCTCTTCCCGTAATCTTCTTAGTTGGGGTTTTCAAGCATTTAAAGTACCTTTATTTTCTATGATACCTCAACCCCCTTAGGTGTTCTGTGCTTCGGCTGAGAACACTTTTCAAAATCGAGCAGTTTGATTTTGCCAAGGCTAATTTCCAGATGACATGTCCCAAAACCTTGCATTTGAGATGAAGAAGTATACCAGGTGCTCGAGAACTATATCCATAACGGGGACACAAATGATTCCTCCAGTGCTTGGGACTTGATCACAAGCCCTCTACTTGTAATTTGTGTACAGATGACAAAATGAGGGCTCAAAGGGAGAGCGGTTTTGGAAGGAGTGTGGAGGTGTGCTGAGCTGTAATCGCGCTCAGACTGAGCTGAGACTGCACCTGTGAAGCCGACGCTGCCCTGAGAATATCGGACAGGCACGCCCGGGACACCCTGCTCTTGGTGGGACCTTGCTGGAGTTTAAAGAGCTGTGTCTGTGACCCTTCGTTGGAGAGCATTTTTGGAAGGAGTGTGGAGGTGTGCTGAGCTGTAATCGCGCTCAGACTGAGCTGAGACTGCACCTGTGAAGCCGACGCTGCCCTGAGAATATCAGACAGGCACGCCCGGGACACCCTGCTATTGGTAGGACCAGGTTGCTTAAATTTCCTTTTACTTCTCCGCGACCGCGGAGCGTGACCGCGGGGCGTTTACTGAAGGGGCGTGTCTATAGGGGCAGGTCTCGTCCCTTAGACACCCCTTCGATGCCACTGCGATGCCTATACGACATCAGCTGCCTTGGGGAGTAGAGACTGCATGCACGGACATTATCCTTTCTGTTCCATTTGGTCGTATGTTGTAAGTTTGGAAGGGGCTTGACTCTTTCATGTTGTGTTTTGTGATTTAATTGCCTTGATTTTACGAGTTTGCACCATGGGCAAACGGAAGGCAAAGGCAGTTGTCAAGTCTCAGGATGCTGATACCGGGGTTATTAAACCGGTTGGCCCCTTGGAAAGGCATGTTGTTCCTCTACCCTTGGCACAGTCTTCTCCCGACGGGGTTTCTTTAAGCCCTGATGGGAGATCTCCTCCTCTCTGTCCTAGTTCTGCTGTTTCTTTAGTGTCTTAAGGCTCCCTTTGATGATCTTTGTGAGGTGAGGTCTGTTATAGATATACCTAATCCAGTTCTGGGAATAGATTTAAGTGCCCCTTCGGAGACACCGGATCTATCCCCTGAGACAGATGTGACCCTTAAGAATGTATTGAGGGCCGTTAAAGTTCTTGATTTGAAAGTATCCTCTAAATTGAATTCTTTATCTACCTTTACCCAGGAAACTGCAATAGCATTGCAGCAACTGGATAGTAAGGTAACTTCATTGGATACTGCTGTTTCTAAATTGGAGTCCCAAGTTCCTGCATTGCAATCAGTTAATGTTTCTGCTATTAAGGATTCCTTAGTTTTACATGCTAAAATGGAAGGTTTGGAGAACTCTATGCGTCGTAACTTAAGATTTTTAAATTTCCCTCAATCTTCTTTGCTTTCTGCTAGTATCATGTTGGAAAAATATCTCAAGGAAGTCTTGGCTATATCTGAGTCTATAGGATTTTCTCAAATTTATTATGTACCCTCAACTTCTTAAAAGGAGAACGCTGCCGACGATGAACTGGATGAGATAATTCCTACTATTGCTAATCTCACCGCTTTTATTGAAGATTCCTCTGACACTATTATTTTGAGGTCCACATTGTTAGTTACTTTTCCTTCTGTTTTAATTAAGCAGCGTATTCTTAGAGCTTATTTTAAAGCTAAGGCAGTTAAGTTTTGTGGACAAGTAGTATTTGTTTTTCCAGATGTGGCACGTGCTACCCAGTTGCGTAGTAGGCAATTTCTTGCATTAAAACCTCGAGTTTTGGCTCTAGGCGCTACTTTCTTTTTGAGATTCCCATGCAAATGTGCTATCGGCTATGATGGCACTTCTTATATTTTTACTGATGTCTCACATCTGGAAAGGTTTCTGCAGGACAGACAAAGTTTAGTAGGAGACGGCTCTCTTAGATGTTAATCACCTTCCATAGTTGTGGACCTTATGATCTTAGGTTGCTATTGTTTAGTATTTTTGTATTTCTTTTCAGATCTAAAAGCTCTCTCTTGACGTGGACTATATCATGTATATTTTTCCTTATCTTGTTAATTGGTTCGCCATGTGTATTAATTGCCTAGATTGCCCTGTTACTATTTTTGATCATGTATTTTGATTGGAAAATTTAAAAAAAAAATGAGGGCTCAAAGATCAAGAGAAACAGTGCAACTAGATTTTTGGCACTTCCAAGTCCGATACATCGGCATCAGTGGCATCGGCCTTGGAAACTATTAAGGTTTCCCTGGATGCTGGCAGTGCATCAGCATCAGAGTTCTCGAACGTACTGAGCTGAGCTGAGCACATGTAGACATCCAGAATATCAGTCATCTATCAATGTTCTCCCAAGGATGAGGAAAGACTGACTGCTGGTTTGGCATCGAAGGATAGGGAACATCTGGCGAAGGTTCTGGTGCATTGACATCTAAGGAAGGGTGCTGGGAGCATTGAGGGTTTGCAAGACCGACCCTCCAAGCTGCATCAAAGGGAGGAATGCTCAACCTCGCTGTATGCAGAGGGGGCAGAGACACACTTCCGTTACCAGAGACCAGTCTGCTGATAATCCCCTTTAGATTCCAGGAACATCTGTCAATTCTGCTGTGCCCTCGGTGCCTTTGGAGATGGCAGCTATGGAGCTTCATTTTCTGAAGGCTGTTGAGGAGAGGATCACGATGCTCTTTGCCATGTAGTATGTCAGAGCCTCAATGAATATTGCTATGCCGCTTCAAGGCATTGAGTCCATTCTTCAGAAGCACAGCTTGCCTACGGAAGAGACATCAACATTGGAGCATCACAGGGCCCTGATGTCTATTCTTGCCTGGCCAATGTCACTCTCCAGCATATTGGGGACCAATGCACTCCCATTGCCTACAAAGTCATCAGTGCATTAATGCTGCTTAAGGAGCTCCAGATCCCCGGGAGGAAGGAGAACTAGGCAGAGACTGAGAAGTATTCTGATTTCCTCTCTGAGTCTGATTTAGGCGAGGTCACAGATGAGTCTGACCTGTTGGAGGATTGATCCCCAGAGCTCCCCTCTGATCCTTCTCCTCCTCCTCATGAAAGATGTAAATCTGCTCGTGAGGATGACATTCCAGGATTTGTTGAGGAATATAGCTAAAGCCCCATACCATTTTCTTTGGAGACAGAAGGAACCCAGGCAGAAGAGCTGGAAATCCTTCAATATTCTATGGCTCCCAAGGAGGTGGTGACAGTGCCCTTGCACCGCATCCTTCAGAAGTTACAGATGAGATCGTGGGACACCCCTTCACTGTACCTCCATTTAGAAAGAGACTGCGGGCTTCATAGAGAAGCAGTCTCTATTACGCTTCGGAATCTCTCCAGGTGCACATCTCAGCTGACTGCCTACCACAGGTGGGTTTCAAAGTGGTAGTCAAAGAAAGATGTAGGTACTTCCTCAACTGTTTATGTAACACTACTAGCATGTCTTCATATATGACAAGCACTAACTACGGTCACGTCTTTGAGCTTATATATCCATATAAGAAATAATACTGATTCAGCTCAATCTCCAACCACGAGTTCAAATTAGTATATTGCTAACGATAAACGTCTGACAAACAGCGCTTGCACGTTTCACAATTCGTTTCTTCAGGGGAGCTGTGTTACAGACATCCAACCACGTTCTTCAAAACTGCACGGACTAAAGAGAAATTATACATCCAACTAGCTTCAAACATTCTGAACTCTTATACTATCTTAATATCACATTGTTAAGAACTAAAAGTTACCTTCCTTTTCACAGCTGACACTTCAAACATTCAATGGAACCAAAAACGCCGCGCATGCGGGTAACCGACTCTTCCCACTTTATATAGAGAAAGGTGTATATCAATAAAGCTTTTCTCTTAAAGAGACATGTACCCTTAACCTATTTGCACAAATGCCAATCCACCTGGGCATTTAAGCCTTTTGGGCAAACAGTCGACAGAGTAAATATCCAACGTTGCTCTTGATAGAGAAGTTGCTGTTCTCTCGTGCGGCCTCGAGCGCCATTCTGTACCTGTTCAATACTAAAACAGCGTAAATCCTGGAACTTATGTTCTAATTGAATACAATGTTCCACTATAGGTGCTTCTCTCCTTTTACATTTTATTCTGCTACGATGTTCCTGTAGGCGGACTTGTAATGAACGGGTTGTTTTTCCAACATATAGCAATTTGCAAGGGCAATAAATCCCGTACACTACAGAGGTCGACTGACAAGTAGTAGAACTTTTCAACAGATATTCCTTCCCTCCATAACTGAACGAGGAAATCTCCAAAGTAACAGGGCAAATATTGCAACCGGCACATTTACGATGTCCCGGAACTGATGAAATATCTCTAGGAACAGAGGATCTTAATTCAGTAGGGCTAAGAATCTCTTTAAGATTACGCTGTCTCTTCCACACGCACCGGACATGTTTATCCTCCAATCCACTAGTGTGCCGTAATACATTCGCATGGCGTCTCATAATATTTTGTATTTTGTAACTAAATGGGGAATAGGACGTTATAAAGTTGATATAGTGATCATCTGTAGATGATCTCGGTACTGAGTCGGAGAGTAAGTGCTCACGATGATTATATAAAGCTCTCGTATATGCATGAGAAACAACAGAAGATGGGTATCCCCTCACCAGAAATTTCTCTTTTAAGCCCTTTGCCTGTTTTTTATATCCCTTAGTGTCTGAACAGTTTCGGCGATATCGGAGAAATTGTGAGAACGGAAGTCCGTTCTTAAGATTTTCGGGGTGGGCACTAGAATAATGCAATAGGGAATTACGATCCGTCGGTTTATAGAAAACTGATGTCATCCAAGTGTCTATAAACCGGATTGCTGCCCTAATAGCATGGATAGAATTTTAAAGTCTCCACAAATCATCCACTTATGCTCATCATAACGAATCTTCTGAAGAATCAGGGCCAAATTCTTGTATTTTTCTTGGAGAATAACAGAGTGAGCAATAGGAACTGAAGCGAATGTGTTGCCATTATGAAGAAGAACACCTTTTATGCTGTCTTTTGACGAATCAATGAACAGCCGCCATTCAGCAGGATCATACTTGAGTTTAAACTTTTCCATCACTCCGTATATATCGTTGCAAAATACCAAATCTTCCTCTTTGCTGAAATACTTCAAAAATTGTGTCTCGCGGTTGCGGTACCAATAAAAAGTTGTTCCTGGTGACAATAGATTTTTCTGTTTAAGCCGAGAACCTAGCAGTTGGGCAGCATCTTTTGGGAGTCCTAAATCCCGGACTAAATCATTCAATTCAGCTTGAGAGAAAAGTTCAGGTTTCGGATCTGGTTCAGTTTCAAACTCGGAAGTACTGGACTCATCGGGAAAAGCCATCTGATGAGTCTCATCATGATCAGAACCGTCCACACAAATATGATCCAAAGATTTTGGTGGTTCAGGCACAGGTACTTCGTTGCTATGAGGCATAGGCCTAATTGCTGAGGGAAGGTTGGGGTAACTTATTGCGTTCTTATTTTTTAAGTTGTATCCCTTCACAATGCAAGAGCAAAAATAGCAGTCACTGCTGTGGTCTCTTTGTTCACGCCACATCATAGGTATTCCGAAACAAAATGCTTGTTTTTTACCTTTCATCCATAAGCGTAGATCTTCCTCACATGTCTTGCACACTTTGTGAGGAGCCCACGGTTTGTCTTGATCGCCTAACTTCAAACCGAAATAGGCGAAATATACTTTTTTAATAAATGCAGAAATGTTCCTCTGCCGCTTTTTCACGGTATATTCCCCACAAATAAAACAAAACTGTCCGGAAAGTTGACGCAACCTCTGGCTCTGTGAGCCATCACAAATACACAGCACTGCAAACTACAACTGTAGTGAACCACTTCGGAATAAAGCTGGATTACGACTGAGCAAACAAAAGGTAATAATGAACTTGCAAGAAACTGAAATTTGTCAGGAACGTTCATGTCGCAACCACCGTGTTTGAGCGAGCGAACGAGGCGAGGCGAACAGGAAAGAACATGCACGAGCGCGAGTACTGGATTTAGCCCCCCGCCTCCCAATTGTCCTGTTAATGTATAAAATGAATACAAAACACTCTAAAATATCATGAGGGAGTGTTTCTAGTTAGTTAACCATTACAACCTCTATTTTGGGCCAAGAAAATAAACTGCAGTCGGCTAAAAAGAAATTATGTGAACATTCCTTATATGGGTAAGAAATCTAATTTTGCAAGAAAACGTGACGTGATGGAACATTTTGGCTATTTTTCCTGGATTCAGCACCCCAAAATCTATAGGAATCAGTTGCAAAACTGGAGGCAGTTTTTTGGTAGTGTACCTGTGTAATGGTTTAAGGACCTTTCCTCCAGGAACCAGTCCAAACCGTTTTTTTTTTTATTAGGTTTTAACAAAATACATTGTCGAAACATGATACAAAGAAAAGTAAGCTCCCAATAGCAATATGAAAGAAAGAACTACAAGTCAGAATAAATGTATAAGGGAAGCAAACATAAATAGCCCACATTAAGAGAGCCCAACTGTTATACAACATGTAGAGTTAATACAACCATCCAAAAATATGGAAAGAAAGCAAGTCCAAAAGGACCACAATATAGGAGGTAAATAAATCAAACATCACCTTCCCCTACCGAACCCTGCCTATCCAGAAGAAATTTCTCCAGATGAGTCACGTCCTGAAAAATATATGAAGCATTATCATAGTTAATGATACACTTACACGGAAACCGTAAAAAAAAAGAAGCCCCCATAGCTAGAACCCGGGACTTAAGAGCCAGAAATTGCCTCCGGCGCATTTGAGTAGGACGTGAGACATCTGCAAATATATTTATAGTCTGTCCACAGAACTTAGATGACTTAGCCTTAAAAAAAGCTTTTAATATACGTTGTTTCATCAGAATTGATGAAAAGGTGACCAACATAGTAGCAAGGGAATCTTCCAGAAAAGCGGTAATATTAGTCACTGAAGGAACTATTTCATCCAGTTCACCTTCAACAGGTTTTACTTTTTTGGAAGCAGCAGGAATTTAATAAATCTGCCGAACATCAACTGGATCTGATATAGCTAAAATTTCTCTTAAATATTTCTCTAACAAAATCTTAGGTGACAATAATGGCGTCTGAGGAAAGTTTAAAAAACGCAAATTGCAAGCCCGGATAGAATTCTCCAGGGATTCTACTTTAGAGTGCAAAATTAAAGAATCTTTAATTCCTATCACATTTACAGATTGAAGAGGAGAAACCTGGGATTCTAATTTAGTAACAGCTACATCTATCATGGAAACGTTCTTATCCAGCTGCTGTAATGATACAGCAGCCTCCTGAGTAAATTTACATAAGGAGCCAACAGCCACAGATACCTTAGTATCGTTGCATTGTAAAGCTCCCCATAAATCTTTTAAAGTAATTTCTGTGTCCGGAAGTAAAACTGGGAGTTCCTTAGAACCCTCCAGTGTAGCAAGGTGAGCTGGAGTAGGTAAAGCTACTAAGTCATCCGTCCTGCGCACATCAGAAAAAAACCCTAAAGTGTAATCATTCATTAGGACAGGACAGGGAGGAGGGGGTCTCCCGCCGGGGCTCAAAGAGGCCCCCTCGGGAGAAGATTGTGCCAGCGGCTTAGGGGCAAAATGCTTATCTAAAGGACCGGCTGGTTTAACTACACCAGAACCGGCCTCTAGAGGTTTGGGCTGAGATTTAGCCTTACGTTTACCCATAATAAAACGTTAAACAACAGCAACGAATACAACCATAAACGTTATATGACCATAAATAGCCACAAACCTTGGCATTCTGCTGATATTCCCACCAAAACTCTAACCAAGATGCCGCAAACGTCGCAGTGACGTTGAAGGGGCGTCAAAGGGGCAAGACCTGCCCTTTTAGACACGCCCCTTCAAAACGCCCCACAATCACGCTTCGCAATCGCGGAGAAAGGGGAAGGAACAACATATAACCCTCAAGGTTCCACAGAGAGCCAGCTGCCCTGGGAGCGGACGGTTGGTGTGAGAGGAGGTGAGGCCCTGTCCATCGGGCCATTGGGCTCTAGTGGCTGTACCTGACTCCCAACGCTGCTGCTATCCTGCTTGTACCGGGCAGGCGCGCCCGGGGGAGCTGGCGCTCTGTGGGACCTTGAGGGCTTTAAAAACTTCCCCCGGAGAATCTGGAAGTGGAGCGGACTGTTGGTGTGAGAGGAGGTGAGGCCCTGTCCATCGGTCTATTGGGCTCTAGTGGCTGTACCTGACTCCCGACGCTGCTGCTGCTATCCAAACCTTTTTTAAACCCAGCTACAGTAACAGCCTTCACTACGTCCTTCGGTAACACATTCAAAAGCCCATGGCATAGGAAACACAGCAGCACAGACAATTGAGGTAGCCACCTCCAGAGCTGCAAATGGATTTGAACTTCTGACCTTTGGATGTGTAATAACTCAATTCCGTGCTACAGTTAGGAGCCCATCTGTGAGTGTTCCTTCCTAAAGTGGTGTCGGACTTCCATCTTAACCAGTCAGTCGTCCTTCCAACATTCTTCCAAAGATATCCATTCTCACAAAGGGGAGTCTGTGCTGTACATGTTGTATTAGCTTTCTACTTGAAGCAGACCAAAGCTCGTAGAAAGCCCATTGAGCTTTTATTTATTTTTGACCCCAGTAAACTAGGATCTGCTGTCTCTAAACATGGTTTATCAATTTGGCTTGCAAACTGCATCTCTTTCACTTATTCCCAGGCAGGCCTAAGCCTTGAGGTTAATGTTACGGCTAATATTGTCAAAGCAATGGCTGCGTCGGTGGCCCACTGGCGCTCTGACTCCGTGGAGAAGACATGCAAAGCTTTAAGGTAGAATTTGGTTCACACTTTTACTTTTCACTGTCTGGATGGGGAATTCCCACCATGACAGCAGATTTGGCCAATCAGTAGTGCAGAATCTTTTCGGGGAATAGAATCCAACTCCACCCCCTAGGCTCATTTCTTTCTTTTCAGGCTGCCTTAAAAATAAAATAGTTGCATAAAAGGTCTGTTGGGCATATTATGTTCCCCTTTTTCTGTTCAAGGCAGCCTTTAGTAAGGGATTCCCATATGTGAGCACTTCTTTCCTGATTGTCCACAGAGAGGCGTACTTACTCACCTGTAGCAGTGTTCTGCATGTACAGCCGGAAGAATCCTCACAACCCTTTCTCCTCCCTTTGGAGTTGCATTCTCCTCAGCTAGTCATTAAACTGAGGATAAGCAGACAGGAAGGCACTCGCAAGGGCGTAGAGCTTCCAGAAGCTTCTAGAAGGAGCTCTGAATGCTCCTGTGTAGGGGAGAACTTTTCCTGATGTCCATGGAGAACATCTGCTACAGGTGAGTAAATTTGCTATATTGCTGATATGGCTATGATGTCAGCATTTTTTCTATAAATAATCCTCCTTGTACTGGAGTAGTAGTAGAGTGCAAAAGTATTTTGCACTGTACTACTACTTAAAAAGGATCATGAGTATCAAAACTTATCGGGTATATCTTCTTGGTATTGTTTGGTAGCTTTCTCTGCCTTTTTTAGACTTTCAGTTGTTACCAAAGTTACGCTCTATTTCATACCTGGGAGAATTCTGTGCAAAAGGTTTCTGCACAGAATTCCTTCATCATAAAACCTAACTCCTTCTCTAAACCTGATATTCCCTCTGCCTTTTCCCTCTTTAGCTCTCTAGCTCTAATCCGTTCTTTTGCCAACCCCTAAGCCTTCCCCCCTCCTCTGTTTTCTCTCCCTCTAACTTCTAGCAAGATCGCTAATGCTATCTGTCCCTAAGCTCTACCCTCATGCACGTTAGCTCCACCTTGCCTCCTTTCTTTCCTTATGCACCAAACCTTCAGTCCCTTACTACTTCTTTTCTCTCAGGCACATACCTCCTTTTTCTCTCGACTTCCTAGTCATACACCTATCTCCAGTCCCCAGTCACCCCTCCCACTCACCAGCAGCCCTTCTCCATCCCCGAGCCAATCATCACTCCTCTCCCCCAGCTCACCAGCAGCACTTTTCCAGCCCCCAGCCACTCATCTCTTCTGGATGCCAGCACTGCATGTTTTAAGAAAGTAAACAGAAGCGCTTCCTGTCGCTGTCAAGAAACAGGAAGCACTTCTGTTTATCTTGTTAAAATGTTTTAGTGCAGGTATCTAAAGTATAGCACACCTGTGGGGAGTGAAAGGAAATGTTCCCATGGCTGTGAAGTGGTGAACAATGATGCAGGCTAGGGCACCCTTAAAGCTTGTGTGCCCTGAGCCTGCCACACTGGCTCACAGGTGCCAGTGCCTGCACAGAATTCTTCATAGCAAATGCAGAGTTTTGAACAGGTGTGGAATTCTGTGTAAATTTTGTATTACACAGAATTCTCCCATGTGTAATTTGTCTTCGTTCATGACTATTTGGGTATTTCCGCATTTTATAATCCCTCCTACCCCTAGAAGTTGTGAACGTGACTTGGGCAGCATCCCTAGCCTGGCTAATCCAAGGACTAGAAACTGGGCATCAAATGCAATTCTGTACAATGCCACTAATCTGCTCATCTCGTACCTAACTAGCATGGTTGATTGCCCATCCCTGAAATCGTTTGTGAGATGTGTAATGTTGGTAATCTATTTCTACATTTGTTGTGGCATTTCAGAGGGAAAACTGGTGTCATCAGACCTGACTGTTGTAAAATATTTGCATCCCGTCCTCTCTTATCCAAATGGGAAACTATGTAGTAGAGAACCTGACCAAATGTTTCTGTGTTTTGAAACTACTCAAAGGTTGATTTTGTTTTTCTTCAGTGATATCCATGTGGGTGATAGCCTTCTCATGGTGCCATTGCAAAACTAGATCTAAGCCCAGAGGTGTTTGCACATCTTCTGCCTGCTCAGTGTACTTTTTCTGCTTGCCTAACTGGACATGTTTCTTGTTTTCTCTTACTGTTTTTTGCTGATTTCCACTGCTTTTTAAAGGTTGTTTTTTCTTCTTTGTCTAGTTATATGTAGCTCTTTCCCTCCTTTCACCTCGTAGACACAGTAGTTAGAATTTTTGGTGCTTCAAAATGTTCTCTATCGCATTGCCACTCCTCCAGGTCACTCTCTATCTCCAGAAACAAGCAGGAATGTAGTCTTCACATATGGGTGACATCAGTACTGATGGAGCTTGTGCGGGAATGCTCCCCAGCATCCAATAGGAAAGATTTTGGGAGCATCCCACTGTGCTTGAGTAGCTGCCTTCCTGCCTTTCCTGCTCTCCCTCCTCAGTTTTTTGTTTTCCGCAGAGCCTACAGGAAGCAAATCCTGTCGCTGCAGAAAATTCCTGTTTTTCATATTTTTGTGGTTTGCGTCTGCCTTCCCATTGACGCTGGTACCGGCTTCTGTCGGTACTTTTTCTTTCTTTCTTCTCTCTTTCTTTAAAAAAAAAAAAAAAAAATTTGTGAAGAGGAGTGTCGTTTTTCTTCCTCAGGCGCATAGAATGCCATCTTAGGCCTAGGCCTTCCATTTATCTGTGATAAAATGGAGAAACCATCCTGTGGTTTTAAGAAGTGTTCTAAGTGTGCCGGTACCATCTTGGCAAGAGAGACCCATGACCGGTGTCTAAAATGCCTAGGGCCTGATCCTGATCATCAACCATCAGAATGTCCTCTCTGTAGAACGATGATGAAGAGAGGCCTACAGAATCGAGCTGCAAAGCTGGGCACCCTCTTCGCCTCAGACGCCGTCTCTTTAGCATTGACGTCATCGAGAGCTTCATCATTCTCCCAGGGATCTCAGGTATTTAAACCTAAGTCTTCATCGAAGACTGGTAGATCTCCCTCTAAGCATCAAGATGCTGGGGTGTTGCCTTGGAGGGGGACACACCAGCCAAACATTCCTGGTGGGAGGACCTTCCCTCCAAAGCCTTAG
This sequence comes from Ichthyophis bannanicus, assembly GCA_033557465.1. NCBI lineage: Eukaryota > Metazoa > Chordata > Amphibia > Gymnophiona > Ichthyophiidae > Ichthyophis > Ichthyophis bannanicus. The sequence goes on from CM066031.1 coordinate 844,385,414, forward strand.
TGGAGTCCCAGGATGCTTCGGAGGCCTCCACCTCTGGAGAGCTCCTGGCGCCATGCTCAGGGATTGTGGCCCGTAATTCCGGTACAGATACCCAAGCATCGGCAAGTTCTATGGATCAACGTATCTTGGCTATCAAGCGAAGCTTAGCAGCCTTACTGGCGGCTTCGGTTCCAGTGAAACCCTTACAGCTTGTTCCCCAGGCGTTGGTACCGATACAGGCTGCATAGACTTCCTTGCCGCTTTCCATGCTACTGCCCATGCTGGCCCTCAAATCAGTTTCTGGTACCAAGGTTCCGACTACACAGATTCCGGTACCGGTTTCGGTCGGTACATAATTTGAACAGAGCAGGAATACCCTGCCCGACGATACTTCAAGTCTTTGGATTCCGATTCCTCAGACGATGAATCGGCCGATACTAGAGACATGCAGACTCTCCTGGAAGACCCGTCTCCGTCTCCACAACGCCGCATGTCCCCCACCAGAGGACATGTCTTTCCAATACTTTATCTGCGATGTTGCTAGGGGCCTGTCCATAACAGTAACATCTGAGAGAGAGCCTAGGACTGAGGAATTGGAAATTCTTCAATACTCAGCAGCTCCAAAAGAGGCATCTACGCGCTCTATTCATCGGATACTCCATGACCTCATGCTTCGTATGTGGGAGACACCTCTGACTATTTCTCCCCATACCCGCCGGCTCGATACCTTGTACTGGGTACTGGAGTCTCCTAGTTTTCAAAAGACACAATTGCTGCACCATTCCATGGTAGTGGAATCGGCAATGCTTCGAATCAAGAGCGTGAAAACACATTCTTCAAACCCTCTGGGTAGGGAATCGAGAACCCTCGACACTTTTGGTCGACGGCGTTTTCAGGCCTCCATGCCATCGGCCAGAATTAGTTCCTGCATACTCTATATGGGTATGTTCCTCAGAGGTGGCTAAAGATTTGGAGTTAATGGCTCCTCAACTCCCCGGTGACAAGAGGGTGGATTATCTCACCCTTGTAAAGCATGCTCAGAATGTCTCAAAATTTGTTAATAGAGCAACTTTTGATTGCTTTGAGTGCATTAGCAGAACTTCATCCATCTGCATTGGTGCCCACAGGATTGCTTGGCTCCAAGCATTGGATCTTGAACAATGGGTTCAAGATAAGCTGGGTAATATCTCTTGCACTAGTGAAAACCTCTTTGGCAAGGATTGGCAAGACAAGGCCTCTCGGTTGGAGTCAGAGAACACTATCCTAAATAAACTCTCTAGATCTACTGCCAACCCAGCAAAGAAGAAAGCAGCAAAGAAAACTTTCTTCAATAAAAAGTAGTATTACCCTTCTTGTTACCCCTGCTGTTCAATGTCAGCATCATGCTCCCCAGAAGTGGCAACAACTTCCAAAACAGCAAAGGAAGGCTCAGACTCCCAAGTCTCAGCCACCTCAGCAGACCCATACTGCTCCGGGTTTTTGACTCCTTTCTAGAGAACATAGCTAATCCTGCCTCTAGAGAATTCCGACTGTCATTATGCCCACAGGTGGCATCTCATCACCTTGGAGCAGTGGACATTAACAATAATACGGGAGGGATTCAAACTTCATCTACGAAGCCTATCTCCTCCCCCCCCCCCCCGACTTCACAAAGAGTTCCATTCTCAGCCCCCTCTCACTGCTCTGTTACTACAAGAGGTCACCTCCCTTATACTGCAGGGCGCAATAGAGGAGGTTCCAACATTCCAACAAGGAATGGGCTTCTATTCTCCCTACTTTCTTATTCCAAAGAAAACGGGGGGATACAGGCCCATTCTGGACTTCAGGGAACTAAACAAGCATCTCCTATGGGAGAAGTTCAAGAAGGTATCTCTGGGGACCCTTCTTCCATATTCTTATCCATTCAGAACACAGAAAATTCCTGCGCTTCATGTTTCAGGGAAGACACTATCAATACCAAAGTCCTGCCTTTTGGCCTTGCCTCTGCCCAAGCGTCTTCAGAAAATGCATGGCGGTAGTAGCCGCATTTCTAAGGACTCTAAGGATATTTGTCTTTCCTTACTTAAACGACTGGCTCATAAAGCCATAAGGCCAGTCTATCCCTCTCATGCACTATACAGGTATTAAAACACTTGGGCTTTGTCATAAATCTTCCAGTGTCTCAACTCATCCCGTCTCAAACTCTAAAGTTCATAGGGGCCCTCTTAAATACTCAGCCATCGAGGGCATTTCTGCCCCAACTCTGCTGCACCCGTCTTAATCAGTTAGTTCTTGAGACATGCCCGAGATGCTATCTTACTGCTCGAGAGATGCTACAACCTCTGGGTCAATGACATCAACGGTGCATGTAGTTCCATTTGCCCATCTACACATGCACACAGCCCAATGGATACTGGCATCCCAGTGGTCTCAAGCATCAGGTCGCCTGGGGCTCAAGATAAGTCTCTACCCTTCTGGTCTCGCCTCGCCATTGGTGGTGATCCCCAGAAATTCTCCTTGTAGGGTCACCTTTTCAGATGCCAGCACATCAATATACCCTGATGACAGATGCATCCAGACCTGGCTGGGGAGTCCATCTGGGATCTCTCTCCACTCAGGGACTCTGGTCTCAGCAAGAGTCACAACTCCACATAAATCTGCTGGAGCTCAGAGCCATTCTCAATGCTCTCAGTGTTCCAGGGCCATCTTCATTGCCGCAGAGGCCTAGTCCAATCTGACAATCAAGTAGCTATGTTCTACGTGAACAAGCAAGGTAGAACAGGTTCTTGGACCCTCTGCAGTGAGGCTCTGCATCTCTGTTCCTTTGCCATACATCATCGCATTCACCTCCAAGCGGTGTATTTCCCGAGCAAGCACAATATTTTAGCGGACAGACTAAGTTGAATTCTTCTCCCCCATGAGTGGTCTCTTCATGTAGACAGTCTCCCACATTTTTTAGATCTGGGGGACTCTAGAGATACACCTGTTCGCAAGTTCTCAGAATGCCAAGCTCCCTCGCTTCTGTACCAGGACTCCTGTGCTGGACAACCACAGTTGGATGCATTTCACCTCCACTGGGGACAGGGCTTCCTATATGCTTTCCTTCCCATTCCCCTAATTCCCAAAACTCTTTTCAAACTCCAGTTGGACAGGGGCTTCATGATACTCAGCCCCATGCTGGCCACATCAACTATGGTACTCTCTCCTTCTATGTCTGTCTCAGGCTCATCCTATTGATCTGCTCCAGATCTCCTCTCTCAAGAGGAGGGGACCTGTTCCATCCCAATCTGCAGTCTCTCCATCTCACAGCATGGCTGCTTGAAGGCATAGCCTTCCAAGGCATTAACCTTCCCCAGGAGGTTAAGGACATTCTCGTAGCTTCTAGGAAGCCATCCACCAGGTGGCCCTATGCTTTCAAGTGGCATAGGTTTTCTTTCTGGTGTTCTCATTAGAATCTTAATCCCTTCTCAGCTCCAGTGGAGGCGCTGCTTGAGTATCTCCTCCACCTTTCTTCTTCTGGAGTCAAAACCAGTTTTGTAAGAATACACCTAAGTGCAATTATGGTCTCTCACTTGCCCTTAGATGGCCAACCCATCTCCTCTCAGCCGCTCATAGTGCACCTCATGAAGGGTCTTCTATGAATCTAACCTTCCATTAAGCCACCACCAGTGGCATGGGACCTCAGTGTTCTAGGACAGCTTCTCAAGTCACCCTTTGAACCTCGTGCCACTATTTCACTTAAGTTTCTTACATGGAAGGTCATCTTCCTCATTGCCCTCACTTCAGCAAGGCATATTAGTGAGCTCCAGGCCTTGGTGGCTGATCCACCTTAACACTTTTCCACCATGACAAGGTAGTCCTTAGGACTCACCCTCACTTCATGCCGAAGGTAGTCTCGCCCTTCCATTTGAACCAGTCGGTCTTCCTCCCTGTGTTTTTCCCTATACCACACTCCTCTAGGGCAGAAGCAACCCTCCACATTCTGGATTGCAAACGTGCCTTAGCTTTTCATCTCCAGAGGACTCAAGAGCACCGGAAAGCTTCTCAGCTGTTCATCTCCTAATGTTCGCACTATAGCTACCTTGATAGCAAATCTATGATGTATAGCTATTGACAAGATCTGCAAAGCAGCAACTTGGTCTTCGATCCATACTTTTGCTGCTCACTACTGCCTAGACAAGGACTCCTGCCAGGATACCATGTTTGGCCAGGCTGTTCTCCAGCATCTCTTTCAGACTTAGGGCAACTACTACTCTCCGTTCCGGATTTCGATACCAGACATCCATGGAGGATACATGACCTCTTTAGACATACCTGGGACAAACCGCAGCCAATTCTGAGGTCATCTCTGACATCATCTAGCTAGGGAGTCCCATATGTAAAGACTACATTCCTGCTTATTCCTGGAGATAGCATAGTTACTCACCTATAATAGCTGATCTCCGGGAACAGCCTAAATTTAGTCTTCACAACCCACCCTCCTCCCCTAGGAGTTATAGGGTTTCTCTTTTTTCTCTTTCTCTCCTTTATCTTGGCTACAAACGCAACTGAAGGGGGAGAGCAGGGGAGGCAGGAAGGCAGCTACAGAGGCATAGTAGGATGCTCCCAAAACCTTTCCTATTGGACGCTGGGGAGCGTTCCTTTGCGTGCTCAGTCGGTACCTACGTCACCCATATGTGAAGACTAAATTCCTGCTGTTCCTGGAGATCACTTGTTACAGGTTAGTAACTACGCTTTCTGTATTATATAAGAAAGTGACTGTTTCACTATATTATTTTTCCTCACTATAGCACAGAAGCAAATTAGTGACTTAGATATCCCGGATGCAGTTGAAAGATTTCCTTTACAAACCATGATGAAGCTCATATCCAGATGCTTGAGGATTAATCATGACATCCCAAACTGTGGCATCTGTGCCGTTATTTCCCCAAGGACTGCTAGACATGCTCAACCTATGATGATTTTCAGACAGCCTCAAGAGCTTCTGCTGTGGCTATTAGAACTTGCATTCTCATGCCTGTAAGCATCAAATCTATAAAAGGATGCTTATAATAAGCTTGGACACATGCCCTACACCAGGGGTGTCCAACATACAGCCCGCAGGCCAGAGTCCGGCCTGCCAGGCATTTTTATCCGACCCGATCCAGCCATCCTCCCTACCCATCGGTGAAAATGCCCCTAAAAGAGCCGCCTCATGTTTAAAAAACAAAACAAAACAAAGTTCCGTTCCGCTCCCTCTCCTGCAGCCCATGTCAGCTCCATTATTCACTTCCCCTCCCCAAGCAGCTGCCATAGCGATAATTTTAATGAAAAAGAAAGCAAAGTAGACCCTTCCGGCCCTTTGTAACCCCTGAAACTGTGTCCCGCCCTCAAAACGGAAGTGACACTAGAGAGCGGAACGCAGTTTCAGGGGCTCCAAATGGCTGGAAGTGTCCACATCGCTTTCTTTTAAATTTCGGCTATGGCAGCTGCTTGGGAAGGGAAAGGAGCATAACAGAGCCGATACGGGCCGTAAGAGGGGGAGCAGAACAGAGGCGGCAGGAAGGAGAGAGTAACAGAGCTTCGGGGGCTGCAGGAGGAGGAATGGAACGGAAGCGGCAGGAAGGAGAGAGGAACGGAGGCAAAGAGAGAGGAACGGAGCTTCGGGGGCTGCAGGAGGGGGAGCGGAATGGAGGCGGCAGGAAGGAGAGAGGAACGGAGGCAAGGAGAGAGGAACGGAGCTTTGTGGGCTGCAGGAAGGGGAATGGAGTGGAGCTGCACAGGGGGAAAGAGGGCGGAAACTGGAAAGGAGCTGATGGGGGGGGGGGGTTCTGGAAAGGGTCTGACAGAGAAAAAGAGGGCTGGAAACTGGAAAGGAGCTGACCCCCCCCCCCCCGGGGGAGAGGGCTGGAAAGGAGCTGACCGGTGGGGGGGGGGGGGGCTGCTCTGGCCCGCGACCTTTTTAAAAATTTCCCATGTGGCCCTGCAAGCTAAAAGGTTGGACACCCCTGCCCTACACTGATGAGAATTTCTTCGGAGAGAGGATTTAGGAAAACAGTAGGTCTGCTAAGAGACCTTTGTGCCACGCTTCAGACTGTCACCATTGCCACCTCTAATTCGATCTCTTCATTCAGGAGATGCTTGAGTGTCATGGCAAGGAAGCACTTTTTGCTTCTGGAAAGGCTATCCTCTGTGCACTTATCCCCATCAGCAACAGAACTCGAGGCCTCACAAATGCAAGAGGGCAAAGAACTAGGTGGCCACTCATGTAAAATGTGGGTAGAGTTTTACTAACTCCAGAGTCTGTAGCTAGTATTTTAGCTTCTGTATCTGATTTCCCTGTTTAAGGGTAGGCTGAGATTTCATTGAAACCATTGGCTCCTTTATAACTTAAGGCAAATGGTTTCTTGAATTTTTAAACAGTCTGCATATTACAATTTTAGAAAATTCCACCAAATGTACAGAAGGGTTATTTTCTTTTTGCTGGGGCTCTTTTCCTCTTACAGACCAGTGTGATCAAGCCTGTTCCACCACAGGATGAAGGGCAAGGATTCTACTCCAAATACTTTCTGGTGCAGAAGAAAACTGAGGGACACTGTCCTATCCTAGTCCTAAGAGCATTGAACATGTTTCTAGTAAAAAGTTCAGTATGACTTCTCTGTGGGCTATGATTCACAGCTGTGTTCTCTAAGTGTCAGGGATGCCTGCTTTTATATAAAGATGCATCCAGGTTACATGAAGTACCTCATATGTTTGTTTAGAGGCACACCATCTCCAATATCACATACTGTTTGGTCAGCAGTCTCTTGTATGTTCACAAAATATCTGGCATTTGTTGCAATCTAACTATGCAAGCTGGAGATCTGTTTTGTTTCTTTCCTAGATGATTAGCTGATCAAAAGTACTACTTTAGATGGGGGCAAATGAATTTAAGTGCACCACCATTCAGGTGGTGGAGTTGCTAGGGTTTGTAATACATTTTTCAAATCAAACTTGTCCATAATGCTTTAGATGGATTTTATAGGGGCTCTGTAAGATACAACTTAGACCACAGCCTTGCTTTCAACCAAGTAGTTCCTTATCGTTCCTCCAGTTTAGTCCTCCACCTCTGGGTTGTGCACCTCCTCCTGCAGCTTGGAGACTGGGCATGTCAAATTCATGACATCACTGGATATAGCCTGCTGATCTCTCCTATCAGCCCCCAGTGTGTCCAGTCTCCATGCAGCAGGAGGACGTAGTGAGCCTAGATGCTGGGCTCACTTGGGAAACAGATTAGGAGCAGTTAGTCAGGATTTAGCTTTAATTTAACTTCCTAATGTTTTCCTTCTTTAGGTTAAATTTTAATTTTAATTTATTTGGAATGGAGGTGTAGCCTAATGGTTAGAGCACTGGTTTGGAAAGCCAGAGACCAGGGTTCAATTCCCACTGGCACTCCTTGTGGCCTTGGGCAAGTCCCTTAGCTTTTTCTGAGGCAATGGAGAGCTATCAATGTCCCTGTTTAATTTTAATTTAATTCAATTTAATTTAATTTTATAATTCTAATTTGAATTACTTTAAAGTGAGAATCTGTCTCTTTAAATTTACATTCTGCCGGCTAGCATCTCTGCTCTTATTTCCTTTCGCTCACTCGGTGCCCGGTGATGATCTCTCCCCAGGACTGTACGGGGGAGAGCTCTGTGACTCATGCCTGCACGCGGTGTGTGTGTCTGGCGGCAGATTTCCGACGCGGCGGGAGCCTCAGCCTCGTAGGGTCTCTTCAGCCTGCAGGGCAGAGTTCGCCGCGGCTGCTGCTGCTCTCGGCAGCACAGGGCAGCAGCATGGCTTGGAAGCTGTTCACCCCGGAGCTACAGCGGGGTGTTGGCTGAGTCCCGACGCCACAGAGGAGGACCTCAAGCCCGAGAGAGGGGCTTGGGGCTGTTGCAGCGGCAGTTGTATTTGGCGCCAAGCGGGCCTGCCTGGGATGTGTGCCATTTTGGCACGGCTGATACCTCGTGGCGGTGGACACAGCGGCCTGTGCTTGGACAGATGATGCCGGGCTAAACAGATAAGGAATTCCTTAATTTATTAATTTTTCAGTTAATAATGTATACTTTAGTCTAATTTTGCATTTAATCTCTCATTTCCTTCTCTAATCCCTTGTCAATTCGGCGTTGGGGGGTGACTTCATCTGGTGTGGTTTTGTGCTGCTTGTCCGCATTCTGGCAGCTAACAGGTTCTGTCAGAATCAGGGAGCAGTAATTGGATTAGGCCATTAAGGTCTCCTGCCCTCGTGGTAGGATTGCTGTTGCAAGATTTGTACTAGTAAACCTTCCTAGAAGGAAAGGATGTTTACTCTTCGTTTTTTTTCTTAACCTCTGGGGGAAAAACATGGTGCTGTAATCACTCATTCTGAGACTTGACACACGTCTCATAAGGTAGATGAGTTTCTGGAAGGTAAATCTAATCGGCTCCCAAAGATTTAAGATAGCAGTAGTAATAAGAGTTAAACTGTAAACCAAGAAAGGCCTGTACTACTGTCTTTGGCCACCAGAGGGCAGCTGGTACAGTCAATAGTGCCTTTCTGTTACCAAGTATAGACGGAAATCCTCAGATTGATCTCTGCAAGGCAGAAAAAGGGGGCTTAGCGCTAAACAAGCAACTGTCATATTCTGCTAGTCAAGAGTATATGCCCAAGAATTAAAACTCTTATCTTGTGTATTGTTTATCTGGTTCTAGTGCCCTAAAGGCCCCCAGATAGCAGCGCTGCTCATGAAGCACATATATTATTCAGTGCTACCAGCCCTGTGGGGGTGGGTAAAGTACGCAATCGTGTTCATCTTCTGTGTCACACAAGCAGCAGCTTCTAAGACCTGCAGTTGCAAGGCTGACTGTGTCGCCCACCTCTATTTCTCTGCTTGCAGGAAGGCCGGAGGGGGGGTGCCGGGGGTGCATTGCTCCCTTTTGCATGCCCATCCCAGGAACAGAGCATGCCTCCCCGATTTGTCAGCAGATGGGAGATTGTCTATGTAATGTAGCGAGGGCAGGACATTCTCAGCTATTTCTCGAGCCCGTGTAATCAGAGCAGAGCCTTAAGCACTTAGCGGGGGCACTGCCTCATCTGGGCCATCTTGTTAAAGGGCCAGACTGGGGATGTAGAGAAGTAATTCTGGATAGCACAGTCGGAGGCTTAGCGCTCCAGGGCACTGGAAGGTTTCATGGTGGAAGTCAATACTCTGACTATGCCGTGAGTTCAACCTATGTTCGAGCGTGCTCACTGTCCGGTGTTTGGTTGACAGGAGCTGGGTCACCCATATAAGTAGATGTGCATTCTGTAGGTACTCACAGCTGCTTCAGCATGATTTTTTGGGTGCTCTCACTGTAGGGTGAGTCTGTGTTTCTATGGTTCAGACTGTTTTCTCATGCTAGAGTGCCTTGCAGCACTGGGAGATGTCCATTGTGATGAAGTGAGAGAGGTCCTCGTGTTACATGGGGTTGGAGATGCAGGAGTGATGAGTTAGTATCACAGTCACCAGCTTTCCTTTCTCGTGGGCTTGAATCCCGAATTCTAAACCCCTCTACATCTCTGCTGTCCAGGAGGCAAGGTGCCAGGGCCCGGGACAATCTCTTCTCTTGTCTCTTCTCAGGGTTGGCTGGAGGACTGGGAGAACAGGAAAAGAAGACTACGAGCCAGCGCACTGTGGTTCTAAAGTCACAATTTAACTTTTGTACCTGCAGAGATTTAAGTAGTTTAACCAAGGCCAGAAGGACCGCCTGTGGGTCCAGAAGCCCCAGTTCCTATGGCCCAAGGTTGATGTTCTCGAGTGGGATTCAAACCCTTTGCCTTCTTGCCCCAACCACTGGATCTTCCCTTCCGCCAAGACATCACTGAGCTTCACGGCTTCGTGGGAGCTAGCTGCAGGACCTTAGGGCTAGGCATAACAGTCTACATCCAAGGCAGAGACCTTGGAGAGGTGCTGTCCTTAGGAAGGCAGGAGATGCCATACTGGGTCAAACCGGGCTCCTCGGGTCCTGTGTCCGGTTTCCTTTGGTGGCCAATCCGGGTCTTAAGGACCTGGCAGTTGTCCAAAAAGACAGATAGGCTACACACTGCTTGTATCACAGCAAGCACTGGATTCATGTAGACTCATAGTCAGAGTTCCGTTGCATGCACAGCAGATATGATGCTATTGTTAAGTGCTGTGCCTTCAAGACCATCTGAAAAAAAAAAAAGTATAGAAAATAGAGTAAATGAATTAATGATTTTTCCCAGCTTCTCTCTTTCATAAAAGGTTATGGACCTTTCCTCCGGGAATTTGGCCAGAGCTTTGTTAAATTCAGCTAATTTTCAGACATCCCTTTGCGCAAGGCTCTTGGGGTACACAGGAGACCCAGTGGTCAAGCAACCGACTGGAACTGCGTGTGGTACGCCGGGTGTGGCAGGCATTCGCAGCTACGGTGACAGATCGAGCAGTGCGAGTACTGTCCGGCCACTCCGCGACGGTGTTCAACATCGATCGGCGGGGCGTAACCGGAAGTGTGGCCATGGAGGCCGAGGTGGGGGTCTATGTGTGCGGATACAGCCTCGGCTTCCAATGTTCTCGGGGGCGCATATTGCGGGAAAGGACGATGTGACGGCGTGGGGTCCGAATAGATGTCGGAGAATTGGAGCGCCATCCGGTGGTGTTTGCATAGATCAGTTGCAAGGGGGACAGCCCATAAAGAACCCCATGGTGACGTTTCAGGCTGCGAAAAAAAAAAAACGGGTCGCTTATTCAGCAGACAACATGAAAGGATGTCGGAAGACATCGCCGCATTGATACAATGGTGACTGTCGTCCGGTCTTCTCTATGCCTTTCCACCTGGGGTGCTCATAGGTCGAGTGAAGCTGTGTATCGAAGCGCATCGGGGGAAAGGTGGTGTTGGAGGTCTAGGGTCGGCCGGGTCGCCCGTGGTACGCCGACCTCATACGGTTGCTCATCGGGAACCCAGGGAGGTTGCCGATCTTGGAAAATCTGTAGCTACAGGGTCCCCTTCGAATGCCTCAGGTGGATCAGTTATCGCTTACAATGTGGCCTTTGAACGAGTAAGTTTCAATAAAAAAAAAAAAAGTCTACATCCCGGGCATATGTGCGTTTATGGCGCTTCTTTGAGGACGGGGGCTCGCGGAGGCAGCTTCACGTGACAACAGTGTCTGTCCCCTTGGTATTGAGTTTTGTGCAGGACGGGTTTGGTACAGAGTTAGTAGCCAAGTCCTGGAGAGTTCGGTTAGCAGCTCTGTCTTACTATAGGGGCAACAGGCAAGGAGTGGCTCTCGTTCACAGGTCGATGTGGTACGCTTTCTCAGGCAGTTACCAGGCTGCAGCCCTCGCGTAGACTATTACTTCCACCGGGGGGGGGGGGGGCTCAATTTGGTTTGAGGGTGTTGGCTAGCGCGCCATTTCAGCCCTTGCGGCAGGCGTAGGTTAAGGCTGTCACCTTGAGGGCAGTATGTTGGTGGTCTTCACTTCGACGAGGCGAATTTAGGAGTTGCAGGCTTTAGTCCTGGCAGGAACTGTTTTTGTCTGCCTCCAGAGAGGAGGTGGCTGGGTGGCCAGTTCCATCGTCTTTTGCCAAAGGTGGTTTCGCCATTTCACCTAACTCAAATGGTCGCTCCTCCAGTGCTAGTTCGGTGGAGGAGAGCGTCTTGGACCATAGCTTGCACTGTTTGGACGTCAAGGGAGCACTGCGACAGTCTTTAAAGGTTGCCAAAACGTTTGCAAGTTGGATCGTCTGAGTTGTGCGGAGAGCCCCCGCAAAGGAGAAGCGGTGGCTCAGGAGTCCATTTTCAGTGAGATTGGAGTGGCGAGTGCATCGGTCTATCTTCTACATGTCCGTGCAGTCCCATGGAGACTTACAAGCGCGCTCTACCAGGGCGCAGGCGCCTTCTTGGACAGAGCGCAGTTTGGTTCCGCCAGTAGGCATTTCTAGAGTGGCTGCTTGGTCATATCTTCATGCGTTCGGTATGCACTTCCGCCTAGATGTTTGGGCAGCGGAGGTTGCCATTTTTTTCAGGAAGGCGGTCTTGAGATCCGGCTGCAAAGGTCCCTCCCAGTGATTACTGCTCTGATACATCCCAGAGGTGGAGGACGAAACTGGAGGAATGATAAGGAAATAGGAATTACACTTACCTGGTAATTGTGGTTCCTATAGTGACTCCAGTTTAGTCCTCATTCCCGCCTGGGGATGGGGTCTTAGCAGTAGTCCTTTCTGTTCGGGGAAATGCAAGGTTAAATGTGGATATAGGCCTTCTCTGCTGTTCAGTCTTTTTAATGCTTCCTTTTGCTTTGCGCTGTTTATATTGTTATGTGGGGGTGTTATAATATATTTGGATATGGTTATATTATGGTATATTGTTATGTGTATTGCTACATTGCCATGGATGGTTTAGGGCTAGGCATTCGACTTAAAGGTGAGAATGCAGAAAGCAGTCCTGTTCCTTCTGGAAGGGGAGCAGTGGGTAGTTAGGTTATATGTTTTTTCCGTGCCCTAGAATATAATACGTTTAAAAAAAAAAGAAAGAAAGTTACTAATTGTTTGCTGCTTTTGAGTCTGCTTTGTCAATAGGTCACTGGGGGCTGATAGGAGAGACCAGCAGGCTATATCCAGTGATGTCATGAATTTGACATGCCCAGTCTCCAAGCTGCAGGAGGAGGTGCACAACCCAGAGGTGGAGGACTAAACTGGAGTCATTAAAGGAACTGCAATTACCAGGTAAGTGTAATTCCTATTTAATTTGCTATCCAAGGTGTTGATATTCATTCAGAGTTGGCAGATAGGTTGGAGCATGTTGAGGATACTGGGCCATATGATATTGCTGGAGGATGTAATAAAAGCTATTAATGTAGCTGGGTTTAAAAATGTTCTGGACAAGTTCCCGGAGGACAATCCATAAAACATTAAAGTGGACTAGGATAAGCAGCATGGAATCTGTATACCTTTTGGGATCCTGCTAGGTACTTGTGACCTAGATTGGCCACTGTTGGAAACAGGACACTGACCTAGTATGGCAATTCTTATGTTCTTAACCACATGTGGACTTGAAGTACATCTGTATTACTAGTCAATTCAGAGGGTGTTTTTTTGTCTTACTAGACTAGGCCAGTCTGATATGAGGTTTACCGTTCCATGTTCATCAGCATTTGACAACTATACTTTTAAGGACTTTGAGCGATTTGATAGCCAACAGAATTGTCTTAGTTTAGATAGACAAATGGGTAGTTATATTTTGCATTAACAGGCATGACTGCTGTCTCCGGTGCCTTGGGTCCGACCATGACCCGACGGTCTGCGGCCCGTGTAGGAAAATTTCCTCTAAGGCCCTGAAGAGCCGCCAGAAGCAGCATGATAGGATTTTTTCTGAGTCCTTTCCTTCGAGCCCGGACCTTGTCTGAGGCCTCTACATCTCGGGGGGGGGGGGGGGGGGACCACACCGAGCCCTAGCAGCGTTGAGATTCCTTGGAGAGGGGGTCTCCCTTGAGGGAACACAAGAGGAAGAAGAAATCCTCGAAGGCAGCATCTCTGGATGGCTCCGAGCGACTCTGCTCCTCCCGGGGCTTGTCGCGGAGTCCTGAGCGCCGACAGATCTTCGGAGGAGCAGCGCCCGGCAAAGGTTCCTTGTCAGGAGACGGATCAGCCGAGGCAGGTAACAACTGTCCTCGTTGAGGACTCCCCTCCGGGGGAACCGGCGTTGGGCCTATCGTGTCGGGGCCCGAGCCAGTGGCTGCAGAGCCTTCCAGACTCAAATCCAGAAAGGTGGCCTTGGAGCGCAGTTTCACTGTCTTCATGGAGCAGCAGCAGGCGCTGATTGCCAGTTTGGCCGGTTCCTCCGCCCCGACCACTGGGCCCTCGACGTCGAAGTCGACCCCGGAGGCCGAGCCAATCCTCAAGACCTTTTGGACTCGAGTCGATCCTTGGCCGAGGTCCTACTCGGCCTCCCGTTCGGGACTGAGGTCGTCACCGCCAAGCCTCTTGGCGTCAGGGCGGTCAGCGCTGGGGCCCTCAAATGCCAGAGCCCCCTGATTCCTCCTTGGAGGCATCGGCATGGGAAACGGAGGGCGAGGAGTCCCCGGACACCTGTCAGCACAGGGATGTCCCATCTGATTCCCCGGTGTCTGAGCCTCAGAGAAGGTCCCCTCCAGAGGACACGAGGTTCTTGGATTTCGTGAGGGATATGTCCAAGGCTTTGGCATTCCCCACGGAGTCAGAGGGGGATCCTTGAGCCAATGAGCTGGAGATCCTACAGTATGAGGCCCCTCCTCGGACGACCCTTACTGTACCCGTTCATCCAATCCTGGAACGACTGATGCTCAACATATGGGAGATGCTAGTGTCGGTGCCAATCATCAGCAAACGGCTCGACTAGATGTATCGAGTCTGCTGGAGACCTGGGTTTCAAAAGTCGAAACTGCCACACAACTCCATGGTTGTGGAATCAGCCATGCGCAGGCTGAAGAGCCAGAAGACGCACTCCTCGGTGCCTCTCGGCAGGGAGTCCCGCAACTTGGATGCCCTCGGCAGGAAGTGCTTCCAGGGTTCAATGCTGACCTGTTGAATCCAGGCCTACCAGCTGTGCATGGGCATGTACCTGAGGGACCTGGCGAAGGAACTCGCCGGGTTCTCGGCTGGTCTCTCCAAGGTGCCTTTGCAGTGCTTCTGGAGCCTGTCCACAGCCGTCTGTGAGTGCTCTAAGTTTGTCTCGAGTGGCCTATGACTGGTTTGAGTCGGCGGCCCGGGAAGCCATGGCTGTTATCGGTGCACGCCGCTAGGCATGGCTGCAGTCATCGGACCTTGAACAGTGGGTTCAGGACAAGTTGGTCAATGTCTTATGCCAGGGGGAGAACCTCTTTGGTAAACCTATGACCGACAAGGCCGCAGAACTGGAGACAGAGTACATGACGAGGACATGGCTCTCCAAGAAGACCTCTGCCCCTTCTCGCAAGAAGGGCTTTGGTAAAAAGCCCTTTTACCCGAGGAAGGTTGCTGCTTACCAAAGATACCCCCATTTTCAGGCCTCCCCGGCTCCCCAACAGGGGCAGCAGGCCAAGGGACAGGGGCATGGCCCGCGTAAGCAGAAAGCCCCCAAACCCCAGGCTCCGGCCCAGCCTGGCAGTGGCTTTTGATTCCTACACCATGGACCCTCTTCCCTCAGGAGCCAGGCAGATCGCAGGAGGCAGGCTTGCCCTGTATGCCCACAGGTGGACAGCAATTACCACCAATGCTTGGGCCTTACAGGTGGTCCGGGAGCGCTAACTTCTTCACCTAGCCCAGGTGCCACCTCCTTACTTCCTGGGAGAACCCCTCAGGTCTCCCCTTCAACGGGACCTTCGTCTGAAGGAGTTGGTGGGTCTTCTCGAGGATCAGGCGGTGGAACCGATGCCCCACCACCTGCAAGGCAAGGGCTTCTACACCAGGTACTTTCTGGTACCAAAGAGAACAGGAGGCCTCAGGCCCATCCTCGACCTGCACAACCTAAACAAGTTCTTTGTGAGGGAGAAGTTCAAGATGCTCTCCCTTGGAATATTGCTGTCTTATCTCCGCCAGGGCGACTGGCTTTGCGCCTTAGACCTAAAAGATGCATATACACACATCCTCATATACCCAGATCACAGGCAGTATCTGCGCTTTGTGGTGGTTGGGGGGGGGGGGGGAATTGCTACCAGTACAGGGTACTTCCCTTTGGCCTGGCCTCGGCCCCCTGGGTATTCACAAAGTGCCTGGCAGTGGTGGCCATCTTTCTCAAGCTCCAAGGGGTCTTTGTCTTCCCCTACCCAGACGACCGGCTCATCAGAGGCACTTCTGCCAGCGAAGTCCACCAGGCCACGTCTCGCACCATCCAGGTGCTGCAGTATCTAGGGTTTGTGATCAACTACCCCAAGTCCAGCCTTGCTCCAACTCAGCAGCTGGAGTTCATTGGAGCCAGGCTCAACACCCTTCAGGCAAGGGCCTATCTGCCTGCAGACAGGGCAAGCAGGCTTCTGACTCTGGCAGGTCAGGTGAGTTGCAGGTCTGTAGTGTCAGCAAGACAATTTCTGTGCCTTCTTGGACACATGGCTTCCACGGTCCATGTGACCCCAAATGCCCACCTCCACATGTGGACTGCTCAGTGATGCCTCAGGGACCAGTGGTCACAGGCCACAGGGTGCCTCAGGGACAGGATAACAGTGTCCAGGCAGCTGGTACGTTCCCTGTACTGATGACTTCAGCCACTTCACTTGGAGGTGGGATTGCCTTTCTAGGCCCCACTACACATGAGGATCCTTACCACGGATGCATCCCTGCTGGGTTGGGGGGCCCATTGCCAGGGTTTCTGTACTCAGGGAGTGTGATCCCCGAGCGAGAGAGCACAGCAGATCAATTTCTTAGAGCTCCGTGCCATCTGCCTGGCCCTGGGAGTTTTCGGGCAGATCCTGGCCCATGAACTGGTCTTGGTAGAGACAGACAACCAGGTGGCCATGTTCTATTTGAACAAGCAGGGTGGCACGGGGTCCCATCTCCTATGTCAGGGAAACCTGGATCTGTGCTAGTTTGCAGCCCGGCATGGCATTCATCTTTGGGCCGTCTACTTGCCGGGCCAGGACAACTTGTTAGCTGACAGGCTAAGCAGGATTCTGCAGCCTTTGAGTGGCAATTGGACCGTGGGGTAGCCAATTGGCTTTTCCAAACCTGGGGATGACAGGTGATGGACTTGTTTGCGAGTCCGGACAGTCACCAGTTGCCCTGGTTCTGCTCCAGGCAGCCACACTCGCACAGGGTGGCCGCCAATGCTTTTCTGATATCATGGTCTGTATCCCTCCTGTATGCTTTTCCTCTGATGCCCCTGGTGGCCAAGACTCTGTTCAATATCCTTCCGGACAAGGCCTTGGCCATCCTTGTAGCCCTGCGGTGGCCGAGGCAGCCCTGGTTTCTGCTTCTACTTCAGCTAGCAATGGAGGCCCCTATTCCCCTGGGGTCCTCCCCAAGCCTCCTGTCGTAGGAGGGAGGCGTTCTCCTGCACCCCAACCTCAGCTCCCTCAGCCTGATGGCGTGGCTGCTGAAAGGGTGATGCTCGCTCTGCTCCTCCTTCCAAAAGATATTGAAGAGGTCTTGCTGGCCTCAAGGAGGCCATCGACTAGATGGGCCTACGCCTTAAAGTGGCGCAGGTTTACGGCTTGGTTCGAGGGGCAGGGTGTGGAAACTTTCTCCTGCCAGGTTGGAGTGGTTTTACAGTACATTCTCCACCTCTCAAATTTGGGCCTCAAGTCCAACTCAGTCAGTGCCCTTGCGGCGAACCACTTCCCAGTGGAGGAGAAGCCCTTCTCTGACCATCTCTTAGTTTCTCGGTTTTTGAGAGGCCTGCTTCTTTTGAAACCTCCGGTTTGCCCTCCAGCGACTGAGTGGGATCTGAATGTGGTTTTAGGGCAGCTTACTCGGCCGCCTTTTGAGCCGATGGCAACCTGCCATCTCCGCTACCTCTCTTGGAAAGTGGTTTTCTTAGTGGCACTCACTTCGGCTTGGCGGGTGAGTGAGCTTCAGGCCCTGGTGTCAGAAAGGCCTTACACTAGGTTCTATAGGAACCGGTGGTGCTTCTCACGCACCCCAAGTTCCTTCCGAAAGTGGTCTCCTCGTTCCACCTCAACCAGGAGGTGGTGCCTGCCTACCTTTTTTCCCAGTCCGCATGCCAGTCGGTCAGAGACAGTACTGCATACCCTGGATTGTAAGAGGGCGTTGGCCTTCTATATCCAGCATACGCAAGCGCATAGAAAGGCTTCTCAGCTTTTCGTATCCTACGACCCCAATAAGCTGGGGATAGCCGTTTCCAAGCGTACACTGTCCATCTGGGTAGCAGACTATTGCCTGGGCATACAGGGCAGCCGAGCTTCCGATGGAGGGTCGTGTTACAGCCCATCAGGTAAGGGCCATGGCGGCATCAGTGGCTCATTTCCGCTCTGTTCCACTGGCAGACATCTGCTGGGCCGCCACCTGGTCTTCGGGTCAGACTTTCGCAACCCATTATTGCCTGGATAGAGAGTCCCGACGGGACAGTGCTTTTGGCCAGGCTGTACTCCGTAACCTTTTCGAGATCTAGGCAACTCCTGCCCTCCGACCCTTCTGTGTCAGGCTACCGGAGTGCTATTCTCTTAGTTGAATTTCTATTGTGGCTCTTGTAGAGGGAGCCTATTTTTCAGCTGTGGGTTCTTGGTAGCTGGGGAGTCCCATATGTGAGGACTGACTTCCTGCTTGTTCCCGGAGAAAGTGTAGTTACTCACCTGTAACAGGTGTTCTCCAGGGACAGCAGGAATCAGTCCTCACGACCCTCCCTTCTCCCCTTGGAGTTGCAGTCCTATTATTATTATTTTTGTTCTTTTTGCCGTCTTTTTAGCTATGTTATCT
The DNA here is from genome assembly GCA_033557465.1 of Ichthyophis bannanicus. NCBI lineage: Eukaryota > Metazoa > Chordata > Amphibia > Gymnophiona > Ichthyophiidae > Ichthyophis > Ichthyophis bannanicus. The sequence continues at coordinate 844,403,738 of CM066031.1, forward strand.
GACTGAGCAAGATGGCAACCTTGGGCGGGAAGGGGACCTTGCATGCGTGATGGCAACTCCCAAAGGTTTTCTCTAAAAGCTGGGGATTTGCTCCGCATGAGGTCTCTGTCGGCGCTGATGTCACCCATATGTGCGGACTTTGCTGTCCCCGGAGAACACCTTTTACATGTGAGTAACTACGCTTTTCTGATACAAACTTGTTAGTTCCTACAAGTTCAGGTTTCCTCTGCTCAGCTATTTGAATTAAAGCCTCCCATCAAACTCCCAACTGTGCCTTGGGACATCAATGTGATGCTTATTGAGCTGATAGACACCATTTGAGCATCTGCAGTTTTGTGAGTTGAAATACCTGACCTAGGTGGTCATATTTGGTAGCAGACACTTAAACATGCAATCAGTGAGCCCCAAGCACTAATGATTTATTGACCTTATTTTATGAAATATATTTTATTAAAGTTTATGCTTAAAGCAAGCAAAACGAAATACAAGAAATCACAAGCACCGAGCACCGTTGGGGGTCCTCTGAAAGGGAGTCTCCCTCGTGGGAGCACCAAAGGAAGAAAAAGCTTGTGAGGGCAGCGTCTGTGGAGGCTCCTGGTTCCTCGAGGGCCAGGTCGCATAGCCCTGACCGCCGCACCGGGCTCTCAGTCGGAGAGGCCTTCCAAGCTACCTCGTGTGGAGCCAGAGTCCCCGAGTCACGTAAGTGCAGTTGTCCTCGTGGACTCTCCAGGGGAGCCAACGTCAGCCCCAACACCGTCGGGGCCCAAGTCGGGGGCTGCTGAGTCTCCTGAGCTTGGACTCAGGTTGACAGCCTTGGAGAGTAGCTTGGCTGCCTTCATGGAACAGCAGTGGGTGCTGATCGCCGGTCTGACCGGTGCATCTGCCCTGACCACCGGGACCTCGACGTCTAAGTCGATCCCGGAGACCGAGCTGATCCTCCAGTCGATCCTCGGTCACGGTCCCCCTCGACCTCCTGTGCGGGGCCGAGGTCGTCGACGCCGATACCCTCGGCGTCGGGGCGGGTGGCACCAAGGCCCACACAGCTGGAGCCGCTCGACGACGACTCGGAGGTGTCGGAGTGGGAGATGGAGGATGAGGAGTCCCCGGACACCTTCTGGACCCAGTGCATACCTTAGGACTCACTGGAGTCCGAGCCTCTGAGAAGGTCCCCCCCGGAGGATACCCGGTTCTGGGACTTTGTGAGGGACATGGCCAAGGCCCTGTCCTTCCCTGCGGATGCCGAAGAGGAGCCTCGAGCCGAAGAGCTAGATGCCCTCCAGTATGACTTTCCTCCGAAGGAAGCCTTTACTGTACCTGTTCCTCCGATGCTGGAACAGCTGCCCGTATGCGGGAGGCACTGGCCTCGACGCCGGTTCTTAGCAAACAGGTCGATTCCATTTATCGAGTCCATAAGAGCCCTATGTTCCAAAAGGCACAGCTACCGCACCACTCCATGGTTGTGGAATCAGCCATGCACCGTCTGAAGAGTCAGAAGATGCACTCCTTGGTGCCCCCCCGGCCGTGAGGCCCGGAACCTGAATGCCCTCGGTAGAAAGTGCTTCCAGGGCTCTATGCTGTCTTGCCGTGTCCAGACCTACCAGCTGACCCAGTCCAAAGCGTGATTATTAATAAAACTCTGTCTTTTCCACATAAACTTGTTGTCAACCCGACATAGGCCGTGTTTCGCACACTTCGTCAGGGGTTGATCAAGTAGATAAACTAAAAACATAAATGCATAAAATGCAAATCATAATATATACAGTATAAAACAGCAAAATTATGAACAGACAAATACTGCCATCAAAATTTATATCTTTATCTTTATTCGCATCATTTGATAAACTGCCCAGGCCGAAGCGTCAGGGCGGTGTACAATACAAAAGGGTAGGCTACTGAAAACAAAGTCTGAAAAGAACGCCAAATGACAGGGAGAGACAGTTAAAATCAGGTAGAGGACAGAAAAGGCCCAAAGAGGGACGAGAGGATGGGGGAAGGGAGGGAGAAGGGAAGGTAAGAGAGGACGTATGGGGAGATATCATGGAGGGTGGGGGGTGCGACTGGGGGACGAGGCACCATCGACAAGGGGAGGGAGATCAAAGGCCTGACAAAAGAGATGGGTTTTGAGGTGTGTTTTAAAGCGGGGATAGGACAGTTCGGTACGGAGAGATAGGGGAAGTGAATTCCACAAGGCAGGACCTAAGAAGAAAAAGGCGGAGTGGCTGGTAAGTTCCAAATGGGCCTGGGCGGGGGAGGAAGAAAGAGACGATTACCGTGGGCTGATCGAAGAAGGCGTGGAGAGGGCTGAAGATGGAGGATGTCGGCCAGGTACTGGGGAGTGTTAGTGTGAAGAGCTCTATGTGTGATGATGAGCAACTTAAAGACAAACCTGAAGTTAATCGGAAGCCAATGAAGGGTGACAAGACAAGGAGACACGTGAGAACGCGCAGGGGAAGAAGTGATGAGACGGGCGGCAGCATTCTGAACTAACTGAAGACGGCGGAGCTGGGAAGAGGGGAGGCCTGCATAGATAGCATTACAATAGTCTAAACGGGTGATCACCAGAGACAGGACGAGAGTGACAACAGACGACGGGGGAAGAAGTGATCGAATGGCCCTGATACAACGCAGATGGAAGAAGGAGGTACGTATAACAGAGGAAATATGTTCGTGAAAAGAGAGGGACGAGTCTAAGGTGATGCCCAGATAACGAAGGGTCGGTACCAGGGGGATGGAGTGAGAAGCCATAACGGGTGACAAACTGGGAGGGGGGGGAGTCCAAAGGAAAACCAGATCGCAGAGGATTTAGCAGGATTAGCATGTAGAAAGTTTGACTCGAACCAGGAGGCAACGGAGGAGAGAACGATTAATTGGGACGAGATCAGGGGAATACATCTAATAACTATTAAAACCATGTTACATTTAAAGGGGTAAAAAGTATGGATGAAATATGTCAAATCAATAATAAATACATAAATACATAAGATAAATAATTAGCAAAACATTAAAAGCTCCACAGAAGGGAACTCTATATGATAAAAAAAAATATATAATTAATATAAAAAGAGATATAAAACAAAGTGGATGTAGAGTGTGACAAACAACATTTATAAAGGGAATAAATACCTCTGTAGCAATTACTGAGGACACAGCTCTGAATGACCTTAATATAAAGGTAATTCTTGTGCAACTAAAAATAAGCAATAAATACAAAATTCATAATTGTCAATAAAGGCTGCAACATAAAACGAGGTATACGTATACTTAGTATTTTAATAGATGACTGGAAGGAGAACGTTTTGGCAGATAAACTAAGCAGGATTCTCCAGCCTCATGAATGGCAGTTGAATCCACTGGTGGTTTAGCAGCTCTTTCTACGATGGGGACTTCCATCCATCAGTCTCTTTGCCAGTCCACTGAACCATCAGCTGCCCAGGTTTTGCTCCAGACAGCCGCATCCCCTGAGAGTGGCAGCAGATGCTTTTCTGATCTCTTGGTCTACGGGCCTTCTGTATGCGTTTCTTCCCACGCCCCTGGTGACCAGAACTCTGTTCAAGATTCTACGAGACAAGGCCTCAGTGATTCTGGTAGCTCCCAGATGGCCGAGGCAGCCGTGGTTTCCACTTCTTCTGCAGTTGGCAGTGGAAACTCCATTCCCTCTGGGGTTGCAACCCGATCTCCTGTCTCAGGATCAGGGCTCCCTTCTGCACCCCAATCTCAGATCCCTTAATCTGATGGCCTGGCTGCTGAAAGGATAGTGCTAGCTCCCGTACGTCTACCTAGGGAAGTTGAGGAGGTGGTATTGGCCTCGAGGAGGCAATCTACCAGAAAGTCCTATGCACTCAAGTGGCGCAGGTTCTCAGTGTGGTGTGCTCAGCACAATGAAGATTCTTTCTCCTGCCTGGTGCCAGTAGTGCTACAATACCTACTTCACCTGTCAGACCTAGGCCTTAAATACAGCTCTGTTCGGGTCCACCTCAGTGTTTTTTCAGCACACCACTCACCGGTGGAGGGACAGTCGCTGTTTGCTCACCCCTTGGTGTCCTGCTTCCTCAGAGGCCTGCTTTTGTTCAAGCCTCCGATTCACCCCCCCCCCCCCGTCACTGAGTGGGACTTGAATGTGGTCTTGCAACAACTTACTCGCCCACCGTTTGAGCCGATGGCTACTTGCCATTTACGCTTCCTTTCTTGGAAGGCGCTTTTCCTGGTAGCTCTTACCTCGGCCAGACGTGTGAGTGAACTACAAGCTCTGGTTTCTGATAGACCGTACACATGGTTCTATAGGAACGGGGTGGTCCTTCGGACTCATCCGAAGTTCCTTCCAAAAGTTGTCTCCTCTTTCCACCTCAACCAGGAGGTGGTTCTTCCGACATTCTTTCCCAGGCCGCATACCAGCCGGGCTGAGACAGTCTTGCATACTCTGGACTGTAAGAGGGCATTGTCCTTTTACATAGAGCGTACGAAGGGGCATCGAAGGGCTACTCAGCTCTTCGTATCCTTTGACCCTAGAAGTTGGGGTTACCTGTCTCCAAGCGTACGTTGTCCACTTGGGTAGCAGATTGTATCGCCTGGGCGTACAGGGCAGCCGACCTCCCCTTGCAGGGTCGAGTCATGGCCCACTGTGTCAGGGCGAAAGCCGCATCAGTAGCTCATCTCCGCTCTGTTCTGTTGGCAGACATCTGCCGGGCTGCTACTTGGTCTTCAAGCCAGACTTTTCCAGCCCACTACTGCCTTGAGAGAGTCCTGAAGGGACAGTGCTTTCGGACAGGCGGTACTCCGTAATCTCTTTGAGGTTTAGGCAACTCCTAACCTCCGGCCCTTGTGTTGGGCTATCGTACGGGAGTGTTCTCAGAGAATATTCTTCTCACGGATGCTGAGGCTCTGCAGAGGGAGCCATTTTTTTCAGCTTAGGGTTCCTGGTAGCCTAGAGCTGGGGAGTCCCATATGTGAGGACTGACTTCCTGCTTGGTCCTGGAGAAAGAGTAGTTACTCACCTATAACAGGTGTTCTCCAGGAGCAGCAGGAATCAGTTCTCACGACCCTCCCTCCTCCCCTGGAGTTGCAGTCATATACTTTATTTTGATTTTTGCTGTCTTTAGCTATGTCATCAGACTGAGCAAGATGGCACCCTTGGGCGGGAAGGGGACCGCGCAGGCGCGCTGCATTCCCAAAGGCTTTCTTTGAAAGCTGGGGAAATTCTCCGCACGGGGGCTCCGTCGGCGCTGACGTCACCCATATGTGAGGACTGATTCCTGCTGCTCCTGGAGAACACCTGTTACAGGTGAGTAACTACTCTTTCCTCCTGGTTATAGACAGAGAAAATAGTTGCTTATCTGTAATGGGCATTCTTCATAGAGAGCAGGGTAAGTCACATATCTTCCCTTTCCTCTTTTGAAATGGTCTGTTGAAACATCAACTTGGTAGGCTTGCTATTCTCCAAGAGCTAGTTTTGCAATGACACCACTGGATGACATCACCCATCTCTGACTTACCTTGCTGTCCACAGAGAATTTGTTACAGGTAAGCAGCTCTGTTTAATGATGGCTTGCCAGTCTTTCCACATATAAATGTGTTTTCCTCCTGTAATATACTGTAATGCCCTTTGAAGAGAATAAATATAAATTGAAAACAGAAAATTGGCAAGAGTATTCAGATTTTTTAAGATTATTCCATTTTTCTTTTATTTATAACAAATCTTTAGACTGGTGCTTTAGGTATCCTGAATTTTTTAAGGACCAGCAGCTACAAGTCCCTAAGGAATAGTGTGTGACTACCTTGTTTTTGTAGTTACCAATGGCACTGTAATATAACTACCACTTGCATAAATGCAGGCCCTCTGGGCTGGATTGACTCAAGCTCATTCTAAGAGAACAGTAGAAAATGTTGTTTATGTTGGAAAATGGAACCTAAGGCTGTTTCAAGGTAACAAGATCAACCGTTACAGTTTAATTTTCCATAGAAAGTTTTGAAGAATCCATTGCTAGTGCCTTGTAAAGGTCTTTACGCCCTCATATTTGTTTCACATTCTGCTATTTTAAACATGCATTGAGGTAAGTTTTTCACTGATCTACAAAACATACTTTGCGCTTTAAGCATGTAATATTCCAAAAGTAAGCCTAAAAATATGCACAGTGGAAACTGGCACATATTTATAGAGTAGGCATTCTCAGGCATTCTGGCTGGGCGGAGCATTGGCAGTCACAATTTGCATGCATGTTTTATAAAAAAACACAGAACATGCATGTGTAAAATATACACAAGTGTTGTGTCTACACCTTCATTCTATGTGTGATTTCTGCAGGATTTGTGCTAGTACTTTATAAACACATGTAGGCACCTTCTTGCCGTCTTGACCTTGGTATCCTGTTATAAAATTACCCCCTTAAAAAACTGCCACAGATTTTCTGTTGGATTCAGTGTCCCTGTCCTGCTGAGAAATCTTCTCCCCAGGTCTTGATCTACAGTAGACTAAATTTTCCTCTGTAGCTCTTAATGTAATCCTTAACTCATAGTTACTAATTCTGGACAGACAGCCTGATTAAGGCAGTATCCTGGTGGTACCAAACTCTTTTACAGTGATGGACCTGGCATGCCCCAATGGATATTCAAACACACTAAACTTTCTTTCCCTTAATCTATACTTTTGGATAACAATCCTGGAGTTATTTAGGCAAGTCCATGTTCAGCACATTTAGAACTTTACTTCAAATTCACTTAGTATAACAAACTGTTTGATTCTTCGTTCAGCAATATATATATAAATATAAATATCTGCCCAACTAATGTGAATGGGCACGGGTAGGCTTTATTTAACTTATACAAAAATTATCCAAAGGTTCATCATATTAGTTAGTTTGGATTTGCTATGACAAAGGGTTTGAAGACTTACGCAGATCAAGAATTTTTGATTTCTTGTTTCCACTGTGCATATTTTTAGGCATGACCTAATTTTATAAGAGATGTTTAACGTGCAAAAAATGTTCATAAAATTATCTTAGAAGAGTGCAGTTCACAGATGATCCCCAATCAACTTGAAAGAGCTTGAGCTATTCTTTCAAGAAGAATGGGTAAAACTTCCACCATCCTGCTTTGCAGAGGTGGTAGACATGTCCCAAATTGGTCATGGCTGTTATTGCTCCAAAAGGGGCATACACCTAGTATTGAGTCGAGATATGAAGACTTAAGTAATCAAGACTTTTAAATTTCTATTCGTGATTGCTTTTTGTATGCATCTAGAAGTGTTCTTTAATGTTGAAAATATAGAGTATGGTGGATAGATCTGTTAAACTCCTTTAATGCATTCTGAATAGAATCTTCTTTTACATAAAAGAATGCAAAAATGGGCAAGACATTTACAAGGAATTGTACATGTGGCAAAATGTTTGCTCATAGATGCATGCTAACTCTTAATAACACTCCTCTGGATGTCATATGCATAGCCATTTGATCTACCATAGTATCCCCCCCCTGTTAATTGTATACTATCTCTGCTATAGTTGTCTGTATAGATATTATTGAAATATGGGGGCTACATCTGTGTCATGATAGAGGAGAGGAGTCTGTTTTCCCTAATGGATTCCTGAAATGTTGAATAAAGTAGTCATGTATCAACTTTGCACTCATCCTGGCAGTGAACATTTGTTTGTGAATATTTTAATCCTTTCTGGCTTTATCTAAGACTGAAACAAATTTTAATAATCATTTTCTATGATACGTTCTCGTATGTATTGACTTCATGAAAGGAATAATATTAGCTTGCAAAAAATAAAATTAGTTAAAATAGGAGAGGATTGTCCATTTGGATATGTGGAAATAGGAGGGTCAACAAACACAAATTTTAGATGGTACCTTTTTCTTGAACTAATTTTAATATGTCTCTGACAAGTTTTTGAGATTTGTCCTCTTCATGAGGTCAGTGCAGAAACAGTGCAGTTATATTGGGTTGAAATAGTATAAATTCATTTAGGTTCTTAAGCTGTCTGCATAAATGGACTGAACTGAGACATTGCTTTCACACCCATTATCAAATAAAGGGCCTTTGAACCGGAAAGTGTTACTGTCTCATCACCTGTCTCCCATCTCCTTTCATTGAGCTGTAATAGTATATGTATACACACTAAGATTTAGATTAATTTTTGTACTGTTTCAACGCAGTGCAACTGCATTGTTTCTTCACTGACCTGATGGAAAAAAAACCTTGCCAAAGATATTAAATGAGTACAAGAAAAAAGTACCACATACATCTTGTTTGCTGACACCCCCCCCCCATTTCTACATTTAAAAATAGCAACAAAGCTTTCAGTATTAATAGTCTCTTCCACGAGCTTAAATTGTTCATATTAATACTTTTATTTAAATATATGTAAATTGGTTGCAAAATGTTTTTGACTAAAGTAATCAATACCACAAAGCCAAATTTTTTATTTTTCTTTGTCTTCTAACTCATCTAAAATATATTTTTCTCCCTCTATTTTCCTTTCAGGGTCTTGCTCTGGTTCTGATCAGAACTGCTACTTGAGCCTCGCATTCTGTCAAGTTCAATGTCTATTACTGTTCATTCAGAAAACATTTTCTGAGAACAGTTATAAGACTTTCATGGCTGATTGATCCTACGCAACCAGCTCGCAATAGTTGGTTGTCGCAGAATAGATGGAAGCATGAGATCAGCACTGTTGGACTCTCCTACACAGTTCTGACCTTTTTCCCTCTAAACTTCTTTCCCACATCCCTTGTGTCAAACATTGCAATAACCTCCTGTGGTCAAAGAGGCAAGGGTGGGTTCTATTCAGAATCCAGCCAGTGCCGCCTTTATACCATCCAGTAGGTTTTGCCAGGAAAATGATGCTAAGGGCAACACTATCTCTTTAATTCTCACAGTTCTGGCCAATCCGAAGAACAGAGAGAAAACAAGATTTCTCGCATCTTGAGACAAACAAAATGCATGTATTTTTATCAGCAGCAATTTCCAGATTGTAAGGTCTAGTTGCCTTTAATTTTTTTTTGAACATTTGATTATATGAATTTATTTTCATTGTGTGATACTGGAGTGGTAGTAAACTGTTGTGTGTTGGATGTTTTTCCTCCTCTGACAGTTAAGCTTTTTGCAGAATAATGTGAAGGCTTTTACTTTGCCTTAAAAGAAAGTTAGCCTTTACCTTAAAACATCTGCAAAAGCTGTTTTATTATTGCTAGTAAGTATTTATATGGAAAATTTAATGAATTAATGGGACTTTTTTCTTTTTGTTTTGGGAATGACTTGCATCTCCATATTAAGAGAAAATTGGTTCTCAGTGGTGAGTATTTTATTTATTTATTTTATTTTAACAGTTGCTTATATACCGCAACCTTCCAAAGATCAGGTGCGGTTTACAATGAACAATTTAGGAAACAGTGAACAGAGCTGTTTTTACATGGAACTTCTTACAGTTGTTTGTAGTATGACAGTATGACAGTTGTTTGTAGTAAATTGTAGTTCAATAAATGCTTAAAAAAAATTTTTTGTAAACTTGAACACCAGATTTCTGCTAAGATAATAAAAGTGCACTTGAATAAAAATTATATCCTCAGAAATAAATTCTGTAACAGAGCATTCTACATGGAGCATGTTGTCAGAGGGCCTACAGCCTTAGTGTGTTTTTTTGTGTGTTTTTTTTTAACACCCTAGCCGGTCATGTAAGTCACATGGTGTTTCTTATAGTATTGACATTTTTAAACAGAACAAAAAAAGAAAAGTTTAGCCATGCTTCTGTATGAAATAGTTCTTCTGTGGATAAGCAGGAAAAATGTTTTTAAGTATGGGTGATGTCATCTGATGGAGCCCGACGCAGGAGTATTCCCAACTATTTCTGGAAGCTTTTCGAACCTCCTCTGTGCATGTGTGCTCCTTCTGCTCACTGCTGCAGCACTGTTTTGGCTGAGTCTCTCTTTTCATGGAACCCCATGGACACTTTTTTCAGTGGCGTGTGTAAGTTTGTGTGTTTTTTCTCACTGTTTTCTCGGGTTTTTCTTTCTCTGACTGCGTGCTGTTTTTCTTCTTTTCCCATTAGTTTTCCCTAGTAAGTGTTTTCGGTTGTTTAAAAGTTTCCTTTTTCTGCTTCACCATTGCCCTTTAGGCATTGGTGCTCTGGCCGCATACTACTCCATTTTTCAGTAAATATCTAGCCGTTTGATTTCATTATGGCTATTTTGTCCAGGCAGTATGTCACAGAAACTAACCAACTGGTTTAGAAAGGGTTCCAGGTACTCAAGGACTATTTCCATAATGGATATTCACAGTTGGTGTCTTCAGTGGTTTGGACCCAATCATCAGCCTTTTTGTAATTTGTGTCTGTAGATGACCCCAATCGTGTTCCATGTAAATATTTCATGTATATAGTTCACCCCTGTTATCCAAGTTTGTACTCCTGTTCTATGTAAAACCAAGCAGCTTGTTGTTATGGTCATTATGTTATAATGTAAACCGCGCTGATACCGAATAGTGCGGAATATAAGAAATTGTAATAATAAATAAATAAATAAATTTAAAAAAAGACTCAAGGGTCGTGAAAAGCAGCATGAATCCATTTTTGGTGTTTACAAGTTTGATCCATCAGCATAGACTGCACCGGTCTCAATGGCATCAAAGGCTGTATTGGACGCTGGTGGTGCCTCAATATTGAGGAGTCCTTGAGCCCTTTCAAAGCCTCTCATCGGCCCTCGATTGATGTTGGCCCAAAGGTGAAGATGGACTTGTCTTAATAGATGCCAAAGGGTGGACGCATGGAGCATCAAGCGGAGGCTTTGGTGCATCAACATCAAAGCCCTCGGAGATCAGGCATCAAGAGCAAAGAGGGTTTGTAAGAGTGCCTCTCTAAGCAGCCCTGAAGAGGACAGCTGACCCTTCAAAATATTGGAAGGGTAACAACAGCCTTAAAAGAGCAAAGACCAAGCAGCCAATGCACCCTCTGATTCCAGGAACATCTGTTGATGATGCTGTGGCCCTGCAACCTTTGGAGTAGGCAGCCCTGGAGAGAGACCTTCTGAAGGCTATTGAGCACATCACAATGCTAGTCTGTCTTTTTGCAAAGGACATGAAAATTTGCAATAGAATGGACTCCTCTGAAGGAGTGGATAACATGAGGAAAGATCTACAAAAGCTGGAAGAATGGTCTAATGCTTGACAGTTAAGATTTAATGTGAAGAAGTGCAGTGTCATGCACTTGGGAAGCAGAAATCCAAGGAAATTGTATGCAATAGTGGGCGAGAGGTTGGTGTGCATGGACCAGGAGAAGGACCTTGGAGTGATTGTTTCTGAGGATCTCAAAGTGGTGAAACAGTATGATGAGATAGTGGCAAAAGCCAGAAGGATGCCGGGTTGCATACAGAGAAGAATTACCAGCAGAAAGGAAGAGGTACTAATGCCACTGTACAAGTCGCTGGTGAGGCCTTACTTGGTATATTGTGTTCAGTTTTGGAGACCATATCTCGCAAAGGATATAAAAAGACTGGAAGCAGTTCAGAGGAAGGCAACAAAATGATTTGGAGCCTGAGTCAGAAGACATATAAGAAGAGACTTGAAGACCTAAATATGTACACTCTGGAGGAGAGGAGGGACAGGGGAGATTTGATTCAGACCTTTAAATACTTAAGAGTATTAATGAACAAACAAACCTCTTCCAAAGAGGGGAAGCTGTAAAACTAGAGGGTATAACATGAAGCTGCAAGGGGGTAAACTGAAAGGCAATGTCAGGAAATACGTTTTCACTGGAAAGGGTAGTGGATGCTTGGAATGCCCTCCCGATGGAAGTGGTGGAGCCAAAGACAGTGACAGAATTCAAAATGGCATGGGACAGACACAGTGGATCCCTTTATAGCAACAGAATAAAATCAAAATAAACATAACTATCTCTTATATCTCAACAAATAGTGGTGACCTACACAGAGTGGTGGGTACAATCCTAAACAAAGGCATGGGGAGGGGTGACATGCATGGAGCGGCAGGTGCACCTACTCTTGCTGCCTTGCTGGGCAGACTAGATGGACCATACTGGTCTTTATCTTCTGTCATAAAAGACCAGTTACTATGTTACTATGCAGCAAGTCATTGTGTCGATATCTGTTCCATTGGCATAGACGATTGTCCAACCAGTCCTCAAGAAGTGTTGAGTACCTGTGGGAGAGGCATCAACATTGGGGTATCGAAGGGCCCTAAAGCTGGGTCCTGCCTGGTTGATATCGCTATATCTCCAGGAACAAGCAGGAATGAGTCTTCACATATGGGTACGTCGGTACCGATGGAGCCTGCGCGGGAACGCTCCCCAGCTTCCCAAAAGGAAAGCTTTTGGGAGCATCCCACAGCGCCTGCGCGCTGCCTTCCCTAACCGCCTCTCCTCAGTTCTTCTTTGCCACGGAGCCAGCAGGTCGTGTTCCTGTCACCGCTGAAGAAATTCTTTATTTTATTTTATTTCTTTGGTCGCGCGTCTGCCTTCCCCGACATCGGACTGGTACCGCTGGTCTTTCTTTCTTTCCTTCAAAAAAAAAAAAAATATATATAATACTTTTTTCCCTCACTTAGTGTGTTTTTCCTCTTGGGCCTTAGGCCTCTCGAGTAAATTTCCTCATGGAAAAATCAGCCTCCGGGTTTAAAAAATGCACTAAGTGTAGCGGTACTATTTCTATCACCGACACCCATGAATGGTGTCTTAAATGTTTGGGTCCTGACCATTCCATTTCTGAATGTCCGTCCTGCTCCTTAATGTCTAAACGAGGTTTACAGAACCGAGCAGCTAAGCTCCATGTCCTGTTTCCCTCTGATGCAGCTTCAGTGGCATCGACATCTTCCATGGCTTCTACTTCCTCTCATGGATCTCAGGTAACCAAACATAAATCCAGCCGGTCCTCGAAGGGTAGATCTCCCTCCAAGCATCGAGATGCCTCCGGGCTTGCCCTCGAGGATCCTGCACCGGCAAAACAATCCCGGTGTGAAGCTCCGGCTTCCAAAGCTCCACCTATGGGGTTACAGGTTGACATCGATGGCACGGCCTCGACTGATCACCTGTTAGAATGCTCTGGGGTACCGGCGCAACCTTCCGGTACCGAATTCCAGGCATTCATGGCGTCGATGGATCAGAATGTTCTATCCATGCAGCAGGCTATCGTGGCCTTCATTCAAGCTGTGACACTGCTGATACCACAACAAACTCAGTTGTCGGTATCGGCTCCGGTACCGGCACCAGCGCTGGTACCGGTACCGACTGCATCGGCATCGACCAGGATACCGACTGCAGCGGTTCCCTATCCAGGGCTGCTCATCGGTACCGAACCGGTACCGATGACGCCCGATGTCGATACCGCTCGATACGCGTACCGAGCTTTAGCAGAGCACCCTGACAGGCGGTACTTTGATTCCTCTGATGATTCAGATACATCAGAGGAGTCTCCTGAGGTATCCATAACCCTTCCTGAAGAGCCTTCTTCTCCAAAAAGAAGAATGTCTCCTCCAGAGGACTTGTCCTTTCAAGACTTCATAAGAGAAGTAGCTAAAGGACTTTCTATTTCAGTAACCTCTGAATCAGAGCCTAGAGCAAAAAAATTAGATATTTTAGGTTATTCTAAGGCTCCTAAAGAGGCAGTCACCTTACCAATCCATGAGATTTTTTATGAACACATGATTGACTTATGGGAGACTCCTCTCACTATCTCTCCTCATTCTCGTTGATAGGACACTATGTATCGTGTCCCTCCTTGTCCTGGTTTTCATAAAACACAGCTTCCTCACCATTCTATTGTGGTGCAGTCAGCTATGAAGAGGATAAAGAGTGCAAAAAGACACACTTCTGCTCCTCCAGGAAGAGAATGCAGGACCTTGGATGCTTTTGGTAGGAAAATCTTCCAAGCCAGTATGCTCATTGCCAGAATCAACTCCTATAGTCTCTATATGGGTATGTTTCTAAAAGAAGTTGCAGATAAATTGCACACTTTCCTCCCTCTTCTTCCAGAGGATAAAAGGGAAGAATTCCTTCTTTGGCTTAAGCATACTCAAGACATTTCAGAGTTTTCCAACCGTGCAGCCTTTGACTTCTTTGAAGGTGCCAGCAGAGCTTCGGCCATTGCCATAGCTGCTCGCAGGATTGCTTGGCTCCAAGCTTCTGATTTAGAACCTTGGCTCCAAGATGGCTTAGGGAATCTTCCCTGTACAGGTGAAAACCTGTTTGGCAAAGAATGGCTAATTAAAGCCACCCAAATGGATGCAGAAAATTCTGCTCTGGATAGACTTTCAAAGTCAACCTCCATTCCTGCCAAGAAAAAACCTTTCAAGAAGTCTTTTTTTCAAGAAGGGCAGATTCCCCTCTGCTTCTGGCCAACAATCTTCTACAGGTCGCTTTGCTACTAAGCGTCAGCAACCTAAACAGGCCAGGCCTAAGTCTACAGGGGCTGCTGCAACTCAGCAGACACAACCTCCTCAGGGTTTTTGACTTGATGCTAGAGAACTTAGCCTTTCTGGCTCTAAAACAGCCAGAGCCTCTCACCATTCCAGGAAGGTTAGCTCATTTTGCTCCCAGATGGGAGCAAATTACATCAGAGCAGTGGACCCTCTCCATCATAAGGGAGGACTACAAACTTCATTTCTCAGACCTTCCTCCCCACACCATGGTGAGACACTTCAATTCTCCAACATCTTTTCTCGACCTTCTAGGTCAGGAGGTGGCTACCCTTCTTGCCCAAGGGGCAATAGAAGAAGTTCCTCTTCTTCAACAGGGGTCAGGGTTTTACTCCCCTTATTTTCTGATTCCAAAGAAAACAGGGGGATACAGACCCATATTAGATCTCAGGGAATTGAACAAATTTCTATGCAAGGAGAAGTTCAAGATGCTTTCTCTGGGCACTCTCCTTCCATACCTTCAAAGTCAGGATTGGCTTTGTTCTCTAGATCTCAAGGATGCGTACACACATGTCCTCATCCATCCATCTCACAGAAGATTCCTCCGTTTTCTTTTCCAAGGAAAACATTATCAATACAGGGTGCTTCCTTTTGGTCTGGCATCTGCTCCAAGAGTGTTCACCAAATGCATGGCAACAGTAGCTGCATTTCTACGCACTCTGGGAATATTTGTATTCCCATACCTGGACGACTGTCTCATCCGAGCTCCATCTCAGTCAGAGGCCCGGATTTCCCTGGACTGCACAAGACGCTTTCTGCAGTATCTGGGACTTGTGGTAAACCTCCCAAAGTCTCAGCTCACCCCTACTCAGTCCCTAGAATTCATAGGGGCCTGGTTGGATACTACCACTGCAAGGGCCTACCTTCCTCAGGCCCGTTGCCAACGTCTAGTGCAGTTAGCCTCCCAGATTCAGTCAAAGAACCACTTAACTGCCTGGGAGATGCTACAACTGCTAGGCCACATGGCTTCCACAGTGCATGTGGTACCCTATGCTCGCCTACACATGAGAGCAGCTCAATGGACTTTGTCCACCCAGTGGACTCAAGCATCAGGAGCTCTCTCAGACCAAATAGCAACCTCCAAATGTCTCTTTTGGTCCCTCCAATGGTGGATGTCCACTCAAAATCTGTTACTGGGGTCCCCCTTCCAACAGTTGTTGCCCCAAGCAACCCTCACAACAGATGCCTCCCAAACAGGTTAGGGAGCTCATCTACAAGACCTCAACACTCAAGGCACTTGGTCCCCACAGGAGACCTCTCTTCATATCAACCACTTGGAGCTTCGAGCAGTTTTTCTAGCTCTCAAGGTCTTTCATACCCTGCTCAGCTACAAGACAGTCCTCATTCATACGGACAATCAAGTAGCCATGTTTTACATAAACAAGCAAGGAGGAACTGGCTCTCTGTCGCTTTACAACGAAGCTTTAAGATTGTGGGCCTTCGCCAGAGAGCATCAAATCCATCTCCTGGCAGTATACCTCCCAGGAATCCAAAACTCTTGGGCAGGCAGACTCAGTCGAGTTCTGCTTCCACACGAATGGTCCCTGCACATGGATCAGATACTCAGAATCTTCCAAGAATGGGGAACCCCGGACATAGACCTCTTTGCAAGTCCGTGGAATGCCAAACTTCCCCGGTTCTGTTCCAGAATTCCGTGTCAGGGAGTTCAGGCCAAGGATGCCTTCCTCCTTCATTGGGGTCAAGGCTTCCTGTATGCGTTTCCACCCATTCCCTTGATTCCCAAGACTCTGTTCAAACTCCAGAGGCATCAAGGATCTATGATCCTCATAGCTCCACGCTGGCCACGCCAAGTGTGGTACCCTCTACTTCTGCATCTCTCCCAAGCCCCCTCTCTGGACTTGGGAGCTGCTCCAGACCTTCTGTCCCAGGAGGAGGGGACTTTGTGGCACCCAAACCCCCATGTCCCTTCACCTCAGGGTTTGGTTACTGCAGGCCTAGACCTTCAAGGCTGGAACCTTTCTCAGCAAGTGAAGGATATCCTCCATGCTTCCAGAAAACCTTCTACTAGACGTTCCTATGCTTTTAAATGGAAAAGGTTTTCCATTTGGTGTACTGAAAAGGGTCTTGACCCTCTAGCACTACCTTTGAATTCTCTATTGGAATATCTCCTGCATCTTTCCAATGCAGGCCTTAAGACAAATTCGGTAAGGGTCCATTTGAGTGCTATTGCAGCATCCCTTAAGCCTATCAATGGACAGCCTATTTCCTCTCATTCTCTTATTGCAAGATTCATGAGAGGCCTAACTTTAACTTAACCTCCCATTAGGCCTCCTCCGGTGGCATGGGACTTAAATCTGGTTCTTGGTCAGCTCATGAAGCCACCTTTTGAACCCTTAGCCACCACCTCCTTGAAATTTCTTTCCTGGAAGGTTATTTTCCTCATTGAAGTCACCTCAGCTCGCCGCATCAGGGAACTGCAGGCCTTAGTGGCTAATCCACCTTATACAAGGTTCCATCATGATAAGGTAGTCCTTAGGACCAATCCACACTTTATGCCTAAAGTGGTCTCCCCTTTTCATCTTAATCAAGAGGTATATTTACGTGTCTTTTTTCCAGCTCCTCATGCATCAAGTGCAGAGAGGAATCTTCATACTCTGGATTGTAAGAGAGCTCTTGCCTTTTACTTGCAAAGGACACAGCAACATAGAAAGTCTTCCCAACTCTTTGTTGCTTTTGATACCTCTCATCTGGGACTTCCAGTCCCTAAAAGAACACGGTCCAATTGGTTTGCTCTGTGTATTTCTTTCGCCTACCAGAGTAAGAACCTTTTTCTGGAGAGCCATGTCACAGCTCATAATGTGAGGGCCATGGCAGCCTCTATGGCTCATCTAAATTCTGTGTCCATCGACCAGATCTGTCAAGCGGCCACCTGGGCCTCGGTTCATACCTTCACAGCCCATTACTGCTTGGACAAGGACTCCCGCCGGGATGCCTTGTTTGGTCAGGCTGTTCTCAAACACCTGTTCCATTCTTAATCAACTCCTACCCTCCTTCCCTGGATGGATGCCTGAGATCCATAGGAGGAGGTAAAGCCCTTCCCAGGGTCTCATAACCTTGGGGATCTCCCAGGCATCTTTAGCTAGGGAGTCCCCATATGTGAAGACTCATTCCTGCTTGTTCCTGGAGATAGCACAGTTACTTACCTGTAACAGGTGATCTCTGGGAACAGCAGGAATAAGTCTTCACAACCCACCCACCTCCCCTAGGAGTTGTATCTCTCTATCTTTCCTTTCCTCTCTCTCTCTTTGTCTCAGCTTTAAAACTCGAACTGAGGAGAGGCGGTTAGGAAAGGCGGGAAGGCAGCGCGCAGGCGCTGTGGGATGCTCCCAAAAGCTTGGGAGCGTTCCCGCGCAGGCTCCGTCGGTACCGACATACCCATATGTGAAGACTTATTCCTGCTGTTCCCAGAGATCACCTGTTACAGGTAAGTAACTGTGCTTTATTGCATCAGGGTCTGATGCTCCCCCTGAAGCCTAGAAAGTCATCGGTGCTTTGACACTCCCAAAGGAGTACCTGGTCCCAAAAGGCAGAAAAGTCATCCAGGCAGATTCTCAGATATTTTGATTTCCTCTCTGAGTTTGAATCGGAAGGCTGGATCACTGATGAGTCTGAAAGCATGTCAGAGGACAGGTCCCCAGAACTTTCATCTGATCCTTCTCCACATCATGAGAGGCATAAATCACCTCCAGAGGATATGACATTCCAGGATTATGTGGGGATATGGCTAAGGCCATACTGTTTTTTTGGAGACTGAGGATGACCCAGGGCAGAAAAATTGGAGATCCTCCAGTACTCCTCTGTTCACAAGGAAGTGGTGATAGCACATCTTTCAGGGAGTACATATGAGAATAGGGGGGACCCCCTCTCTGAACGTAGAGTTCAGAGGCCCCCCCCCCCCTGGTTCAAGAAGCCCAAGATACCTCACCATTCCTTGGTAGTTGAATCCGCCCTTAGGAGATCTAAAAGTTCTAAGATGCACTCCTTGGTGACACCATGGAAGGAGGTTTGTACATTTCGACTTTTGGGAGAAGGGTTTTCCAGAGTACCATGCATGCTACCCGCATGGTCTCCTGCCAGCTCTACACGGGCATGTTTTTGAAGGACATGAGTGGCCTAGATTATCTTTCCTAATATCTCTCTCCAGAGTGATTGGAGCAGTATTGTTTCCTAATGAGACATGGCAAGAACTGTTTGATGTTCATGGTCCGAGTGACATATTATCGAGAACTTCTAATGAGTTTTGTTGCCTGGAGACTAGCCTGACTCTGAGCCTCAGATCTGGAGCAATCTGTGCAGGACAAGTTTGCTCACATACCGTGCCAGAGAGAATCTCTTAGGAGAAAAGGTTGAAAAGAAGGCTGGCTTTATTGAAAAGCAGCATGTCGCCCTTCACAGTCTCTCACGGCATATGTCCAAGCTAGCTGCCTATTTCAGGAGATGTCAGTGGCAACCAGAAAAGGACTTATTAATCTCGTAAGTGTTAAGTATTTTTCTGGTTCTCACTGTTCCTGGTCAGAGCAGGCTCCTCAAGCTCAAATAAAGCGAGAGAATTTATTTATTTATTTATTTTATTTACAGTCTCTTTTATACCGCACTATTCGGCATCAGCGCGGTTTATATGGAACAAAAATACTCAGTACAGTTAACACGTATGAGTTTACAGATAACAGGGCAAAAAACTTGGATAACAAGGAGCAACTATTTACAAAGCAAACTACGTAAAGTCATATGAACAGGGAGGTTTCATAGAATCATATGAACCACTTGGGGTTAGAGTATCTGTCTGGGCGTGTTGTTGAGGATCCCTTGATTGCTTGGGGTGTGGTGTCGTTGCTATCAGTGAGGTACTTGATGAAAAGGTGGTGTTGGAGGGCTTTCCTAAACTGTTAGGCTCTTGATGGCCCGAATATTTGGGGGTAATGCATTCCAGCATATTGGCGCGTACAGACTAAAGACCCTGTTGGCTGTAGTTGTGGTGCATTTTGTTAGTGCCTTTGGAACTTTTAGTGAGTTTATAGCCTTGGATCTTCTTGCTCTATTTGGGGATGTGGTGTGGATGAGGGCAGTTAAGGAGGCAGAGGAGAGCTTGTTAACAGCTTTGAATGTGAGTAACATGGTCTTGAAAACGATCCTGGCCTGGATGGGTAGCCATTGTAACTGCTTCAGAAGAGGCGTCACATGGTCGCTCCTGGAGGTTCCATGCAGAACCCTCGCTGCCGCATTCATGGCGAGTTGTAGCGGGTTCAAGGTGGATTGGGGAAGGCCTTGTAAAATGGCATTGGCATAGTCAAAATGAGGTATGATCAGCGCCTGGTAGATTGTCCTGAAATCATTTGGTTCAAGCAGGGAGCATAAATGCCTGCGCGAGCGGATCTTGTAGTATATTGCTCTAACTGTGTTTCCTATGTGCGCCTTCATGTTCAGGCGTTGATCCAAAGTGACCCCTAGGTAACGTATTGTGGGTTTAGATTGTAGCTCAGCTTCTTTTACTTTAAGATATTGTGGTGGGTTAAAATTTGGATTCCTCGTAATGAAGAGTACTTCCGTTTTCTTATGTTGTATTCGGAGGTTTTGAGACAGAAGCCTGTCAGATATTGCGTTGAAACAGCTCGTCAATGGGGAGAGGTCCAAATGCTCTGTAGAGAAGGGCATGTAAAGTAGGACATCATCGGCGTATATCATGCAGTCGACGTTGAAGGACCAAATGATCTTACAAATTGGCTGCATGTATATGTTGAACAATAAGGCCGAGAGGGAGGATCCTTGCGGCACTCCCTGGCTTTGGTGGAAAGGTTCTGAAGTTGTTCCTCCAGAACGTACATGCTGCCATCTTCCTGACAGGTAAGATCTGCACCATTCAAGCGCTATTCCATTGATGCCTTTCTCAATTAGTCGCCCTAAGAGAAGCTCATGACTTACAGAGTCAAAAGCTGCAGCAATGTCTAGAAAGATGAGAGCAAACCCTTGACGGATGTTGTCAGTGCCCGTGATTATCTTGCAGAAGAGAGTGGTAAGCAGTGTTTCCACACCATGGAATTCCCTGAAACCATGTTGACAGGGGTCTAACGGTGCCGCGGTGTTGATGTGGTCCTGTATTTGTCGTTGAACCTCCTTTTCAATTATCTTCGCGAGTAAAGGTATGCTGGATATCGGTCTGTAAGATTCTACCTTTTGGGGGTCGAGCTTGCAGTTTTTTAGCAGAGGTCTGATAGAGGTATGCTTGAGGGCTGAAGGGAATGAACCGGTTGAGAAGGATAGGTTCATTATTTTGGATAGTACTGGGCTGAAATGACTGCGGAGTTCCTTAATCCAGAAGGCTGGGCAGGGATCGGATTGGGCTGTGGTGAAATTAAGAGCCATGATGGTGTCTTTAATTCCTTTCTTGGTAGGGGTAGAGAATGCGGTTAGAGCTGTTTGGCCATATTTCTCATGGGTGGCGGTTATTGTAGAGGTTTTATTTGTCTGGCATAGCTTGGATTGTAAGTAAGTTGCGAAATCTTGCGGGTGTATCTCAAATTGGGGCACGGCGGTTGGTTCCTTAGATAGAGTCTTGACCAGATTGAAAAAGTTGTGTGGTTTGTTTAGTGATCTCTTTAAAGTGTCCGAGTGGTACTGTTTCAATTTCTCAGTGATTGCCTTGCGGTGGGCAGCAAGTTAACAGTTGTATGCTGTCTGGTCTTCTATGGAATGAGACCGGCGCCAGCGTTTCTCGAGTTTCCGTAAATGGGTAAGTGATGCTCTAAGTTTAGCTGTGTACCATGGAGCACTTACTCTTTTCCTAGGGGGCCTGCTGGTTGGTGTGCGCAGGGCGATTGCACTAAGGCTATTGTTCCAGTGAGTAATTAGATCCTCGAGGTTCAAGGTGGTTTCATTGATGAGCTGTTGAGTTTCCGCCAGGATAAGATCTCTGTTGTAAGGTCTGAAACATCGGGAGGGCGGTCTTGTGGTGTTGCTTGGTATTTTGTTGCTCTTTGACTGGGCTTTGTATGTAGGAATCTGGAGGATTATGAGTTTGTGGTCTGACCAAGGGACAGAGATTATGGACGTTACGGGGTCCTGAGATGGGTTGAGAGATATCTGTGGGGCAAAAACTAGGTCAAGGATATTTCTCTTAACATGGGTAGGTTCCTTAATTGCTTGAAGCCGAGATTCTCGAGGGCATCAAGGAAGGATGATGCTTGATTATCTTGCAACGTTGGCAGGTTGAAATCGCCTAGAATCCAGTTTGGAGTGCTTGGATTACGGGTGTTGGAGGCGAGATCAATGATAGCAGCGAGATCATCTGGGGATGCTGAGGGCGCTCTGTACAGCAGGTTGATTGAGCAGCGCTTGTTGGAAATGGTGACGGTCTCCAAGTGATTTGTACTGGTGGAGTCAACCGTCTGGAAATGGAGGTCTGTCTTGGTGAGGATAAGCACACCACCTCCTCTTTTGTCTCGCCTATGGCTTGTATGTACTGTGAAATTCAGGGGGAGGAGCTGGTTGAGTATGACATTGTCTTCGGCGGATAGCCATGTCTCTGTGACCATGAGTATATCAAGGTCGTGGAGGGATATTATGTCAGCAACAACTGGCCATTTCTTCCGGATTGAGCGGGTGTTGATGAGGGCACATTTTAGGCTTTGAGGGTAGGGGTTTTCGTCTTGTTTGGTTTTCATAGAGTGTTGGAGCGCAATGTGTAACAGATGGGGGTGGTGCGAGCGGGTATCCAAATTTAAGTTGTTAAGGGATGTCCCTGCCCATCTCCTCCCATGGCTCTGTAATATTGGGATCTGATTGGAGGATGGGGTTAGGGCAAAGGAGTTGGAAAACCAACTCGAAAGGAGGATATAGCATCCAACTATGGTGGTGATGGGGGAACCCATCTTGATTGAGCGCTGTGCGATTGTAATCAGGTAGCTATGGGCAGGCAGCTAAGAAATTATTAATACAAGACTGTTGGTCTGTTAACTGTCGGAAGGCACACAGGGGGAGATGCTGGTCTAAGGTCACTAAGCTAGGTATCGTAGAGCAAAGATCCAATTTATAGGTGTAGGTGATGTTAGCAGACAGTTGTATTCACTAGGTAGGCATGAAAGGAAGAGATTAGATCATGAATCCTGACTAGACAAACCAGTTGATAACTCCGGTTGTGGGAACATTGTATACACGTGTAGTTGAATAGAGATATGTGTTACCGAGGTTTGAATAATGGACATTCATAAGTAGGTAGTATGGTTACAGCGTACAATGAGAGGAATACATCCACTAAACATGGTCAAGGGTAAACAGTAGGAACATAGCACAGTTATGAGTACAAGCTTGTAGATCTACTGGATCAAGATGAACTGGCTTATGGTGTGATAATTGACACCTGTAGGTAGAAGTCATTAGCCAGAGATAGAGGTTTCACATAGGGTGCGAGAGCTGTGAGTAAAAAGGCAGTCTACTTGTTAGGTACCTGTTCTTGAAGGTTGAGTTTGTTAAGGGTGTGTGGCGCTTAACAGTTTCTCACATTTGGCGGTGTTCGTTCGAGGAGTTGCTCGTGAGGGTCAAATTAATTTAAGGCTTGTTTCAGATGAGCTGGTCTTGTGGCGGGTGCACGTGTCTCGAGTAGGTAATTGTGGTTGTGCTAGTTGGCTGCTTATGGTGCCTGCTTATTGTGCCCTGCCTATGGGCCACGCCAAAGGGCCCTCTGGCGAGGCCCTCAGGTGCAGGCCCGCCCGACCGGCGTTAGATTTAAAGCCAGCCTCGTGCCCTGATTGGGCAGCAGTGCAGAGGGGAGGACCTTCGGAGAGTTGCTCCGGCCCGCTCTATCCCCGAAGGGAGAGCTCTGGAAGAGGGCCGGAGTTCAGCTGGAGAGAGAAGCCTCAGAAGGCCCAACAGACTCCTCAGACAAAACCAAGGGCAGGGTTTTGAGTGGTTCCTAAAGAGCATAACCACTCTACCTTTAGCTGCTGTGGAGGACTCTCCTGTTAGAAGGAGGCTTATTCTTTTTCCCAAAGATGGCTCCTTATAACCTCAGACACTGGCCTTAAAAATCATCCAAAGCAGCTCCAAATTGCATCTATTCAATCTACCTCCAAATTATCCAGCAACAGTTCAGTCCTTAGACCCTCAGCATCAGAACCTACTTAAGCGAGAAGTTGTTTCCCTCCAAAAAGATCTGGCAATCGAGTTTGCCACCAGAGCAAAGAGATTTCGTCCCATCCTAGACCTAAAGAAAGCTGAATAAATATCTGGTCGGAAAGAAGTTCAGGATGTTCTCAGAGACCAAGCAGGAAGTCGGTTGTCACATATGGTGACGTCATCGATGGATCCTGTGCAGGAACTATCTCCAGCTTCCAAAGGAAGCTTTTGAGATGTCCATCAAGCATGTGTACCTGTCTTTCCACCCAAAGGAGCCATCGTAACTCAGTCTTAATTTTTACGTTGAGCCCTTCAGGCTCTATCAGAGTCCTGGAATATTGTTGATACCCTCGGGTACCTTTTTTCTCCTGCTTCAGCTATTTTTTGATCGCGTGCTTCATCACCATCTTCCTGCTGTCTCCGGGAACATTGGTGCCTCAGCGCCATGTTTTTCTTTATTGGCGCACATGTGTGTTTCTTTCGTGCCCCCCTGGTTGGTTAAGATGTTGGAATCCTTTGACCTGGTGGAAGCTTTCTCCTCGACCATGTCAAAAACCAGCCAGTGGCTTCAAGAAGTGCACACATTGTGACTGAACCATTTCCATCACGGACAGCCACAACTGGTGCCTTCACTGCCTCTGGCTGCACCATGAGCCCTCGACCTGTGTTCTTTGCCTTCAGATGATGCCAAAAGGGCTCTGGAATTGGGAAAAGCAGCAGGAAGTGCTGTTCTTTAGAGTCATCTGCATTGATGCCCTTGAAGGTCTCCGACAAGGTTTCGGCTTTGCGTGGGGGCTGGCCCTCTTGGAGCTGTGAGGTCACAGAGCATCGGACCAGCAGCACTCCAACAAGTAGCGCCCCCAGAAGGAGTGGACTCCAGCCCTGTCAACATCTAAGGGCGATGCAAGTTCATGCTGACCCATAGTCATTGGCATGACTCGGAGGACGCAAGCCAGGAGCGGCCTTCCGAGCCCCTGGAAGGCCAGTGTTGGACTTACAAGGCTGTAACCATCTGAGTCCCCTCTGAAGGAACTGGAATCTGCCCCAAAGCCTGTGGTGCCAACTCCAGCATTGGACTCCCTCCTCGCGAAGCAGATGCAGGTCCTTGAGCGTAGTCTAGCTGTGTTCCTGGCCCAGCAGGCTGCCCGAGACCTGGTCACCTCGGGTTCCTCGGCACCAGTTTTGGCTCTGTCCATGGCGGGAGCCTCACCGTCTGAGGTGCAGCCATCCTGAAGGCCCATGCTCTCTCTAGAGCTTATATGTTTCTGGTGGCTGTTCGAGGTCCCTCTTGGTGCATCGGGTTTCCTCACAAGTGCCTTGGAATCGTACCAACTGGAGCCGAGGACTCTGATGCCGCCCGAGTGCCATCGGCATCAGGACAACTCCTGATGGTAGTTAGAGTTTCTCTCAGACTCCAACTGGGAGACCGAGGATGAATCTTCGGAGGCCATGTCACCGGGACTACCTCTCTGATCCCTCACCCCTGTATGAATGACAGAAGTCTCCCCCCCCCCCCCACGAGGACACATCCTTCCATGAGTTCGTAATGACATGTGTAAGACCTTGCCTTTCACTATTGAGGTGGAGGATGAACCTAGGGCAGAGGAATTGGGAGATTCTCTAATACCCTACTCCCCCTAGAGAGGCCATTATGGTGCTGGTTCATCCCATTCTGGAGAGATGACTCTTCTGCATGTGGGAGACACCTCACAGTGAACCTATTAGCTGGTGCCTCGATTCATTGTATTTAGTGCATAAGATCTCCGGCTTCAAGAAGGCACAACTACCTCACAACTCCATGGTCATGGAATCGGCCATGCATCGCATAAAGAGCTCCAGGATACATTCCTCAGTGTCCCCGGGCTGGGAGGCATGGACCATGGACGGCTTCGGTAGAAATTGCTGGTGGCCTGGATCCAGACATACCAGTTATATAGTGAGATGTTCCTCCATGATCTGTTGGGGGAAGCTTGCCAAGTTCTCCACTGCTCTATCGGGAGAAGCCCTCGCACTTCTAGAGCCATGTTGCAAAGACCAGGGAACGCTCCAAGTTCATCACAAGAGCAGCCTATGACTGGTTTGAGTCTATGGCTAAGGTGGTCGTGGTGGGCACGGGGCCTGCCTCCTGGCATGGCTACAGTCCTCAGACTTGGAGCAGTGTGTTCAGGACAAGTTGGCCAATGTCCCATGCAGAGGAGAAAATCTCTTTGGCAAGCCCATAGAGAAAAAAAAGGCCAGGGAGTTGGAACATGAACAACTCATGATGAACAGGCTCTCCCGGAAGACTTCTGACCCTTACAGACATAAGTCCTCGGAGAAGAAGCCTTTCCTAAAAGAAGAAAACTAATGGTGCCTACACCCATACCATTCTTACCAGGTGCCCCAACAGGGCCATCAGTCAAAGGGTCAGGGCTAATGGCAACAGTGCAAGCTGAAACCCCAGAAGGCCCAACCAGTGCCACAGCTGCAGCCTGATTGAGGGAAGGTTTGACCCCTACCTCCAGAGCATAACCCTTCTTCTCATTCTGTACTCCGTTCCATCGCAGGACAGGGGAAGACTTTATCTACTTTGCCCACAGGTGGCGGAGCATCACAACAGACTCTTGGGCACTACAGGATCAGCTCCTTCAACAAGGAAGTACAGGCCCTCTTAGCCAACCTGGCCCTGGAATTGGTTCCTCTATCTCAGATGGCTTCAGATGCATCTGGAGCAGTGAACACTCTGCACACAGTGGTGACAGATGACCGGCTGTCTCGCCAACCAGGTCACATTCACTCTGCCTGTCAACCTGCTTGTGGGACTGCCCTTCCAAGTTCTGCTGCACCAGTGAGTGCTGACAACGGCTGCTTTCAAGCTGGGCTGGGGGGCTCATCTGGATGGCCCCTGCACACAGGGCCTTTGGACAGCCTAGGAGAGCCTCCATCAGATCAACTTACTGGAACTCTGGGTTATAGCCAATGCTCTTTAGGTATTTCAGCAATACCTCTTCAAGTAGGTTGTCCTCATAGAGATGGACAACCAGGTTGTCATGTTTTATATCAACAAGCAAGGCGGCATGGTTTCATACCTCTTCTGTTGGGAGGCAGTTTGTTTTTGGAGGTTTGCCTGCACACAAGAGGACAGTTCATCTGCCAGGGGAGCTCAGTGTTTTGGTGGATCGACTCAGAAGAGTTCTCTAACCACACGAGTGCCCTCAACAGGCAGGTGGCCTGATGCATCTTCCAGATGTGGGGCACACTGTCCATAGATTTCTTCGCCACTCCTCACAACAACCAGCTGCCCCGGTTTTGCTCCAGGATCCCATGCAACAATCCCATAGCCTCTGATGCTTTGCTTTTCTCCTGATTTGGGGCGAGGCCCCCTCTATGTATACCCACCAATTCCTCTGATGGCCAAGACACTTTTTCAAGCTTCAGATGGACGGTACCATCATGTTCCTCATAGTGCTGCACTGGCCCAGGCAGCCCTGGTTTCCTCTGCTACTTCAGCTGTATTGGAGGCAGCCTCTCCAGCTAGACTGGGCCGCAGACCTTCTCTCTCAGAACAGGGGGACTCTTCTCTACCCAACATCAAGTCCCTCTCGCTCATGGCATGGTTGCTAAGTGCGTAGCGCTTGTTCCTTTCTGCCTCCTGGTGGAGGTGGAGAGTGTCCTCTTTGCGTCTTGCAGGCACTCTACTAGATGTGCCTATACTTTCAAGTGGTGCAGATTCCTCCATCTGGTGTGTGGACAAAGCTCTGGATCCTTTCTCCTGCTTAGTGGATGTGGTGCTTACTTACCTGATCCACTTCGCCAACTCTGACCTTGTGTCCAACTTGGTGAGAGTGCAAATGAGTGCTGTGTAAGTTATGCCCCTAGGGAAGAACAACCCAAACTATGGTTATATGATGCAAAGTTCCACTTTAGGAACCACCACCCAGGAAAAAGATTTAGGCGTCATTGTGGATAACATGTTAAAACCCTCGGCCCAGTGTGCAGCGGCGGCCAAGAGAGCAAATAGGATGCTAGGTATCATAAGGAAAGGAATGGAAAATAAAACAAAAGATATTATAATGCCTCTATATCGTTCCATGGTGAGACCGCACCTTGAATATTGTGTGTAATTCTGGTCGCCGTATCTTAAAAAGGATATAGCATTATTAGAAAAGGTTCAGAGAAGAGCCACCAAAATGGTAAAGGGGATGGAAGGATACTCCTATGAAGAAAGGCTAAAAAGGTTAGGGCTCTTTAACCTGGAAAAGAGACGGCTGAGGGGGGATCTTTATCTTTTTATCTTTATTAGCAGGTTTTGATATACCGCCCTTGCCGGGGCGTCAGGGCGGTGTACAATAAAACAAAACGTTGGCTGCAGAAGGCAAAGGAAGGAAGAGGAACGCCAATAATAGACAGGAAAGGAAAGAGAAAGACTAAAAGCAGTAGAGTAGTTGGAGGGGATGTGTCTAAGCTATTGTTGACTGAGTGTAGGATGGGGGGGGGGGCTCTGACGAGGGGAGACCAGAGCCATCAGTGAGTGGGGGAAGGGGGAAGGTCGAAAGCCTGACGGAAAAGATGCGTCTTGAGGAGTGCCTTGAAGTGCGGAAAGGAAAGTTCTGTGCGAAGGGAGTGAGGGAACAAGTTCCATAAAGCGGGGCCAAGGAAGTAGAATGCTGAGTATCGGGTGAGTTCTAGATGAGCCTGGGAGGGAGAAGGAAGAAAGAGACGGTTACCGTGTGCAGAGCGGAAAAGGCGGGGGACGGGTTGAAGGTGAAAAACGTCGGCCATATAACGTGGAGTGCTAGTGAATAAGACCTTGTGAGTGATAACCAGGAGTTTGTAGATAAACCGGACTTGATTGGAAGCCAGTGGAGAGAAAAAAGAGAGGGGGTGATATGAGCGGTAACGGCGGAAAAAGTGATTAGACAGGCAGCAGTGTTCTGGACTAGCTGAAGATGGCGGAGTTGATGAGAGGGAAGACTTGCAAAGATGGAGTTGCAATAGTCCAAACGAGTGATAATGAGGGACATGACAAAGAGTGGTGATAGCAGCAGAAGAAAGGAAAGGCCGAATGGATCTGATTCTACGGAGATGGAAAAATCAAGAGCGCACCACAGAGGTAATGTGTTGGTGGAAAGAGAGAGAGGCGTCTAATGTGACACCCAGATACCGAAGAGAGGAGACCAGAGGGATGAGGTGGGCAGACATGGGGGGGGGGGGGACAGGTTGGGGGGAGGGTTACAGAAGGAAAGACGGATTGGCATGCAGGAAATTTTGTCTGAACCATGAAGCGATGAGGTCGAGGCAGTTGTTGAGTGGGACAAGATCGAGTGCTAAGGGAGAAACGTGGTAGACCAACAGAATATCGTCAGCATAGATATAGGCAGAAATCCCAGTTTGTTGGATGAGCAGTGCGAGAGGAGCGAGGAAGACATTGAAAAGGAGCGGAGCAAGAATGGAGCCCTGGGGAACCCCACAATCTAATGGAAATGACGGAGAAGTGTTGAGGCCCATATGAACAGCAAAGGAGCGAGAAGAGAGGAAAGACTGGAACCACTGGAAAACTGTACCGTGGACACCTAAGTTGGACAAACGTGAAAGAAGGGTACGGTGATCAACGACATCAAAAGCTGCGGAAAGGTCCAGTGATACAACAAGCGAGAGGTCACCTCGATCGTGAGAGCTATGGACCTCAGAAAGAAGTGATAGAAGAATGGTCTCAGTGCTATGGCCGGTGCGAAATCCTGATTGGCGAGGGTGAAGAGAGAAAGTGGTGTCGAGGTGAACAGAGCGCTGAAAGAAAACCAGTTTCTCAAGGATCTTAGAGAGGAATGATAGGTTAGCGACGGGACGCCAGTTGCCAGGGACGGCAGAGTCTAGGGTGGGTCTTTTGAGGAGAGGCCGAACAATAGCGTGTTTCCACCTGGTTGGAAAGCATCCAGAAGCAAGGCTAGAGTTCAGAATGGTAAGAGCATATGGGAGAAAGTGAAGGGATGGATTAAGAAGCCAGGAAGAAGGAAATGGATCAAGGGGACAGGTAGGTTGATGAGAGGATGAGAGAACCTTAATAAGCTCAGCAGAAGTAACAGGGCTGAAGGATTTCCAAGACAAGATGGGAAGGACGAGCGGAGAGAGAGGACCTTGTCAGAGAAGGAGGCGAGTGTGAGTAAGCTGGGAGCGTCGAGGGGGAAGCGGAGGAAGAAGAGAGGGACTTGAGAACTTGATATAGTCGCCTGGAGGAGTTTGAGGACGAAGCAATGAGGTGTGAGGAGTAGGACTTTTTGGCAGAGGTAATCATGGAGCGATAGTGATGATGAGCCTGACGGAAAGCAGAGGAGTGGCCTAGTGGTTGGGGCAAGGTACCACAGGCCGGAAGGTCAGTGGTTCAAATCCCACTAGAGGACAGCAACCTTGGGCTGGAAGGACTGGGGTTTTTAGTCCCACAGGCGCTCCTTGTGGTCTTGGGCAAGCCACTTAACCCTCCATTGCCCATGTTCCCTGTAAGTATTAGTGTATGTGTCTCATATCCCCTCGTGTAAAATGTATCCCCCAACCGCTTTGACCCGGTGAAAAGTGGGATATAAATGCAGCTAAATAAATAAATTAATTAAAAATAAAGCAGAGGCGGTGGAAGAAGAGGGTTTCGCCAATATACAGAGAACAACATCCAATACACAATATACGCAGACGACATCATGGTATACTCCCCGATATCAATCGACAACCCGGACTTCTCTAAGATAACAGACTGCCTTACCCAAATGACGAAGTGGTGCCAAAACAACAACCTCGCAATAAACTACAACAAGACCGAAGCTTTAATCATCACTCGGAACCAAAGCTTCATACACCCACCAAACATAAAGATACAAAGCACCACGATACCGATAAGATCAGAGGTGAGATACCTTGGGGTTACTCTGGACAGTAAACTCAACCTCAAACCACACATAGACAAAACAATCCAAAAAGCCTACTACAGGATGCGAATCATCAGGAGACTGAAACCACTCCTCGCCCCAGAACACTTCCGTACCGTCTGTCAAGCACTGATAACCCCAATACTGGACTTCTGCAATCCGATATACCTTGGACTACCGAAACAAGCTCTCAAACCACTCCAGCTGGCACAAAACACTGCAGCTCGAATCATATCCGGAGCCGCAAGGCAGGAGCACATCACACCTACATTAAAGGACTTACACTGGCTCCCAATCAGTGCTCGCATCAGATACAAGACTATCATAAACCTATTTAAGATAAATCAGCACACATCAGCCAACAGCCTCCACACGCTCATACAACCGGAAACCAGCGCACATCCTAGAAGAAGCCAAACACGCAACCGAGTCAGTACCCCAAATGAATACAAACACACACGCAAGGACACAACAGACAGAGCTCTCTCCATGGCTGCTCCAACAATATGGAACAATCTACCGGACGATCTAAGGGCAAATCCAGACCTCAAAGACTTCAGAAAACAGCTGAAAACCATGCTGTTCATAGAGCACTATGGTCACATCACATAACCTAAGAGAATGTATAACAGCACTCCAATCCTCCTAATCTCTGTATGTATATAAAATGTGTTTTTAGCACCACTGTAAATAGCCCACCTTGTACATAGCTCAAACAAATCAAGCACCCAACACAGCCCTCACACTTCTAAGTTTCACCCTCACTGCATGTATAACACACACACTTTACCTGATTGCTTGCTGTGATACCACCTTGATTATTAAGATAAGGCGGTTTAGAAATACTGTTAAATAAATAAATAAAAAATAAATTCAGCATGGCGGAGATGAGTACGGAGAAGGTAGAGACCGGGATGGTACCAGGGGTGGTGGGAGGAAGGGCAGAGCGTGACAGGACGGAGTGGAGCAAGAGTATCTAGCATGGTAGAGAAAGCGGTGGTCCAAGAATCTACCTGCTGGTCTACCGTGAGAGAGGCAAAATCTGAAGGTAGAAGGGAATCAGCCGGGGGAAAACATTCAAGGGTATGTGGGGTGAGGTGACGCCTGAAAGTCTGCAATGGGGTATTATTGATTGCAGATGAGGAGGACTTTGGGGAAGGAAGAGAGAAAGAAAATAGCAGACAGTAGTGGTCGGACCAAGGGAGAGGAAGTGTTCGGATATTAGAGGGCAAGAAAGGGGAAGAGGGACTGGTATGAACAAGGTCTAGTGTGTGGCCGGATACGTGGGTTGAACAGGACACATGCTGAGTGAAAGAGGGGAGGCTAAGGCCTTGTCACGGGGCCTGGTTGGGGAACTGAGATGAACATTAAAGTCACCCAGCATGACTAAGTGGGGGGATAGGAGAGCAGTATCTGATAGAGAGGAGCAAGGAGTCCCAAAGATCTGTGCGGAGCGAAGGAGGAGTATAGAGAAGAAGGAAGTGTATGGGGGTGGCAGACCCGAAACGAAGGAAGAGAGATTCAGGATAGTGAGGGGGAGGAGTGATTAACGAAAAAGGCAGAGAGGACTTATAAATGAGAGCTACACCCTCGCCTGTCCGACGGAGGCGGGGTGTGTGCAAAGCCGAATAGCCCGAAGGGAGGCAACGATGGAGCAGAGCGTCTCCCTCATGGAGCCAGGATTCAATAATAAAAAGAGCATTCAGGGAATGTTGAGTGATGAGATCGTGAACTAGATGAGTCTTTGTACGGAGAGAACGACAATTGAGGATGGCAAGTGAAAGCGTCAGCCAGGCCATAGGTGAAGAGGGGGGAACGAAACACATGGGGATGGTCGGCAGGAATGACAAGGGAGAAGGTTGAGCAGGTTACAAGCAACGGGGCCTGGGGGAGTGGGGACAGAGGCGAAAGAGCGGTGACCCCAGAACACGGGGATGGCAGACATGCTGGGAATCAGGTAGAAGCCTGAGAGTCGAGTGGGAGGGCAAGGCAGAGGAAGGGAAGAACCGAACACGGACAACGAACTTAGTGTTAAGACAGTGAGGAGAGCGGACAACTGAGGCAGACTAAAGGGTGGATGGCACTGGACACCCCCGTCGTCGCCCCAAGGAGCTCGCCCAAGGAGCACGAATTGCTCCTTGGGCATGCTCCTTCGGCGCGGGACGCCGCCGCTGTGATGTTTAAATCCACTGAGGTACCTGGACGTTGACGCGGATGAGGGGAGTCAGGAGGCAGCAATAAGCAGTTGAATGGCAGGCACAGGCACCTGGAGAGCAGCAATAATAACAGGCAGTAGCAAGCGATAAGCAGGCAAGCAGGAGGGAAGAATAAGCAGCAGCAGAGTCCAGGAGCAGCGCGGGACGCCGCCGCTGTGATGTTTAAATCCACTGAGGTACCTGGACGTTGGCGCGGATATGATAGAAGTCTGTAAATTAATGAACAGAGTGGAACGGGTAAACGTAGATCGATTGTTTACGTTATCAGAATATAGAAAGACTAGGGGACATGCAATGAAGCTACAGGGTAAACTATTTAAGACTAAGAAAAGAAAATATTTTTTTACTCAACGTGTAATCAAACTCTGGAATTTGTTACTGGAGGATGTAGTAAAGGCTGTTAGTGTAACTGGGTTTAAAAAAGGTTTGGACAAGTTCCTGGAGGAAAGGTCCTTAAACCATTATTAAGAAGGGACCCAGGATATCAATGCTTGACCCAGTACAAGCATTGTGGAACCTGTGTCTTTTGGGGAAACTGCTAGGTACGTATGACCTAGATTGGCCACTGTTGGAAACAGGATACTGGGCTTGATGGACCTTGGTCTGACCCAGTATGGCATATCTTATGTTCTTATGTTATGTTCTCTTCCCCTTCTGGTCTCTCACCCCCCTCCTCCCTACTTCCAGCATTCCCACCCCATGCCCTCCCCTCACCCATCCTCTGTACTTTATTTATTTTTTTAAGATATTGCCCATTCAAATGTTTTTCTTCCCCTCTCCTATTCTTTTTTTTTAAAATAAAATCTATGATTCCTGTCTCTCTCTGCTGCCCTTGGGTTTCCCTCCTGTTTTGTCCTCAGGGATCTGATCTCCTGTGGATAGGAGGGATCGTTACTGTATTCTGGTGTTAGATGCAGCAGACAACCTGTGGATCAGATCTCCGCAGGCCGTCTACTGCATCTAAGTCCCGATTGCGTCAAAGATCACTCCTGTTCTGTCTGCGTGAGATTGGATTTCCTGTGGGTAGACAGAAGAGATTTTCTGTCCATTATGGGGGGGGGGGGGGGGGGAGAGGGAGCAAATCCCATGTGCCCAGATATACATTTCCGGTCGCCATGGCGCCTAGGCTTTGTCAAGCCCTGACATAAGGGATAATTTTTATGTTTCTCAGGTGTGAAGCCTGTTTTACATATAACAGTGGGCTTTTATAAAATTGTGCAACCACATACATGTGTAAAAAGTAGGTGCATGGGAAATATATGTGGACTTTTACAGTCTTTGCATAGGTATTTTTGGTAATGTAATTTTGGGTGGAGCAGAGGTGGAGTTGCAGTTTATACATGTATTTTATATAGCATGTAGTAGGATAGGCATTTGTGAGCGTTCATTTGGTTTGTTTAGGTGCCTAACAGTTTTAAATGAGCAAAAATCACTTGCATGTGCACATGCATACATTTGATTTGGGTGCTTAAAGTTCTAGTGTGAATGCAAAGAATGAATAGGTGAAATGAACATGCAAAAATGCCCAAAAATCAGGAAAAAATGTTTAAAACTGACACAAATGAAACTAATATGCATGTTCACATAGAGTATGCATGCGTATTTACATCTTTTTCGGAGTGGGTGTATATTTGTGCATGGGCATTTGTGCACTATTTTTTTAAACTTTTTATTTATACCAGTATATAATGTTACATCCAGGTAAAAATAAACTTTAATGAAAAGAAAACAATGGATAGATGTATAATGAAACAAGAAGCAAACTTGACAAAATCACAATAATAACATCCCAACCATATCATTTAGACCTCAATCAAGAAAGAAAATATATAAGGGGGCGTATTAGGAAATATAACATCAGGCAAAGGTAAAAAAATAACCAATAACAAACCTGAATCAAAATATCAACCGAACAGATACAGACTTAAATGTCAGCCGTATGGGTCGGTTTAGACACTTCAACAACAACTTCCTCCCATGCTATTAAGAAATCAATAAGCTGTCTGGATTCAAAGAAAACATAACCTTTCTGCTTATACACCACACAGCATTTGGTGGGAAATTTCAGTTGAAAAGTCACCCCTAGGGCTAACACCCTGGGGCGAAGGGCCAAAAGGCTTTTCCTTCTCAACTGCGTACTACGCGCAACATCAGGAAAAACTCGTACTTTCGAGCCCAAAAAGTCTACATTGATATTCTTAAAATACATTCGAAGAATAAAGAATTTATCTGACTCTAGCGCCATAGTGACCAGTAAGGAAGACTTATCAGTGATGACATCCAGGGAGGACTCTAAAAACCCTGTTAGGTCCCCCTTTCCAGCAAGAGCAATGGGAGAGCTGGGATCAACATCCCTTAACCCCGAGGGCAAATACTGTGCCCGAACCAGAGGTGGAAACTGGTCTTGGGGAAGTTTAAGAACCTCTCCAAAATACCTTCTCACCATCTCTAGGGGAGACAGCAAGGGAGACCGTGGGAAATTTAGAAAACAAAGGTTACAACGTCTAACCTAGTTTTCCAAATATTCCACTTTTCTGGCTGACACAGTCCTGTCCAAAGCCCGGGCAGTCACTATACCCTGCAAATGCCTGACTTCCTGCTCCAGCTTGATTAGTCTCTCCTCCTGACCTGCCACAGCGCTAGCCAGAGTTCCACAAGTAGTCTTAACCCCAAAAACTTCTTCATTCACAGCACCAAACATAGTCTTAAGGGACGAATTGAGTGAAACTAAACTGTCCCACAGTGTTTCCATAGTTATTACTGCAGGTTTTACCAACATTTTCCCCAGAAGGTCTCCTCCTTGAATAGCCTCCACAGCACTCTCTCCACCTACTGCTGTTCCAGCTTCAGTTAATCTCCACCGCTGGACCGGCGCCTCAAGGGGGGAACCATCAGCCAGAGCTCCTCCCGAGGATTCCTCCTTCGGCGTGCTCGTCGGCCTGCTGTCGAGGGATCCACCCTCTGTTTGAATTACACTTCCGGGTCGCGGTGGGGGAGTTCGCAGCTCAGGCGACAACCAAACCCCCGACACACTCAGCGCCGACTCTCCATCCGCCGGCGCTACCGAAGACACAGCTGCTGCTCCAGATCGAAAGCCGCAGTCACCCAAGGTTCGCTGGGCTGAAGGGCGCGGAACGCTCACCCCGGGAGGATCAACCACCTGCTTTCGCTTCCTCCTCCCCATCACAGCAAGGTAGGAAACAGCAACACGGCTCCGGTTCACCCAGGTGCTGCAGCTCCAAGATTCAGAGCATCCTGATGCAAACTCGTCACGCCCCCTGATGAATCCCCGGCATTTGTGCACTATTGAAGCTGGTTCCGGAAGCCTATTTTCTAAAGGCATATATGTACCTATGTTCCTTTATAAAATAGGTACCTTTTTCGACCTCACATAGGTGTCCTATTATAAATATATTCCGTCGGATTGGATAGCAGATTGCATCTCTTTGTTATGCTCAGGCTTTGAAGCTGGAGAGACCTGTCCAGACTCTGTATCAGAGACATTGTAGCCGTCTAGAGGTCACAGGACTGGCATCTATGAAAGAAATCTATAAGACTGTGATGCGGTGTTCTGTCCACACATTTGCATCATTGCTGTTTGGATAAGGAGTCCCAGAATGACAGTAGGTTTAGCCGATATGACCTGCAAGGTATCTGAGATTTTATAATCCAACACCTTCCCTCTTGAGGCCCTTCTTATTGCCATGTTGTCATTTATGTATTTTTTTATTTAAAGTTAAAACGACCCATTGGCAGCAAAACCATGGAAATAACTGGCAGGGAGGAATGAGTGGCTCAGTGGTTGGGACAGATTACCTCAGGCCAGAGGTTCAATTCCCATGTAGGGACAAGTAACCTCAGGCCAGAGGGACTGGGTCTCTAGTCCCATGACTACTCCTTGTGGCTTTAGGCAAGCCACTTAATCCTCCATTGCCTCAGGAACACTTAGATTGTGAGCCCTTTGGGGATGAGGGAATAAAAAAGTGCCTGTTAGAATATATCTGTAAACCGCTCTGATACACACAGTAAAGGGTGGTATATCAAGTGCCTGAAACCAGAAACCAGAAAAAACGTTATTTGCACATTGACATTGGAATCATAATTTTTCCCCTTTGTTTAAGGGCAACTGGAAATTAGGTTTTCCGTATCGTTCCTCCTTTCTTTACTCTGTGAGGCTTGCATGTCATGCTCTTCTTCCAAGAAAGCAAAATTGCTTACCTTTTACATCATGAGAACCTCCCGTCCTTTCTAAGGAGCTGATGTCTCTGATTTCTAGTTCAGTATTGAAATAAGGTGGCTCTGTGCAATGACTATGATAGGAGACGTCCTGCATATGCTTAGCAATGTCTGTAAAAATGTTCTAAGCTTGTTGCCACATCAGGAAGGGGTCCATTAGATGTCACTCATGTATGAGGACTCACATCTTGCTGTCCTTGAATAACTGTTACAGGTAAGCAACTTTTTCCAAAACATGGATATATTTAGTCACATTGGCAGATAAATTTGGAATTTTTATACTGTCTTATCCTGTTAAAAGTGAATATTTTTATGGTGTAATGGAAGGAATGAATCTCTTCATATTCATCTATGAATCTGTATATTTTTACATGGCACCAGGGAATTGAAATATGTTACAGAAAGAGCATCTGGACAGGGAGGAGTGGCCTAGTGGTTGGGGCAAGTTACCTCAGGCCGGAAGGTCGGGGGTTCAAATCCCACTAGAGGACAGCAACCTTGGGCCAGAAGGACTGGGGTTTCTAGTCCCACAGGTGCTCCTTGTGGTCTTGGGCAAGCAACTTAACCCTCCATTACCCATGTTCCCTGTAAGTATTAGTGTATATGTCTCATATCCCCTCGTGTTAAATGTATCCCCCAATTGTGTTCTGACCACTTTGATTGAAGGATAAGGTGGCATACAAAACTAAATAAATAAATAAACAAAAATTGTCATGAAGTACTTTGATGCTAAAAAAAAATTCAATTGGAATGGAATCAAAAGAATGATTGCAGACAGGAAACAAGAGACATTAAAGCAATTAACCACAAAAGAATCAAATAAGAATGCTATAGAATTGAAAGAATTGAACCTGGGTCTAAATAATACTTATTTCCTTAGTTCTTAAATTAAGGGAAATGTTATGCAGTATTACTATGATTTGGCCTAGCAGTGAAGATGATAGTCTAGCCATGAAGTTGGGAGGTTGAGGAAAGACAGTTTGAGAAAGTGGTGGTACTTGCTAGTTCTTGATGACCATGTCACTTTTAAAATATCCATATTGATCATGTATATGTATAAAATAACAACATATAGAAGACATATTTTACTTGATAGGATGATTTTGCCTGGTGACTCATAATGAAATGAATTTTCCTAGTTATCAAATTTGATTAGTTTATGATTAATGAAAATCTGAGGTGATCAATTTTAATACACAATATTGCATTGTTATAATCTAAAGCTAAATTACTGCTATATATTAAATGCCATTCACAATCTTGTATATGTTTTATATTGTTTTATGGCAGGTGTACCTCAGAAAGCAATAAGATCCCTGAAAGACTACATTGATGATCCTAAGAGAAATGAACCTCTAATTGGTATGTTACGAGCAGTTCTTAGAATGGAAGGAAGAGTGTTTTAAAACTGAATCAGCTATTTCTAATTAAGCATTATTGTGCTTTTTTGGTTTATTCACAGTCTTGTGAAGATAATGCTGGAAAAGTTTAGGGAATGTAGAACTAAAAGCAAGAGAATGTCACCGTGCCTTGGGGCTATAGTGCTCATCTCATATCAACTATGGACGTAGTAGAGAAGAACATTCTACTCTCTCATATATATCAACTTGGATCATAATGTTTTGCCACTTAATTGTCTACAGGTCATCTGTAATACTCATTAGAAATCCAAAAGTTTTGTCCAGTGAGTGCAGTAGGTATTAGTGCCTTGGGCTTTTCCTTCATTCCTTCTTAAGGATAGATATTTGTGTTTTGTACTTTTGGGGATTTCAAGTGCTCTGAAGCCAAACGTTCTCTGAGCTCACGTGTGTCACCTGACTGTGCTTGGTGTTGAACAGACCAATTCTTCCAGAGCATTATGGAAAAGGACTAAAGGCTTTTGTGCAGCTGCATCCCTGCAACTTCCTGCAGTTTTTTTGTCTGCTAAGACGGCGGTGTTGTGTACTTCTGTGGCTCTACAGTGCTTAAACAAACAAAAAAACCCCAACCTTTTCAAATTCCTCTTGTTCGCCCTTGTCCTTTTTTTAAAGATTTGGGGGACTGTGTGTAGAGAGGAGAAAAACTGAAGAAAGATAAACGTTATTGGCAGAGATGATCTAGAGGAAGTGTGTGGAGGAGGCTGGGCAGTGAGGGAGAGTTGGTTTAGAGAGTGGCTGTAGTAGAGGGAGAGAGCAGATATTTTTCAAGAGATGTTCTGAGTGTGCTTGAGCTGCTGGGCTGGATGCATAATTAAAGAGGATTCCATCATGCCTGGAACAGTGGCCAGTGTCTAGTGATGGCTCTGGAATTGTTATAGCCAGAGCTGCCCTTGAAAAATAATGATCAGTAGTTTAAAGGTTTGCTACAAATAATATTTAGGATGAGAGCATAGTAACTTGGGTAATACCATGTACACATAAGTGTCATCTAGAGCAGTTTTGGGCCCAGTTAAGAATTATTTTCTGAGTGAACAAAACTGAGCTCATCAAAGCAGGTGTCAAAAGCCCACAGAGGGTTGACAGAAATGGTTATATGTGTCAGGCTGTGTCAAAGAAACTTCAACTTCTTAATTTCCACAGTCAAGCTTGAAGAGTTGAAAGAGATCACACGTACTTTGAACTGAGACAAGATCTCTGACTATTTGGACCTGAAATTAAAGAGTTTGCATCTCTTAGAGAAATAAGTCCAAGTGTGAGAACAGTTAGTGAATTCCTTCTTTCAAACTGCCTTTCTCATGTTCTCAACTCTTCCCAAATCCTAGATTTCCCCCACCCCAGAAATGCCCTCAAAATGCCTCTGCAATTGCCTGCCCCCCCAAAATGCCCCTCGCAACTCCATGACTCCACAAACTGACCTACCCCAAAATGTACCCCCTGAAACTGCCTTTACTCCCAAGAACTATCCCCCACAATTGCCTCATCACTCTGCAGTGTTTCCCCATCCCAAAATGTATCCCCCTGCAAACTGCCCCATCCTCAAACTAATCCTCACAGCTGTCCGTAACACCAAAAGAATACTCCTCTAAACTGTCTCAATACCACACAAACTTCACCCCATACACTGCTCCATCCCCAAAAACTACCCCAATTCAACTAGCACACCATCCCACAAACTACCTCCAGCCTCAAAAAATGCTCCCCTGCAATTGCTCCATCACCCCCAACTTCATAACCCTTGTAACTACCTCACCATCCCATAAACTGCTCCCATTTCCAAAAACCATCCTCCACAACTGCCCTGAAAAAATAGCCCTCCAGCAACTACCCCACCACACTGCAAACTGCCCCCATTTCCAAGAAATACCCTCTCCCAATTGCCTTGCTACCCTCCTAACTTCCTCCTACACCAAAAGCTGCCATTCCACTCAGAGAATTACCCCTCCAAACTGACACCACCTCCCAAAACATAGCTCCACAAGTACCACAGCATTCTGCAAAATATCCCCATCTCCGCAGACTACTCCCTTCCAGCTGCCCAAACACTCCTCAAAATGCCCCCAAATGCCCAAATTACTGCCATGCAGCTGCCTGGCTCCTCCAAACTGTCCCAACCACTAAACTACCCATCAAAAATAATTCACATTCCTCAATTTTCCCATGCGACACATGCACAACAGACAACACACACACTTATGCTTTCACACCACAGATAAACACACACACACTATCATGCATACAGGGATTACAAATAATTCCCAAGTTCTGATAAACTGTATTTTTAGTTATTCAGATGTACATTTCATTTTCTTTTTCGTTAATTCTACTGTGTAAACTATTGATTTAATCATGTAGTTTTCTTATTGGTTGCTGTGTGTGCTATCAACTAATATGGATTCAAAAATACAGTGCAACCCTACAATAATAGTAGAAAAAATACAAGGGATCAAAATACTTATTTTAAAACATATCTTTAAATAAACCTCAAGGAGAAATCAACTGGTATTGGATTCAGCTCAACAGAATTTAGGCTCCACCATATACTCCATCATCATCATTTGTCTCCCAGGCAGTACTTTAATTTTTCAAAACTTTATTTTCTCTTAAATACATCATAAATTCTCCAGGACCAAGCAGGAAGTCAGTCCTCACTTATGGGTGGCGTCGACGGAGCCCCCATGCGGAGCATTTCCCCAGCTTTCAAGGAAAGCCTTTGGGAATGCAGGCACGCATGCGCGGTCCCCTTCCTGCCCAAAGGTGCCATCTTTTTTCCGCGGAGCCCTTTGGACGTGTATCCTTGTCACCTGTGTTGAGTTGTGCTTTTTTTCTTCGGTTCGACGTCGGTTCCCTTTCCCGCCTGGACTCGGTACGTTTTTGCCAAGCCCGTATCTCTTTTTTTCGGTTTTTGTCCTTAGAGACTGCGTTTGCGCTTTTTCTTTTCCCTGTCAGCCCAATTTTTTGATCTTGCAGGGGCCATTTTTCCCCCGATGGCTGCCAGTGGCTTTAAGAAGTGTGATCGGTGCAAGAAACTAATGTCTCTCACCGACACACACGACTGCTGCCTCCGGTGCCTGGGGTCAGACCACGACCCTAAGGTCTGTAGCCCCTGTGGCAAAATGTCCTCGAAGGCATTGAGGAGCCGTCAGCACCAGCGTGAGAGGATCTTCTCCGACTCTGCATCTGGACGGGTCCGGACTTCATCAGAGGCCTCGACGTCTTGGGAGTCTGACCCCCGAGCATCGTCGGGGCTCCTCTGAGAGGGAGTCCCCTTCGAGGGAGCACCGAAGGAAGAAAAAACCCGCGAGGGTGGCGTCGGCGGATGCTCTTGGTCCTTCCAGGGCCAGGTCGCATAGCCCTGACCGCCGTCCCAGGTCTTCGGAATCGGAGGCCCCGTGCCACGCGAGTACTGTAGTCCTCGTGGACTCTCCTCCGTGGGAGCCGCCGTCGGGGCCCGAGTTGGAGGCTGCTGGGTCTCCTGAGCTCGGACTCAGGTTGACGGCCTTGGAGAGCAGACTGTCTGCCTTCATGGAGCAGCAGCGGGTGCTGATTGCCGGTCTCACCGGCGCGTCTGCCCCGACCACCGGGACCTCGACGTCCAAGTCGACCCCAGAGGCCGAGCCGATCCTCGAGTCAATGTGAACCCGAGTCGATCCTCGGCCGGGGTCACCCTCGGCCTCTCGTTCGGGACCAAGGTCATCGACGCCGGTACCCTCGGCGTCGGGGCGGATGGTGTCGGTGCCTGCCCG
Source organism: Ichthyophis bannanicus (assembly GCA_033557465.1). Taxonomy (NCBI): domain Eukaryota; kingdom Metazoa; phylum Chordata; class Amphibia; order Gymnophiona; family Ichthyophiidae; genus Ichthyophis; species Ichthyophis bannanicus. The sequence goes on from CM066031.1 coordinate 844,445,789, forward strand.
CTCGGAGCCGCTCGATTCCTCCTCAGAGGAATCGGCATGGGAAACTGAAGAGGAGTCGTCCTCGGACACCTTCCGGACTCGGTGTGTCCCTTCGGACTCACCGAGTTCCGAGCCTCAGACAAGGTCCCCCCCCCCCCCCCCCCGGAGGATACTCGGCTCTCGGATTTCGTGTGGGACATGCCCAAAGCCTTGGCCTTCCCGGCGGACCCCGAGGAGGAACCTCGAGCCGAGGAGCTCAAGGCCCTGCAGTATGACTCTCCTCCCAAGGAGGCCTTTACTGTGCCGGTTCCTCCGATGCTGGAGCGGTTGCTCTTCCGCATGTGGGAGGCGCCGACCTTGATGCCCGTTCTGAGCAAGTGGGTCGATTCCATCTATCGAGTCCGCAAGAGCCCCGGGTTCCAAAAGGCGCAGCTACCGCACCACTCCATGGTTGTGGAATCGACCATGCATCGTCTGAAGAGTCAGAAGATGTACTCCTCGGTGCCTCCCGGCAGGGAAGCCCGGAACCTGGATGCCCTCGGTAGAAAGTGCTTCCAGGGTTCTATGCTTGCTTGCCGCGTCCAGACCTACCAGCTGTACATGGGCATGTACCTTCGAGACCTGGCAAAGGAGATTGCTGGGTTCTGTGCTGGTTTGTCCGAGGAACCTTTGCAGAGGTTCAAGGCCTTGTCTTCTAGGATTCGAGAGTGCTCTAAGTTTACCTCTTGGGCAGCCTACGATGGATTTGAGGCTTTGGCCTGGGTAGCCGTGGCAGGCATCGGTGAATGCCGCCAGGCCTGGCTACAATCCTCGGACCTCGAGCCATGGGTGCAGGACAATTTGGTTGATGTCCCTTGTCGAGGTGAAAACCTTTTTGGCAAGCCCATGGCTGACAAGGCTGTACAGCTGGAGTCAGACTCTCACCAGGACCAGGCTGTCCAGGAAAACCTCTGCCCCTTCTCAGAAGAAGAAGGGCTCGGGAAAAAAGACCTTTTACCCGAGGAAGACCACTGCCTACAAAACCTACCCTCACTACCAGGCCTCTGTAGCTCCCCAACAGGGCCAGAAGGCCAAGGGGCAGGGTCATGGGCCCCGTAGGCAGAAGGCCCCCAAGCCTCCTACTCCGGCTCCTGCTCAGCAGGGAGGGGTTTTTTGACTATGCCAGCATAGCCTCTCCTCCTCTTCAGGGCACAGGAGGTCGGCTGACCCTGTACGCCGACAGGTGGCCAGCCATCACAGGGGATACGTGGGTGTTGAACATCATAGAGAGGGGCTATCTGCTCCACTTCACCCAGATACCCCCCTCCTACTTTCCGGGGGAGCCTCCAAGACCCCCTCTGCACAGAAACTTACTCCTCCAGGAGTTGAAAGGTCTTCTGCAGGACCAGGCAGTGGAACCGGTGCCTCATCACCTGGAAGGGCAAGGCTTCTACTCCAAGTACTTTCTGGTACCAAAGAGAACAGGAGGCCTCAGACCAATGTTCCCTCTAATTTTCTGTAGGCTGTGTGTGCGTAAAATATCAGCTGTGCAGCTTTTGAAGGAAGGTTAAATTTTTGTGCGCCACATAACGACACTCGGAGTTATATACTTTAAAATTTGACTACACATCAGAATACAGTATGTACACCACATTGATTGCACTAGAAAACATTGTAGAACTTGTGAAAATCGTTAATATATAACAACTTTTAAATTTTAAGATGTCTGTGTTGTTTTCTATCAGAATCAGAACCATAATTTTTGTGTACTCTGTTGTAAAGTATGTGCGCTTGCTTGGCGAGGTGTGTGTGCGCGCACACGTGCACAGCTTAGAGGGAACAGTGCCTCAGACCCATCCTAGACCTGAGAAATCTGAACAAGTTTCTGGAGAGGGAAAAGTTCAAGATGCTTACCCTTGGAATCTTACTGCCCTACCTCCAGCAGGGAGATTGGCTATGCTTCTTAGATCTGAAGGATGCTTATACTCACATCCTCATCCATCCAAATCACAGACAATACCTCAGATTTGTGGTGGGAGGGAACCACTTTCAGTACAAAGTGCTTCCCTTTGGCCTCACCTCCACCCCCAGGGTCTTTACAAAATGCCTGGCGGTGGTTGCAGCCTACCTCAGGAACCAGGGAATCTTTGTGTTCCCTTACCTAGACGACTGGCTTATCAGAGGCCAGTCTCCACAAGAGGCCAGGCAGGCCACTTTCCGAACGATATCCCTGCTTCAGCACCTGGGGTTCGTCATAAACTTCCCAAAGTCCACTTTAGTCCCCTCGCAGGATGTGGAATTCATAGGAGCAAGGTTGGATACCATCCAAGCAAAGGCCTATTTGCCAGTAGACAGAGCTCACCGGCTGATGAAGTTGGCCAGCAAGTTTCAGGTGAACTCTCTGGTCTCTGCAAGGCACTTCCTCCGGCTCTTAGGTCACATGGCTTCCACAGTGCATGTTACCCCAAATGCTCGTCTGCACATGAGGCCGGCTCAGTGGTGCCTTTGGGCACAGTGGGTACAGGCCACAGGGAAGTTGTCAGACAGGATAAAGGTGTCCAAACTATTAGTGGGACTCCTTATGCTGGTGGAGACATCTCCCAAATCTGGTCGAGGGAGTTCCTTTTCAGGCCGCTCCACACACTCAGGTACTGACAACCGATGCTTCCCTACAAGGTTGGGGGGCACACTGCCAGGGAGCATGCACCCAAGGCCTGTGGTCTCCGTGGGAGGCCACCCAGCAGATCCACCTGTTGGAATTGAGAGCCATTTGACTGGCCCTATGGACTTTCTCTCAGGTCCTCTCTCACCAGTCTGTCCTGATTCAGACGGACAACCAAGTGGTTATGTTCTACGTGAACAAACAAGGAGGCACCGGATCCTGACTCCTGTGCCTATAAGCACCAGCTCTCTGCTCCTGGGCTATCACTCGGGGCATGACCCTCAAGGCGGTCTACCTCCCAGGCCAGGAAAACTACCTGGCAGAAAGGCTAAGCACACTCCTGCAGCCTCACAAGTGGCAGTTGGATCCTTTGGTAGTCCAACAGATCTTTCTGAAGTGGGGACTTCCAACCATGGATTTTTTTGCCAGTCCGTTGAACAGGCAGCTATCCAGATTCTGTTCCAGACAACCACATCCTCTGAGGGCAGCGGCAGATGCATTCCTGATCCCTTGGTCAGAGGGCTTGCTGTATGCGTTTCCTCCCACACCTCTGGTGGCCCGGACTGTATTCAAAACCCAGCTGGACCGATCCACGGTGATCCTGATAAGCCCCCAAGTGGCCCAGGCCGCCATGGTTCCCTCTTCTTCTGCAGTTGGCAGTGGATGCTCCACTTCCTCTGGGACTGCAACCCGATCTTCTGACACAGGATCAGGGGTCCCTCTTGCATCCCAACCACAAATCCCTCAATTTGATGGCCTGGCTGCTGAAAGGATAGTCCTTGCTCCCTTGCTCCTACCAAAGGAGGTTGAAGAGGTAGTGTTGGCCTCCAGGAAGCATTCCACTCGGAAGGCCTATGCTCTGAAGTGGCGTAAGTTTTCCACTTGGTGTTCACAACAGCAGGAGGATCCCTTCTCCTGCTCGGTCCCGGTGGTGCTGCAATACCTGCTTCACCTGTCCAACCTGGGACTTAAGTCCAATTCTGCCCGGGTCCACCTCAGTGCCCTCTCAGCTCACCACTTGCCGGTGGATGGCCAATCCCTGTCGGGACACCCTTTGGTATCTCGCTTCCTTCGAGGCCTGCTCCTGTTCAAGCCTCCTATTCGTCCGCCGGCCACTGAGTGGGATCTCAATGTGGTCTTGCAGCAACTGACTCACCCACCATTTGAGCCGATGGCTACCTGCCACTTGAGTTTCCTATCCTGGAAGGCGTTGTTTCTTATGGCACTCACCTCGGCTAGGCGTGTGAGTGAGCTTCAGGCCCTGGTCTCGGATAGACCGTATACCAGGTTCTATAAGAACAGGGTAGTCTTGAGGACTCATCCTAAGTTCCTTCCAAAGGTAGTCTCTTCCTTCCACCTCAATCAGGAGGTGGTACTTCCGACGTTCTTTCCCAGGCTGCACGCCAGTAGGGCCGAAACTGTCTTGCATACCCTGGATTGTAGGAGGGTGCTGTCCTTTTACCTGGAACGTACACAGGGGCATAGAAGGGTTTTTCAGCTCTTCATTTTCTTTGACCCTAATAAATTGGGGTTGCCTGTTACTAAGCGTACGTTGTCCATCTGGGTGGCAGACTGTATTGCCTTGGCGTACAGGGCAGCCGGCCTCTCCCTGGAGGATCGGGTCACGGCCCACCGGGTCAGGGCTAAGGCCGCATCAGTAGCTCATCTCCACTCTGTTCCGTTGGCAGACATCTGCTGGGCCGCTACTTGGTCTTCAAGCCAGACTTTTGTGGACCACTACTGCCTTGAGAGGGAGTCCCGTAGGGACAGTACTTTTGGGCAGGCAGTACTCCGTAATCTCTTTGAGGTTTAGGCAACTCCTACCCTCCGGCCCTGGTGTTGGGCTACCGTTCGGGAGTGGTCTCAGAGAAGGTTCTCTCACTGTTGCTGAGGCTCTAGAGGGAGCTCTATTTTTCAGCCTGGGTTCCTGGTAGCCCAGAGCTAGGGAGTCACCCATATGTGAGGACTGACTTCCTGCTTGTTCCTGGAGAAAGAGTAGTTACTCATCTGTAATGGGTGTTCTCCAGGAGCAGCAGGAATCAGTCCTCACAACCCTCCCTCCTCCCCTTGGAGTTGCAGTTGTATATAGTTCATTTTGTTTTGTGCTGTCTTTTAGCTATGTCATATGACTGAGCAAGATGGCACCTTTGGGCGGGAAGGGGACCGCGCATGTGTGCCTGCATTCCCAAAGGCTTTCCTTGAAAGCTGGGGAAATGCTCCACAAGGGGGCTCCGTCGACGTCACCCATATGTGAGGACTGATTCCTGCTGCTCCTGGAGAACACCTGTTACAGGTGAGTAACTAATCTTTTTCATCAGTTCAAACAGTCACAAGCCATAAGGTTTTTTAAAATATAGCCACTAGTATCTGCTGAAGTTCTTCAAATTAAGGCTGCAGAGCAATACTATAAAAAGCCAGCATTACTTATCTGCTTGCTGCATGGGCTCAGTAGACCTCATCAACACGGCAAACACTTTCCCAACTTTGTTGATACCATTCAAATGCCAACTCGCCCAACATAGATGTTTTGGCAAACATCTTGCTTTCTTCAGGTGTGCTGTTAAACTCTAGCCACCATCATGATCCCATTTTTTTTTTTAAGGGTAAAACCCCTGCCCCCATTACCGACATCTACCTGTCCCATTGGCTGATAAATTGCAAAACTATCGGCTCACAAAATAATTTGTGTTTAAGAGAAGATAAAAAGTTTTGAAAAATTGAAATATTGCTTCGGAGACTGATGATGGGATATATGGTGGATCCTAAGTACTGTTGAACTCTGTCCTATACCACAGTTGATGTCTCCTTGAGGTTTATTTAAAGATAATGTTTAAAACTAATATTGGTTGCTATAGCCAGGACTAGATTAAAGCATTGGCACACTAGGCCCATAACTAGGTCAAAAGATTAAGGTGGGGGGGGGGCGCCCTATTAGATGTGATCAGGACTCGTGAGGTTAGGATTGATAACGGTCTGTGGCTCTTTTCTGGATTGTACAGATATTTTATGTTAATACCCATATGATAGAAGTATAGGTAATGTTTGCACATTTATCAGCATGCAAAACCTACATCCGAAGTTCTCTAATCCTCCCCACCCTTGTTTGATTAAGCCTGCTTTGCTTACTTGCAGTGTAACTAGCAGCAGAGACTGGATAAGATTCAGCCAGTGGGAAGGTACTGGTGGCAGGAATAGTGGATCTATTTTAAACTGCTTGGACTAAAAAAAAAAATAAATCTAGTCTAAAGAGAAAATAAGCTGGAACCATTCCAAGTGACTGCAAATCAAAACAAAATACAGTGCACGGGAAGAAATCAAAGATGTAACTGTGATGTATCTAGAGAGGCAGGTGCCAAACTGAGCACATTATCCAATGCCCACTGGTCTGTAAATGTCTACTGAACCAGTGGACACAGCAGCATTGTGCTCTGCCACATATACAGGAGTGCACCATTGCCGAAAGAGGACAGAGTATCTCCCCATCTAGGTACTGCATTCTGGTTCTGTATATAGCCAGCTTTGCAAGGACCTGAAGGTTGATGAGAGAGTCTGTAGCTCTGTGTGCTGGAGCGTTGAGAAGACATATCCCAAAATAAATGAGGAATGGAGCCAGCGCTGCAGCAGTAGGCTCTTTGAGAAAACAAAGAAATGCTGCAGTTTGACAAAAAAACAAAGAGAAATGGGCTCTGTCTTCCCACAGAAAAGACAGGAGATTGAGGGTCTATAAACCTGGCTAAAAACTCATAGCTGCAGCACTCTGCAGGATTTTCCAGTTCAAGTCCCTGATGGGTGTAGGAATCAGCTATTAGAGAGATGCCCACCGGTGATGCTTGCTTTTGGATGACAGGAGAGCATCCTGCCAGATGGTATCTGGGCAGGAGAATGGGGGTGAAGTAGTACCGAGTCTGCATGTGAGCGAATATTTTTCTGCCTCGACACAACGCGGAATTGTGTGTGAATAAAATCCAGCAACCTTGAGAGGTTATTGGGGTGATGAGGCTAAGGGGATTCGTGGGACTTGGGGCCAATCAGCAGATTTGGAGGCATAGGGGTCATTGGCTGGTAGGCATTTATGATCTGCAGAATAAAGAAGTGTTGGTCGGGGGTGAGCAGATGTCAGGAATCATGAGGAGTTGGTAGATCCTTATGTTCTGCAGATCTCTGGTGTTACCTTGCAGAACAGTGTCGCCAAGTCCATACATACTGCGCCTCCTCCCCACCGAAGTATGGATGATGGAAAATACGGATATGGCTTTGGATACATACCGGGCCGTGTCCTTCGCTAAGAGAGGCTCAGAACACCTGCAATGCTTCTCGGTCCGGAAGAAATCTAGCAACTTTCTCTGGGTTTGAGTTAAGAACTTGGGGGTCGGACTCAGGGTGGTCAGCTGGTGCCAAGACATACCTGCCACCAGCTGATCAATATCCAAGGCCCTTCCCCTGAGGAACAGCAACTCATGCCACTTGACAGTGGCATTTGCTTCTGCACTGGACAGGTGGACCCCATAATATTTCTGCATCTCCTGGCTCCATGCCAGATGATAGGCATTGGGGAGCATGTTCACATAGTCCTTCTAAAGTCCAGAATATTTGACCCAGTTGATTTATGTTGAAGATATAGCAGAATAAACTTTGAGAGGCCTGCAATCTCTCCAAACCAGCTGGGTCTTGGGCCATGAGAAGCAAGTCGTCAGCATAAGCAGAAAGAATAACCCTGCTTTTTGCAGCACCAGCCCTGTGAGCCTCCTGCATAGTAGGTGTAGGAAAGGCTCGGTGGCCACTGCGTACAGTTGCCCTGACAAGGGGGCACCCTTGACATACTTCTACCAGAGGTGTTGTCTGGGACCAGTTGACCTTCACAAATTCTGCAGAGCTATTTAAGAGTTGGATAAGCCTTACAGGGTGTGAACCAAATGCATACACCTGTAGGGTTTGTATAAGGTACTTGTGATCCACCCTGTTGAATGCTTTCTCCTGATCTAGAGTGAGTAATGCAATTAACTAACCAGTTCTGCAGGTGAGAGAGATCCAGGTCCTGGACAAGGAAGATGTTATCAAATGTGGTCCAGCCTGAGATGGTATAGGATTGGTCAGAGTGAATCACATCTGTCAGCACACACTTGAACCACAGTGAAATTGCTTTGACCAGAATCTGTGCACAGGAACTAGACTGGGCACCAATTCTTAATGTCATGCAGGTCCCTCACTTTTGTTAAGAGTTAGCAATGTGCAGCAATATGATGAAGGTAACTCCTCAGTCTCAAGGGCTGCTTCTAGGACTGCAGAGTGAGTCCTAGCTCATTCTGTATTGGCCTTGAGAAAATTGCTAATTGTCTGCAAATGATCTGAAATTTAAACCCAATAAAGTTGAAAGAGATATGCATCTCCCATGTCCTGCCCTTACCTTGTCTCTGCCCAGAACTGAAAGGTTCAGCCATTCCACTTCAGGAAAGTATTATTGTTCTGGAGGTTAAACGTGATCCCTTCTTATTCATTTAACACTCAGATTACATTTCTGATTAAATCAGGCTATTTAGCCCTTAGGTATTATCTATTCTGTCAAGCTTTATTTCTCACCTCATGACCTTAAACTTTAACATTTGCCTTGGTCTTAAACTGGTTAGACTATTGCAATTTTATTTACACTGTTTTAAAGCAAACATTGTTACATCAGCTGCAACTTCTCCAGAATAGAGCTGCCAGAGTGAAAAATACTAAAAAGACTGGACCACAATATCCCTGTGCTGGTTATAAGCTCTAGAATTTGTTTTAAAGCCCTTGTCATTATACATAAAGTCCTGCACACAGGATATCCAATTTACCTATTCAGTTTTTAAATTTTGTACAGTTTTCCAGATCTCTTCCATCCCACGATGTGAACCAGTTGGTTCTTCTTCTGCCTTCTTGCTGCCACCTTGAAATTACCAGGCTTACCGCATTTTTGTTCTAAGACTCTGCCTTTGGAACACTCTCCCCTAACCCCTTAGAGGAGAAATCAACTTTACCGCATTTTTGTTCTAAGACTCTGCCTTTGGAACACTCTCCCCTAACCCCTTAGAGGAGAAATCAACCTTTCAAGATTTAAAACTACACTAAAAACCGATTTAGATACGCAGACTTTTGGGGACCTTTCGTTTGTTTTTTGAGACTTCTAAACCATCCTATTGAAGCTTCAGCCAGGACATGAGCTAACATCTGTTAACTAATGTCTGCTTTGCTCTGATTTACTGCCCCCCCCCCTTTTTTTAAATTTGAGATAATTGTAAATCACCTTGCTGTACTGCTTGGCTTGGAAGGTGCCATAGCAAGTTATTAAATAAACTAAACTCCACTCCATGGCCAACCTGTTGATGCAGGAGACTTATTAGATGGCATCATACTTAAGACTTCAAAGAGGTCACCCAGATACAGATGTTCATCCAGTCTCTCTCTGTCCCCCTCAACTGACCATAGGAAGCCCCTCCCATAAAATCATGCAGGCATTCGGGTCGATGGGTTCTGGAGAGAAGAGTGTGGAATAGTATTCCTTTGCTCTGTATCAAATGCTTTCCATATCTGTGAGGAGAGACCTGTCCTGCTGAAAATAGGCAGGCTGTATCTGCATCTTGAATCCCCTCTTTATCTCCAACCCATAAAAGCAGCACAAGCCATTATAAATAATCCCAAAGGATCTGAAAATGTGACTGAAAGCCCCCTGGTCCCAATGCTCAAGAAGATCCTAGAGATTGTGCTGCTTGCCCACATATTTCTGTAAACCATGCTGATCATGAATAGTGTGGTATAAAACCAAATAAATAAATAAAATGAATAAGGCTCTGTAGAAATTTATCTTCAGTACAGGAAGACACTTAAGAATGAGTACTTCTCCCTCAAGCTGCTCAATCCCAACATTATGCCTTCTGATAGCACCTCTGGTGTACTCTTGACACAGGATTTGTAGGTGGACCTTTCCGACTTCCCATCATTGACTCTGTGATGAGAAGTCCACCTCACACTTGTGCTAGTTGCTCCACAAAGCCTGAATCAATACCATGAAGCCCTGAGTCTCCAGCAAGGAATTATTGAAATGCTCTCCAGAATGCGTATCCTCACAAATCTCATTCTGCGTTTCTCCTCATCTACGTTTTAGGTTCTGTCCACACCAACCATTTGCATATTCCCCAGGTGAGCACAGCTTAAAACAGAATCAACTAGGCAATCTGCTTTCTAGTTCATGGCACCTGCTTTATATAATGACCTTTCCCAAGCACTACAGCTGGAATGTTCCTTCAAAACATTTACTTTTTTTTTTTTAAAAACATACTTGTTCACCAAAGCTTTAGGAAACAACTATTTTTCAGGGATACTGGTGGCCAGGAGTGGCTAGCTGGAGAATTGCCTTCACGCTTTATTGATTTCCTATAAGGTTATTTGGAGTTCTTTTCTGGTTTCCATAATCATTTTAATGTAAACTGCATTTGATGTAATTTTTTGAAAGGCAACATATCAAATAAAAGTAAACCATAACCAATAGGCATTCCAGGGCTCCAATCTCTTGAGTCCACACTATCATGGTCACAGCATTATAATCTGAACAGTGCCAACCTAATGGTGCTAAACCAGGTTTGTGCTGTTAACAGGCTAAATAGGTAAAACTGGTCGATTCGTGACCAAGACATCCTTCCCTCATGCACCCTGATACAGGTGAAGGTGTCAGATGCTTTGGGGTGATGTTCTTGCCAGGTGTTGACCAGGGAGAAGTGGCAGACCTACTCCCTCAGTTCAAATGATACAGACATATTGATATGTGTGGTGGTGATTATCCTAAACCTTTAGGGTGCAGTTAGTCATTTCTGAGCACCGTATTCTCATTGACATCTAAGCTGTTTAGCTAGGCCGACACCTGGATGAAGAACTGCTGTGCCAAGGACTCTACATGTTGAGTGTATGCATTAAGGAAATTAGCAGCTCCACTCTTGAGATGGATCTTGACAATGCAACAGCCTGCCTGGAACAACGGCATTTACAAAGGGCACCTCAGGCTGGAACATCTTGGCAAACTGTCACCGTCCCATGAGATGTAACAGTGAGGTGTTTGAAGAAGACACTGTTGTCCCACTCCACAGCCTGTTGGCCTTATCTGCCAGAGTGGTATGAGTTTCCTGGAGGAAAGTCACACTGTACTCATCCCTTCACAGGAAAGTGAGTACTTGGAGCTTTTGGAAGCCATCTTTACAGTCAATGACATTGAGCGTGCCACCAGGTCTTTACTTGGAAGGACCTGGAGCTGGTTATATAACTTGCAGAGATGGGTGCTTTCAGCTATTGTGCACAGGCTGGCCTGATTGTTGGCCTGAATGGTGGCCCAGACTGATTATGTAACAGCTATGCATCTGGCCACTTCTCCAGTGATAACTGCACATTCCCCTATTTCTTGGGGGTCCCCTTTAAGAATTGGAGGATCACTCATTCCTGCCCAAGAGAAGTCTCTTGAGTCTGCAGGCTTTGCACTACTTACAAACTTTCAATTACCTTGTTCAGATTCCTGGTACATCTGTCGAAGTTGCTAAGGACCTACAGCCTTCAGAGTCTGCAACCATGGAGAAATGCCTTCTGCAGGCTCTTGAGGAACGTATTGTGATGCTCTTGGCCACACAGCAGGCCAGGGCCTCTGTCGACTGCATTGACATCAGCATCTGTGCAAGCAATCCTCAAGATGCACACTTTGCCTGTGGGCGAGGCAGCGACATTGGGGCCTGCCCAGCCGATATCGCTCTCTAGTGTTTCGGGGTCCAATCCCCCCCCCCCCCCCAAAGTCTAGACAAGCATCTGTGCGTCATTGCTCCTGGAGGAGCTCCCGATCCCCTCTGATCAGGACAGCGATTCAGGCAGACTCGGATGTATTTTGATTTCCTCTCCGAGTCTGACTCAGAATGCTGGGTCACTGATGTTGTCCGCCAGGGTGCTCGGACAAATCTCCCCTGGGGTGGATACAATAATCAATCAGGCGACACTCTGCTTATTCCATAATAAAATAATTTATTTGGGCAAAAACAAAAAGTAAGGAAGTTACAAGCAAAGCTATAAACAGTCTGCCTGATGCGGACAGAGTTCTCTGGCTCTGAATAATAGTGAAAGAGAAGGCTGTCCCGCCCACACTCGGCCGTTACCTCTGTTATATACTCCTCTGCAGCCAATAGTTCCAGAACATTCTGCATATATTTGCAGGCTCTACCCTGGGACCCTCCCCATTATCAGGTTTCTGTCTTGAGGCCCTTCACTCAGTATCATATAACTAAATGTGCTGTAGGCCGTTCCCTGCTGGGCTGCTCGGTCTGGGCTGCTCGGTCCCCGCCCTGCATCTTCTTCTTTGTTTCACTGTAGTTTCGCTTGGGTGATTTTCGCTTCAAGCACAAGTTAGAATCTTCAAGGCTCAGTTCTGCAAACTTTTTCATCAACCTTATATTAGGCTGGCATCTGCTCCATTCTGTAAGTCCATTCTCTGCACACTCCTGTCCAGAGTCTGGTATCCTACATGTTTCAGCAGGGATTATACATGTTGTCAATCACAGCCCACATGCAGTTCTTCTGTGCCATTTAGAAGTTAGTCAGCTCTTTGGGATAGGATCATAACTTTCAACATCATTATCAAAGTAAGCCAAATTAAGTAAGCCAAATTAGTCCTTAACCCCGTCCTTAACCCCTACAATGTTGAGTCCAAGGACTTGTCGGAGGACAGATCTCTTGAGCTTCTGTCGGACCCTTCTCCCTCCTTATGAGTGGCACAAGTCCTCTCCTGAAGACATGACATTGCAAGATTTTGTCAGGGACATGGCAAAGGCCATACCGTTTTCTTTGGAGATGGAGGATGAGCCTAGGACAGAAGAGTTGGAGATCTTTCAGTACGCCTTGGCCCCTTAGTAGGCGGTGATAGTGCCCATGTATTGCATGCTTCATAGTACAGATGAGAATGTGGGAAAACCCCCTCACTGTGCATCTGGTCAGTATGTGGCTTGACTCCATGTATAAAGTTCAGAAGGCTCCAGGATTTGAGAAGCTGCAACTTCTGCAGCATTCCTTGGTGGTTGAATCTGCCCTTAAGTGATCCAAGAATTCCAAGACTCATTCCTCTGTGCCTCCAGGGAGAGATGCTCCAAATATTGGACTCTTTGTAGAGGAGGTACTTTTAGAGTTTCATGCTTGATAGCTCACGTGGCCTCTTAACCAGCTATACATTTGCATGTTTTTGAAGAACCTGTGTGACCTCGCTGATCTGTCCTAGTATCTTTCTCCTGAGACATTGGAATAGTATCATTCCCTAGTGGCTCACAGCAATGACTGCTTGAAGTTCATGGTCTGTGTGACCTATGATTCATTCGAAATGGTATAGAGTGCGTCTGCCTTGGGTATTGGCACCTGGAGACTCACCTGTCTCCAGTCCTCAGACCTGGAGCAGTCCATGCAGGACAAGCTTGTTGACGTGCCATGCCATGGAGAGAATCTCTTTGGACAACAGGTCGAAGAGAAAGCTGGCTTCATTGAAAAGCAGCATGTCACCCTTCATAATCTCTGAAGGCCCACGTTCGAGCTGGCCTATCGCAGGAGGTACCAAGAAGGGGGCCAGAAAAAGGCATAGGTACTTTCCTGAGTCCCAAACCTCCCAACCAAAACAGGCTCCTCAATCACAATTGTAGCGAGAAAAGCCTTAGAAAGACCAATAAGCTTCTCAACTAAAGCCAAGGGTGGGATTTTGACTCGTTCCTTCAGAGCATAGCCACTACCAGTAACTGTAGTGGAAAACCCACCCAGTCAGGTGAAGGCTCATTTTTTTGCCCCTCATAACTTCAAACACATGGGTTCTGCAGATCATCTAAAGCAGTTACAAATTATATTTATATTAACTACCTCCAAGTTGCCCCCAAGGGTGTATCACCTCGCTTGTCTGCATCAGAAATTCCTTCAGAGAGAAATTACTGCACTCTTGTTCTTGTGATCGAGCTCGTGCCACCAGAGCAGAGAGAGTGAGAATTTTATTTCAGGTATTTAAGCCCCCAAGAAAATGGGGGGGGGGAGGGGAGGGGGGTTACCATCCCATCCCATCCTAGACCTAAGAAGTTATGACCACATAACTTAATGACGGACTCTCTTAAAGCTGGCCTCTTCACTTACACAGACTATATCTTGAGACCCGGCTGTACAACATGTAATTAGTTCTCCCATCCCCTCCCTATTTCCCCTGCCTTGATCCTACCCCCTTTCCCTTCCTGTATCCCTCCTTTTCTCCCTCTCACCTTATCCCCTTATGCTGACACATCTGCTTGCTTCTACTTACCTGCCTTATGTTGTTTAGATTTGTTGTTTATGCCTGTTCTATGTAAAATTGCTTGACTGTTCACGTTTCTTGTAAACTGCTCTGATACTAAATAGTGCGGTATATAAAAGCTAATAAATCTGAACGCACACTTGATAAAAGTTCAGAATGATTTCTCTATCCTAGATGTGGGCTGTAATTATGTCTTATTGATTATCCTATAAGGGTGTGTTCTTTATGTAACATAGAAACATAATGACAGAAAAAGACCACATGGCCTATCTAGTCTGTCCTTCCATATCAACAACTATAACAGTCCCTTGTTTTTCCTTTAGAGATCCTCTGTGTTTGTCCCATGCTTTTTTTAATTCAGATGCTGTCCATCTCTACCACCTCCACTGGGAGACTATTCCACGGATCCACCACTCTTTCTGTAAATAAATATTTCCACATATCACTCTTGAATCTATCCCCTTTCACCCTCATCCCATGTCCCCTCGTAGCAGAACTTGCTTTCAATTGAAAGAGGCTCTCTCCCCCTGTACATTTATGCCACAGAGGTATTTAAACATCTCAATCATATCACCTCTATCTCGCCTTTCCTCTAAGGTGTACATATTAAGATCCTTAAGTCTGTCGTCATATGCTTTATAATGAAGACCACTAACCATTATAGTAGCCACCCTCTGTACTGACTCCATCCTGTTCATATCCTTTGGAAGGTGCGGTCTCCAGAATTGCACACTATACTCCAAATGAGGTCACACCAAAGACCTATACAGAGGCACTATCACCTCCTTTTTCTGCTAGCCATTCATCTCCGTATGCACCCAAGCATCCTTCTAGCTTTTGCCATTGCCTTTTCTACCTGTTTAGCTGCTTTAAGGTCATCAGAGACAACCACGCCTAGCTTCCACTCTTCTTTAGTGGACAAAAGTACTTCACCTCCTATACTGTATTGCTCCCTTGGATTGCTGCAGCCCAAATGCATGACCTTACATTTTTTAACATTAAATCCCAGCTGCCAAATTCTAGACCATTCTTCAAGCTTAGCTAGATCCCTCCTCATGTTATCTACACCTTCCTGGGTGTCTACTCTATTGCAGATTTTGGTATCATCCGCAAAGAGGCAAACCTTACCCGAAAGCCCTTCCGCTATATCACTAATAAAGATGTTAAAAAGAATCGGACCAAGGACAGATCCCTGGGGCACACCACTGGTAACATCCTTCTCCTCAGAGTGAGCTCCATTTACCTACACTCTTTGTCACCTCCCACCCAACCAATTTCTATATTTAATATGAATAAATTCAATAAAAAAGAATGATTTCTCTAGGTACCCTGCTGCTTTATTTTCAAAGACGAGATTGACTATGCTTCCTGGATCTGAAGGATGCGTATACCCACATATAGATACATCCCACTTACAGTATCTCTGATTCATTCTGGGGAGACAGCACTTCCAGTACAGTGTTGCCTTTTGGCCTAGCCTAAGCAACTTGTGTTTTCATGAAATGACTCATGGTAGTAGCTGCTTATCTCCGAATTCGGAGTGTTCATCTTTCCCTATCCGGATGATTGGCTGATCAAGAATATCGCTCTGGAGGGGGTGCAAGAATCAATGTGGTTGACCATTTGGGTGTTAGAGTTACTAAGGTCTGTCCTAAATTACCAGAAATCCCACCTGCAGCCTACCCAACAACTGGAATTCATAGGAGCCCAGCTCAACGCAAGCAAGCGTTTTCCTCCCGCATGACAGACTCCTCAGATTATCAACATTGGTGCAGGAGACTCAATTGAATCAGCTGGTGATGTTCCACAAGATATTTACTGTACTAGTCCATATGGCCTCTACTGTGCACACTGCACCCTTGGCATGCCTCCATATGAGGCAGGCTCAGTGGACCCAGAGTACTCGGTGGACCCAAGCCACAGGTCAACTTGGAGATCAGCTGTGTCTCACCAATCCTCTTGTTCAGTCACAACTATGGTGGACAGTCCACCACAACTTGATCAAAGGTCTTCCCTTTCAAATTGCTCCACCTCAAAAGATTTTGATGACATATGCATCCAAACTGGATTGGGGAGCTCATCTTGATGGATTTCACACTCGGGGCGATTGGTCCTTCTAAGAAAGTCTCCACCAGATCAACTTCTGGTGTTAAGAGCCATAGTAAATGTTCTAAAGGCTTTCTGGGATCGACTAGCCATCCAAATTGTTCTGATTCAGACTGACAATCAGATTGCAATGTTCTACATCAACAAGCAGGGAGGATGGGGCTTGTACCTCTTGTGTTGGGAAGCAATCAGGTTGTAGAAGTTTGTCATCGCTCATGCGATGGACTTGAGAGCTACATAACTACCAGGCGAGTAAAACATACTGGCAGACAGACAGTAGAGTCATCCAACCACACGAATGGACACCGGAAAGGAAGGTGGTGGTCCATATCTTTTGGGAATGGTGCACCCCCTTGATAGATCTTTTTGCCACACCACAGAATACCCAGGTGGACCGGTTCTGCTCCATGGTAAGATCGTACAACAGACTAGCCTCAGATGCTTTCCTCTTACAGTGGGGTAGGGTTTTCTGTATATGTATCCTCCAATACCTCTCATTGCAAATACCCTCCTGAAACTCTAAACAGACTGAGGCATGATGATTCTTATCACTCCTTACTGGCCCAGACAACCTTGATTTCCTCTCCTGCTGCTGCTCTCCAATCAGGAGCCACTCCGGCTGAGCCATGTGCTGGATCTAATTTCTCAGGAGAACAGGATAATGTTGCACCCTAACATCCAGTCCTTGGCCCTCATGGCATGGATGTTGAGAGGCTAGTGTTATCAGAGCTCAACCTGCCAGCTGGTGTAACTGATGTCCTTTTGGCCTCCAGGAGGGCCTCAACAAGGAAGTCTTATTCTCCAGGACCAAGCAGGAAGTCAGTCCTCACATATGGGTGACATCGATGCCGATGGAGCCCCATGCAGAGCATTTCCCCAGCTTTCTAAGAAAGCCTTTGGGAATACACCACGCATGCGCGGTCCCCTTCCCGCCCAAAGGTGCCATCTTGCTCAGTCTTTCATTTTCCGTGGAGCCCAACGGATGTCTGTCCATGTCACCTGGGAAAGTTGACTTTTTTCTAAGAATTTTGCTCTTTTTTTCTTCGGTTCGACGCCGGTTCCCCTTCCCGCCTGGGTTCGGTACACCGGTATTGAGCCCGCTTATATATTATTCATTTTTTTGCCCTTTGTGGCACGCATTTGTGCCCTTTTTTCTTTTCCCCTGGAAGGCCGGTCTTGTGACCTCGCGGGGGCCCTTTTTTCCCCGATTGCTTCCAGTGGTTTTAAAAAAATGTGATCGGTGTAAGAAACTTATGTCTCTTACCGATACCCACGACTGCTGCCTTCGATGCCTGGGACCCTACAATGATCCCAAGGTCTGTGCCCTGTGTGGTAAAATGTCCACCAAGGCACTTCGAAGCCACCAGCATCAGAAAGAAATAATTTTTTCGGATTCTGCCTCCGGCTGGGCCCAGGCCTCGACGTCTTGGGAGTCTGACCCCGAGCATCATCGGGGTTCCTCGGATAGGGGTTCCCCCGAGCGGGAGCGTAAGAGGAAGAAGCTCGTGAGGGTGGCGTCGGAGGAAGCCCCTGGTTCCTCGAGGCCCAGGTCTCGGACCCCTGACTGCCGCCCCAGGCCCTTGGAGTTGGAGAAGCCTCCCAAGATGCCTCGTATAGAACCGGAGTCCGCCGGACACGTAAGTCCTGTTGTCCTCGAGGACTCTCCTCCCAGGGAGCCGACGTCGGGCCTGGCGCCGCCGGGGCCCGAGTCGGTGGCTGCTGAGTCTCCTGAGCTTGGACTCAGGCTGACAGCCTTGGAGTGCAGACTGTCTGCCTTTATGGATCAGCAGCGGGTGCTGATGGCCAATTTGACTGGTGCATCTGCCCCGACCACCGGGATATCGACGTCCAAGTCGACCCCGGAGACCGACCCGGTTCTTGAAGCCATGAAGGCCCGAGTCCGTCCTCGGTCGCAGTCTCCCTCGACCTCCCGTTCGGGACCGAGGGCGTCAACGCCGGTGCCCCCGGGGGCCCGCACGGTCGGAGCCCCTCGACGCTTCTTCAGATGAGTCCGCGTGGGAGATGGAGGGCAAGGAGTCCCCCGACACTTTTTGGACTCTGTGTGTCCCTTCGGACTCACCGCAGTCCGAGCCCCGGAGCAGGTACCCCCAGAGGAACCCAGTTCTCGGAGTTCATTAGGGATATGGCCAAGGCTTTGGCGATACCCGTGGACCCCGAGGAGGAGCCTCGAGCCGAGGAGCTCGAGGCCCTCCAGTATGACTCTCCACCCAAGGAGGCCTTTACTGTGCCGGTTCCTCCGATGCTGGAACGGCTCCTCTTCCGGATGTGGGAGGCACCGGCCTAGGCGCCGGTTTTGAGCAATCGGGTCGATTCTCTCTATCGAGTCCGTAAGAGCCCTGGATTTCAGAAGGCGCAGCTGCCGCACCATTCCATGGTTGTGGAATCGGCCATGCATCGTCTGAAGAGCCAGAAGATGCACTCTGCGGTGCCTCCCGGCAGGGAGGCCCGGAACCTGGATGCCCTCGGCAGAAAGTGCTTCCAGGGCTCGATGCTTGCCGTGTCCAGTCTTACCAGCTGTACATGGGCATGTACTTGCGAGACCTGGCAAAGGAAATTGCCGGGTTCTCTGCTAGTCTCTCTGGGGAACCTTTGCAGAGGTTCCAGACCTTGTCCTCGGGAATCTGGGACTGCTCCAAATTCATGTCCCGAGCAGCTTATGATGGCTTCGAGGCTTCGGCCCGAGTGTCAGCGGCCTGCATCGTTGCCCGACGCCAGGCATGGCTACAGTCATCGGACCTCGAGCCCTGGGTGCAGGACAAGTTGGTCGATGTCCCTTGCTGAGGTGAAAACCTCTTTGGCAAACCCATGGCCGAGAAGGCTGCTGAGCTCGAGACTGAGACTCTCACGAGGACAAGGCTGTCCAGAAAGACTTCTGCCCCTTCACATAAGAAGAAGGACTCGGGGAAAAAGGCCTTTTACCCGAGGAAGGCAACTGCCTACAAAACTTTCCATCAATACCAGGCCTCCCCAGCTCCCCAGCAGGGTCAGCAGGCCAAGGGGCAGGGACATGGGCCCTTGGCCCTGGGCCCCGTAGGCAGAAGAGCCCCAAGCCTCCGGCTCCTGCTCCTACCCAGCAGGGAGGGGCTTTTTGACACCCACTGCATAGCCTCTCCACCCCTGCTGGCCCATCTCTGCACAGGGGGTCGGTTGGCTCTGTTTGCCCACCATTGGCCACCCATCACAACAGATGCTTGGGTACTGAGCATAGTCCAAAGAGGCTATCTGCTCCATTTTCATCAGTTGCCCCCCTCCTACTTTCCAGGGGAGCCTCCAAGGCCTCCTCTACACAGAGACCTTCTTCTTCAAGAACTTCAGGGTCTACTTCTGGACAGGGCGGTGGAGCCTGTTCCTCCCCACCTGTAAGGTCACGGCTTCTACTCCAGGTACTTCCTCGTAACAAAGAGAATCGGAGGCCTCAGGCCCATTCTCGACCTGAGAAATCTCAACAAGTTCTTGGAGAAGGAAAAGTTCAAGATGCTTACTCTTGGAACACTGCTGCCCTACCTTCACCAGGGAGATTGGCTATGCTCCTTAGACCTCAAGGATGTGTACACTCACATCCTCATTCATCCAGACCACAGAAAGTAACATAGAAACATAGAAACATGATGACAGAAAAAGACCACAAGGCCCATCTAGTCTGTCCTTCCATAACAACAACTACAACAGTCCACTTTTTACCTTTAGAGATCCTCTGTGTTGGTCCCATGCTTTTTTGAATTCAGTTACTGTCCTCATCTCTACCACCTCCACTGGGAGACTATTCCATGGATCCACTACTCTTTCCATAAAGAAATATTTCCGCATATCACTCCTGAATCTATCTCCCTTCACCCTCATCCCATGTCCCCTCGTAGCAGAACTTGCTTTCAATTGAAAGAGGCTCTCTCCCTGAACATTTATGCCACGGAGGTATTTAAACATTTCAATCATATCACCTCTATCCCGCCTTTCCTCTAAGGCAGCGTTTTTCAACCACTGTGCCGCGGCACACTAGTGTGCCATGAGATATTGTCTGGTGTGCCGTGGGAAAAATTCCAATTTCATCCGTAACATGTGGCCTCGGCTCACAAATTAGGGTTGCCAACCGGCCGGTTTTCAGCCGGCCTGGCCGGTTTTTCCATGGCCAGGCCGGCTGCCGGCACAGTTGTAAAACCGGCCATTGAAAAGCCGGTTTTTTGCTCTGGCCGCAAGATCGGGAGCGGCCAGAGCAAAAAACAGGCTTTTGTGCCGAAGTCCGCGGCGCGAACGTGATCGCGATTCCCTATAGCAGTGCAGCCGCAGGTTCTGCTTTGTACAGAGCAGCGGCTGCACTACACTTACATTGAAAAGTAAAGAGAAACTGTGTCAGGAGCCCTCCGATCATGCAGAGCCCGAGGAAGTGATGTCATGGGGGCGGGCTCCTCACAGGCTGTCTTTCCTTTTCAAATTAACTTTAGCTGCATCACTTCCTCGGGCTCTGCGATGACCGGAGGGCTCCTGACACAGTTTCTCTTTACTTTTCAATGTAAGTGTAGTGCAGCCGCTGCTCTGTACAAAGCAGAAGCAGCGGTTTGGGCAGAGGGGGGGGGGGGGTGGTGTGTATGTTTGAGTGAACCAGCATGGGGGGGGGGGAGTGTGAGTGAACCAGCAAGGGGGGGGGGCGATGGTGTGAGTGAACCAGCAGGGAGGGGGGGTAAGTGAGTGAGTGACCCAGCAGGAGGGGTGAGTAAGTGACAGGGGGGTGGGTGAGTGAACCAGCAGTGGAGGGGGGGGGGTGGTGTGAGTGAACCAGCAGGGGAGGGGGGTTGGTGTGAACCAGCAGGGGAGGGGGGTTGGTGTGAGTGTTTGATTCCTATTCAAGAGAATTACTTTATATATAGGCACAGAGGTAAATTTTTTTAACATTTTCTAATGGTGGTGTGCCTCGTGATTTTTTTCATGAAAAAAGTGTGCCTTTGCACAAAAAAGGTTGAAAAACACTGCTCTAAGGTGTACATATTAAGATCCTTAAGTCTGTCCTCATATGCTTTATAATGAAGCCCATTAATCATTTTAGTAGCCACCCTCTGCACCGACTCCATCCTGTTCACATCCTTTTGAAGGTGCGGTCTCCAGAATTGCACACCATACTCCAAATGAGGTCGCACCAAAGACTTATACAGAGGCATTATCACCTCCTTTTTCTGCTAGCCATTCATCTCCGTATGCACCCAAGCATCCTTCTAGCTCTTGCCGTCGCCTTTTCTACCTGTTTAGCTACTTTAAGATCATCAGACACAACCACGCCTAGGTCCCGCTCTTCTTTAGTGGACAAAAGTACTTCACCTCCTATACTGTATTGCTCCCTTGGATTGCTGCAGCCCAAATGCATGACCTTACATTTTTTAACATTAAATCCCAGCTGCCAAATTCTAGACCATTCTTCAAGCTTAGCTAGATCCCTCCTCATGTTATCTACACCTTCCTGGGTGTCTACTCTATTGCAGATTTTGGTATCATCCGCAAAGAGGCAAACCTTACCCGACAGCCCTTCCGCTATATCACTAACAAAGATGTTAAAAAGAATCGGACCAAGGACAGATCCCTGGGGCACACCACTGGTAACATCCTTCTCCTCAGAGTGAGCTCCATTTACTTGTACTCTGTCGCCTCCCACCCAACCAATTTCTAACCCAAGCAGTAACTTTAGGGTCCATCCCTAGGTTGCTCAGTTTGTACCTCAGGTTCATAGTGGGAAGAAACCACTTTCAGTACAGGGTACTGCCTTTTGGCCTAACCTCCACTCCACGGGTCTTTACAAAGTGCCTGGCAGTGGTAGCAGCCTATCTGAGGAATCAGGGTATTTTTGTCTTTCCCTACCTGGATGACTGGCTCATCCGGGGTCAGACTGCTCAGGAGGCCAGACAAGCCACCCTCCGGACTATCTCTCTCCTGCAACACTTAGGCTTTGTCATAAACTTCGCAAAGTCCCCTTTGCTCCCCTCCCTTAACCTAGAGTTCATAGGAGCAAGGCTGGACTCCCTGCAAGCAAGGGCTTACTTGCCAAACGACAGAGCGCACAGGCTGGTAAACCTTGCCAACCAGTTTCTAAAAATCCCACTGGTTTCCGCCAGACTCTGCCTGAAGCTGCTAGGCCACATGGCATCCACAGTGCATGTGACTCCCAATGCCTGCCTCAACATGAGGCCTGCACAATGATGTCTCAGAACTCAGTGGAATCAAGCCACAGGGAGCCTCAGAGACAGAGTACGGGTGTCCATACCCTTCCTGCACTCCCTCCAGTGGTGGCTGCACCCCCCCCCCAACCTTTTACAGGGGGTGCCTTTTCAGGTACCTGTTTCCACTGTGTTGTTAACAACCAATGCCTCCTTGCAGGGCTGGGGTGCATATTGTCTGGGCAAGTGCACCCAGGGCCTCTGGTCTCCATGGGAGGCCACACAACAGATCAACCTACTGGAACTCCGGGCTATTCGATTAGCCCTCAAAACCTTTTCTCATTCTTTTGCTCACAATCTGTCTTAGTACAGACAGACAACCAGGTAGCAATGTTCTATGTGAACAAACAAGGGGGCACTGGGTCCAGGCTCCTGTGTCAGGAGGCACAGGCCCTTTGCTTCTTTGCCCTCAGGCACAACATGTTTCTCAGGGCTGTTTATCTTCCTGGCCAGGAGAACATCCTGGCGGACAGATTGAGCAGAGTTCTATAGCCCCACGAATGGAAACTGCACCCTTTAGTGGTTCAGAAATTTTTCAGAACATGGGGACTTCCATCCATAGATCTCTTTGCCAGTCACCTGAACCGGCAGCTGCCCAGGTTCTGTTCCAGGCAACCGCATCCCCTGAGGTTGGCAGCAGATGCCTTCCTCACGTCTTGGTTCGAGGGCCTCCTGTATGCGTTTCCTTCCCCACCTCGGGTGGCCCGAACCTTGTTCATGATTCTGCAGGACAAAGCCTCGGTCATACTGGTAGCCCCCAGATGGCTGAGGCAGCCATGGTTCCCACTTCTGTTACAACTGGCAGTGGAAACCCCACTCCCTCTGAGGTTGCAACCCGTTCTACTCTCTCAAGATCAGGTTCCCTTCTGCACCCCAATCTCAAATGCCTCAATTTGATGGCCTGGAGACTGCAAGGGTAGTTTTAGCTCCCTGGGGCTTGCCTCAGGAAGTTGAAGAGGTGGTTTTAGCCTCTAGGAAGCAGTCCACAAGAAAGACCTATGCCCTGAAGTGGAGAAGGTTCTCCTTGTGGTGCGATCAGCGCCAGGAGGACCCTTTTGCCTGCACTGTGCCAGTGGTGCTTCAGTACCTGCTGCACTTATCTAATCAGGGCCTTAAGTTCAATTCTGTTCGGGTCCACCTCTCTGCTCTGACAGCTCATCACTCACTGGTGGAGGGACACTCTTTGTCGGTTCACCCCTTGGTGTTCAGGTTCCTCAGAGATTTGCTCTTACTCAAGCCGCCTCTTCGTCCACCAGCTCCTGAGTGGGAGTTGAATGTGGTCTTGCAGCAGCTTAGTCGCCCACCTTTTGAGCCGATGGCTACATGTCCTCTCTGCTTCCTTTCTTGGAAGGCTCTCTTCCTAGTGGCATTGACCTCGGCCAGGCGAGTCAGTGAGCTTCAAGCCCTGGTCTGTGACAAGCCATACACTCGTTTCTATCGGAACAGGGTAGTCCTTAGGACTCATCCTAAGTTCCTCCCAAAAGTTGTCTCCTCTTTCCACCTCAACCAGGAGGTGGTTCTTCCAACATTCTTCCCTAGGCCTCATGCAAGCGGGGCTGAGACAGTCCTGCATACCCTGGACTGTAGAAGGGCCTTGTCTTTCTACATTGAATGTACTAAGGGTCATAGGAGGGCTACTCAGCTCTTCGTATCTTTTGACCTTAACAACTTGGGGGTTCCTGTCTCCAAGCGTACCTTGTCCATTTGGGTTGCAGACTGTATCTCCTGGGCTTACAGGGCAGCAGGCCTTCCCTTGCAGAGTCGAGTCACAGCTCACCGTGTAAGTGCGATGGCTGCCTCAGTAGCTCATCTCCGCTCTGTACCGTTGGCAGACATCTGTAGGGCTGCAACTTGGTCCTCAAGCCAGACTTTTGCAGCCCATTACTGCCTGGAGAGGGAGTCCCGTAGGGACAGTGCTTTTGGTCAAGCAGTACTCCGGAATCTCTTTGAAGTTTAGGCAACTCCTACCCTCCAGCCCTCTGTTGGGCTACCGGTCGGGGTCTTTTTCAGTGAAAATCCTTTTCTCTGCTGCTAGGGCTTCACAGAGGGAGCCCTTTTTTCAGCTTGGGATTCTCGGTAGCCTTAAACTGTGGGGAGTCACCCATATGTGAGGACTGACTTCCTGCTTGGTCCTGGAGAAAGAGTAGTTACTCACCAGCAGGAATCAGTCCTCACAACCTGCCCTCCTCCACTTGGAGTTGCAGTTGTACATAGTTCATTTTGTTTTGTTTTTTTTGTGCTGTCTTTTAGCTATGTCATAAGACTGAGCAAGATGGCACCTTTGGGCGGGAAGGGGACCGCGCATGCATGGTGTATTCCCAAAGGCTTTCTTAGAAAGCTGGGGAAATGCTCTGCATGGGGCTCCATCGGCATCGATGTCACCCATATGTGAGGACTGATTCCTGCTGCTCCTGGAGAACACCTGTTACAGGTGAGTAACTACTCTTTCCTGTAAGTGGAGGAGGTTTGCTGTCTGGTGTGAGGGCCATGCCCTAGATACTTTCATCTGTCCTACACCAAAACTGCTTGACTATCTTCTACATCTCTCTGAGTCAGGACTTAAGTCCAACTCCAACAGGGCCCACCTCAGTGCAATTGGAGCTTATCAAGGTGTGGAAGGGAAGTCCATCTCTGTACAGTCTTTTGTTAGCTTCATGCAGGGTTGCTTCACTTGAAGCCTCGCTACAAACCTCCCGCATAGGACCTTAATGTGGTTCTTGTGCAGCTCATGAAAACTCCTTTAGAGCCACTCAACTCCTGCGCTCTGAAGTTTTTGACCTGGAAGGTTTTGTTTTTGGTGGCGGTCACTTCAGCATGCAGAGTGAGTGAGCTTCAGGCTCTCGTAGTTCATCCGCCTTATACCAAATTTCATCATAATAGAGTGATCCTCCATATTCATTCTAAACTCCATCCAAAAGTATCTGATTTCCATCTTAATCAATTAGTAGTTTTACCAACATTTTTCCCAAAACCTCATGCCCTCAAAGGAGAAGCTGTGTTGCACATGTTGGACGGCAAACGAGCATTAGTCTTCTACTTAGAGCAGCAAAAGCTCATAGAAAGTCCATCTGGCTTTTTTTCTTTTAACCCCAGCAAGCTAGGGGCTACTGTTTCCAAAAAAACTTTCAATTTGGCTAGCAGATGGCATCTTTTTTTTGCTTATGCCCAGGCATGGCTGTGTCGGTGGCCAACCTTTGCTCTGTCTCCATGGAAAAGCTCTGCAGAATTGCAACATGGTCTTCTGTCCATGCCTTCACATTTCACTACTGTCGAGAAAGGGCTTCCTGATGTAACAGCAACTTCAGCCAATCTGTTTGGGGATTAGAATCCAACTCCATCCCCATCCCCCTTAGACCCATTCTATTCTTTTCAGGCTACCAAAAAAAGAAAGAGAACGCTTTCTGTTGTACATAGTTCTGTATCTTGATTTGCAAAGGCTTGTTGCCATTAGGCAGACAGAATGTTGCCCCTGTTGGGCTTGTCTGCTTTCTCATGGGTTTTCGGTGGCCTGTAACTAGGGAGTCCCGTACGTTTAGATGCCATTCTTGCTTGTCCATGGAGAAAAAGTATTTACTCAGCTATAGCAGGTGTTCTCCATGGACAGCAGAAATAAGTCCTCACAACCCTTCCTCCTCCTCTATATTTATAGTATCAGACTAATCCAAGATGGCACCGTAGTGGCAGGTGGGAAGATGGCGTGCATGCGCGGTGGAAACTCCCAAAAGCTTTCACTTGTAGCTGGGGAGCGTTCCCTAGGGGCTCTGTCAGATGACATCACCTATACGTGAGGATTTATTCCTGCTGTCCACGGAGAACACCTGCTACAGGTGACTATCTATCTTTTATATAACTCCTGTGGGAGGCTGTAAAAGAGAAGAATAAAATTAATGGAATAAATAAATCAAGAAAATACATTTGAGCCCTAACAAAAAACAAACCCTATCCCTAAACTAAATCTTGGATATTAAACTTAAATGTATGTGTGCGCATTTGTGACGTGAAAAAGAAAAAGAAGCTAATTAGAAACTAAGAGACTGCTTGGAATATCCAAGGGAAAGCAAATGGTGCGTTCCCCTAAAACAAATCTAATGAACCTCTAAATTAAGGCAAAAAAATCCAACTAAAATATCAAGATTGATGTCCTAAAGCAAATTGAACATACAGCTGTGGTCAACATTTTTGGCACCCTTACAGTTCAGCTCCTTAATGCCCAAAATCTCTTTAAAAAAAAAAAAAAAAAAAAAGACTGGCACATGAAATGTCTTTGGACTATATATGCACATATATTTGACATATAAAAGAATCAAATCAAATAAGACCTATTTAAAAAGGAAATAGTATTAAAACTCTGACATTGCCAGGACATGATAATGGGCAAAAGTGAACCTTCCAACAAAAAGGAGCTCCCTACTGAGAAATTCTTATGTCGGAATGTTTATCATGAGGTCATAAAGCCTCTCATGATAATTCTCCTTTTTAATATTTTTTCAAGTGTGCTAAACACCACTAATGTGTTCCAACACAACCAACTGTGTAAACACTTTAAAGCTTCTAGAAAAGTCATTAGAAAGCCAAGACTTGCAGTTTGGTTCTGTAGAACTTCTTAACAGCTACACAGCAATCCCTAATCCAGCCAGCAGTCAATTTACAGCTGTTTGTTGCAACACAGCACTGCGTTTAGAGTTTAATTGTTTAAAGCTCTGTCTCAAGGCTCAAAAGGACATCCGGTAATTCAAAACATCTATAGCTGGCAATGTCTCAAAGCTCCCATTTAAATTCACAGCATGTGACATACCCAAGCACGTGATGTTAAAAAGACTAATAGAGAATAGATGTAGGCAGACCTAGCAACGGACAAAAAGTCAAAGCAGACCCCACCAGTCCAGTTCTTGATTGAACCCTTGAGGTGCAACGGTGGCCAATCTTGCTGTACATGGGCATGTTTCTGAAGGATGTCACCAGGGATCTGGAGACTTTTGCCCCCCCTTCTTCCTTAGGATAAGTGGAGTGCATTCCAGACACTCATCAAGCAAGGCCAGAACACTTCTGAGTTTCTTACCAGGGCCTCTTTTAATGCCTTTGAATCCATAAGCAGAGTGTCAGCAGTCTGCATTGGATCTTCCAGAATGGCCCGGTTACAGGTATCAGATCTTGAGCAATGGGTCTAGGATAAAATGGCCAAGTATCCCATGTACTGGAGAAAACATTTTTTGTAAAGATTGGAGGGAAAAAGCAGGAAAGATTGAAACAGATGATCTCACCTTAAAACGTCTTTTCAAGAAGATAGCTGATCCATCCAAGAGAGAGGCTCTTCCCAAGAAATATTTTTATTCTAAAAAGAAGAGATACTATCCTTCCTACCTGCCTTCTGTTGCCTATCAGCAGAAGCAGCAGGGTCCTTGCCAGCTCAAGAAACCCAAGGCTCCCAAGCCTCAACCAGTTGCACAGGCACAGACGGCACTTGGTTTTCCACTCCTCCTCAGAGAGCATTGCCAATTTGCCCCTGGAGGGTCTCCAGCCCCTCCACATAGCAGGTAGACTTTGCCACTGTGCCCAGAGGTGGCACCTCATGACATTAGAGCAGTGGATACTTCAGATTGTCCAAGGGGGGTTATCAGCTTTGCTTGGAAACCTTACCCTCCACCTGCTTCACAGGGGATTATCCCATACAACCCCTTCAAAGCACTCTCTTAAAACAGAGGTGACCACCCTGTTGTCCCAGGGTGCCATACAAAGACTTCCTCCACCTCAAGAAAGTTGGGCTTCTACTCCCCATACTTTCTCATTCCAAAGAAAAAAACAGGAGGCTTCAGGCCCATCTTGGATCTGAGAGACCTAAACAAGTTTATGGTCTGAGAAAAATTCAATATGATTTCTCTAGGAACTCTTCTACCATACCTCCAGAGACATGATTGGCTCTGTTTTCTAGACCTAAAAGAGGCGTATATGCATTTATTGATATATCCCTTGCCACAGACAATATCTCTGCTTCATGTTTCAGGGAACCCATTATCAATACTGGGTTCTCCCCTTTGGTCTAGTCTCTGCCCCAAGGATCTTCACAAAATGCATGTCGGTCGTCCCTGCCTACCTATGCATCCTGGGGGTATTTGTTTTTCTTTACTTATATGATTTGTGATCAGAAGAGACTCCCCACAAGAGGTAAAACTCTTCCTTCATCGCACCATCATGGAGCTCCTACACCTGGAGTTTGTCAAACTTCCCAAAGTCTCACCTCGTTCCAGCCCAACATCTGGAATTCATTGGAGCACTCTTACAGACACTCAACAGGCCCGAGCTTTCCTCCCACAGGATCGCTTTGCCCGCCTCATCGAGCTGGCAAAAGGAGTGCAACAGCAAAGCCAAGTAACAGCTCGAGAGATGCTACAACTATTAGGACACATGACCTCCATAATCCATGTTGCTTCCTACACTCGATTAGACATGCAACAAGCACAGTGGACTCTGTCTTTCTAATGGATGCAAGCGAAGGGTTGCCTCAGGGATAAGATCCACATCGCCCCTCAACAAATCAAGTCCCTTCAGTGGTGGTGTCTCCCACAAAACCTATTTGTCAGGTCACCTTTTTCAGATGCCTCCACCTCGATGACTGATGCTTCCCAGCTGAGTTGGGGTGCACATCTGACCATATAGGGACTGTGGACCTGCAGATCAATCTGCTAGGAATACAGGCACTGACAAACGCTCTTTGGGTTAGTCAGAATGAACAACCATGTTCTATGTAAACAAACAAGGGGGGAACAGGGTCCTGTCCACTCTGCGAAGAAGTCATTTGCTGATGGTCCTTTGCCATCTCTCACCACATCCACTGTGTACCTCCTGGGTGAACTCAACGTCCTAGCAGACAGGCTAAGCTATATCATTCGTCCACACGAATGGACCTTGCATCGGGAGACGGCTGCTCGGATCTTCTAAATGTGTGGAACCTCACTCATAGATCTTCTTGCCACTCCAGAGATCAGACAGTTTCCGCTCTTCTGCTCCAGGTTTCCATCACTGCACTGACAGGCTCTGGACACCTTCCTTCTCCATTGAGGACAGGGACTGCTCCATGCATTCCCTTCCATCCCCTTGATACTCAAGACACTGTTCAAGTTACAGACTGATAAGGGCTCGATGATTCTCATAGCCTTCTTTTGGCTCCATCAGTGGTGGTTTCCTCTGCTTCTTCGCCTTGTGCAGACTCAGCCACTCAACCTGGGATTTGTGCCTGACCTCCTCTCTCAGGACCATGGGACACTCCATCCCAATCTTCATTCCCTACACCTGTCAGCATAGCTGCTGAAGTTCTAGTCCTTTCCAATCTTGGCAATCAACAATGTCTTCCTTGCATTTCATAAGGATTCCACCAGGCGCTCTGATGCCTTAAAATGGCATAGGTTTCCTCTTTGATGCTCCCCAAGGGACCTGGACCCTTTTTCTTGTCTGGTGGAGCTGCTTCTACAATATCTCCTCCACTTATCCTTCACAGGTCTTAAGACTAACTCTGTGAGATTTCACCTTGGTGCCATTGCAGCATCTCATAGAACAGTGGATGGACAGCCTATCTCCTCCCGCTCCTTAATAGCATGCTTCATACGAGATTTCCTGCTGTCCAAGCCACCTATTAAGCCGCCTCTGGTGTCCTGGGATCTGAATGTGGTTCTGGCACAACTTCTAAAATCATCTTTTGACCCTTTAGCCACCACGTCACTGAAGTTTCAATCTTGGAAGGTCATCTTCCTTATTGGCCTCACTTCAGCTTGCTGCAGGCTCTAGTGGCAGATCCCCCCCTCTACATGGTTCCTCCATGACAAGGTGGTTCTGCGTACCCATCTGCATTTCCCCTCAAAGGTGGTTTCCTCCCATCTAAATCAGTCCCGATTTTCTTCCCTAGACCACATGCATCTCAGGCTGAAGCAGCACTACAAATCTTAGACTGAAAGCGAGCAATGGCCTACCACTTGGATAGAATGAAAGATCACAGAAAATCCTCTCAATTATTCATTTCTTTTAATCCTAGTCACTTGGGCCTACTGCTGACGAAACTTACTCTATTTAGATGGATATCATATTGCATTTCTTTTGCTTGTGCACAAGCGGGATTCTCATTGGAGGGTCATGTCACTGCTCATAATGTGCGGGCTATGGCAACATCCATAGCTAATCTCCATTCAGTAGCCATTGAGGACATTTGCTTGGCAGCTACCTGGTCCTCCGTTCATACTTTTTCTGTATGCTACTGTCTGGACAGAGACTCCTGTCGGGACACTGTCTTTGGCCAAGCTGTACTCCAGCACCTCTTTGGGACTTAAACT
This sequence comes from Ichthyophis bannanicus, assembly GCA_033557465.1. Taxonomy (NCBI): domain Eukaryota; kingdom Metazoa; phylum Chordata; class Amphibia; order Gymnophiona; family Ichthyophiidae; genus Ichthyophis; species Ichthyophis bannanicus. The sequence continues at coordinate 844,476,353 of CM066031.1, forward strand.
CAACTCCTACTCTCCCTCCTGTACTTCTACAAGATACCAGACTATTGTTGGAGGCTTATTACCTCCTTGAATAGAGTCTAATGGCCGACAACTCTTCCAGACTCTTTGGCTACATGTTTTTTGCCTCAGAGATCACTCTACTGTCCCCCACCCCCCATACCGGGTTTTGTACCTGAGAGTGAGTTAGTCCCATATGTGAAGAGTGTGTTCCTGCTTGTTCCTGGAGATAGCATAGTTACTCTCCTGTAACAGGTGATCTCCGGGAACGGCAGGAATCAGTCTTCACAACCTGCCCTCCTCCCCTAGGGAGTTGTAAGGTTCTTTTATTTTCTTCTTCTCAGCTACAAACTCAATTGAGGAGAGGAGTTGGGAAGGCAAACATGCAGGCGCAGTAGAGTGCTCCCAAAGGCTTTCCTATTGGATGCTGGGGAGCTTTCCCATGCGGGCTCCATAGGTGACATGTGAAAACTGATTCCTGCTGTTTCCAGAGATCACCTGTTACAGGTGAGTAGCTACGCTCTCTAGAAAGGTGATGTGAGGGGGGAGGCCATGAAAAAAGCCTGCTTCCTTACCCCTCTCCTCAAAATCAAAGAGAGATGGAGAAAACAGCTACACACACATGTACATGGAAAGGATGGATAGAATTTCATGAGTCATGCTCTGCATACTTTCCTCACATGTTTCTCTTACTCATTATTCATTATTTTAGACTTCTTGGAGCAGACATTTTATAGCCACATTCACTATTTAAAAAAATGTTTTGGTTATAAATATGATGTTTTTATGACGTTCCAATGTGGATTAATATAGCATCCAAGTTTAATAGTGGGAGTTCAAGATATGCTTTCAGAACTTTAGACATCAGTATCTCCTCAGTATTCAAAGGGTGATCTTGATTTTATTTTAACTGTATATTACTCCAAAATGTTGCTTGTTACTACTGCTAGTTTTAAATTGTTTTTGAAAAATTTATTTAATGAATTGATTGATCACAATCTATTTTATAATTATTTATTCTGTATTTTAGTTTTGATGATACTGGTTGCTTATAATGTGTAATTATACTTTTATTGTTTATAGGTTTGGAGTATGTGGTGGAATACGATGTGGCAGGAAGAAAACATTTGAGTTACTTTTGCAAACTATGCCGAGTTTGTCACTCACTTCCCTGTATGATAGAGCATCTTAATTGTGTAAGACACAGAAAAGCATACATTGTAAGTATACATTGGTTTTGGATATTATGTGTGGGGTTTTTTTTTGTTTAACCAAACCCATTCAATGTGTGGTTCCTTGAGTTAGCACTGAAGTTATTTATGCCACAGTCTGATTAAATCAGGTGGTAATGAGATGTGATCATAATACCCTACAATATGGGAGCAGGGTATTCATTTCCTGACAGTGAAAATGCATGCAGTCCAAACTTTTCAGTCAGAGCATAAGTTTTCTAAATAGCAAAAAAGAGTATTGAGTCCTAGATCTGTAAATGTCTTCTCCAGTGCCTACAAGTTTGAAAGCAAGGCAGCCTTTTTAATGTCCTTCCAGAGGCCCAAACTGTTATCTGGTTGGTGGTGTTTAAGCTAGTTTTTGTGATATCCCTAAGGATTATGCATGAGATTTGTATGACCTGTCTCCTTTGCATGCAGATCTAGCTTCTGCACATTGATAGGGTAATTTTATAAAGTTGTGCTGTTAATATATATATATATTTTTTCATGTGCTTATTTATACACTTTTTATAAAGTCAGGTACGTGCCGACTTGACTTTATAAAATGCTAGCACAGGTGCGAAACACAGGTGCCAGCACTTACACCAGCTAATGTAAATGCTCGCACATACTCTCAGCATGTACATATGTAAATTAAGGAATTTTATATTCTATTTGCATGTGGTGTTCCCATCTACACTCTGTCCAAACTCTACCCCTGTGCAGATACTCGGTGAGAGTGCACAATATCCAAAGAGAACACACAAATTTACTGGTGTCTACACATGCTCTTGCCATATAAATCTAGATGGCTTCTTTTTATAAAATTATCCCCATAAGGCCTGATTGACGTGAAACTTCCAGAAAGGCACTTTAAAAAAAAATGCAACCTAGGCTCTGCGTGCTTCTATAAAATAAACATCTGGAACCAGCCTGAATAGTATATTAATGCTGATGCACAAATTTACACCCGCTCTGAAACAAGTGTAAATGTGTACATGTACTTGTGATAGACCTGCATATTTATGAAATACACATCTACACACCCAGAAATGCATATGTGTAGCGCATGTTTGAGTATATACAATACTGTTATACATCCATGCATCATGGAGCAATATTATAAAAAGTTATTTCCCAATCTTTACATGTGAAAAATCTTTTATAAAATTCTTTGTTGCTCACTTGTAACAGATGCTTGCTGTAGGCAATCGGACTGATCAAGCACAAATATGGATGACTTCCTGGCATGTTGCTGGGATATAACAGCTCTTCCGCAGCTCAGAAGGTAGTGTAAAGTTCTGAGCATTCTTGACCCTTCTTGATGCGCAGCATTCTTCTTAGTTCATCAGTTAAATCCATAGTTCAAAAAGTAATGTAACTCGGATAGGTGGGAGGAATTGTTCCTGATCAGTCCTACCACCCAGATCTCTATGGCAGGGTATATTGCAGGTTCTCCAGGACCAAGCAGGAAGTCAGTCCTCACTTATGGGTGACATCGACGTCGATGGAGCCCCCGTGTGGAGCATTTCCCCAACTTTCTAAGAAAGCCTTTGGGAATACTGCACGCATGCGCGGTCCCCTTCCCGCCTAAAGGTGCCATCTTGCTCAGTCTTTCTTTTTCCATGGAGCCCACCGGACGTCTGTCCATGTCACCCGGAAAAGTTGACTTTTTTTCTTGTGATTTCATCGTGGTTTTTTTCTCTGGTTCGACGCCGGTTCCCCTTCCCGGCGGGTTCGGTACACCGGTATCGAGCCCATCTACTATTTTTCGGTTTTTGCCCTTCATGGCTGGCGTTCGCGCCCTTTTTGTCTTTTCCCTGGAGAGCCGGTTCTTTGACCTCGCAGGGGTCCTTTTTTCCCCTATGGCTTCCAGTGGTTTCAGAAAGTGTGATCGGTGCAAGAAACTGATGTCTCTCACCGACACACACGACTGCTGCCTTCGATGCCTCGGACCGGATCATGATCCTAAGGTCTGCGTCCCGTGTGGCAAAATGTCCACCAAGGCACTGCGAAGCCACCAGCATCAGAAAGAATGGATTTTTTCTGACTCTGCCTCTGGCCGCTCCCGGACCTCATCCGAGGCCTCGACGTCTCGGGAGTCTGACCCCGAGCATCGCCGGGGTTCCTCGGACAGGGGGTCCCCCGATTGGGAACGTAAGAGGAAGAAACGGCTCATGAGGGCGGTGTCAGAGGAGGTCCCTGGTTACTCGGGGGCCAGGTCTCGGACCCCTGACCTCCGCCCCAGGCCCTTGGAGCAGGAGAAGCCATCCAAGATACCTAGTGTGGAGCCGGAGCCCGCCGGACACGTAAGTCCTGTTGTCCTCGTGGACTCTCCTCCTAGGGGGTCGACATCGGGCCCAGCGGCGCCGGGCCCCGAGTCGGTGGCTGCTGAGTCTCCTGAGCTAGGACTCAGGCTGACAGCCTTGGAGTGTAGATTGTCTGCCTTCATGGATCAGCAGCGGGTACAGATGGCCAGCCTCGCTGGTGCATCTGCCCAGACCACCTGGACATCGACGTCAGTCGACCCCCGGAGACCGAGCCGATACTCAAGACCATGAAGGTTCGAAGTCGTCATGGTCACCCTCGATCTCCCGCTCGGAACCGAGGGCGTCGACGCCGGTGCCTTCGGCGTCCGGGCGGGTGCCACCGAGGCCCGCGTGGTCGGAGCCCCCCAACTCCTCTTTGGATAAGTCTGCGTGGGATACGGAGGACGAGGAGTCCCCCGATACTTTTCGGACTCGGTGCATCCCTTCGGACTCACCGCAGTCCGAGCCCCGGAGTAGGTCCCCTCTGGAGGACACCAGGTTCTCGGAGTTCGTCAGGGACATGGCCAAGGCTTTGGCGATTCCCGCGGACCCCGAGGAGGAGCCGAAGAGCTGGAGGCCCTCCAATATGACTCTCCTCTGAAGGAGTCCTTTACTGTGCCTGTTCCTCCGATGCTGGAATGACTTCTCTTCCGGTTGTGGGAGGCACCGGCCTCGGTGCCGGTTTTCAGCAAGCTGGTCGATTACATCTAGTTACTCTGTTACTATCGACTCCGTAAGAGCCCTGGCTTCCAGAAGGCGCAGCTGCCGCACCATTCCATGGTGGTGGAATCGGCCATGCATCGTCTGAAAAGCCAGAAGATGCACTCTGCGGTGCCTCCCAGCAGGGAGGCCCGGAACCTGGATGCTTTCAGCAGAAAGTGCTTCCAGGGCTTGATGCTTGCTTACCGTGTCCAGTCTTACCAGCTGTACATGGGCATGTACCTACGAGACCTGGCGAAGGAACTTGCCGGCCTCTCCGGGGAACCTTTGCAGAGGTTCCAGACCTTGTCCTCGGGAATCCGGGAATGCTCAAAGTTGATGTCCCGAGCGGCCTACGATGACTTCGAGGCTTCGGCCCGTGTAGCGGCAGCCGGCATCGGGGCCCGATGCCAGGCATGGCTGCAATCATTGGACCTCGAGCCCTGGGTGCAGGACAAGTTGGTCGATGTCCCTTGCCGAGGTGAAAACCTTTTTGGCAAGCCCATGGCCGAGAAGGCGGCTGAGCTCGAAACCGAGCACCTGACTAGGACAAGGCTGTCCAGAAAAACCTCTGCTCCTTCTCAGAGGAAGAAGGGCTCGGGAAAAAGTCCTTTTACCTGAGGAAGGCAGCTGCCTGCAAACCTTTCCCTCAGTACCAGGCCTCCCCAGCTCCCCAGCAGCATCAGCAGGCCAAGGGGCAGGGACATGGGCCCATTAGGCAGAAGACCCCCAAGCCTCCGGCTCCTGCTCACACTCAGCAAGGAGGGTTTTTTTGACTCCCACAGCATAGTCTTTCCACCTCTGCTGTCCCATCTCTGCACAGGAGGTTGTCTAGTCCTGTTTGCCCACAGGTGGTCACCCATTACAGGAGATGCTTGGGTATTAAGCATAGTCCACAAGGGCTGTATGCTCCATTTCCAGCATTTGCCTCCTACCTACTTCCCAGGAGAGACTCCAAGACCTTCTCTGCACACATACCTCCTCCTTCAAGAACTTCAAGGTCTGCTTCTGGACCAGGCGGTGGAGCCGGTACCTCCCCACCTGCAAGGTCACGGGTTCTACTCCAGGTACTTCCTTGTACCAAAGAGAACTGGGGGCCTCAGGCCTAATCTCAACCTCAGGAATCTCAACAAGTTCTTGGAGAAAGAAAGGTTCAAGATGCTTACTCTTGGAACACTTCTGCCCTACCTCCAGCAGGGAGATTGGCTATGCTCCTTAGATCTAAAGGATGCGTACACTCACATCCTCATTCATCCAGACCATAGAAAGTACCTCAGGTTCATTGTGGGAGGAAACCATTACCAGTACAGAGTACTACCCTTTGGCCTGACCTCCGCCCAAAGGGTCTTTACAAAGTGCCTGGCGGTGGTGGTGGCCTACTTGAGGAATCAAGGTGTTTTTGTCTTCCCTTACCTGGACGACTGGCTCATCAGGGGTCAGACTTCCCAGGAGGCCAGGCAAGCCACCCTCAGAACTGTCTCCCTCCTTCAACACCTAGGGTTTGTCATAAACTTCGCAGTCCACTTTGCTCCCCTCCCAGAACCTAGAGTTCAAAGGGGCGAGGTTGGACTCCCTGCAAGCAAAGGCTTACTTGCCAAGAGACAGGGCTCAAAGACTCATGGACTTGGCAAACCAGTTTCTGAGCAGGCCACAGGTCTCCGCCAGACTCTGTCTAAAGCTTCTGGGCCACATGGCATTGACAGTGCATGTGACCCCCAATGCCTGCCTCCACATGAGGCCTGCACAGTGGTGTCTCCGAACTCAGTGGAAGCAAGCCACAGGAAGCCTCAGAGACAAAGTACGGGTGTCCAAACCATTCATGGACTCCCTACAGTGGTGGCTACACCCCCCCCAACTTATTACAGGGGGTGCCTTTTCAGGTGCCTGTTTCCACAGTGGTGTTGACGACTGATGCCTCCTTGCAGGGCTGGGGTGCACATTGTTTGGACAGGTGCACTCAGGGCCTGTGGTCTCCATGGGAGGCCACACAGCAAATCAACCTTCTGGAACTCCGAGATATTCGCTTAGCCCTCAAAGCCTTCTCTCACATCTTGGCTCACCAGTCTGTTCTGGTACAGATGGACAATCAAGTGGCCATGTTCTATGTGAACAAACAGGGAGGCACGGGGTCCAGGCTCCTGTGTCAGGAGGCACAGGCCCTTTGCTCTTTTGCTCTCAAGCACAACATGTTTCTCAGGGCTGTTTATCTCCCTGGCCAGGAGAACTTCCTGACGGATAGGTTGAACAGGGTTGTGCAACCCTACGAGTGGCAGCTACACCCCTTAGTGGTTCAGAAAATTTTTCTGAGATGGGGGCTTCCATCCATAGATCTCTTTGCCAGTCCCCTCAACCGGCAGCTGCCCAGGTTCTGTTCCAGGCAACTGCACCCCCTGAGGTTAGCAGCAGATGCCTTCCTGATTTCTTGGTCCCAGGGTCTCCTGTATGCGTTTCCTCCCACACCTCTGGTGGCCCGAACCTTGTTCAAGATTCTAAGGGACAAGGCCTCGGTACTTCTGATAGCTCCCAGGTGGCCGAGGCAGCCCTGGTTTCCTCTTCTGCTTCAGCTAGCCGTGGAAACACCACTACCTCTGGGGTTGCAACCCGATCTTCTCTTTCAGGATCAGGGTTCCCTTCTGCAACCCAATCTCAAATCTCTCAATTTGATGGCCTGGAGGCTGCAAGGGTAGGGTTGGCTCCCTGGGGCCTACCCCGGGAAGTGGAAGAGGTGGTCTTAGCCTCTAGAAAGCAGTCCACCAGGAAAACCTATGCCCTGAAGTGGAGAAGGTTCTCCATGTGGTGTCAGCAGCGCAAGGAGGATCCTTTTGCCTGCACTGTACCAGTAGTGCTTCAGTATCTACTGCACTTGTCCAATCAGGGCCTTAAGTCCAATTCTGTTCGGGTCCACCTCTCTGTTCTAGCAGCTCACCACTCACCGGTGGAAGGACACTCTGTCGGTTCACCCCTTGGTGGCCAGGTTTCTCAGAGGCTTGCTCTTGCTCAAGCCTCCTCTCCGTCCACCAGCCCCTGAGTGGGAGTTGAATGTGGTCTTGCAGCAACTGACTCGCCCACCTTTTGAGCCGATGACTACATGTCCTCTCCGCTTCCTTTCTTGGAAGGCTCTATTCCTTGTGGCCCTGACCTTGGCCAGGCGAGTGAGTGAACTTCAAGCCCTGGTCTGTGACAGGCCTTATACTCGCTTCTATAGGAACAGGGTAGTCCTTAGGACTCATCCTAAGTTCATCCCAAAGGTTGTCTCCTCTTTCCATCTCAACCAGGAGGTGGTTCTTCCAACGTTCTTCCCTAGGCCCCATGCCAGCCGGGCTGAGACAGTCCTGCATACCCTGGACGGTAGGAGGGCCTTATCCTTCTACATTGAACGTACGCAGGGGCATAGGAGGGCTACTCAGCTCTTTGTATCTTTTGACCCTAATAACTTAGTGTTACCTGTCTCCAAGCGTACCTTGTCCATCTGGGTGGCTGACTGTATCACCTGGGCTTACAGGGCAGCTGACCTTCCCTTGCAGGGTCGGGTCACGGCCCACCATGTCAGGGCAATGGCTGCCTCAGTAGCTCATCTCCGCTCTGTTCCGTTGGCAGACATCTGCAGGGCTGCAACTTGGTCCTCAAGCCAGACCTTTGCGGCCCATTTCTGCCTGGAGAGGGAGTCCCATAGGGACAGTGCTTTTGGTCAGGCAGTGCTCCAGAATCTCTTTGAGGTTTAGGCAACTCCTACCCTCCAGCCCTCTGGTGGGCTACCAGTGGAGGGATGTTTTCAGTGAAATCTTTTCTCTGATGCTGCGGCTAGAGGGAGCTCATTTTTTCAGCTCTGGGTCCCCGGTAGCCTGAAGCTGGGGAGTCCCATAAGTGAGGACTGACTTTCCTGCTTGGTCCTGGAGAAAGAGTAGTTACTCACCTGTAACAGGTGTTCTCCAGGAGCAGCAAGAATCAGTCCTCACAACCCTCCCTCCTCCCCTGGGAGTTGCAGTTGTACATAGTTCATTTTTACATTTTTGTGTGCTGTCTTTTAGCTTTGTCATTGGACTGAGCAAGATGGCACCTTTAGGTGGGAAGGGGACCGCGCATGCGTGCAGTATTCCCAAAGGCTTTCCTAGAAAGCTGGGGAAATGCTTTGCACAGGGGCTCCATCGACGTCGATGTCACCCATAAGTGAGGACTGATTCCTGCTGCTCCTGGAGAACACCTGTTACAGGTGAGTAACTACTCTTTATACATTCCAAATGAAATTTAAACTCCTGCCAACAGAAAACACCTGTTGCAGGTGAGCAGCTGTGCTTTTTCCATTAATAAGCAGGACTGAGTGAGTCTCACAAGTGAGTGACTCCAAAACTCAGGACTGATTATCTCTTTATGTATTGTCCTATTTCCAGGATGAACCCACATACCATAACAGTGTGTGAGTTATAACATCGCACAGATTGGCTAGCACAGCTCAGCCAAATGTAAGTTGTTTGACTGTAGCTGGTCCACACAGTAGTGTGAGGTGAAGTACGAAGTGAGCACCAGCTTTCTGTTTTACAAATATTATCCAGCGAAGCAGACTTCATGAGTGTCAGTTGCTGCAGTGGCTCTGATCTGATGATACTTCACTTTAGTGGTTAGAGGAGCACCCATTTGTTTGGTTAGCACTCTGCAACTGATTCTATTACAATTTGCTAGTTTGCTTGATGACTGGAGTGCCAGTGCTGTTGGTCAGACGAAACAGAGCTGCATAGATTTTCTGATGGAATCATTCTGTTGAAGTAATAAGTGAGAGCCCATTTACAGTCAAGAATATGGAGAATTTCTTACATAGATTCATCTGAGGCTTTGAATAAATAGTAGTAAGTGCAGTGTCCTCATTTACTGTATGTTACCACTTTGTGTTAAAAGTTGGGATGACTTTAAAGAATCACCTGTATGTATGATTCATATGTCACTGAAACTATCTACTAGGCAGAGTATTTTTCAGGTGATATGTTTAAGTGAATCAGACTCCATTGGCTCGAACAACAGCTTCATAAGTGATACCGGGGCATTGTTGAGGTTCAGTGGCACAGGTGGCTTCTGCCGTGGTGGTTTGAAATGGAGACGTCCTTTCATACATTGGGAAGCTGGAAGTCTGTCACTTGGAGTGTCATATGCCAAGATGTACTTATGGAGAACTTTTGGAATTGCTCAAGATAGTGTTGTACAGCAGATGGGTTTTGCGGCCATTCATGAAACACCAGATGAAAATCCTTTCCACCTATAAAAGCGCAGGTTTATTTTGTAGATGGTTTTCTAACATCTAGTATATCCTGAATATGCTGTGATAGTTCTAGAATAGAGACTAAGGGGCTTGTTTACAAAGCCACGGTAGCGGTTCGCGATCGTTATCGGCGCCGCGGCCCCATTGATTTCAATGGGGCCGCGGCTCCGATAACGATCGTGAATCGCTACCGCGGCTTTGTAAACAAGCCCCTAAGTGTTGCTTAAGTTCCACACTGAGGGCTGTCCTGGAGAAGCTGGTCCTCATTCTAATATTTAAATACAGGAGGCTTATATCCCTTAAATTCAAAACTAGATAGCTGACAGGCCCAGCAGATTTCTTCAACTACATGAATGGTCCCTGGATCGGAGTACCCTAAAGAACATTTTTCAGGTGTGAAGTTTCCTCAAGTATACCTTTTCACCAGCAGCAAAAACAGACACAGAAACATAATGTCTGAAAAAGACCCCATGGCCTTATCTAGTCTACCCTTCTATATCAACTACAGTAGTCCTCTTTTTACTTTTAGAGATCCTCTGTGTTTGACCCATGCTTGCTTGAGTTCAGATAATGTCCTCATGTTCACCACTTTCATTGGGAGACTGTTCCACACATCTACTACTCTTTCCGTAAAGAAATTTCTCCAGGAACAAGCAGGAAGTCCACCCTCACATATGGGTGATGTCGGCACCAACGGAGCCCTGAGCGGAGCATTTCCCCAGCTTTCAAAGAAAGCCTTTGGGAATGCTACCACGCATGCGTGGTCCCCTTCCCACCCAAGGGTGCCATCTTGCTCAGTCTCCTTTTTTCCACGGAGCCCTACGGACGTGATCCTCTCCTCTCCTGGAAAAAGTTCTTTAATTCCTTTCCTTTGTCTGGTTTGCATACCGGTTCTCTTCCCGCCTCAAGGCGGCATCTTCGGTGCCAATCTCGGCTGCCCTTTTTTCATGTTTCCTCAAGGTTCCACCTTGACCGGCCTTTGTGCCATTTTTCGCACTGGGGTCTTTGATTTCAGCTGGGTGTGCACCCACCATGACTCCCGGTGGGTTCAAGAAATGCGACTGCTGCAGTCAGACTATCTCAGTCACTGACACTCATGATTGCTGCATCCATTGCCTGGGCCTGGGCCTGGGCCTGGACCACGACAGTGCCACCTGCAACCGCTGCCAGGCTATGATCCCTAAAACCAACAGGAGGAGGCCTGAGTTGCAGGGGAAGCTTTTCCCAAGGTCTGTCTCTGCACTGGTTTCCCCATTGCCAAGCCCCGAAGCCGGCCCTTCAAGAGAGGTCTGGGCATCCTCAGAATCCCGTGGCAGCGGCTCCTCCGCTGTGGCCCCAGATCCTTCTAAAAAGAAGGAAGTCCCGAAGAAGGTGCCTACGACCAAACCTGGCAGAGTCCCTCGACAGGACTCTGGCGACTCCGAGCAGCATCCTCAGAAAGTCTCGTGACAAGAGTCTCGGCCGGTGGAGACCGCACCAGGACCTGTGAGCCTATAGTTCTCCTCGGACGCACTCTCTGGAGTGCCACCATTGGACCCAAGGTCTTCAGTGTCCATGCCGAGTGCTGCACAGCCATCAGACCTCGAGTCATGCATGGCGGCCATGGGAGCAGAGCCTCTCCTCTATCTTGGCCTTGCAGCAGGCATTGATGTCAGGGCCCCTGGCATCATCGGCCCCAACACTGGGCCCTCCAGCTTCAGGGTGTCCTCCAGGCGTCAAACTGGACACCGAGCGCCACCGGCCTCTGGTAAGTCCTCGGCGTCGATCGAGGTCTCAATCACGCTCTTTGGGGTTCCGCTCCATCCCGGCGAGTTTCCAAGAGTCCAACCCCAGGTCCTTTGGGGGGGCCTGGGTCCTCGGAGCCACCCCTGGGGCTGACCCATTGGCCCCCGATTGGGAGACCTCCCCAGAGACCACCTGACACCGGGATGTCCCCTCCGAGCCATCTCCCCTGGAGCTTAAGCGCCACTCCCCGCCTGAGGACTTGGCCTTTCACGATTTGGTTCGTGACCCAGAGTCCAGGCTCTTTCGATCCAGGCAGAAGCAGAGGAGGACTTGCGCACCGAGGAGCTCGAGATCCTACAATATGAGTCCCCTCCTAAGGAGACTCTCACAATGCCAGTTCCACCCATCCTTGAGAGATTGCTCCTCTGGATGTGGGAGTCCCCGGCCTCAGTGCCGATGGTCAGTCGGTGCCTAGACGCCATCTATCATGTCCGGAAGGGCCCCGGGTTCCATAAACTATCTCACAACTCGATGGTGGTTGAGTCCTCCATACAAAAATTGAAGTCAAAAGACCTACTCTTCAGTTCCCTCTGGCAGGGAGACCCAAGCCCTCAATGCCATGGGGCGCAAGCGCTACCAGGGCGCCATGCTTGGATGCCGAATACAGGCATACGAATTGTTCATTGGTATGTACCTTAAGTGCCTGATACAGGAACTCTCGTGGTTCTTGGTGGGCCTCACCAGGGAACCTCTGCAAAGGTTCCAGTCCCTAGCAGCGGGCATCTGGGACTATTCCAAATTCCTCTCCCGGGCCGCCTATGAATGGGATCGAGTCTGCGGCCAGGGTTGCCGCCGCCGGCATTAGTGCCCGGCGCCAGGCATGGCTACAGACCTTGGACCTCGAGCAGAGGGTACAGTAAAAAGCTCCTGGATGTCCCCTGCAATGGGGAGAACCTATTTGGGAAACCGATGTCTGAGGCTGCAGAAATTGAGGCTGAGGTAGTGACTCGGCAGAGGCTGTCCAAAAAGACCTCGGCCCTTCCAAGGAAAAAATCCTTGGGGAAAGCCCTTTTTCTTGTGGAAGAAGGGCTACTCCCAGGCTGGTCACTATCAGCCTTACTTGGGGCAGCGCCTCACAGCCAAAAGGCCAGGGACACGGGGCTAGGAAGCCCAAGACTCCCAAGCCCCAGATACTAGCTCCCACCCAACCGGTGGAAAGCTTTTGACTCCTGGGTTGGTCCTCCCCCTCTTTGGGAGTCCCACATCAGCCCACAGGTGGCTCGGCTGACCTCTTTCGCCTACAGATGGGCCAGCATCACCAGAGACCAGTAGGTTCTGTGGGTGGTACAGGAGGGGTACTTCCTCCATCTTCAGCAAAACCCTTCAGACTTCTTCCTAGGAGATCCACCACAGCCTCCCCTCCAAAAGTCCTTGCTTGCCATAGAACTTGCAGGCTTGCTCAGACAGGGTGGTGGAACCTGTACCCCATCACCTCCTTGGGAAAGGGGTTCTACTCAAGGTATTTCCTTGTCCCAAAAAACAGGGGGCCTCCGGTCCATCCTGGATCTGCACAACTTGAACAAGTTCCTAATGAGGAAAACGTTCAGGATGCTCTCCCTTGGGACGCTGCTGCCCTACCTCCGCCAGGAGACTGGTTCTACTTGGACCTCAAGGATGCATACACACACATCCTAATCCACCCCTCCCACAAGCATTGCCTGAGATTTGTGGTGGGGTGGGGGCAGCACTACCAGTATAGGGTGCTGCTGTTTGGCCTTGCCTCCTCTCCAAGGGTCTTTACAAAATGCCTGGCGGTTGTTGCTGCCCATGTGCGCCTCCAAGGGGCCTATGTCTTTCCTTACCTGGACGATAGGCTCATCAGAGTCAGCACACCTCTCAAGGCTAGGCGGGCCACAAGACTCACTATCCATACCCTGCAGCATTTGAGGTTCGTCAACTACCCCAAGTCCAGACTCTCCCCGGCCCAAGACCTGGAATTCATAGGAGCCCAGCTGGACACTCCAAGGGTCAGGGCCTTTCTACCTATGGAGAGAGCCCACCACAGCTGGCAAGGGAGGTGCAGGGCTCCAGTTTGGTGCCGGCTCACCTACTCCTCTGCCTGTTAGGCCACATGGCCTCGACAGTTCATGTTACGTCTCTGGCCCGCCTGCATATGCGGGCAGTTCATTGGTGCCTCTGTTCCCAGTGGGCGCATGCAACAGGCAGGCTGAGAGACAGAGTGAAGGTCACCCACCAGCTGGCGGCCTCCTTCACCTGGTAGCAGTCCCTACATCACCTCAGGGCAGGAATGCCCTTCCAGGCACCAACCACTTTAGAGGGTCCTGACGACAGACTGCCTCCCTCGTGGGCTGGGACACACATTGCAAGGGCAGTGCACTCAGGGCACCTTGGCCCCAGAGGAATCCCTCCTGCAAATCAATCTCCTCAAGCTCAGGGCCATCTTCTTGGCCCTTCAGGCCTTCCGCCACCTCCTGAGCAACCTCCTAGTCCTCATATAGACAGACAATCGGGTTGCATGTTCTATGTGAACAAGCAGGGCGTACGGGCTCTTACTTCCTCTGTCAGGAGGCAGTGGCCCTCCACTCCTTTGCTGTGCGCAACCATATCCTTCTGAGGGTAGTGTAATTACCGGGCCAGGAAAACTGCCTGGCAGAGAACCTCAGCAGGGTCCTTCGACCTCATGAGTAGTGCCTGGATCCAAATGTGGCCCGGAAGCTTTTTCAGCCTCTGGAGGAGACCCTGGCTGGACCTGTTCGCCTCCCTGGACAACTCACAGCTACCCAAATTCTGCTCTCCCTGGCCACACCGCAGGAGGGTGGCAGTGGATGCCTTCCTGATGATCTGGTCACAGGGCCTGCTTTATGCATTCCAACTAACACCTCTGATAGCCAAGTGCGTTTTCATGATGCAGAGCGAGCACGCCTCACTAATTCTGAGTGCACCCAGGTGGCCCAGGCAGCCCTGGTTCCCCCTGCTGCTCTCCCTGTCGGTGGCAACCCCAGTATCACTGGGCCGGGACCCGGACCTCCTGTCCCAGGAAGGGGAGTTCCCTGCTATACCCCAACCTGGGGTCCCTAATACTGACAGTGTGGCTGCTGAAAGGGTAGCACTGGCCCCTTTCAACCTCCCAGCAAGATTGAGGAAATCCTTGGTTTCCCAGAAGCCATCCACCAGAAGGGTATATGTCTTCAAGTGGAGGAGGTTCTCTGGTGCACGGAAAGGAATGAGAACCTGTTCTCCTCTCAGGTAAAACTCATGCTGCAGTACTTGTTGCACCTCTCACACTCGGGCTTGAAATCTAACTTGGTGAGGGTGCATCTCAGCGCCATAGCAGCTAACCATCACCCGATAGAGGGGAAGCCCCTCTCAGGCCAGCCTTTGGTCTCCAGATTCCTCAGGGGCCTCCTGCTATCCAGGCCCCTTCTCTGCCCTCCGGCAGCAGAATGGGATCTCTATGTGGTGCTCTCCCAGCTCACTAGGCCGCCATTCGAGCCTTTGGCCACCTGCTACCTGAGATGTCTCTCTTGGAAGGTGGCCTTCTTGGTGGCGTCAATATCCGCTCGCAGAGTAAGCAAGCTGCAGACCCTGGTAGCGACCCACCCTATACCAGGTTCTATACGAACAGAGTGTTGCTTTGTACGCACCCCAAATTCCTCACAAAGGTGATGTCTGCTTTTTACCTCAATCGGGAGGTAGTTCACCCTACCTTCTTCCTACGGCCGCACGCTGGCAGGGAGGAGGTCGTCTTGCATACCCTGGATTGCAAGAGGGCCCTGTCTTTTTATTTACAGAGGACCAAGGCCCATCAAAAAGCTCCTCAGCTTTTCATCTCCTATGACCCCAGCAGACTTGGGGCTACCTGTGAACAAGCGAAAGCTGTCCACCCAGGTGGTGGACTGCATTGCCCTCGCTTATGAGCAAGCGGGCCCCTCTCCGGTGCACCGGATCACTGCTCATCGCGTGTGGGCTATGGCCACATCGGTGGCCACCCTGTGCACAGTGCCACGTGGTCTTCAGTCCATACATTCGCAGCCCACTACTGCCTTGAGAGTAAGTCCCGCAGAGACAGTGCCTTTGGCCAGGCAGTGATCAGAATTATTCTTGGTGTATAGACAACGTCTGCCCTCCAACCCTTCAGTGTTCAGGCTGCCGGAGTTATGGTGATACTGGACGCTTGGGTCTGCAGCCTCTTGGTAGGTATTCACCTTCTGCAACTCACGACTTCCCTTGGGTTGCTGCTGCTGCTGTCGTGGTTTGGGCTTTGGCAGCCTGGAGCTAGGGAGTTCCATATGTGAGGACTGACTTCCTGCTAGTTTCTTGAGAAAACATAGTTACTCATCTGTAACAGGTGTTCTCCAGGGACAGCAGGAATCAGTCCTCACAACCCACCTGTCTCCCCTTAGAGTTGCCTCCTTTGCCTTTTTGTCTTTTGCCTAAGCTAGGTCTTCTGACTGAGCAAGATGGCACCCTTGGGCGGGAAGGGGACCACGCATGCATTTTAGCATTCTCAAAGGCTTTCTTTGAAAGCTGGGGAAGTGCTCCGCTTGGGGCTCCATCTGTGCCGATATCACCCATATGTGAGGACTGATCCTGCTGTCCCTGGAGAACACCTGTTACAGGTGAGTAACTATGCTTTCTCTGGGAACAAGCAGAAAGTCAGTCCTCACATATGGGAACGTCTGCACTGATGGAGCCCTTGTGGAAGCATCCCCACTGCTTTCAGAGAGGCTTTGAGAGATGCCACCACGCATGCGTGGTCCCCTTCCTGCCCAAGGGTGCCATCTTGCTCAGTCTCCTTTTTTCTGCAGAGCCCTTCACACATTTGTCTGTCTTGTCCACGGAAAAAGTTGATTTTTTTCTCTGAGTCTCATACTCACCTCTGGTATTGCACCGGTACTCTTCCTGCCTGCTGACCTCATTGCCCTGGCGTGTAGTTCGGTCCCCTTTTGTAGTCTTTCATTCTTTTCTTTCCTGGCGTCTTCATGCCCCCCCCCCCCCCCCCCCCCACTGGCAGCCTGGAGAGTCTTCAACGTCACAGGGGTACTTTTTCCCCCATGGCTACCAGTCGCTTTAAGACAGAGGTTCCCAACTCCAGTTCTGGAGGGCCAAACACCATTCAGGTTTTCAGGCTGTCCCTAATAAATATGCATGAGATGCATTTGCATGCACTGCCCCCCATTTTATTCAAATGTATCCATGCATATTCATTAGGGACATCCTGAAAACCTGAATGAATATGCATGAGATACATTTGAATACCTGGGGTGCAAGAGAGGGTCACTGACAGCCTGGCTGCTGAAAGGGTGACTGACCCTTTTCAATCTTCCGGTTAAGGTGGAAGACATTCTTCTGTCCTCTCGCATTGCCTCTACTTGGAAGACGTGTGTTCACAAATGGCACAGGTTCCCTGTTGGTACGCCGAATATGGGGTTGACCTTTTCTCCTACCCGGTGGCTCTGGTGCTACAGTACCTTCTCCACCTTTCTCGGTCCAGGCTCAAGACTAACTCCGTCTGAGTGCACCTTAGTGCCCTGGTGGCACATCACCATCAGGTGGATGGTAAGCCCCTCTCAACCCAACCATTGGTGACCCATTTCCTTCAGGGCCTACTCTTATCAAAACCCCTGGTTCGCCCTCCGGCCACCAAATGGATCTCAACATGGTGTTTGGGCAGCTCACTTGCCTGCCCTTCGAACCTCTGGTTACCTGCTGGCTATCTGCCACTTACGCTACCTCTCGTGGAAGGTGGCTTTCCTGGTCGCGCTCACATCCGCTTGCAGAGTTAGCGAGCTTCAGGCCCTGGTGGCAGAGGTATCCTATACCAGGTTCTACAAAAACAGAGTGGTGCTTTGCGCACATCCCAAATTCCTGCTGAAGGTGGTGTCACCCTTCCATTTCAACCAGGAAGTGTTGCTCCCTACCTTCTTTCCAATACCTCATTCCAGTCAGGCAGAGACAGTCCTCCACACCTTGGAATGTAAGAGAGCTTTGTCCTTTAACATCCAGCACACTCAAGGCCACTGCAAAGCCTCTCAGCTTTTCATCTCCTACAACCCCAGTAGTCTGGGGGAGGCAGTGACCAAGCATATGCTGTCCACATGGGTGACGGACTCTATCGCCCTCGCCTATGAGCAGGCGTTACTTCTGTTGGAAGACCGTGTCATGGCGCACCGTGTCAGGGCCATGGTAGCTTTGGTGGCAAACTTGCGCTCTGTCCTAATAGTGGACATCTGCCAAGCTGCCACCAGGTCTTCAGTTCATTTTTTTGCATTACTTCCTGGAAAGAGAGTCCTGACGGGACAGTGCCTTCGGCCAGTCTGTGCTCTGTAACTTTTTCGGGGTTTAGGCAACACCTACTTTCTCCAGAAACAAGCAGGAAGTCAGTCCTCACATATGGGTGACGTCGGCGCTGACAGAGACCTCGTGCTGAGCAAATCCCCAGCTTTCTAAGAAAGCCTTTGGGAATTGCATCACGCATGCAGGGTGCCATCTTGCTCAGTCTCCATTTTTCCATGGAGCCCAGCGGACGTTGTCCCAGTGTCCCCGAGAAAAAATGTTTAAAAATGAGAAATTACTTTTCTTTTTTTACCTGTTCGACATTGGTTCCCCTTCCTGCCTTCGGCTTGGTACACCGGTATTGAGTCCGGTCCAAGTTTTCGGTTTTTGTCATTAGTGACTAGCGTTCGCGCTCTTTTTATCTTTCACTGGCAGAGTCTGGTCTTTTGACCTTGCAGGGGCTCTTTTTCCCCCGATGGCTGTCAGCGGGTTTAAAAAGTGTGATCAGTGTACAAAATTAATGTCCCTCACCGACACAAAAGACTGCTGTCTCCGGTGCCTCGGGCACGACCACAACCCAAAGTTCTGTGGCCCGTGTAGGAAAATGTCCTCTAAGGCCTTGAGGAGCTGTCAGCAGCAGCATGATAGGATTTTTCCTGAGTCTGCACCCGCTCAGCCCCGGACCTCATCGGAGGCCTCGACATCTCGGGAGCTATCTGAACCTGAGCAGTGTAGGATGTCCTTCGAAAGGGGGTCTCCCTCGCGGGAACACCAGAGGAACAAGAAATCCGTGAGGATGGTGTCGTCGGACTGTTCCGAACGGCCTGGTTCCTCGCGGGACCGGTTGCGAGGCTCCGACCATCGTCCTGGAACCTCGGAGTCAGAGCGGCCTGCAAAACTCCCTCGACAAGAACCGGAGCAGCCGAGGCAGGTAACCACTGTCCTCGTCGAGGACTCTCCTCCAGAAGAACCGGCGTCGGGACCCGACCCGGAGGCTGCAGAGCCTTCTGAGCTCAGTCTCAGAATGGTGGCCTTGGAGTGCAGCATGTCTGCCTTCATGGCCCAGCAGCGGGCGCTGATAGCCAGTCTTACCGGTCTTTCTGCCCCGACCACCGGGACAACATTCAAGTCGACCCCAGAGGCCAAGCTGATTCTCGAGACTATGAGGACGCAAGTCGATCATCGGCCGAGGTCTCACTCGACCTCCCGTTCGGGACCGAGGTCATCTACGCCAATTCCATCAGCGTCTGGGCGGTCGAAACCAAAGCCCTCGAGGCAGGAGCTGCTCGATTCCTCCTCGGAGGAGTCGGGGTTTGAAACGGAGGATAAGGAGTCACAGGACACCCGTCAGACCCGACAAGTTCCCTTGCATTCACCGGTGTTCGAACCTCGGAGAAGGTTCCCCTCCCCCCCCCCCGAGGACACTCAGTTCTTAGCCTCTGCTGGGAATGCTAACGCCTTTGACATGTCCCGAACGAAGTCTGAGGAGGAGCCTCGAGCTTGAGATCCTTCAGTATGACTTTCCCCCTCGGGAAGCCCTTACTGTACCGGTGGCTCCGATTCTGGAACGGCTGATGCTCCGCATGTGGGAGACACCGGCATGGATGCTGGTACTCAGCAGGCAAATCGATTCCATCTATCGAGTTCGCAAGAGCCCTGGATTCCAAAAGGCACAACTGCTGCACAACTCCATGGTTGTGGAATCGGCCATGCGCCGGCTCAAGAGCCAGAAGATGCACTCCTTGGTGCTTCCTGGCAGGGAGGCCCCGTAACATGGATGCCCTTGGCAAGAAGTGCTACCAGGATTCAATGCTATCATGCCAAATCCAGACATACCAGCTATACATGGGCATGTACCTAAGAGACCTGGCAAAGGCGATTGCCGGGTGCTCAGCTGGTCTCTCCGAGGGACCTTTGCAGCACTTCAAGTTCTTGTCCACTGGGATCCCGTGAGTGCTCGAAGTTTGACTCGAGCAGCCTATGACGGCTTTGAGGCTTCGGCCCGGGTAGCTGCGGCCAGCATCGGTGCACGCCACCAGGCACGACTACAGTCGTCAGACCTGGAGCAGTGGATACAGGACAAGTTGGCCAATGTCCTTTGCCGAGGTGAAAACCTCTTTGGCAAACCCATGACAGAGAAGGCTGCTGAGATCGAGTCCGATTACCTGACCCGGATACGGCTTTTGAAGAAGACTTCTGCCCCTTCTAAGAAGAAGAGCTCAGGTAAAAAGCCCTTTTTCCTGAGGAAAGGTACTGCTTACCGCAACTACCCCACATATCAGGCCTCCCTAGCTCCCCAACAGGGGCAGCAGGTCAAGGAACAGGGGCATGGCCTGCGTAAGCAAAAAGCCCCCAAGCCCTAGGCACCGGCTTCAGCCCAGCCTGGAGGGAGTTTTTGACTCCCAAAGCATAGCCCCTCTCTCCAAAGAAGTAAGGCCATGCACAGGAGGAAGGCTGGCCCTGTATGGCCACAGATGGCCGGCCATCACAACAGATACCTGGGTTCTCCAGATAGTCCAAAAGGGCTATCTGCTACATTTCACCCAGGTACCTCCCTCTTACTTTCCAGGGGAGCCTCTTAGACTCCCTCTTCACAGGGACCTCCTCTTGAAGGAATTAGCAGCTCTTCTCGAGGATCAGACTGTAGAATTGGTGCCCCACCACCTGCAGGGAAAGGGCTTCTACTCCAGGTATTTCCTGATACCAAAAAGAACAGGAGGCCTAAGACCCATCCTCGACCTGACAACTTAAACAAGTTCCTGGTGAGGGAAAAGTTCAAGGTGCTTTCCCTTGGAATATTGCTATCTTACCTCCACCAGGGAGACTGGCTATGCTCCTTAGACCTAAAGGATGCGTATACACACATCCTAATTCATCCCGACCACAGACAATATCTCCGTTTTGTGGTGGGAGGAAACCATTTTCAGTACAAGGTACTTCCCTTTGGCCTAGCCTCTGCACCCAGAGTATTCACAAAGTGCCTGGCTGTAGTGGCTGCCTTCCTTAGGAACCAGGGGGTATTTGTCTTCCCCTACCTAGACGACTGGCTCATCAGAGCCACGTCAGCTCTGGAAGTCCAGCAGGCCACATCTCGCACCATTCAGGTGCTGCATCATCTCGGATTTGTGATCAATCACACCAAATCTACTCTATTTCCCACTCAAGGTCTGGAGTTTATAGGAGCAAGGCTAGACACCCTTCAAGCAAGGGCTTATCTACCAGAAGACAGGGCACAAAGACTCCTGGCCCTGGCACAACAAGTGAGTCGACAGTCCCAGATATCAGCAAGACACTTCCTGTGACTCTTTGGGCACATGGCTTCCACAGTGTATGTAGCATCCATTGCCCGCCTCCACATGCGAACAGCTCAGTGGTGCCTCAGGGACCAGTGGACACAGACCACAGGCAGACTCCGAGACAGGATCAAAGTATCCAAACGACTGGTACAGTCATTAACATGGTGGCTTCAACCACATCACTTGGTGGCGGGGGTGGAGTTTCAGGCTCCTCTGCACATGAAGGTCCTGACTACAGATGCATCCTTGCTGGGCTGGGGAGCCCATTGCCAGGGATGCCCATTGCCAGGGACTGTGTACCCAGGGTGTGGTCTCCACAGGAGAGCACACAACAGATCAATTTCCTAGAGCTTTGAGCTATCCACCTGGCTCTCCAGGCTTTCTGTCAGACCCTAGCTCATCAACCTGTCTTAATACAGACAGACAACCAGGTGGCAGTGTTCTGTGTGAACAAACAGGGAGGCACAGGGTCCGGCATCCTGTTAGGAAACCCTGGACCTGTGCTCCTTTGCAGTCCGGCACGGAATGCATCTCAAAGCAATTTACCTACCAGGCCAGGAAAATTGCTTAGCCGACAAGCTAAGCAGAATTCTCCAGCCACACGAATGGCAGCTGGATTCCAACATAGCCCAAGGGCTGTTTCAGACCTGGGGACAACCATCCATAGATCTGTTTGCGAGCCCACAGAATTATCAGTTGTCACAATTTTGCTCCAGACAGCCACACCCAAACAGGGTGGCTGCGGATGCTTTTCCAATCTCATGGTCTGTGGGCCTCCTCTATGCGTTTCCTCCCATGCCTCTAGTGGCCAAGACTCTGTTCAAGATCCTCTAGGACAAAGCCTCTGTCATTCTGGTAGCCCCCAGGTGGCCGAGGCAACCCTGGTTTCCACTTCTGCTTCAACTGGCAGTGGAAGCCCCAATTCCTCTGGGATCACATCCCAACCTCCTGTCACAGATCCCTCAACCTGATGGCCTGGCTGCTGAAAGGGTAGTACTTGCACCACTTCTCCTTCCCAAAAAATGTGGAAGAAGTGTTACTAGCCTCAAGGAGGCACTCAACGAGACAAACTTATGCTTTCAAGTGGCATAGGTTTGAGGTATGGTGCACAACGCAGAAGGAGAACCCTTTTTCCTGTCAGGTTACCGTGGTTCTCCAGTATCAACTTCATCTTTCCGATTTGGGCCTTAAGTCCAACTTGGTCAGAGTTCACCTTTTTGTCTTGGCTGCACAGCACTCTCCAGTGGAAGGCAAACCTCTTTCTGCACATCCTTTGGTGTCCAGGTTCCTGAAAGGTTTACTTCTGCTGAAGCCTCTGATTTGCCCTCCAGCGACCAAGTGGGATTTAAATGTGGTCTTAAGGCAGCTCACCCGCCCACCATTCGAGCTGATGGCGACTTGCCATCTACGCTACCTTTCTAGGAAGGTAATTTTCTTGGTGGCACTCATGTTGGCCAGACGAGTGAGTGAGCTGCAGACTTTGGTATCCAACAGACCTTACACAAGGTTCTATAGAAACGGGGTGGTGCTCAGCACTCACCCCAAGTTTCTGCCGAAAGTGGTCTCTTCGTTCCACCTCAACCAGGAGGTAGTTCTCCCTACCTTCTTTCTCAGACCGCATGCCAATCGGGCAGAAGCAGTGCTGCATACCCTGGACTGTAAGAGGGCGTTGGCCTTCTACATTGAGCGTACGCAGGGGCATCGAAGGGCTTCTCAGCTCTTCGTAACCTATGACCCCAATAAGTTGGGAATGGCTGTCTCCAAGCGTATGTTGTCCACTTGGGTGGCAGACTGTATTGCCTGGACATACAAAGCGGCCAATCTTCCGTTGCAGGGTCGGATTACGACCCACCGGGTCAGGGCTATGGCGGCATCAGTGGCTCACTTCCACTCTGTTCCACTGGCAGACATCTGCTGGGCCGCCACCTGGTCTTCGGATCAGACTTTTGCAACCCATTACTGCCTGGATAGGGAGTCCCAAAGGGACAGTGCTTTCCGTAACCTTTTTGAGATCTAGGCAACTCTTACCCTCTAACCCTTTGGTGTCAGGCTATCGGAGTGTTACTCTCTCAGTTCAAATCCTATTATGGCTGTTGCGGCTCTCATAGAGGGAGCCTATTTTTCAGCTATGGGTTCTCGGTAGCCTATAGCTAGGGAGTCCCATATGGGAGGACTGACTTCATGCTTGTTCCTGGAGAAAGCGTAGTTACTCACCTGTAACAGGTGTTCTCCAGGGACAGCAGGAATCAATCCTCACAACTCTCCCTCCTCCCCTTGGAGTTGCAGTCCTATTATTATTATTTTGCTATTTTGCCGTCTTTTAGCTATGTCATTTGATTGAGCAAGATGGCACCCTTGGGCGGGAAGGGGACCGCGCATGCGTGATGCAATTCCCAAAGTCTTTCTTAGAAAGCTGGGGAATTGCTCCGCACGAGGGCTCTGTCAGCGCTGACGTCATGCATATGTGAGGACTGATTCCTGCTGTCCCTGGAGAACACCTGTTACAGGTGAGTAACTACGCTTTCTGACCCTTTTGTGTTCAGGCTACCAGAGTGCTGGTTCAATGGACACAGGAGTCCTACTGAGGTCTGTGTACACGGACTAAATTGCTGCTGCTTTCGGCTCCCCGTGAAGGAGCCCCTCTTTTTGCTATGGGCTTTCGGTAGCCTGTAGCTGGGGAGTCCCATATGTGAGTACTGACTTCCTGCTTGTTCCCAGAGAAAGCGTAGTTATGCACTTGTAACAGGTGTTCTCCCTCCTCCCCTTGGAGTTGCTACTTCATCTTTTATTTTTGCCGTCTTTTAGCTGTGTCATCTGACTGAGCAAGATGGCACGCTTGGGTGGGAAGGGGACCACGCATGCGTGGTGTCATCTCCCAAAGGCTTTCTTTGAAAGGTGGGTGGATGCTTCTGCGAGGGCTCCGTCGGTGCCGACATCACCCATATGTGAGGACTGATTCCTGCTGTCCCTGGAGAACCTCTTAGAGGTGAGTAACTATGCTATTTCTGCATAGTATTCCTGAGTCTGTCCCCTTTCACTCTCATGCTATATCTCCTCGTAGCAGAGCTGCCATTCTACTGCTCCATCCTCAGATTGCCTGGCAAGGGATGCCCTAGCCAGTCCCATGAACTTGGACTCTGTTTATTCCTTCATCCCTTTCATAGCAAAGAACATGCACAAGTTTCAAGAGGCCTGGCACCATGAGTCTCACAGTGCTATACCAGAACTGGTTCCTTCTCAGAATATTTGCAGTTCTTTTTCCATGCATGCTTCAAATATTTATATCCTTGATCACAGCAAACAAGGGCACCCTTCATCCAAATTTTGAATCATTACCTCTGAAAGAATGGAAATTGAGCAGTGTCAAGTTTCTTCTCTAGGGTATACTTGGTTGCTGTAAGAAAACTTTCTACCTGATGTACCTATGTTTTTAAATGGAAAAGTATCTCCATTAGGCGCTTCATTGATGGTCATGAGTGTATTTGGTGTCCTTTCAATGCCATACTCAACTACCTCCTAACATCACATTACTTATCGTCCATCCAGTCCGACATGTGGTAATCTCCCCCAACCAGCAGTTGAAGACTGAGCATGTCAGGTCTTGATGTCACACTAGAAGAGCCATGTGCACCTCCTACAAGACCAGTATTTCAGTCTCCATCAGCTGAGATTGGAGCTCCCATGTAGTTCTGGACTCCACTGAAAAGACAATTCAAGGAAACTATTACCTTTAAACTTTGGGACTATCACCCTTGTCACAGGTATTTAATTTTGCTACTGTTGCTTTAAAAAAAAAAAAATTACTGATGGAGAGAATATTTGCTGTTAGTACTGCCTTTATACCGGTTTCTGATGGAGATAAATTGAGCTTGAGAATCACGGCAGCAAAACTGGCACTGTTCAGTTGGCGAGGTTTAGTTGGGGGCTATTACCCAGGGCTCCAGGCCCCTTTCCTCTCCTCCTGCCTAGAGGAGTTTTCTGGTCGGGCTGGGGGGTGTTGACTCAAGCATTGGAGTGGCTTAGCAGTTCTTGCCTAGACGAAAGGCATGACTCAGTAGCTGAAATACTGACCCAAAGCATTTCCTTTGGTGGCTTTATGAACGGCTGCGCAGGGCGAGTACTTCATCTTTCTTCTTTATCGCAGCAGCATGTCTAATTGTGTAGTTTTTCCTGCATCTTTCAATGCAATGTTGGATTGGGTGTGTTGCGCGGCCTGCGGCTCGAAAAGAAGCTCAGTCTTGGAGTCCAGGTTTGTTGCTTGCGAGAGAGAAGGCAAAACTGCAGCAGCTGTTTTAAAAGACCCGGCTTCAGGGGATAAAGCAAGTTTGAAGCCTGGGGGCAGAGACTGACTCTGCTAAGCCGCGTATTCCTGCATTTGCATCGGGAACCACAGCCATTTTAGATTCAGCCTCCATTACAGGGAATAGTGCAGTGGGGCAGTAAGAGTCCGGTTCTACAGCATTATTGCCCTCTATGGGGCTGGATATTTCCTTCAATGCTGCATCACATCCATTTTCAGCTCAATTTGTTTTATTAATGCACCAGGCTTTCTGCTTAAGGCACAGCCTGGGAGACAGCTCAGTTCCAGTGGTGCCCAGAGCAGAACTGAGGATACCTTGCCAGCTCCAAAATGACGCAAGCTAGATGCACTCACTTGGGAGGAGCAGGCTTTGATGCATTCTTAGGGATCTGATGACCCTGGTGAAGGTCTCTCTGATCTCTGGGGATAAACAGCAGATCCTGACTAGAAGAAGGTGGGATGCTGCCAGTGGAAGACCCAAATGGTGTCCGTGTTTTTCGACAAGAGGAGTTGGCAAAGCTCATTTTTCATTCCATGGCAGCTTTGAACATCACACAGATGTCTACAGTCCCTGAGGAACCTTTGGAATATCCTCTCCTTCAGGTTATCAAATCTTCTCAGGTCTCACTTTCAGTTCATAGGGCTATCAAGCAACTAATTGAGGCAGAATGGGAAATCCCAGAAGCAGGATTGAGGGAGGGGACGGGCAATGGCTCATCTCTATCCGATCCCTCAGGCAGAGGGGTCCCTTCTCTCTCATCTCCATAGCCTGATAGCCTTTAAGATACCCTCAAATCCAAATTCACTAAGCCTACCAAAAGGAGAGCCCCCAGCGCAACCTAGTCGCTTTAGACCACTTGACATCGATTTGATCAAAGCACAAGCACTACCTAAATTGTCAAAGCCAACTACCAACGTCAATGAAATGGTTGACAACTGGAATGATACACTCCACCAGTATTCTCAACCACCTACAATGCAAAATAAGTCAGCTCCTAACAATGGTGCCAATAGAAAGCAAAATGCCCCCTGGTTCTCTCCTGAAATTCGATCATCGCTACTCCAACTTAGAAGACTAGAAAGAAAGTGGAGGCGCACACACGAATTCGTCATTCAAGATGAATACATGGAACATCTCAAAAGTCACCGTGATCTAATGTGGTCCAAAAGGAAGGAATTCCATGCCGGCTTACTCAGTCGGGCACTAAACAAACCACGCGAGTTATTCAACTTAGTTAAATCACTATCAAAGGAGCCGTCACCTCAACAGCAAGAACATATCCAACCTCAACAGTATGCTAATTATATCCAATCCAAATTAGTCAGAACAAATTCAGCTACGCTACAAGTATCCCCCCAATCCACACAACCTCAAGCACCACTCCTCAGTATCTCACCTCCTTCATCTAAAACAATTGAAGAACTTATTGATACTTTGAACACCACGACCGCAGCTAACGACCCATGCCCAGCACATTGGATCAAAACAATGCGCTCGGAGCTCAGTCCATACATAGCCAAAATCGCAAACCTTTCATATTCATCAGGAATTTTTCCAGCTGCACTCAAGCAAACTTCAATATGACCACTATTAAAGAACAATCAAATTGACCCAAAGAAGGAAGAATCCTATCGTCCAATCTCCAGTATCCCGATACTTGCCAAAATACTGGAGAAGGAGACTCAATGCCAAATACAGCAGTATATTGACACATCTTCCCCTTTAGACCAGAGCCAGCATGGATTTAGGGAAGCTCATTGAGTCGAGACCCTCATGACCTCCTTAATCAATACGCTAATCAGCACGATCATCAACATAAAGTTAGGCGTGGCAATGATCTTCCTTGATATATCTGCGGCATTTGACTCAGTCGACCATAAGATACTACTATCACGACTCTTTGAAAAGGGTATTCAAGGTCTAGCATGGAATTGGTGCAAATCATACCTGGAAAATCGATGGCAACAAGTTTGCATCGGTTCAAACACATCAGAACCATTCTTCCAAACGCAAGGTGTTCCACAAGGCTCCTCCCTCTCTGAGCTGCTTTTCAATATATATATGCAGCCAATCTGCCAAATCACCAAATCTTTCAATGTATCTTGCCTCATTTATGCTGACGATGTGCTTATCTTCACTCCGATTGATACCACGAGTCCAAATTTACACTAATTTAACCAACTTTTTCAATGCAATAACAGATTGGCTCTTAGTTCAAAACATGCAAATTAACCTCAAAAAGACAGAAGTCTAAGTTGTCACAAGAAACAAGCTCTTCTCCCCCCCAGTGTCGCTCAAAGTAAGAGACCCGGAGCTCCCAATCAAGAAGACAATTCGCTACCTAGGTGTGATACTCGATCAACGTCTTGATTTTACTGAGCATATAAAAAGTACGGTAAAAACGATTTACTTTAAGATAAAAACCTTACGCAACCTAAAACCCATGTTGGAAGCCAAAGACTTCCGTTCAATATTCCAGGCAATAGTCACTCCTCACTTTGACTATGTGAATATCGTCTTACATGGTTTACCAAAGAACACCATCAACCCGCTGCAACTAGTAATGAATGCTGCCGCACGCGTCTTAGTGGGAGCCTCAAGAAGAGAACATATTACGCCGATCCTAATGGACTTACACTGGCTCCCAATAAAATGCAGAATTACCTATAAAGCGCTCCTTATCACATTCAAGGCCTTCTATAAAATATCGCCATCAACGATCTCTGACCTCATCTGTCAAGCACCTAGTACAAGATCAAGAAGACTTCTCACGGAAAACATGCTAGTCATACTTAGCGAATCCACAAATTCGTCCCAATCAACGATCAACAGGGCATTTAATTCTTTTGCCCCTAGATGTTGGAATAAACTCCCCCTAGATATTAGAGCAATACGAGATATTAAACAATTCAGAAAGGCTATCAAGCACTATTTATTCACAGAATACTTTCAGCCACCGTAACTTAGATCACCTGCAACGAACACCTCCAGTTCATAAAAAAACCCAAATGCACTAGAATTAAGCAATGTAGTTTGTATATACATTTCTAAATACGGATGTTCTTTGTTGATTTTATGTAAATAGTTAATGGAATTGTATTATAAATAGTGTATCCCTTTTTATCCAAGTTCTTAACCTGTTATCTGTAAATTCATACTTGTTTAAATGTACTGAGTTGTTTTGTTCCATGTAAACCGCGCTTATGCCGAATAGTGCGTATAGAAGAGACTTTAAATAAATAAATAAAAAATCTCCGCAACATCAGCATCTCTATTTCTGTCCTTTGGTTGTTCCACTCCTTTCTTTCTTCCCGGTCTTTCTCGGTCCTCTCTGGTTTTTCCTCCTCTCCTCTCACTCCCTTACCCTGTGATGTCCCCCAGGATTCTGTTCTTGCACCTCTGCTTTTTAATCTATTCCTGGTCCCTCTCACCCTTATGCAACAACACAGTATCTGAGCCTATTATTATGCAGATGACATTCTTCTCCTACACCACACTAGTCACTCTGCTCATGACCTTATCCCCTCCCCCCCCAAAAAAAATGTCTGCCTCTCTGCTGTTTCTAACTGGATGACCTCAAACTTCCTTCATATCAATCCCTAAAAGACCTTCGCTATCTGGTTTACCCTCTCCACCCTGGTCCCCTCTATAGCTCTCATGCTTGTGTCAACCCTCAGTCCTCTGGTCTCCTCCCTCCATTATCCTGGAGTCACCATTGATTCCTCCCTATCTTTCCATGAGCACCTTTCCTCTGTCATTCAACGTTCATTCCACTACCTGCATCAGATCCATTCTGTACGGCCTTTTCTTAGCCCTCTTTGCGGTCCACACTTCTCCTGGTTATGACTCGCATTGACTACTGCAGTGTTGTTCTCGCTGTCCTCCTGGATATCAGCTTTGTAGATTGCAACTTCTGCAAAATACTGCCGCCCGCATACTGCCGCCCGCTCCTCGTTCAGATCACATTACCCCTCTGCTTTTTCATTTACACTGGCTTCCTTTAAAATTCCATGACCACTATAAGATTCTCATCTTGGTCCACCGCACCATTCATACCAACTCCCCCCAGTATCTCTCTTACCTTATCCACCTTCATATCTCTCACCATTCCCTCTAACTGGTCTATTCTAATTATCTCTTCCTCCCATCTGTCTCCCGTGCTCATTTAAAATCCACTCGCTCTTCTGCCTTCTTTTTTTTCTTGGCTGCCTCATCTGGAATTCCCTCCCACCTGACTTCTGCTTGGAACTCTCCTTTCCCAAATTCAAGACACTACTGAAGACCCACCTGTTTGCTGCTGCCTTTGACCTTCCACCTCCCACCTCCCACTACCTGGCCCTACCCTAAGCCCCTCAGTTTGTTCTCTCCACCCCTCCAGTTTCTCTGCCTTCCCTTCCCTTCTCTTTCCTTTCTTATCTTGTCTTATGGCGTTCCTTTCCTTTCCTGCAGCTTGTAATATTTTGTTGTAAACTGCTTAGATGCCCTGGTGTTGGACAGTATATCAAGTTACTCAGTAAATAAAATAAATAATTAAAGACCTACTTAGGCTTCCTAAAGTGAATGCTCTAGTTTCAACTGTTGCCAAGAAAACCACTATACCTGTGGAATGCAGAACGGCTCTAAAGGATGAACAGGATCAAAAACTAGAGAAGCTACTGAAACAGGCCTTTGAGACTAACGCCATGGGCCCTCCAAGCTTCCATTTGTAGGACTTATATGACCTGAGCCTATATACACTGGGCCCAGTCTTTGCTAGATTTTGAGAGTGAGTCAGTGCAGCATTAACTGAACCTGCTAAGCTGGAATCAGCTGCCACTTATCTCGTAGATGCATTCTTTGACTTGGTGCGGGCATTGGCTAAAAGAATGGCTTCAGTGATTGTGGCCAGGCAGTTTCTGTGTCTGTGTAATTGAGCCGCTGAAGTTTCTTCTTAGTAAGCTCCCTTTCCCAGAGAAACTGCTCTTTGAGGAGGACCTGGATAAGTTGATCAAAGATCTAGGAGAGTCTGAGGGAGGTCACCTGTCAGAAGATAAGCCCAAGCCTGTTGTCGACAGGGCAGGTCCGTGATTCGAGTTGAGACTTCCAAAAGTTCCGAGCTTTGTGTGTTGCTCCTTATCAGCAAGGTCACTATTTCTTGTTTAGCCCAGTCCTTTCAGGGACACTGGGGAGCTAGCAGAGGTTACTATTCTGGTGCCTCGGCGGCTCCTAAGAAGCAGCAATGAAGCGTGGCTGGCCCATTTGGGAGTTGGTACCCATAGGGGGTAAGCTGCAGCGATTTTACTCCTACTGGGTCTCGATAACTTCCGACCAGTGGGTTTTGGAGATACGCAAAGGATATGCTCTCGCGTTCGCAAAGCAACTGACTGATGCTTTCATGCTCTCACCTCCAGGAAACGAGATCAAGCAACAAAGCTGTTCAGAACACCCTTCAAAGGGTTTTGCAGTTGGAGACAGTCCAAGCAGTTTCTCATGACCAATGCGGTTTAGGACAATAGGTGGAGTCCAAAAAGGAGGGTTATTTCTGGCCTATCCTAGATCTCAAGCATGTGAACAGAACCCTGAAGGGAACTCTATTTCCGAATGGAAACTTTGTGGTCTGTAATGGTAGCAGTGCGAAAGGGTGAATTTCTTATGGCTCTTGATCTGACAGAAACATATCTTCACATCCTGATTTGTCCAAACCACCAGTATTTCTTCACTTTGCTGTTCCTCTGGGTCATTTTCAGTTCCAAGCCCTTGCCCTTTGGCTTGGCCACGTGCCTTGCACTTCTACCAAAGTGATGGTGGTTGAGAATGTGCAGATCACTCAGCAGGTAGTGGACTTTCTTCAGTGCCTAGGCTGGGTGGTCAACATGAGCAAGAGTCGACTATAGCCATCTCAGAATCTCACCTACCTTGGGGCTTCGTTTGACACAGAGAAAGGTATGGTTTACCTGCTTTCAGACCTGGCGGAGAAGCTGATATCTCAGGTGTGCAGTTTCCTTTGGATGGCAGCACCTTCAGCATGGCATTATCTGCAGCTTCTCAGCTCAATGGCAGCAACTTGGATCTGGTGCTTGGGCCAGGGCCCACATGCATCCATTGCAGCATTCCCTTCTGTCCCATTGGTCGCCTCAGACACCCTGCACTAACAGCTTTTATGGCAGTCTCCATTAATGTATTCCAGTGTTTGAATATGCGTTGAGTGAAAAAATATTTTCTCTTATTAGTCTTAAATGGGTTACATTATAACTTCATTACATGTCCCCTAGTCTTTCTACTTTTTGATGGCATAAATAAACTATCTACGTTTACACGTTCTACTCCAGGTATGGAGCAGGAGCTGAAGGTGTATCCACTCCTGCAAGTGGTGTGAAAATCCACTACTGCCTCCCCTGTTCCTGGAGGTTATCAAGGACATGATCTGGTCGGAGTGAGATTCCCTTGACTTCCCCCTAAGGGACTATAAGGGTGTATTAGAGGATGTATGCTTTCCCAAAAATGTATTGCGCTGTGTGATTTGATATTCCCAAAGTGGATGCGCAGTTCATGGCGGTTACCAGTCAGATCACATTCTTGTGGAAGGTGAATCAGCCTTAAAGGATACTCTGGACCGCAAGGTGGATTCGTGGTTGAAGACTTGGTGCTTGCCAATGGTGAAAGTGTTTCTGATGTTATAGTGGGAGATCATTTCACATCTAGTGATCACCAGATGGTGTGGTTCAGTATTAAGACTAGGGCTGATGTTAACCCATTCAAAAGAGAGAGTCTTAGAATTTAGGAAAACTAACTTTGCCATGATGGGCCAGTACCTCAGAGAGTCACTAGCAGCAGGGCCGGATTTACCTATACGCCAAGTACGCCGTGGCGTAGGGCACACAGCTGGCAAGGGCCCACAAATATTTCAACAATACGGCGTCTTCAGTTCTACAGCTCGGAACTTCCGCTGACGGAACTGAGAAGAACAAAAAGGCTGGCGATACACCCGAAGCTCCAAGCTATCACTACTTTTGGCCACACCTTAGGTGCCCTCACCTGAACCAGTCAGGGCTACACAACCAAGCGCCTATCCAGAGGATCCACCGTGCCAGAGGTGTTTAAGCTCTTTAATCGAATGCCTACTCTCCGATCGCCATGTCTAATATTCGCTCTGCTCGGCTTTCAAAGACTCAGGTAGGACGCCTCGAGCTATTTTAAATCGAGTGCCTATCTCTTCAAACTGCCCATGTTGATCGGTGACTAGTCTATCATGTCTGCAAACTGCACCTCTCGCGGGCGCCCTTAGAGGAAGCAGCGTGAGGGATTGCGGGGATCGAGAGCGAGTGAAGGCTGGTGGAGTGAGCCGGGGGCGCAAAGGGGAGGAAGATACTGGGAGAGATTGGCAGCGACAGAGGCCGAGATAGGCCGGAATAACCTCCCCTGGTCCGCAACGGGGCCTGGAACACGCTTCCACTTCTCTTTGCTGCGGCACGGGACGACACCTTACCACAGGTAGCTACTAGTAGCAGTAGTCCTCCCACTGGCACTATAGTTCTCAGGTATGAGCGTTTCAGTCATTTATTAGATCTCATGATTTAATCTGCATGTTGCATATAGTTCCCCGTTATGTTTTTGGCAAACCTTTTGGATCTGCAGATGAGGGCCATCACTTACTTTATTCTGAACGAAGGTTGAGAAGGGGCCTGGGTCCCGTAGTCGCACAGAGAGGGCAGTGTGGGTCCCTTGAGGGGATGACAGGTTGTCCGGGCTTTTTTTTTTTTTTTAATTATTTTGTGCTTGACTGGTCGTAATGATAGAGCTGATCAAATTGGTGGAGGGGTTGCGCTCTATGTTAGAGAGGGCATTGACTCGGAAAGGATTAAAGTTTTGCAGGAAACAAAATCTGCTGTAGAATCTATGTGGATTGAAATTCCATATAAAAGGGGGAAGGCGATGGCAGTGGGGGTGTACTATCGAGCACCTGGCCAGAATGACCAAATGGATGATGAAATGCTCAAAGAAATCAAGGAAGCTAACAAAAGTTACAGCACAGTAATAATAATGGGTGATTTCAATTACCCCTGTATCGACTGGGTCAGTGTCACGTCAGGACATGCTAGGGAGATAAAGTTCCTAGATGAAATAAATGACTGCTTCTTGGAGCAGCTGGTTCATGAACCGACCAGAGGAGAAGCCATATTAGACCTAGTCCTTAGTGGAACACCAGATCTAGTGCAAGAGATAAGGGTGTTGGGGCCACTTGGCAATAGTGATCATAGCATGATCGCCTTTGATTTAATTTGTGGAGGAGGGATAGTAAGGAAATCCACAGTACTACCTTTTAACTTTCGAAAGGGAGACTATGATAAAATGAGGAAAACAGTTAAGAAAAAGCTAAAAAGAGCAGTTGCGAAGGTTAAAGACGTACATCAAGCTTGGGTGTTGTTGAAAAATACTATCTTGGAAGCCCAGACCAGCTGTATTCAATGCTTTAAGAAAAGTGGAAGGAAGTCCAAAAAACTGCCAGCATGGTTTAAGGTGAGGTCAGAGAGGCTGTTGCCAAAAAAGCATCTTTCAGGAAATGGAAAAAAGAGCCAAACAACGAAACCTGGAAACAGCACAAGCACTGGCAAGTTAAATGCAAGGCATTGATAAGGCAGGCAAAGAGAGAATTTGAGAAGAAGCAAAAACGTGAAATAAAGACCTTTTCAATTACATTCGTAGCAAAAAACCTGTGAGAGAGTCAGTTGGTCCATTAGATGATAAAGGGGTTAAAGGAGCACTAAGAGGCGACAAGGCGATAGCGGAGAGACTGAATGAATTCTTTGCTTTGGTCTTTACTGAGGAAGATGTAGGGATGTTACCCATGACTGAAGTGATATTTAAAGGTGCGGAAGAATTGAAGGAAATATCGATACATCGGGAAGATGTCTTACAACTATTAGATAAACTGAAGAGTAGCAAATCACCTGGGCCGGATGGTATACATCCAAGGGTGTTGAGAGAACTGAAATATGAGATTGCAGAACTGCTATCAGTAATCTGTGGACTAGCATTAAAATCATCTCTAATACCTGAAGATTGGAGGATCGCCAATGTAACACCAATTTTTAAAAAGGGTTCGAGGGGTGATCCGGGAAACTACAGACCGGTGAGGCTGACGTCAGTACCGGGAAAAATGGTAGAAACCATCATAAAGAATAAAATTACTCAGCATGTAGATAGTCACAACCTAATGGGAGACAGCCAACATGGCTTTAGACAAGGAAGATCTTGTCTTACTAATCTGTTATGTTTTTTTGAAGGAGTGAATAAACAGGTGGACAAAGGTGAGTCGGTTGATATTGTGTATCTGGACTTTCAGAAAGCCTTTGACAAGGTCCCTCATCAGAGACTTTTGGCGAAACTAAAGAGTCATGGGATAGGAGGCAGTGTACTATTGTGGATCAGGAACTGGTTAAAAGATAGAAAGCAGAGGGTAGGGCTAAATGGCCAATTTTCCCAATGGAGAAAGGTGAATAGTGGTGTACCCCAGGGATCTGTGCTGGGTCCGCTGCTTTTTGACATATTCATAAATGACCTGGAAAGTGGAATAACGAGTGAGGTTATCAAATTTGCAGATGAGACAAAACTATTTAAAGTTGTTAAAACCCAAGAGGATTGTGAAAAATTGCAAGAGGATCTTGATAAATTGGAAGACTGGGCATCAAAATGGCAGATGAAATTTAATGTGGACAAGTGCAAGGTTATGCACCTAGGGAAGAACAACCCAAACTATGGTTACACGATGCAAGGTTCCACATTAGGAACCACCACCCAGGAAAAAGATTTAGGCGTCATTGTGGATAACATGTTAAAACCCTCGGCCCAGTGTGCAGCGGCAGCCAAGAGAGCAAATAGAATGCTAGGTATGATAAGGAATGGAAAATAAAACAAAAGATATTATAATACCTCTATATCGTTCCATGGTGAGACCGCACTTTGAATATTGTGTGCAATTCTGGTCGCCGTATCTTAAAAAGGATACAGCGATTTTAGAAAAGGTACGGAGAAGAGCCACCAAAATGGTAAAGGGGATGGAAGGATACTCCTATGAAGAAAGGCTAAAAAGGTTAGGGCTCTTTAACCTAGAAAAGAGACGCCTGAGGGGAGATATGATAGAAGTCTATAAATTAATGAACGGAGTGGAACGGGTAAACGTAGATCGATTGTTTACCTTATCAGAATATAGAAAGACTAGGGGACATGCAATGAAGCTACAGGGTAAACTATTTAAGACTAATAAAAGAAAAAATATTTTCACTCAACGTGTAATCAAACTCTGGAATTTGTTACCGGAGGATGTAGTAAAGGCTGTTAGTGTAGCTGGGTTTAAAAAAGGTTTGGACAAGTTCCTGGAGGAAAGGTCCATAAACCATTATTAAGAAGAGACCCAGGATATCAATGCTTGAACCAATACAAGCATTGTGGAACCTGTGTCCCTTGGGGAAACTGCTAGGTACATATGACCTAGATTGGCCTCTGTTGGAAATAGAATACGGGGCTTGATGGACCTTGGTCTGACCCAGTATGGCATATCTTATGATGTTATGTTTTGACACCAATGGACCGGGAAGAGGCACCTGTTGCCTAATGGGCTCGTTTTTGCAGTAGGTTCGAGGGCCCTAGGACGAAATAGTCCAGAGAACATTGCATACGAAACAGCAGGGTTTACTTAACAGTCTCGCTGAGTTCATTTCCGCCACCTCCTCCCTCTGTGCTGTCATACAGTTCAGTCCTCCCTGGAGAACAGAAAAACCTCTCACTGTACAGAGGAAAAAAAACCATAGACTTGAAGTCAGGAAGTGATGCAGAAAAAAGATCAGTCCAGCGTTGGAAAGAACCGACTCTTTTTAACTTTTATTGTTACCAAAAACATAGCCTACGTCTACGTAATATTCTTTTTTAGAAAGCTATAGCATGGTTTACTCAAGAGTTCTGTTCCGCTACCCGACTTTCCTCTCTTCAAAAAGATTCCAAGCGTTTATTTTATATTTGGGGTATGTAAAATTTATTTTTTCTGGGGGCCCACAATTTTTGTTGGCATAGGGCCTCACTCAAGGTAAATCCGGTCCTGACTAGCAGGATGGGAAAAGCTGGGGGATGTTGAAAAACAGTGGACAAAACTGAAAGGGAATATTTTAAGGGCAACCATCCTTTTTGTTAAAATGGTAAATAAAGGTAAAAGAAAAGGAGACCACTATGGTTTTCGAAAGAAGTAAATGAAAAGGTGACGAAAAAGATGGAGGCCTTCATGAAATATAAGAGGTCACAGAGAGGAAGACAGGTAACTATATTTGGAAAAACTTAGAGCTAACAAAGTAGTCAGGAAAGCAAAGATTCAAAAAGAGGAGGAAATAGCCAATGCAATAAAATGGGGTGATAAGATATTTTTCAGATTGTTAGTGAGAAAAGGAAGGGCAAAAGTGGTATTGTCAGACTCAAGGGTGAAGGGGAAGAATTATCTAGAAGCTGATGAGGATAAAGCGGAATTGTTTAACAAATATTTCTGTTCTGTGTTCACAGATGAAGAACCAGGAGCAGGACCTCAGAAAACACCCACAAAACAGGAATAGAAGTGAGGGACATCTTGAACAGTTTTCAAAAGACTGTGTTCATGAGGCACTAGCTAAACTTAAAGTAGACAAAGCGATGGGACCAGATGGGATATACCTGAGAATACTGAGTGAACTTGGTGATGTTCCAGCAGCTCCACTGACTGACCTTTTCAATGCCTCGTTGGAATCGGGAGTGGTGCCAGAGGACTGGAGAGAGGCACATGTGATCCCTTTACATAAAAGCAGAAGCAAGGTTGTGGTTGAAAACTAACCGGCCTGTAGTTTAACCTCGGTGGAGAGTAAATTATTGGAAGTGCTACTGAAAGAGAAAATAGTGAGGTTTCTGGAGTCCAACAGATTACCGGTTCCAAGGCAGCATGGATTCACCAGAGGCAGGTCTTGTCAGAGAAATCTGATTGATTTCTTTGACTGGGTGACCAGGGAGTCAGATCTAGGGAGAGCCCTAGATGAGGTGTATTTAGATTTCAGTAAAGCCTTTGACACCGTTCCACACAGGCAACTTTCAAACAATCTGAGCACCCTAGGGATGCATCTTAAAGTTACTGCTTGGGTTAGAAATTGGTTGAGTGGGAGGCGACAAAGTGTACAGGTAAATGGAGCTCACTCTGAGTAGAAGGAGGTTACCAGTGGTTTGCCCCAGGGATCTGACCTTGGTCCGGCATTGCGGAAGGTCTATCTGGTAAAATTTGCCTCTTTACGGATGATACCAAAATCTGCAATAGAGTAGACACCCAGGAGGGTGTAGATAACATAAAGAGGGATCTAGCTAAGCTTGAAAATTTGTCTAGAATTTGGCAGCTGAGATTTAATGTTAAAAAATGCAAGGTCATGCATTTGGGCTGCAGCAATCCAAGGGAGCAATATAGTATAGGTGGTGAAGTACTTCTGTCCTCAAAAGAAGAGCGGAACCTAGGCGTGATTGTATTTGATTATCTTAAAGTAGCTTAACAGATAGAAAAAGCAATGGTGAAAGCTAGAAAGATGCTTGGGTGCGTAGGGAGAGGAATGGCCAGCAGAAGAAATGAGGTGATAGTGGCTCTGTATAAGTCTTTGGTGCGACATCATTTGGAGTATTATGTGCAATTCTGGAGATGCACCTTCAAAAGGATATAAACAGGTTGGAGTCTGTGCAGAGGTTGGCTACTAAAATGGTTAGTGGTCTTCGTTATAAAGCATATGAGGACACACTTAAGGATCTAAATATGTATACTTTAGAGGAAAGGCAGGGTAGAGGTGATATAATTGAGACGTTTAAATACCTTCGTGGCATAAATGCACAGGAGGTATTGAAAGCCTCTTTGAAAACAAGCTCTGCTACAAGGGGACATAAGATAAGGGTGAAAGGGGATGGACTCGGGAGTAATATGTGGAAATATTTCTTTATGGAAAGAGTGGTAGATGCATGAAATAGTCTCCCAGTGGAGGTAGTAGAGATGAGGACAGTATCTGAATTCAAAAAAGCATGGGACAAATACAGAGGATCTCTAAAGGGAGAAAGGGGACTGTTGTAGTGGTTGATAGGCCATTTTTCTGCCATCGTTTTTCTATGTTTCTGAGAATCAGTTCACTGCCATGGCTGCTATTCTGTTGGTGATATGTGCAGGCCTGACATCTTGTGCCCTGCTCCAGTAGATTCAGTCTCGTCTGCCAGATATTACTAGCCCCTTTTTAGAGTCTGCTACAGTCTTGCTACAACAAAGGCTAACACACTTTGTAATAAAGACATGCAGTTTATTTATAAAACAATCACTTATTTGACTTATTTAGAAAGGCAAGTAATTCCCTTAGTTACATATGAGTAGTTAGAAAAGATAACTAGAAAGCAATTATTTACAGGAAAATAATACATCACCGATAGAGTTATGAGAGAGTGCAGCTATTTACAGGAGAATAATACATCACCCATAGAGTTATGAGAAATTGCATCTCCAAACTCCCTGTCCCTTACAAGAACAGGACAATACGTTGCCAAACTGCTCACCAAACTGCATCATCGCAGCCCTTTAAAACATCAGCTGGGAGAGAGCACAGTGAAGGCTGGAGAAACGTCTGGGATTCTTCATGCGTTGGCATGCGCCTGGCTAAGCAGATCTACTCTCTCTCTGTTCTGGGTTGTCTCTCTCTTTTTATAGGCTGTAACAAATGTGTTGCAGCTAGCTCTCACACATGAGCTTTTTCCTACAGATATTCTCCACCCCATACACCTTTGCTAATGGTAATTTGACCAGTCCTTCTCCAGGCTTTGGTTTCCAGGCAGGCGTCTGACAATGCTCACCCTCCATGCTTTTAGAGGTTCAGAATTCCACAATTACAATTGATGCATATCTTGTTTACATTTGCTAGGTAAATAGTTCTCATCAATTGATCTACATCTGCTGAGAGAATTGTTCAAAGGCCAGGAGAAGAATTCTGTCTCCCTCTCTGGTCTTCCAGTATTCCTCAGGCTAGATGTGTAAGCAGTTTCTCACCAGACTGCAAATACAGCTTTGGTCTCTGGGCTAGCAAGCTGGCTCAGCATGATTTCTCAGTTGATTTCTCACATGCAGAATGGCTTAAAAGTTCAATTTCCTTGCAAAGTTCAATATTCCTTGCTGATCCAAATCTTTATACAGCTACGGGCTTCCTTCAGGTGCCATGTGTAACCTGGTAAGCCTAGCGGCTGGGGATAGTATCCTGCCGGTGGTGACATGTGTCGCGCCTCTGTCAGCCAGGCGGTTGCCTAGAGACTAGAGACGTGAACTTTTATATGTTTCCCTCGATGATTGCCTATAATTGTAGTTGTGCGGTTGAAATGACTCAGCCGAGAAGGTTTATAGGCTCGCAGGATTTTTATTTTTTTTCTTCAGCCAAATGAACTTCTTATTTATAGTTCAATATATCAAGCATAAGTGCGGGTGTTTTCCCCAAAGTAACCAACCATAAAGTGCTTCCATATTCAGCTTGCAATCAAAACAGAAAGTATTTCTTCATACAAACACAGCAGTGAAACTCTTGTGCAGACAAAACCAGCTTCCCACGTGGCTTTAAAACAGGAACAGTTTTGCAATTCTCCAGTATTGTACAAACTCTATTGCAGACTGTTTCCTTCTTCCCACAATCATTTAGTTTCTCTATTTGCTGTATTGCAAACTCTATACTTCTTAGCCAACAGTCCTTTAAACACACAGTCAGAGATTAGAATCTCAGCAACCTCATTTGCATATTCTGCTCAGCCGTGCTCTTCCTTGAAACACACAGTCAGAGCTTAGAATTACGGGAGGTGTGGTCTAGTGGTTAGGGCAAGGTACTCCAAGCGGAGGAGTTCAAGTCCCACCTGGGGACAGCAATCTCAGGCCGGAGGGACTGGGATTTCTAGTCCTATAGGCACTCCTTGTGGTCTTGGGCAAGCCACTTAACCCTCCATTGCCCATGTTCCCTGTAAGTATTAGCATATGTGTCTCATATCCCCTCGTGTTAAATGTATCCCCCAATTGACCGCTTTGACCCGGTGAAAAGCGGGATATAAATACAGCTAAATAGATAAATAGATAGATAAATAGAATTTCAGCAACCTCATTTGCATATTCTGCTCAGCCGTGCTCTTCTTAAAACAGCTGCCAGGTTTTTAGCGTATCTAGAAACCTTCTAGCTTTCAGTTATTTCTTATAAACTAGAGAGCAATCCATTTCTATGTCTGAGCTTGCTTCATTTATCACAGGGGCTCCTAAATCCATGCTTTCCACATCTGACTCTGTTAGAGAAGCATTGGATTCAATCTCAGACCTATAGTGCTTTAACCTCTCTAGGATTTTCAACACTCTGCTTAATGCAGACTCTTCTCTCTTCTGAGGAGTGCTTTTTCAATTAGGAAGTTTCTTAACTTTCAGCAAATTAGTAGAGGATTTTAAACGGCTCACCTTAGTTTGAGGAAGTAAGCTTCTGGCAGGCTTTTCTACTGTAAGCTCTGTTTCCATATAAATTTCAGGAGAATGCTTTCTGTTACTCACATGGCTTGCAATTTCCCCTGGGTAAGCGTTCCCTCTAAACGGAGTTCTCCTGTCTCTCTTACAGGTCACTGGGCTAACTTCAATACCTCTGGCTGGCCTTGCCTTCCTCCAAGAGGTCTCTGGTGAAGTTTTCCTGACTCTCCGTGTTCCTTCCTTGGTTAGTGCTCTGGAGCTCCTAGGGCCTCCTCCCCTTCTGGGACCTTCTGCCCTATTCCAACCGGTTTCAGAATCAGAGCTAGGACTCCTCCTTGTCCTTCCTCTCTCAATGAAAGTTTCACCTTCTCTGGAAGTCCGTCTTCCAATGCACTTCCTCTCTAGGCCCTCTAGCCTCTTTAGCCTTCCTGGGTTCTCTAACCCTCCTCGGTTCTCTCCAAGGCTCTCTAGGCCCTCTAGCCTCTTTAGCCTTTCAAAGCCTCCTTGCCTTTCTCCAAGTTCCTGCCGTTTATATCTGTGATTTCCCTTTCTGCCTCCTAGCCACTCCCCCAGCTGTCCCTCGTGAGCAGGGCTGGTAACTATGGAGCTAGGGCGTGTCTCTTCACTACAAACTTTCTGCAGGGAGTTTTTTTTCTGAACCAGGAGTTTTAACCCCTAAACTTCTGGATTTGGTTCCTTTCTCTGGGGAAAAATGACTGATTTTTCCCTCTTTTTGTATGCTTTCTTTCAGCTGCGCCATCACACATGGTATTGGATTTGGCTCAGACATTGGGCAGTGGAAACATCTTCCAAAACATAGTTGACTTGACTGGCCTTTGAAGGGAGCATCTTTTGGGGGCCGATTTGGGGGGAAACTGGTGAAGGACCTGGGCGAGACAAAATCTTACTGCCTTTCAGATGACAGGTTTGGGGGGAGGGACCTGTGAAGTGGGCAGGGGTCCCTTTTCTGTCAGCCTCCGCTCGCTCCTTGTGGGCATAGTGGTTGGACTCCCGGGGGTCTCGGGACTCCTGTCGCCACTGGCCTGGAAAGCCTTCTTGGAAGTTCAGTCCTTTCGTGAAGCTTGTGGTCCCAGGGTCGCGGTCCCTCCCAGAGGAGGACTCTCTTGGGCTGTGCATTGAAGGTTTGGGGGGCCATTCCCTGGTTCCTCCGGTTGAGGTCAGGCTTCTTCTCTTCAGGAATGGCTCTGGTCACCAAGGATCCACTGGGTGCTAGATGCCATTTAGTATGGCACTATGTCTTGGAATGCAAAGAATTGATATCGGACACTTTTTGTCAGATCACCTTGAACAGGTTGTTACTCCTGAAGTCAGTGGTGCCAGTTTCCCTGGTTGATTGGGGCAAGGGCATATATTCCAACTGTTTTGTGGTGCTTAAAAGGACTTTTCATTCTGGTCCATTCTGGACTTCGAGGGTGTCAACGAGCACTTGCACATGCTGCACTTCCGAATGGAAACTTTGCAATCCATTTCTCAAGAGGTGTGCCAAGGGGAGTTTCTGGCATCTATGAATTTGCCCGAGGCATATTTTCATGTCCCAATCTGGGATGATCAGCAAAAGTATTTGCATTTGCCATGTTTGGCTCTCATTTTCAGTCCCCTGCCTTCCCATTCAAACTTTTCACTGCCCCTAGAATGTTCTCCAAAGTCATGGTGATGTTGACTGTGGCACTATGGTGCCAAGGGATTTGTGTGCATCCATATCTGGATGACTGGCTCACCCGAGTCCATCCTCTTTCAGAGGTGTCTCTGATAGCAGCCCAAGTGGTGTCCTCTTTGGAAAGCCTTGGCTGGGTGATAAATCAGGGAAAGAGCCAGTTGATGCCTTCCCAGTCCATAAAGTTTCTGGGAGCACATTTTGACACTCGGGTAGACAGAGGTTTCCTGCCTGAAGAGACAGTTAAAAGGTGTTTGGATTGTCTGGTGCTGTTCTGTTTGCTGAGGCTTCTAGAGTCCGGGATTATCTTCAGCTCCTTGGATTGATGGTGGCAACAATCAAGATGGTGCCATGGGTGTATGCTCATATGTGGCCACTCCACTGGTCTCCAAGTTCTCAGGCGTTCCGAGTTTAGGCTCCCGCTCCCAATGATGATTAAGGCCAGCCTGCTGTGGTGGCAGCAGCAGCAGCAGTAGCAGCCCAGTCTTCTGAGGAACGGCATGCTGCTGGACGATTACTCATAGATATTCTGATGATGGATGCCAGTCTCTCAGGCTAGGGAGCCCATTGCCAAAATGAAATGGCCCAAGGCCGCTGGAACTGCTGGGAGGTGGTGTGGTTCATCTACCTTGAGGCGAGAACCATTCTGTGTTTCTGGCCCCTGGTCAAGGGCCAGGTGGTTCAAGTGTTTTCGGGCAATGCCATGGCGGTGGCTTGTGTCAATCAACAGGGCGGCACAAAGAGTGCCAAGGTAGTCCTGGAGATGGCTCTCCTGTTTGCCTGGGTGAAGAAGAGCCTCCTAGCTGTCTAGGCTCAGCACATTGCCAGGATGGGCAGTGTGGAAGCAGAATTCTCAGCCATTACTCTCTGGATCCAGGAGAGTGTGAGTTGAGTCTGGAGGCATTTCATTTGATTCTGCACCATTGGGGTCACCCTGAGATGGATCTGATGGTGACCTGCTCCAGTGTCATGTGGTGCTTTTTCAGTTGCCACATGGAGATGGGGTCTGAGGGCATTGATCCCCTGGCTCAGCTTTGGCTATGTCAATGCCTGTTGTATGTGTTCCCTCCATGGCCTCTGGTGGGGCATGTCATTCGGCATATAGGGCACCATGGGAAGGATTATTTTGGTGGCGCTGGATTGGCCAAGGAGAGTGTGGTTCGGAGGTCTGATGCAACTTCTGCAAACGCCACTTTTTCATTTGCCTCAGTCTCTGGGCCTATTGCACCCTATTTGGGTGGTGGTCTTGATTCTAATCTTACACTTAAGGACCACTTCTCTCATCTTGCTAAAACCTCTTATTTCTTTCTTCGCCAAATTAGGTCTATCTGCCCGTTTCTTCCCCTGCTCTAACTACTCTCATCTTATCCATAGTAATATCTCTGCTCGACTTGCAATTCTGTTTTCTCTGGTATTACCTGCATTCAATTACGCCGCTTACAGCTCATACAGAATACTGCAGCTAGACATAAGAACATAAGATATGCCATACTGGGTCAGAACAAGGTCCATCAAGCCCAGTATCCTGTTTCCAACAGTGGCCAATCTAGGGCGTACGTACCTAGCAGTTTCCTCAAAAGAGACAGGTTCCGCAATGCTTGTACTGGGTCAAGCATTGATATCCTGGGTCCCTTCTTAATAATGGTTTATGGACCTTTCCTCCAGGAACTTGTCCAAATCTTTTTTAAACCCAGCTACACTAACAGCCTTTACTACATCCTCCGGCAACAAATTCCGGAGTTTGATTACACGTTGAGTGAAAAAATATTTTCTTTTATTAGTCTTAAATAGTTTACCCTGTAGCTTCATTGCATGTCCCCTAGTCTTTCTATATTCTGATAACATAAACAATCGATCTATGTTTACCCGTTCCACTCCATTCATTAATTTGTAGACTTCTATCATATCTCCCTTCAGCCATCTCTTTTCCAGGTTAAAGAGCCCTAACCTTTTTAGCCTTTCTTCATAGGAGTATCCTTCCATCCC
The DNA here is from genome assembly GCA_033557465.1 of Ichthyophis bannanicus. Lineage (NCBI taxonomy): Eukaryota > Metazoa > Chordata > Amphibia > Gymnophiona > Ichthyophiidae > Ichthyophis > Ichthyophis bannanicus. The sequence continues at coordinate 844,520,572 of CM066031.1, forward strand.
CTTTACCATTTTGGTGGCTCTTCTTTGAACCTTTTCTAATAACGCTATATCCTTTTTAAGATACAGCGACCAGAATTGCACACAATATTCAAGGTGCGGTCTCACCATGGAACGGTATAGAGGCATTATAATATTTTTTGTTTTATTTTCCATTCCTTTCCTTATGATACCTAGCATTCTATTTGCTCTCTTGGTTGCCGCTGCACACTGGGCCAAGGGTTTCAACATGTTATCCACAATGATGCCTAAATCTTTTTCCTGGGTGGTGGTTCCTGGGGGGTTGTTCCCTAGGTGCATAACTTTGCACTTGTCCACATTAAATTTCATCTGCCATTTTGATGCCCAGTCTTCCAATTTATCAAGATCCTCTTGCAATTTTCCACAATCCTCTTGGCTTTTAACAACTTTATATAGTTTTGTGTTATCTGCAAATTTGATAACCTCACTCGTTATTCCACTTTCCAGGTCATTTATGAATATGTCAAAAAGCAGCAGACCCAGCACAGATCCCTGGGGTACACCACTATTCACCTTTCTCCATTGGGAAAATTGGCCATTTAGCCCTACCCTCGGCTTTCTATTTTTTAACCAGTTCCTGATCCACAATAGTACACTGCCTCCTATCCCATGACTCTTTAGTTTTGCCAAAAGCTCTGATGAGGGACCTTGTCAAAGGCTTTCTGAAAGTCCAGATACACTATATCAACCAACTCACCTTTGTCCACCTGTTTATTCACACTTTCAAAAAAACATAACAGATTAGTAAGACAAGATCTTCCTTGTCTAAAGCCATGTTGGCTGTCTCCCATTAGGCCATGACTATCTACATGCTGAGTAATTTTATTCTTTATGATGGTTTCTACTATTTTTCCCGGTACTGATGTGAGGCTTACCGGTCTGTAGTTTCCCGGATCACCCCTGGAACCCTTTTTAAAAATTGGTGTTACATTGGCGATCCTCCAATCTTCAGGTATTAGAGATGATTTTAATGATAGTTCATAGATTACTAATAGCAGGTCTACAATCTCATATTTCAGTTCTTTCAACACCCTTGGATGTATACCATCCGGCCCAGGTGATTTGCTACTCTTCAGTTTATCTAATAGTTGTAATACATCTTCCCGATGTATCGATATTTCCTTCAATTCTTCTGCACCTTTAAGTACCACTTCAGTCTTGGGTAACATCCCTACATCTTCCTCAGTAAAGACTGAAGCAAAGAATTCATTCAGTCTCTCTGCTATCTCCTTGTCGCCTCTTAGTGCCCCTTTAACTCTTCTATCATCTAATGGTCCAACCGACTCTCTCACAGGTTTTTTGCTACGAATGTACTTGAAAAAATCTTTATTCCGCGTTTTTGCTTCCGCAGCAAGCTTCTTCTCAGTTTCTCCCTTTGCCTTCTTTATCAGTGCCTTGCATTTGACCTGCCAGTGCTTGTGCTGTTTCCAGGTTTCTTCGTTTGGCTCTTTTTTCCATTTCCTGAAAGATGCTGTTTTGGCAACAGCCTCTCTGACCTCCCCTTTAAGCCATGCTGGCAGTTTTTTGGACTTCCTTCCACTTTTCTTAAAGCGTGGAATACAGATGGTCTGGGCTTCCAAGATAGTATTTTTCAACAACACCCAAGCTTGATGTAAGTCTTTAACCTTTGAAACTGCTCCTTTTAGTTTTTTCTTAACTATTTTCCTCATTTTATCATAGTCTCCCTTTCGAACGTTAAAAGGTAGTACTGTGGATTTCCTTACTATCCCTCCTCCACTAATTAAATCAAAGGCGATCATGCTATGATCACTATTGCCAAGTGGCCCCAACACCCTTATCTCTTGCACTAGATCTGGTGTTCCACTAAGGACTAGGTCTAATATGGCTTCCCCTCTGGTCGGTTCATGAACCAGCTGCTCCAAGAAGCAGTCATTTATGTCATCTAGGAACTTTATCTCCCTAGCATGTCCTGCCGTAACACTGACCCAGTCGATACCGGGGTAATTGAAATCACCCATTATTATTACCGAGCTGTAACTTTTGTTAGCTTCCTTGATTTCTTTTGAGTATTTCATCATCCATTTCTTCATTCTGGCCAGGCTGTCGATAGTACACCCCCACTGCTATCGCCTTCCCCTTATTAAAAGTGGGCTGCTACACAGTACCCTGTGCTGTGCTGCTGAGGTAAGCTATATTCTTATTTGATTTAAATTATAGCTCTTTGTTACTGCTAGGTTTTAACTTATTATGAAATTTAAACTACAAGCTCTCAGCTGGGTTCTAAATTTAACCAGAAAGCTCTCTTCTGTGTTTTAAATTGAAACTAAAAGTACTTTGCTGATGCTAGGGCCTGAGTGACTATTAGATTAAAACTACATGCTCTCTGCTGGGTATGAAATGTAACCAGAAAGTTCTCTTCTGTGTTTCAAATTTAAAACTGCTGCTACTAGGCCCTTACTGATTGAACAAAAAATAGTGGGTTCACAGATTAAATAGCTTTAATAGAAATAGACTCATTACTCACTCCTCCCATAGAGGATCATATCACTCCTCTTCTATATCATTTACATTGGCTTCCGATAGAATTTCGTTTACATTACAAGACACTCACACTGGTACATCAAGTTATTCATACGCATACACCACAGTATCATACAGATCTCCAATTTCATGTTCCCACACGCAACCTCTGTTCCCTTCCTATTAACCGTCTGCATCTCCCTTCCCCTTCCCCTTCACATACACATCTCCAGTCCACACGTCACTTTGCTTTTTTCTTCCACGGTTCTGCTGTCTGGAATTCCTTGCCTACTCCCCTTCATCTTGAACAGAATTATCTCACTTTCAAATTTCTTCTGAAGACCCACCTGTTCACCGTTGCTTATAACTTCCCAGTTTCGCAAAATTGACCTGGTTTATCCCTGTTTTGTCTGACCTCTTCTTTGTCTTGTCTTCGCTTCTCTTGTCGCTTCTTCTTTCCTGTTATAATTGTAGTTCTTTTCCTTTTTCTGTAGCTTTGAAGCCATTCTGTATACAATTTTTAATTTTACACCGCCCTGATGTCATAAAGGGCGGTATATCAAATGTTAATAAACTGAAACTGACTGATTGTCCTAGAGGACCAGACTCGCTTCTTGCTTGGCTATTGAAAGAAGATGGTTAGCACAAGGGGCTGCCCTCTGGCAGTGGTTCCACTCTGCTTAGAGCCCAGAGGAGGTTTTCCATCCTGGAATACATGCGGGTCTAGTGCTTCTTTGAGCAATGGTGTAGCATTCAGCAGCTAGCTCTTGAAGTGGCCAAGGTTCTATCTCCTTTGGCCTTTCTGCAGGATAGCCTGAAGAACACCTTTCTCTTAGCTCCCTCAAGGTTCAGGTGACAGCTTTGGCCTGTTTCAGAGATCCGGTGGCTGGTAAGTATCTAGCCTTGCACCCGGATATTTCACGCTGCCTTCAAGATATTATAAATTGAGCCAGACTTAATAGTTATACAGCAGTTTCCCACTGATATCCAAGGCAGTAATCTACAAATGGCCTCTTTTAATACAACACCAATCTCATTGTACAACATAAGCACAGTCTCATTTTTAACTTTTAACTTGTTACTAAAACACAACAATTTATAGTTCCAACTTCCTGTCTCCCCTCCCCCCACCACACCATGCTAAACAAATTTACTAGAAGGACCCCTGATACCTCAGACATTGTATCATCTTTCCACACATAGAAGTACAATAAAACCTCTCCAAAAGGCCATTCAAGAATGCAATAGAGGCTCATACATCTTATGGAACAATGCCTAGATCTTGTAAAACTGGACTAGCTTTTGCTTGCACTGTACTGCGCTATCACCTTCTCCCTGTTGTGTATATCCTATGTTTTCACTAACTACTTGATCAGTGGAGGCAGGGCAACCTGCTTCCATGAAGATCTCACATTCAGCATAGCTGCACTTAAACAATGCCTAAAAAGGCCTCACAAAAAGCCATAAAGGTTTGGACTCAAGAAATTTAACAGATCCTTAGAACCTCCAGAACATACAATATTTTTTAGTCTATACCTAGTCATCTGCCAGTAAACCTATCTCCAGGAACAAGCAGGAATATAGTCTTCATATATGGGTATCGTCGGTACCGACAGAGCCTGCGTGGGAATGCTCCCCAGCGTCCAATTAGAAAGCTTTTGGGAGCATCCCACAGCGCCTGCGTGCTGCCTTCCTGCATTTCCCAACTGCCTCTCTCCAGTTCTTTGTTTTCCACGGAGCCAGCTGGTTGTCGTTCCTGTCACCGCAGAAACGTTTTCCTATTCTCCTCCTTTTTTGTGGTCGCGTCTGCCTTCCCTCGACGCTAGACCAGTACCGCCGGTTCTACTTTTCTTTCTTTCAGAAAAAAAAAATATATATATCTTTTTTCCTAATCTTTTTCTTCTTCAGGTGCACGTGCCATTTTGGGCACTAGACCCAAATTTCCTTTACAATGGAAAAACTCGCTTCAGGTTTCAAGAAGTGTACCAAGTGTGGCGGTACCATCTCCGTCACCGACACCCACGAGTGGTGCCTCAAATGTTTAGGTCCTGACTACTCCATTTCAGATTGTATGGCCTGTGGGATTTTATTTATTTTTATTTATTTAACAGTATTTCTAAACCGCCTTATCTTAATAATCAAGGTGGTATCACAGCAAGCAATCAGGTAAAGTGTGTGTGTTGTACATGCAGTGAGGATAAAACTTAGTTGTGTGAGGGATGTGTTGGGTGCTTGATTTGTTTGAGCTATATACAGGGTGGGCTATTTACAGTGGTGCTAGAATCATATTTTATATATATTCAGTTGTTTGGGAGGATTGGAGTGCTGTTATCCATTCTCTTAGGTTATGTGATGTGACCATAGTGCTCTATGAACAGCATGGTTTTCAGTTGTTTTCTGAAGTCTTTGAGGTCTGGAGTTTTATTTATTTTATTTATTTAACAGTATTTCTAAACCGCCTTATCATAATAATCAAGGTGGTATCACAGCAAACAATCTGGTAGTGTGAGTGTTGATACATGCAGTGAGGGTGGAAATTTCGTTGGGTGTGTGTTGTCTTGTTTGCTAGATTGGTGTGAGCTATGTACAATGTGGGCTATTTACAGTGGTGCTAAAATCATTTTATATACATCTAGTGTTAGGCGGTAACGTGTGCTGCTATACAGTTCCTTAGTTTATGTGATGTGTCCAAAGTGTTCTATGAACAGTATGGTTTTCAGCTGTTTTCTGAAGTCCTTGAGCTCTGTAGTTGCCCTCAAATCGTCCGGTAGTTTGTTCCATATTGTTGGAGCAGCCATGGAGAGTGCTCTGTCTGTTGTGTCCTTGCGTGTGTGTTTGTATTCACTTGGGGTGCTGACTCGGTTGTGTGTTTGTTTTCTTCTAGGACGTGTGCTGGTGTCTGGTTGTATGAGGGTGTGCAGGCTGTTGGCTGATGTTTGCTGTTTTATCTTAAATAGGTTTATAATAGTTTTGTATCTGATGCGTGCATCGATTGGTAGCCAGTGTAAGTCCTTTAAGGTGGGTGTGATGTGCTCCTGTCTTGCAGTTCCGGATATGATTCGTGCTGCGGTGTTTTGTGCCAGTTGGAGTGGTTTGATGGCTTGTTTCGGTAGTCCAAGGTATATCGGATTGCAGAAGTCCAGTAGAGGGGTTATCAGTGCTTGACAGAGTTGCCCTTAGATCGTCCGGTAGATTGTTCCATATTGTTGGAGCAGCCATGGAGAGAGCTCTGTCTGTTGTGTCCTTGCGTGTGTGCTTGTACTCATTTGGGCTGCTGACTCGGTTGCGTGTTTGACTTCTTCTGGGACGTGCGCTGGTTTCCGGTTGTATGATCAGGTGGAGGCTGTTGGCTGATGTGTGTTCTTTTATCTTAAATAGGTTTATGATAGTCTTGTATCTGATGCGAGCAATGATTGGGAGCCAGTGTAAGTCCTTTAGTGTAGGTGTGATGTGCTCCTGCCTTGCGGCTCCGGATATGATTCGAGCTGCAGTGTTTTGTGCCAGCTGTAGTGGTTTGAGAGCTTGTTTTGGTAGTCCGAGGTATATCGGATTGCAGAAGTCCAGTATTGGGGTTATCAGTGCTTGACAGACTGTACGGAAGTGTTCTGGAGCGAGGAGTGGTTTCAGTCTCCTGATGATTCGCATCCTGTAATATGCTTTTTGGATTGTTTTGTCTATGTGTGGTTTGAGGTTGAGTTTACTGTCCAGAGTAACCCCAAGGTATCTCACCTCCGATCTTATCGGTATCGTGGTGCTTTGTATCTTTATGTTTGGTGGGTGTGTGAAGCTTTGGTTTCGAGTGATGATTAAAGCTTCAGTCTTGTTGTAGTTTATAGCTAGATTGTTGTTTTGGCACCACTTCGCCATTTGGGTAAGGCAGTCTGCTATCTTAGAGAAGTCCGGGTTTTCGATTGATATCGGGGAGTATACCATTATATCGTCTGCGTATATTGTGTATTGGATGTTGTTCTCTTTCATAATGTTGCATATTGGTTGGATGTAGATGTTAAAAAGGAGTGCTGAGAGTGCGGATCCTTGTGGTACTCCTTGTTGGACGTTTATGGGCCGGGAGGTGTCCTGTCCCACCTTGACCTGTAGCTGTCTTTCTGTTAGGTACGAGTGGAACCATTTTAGAGTGATACCGTGTATACCAGTGTTCTTCAGTCTCTCCAGGAGTATATTGTGATCAACTGTGTCGAACGCTGAGGAGATGTCGATGAAGATCATTATAATTCCATTCCTGATGTCGTCAATTATTCTTATGATGCTGTCGAAGAGGTAGATCAGGAGAGTTTCGACTCCATGGTTGGGACGAAATCCGTGTTGGTTGTCGTCGAGAGTTCCGTGTTCGTCAATGTGTTCCTGAAGTTGTAGTTGAACCGTCTTTTCGATTATTTTTGCGAGGAAGGGTATGCTGGAGATTGGTCGGTATGCTGCTGGGTCCTTTTTGTCGAGAGAAGTTTTCTTTGTGATTGGTCTTACTGAGGCAAGCTTTAATTGCTGTGGCATGAGTCCTTGAGTGAGTGAGTTGTGTACCATTTTATGAATGTTTGGTATGAGGCTTGCTTTGGTGGCTTTGACCCATGACACTGTGCAAGGGTCTGTAGGAGCAGTGCTTGTGTTGATTGTGGAGATGATGTCTGATATCTGCTCTTTTGAGGGTGAGTGGAATGTGCCCCAGGTTTTGGGGTGGACGTTCGTTCTGTTGGTTCTACTGGGTGTTGTGCGCTCTGTGGAGTGAAATTTGTCTTTGATGTGGTCGGCGAATATCTGTGGATCCACTTGTATTTCTCTTTCTGCTGCTTGCTCTTTTGTCAGGGTTTTTACTATTTCGAAAAGTTCTCTGGGTTTGTTGATGGAAGAATTTATCAGGTTTGTGTGGAATTCTCTCTTTGATTGGTTGATGTGTTCATTGTATTGTTTTTGCTTTGTTAGGTAAAGATGTTGGTCGGAAGTAGTTTTGTTTTTTCTCCATCTCCGTTCAATTTTCCTGAGCTCCCTCTTTTCCTGTCGTATTTTTGCTGAGTACCATGGTTTGTTTTGTCTCTTGTTGTGGTGTTGTTTCTTGGTCCTGTCAACGGATGGTTTGGCGGCGTTAGCTAGGACATTGTTCCAGTTGGAAACTTGTTCCTCCAGGTCCTCTGAGTCAATGTTCAAGTGTTGTATTGTGTCCTGGATGAATTCGTCCTTGTCAAAGGACTTGAATCGTCTTTGTGTGTGTGGGAAGTTCGCTCTTTCGCTTGTCCAGTCTTCTTGTGATTGCAGATTTGTCTCGATTAAGTAATGGTCAGACCATGGTACTGGGGTGATGGTGGGTGTATAGATTAGGTCTCTTGAAGTTAGGTAGTTTGATGCGAAGATGAGGTCTGGGGATGATCCTAGTTTGTGTGTTGGTGCATTGACTATCTGTGTGAATTGAAGTGATGACATTGCCTGAAGGAAGGCCTCTGCATCTTTTGTATTGGCGGACTTGAGGTTGAAGTCTCCGATTAGTAGTGCTGGTTTGTTGTTTGACGTTATGGCACAGGCTTCTTCGAGTATGAAGGCTAGTTCGTCTGGTGGAGCACGGGGTGCTCTGTAGGTTAGGCAGATTGCAATATTCTTGTTCTTGATGCTAATTGTGTTACACTGCTTTGTATCTGTGAGATTCAGTGTCTTGAACTTGAGCTCTGTTTTTGCTATTATTAGGACTCCTCCTCCACGCTTGTGGATGCGTGGGCAGTTGTATGCTGAGTAGTTGTTCGGTACTAGTTGGTTGAGTAGTACACTGTCGGTAGGGTTGAGCCATGTCTCTGTGATGCATATTATGTCTGGCTGTCGCTCTTCAATGTGATCTACCAGAGTGTGTATCTTGTTGCAGATGGATCTGGCGTTTATGAGCTCAATTGATGTTTTCTTTGTGGAAGAGGTTGTTGCGACGTGTGCTTCCTTAGGGCCGGTGTTGGGGTTTGATTTGTGTCTGTTTTGTCTCTTTGTTTGGGAGGTTGCGAGTGTCTCTTTGTGTGTGTGTTGTGGACCGAGATATGGCAGTGCAGTTGGTGGGTACCATGGTGTGCTTGTTTGGGGGTAGTGGGGGTGTGTAGTTGGTGGGAGGAGTTGTGTGACTAGTAGGTATAGTGGGAGGAAGTATGTGGTGTGCATGTTGATAGCTTGTGATGTTCTGATAGGGCGACGCCTGTGTCCTTAGGTTTTCGTCTGTTGTTTGCTTTTTTGAGGAGAGCTGTACTTGTTGCAGGGGCTTGTCCTGGGGATGTGAAGTTGTATCTGTTGCGGTGCGGGAGCCTGTCCCGTGGAGGGAGCCTGTCCCTTGGATGTGAAGCTGTATCTGTTGCGGTGCGGGAGCCTGTCCCGTGGAGGGAGCCTGTCCCTTGGATGTGGAGCTGGATCTGATGCGGTGCGGGAGCCTGTCCCGTGGAGGGAGCCTGTCCCGTGGATGTGGAGCTGGATCTGTGGCGGACGCCTTGGTGCGGGAGCCTGTCCCGTGTGTGTGGAGCTGGATCTGTGTTGGTCGCCTTGGTGCGGGGGCCTGTCCCGTGGATGTGGAGCTGGGTCTGTCGCGGTGCGGGAGCCTGTCCCGTGGAGGGAGCCTGTCCCGTGGAGGTGGAGCCGGATCTGTGGTGGTCGCCCTGTTGCGGGGGTCTGTCCCGTGGATGTGGAGCTGGGTTTGTCGCGGTGCGGGAGCCTGTCCCGTGGAGGGAGCCTGTTTCGTGTATGTGCAGCTGGATCTGTTGATGAACTCTTGTTCTGACCCACTATGGTACATCCCAAGTCCCTATGTTCTTATCTAGCTAAAGATGACATTGCTCTAACATAGCATCAGCACTGGCATATCTCTGGGTTTAAGGTATCAATCTGGACAAACATGGTAATACCAAATATGGCCTATAAAAGATGGTAGTTAACAACACTGGCATATCCCTGGGTTTACAGTATCGATCTGGACAAACATGGTAATACCTAATATGGCCTGTAAACGCTGGAAGCTAACAACAGTATCCAGAGGGAACTAGTCACTAGAGTGCCCAACACTGATCTTGGATTCTAGTCCCAAACATGAATTTCTACCCTTTAAATTAGTATTTTTATGAGAGGCAGGAGGATAATCCTAGCTGTAGAGAGTGGTGCTGCTGCAATCAGATGATTTAAACAGAACTGTACATTCAATTATTGTTAGGAGTGCAGTTAATTCATATAAGTAATGAAGCAGTGTTGATAGTTTAAAAATCACTCAAATGAGTGTGACTTACGTGCCCCAGAGTTTCAGCTCTTTAGGCAGTTCGGCGTCTTCGGAGTTGGTATTCTGCGTTTCCACTGTGAGTTGGTGGATTGTCAGTTCCTTGATTGTACGCGAGCTCGACCCCGAGGGAGCTCAGCTGTACCAAGAGGGAGGTGTAGTCTCAGCGTCGTTTTTTCTGTTATGTTTCTGTGACGATCTTGGGGGTGCCTTTGCCTAAGGGCCGTGCCAAAGGGCCCTCTTGCGCGGCCCTCAGGCGCGGGCCCGCAAGGCGCGGGTGCGCCTGTGGCGTTCTCCTTTTAAATGGAGAGCTGTGCCCCGATTGGGTAGAGATGCTCTGAGACACGCTGCTGGAGGGGTGGAGCCAAAAAGCAGCTTCCCCCGAAGAGCTCTTTTGTGTGCAGCAAGGTCTTTTGTAGCTGGCTTGCTCTTTTCTTGCCGCCGATCTTCTGGAGCAGGGTAGGCTCCCTTCGATGAGGCTTCGACTCGGGTAGATGGCTCAGCTCCTCCTGGAGCTAAGCAGAGCAAGAGAGGATCCTGTGCCTGTGGCGTTCTCCTTTTAAATGGAGAGCTGTGCCCCGATTGGGTAGAGATGCTCTGAGACACGCTGCTGGAGGGGTGGAGCCAAAAAGCAGCTTCCCCCGAAGAGCTCTTTTGTGTGCAGCAAGGTCTTTTGTAGCTGGCTTGCTCTTTTCTTGCCGCCGATCTTCTGGAGCAGGGTAGGCTCCCTTCGATGAGGCTTCGACTCGGGTAGATGGCTCAGCTCCTCCTGGAGCTAAGCAGAGCAAGAGAGGATCCTGTGCCTGTGGCGTTCTCCTTTTAAATGGAGAGCTGTGCCCCGATTGGGTAGAGATGCTCTGAGACACGCTGCTGGAGGGGTGGAGCCAAAAAGCAGCTTCCCCCGAAGAGCTCTTTTGTGTGCAGCAAGGTCTTTTGTAGCTGGCTTGCTCTTTTCTTGCCGCCGATCTTCTGGAGCAGGGCAGGCTCCCTTTGATGAGGCTTCGACTCGGGTAGATGGCTCAGCTCCTCCTGGAGCTAAGCAGAGCAAGAGGTGCATAGGTGCATGTAGGATTGCCTGGCTCCAGGCTTCTGACTTAGAACTCTGGGTACAGGACAAACTGGGCAATATCCATTGTACAGGTGAGAATCTCTTTGGCAAAAATTGGCAAGAGAAAGCTAATGAACTGGATGCTGATAACTCTACTTTGGATAGACTATCTAAGGCTACAGCTGATCCTGCAAGGAAGAAATCTTTCAAGAAACCATTCTTCTCCAAAAAGAAGTTTTACCCCTCTTATACTCAGCAGGGACGTTCTACAGGTCAGTCTGCCCGAAAGGGTCAGCAACCACCTAAACAAAGGAAAGCAAAGACTGCTAAGCCTCAACCGTCTCAGCAGTCTCATCCTCCACAAGGCCTTTGCCTTCCATCTAGAGAACTTAGCCTTCCTGGCCCTCAGCGGACCAGAGCCTTCCACCATTCCAGGAAGGTTGTGTCATTTTGCCCCCAGATGGGGGCAGATAACAGCAGAAGATTGGACTCTCTCCATTGTAAAAGAGGGGTACAAGCTTCACTTCCTTTGCATGCTCCCTCCTACGATGGTAAGACATTTCAATTCTCAGACCTCTCTCAACAACCAGTTAAGTCAAGAGGTCACTATGCTTCTTGCCCAAGGGGCGATAGAAGAGGTACCCATTCCCCAACAGGGTACATGGTTTTACTCCCCCTATTTCCTTATCCCAAAGAAAACAGGGGGACACAGACCTATTTTAGACCTCAGAGAATTGAACAAATTACTGTTCAAAGAGAAATTCAAGATGGTTTCTCTAGGAACTCTTCTGCCATACCTTCAGAGTCAGGATTGGCTTTGTTTTCTAGATCTCAAGGATGCATACACCCATGTTCTTATCCATCCAACTCACCGAAGATTCCTCCGGTTTCTATTTCAGGGGAAGCACTACCAGTACAGGGTTCTTCCTTTTGGCCTGGCCTCGGCACCAAGGGTGTTAACGAAATGCATGGCTGTGGTGGCAGCATTTCTTCGCACTCTAGGAATATTCGTCTTCCCTTACTTAGACGACTGGCTCATTCGAGCCCCATCAGAGCCAGAGGCCAGGATTTCTCTGTCTTGCACAATGCGTATCCTTCAGTATTTGGGCCTTGTCATAAACATCCCAAAATCCAACCTAACTCCTACTCAGTCCCTAGAGTTTATAGGAGCTATGCTGGATACCACAAGGGCAAGGGTCTATCTTCCTCAGATTCGTTGCCTTCGCATTGTGCAGTTAGCTTCTCAGGCAGTGCTAAAGCCTTTCCTCACTGCTCGAGAAATGTTGCAACTACTAGGCCTCATGGTATCTACAGTGTATGTGGTTCCTTATGCTCGCCTCCATATGAGAGCAGCCCAGTGGACTTTATCCACTCAGTGGACCCAGGCATGAGGGTGCCTGTCAGACAAAATAGCAAACACAAATCGCCTTATTTTGTCCCTCCAATGATGGCAGTCCACTCAGAACCTGTTGGTGGGGCCCCCATTTCAACAACCTTTACCCCAGGTCACTCTCACAACAGATGCTTCTCCAATGGGTTGGGGAGCTCATCTGCAAGACCTCTCCACCCAGGGCACCTGGACTCCACAGGAGACTCATCTACACATCAATCTCTGAGAGCTCAGAGCAATCTTCCTTGCTCTTCGCGTGTTCCACACCCTGCTAAGCTACAAGACAGTCCTAATTCATACGGACAATCTCAAGTAGCCATGTTCTACGTGAACAAGCAGGGAGGAACAGGCTCTCTGTCGCTTTGCAATGAAGCTTTGCAACTATGGGCCCTCGCCAGAGAGCATCAGATTCATCTCCTGGCAGTGTGTCTTCCAGGCATTCAAAGCTCTTGGGCAGACAGACTCAGTCGAGTTCTGCTTCCACACGAATGGTCTCTCCATGCAGACCAGGTGGCCAAAACTTTTCAAATTTGGGGAACCCCGGACATAGACCTCTTTGCAAGTCCGTTGAATGCCAAACTTCCTCGGTTCTGTTCCAGAATTCCGGCTCAGGGTTCTCAGGCCAGGGATGCTTTCCTCCTTCATTGGGGTCAAGACTTCCTCTATGCCTTTCCACCCATTCCCCTAATTCCCCAAATCCTTTTCAAGCTTCAGAGAGACAGATGCCATATGATTCTCATAGCTCTGCATTGGCCACGGCAAGTGTGGTACCCTCTGCTTCTACATCTCTCTCAAGCTCCGTCTCTGGAGTTAGGATTTGCTCCAGATCTCCTGTCTCAAGAGGACGGGATGTTGTGGCATCCCAGTCCCCAGTCTCTGCATCTCAAGGCTTGGTTGCTGAAGGCCAAGATCTTCATGATCTTAACCTTTCTCAGGAAGTAAAGGATATCCTTTATGCTTCCAGGAAGCCTTCCACAAGACACTCTTATGCTTTCAAGTGGAAAAGGTTTACCATATGGTGCTCGCAGAAGGGTCTTAACCCCCTTGCGATACCTCTGGAGTCATTACTTGAGTATCTCCTTCATTTATCCAATGCAGTACTTGAGACTAACTCAGTAAGAGTCCATTTGAGTGCTATTGCAGCTTCTTTCAAGCCTTTAAATGGACAACCTATTTCCTCCTATCCTCTTATAGCAAGATTTATGAGAGGTCTTCTTTTAACTAAGCCTCCCATTAGGCCACCACCGGTGGCATGGGACTTAAATCTGGTTCTTGGCCAGCTTATGAAGCCTCCTTTTGAACCCTTAGCTACTTCCTCTTTGAAATTCCTTTACTGTAAAGTTATTTTTCTTATTGCAATCACATCAGCACGTCGCATCAGTGAGTTGCAAGCACTAGTGGCTGATCCTCCTTATACAAGGTTCCATCATGACAAGGTAGTCCTTAGGACTCATCCACACTTTATGCCAAAGGTGGTCTCGCCTTTTCATCTAAACCAAGCGGTCTATCTGCTTGTGTTTTTTCCAAGGCCTTATGCATCAAATGCAGAAAGGAATCTTCATACTTTGGACTGTAAAATAGCTTTAGCCTTTTACTTACAAAGGACACAGCAACATAGAAAGTCCTCTCAACTCTTTGTTGCTTTTGACCCTTCTCATTTGGGACTTCCAGTCTCCAAGAGAACACTGTCCAACTGGATTGCACAGTGTCTTTCGTTTGCCTATCAGAGTAAGAACCTTACTCTGGAGGGCCATGTTGTCACAGCTCACAATGTGAGAGCCATGGCAGCCTCTATGGCTCATCTACACTCTGTGTCTATCGACGACATCTGTCGAGCAGCTACTTGGGCCTCGGTTCATACCTTCACAGCCCATTACTGCTTGGACAAGGACTCCCGCCGGGATGCTTTGTTTGGTCAGGCTGTTCTCCAACACCTGTTCCATTCCTAATCAACTCCTACCCACCATCCCTGGTAGTATGCCAGAGATCCATGGGGGCAAGTGGAGCCCTTTCATAGGGGCACACAACTTCTGGGGTTCTCTCCCTGGCATCTGAAGCTAGGGAGTCCCCATATGTGAAGACTACAGTCCTGCTTGTTCCTGGAGATAGCATAGTTACTCACCTGTAACAGGTGATCTCCGGGAACAGCAGGAATTTAGTCTTCATAACCCACCCACCTCCCCTAGGAGTTGTATCTCTCTATCTTTCTCTTTTTCTCTTTCTCTCTCTCTCTCTTTGTCTCAGCTTTAAACTCAGCTGGAGAGAGGCAGTTGGGAAAGGTGAGAAGGCAGCACGCAGGCGCTGTGGGATGCTCCCAAAAGCTTTCTAATTGGACGCTGGGGAGCGTTCCCGCGCAGGCTCCATCGGTACCGACGATACCCATATGTGAAGACTAAATTCCTGCTGTTCCCAGAGATCACCTGTTACAGGTGAGTAACTATGCTTTATTTGCAGGCAGTTCCACCATATATGAGCCAGTGTACCTACCCACTAACCTATATCTCCTCCAATAATGAGCTAGCACCCTAGGAAAACAATGGGAAAGTCTACTAGGGGTCTTATACCACCTGTGCACCCCTTGTAACCAGTGTCCCACTAAGCTGCACTAGTCGTCCTCCAGCAATCCTGCTGGTGGGGGGATCATGCTTTGAATCGCACAGCATCGGCAAGCCCTCAGAACCTGTCTATGCTGTGCGATCCTAAGCTGATCGCGATCGCTTTGCACTTCCCTCTCACCAGCAGGAATGCTGGCAGAGGACTCAGCGCAGCTTTGCTGGAACATTGCTTGTAACTATTCTCTTGTATTTAGACTGCTACAGAATTCTAAACAAGTCTCTATCCATCTTTACCCATTGCTTAGACATGTGGAGGGTAATTTTGTAAGTCCCTGCATTAATCAACTTTATTCTATAAAGTCAAATCTATGCAGATTTGATTTTTTAGAATATTAGCAGAAGTAGCTGCTAACATTGAAAATTAAGGCATGTTCACTTACACAAGCTTGAGAGCTGGTGTAAATGATGGTGTAGATATAATGTGAATAAACCCATATTCTATAAAGTATGCATGTAAGTGCATGTTCTGCCCATCTAAGTGTGAAGAGCTTTGCGTGCATACTTGCAGAATCGCTCTGTTGCCTATTACACACAAATGCCTACTTATGCATCATTGATGCGTAAATTTCCTGGGCCCTTATAGAATAACCCTCATAGAAGGTAATTTTGTAATTTGCACCTAAAACATACTTTATAAAGAAAAGTAGGTGATGACTATTCTTTATAAGATACTAGCATGTACAATAATGTGCCTTAATTTAAGGTATGATCACTTACAGCAGTCTTAGAGCTGGCGTAAATGGCCATGCCTAGATTTAGTAAAGAACTTATGTTAATTATGATTTTATCATCTACATTTGGACATGTACTCTGTCCACATGAAAGTATGCACCTTTAGATCTATGCATGTACTTATAAAATAACACCCAGCATAAATGAGGTGATTTATGCATGTAAATCCCCAAAATACCAAGGTTTTTGCTTATTTTTGCACCCTAAATCAAGGTGACTATCCCCATAGCACATTTCCCATTTATCCCAATTAGCACCCCTGCAAAGGTACTCTCTGTAGAGTTGAGATAAGGCCCTTTGTTGAACCTTTCTTGCACAAAACTTCCAAATCTGTATTCTCACACTCCATCTGTTGTCTCGCTTCTCTCCACCAGTATAACAGCTGCATATAAGCAAACTAGTGGTTTTTAGCAGGCGCCTGAATCCCTCTTTAAGAGATTCAGAGGAGTAGTTTCCCATCTTGATATATCTGATCTACTTGACTGAATCTTCTATGTTCCCACTGCTGGTAAACCCTTGGCTTGAAACACAGAGGAAACACTTTATTAGTTATCAGGGTAAATGGTGATGGTAATAGTTCCTTATGGTATGATCAACATATGGGCTCCCCCACCCCATACACATAAATGATGCTGGCCTCTCAAACACTTCAGTGCTGCAATGGAGTTGGATTATATTCGTTTTAATTTTGATGGAAGCAGAGCAACTGAGCTAAGATGCTATCTAGACAACTGACATCACTTCCTCGCTATTTTCAGTATTTCTTTATACCAAAGGAAACAGGAGGATTGAGACCGATCTTAGACTTGAAGGACCTCCACAAATTTCTTCTAAAGGAGAAATTCAAGATGGACTTCTTAGCAGCTATTTTCCCCATCTCAGTTTAGGAGATTGGCAAGATAAGATATGCCATACTGGGTCAGACCAAGGGTCCATCAAGCCCAATATCCTGCTTCCAGCAGTGGCCTATCCATGTCACAAGTACTGTCAGCTTCCCAGAAAGTATACAGATTCTATGCTACTTGTCCCAGGGGTAAACAGTGGATTTCCCAGGTCGTCTTTAATAATGGTTTATGGACTTTTCCTCCATGAACCTGTCCAAACCTCTTTTAAGTCATGTTGTATTTATTGAAAAAAAAAAACAGGGACACACCAGTATTAAATATACTCAATAGACAAATCTAACAGCAGATATCTCCAACACATTTTACAGGTCAAAGAGCCATCATTTTATAGTTTCCCCCCCAAAACTCTCCCTCTAGTCCCCTTACCTAAACCCAAGTCTATCCCCCCCACCCCTACCCCCCTTCCCTGTTGAGCACTTTAAACAAAAACACAATTAAGAGCCATATTCCGGCCCCTGGGGAATAAGGATTGTGGATAGGGTTTCCAAATTTCCATGAACTTCACGTTTCCTAGCTGAAAACTGAGCGGCTTTATTTTCCATCTGTATCATTCAATGCAACAGGTTTCCCCAAGCCCAAAGATTAGGGGAATCTGTACCTGGCCACTTCAGGGGAATCCCTTTCAAGACCATCCGACAAGCCTTATGTACAAACAGTTTGGCACTACTACCCTGAACCAAGAAGCCCCTGGGGTCTCCGAGCACAGCCCCTTCAGGAGGAATCCTATCCAAGCCTTTCTTAATCCAGCAACACTAACAGCTTTTACTACATTTTCTGGTAACGAATTCCAGAGTTTGTTTACATGTTGAGTGTAAAAATATTTTCTTTGATTAATCTTAAAGGTGCTACATTATAGCACCATTGTGTATCCCCTAGTCGTTCTACATTTTGAAGAAGTAAACAACCAATCTACGTTTACCCATTCCGTTCATTATTTCATAGACCTCTATCATATCTTCTCTCCATCTTTTTTCCAAGTTGAAGAGATCTAACCTTTTAAGCCTTTCCTCATAGGGGATATCCTTCCGTCCCCTTTATGATATGGTTGCTCTTCTCTGTACCTTTTCTAATTCTGCTATATCCTTTTTAAGATATGGTGACCAGAATTGCACACACTATTCAAGGTGCGGTCGCACTATGGAGCAATTACAGAGGCAGCATAATTCCTTGGTTTTATTCTCCATTCATTTCCTTATGATTCCTAACATTCTGTTTGCTTTCTTGGCCGTGGCTGCATACTGGACAGAGGGTTTCATAGTATTATCCACTGACACCCACATCCTTTTTCTAAGTGGTGATTCCAAATGTGTTATCTTGCATCGTGTAACTGTAGTTTGGCAGGTTCTTCCTATGTGCATAACTTTGCACTTATCCAATTTAAATATCATCAGCCATTTGGACTCCCTGTCTCCCAATTTTTCAAGGTCCTTTTGCAATTTTTCACAATCACCTTGTGTTTTAACAATTTTGAATAATTTTGTCTCATCTGCAGATTTGTTTACCTCACTAATTATTCCCATTTCAGGTAAAATTTATAAACGTTAAAAAGTAGCAAGCTCTGCACAGATCCCTGGGGTACTCCACTTTTCATCTTTCTGCAGTGAGAAAACTGCCAATTAAGCCCTATTTTGTTTTCTATCTTTTAACCAGTTACTAATCCACAGTGGAGGAATAGCCTAATGGTTAGAACACTGGCTTGGTAACCAAGAGACCATGGTTTGATTCCCACTTGCCCTCCAATGCCTTGGAAGAAAGTCCTGGCAATCTACTTCTGGTTACACTGCCAATAAACTGAAACTGACTCGCCAAGAGTCAGCATTGACTCAAAGGTACACAATGTAGCCCTGATATCCGTCTGGCCACAATGCTGAAAAACTCCTCTCCCTGCATGCACGCTGTGCAGGGAGAGCTGGATGGGGGCGGAGAGAAGGCAGAGTGGGGCGGGCCAGACACCCGGATGTACGTCTGGTGGTCAGCAGGAGGATGCCCAGCTTATTCCATCTTGGAGGTGGAATAAGCGCAGGATGCCCATGCACTCTGGCCCAGCGGCCCCTCCAGATGTATCGGAGCCACAGAAGATGAGGCTCTGCCGGCTGATCCTGGCCCTGGCAGTCCCGCCAAGGGTCGGACGGTGGGGAAGCGAGGTCTGGTGAGGAGTGGGGCCATCTGTGCTCCTGCTGGGCATCTTGGTGCCATGGTGACAGGATGCCACGGCACCAGCACACCAGCAGAAGCATGGGGAGGTCTGGTAATGTTGTGGTTTGGATATCTCCTGCAGCCGATGCAGGGGCATGCTGGGCCATCTCGGTTCCTGATCTGGCAAACACGGGAGCATCTTGTTTCCACAGTGCAGAATCTGGTGCAGACTGGCCCGTCCAGTGCCATCTGGCCATCCAGATGGCCTGGACATGCCCCTTTGCGGATCGGGCTCCATATCTACTTGTTCGTTCACACTTTTTAAAAAATAGAAGCAATTTCTGTGACGAGATTTTCCTTGGCTAAATCTATGTTGGCTTTCTGCCATTAAACCATGACTATCTGCATGTTAATTTTGTTCTTTATAATGGTTTCTACATAATGGATGTCAGATTTGCCGGTCTGTAGTGTTTTGGATCACCCCTGGAATTTTTTTTAAAAATTAGTGTTACACTGACCATTCTCCAATCTTCAGGTACTACAGATGATTTTATTGATAGTTCATAAATTACTAATAATAGTTCTGCAATTTCATTTTTCAGAATGGCATCCTGGGATGTATGCCATCCATTCCAGGTGATTTGCCACTCTTTAGTTCATTAAATAGCTATATTACATCTTCCCGATTTATCGAGATTTGTTTCAGTTCCTCTGACATATCACCTTTAAATATCATTTCAGGCATGGGTAAATTTCATCTTCATTAACACTGAAGAAAAAAATTAATTTAGTCTCTCTGCTGTGGCCTTGGCCTTTTAGTGCCTCTTTTACCCCTCTATCATCTAATGGTCCAACTAACTCGCTCACAGGTGTTTTCCTATGAAAGTATTTGAAAAGGTTTTATGTGGTTTTACTTCCACGGCAAGCTTCTTTTCAAATTCTCCAATTGCCTGTCCTATCAATGCCTTGCATTTAACTTGCCAGTATTTATGATGTTTCCTGTTTTTGTCATGTGGCTCTTTTTTCCATTGTCTGAACAATTCTCATAGCTATAACAGCCTCTTTGACCTCAACTTTAAGCCATGCTGGCTGTCGTTTGGCGTGCCTTCCACCTTTTTTTTCTTTTTTTTTAAGCATGGAGTATATCTGCTCTGGACTTCCAAGATAGTATTTTTAAATAACGCCCAGGCCTGATGATCATTCAGCCACAAAGATAATGACATTATCCAGGCATTGAAAATTGAGGGAATTCCTTTGTTTTATAGTAAGACATTATTTTATTTTTATTGTAGTGTCTGAAGAAGGATGCAGGGCATTACAAATTATAAGTTCAAAAGAACAACCTTTCTCCAGGAACAAGCAAGAAGTCAGCCCTCACATGCGACATCGATGCCAATGGAACTCGCGCGGAGCATTTCCCCAGCTTTCGAAGAAATCCTTTGGGAATGCTACCACGCATGCTTGGTCCCCTTCCCGCCCAAAGGTGCCATCTTGCTCAGTCTCCTTTTTTCCACGGAGCCCAATGAACACTTGTCCTGTTTCCCCAGAAAGTTCTCTCTAAAATTGTCCTTAAAAGTTGTTGTTTTCCCGGTTTGCGTATTGGTTCCTCTTCCCGCCTTGAGCTAGCGCCGACCCCAGAGCCGTTTCTCAGCTCCTTTCTTCAGTTTTTTTGACGAGGCTTGCCTCGACCAGCATTTGAGCCCTTTTTCACCTGGGCTGGGTGTTCCCCTCCATGTCCCTTAGAAGGTTCAAAAGATGTGACCACTGCAGTCAAACTGTCTGTCACAGACACCCATGACTGCTGCCTATGCTGCCTGGGTCCGGACCATGACAGCACCACCTGCAGTCTGTGCCTGACCATGACTCCAAAAAGCAACAAGAAACAGTTGGAGTTGCAGGGGAAGACGTTCCTGCGGTCCAGCTCTGCTCTGGCTTCCCTGATGCTGAGTTCCAAGCCCAGCACTTCCTGTGAGGCCCAGGCGTTTTCGGAGCCCCACAGCGGTGGCTTCTCTGAAAAGACCTCTCACCCCTAGAAGAAAAAAGAAATATATCCTCAAAGCCCGTCAAGGTTCCACCAGTGAAACCCGGTAAGGTCCTGCTTGAGGGGCTTGGGCAACTCTGAGCAGTACCCCCCCTAAGGTCTTTAAGAAGGAGTCCTCGGCCAGTGGAGACCATGCAAGGCTTCTCAAGGCTATGGTCCTCGTTGAGGATGCCCACGCCGAAAGCTGCGGAGCCTTCTGGCCTCAAAACCAGAATGGCGGCACTGGAGCAGAATATCTCTGCCATCCTGGTCCTGCAGCAGGCAATGATGTCTGGCTCATCCGCATCATCTGCCCAGACAACTGGGTCCCCCGACTGTGGGGGAGTATCCCGGGTGTCGAGCCAGGCCCAGAGCACCACCGGCCTCAGGCAAGCCCTCTGTACCGATCGAGGTCCTGGTCCTGATCCTCGGGTATCTGGTGTTTCCCGGCCAGTTTCCGGGAGTCTGACCCAAGGTCCTCCAGGGAAGCCCAGTTCCCTGGAAGCCAGCCTTTAGATGCGGGAATCCTGAGCTTCGGAGTCCTCGATGCCCTCTGGCTCAGAGTGAGAGACTGACGAGGCCTCCCCGGAGACTTTGATACTGGGATATCCCCTTGGCGCCATCTCCCCTGGCTCCCTGGCACCATTCTCCCTCCACGACTTCATCTGGGATATGGCCCGGGCCCTGCTGGTCATGACCAAAACAGAGGAGGACCCGCGCAACGAAGAACTGAAGATCCTTCAGTATGAGTCCCTGTCAAAGGAGACTGTTACGGTGCCGGTGCAGCCTATCCTTGAGTGGTTGTTCCTGCGAATGTGGAAGACCCCGGTCTTTGTGCCAGTGGACACCATCTACTGTGTCAAGAAAGGCCCTGCTTCCAAAAGGCTCAGCTCCCACATGACTCCATGGTGGTGGAGTCATCTATGCAGAAGCTCAAAAGCCAGAAGAATTATTCTTCCATCTCTCCAGGCAGACAGGCTCGAACCCTCGACGCCCTTGGGCGCGCAAGTGCTTTCAGGGCTTCATTCTTGGCTGCTGGATACAGGCCTATGAACTGTACATAGGCATGTACCTCAAAGGCCTCATCTAGGAACTGGCCTGTTTCTCTGCGGGCCTTGCCGGGGAACCTCGCATGGCTGCAGACCTCCGACCTTGAGCAGTGGGTTCAAGAGCCTGCATGGGAGAAAGCCCATGGCAGACAAGGCGACCAAGATAAAGGCCGATGTTGTGACCAGGTAGAGGCTCTTGAGGAAGACCTCAGCCCTCCCACAGAAGAAACTATCCTGAGTTAAACCATATTCATGTACTGAGTGTGGTAAAAGCTTCAATTGGAATGGACAGCTCACAATTCACCAAAGAATCCACACGGGAGTGACAGAAAGATACAGAATTCTTTCCCATTGTACTGGGAGTGACATGCTTGATAAAGAAGAATTTCCAAGCCCATCTTGATAGACTACCCATACCTGTTGCATCGTGCCAAAGACAGCTGGAATTCGTAAGTATTACACCGAGCATTAGCAGTAAATTTAAGAGACTTAAGATCCTACTCCAAATACCCTATTTAGAAGTGAGGTTCATGACTGTCATGGTATCCCATTTGGAGAAACTGTTCCGAAGAAACCATCTGAGAAAAGACCCTTTTTCCTGAGGAAAAAGGGGTCCTTTCATCAGGCTCATTACTAGCCTTTCTCACAACCACAACAGGGCCCTCAGCCCAAGTCAGGGCCAAGGGCCGAAAAAAGCAAAGGTTCAGAAGCCCCAAGCCCCAACTCCCACCCAACCCAGGGGGAGCTTTTGACTCCCCGGACAGGGCCTCCTCTCCCCTGGGAGACCCTCCCCAGCCCACAGGGGGCCTGCCTGGCACTTTTTGCCCACAGGTGGGCTATGGTCACCACAGACCATTGGATCCTGCAAGTGGTACGAGTATCTCCTCTTCCATCAAACACCCCCAGGTTTCTTCCCTGGAGAGCTGGTGTGGCCTCTCCTTCACCAGATCTTGCTCCTCTCAGAGTTCGCAGGCTTGCTCAAGGACAGGGCAGTGGAGCCTATACCCAAGCATCTATGGGGAAAGGGCTTCTACTCTAGGTACTTCCTTGTCTCCAAAAGAACTTGGAGGCCTCATGCCCATTCTAGGCCTGTGAAACCTGAAGACGTTTCTGGTGGGACACTACTGCCCTATCTCCACCAGGGAGATTGGTTCTGCCCTATCTCCACCAGGGAGATTGGTTCTGCCCTATCTGCACCAGGGAGATTGGATCTGAAGGATGCGTACACCCATATCCTGATTCACCCCTCCCACAGACAGTATCTGATTCATGGTGGGAGGAGAGCTCTACCAGTACAAGGTAGTCCCCTTCAGCCTGGCCTCATCGCCGAGGGCTTTCACATAGTGTCTGGCAGTAGTAGCCGCCTACCTGCATCTACAAGGGGCCTTCATCTTCCCCTATCTGGATAACTGGCTCATCAGAGGCACTAGGCCTTCAAGGCCAGCCAGGCCGCAGGCCGGGCAACCTGCTTCCTGCAGCACCTGGGGTTTATCATCAACTACCCCAAATCCCATCTCTCCCCGGCTCTAGGCACACCTGGCACACTACAGGCAAGAGTGGCCCTCCTAAGAGAAAGGGCAGCACGCCTCCAGCAGCCGGCAGAGGATGTGCAGCGCAACAGGACAATCCCAGCATGCTGCCTCCTCAGTCTTCTGGGCCATATGGCCTTGACGGTGCACGTCACCCTCTCAGCATGCCTGCGTATGCGGCGGCCCAATGGTGCCTGCGCTCGCAATGGACTCAGGACATAGGCAAGCTGCAGAACTTTCACCATCTATGGGTGGGAATGCCCTTTCAGGCACCCACATCACAAGCGACCCTGACCACAGACGTCTCCCTCCTGGGTTGGTGAGCATGCTGCAATGGCCTATGCGCATAAGGCAGTTGGTCTCTGGAGACGTACCTCCTACAGATCAATCTCCTAGAACTCTGGGTGATCTTTCTGGCCCTACGAGCCTTCTGCCACTGCCTATGACATCTGCCAGTGTTGATTCAGATGGACAACCAGGTGGCCATGTTTTACATCAACAAGCAGGGGGGCACGGACTCATACTCACTCTGCCAGGAGGCGGTGGCCCTCCTCTCCTTTGCGGCTCACCACAGCATGCTGATGTGAATGGTATACTTCCCGGGCCAGGACAACGACCTGGCGGACAGACTAAGCATAATCCCGCAGCCACACGAGTGGTGCTTGCACCAAGGGTCGCGAGACAGCTCTTCAACTTCTGGGGCAGATCTGTGATGGACCTATTCGCCTCTCTGGACAACACACAGTTGACCTGCTTCTGCTCCTGTGAGCGGCACCCAGAGAGAGTGGCAGTGGAGGCTTTCCTAATCTTGTGGGCTGAGGGCCTACTCTATGCATTCCCGCTTTCTCCAGGACCAAGCAGGAAGTCAGTCCTCACTTATGGGTGACGTCGGCGCCGACGGAGCCCTCGTGCGGAGCATTTCCCCAGCTTTCACAGAAAGCCTTTGGGAATTGCAGCGCGCACGCGCAGTCCCCTTCCCGCCCAAGGGTGCCATCTTGCTCAGTCTTCTTTTTTCCACGGAGCTCGACGGACGTAGTTCGTTTTTCCCCAAGGAAAAAGTTGATTTTCTCTATTTTTCGATTTTCCTCCGGTTCGACGCCGGATCCTTTTCCCGCTCGGACCGATACGCCGGTATCGAGTCCTTTCTCTCTTTTTTTCGGTTTTTGTCCTTTGTGACTGGCGTTCGCCTTTTTTCTTTTTCCCTGGCAGACTGGTCTTTTGACCTAGCAGGGGCCCTTTTTCCCCCGATGGCTGCCAGCGGGTTTAAAAAATGTGATCGGTGTAAGAAACTTATGTCTCTTACCGACACACACGACTGCTGCCTCCATTGCCTCGGACCCGATCATGACCCGATGATCTGTGGTCCGTGTGGCAAAATGTCCTCAAAGGCCTTGAGGAGTCGGCAGCACCAGAGGGATAGAATTTTTTCTGACTCCGCGTCCGGCCGGGCCCGGACATCGTCAGAGGCCTCGACGTCTCGGGACTTGTCAGACGGGTGCCTGGGTGAGAATGTTCACAGTCTTGGCAAAGGCATATATCAATATGATTTGCAAGGGATTGTGGGAAATGCAGTCCATTCACACCAGACACAGCCGCTCACAATAATTAGTTGTGCTTGAGTGTAAAGCCAATAAGATATTTATTTATGGGGTTATTTCTCCCAACACAGATATGCTTGGTAGCACATAAAACAGGATACTTGCTTTCAGTGTTAAACTTAGAAAAACAAAATCAGGAAAACAACAGCTGAACTTGTCAGGCAATCAAAGCAAAAGAATGAAGACCTGGTTGGTAACAAACTGGTCTTTTCTGTAGGCTCTAGCTAATATTTTCTTAGCAGTGCTTTAATCAACAAACAAAACCCACAAAGTAGGGAAAAACTGTTCTTTTCAGGTTAACTTCTTATATCTTCACACATAGACTCAGAAGTGATTTCCTCAGAGCTCACAAGCAATTAGGTAAGGCTCAATTGCTAGCAGTTACCCAGCTGAAACTCCTTAGCTGGCTTGCTTTCTACTGCGTGGCTCAAATCCTACTCAGGAGCTTTTCTGAGTAGATTAAAGAACAAGTTTGTATTTCTTTGTGATGGTTGTTGTACTTTGTAACAGTAAATTACCAAAGGAGTTTAGACAGAGAGCAATCCATGTACTCACAGCCTGCATCTCCAACCTCTCCCCCTTCTTCAACAATCATGGGTTCAATATCATGGATTGGCACAGAGGAATTTCTCAATGGAGCACTCTCAGGAGAATACTTGTTTCCCTGCTGTCTTTCAAGGATATAGCTAGGGCATAGATCAGTGTTCATACTTGAGCTTCCATTGCTGTTAGAGTTCCTCTCTAAATAGCCTGGCCAGTATATAGTCCAGCTCTTATGTCCAGCCTTCCAATCCAGATCTCTGGACACTGGGTCTCTCTTCACATACCTTCTGGCACGGGTCCTAGGGTCCCTTCCAAGTGCAGCCGTCTCCCTCACAGGTACCGTCTGGAGATTCCTGGCTCTGCAGCACCACTCCTCTGGTTTTCCCCAGTTCAATGGTGTATGCTGGCCTTTGCAATGCCTCCCAGTATACGTACTGCTCTGGACTCCTTTAGACCTCCCAAATGCTTTTCTCTTCTTTCTTCCAAAGGGTTTCTTGCCCTCTGTCCGTCCGCTCTGGCTTCTGATGATCCTCCAGATAATGAAGATGTCCAAGCTGAGGATATCCAAGCTGATTCTGAGGATGATTCTCTGTAGAATAAACTCTACCTTTATTCTGCTTAGATGAGTGCTCCACCCTAGCACAGCGCAGCTGTGCTGAATCAGGCCCTGCCCTTTGAGATGAGTGCTTGGGGATTACCTCATAGCCCTCCTGATTGAACACACGTTTCCCCACTTCAGCTCTTCTAATGGCTGTTGGAAACCTGGTGCATTCTGGGACTGGTAGTCTTTTATGGCAAAATTCTGTTTTCTTATTTCTACCAGAACTGACAGGTTGCTTGTTCAGAGTCACTTCACCTTTACTATAGCTCCTTCCTGAGCTATGATAAGCTTCCTTATCACAGACTCCGGCCCCGAGCAGCGTCGGGGTTCCTCTGAGCGAGGGTCTCCTTCGCGGGAACATCGCAGGAAGAAGAAACCCGCGAGGGCAGCGTCGGTAGACGCTCCTGGTTCCTCGAGGGCCAGGTTGCATTGCCCCGATAGCCGTCGCGGGTCTTTGGAGTCAGAGAGGCCTGTGAAGCATCCTCGTGTCGAGATGGAGTCTCCTGGACACGTAAGTGCTGTTGTCCTCGTTGACTCTCCTCCGAGGGAGCCGACGTCGGGCCCTGAGTCGGGGGCTGCTGGGTCTCCTGAGCTCGGACTCAGGTTGACGGCCTTGGAGAGCAGCTTTGCTGCCTTCATGGAACAGCAGCGGGCATTGATCGCCGGTCTCACCGGTGCATCTGCCCCGACCACTGGGACCTCGACGTCCAAGTCGATCCTGGAGGCCGAGCCGATCCTCGAGTCCATGCGGACTCGAGTCGATCCTCGGCCACGGTCTCCCTCGACCTCCCGTTCGGGCCGAGGACGTCGACGCCGACACCCTCGGCGTCAGGGCGGAGGGCATCGGTGCCCGCCCGACTGGAGTCGCTCGATTCCTCCTCCAAGGAGTCGGGCTGGGAGACGGAGGACGAAGAGTCACCTGACACCCATCGGACTCGGTGTGTCCCCTCGGACTCACCCGAGTCCGAACCTCGGAAACGGTCCCCACCGGAAGATACCCGGTTCTCGGACATCGTGCGGGATATGGCCAAGGCCTTGGCCTTCCCCGCGGATCCCGAGGAGGAGACTCAAGCTGAGGAGCTCGAGGCCCTCCAGTATGACTCTCCCCCGAAGGAGGCCTTTACTGTTCCGGTTCCTCCGATGCTGGAGCGGCTGCTCTTCCGCATGTGGGAGACCCCGGCTTCGACGCCGGTGTTAAGCAAGCGGGTCGATTCCTTTTATCGAGTCCGCAAGAGCCCCGGGTTCCAAAAGGCACAATTACCGCACCACTCCATGGTTGTGGAATCGGCCATGCATCGACTGAAAAGTCAGAAGATGCACTCCTGGGTGCCTCCCGGTCGGAAGGCTCGGAACCTGAATGCCCTCGGTAAGAAGTGCTTCCAGGGCTCTATGCTTTCTTGCCGTGTCCAGACTTACCCAGCTCTACATGGGCATGTACCTCCGAGACCTGGCAAAGGAGATTGCCGGGTTCTCTGCTGGTCTCTCCAAGGAACCTTTGCAGAGGTTCCAGGCCTTGTCCACCGGTAGTCGAGAGTGCTCGAAGTTTATCTCTCGAGCAGCCTACGATGTCTTCGAGGCTTCGGCCTGAGTAGCTGGGGCCGGCATCGGTGCCCGCTGACAGGCTTGGCTACAGTCATCCGACCTCGAGCCATGGGTCCAGGACAAGTTGGTCGATGTCCCCTGCTGGGGTGAAAACCTCTTTGGCAAGCCCATGGCTGAAAAGGCTGCAGAACTCAAGACCGATACTTTGACCCGGACTAGGCTTTCCAGGAAAACCTCTGCCCCTTCTCAGAAGAAGAAGGGCTCAGGGAAAAAAGACCTTTTACCCGAGGAAGTCATCGGCCTACAAACAGTACCCTCATTATCAGGCCTCTGCAGCTCCCCAACAGGGTCAGCAGGCCAAGGGGCAGGGTCAAGGGCCCCGTAGGCCGAAGACCCCCAAGCCACCAACACCGGCCCCTGCTCCACAGGGTGGGGGTTTTTGACTCAAACAGCATAGCCTCTTCTCCTCAGCTGGCTTCTCTCAGCACAGGAGGCCGACTGGTCCACTTTGCCCACAGGTGGTCAGCCGTCACATCAGATACCTGGGTGCTCCATATAGTCCAAAGGGGCTATCTTCTCCATTTTCACCAGGTACCTCCCTCCTATTTTCCAGGGGAGCCTCCAAGACTCCCTCTGCACAGGGACCTACTCCTTCAGGAGTTGACAGGTCTACTACAGGATCAGGCTGTGGAACCGGTGCCCCACCACCTGAGGGGTCAAGGCTTTTATTCCAGTTACTTTCTGGTACCAAAAAGAACAGGAGGCCTCAGACCCATCCTAGACTTGCGAAACCTCAACAAGTTCCTACAGAGGGAAAAGTTCAAGATGCTTACCCTTGGAATCCTGCTGCCCTACCTCCAGCAGGGAGACTGGCTATGCTCCTTGGATCCAAAGGATGCGTATACTCACATCCTTATCCATCCAGACCACAGACAATATCTCAGGTTTGTTGTGGGAGGAAACCACTATCAGTACAGAGTGCTTCCCTTTGGCCTCTCATCCGCTCCCAGGGTGTTCACCAAGTGCCTGGCAGTGGTGGCTGCCTACCTGAGGCTTCAGGGTCTCTTTGTGTTTCCGTACCTGGACGACTGGCTCATAAGGGGCCAATCTTCCCAGGAGGCCAACCAGGCCACCCTCCGAACTGTTGCTCTGCTTCAGCACTTGGGCTTTGTCATAAACTTCGCAAAGTCCACTTTGCTCCCGTCCCAGAACTTAGAGGTCATAGGGGCCAGACTAGACACTCTTCAAGCAAAGGCTTTTCTGCCTCTGGACAGGGCCCGCAGGCTAATGGATCTGGCCAGCCAGTTTCGCAGCAATTCCCTGGTCTCTGCCAGGCAATTCCTGAGGCTACTCGGCCATATGGCTTCCACGGTTCATGTCACCCCCAATGCCCACCTGCACATGCGACCTGCTCAGTGGAGCCTTCGCACTCAGTGGCATCAAGCCTCAGGGAGCCTAGCAGATTCAGTACGGATCTCCGACCTCCTGGTCTCCTCTCTACAATGGTGGCTTCATCTTCCAAATCTGGTGCTCAGAGTGGTTTTCCAATCCCCTCCGCATACTCAGGTGCTGACAACCGATACCTCTCTTCTCGGTTGGGGAGCACATTGCCAAGGGACATGCACTCAGGGTCTCTAGACCCCTTGGGAGGCTGCTCAACAGATAAACTTCCTGGAGCTATGGGCGATATGCCTAGCTCTGAGAGCCTTCTCCCACCTCGCCTCTCACCAGTCTGTACTGGTCCAGACGGACAATCAAGTTGCCATGTTCTATGTGAACAAACAAGGAGGCACAGGCTCCATCCTTCTATGTCAGGAGGCACAACGGCTGTGCTCTTGGGCTGTCAATCACGGAATCCTTCTCAAAGCTGTCTACCTCCCAGGTCAGGAAAATTACCTGGCAGACAAACTGAGCAGGATCCTGCAACCACACGAATGGAGATTGAACCCGTCGGTGGTTCAGCAGGTCTTTCTCAAGTGGGGACTCCCCACCATGGATCTTTTCGCCAGTCCTCTGAACCGGCAACTACCGAGATTTTGCTCCAGACAACCGCATCCTCTCAGAGTAGCAGCAGATGCGTTTCTGATCTCGTGGTCCACAGGCCTACTGTATGCGTTTCCTCCCACACCACTAGTGTCCAGAATGCTGTTCAAAGTCCTCCGGGACGGGGCTTCATTGATTCTCATAGCCCCCTGGTGGCCGAGGCAACCGTGGTTCCCGCTTCTGTTAAAGCTAGCAGTGGACACACCTCTTCCTCTGGGGTTTCAACACGATCTCCTGTCTCAGGATCAGGGGACTCTCTTGCACCCCAACCTCCAGTCCCTTCATCTGATGGCCTGGCTGCTGAAAGGGTAGTCCTCGCTCCCCTACTACTACCTCGAGAGGTGGAAGATGTAGTCTTGGCCTCTCGGAGTTAATCCACCAGGAAGTCCTATGCTCTTAAGTGGCGTAGATTCTCCGCATGGTGTGCTCAGCACAGCGAGAATCCCTTCTCGTGCTTGGTAGCGGTAGTGTTGCAGTCTGGGCCTTAAGTCTAACTCTGTCCGAGTTCACCTTAGTGCTCTCTCAGCACACCACTCACCGGTGGACGGCAGGCCTCTTTCCAACCATCCTTTGGTGGCTCGTTTCCTCAGAGGCCTTCTTCTGCTTAAGCCTCCTTTGCGTCCACCGGCCCCTGAGTGGGATCTGAATGTGGTCTTACAGCGGCTTACCTGTCCGCCTTTTGAACCTATGGCTACCTGCCCTCTCCGTTTTCTCTCCTGGAAAACTTTATTTCTGGTAGCTCTCACCTCTGCTAGGCGAGTCAGTGAACTGCAGGCACTAGTGTCTGATCCTCCTTACACTAGGTTCTACAGGAATAGGGTAGTCCTACGGACTCACCCTAAGTTTCTTCCTAAAGTTGTCTCACCTTTTCACTTCAATCAGGAGGTGGTTCTTCCGACCTTCTTTCCCAGGCCGCATGCCAACCGGGCTGAGCTAGTCTTGCATACCCTGGACTGTTGGAGGGCGTTATCCTTCTACCTTGACCGTACGCGGGAGCATCGAAAGGCTGTTCAGCTTTTCGTTTTTTTGACCCCAATAAGTTGGGGTTCCCTGTCTCCAAGCGTACTTTGTCCATATGGGTCGCTGACTGTATCGCCTGGGCTTATGGGACAGCCGGCCTCTCGTTGGAGGGTCGAGTCACGGCTCATCGTGTCAGGGCGAAGGCTGCGTCAGTGTCTCATCTCCGCTCTGTTCCATTGGCAGACATCTGCCGGGCCGCTACTTGGTCTTCAAGCCAGACTTTTGCGGCCCATTACTGCCTTGAGAGGGAGTCCAGCAGGGACAGTGCTTTCGGACAGGCAGTATTCCATAATCTCTTTGGGGTTTAGGCAACTCCTACCCTCCGGCCCTATGTTGGGCTACCGGTCGGGGGCGTTCTCAGAGAAGATTCCTTCCTGCTGTGCTGACGAGCTGGAGGGAGCTCATTTTTCCGCTTGGGGTCTCCGGTAGCCTTAAGCTGTGGAGTCCCATAAGTGAGGACTGACTTCCTGCTTGGTCCTGGAGAAAGAGTAGTTACTCACCTGTAACAGGTTTTCTCCAGGAGCAGCAGGAATCGGTCCTTACAACCCTCCCTCCTGCCCTTGGAGTTGCAGTCATATCATTTGTTTTTGCTAATTTTTTGCTGTCTTTTAGCTATGTCATCAGCCTGAGCAAGATGGCACCCTTGGGTGGGAAGGGGACCGCACATGCGCGCTGCAGTTCCCAAAGGCTTTCTGTGAAAGCTGGGGAAATGCTCCGCACGAGGGTTCCGTCGGCGCCGACGTCACCCATAAGTGAGGACTGATTCCTGCTGCTCCTGGAGAACACCTGTTACAGGTGAGTAATTACTCTAACCCCCCTGGTAGCCAGGACCCTCTTCAAGGTCCAGAGCGACACAGCATCAATAATACTGATCGTTCCGAGGTGGCCCAGGTAACCCTGGTTCCCCCTGCTGCTCTCCTTGTCAGTGGCACTCGCAATCCCACTGGGCTGGGCCCCAGACCTCCTGTCCCAGGAGGGGGGGCTCACTGCTGCAACCCATTGTGGTGTCCCTGATGCTAACGGCATGGCTGCTGAAAGGGTAGCCTTGGCTGCTTTCAGTCTTCCAGTAGAAGTCAAGAAGATCTTGCTGGCCTCCCGGAAGCCCTCCACCAGAATGGCAAATGCCTTCAAGTGGAGGAGGTTTTCTCTCTGTTGCGCGGAATGAGGGGAGAATCCCTTCTCCTGCCATGTGCAGCTCATCCTACAGTACTTGCTGCACCTATCGCGCACTGGGCTGAAATATAACTCGGTACGGGTGCACCTGAGCACCATAACCACTCACCACCACTCCATTGAGGGGAGGTTCCTCTCCAGCCAGCCCCTGGTCTCCAGGTTCCTCTGGGGCCTCCTGCTATCCAAGCCCCCCTCCACCCTCTAGCGGCAGAATGGAACCTCAATATGGTGCTTTTCCAGCTCTCTCTTGATTACCGGATCACAGCACATTGCGTGAGGGCAATGGCTGCATCAGTGGCCAACCTCCACTCAGTGCCCGTGGCGGAGACCTGTAAGGCTGCCACATGGTCTTTGATTCATATGTTTGCAGCTCACTATTGCCTGGAGAGTAAGTCCCGCAGGGACAGTGCCTTTGGCCAGGCAGTACTCCATAATAATCTTGGAGAGTAGGCAACTCCTGCCCTCTGATCCTTCTGTGTTCAGGCTTCTGGAGCGATAGTGTCGCTGGATGCTAGGGTCTCGCAGAGCCTCTCAGCTGGGAACTCATCTTCTGCAACTTACAGCTACCCGATTGGTCGCTGTTGGTGCTGTCTTGGTTCGGTCCTCGGCAGTCTGAAGCTAGGGAGTCCCATATGTGAGGACTGATTTCTTGCTTGCTCCTGGAGAAAGCGTAGTTTCTCACCTGTAACAGGTGCTCTCTGGGAACATCAGGAATCAGTCCTTGCAGCCCTCCCTCCTACCCTGGGAGTTGCCTCTAAACATTACCTTATTTTTACTATCGTCTACTGTCATCTGATTGAGCAAGATGGCACCCTTGGGCAGGAAGGGGACCACACATGCGTCGTAGCATTCTCAAAGACTTTCTTTGAAAGCTGGGGAAATGCTCCGCGTGGGCTCCATTGGCATCTGTCACCCATATGTGAGAACTGATTTCTGTTCCCAGAGAACACCTGTTACAGGTAACTACGCTTACTTTGCAATCTGTTTCATAGTTCCATACATATATACCATCCCCTAGGAAATTTGCCTAATCAACAAAGATGTCCAAGAAGTAGGTTTATATTATCCCATAACCATACATCATGTTTTCATCAGTGTATGTAGGATGGTCCATTATTATCTTGGTAAAGCTCATATCTCCAGGAACAAGCAGGAATGTAGTCTTCACATATGGGTATCGTCGGTACCGACGGAGCCTGCGCGGGAACGCTCCCCAGCGTCCAATTGGAAAGCTTTTGGGAGCATCCCACAGCGCCTACGTGCTGCCTTCCTGCCTTTCCCAACTGCCTCTCTCCAGTTCTTCGTTTTCCGCGGAGCCAGCAGGTTGTTCCTGTCACTGCAGAAAATTCTTCCTTATTACTTTCTTTTTTTTGTGGTCGCGTCTGCCTTCCTCGACGCCTTACCAGTACCGCCGGTTATTCTTTCTTTATTTCTCTTCTTTAAAAAAAAAAAAAAAGAAAAACACACTTAGTATTTCTTTTTCCAGGTGCACGTGCCTTTTTGGGCCTTAGGCTCCAAAAGATTTTTCCTACAATGGAGAAACCTGCTTCAGGTTTCAAAAAGTGCACCAAGTGTGGCGGTAGCATCTCTGTCACCGACACCCACGAATGGTGTCTAAAATGTTTGGGTTCTGACTACTCCATCACGGATTGTATGTCCTGTGCCATGATGTCTAAAAGAGGTCGGCAGAACCGATCTGCTAAGCTCAGTACCCTGTTTCCCTCGGATGCAGCTTCGGTGGCATCGACGTCTTCCAGCGCTTCCTCTTCTTCCCGTGGATCTCAGGTAACCAAACATAAGTCCAGCTGGTCCTCAAAGGGTAGATCTCCTTCTAAGCACTGAGATGCCTCTGGCGTTGCCCTTGAGGATTCTGCACCGGCAAAATTGCCCCGGCGGGAGGCTTCGCCTTCCAAAGCATTATCGGGGCTCCAGGACATTCTCGAGGCCTCAACCTCGGCAGAACTACTGGTGCCATGCTCTGGGTACCGGCTGTCTTCTCCGGTACCGACATCCAGGCACCAGCAGCGTCGATAGACCAGAGGTTCCTGGCTATTGAACGCAGTCTGGCGGCTCTCCTTGCGCCATCGACACCCTCAGAACCGCGTCAGACAGTTCAGCCGGTACCGGCACAGACTCCGGTACCGGTAACAATAGCATCGACATTGGTGTCTGCATTACCGGCACCCAGTCACCCGATGCCCTCCGGTACCAATTCCCCCCAGTACCGACTTTGGTCGGTACGGGTATCAGGCTCTACAGGAGCATCCGGACAGAAGGTACTTCGAGTCCTCAGAGGAATCTGAGGATTCCGATAGTTCTGTCGATACCGGAGCACTTTTTACAGAGGAGCCTTCCTCCCCTAAACACAGGATGTCCCCTCCAGAGGATATCTCCTTCCAGGATTTCATTAGGGAGGTGGCTCGGGGTCTCTCCATTACGGAGGCTCCTGAAACAGAGCCCAGAGCAAAGGAGCTGGAAATTTTACAATATCCCAAAGCTCCTAAGGAGGCAGCTACTTTGCCCATCCATGAGATCTTGCATGATCTCATGCTCAGAATGTGGGAGACCCCTCTTACCACCTCTCCTCATTCTCGTAGATTTGACATTATGTATCGAGTCCCTCCTTGATCTGGTTTCCAAAAAACTCAGCTCCCTCACCACTCCATCATAGTGGAGTCAGCTATGAGAAGGATCAGGAGTGCAGAGAGACATGCCTCTAATCCCCCAGGACGTGAGTGCAGAACTTTGGATGCTTTTGGACGTCGTACCTTCCAAGCTTCCATGCTTTCTGCCAGGATCAATTCCTATATTTTATATATGGGAATGTTCCTGAAGGAAATAACAGGCGATTTAGAGGTTTTGAGTCCTCTTCTTCCTGAGGATAAGAGACAGGATTTTCTCACATTGGTTAAACATGCCCAGGATATTTCCAAATTTGTTAATCGTGCAGCTTTTGACTGTTTTGAGTGCATAAGCAGAACCTCTGCCATTGCCATAGGTGCCCGTAGAATTGCCTGGCTCCAGGCATCTGATTTGGAGCTCTGGGTACAAGACAAATTGGGCAATATTCCTTGTACTGTTGAGAACCTGTTTGGCAAAGATTGGCAAGAGAAGGCCAATGAGTTGGATGCTGACAACTCCACCTTGGACAGACTATCCAAGGGCACAGCTGATCCTGCAAGAAAGAAATCTTTCAAGAAACCATTCTTTTCCAAAAAGAAAAGGTTTTATCCTGCTTATTCCCAGCAGAGACGCTCTGCAGGTCAACCTGCCCGGAAAGGTCAGCAACCATCCAAGCAAAGAAAAGCAAAGACTGCTAAGCCTCAACTGCCTCAGCAGTCTCAGCAATCTCAGCCTCCACAAGGCCTTTGACTTGCATCTAGAGAACTTAGCCTTCCTGGCTCTAAATGGACCAGAGCCTTCCACCATTCCAGGAAGGTTATGTCACTTTGCCCCAAGATGGGGGCAGGTAACAGCAGAACATTGGACACTCCATCATAAAAGAGGGGTACAAGCTTCATTTCTTGAGCATGCCCCCTCCCACAATAGTAAAACAGTTCAATTCTCAGACCTCTCATCAACTTGTTAGGTCAAGAGGTCACCTTACTTCTTGCCCAAGGGGCAATAGAAGAAGTACCCATTCATCAACAGGGTACAGGGTTTTACTCCCCCTATTTCCTTATCCCAAAGAAAACAAGGGGATACAGACCTATTTTGGACCTCAGGGAATTGAACAAATTCCTGTTCAAAGAGAAATTCAAGATGATTTCTCTAGGAACTCTGCTGCCATACCTTCAGAGCCAGGATTGACTTTGTTCTCTAGATGTCAAGGATGCGTACACCCATGTTCTCATCCATCCAACTCACAGAAAGTTCCTTCGGTTCTTTTTTCAGGGAAAGCACTACCAATACAGGGTGCTTCCCTTTGGTCTGGCCTCAGCCCCAAGAGTGTTCACGAAATGCATGGCTGTGGTAGCAGCTTTTCTCCGCACTCTAGGCATATTCGTCTTCCCTTACTTAGACGACTGGCTCATTCGAGCCCCATCAGAGCCAGAGGCCAGAGCTTCTCTATCTTGCACAATGCATATCCTTCAGTATTTGGGTCTAGTCATAAACATCCAAAAATCCAGTCTAACTCCCACTCAGACTCTAGAATTCATAGGAGCTTTGCTGGATACCAAAAGGGCAAGGGCCTATCTCCCCCAGGCTCGTTGCCTTTGCATAGTGCAGTTAGCTTCTCAAGCAGTGCTCAAACCCCTTCTCACTGCCCGAGAACTGCTACAACTACTAGGCCACATGGCATCCACAGTGCATGTGGTTCCTTATGCTCGCCTCCATATGAGAGCAGCCCAGTGGACTTTATCCAGTCAATGAACCCAGGCATCAGGGTGTCTGTCAGACAAAATAGCAAACACAAGTTGCCTTATTTTGTCTCTCCAATGGTGGCAGTCAACTCAAAACCTGTTGCTGGGGTCCCCTTTTCAACAACCTTTACCCCAAGCAACTCTCACAACAGATGCTTCACCAATGGGTCGGGGAGCTCATCTACAAGACCTCTCCACCCAAGGCACCTGGACTCCACAGGAGACTCATCTGCATATCAATCTCTTAGAACTCAGAGCAATCTTCCTTGCTCTTCGAGTGTTCCGTACCCTGCTCAGCTACAAGACAGTCCTTATTCATACGGACAATCAGGTAGCGATGTAATATGTGAACAAGCCTGGGGGAACAGGCTCTCTGTCGCTTAGGGAGGAGTGGCCTAGTGGTTAGGACAGGGTACTTCAGGCCGGAGGGCCGGGGGTTCAAGTCTCACCTGGGGACAGCAATCTCAGGCCGGAGGGACTGGGATTTCTAGTCCTATAGGTACTCCTTGTGGTCTTGGGCAAGCCACTTAACCCTCCATTGCCCATGTTCCCTGTAAGTATTAGCGTATGTGTGTCATATCCCCTCGTGTTAAATGTATCTCCCAATTGACCGCTTTGACCCGGTGAAAAGCGGGATATAAATACAGCTAAATAAATAAAATACATAAATAAATAAATAAATGTGCAACGAAACTTTGCGACTATGGGCCCTCGCCAGAGAGCATCAGATTTATCTCCTGGCAGTATACCTCCCAGGCATACAAACCTCTTGGGCAGACAGACTCAGTCAAGTTCTGCTTCCACACGAATGGTCTCTACATGCAGACCAGGTGGCCAAGATCTTTCAAATTTGGGGAACCCCAGACATAGACCTCTTTGCAAGTCCGTTGAATGCCAAACTTCCTGGTTCTGTTCCAGAATTATGGCTCAGGGCTCTCAGGCCAAAGATGCTTTCCTCCTTTATTGGGGTCAAGACTTCCTTTATGCCTTTCCACCCATTCCCCTAATTCCCAAAACCCTTTTCAAGCTTCAGAGAGACAGAGGGCGCATGATTCTCATAGCTCCACATTGGCCACGGCAAGTGTGGGTACCCTCTGCTTCTACATCTCTCTCAAGCTCCCTCCCTGGAGTTAGGATCTGCTCCAGATCTCCTATCTCAGGAGAACGGAATGTTATGGCATCCCAATCCCCAATCTCTGCACCTCAGAGCTTGGTTGCTGAAGGCCTAGATCTTCAAGATCTTAACCTCTCTCAGCGAGTAAAGGATGTCCTTCATGCTTCCAGGAAGCTTTCCACAAGGCGCTCTTATGCTTTCAAGCGGAACCTGTGTCTATTGGGGAAACTGCTAGGTATGTATGACCTCGATTGGCCACTGTTGGAAACAGGGATACTGGGCTTGATGGACCTTGGTCTGACCCAGTATGGCATATCTTATGTTCTTATGGTGTTCGCAGAAGGGTCTTAACCCCCTTGCGGTACCTCTGGAATCATTACTGGAGTATCTCCTTCATTTATCCAATGCAGGACTTAAAACTAACTCAGTAAGAGTCCATTTGAGTGCTATTGCAGCTTCTCTCAGGCCTCTAAATGGACAACATATCGCCTCCCATCCTCTTATAGCAAGATTTATGAGAGGCCTTCTTCTGACTAAGCCTCCCATTAGGCCACCACCGGTGGCATGGGACTTAACCCTGGTTCTTGGTCAGCTCATGAAGCCACCTTTCGAACCCTTAGCTACTACCTCATTGAAATTCCTTTCTTGGAAGGTTATCTTTCTCATTGCAATCACATCAGCACGCCGCATCAGTGAGTTGCAAGCAATAGTAGCTGATCCACCTTATACAAGCTTTCTTCATGACAAGGTAGTCCTTTGGACTCATCCACACTTTATGCCAAAGGTGGTCTCGCCTTTTCATCTTAATCAAGCAGTTTACCTGCCTGTGTTCTTTCCAAGACCTCATGCATCAAATGCAGAAAGGAATCTTCATACTTTGGACTGTAAAAGAGCTCTAGCCTTTTACTAGCACAGAACACAGCAACATAGAAAGTCCTCTCAACTCTTTGTTGCTTTTGATCCTTCTCATTTGGGACTTCCAGTCTCCAAGAAAACACTGTCCAACTGGATTGCACAGTGCATTTCTTTTGCCTATCGGAGTAAGAACCTTCCTCTGGAGGGCCATGTCACAGCTCACAATGTGAGAGCCATGGCAGCTTCAATGGCTCATCTACACTCTGTGTCTATCGACGACATCTGTCGAGCAGCCACTTGGGCCTCCGTTGATACCTTCACAGCCCATTACTGCTTGGAGAGTACTCCTGCCGGGATGCTCTGTTTGGTCAGGCTGTTCTCCAACACCTGTTCCATACCTAATCAACTCCTACCCGCTATCCCTGGTTGGATACCAGAGATCCATGTGGGGAAGTGGAGCCCCTCACAGGGACACACAACCTCTGGGGTCTCTCCCTGGCATCTAAAGCTAGGGAGTCCCCATATGTGAAGACTACATTCCTGCTTGTTCCTGGAGATAGCATAGTTACTCACCTGTAACAGGTGATCTCCGGGAACAGCAGGAATTTAGTCTTCACAACCCACCCACCTCCCCTAGGAGTTGTATCTCTCTATCTCTTTCCCTTTTCCTCTCTCTCTTTGTCTCAGCTTTAAACTCAGCTGGAGAGAGGCAGTTGGGAAAGGCGGGAAGGTAGCACGCAGGCGCTGTGGGATGCTCCCAAAAGCTTTCCAGTTGGACGCTGTGGAGTGTTCCCGCGCAGGCTCCGTCGGTACCGACGATACCCATATGTGAAGACTAAATTCCTGCTGTTCCCGGAGATCACCTTTTACAGGTGAGTAACTATGCTTTCACACCACTCCCTGAGCTTTTCATTTTATTTTTTACTATCATACTTATTTATTTATTTATTTACTTTTATATACCATACCATTTTGAAATCAGCATGGTTTACATGGAACATGAACAGTGAAAATGTGTTACATTGAACAGGCATAAAACAGGAAAGATTAGATAATTAACATTGAATAGGGACGTCAACTTGGGTAGTTACAGGGGAGCTAAATTACAAGTAGGTGAGTGGTTCCTAAGAGGGTAGCATAGGGGAAGTTGTATCTGTGGGGTTGACCGGCATTGTCTCTAGCATATCTGTTGTGTGGTCATAGAATAGTTGGAACAGATGAGTCTTAATTAATTTCCTAAAGGTTGGAGATGGCTCGGATTGGCGCAGGGAGGGTATTCCACAGGGTTGGTGCATATGAGAAGGCTCGATTCTTGGCGGCTTGGGTGCTCGTCCTTATTGCTGAAGGAGTGGTGTGGTTAGTGTGTTCACCATGCTTGTTCTCATTCTGTTTGGTGTATGTTGAATGATTCCAGCAAGGGAGATTGCCCACATCTCATGTAGAATTTTAAATATCAGTAGGGCTTTGCAACTCAGATGGCTCGCTATTGGGAGTCAGTATAATTGCTTTAAGATGGGTATGATGTGTTCAAATCTGGACGCTCCAAATAGTGTTTGGGCTGCTGTGTTTGAAGGTCAATTGAAGTGGTTGGAGTGTGTGTTTTGGCAGACCGTGGAGGATGATATTGCATAGTCAAAGTGGGAGAATATGAGTGCCTGGAATACAGTGGGAAAGTCAGTCCAGGAGTGGGCGTAGATGAGAGAGGGTCCTTATTTTATGGTACTCTTCGTCCAAAGTTGGAGCTACTTTATGAACGTGTATATAATACTGTAATATTGTTCATACGTTCAATATTAACTTTTTGTAATAGCGTTAAATAAATAGATGATCTTGTTATCTTTAAAACAGAGTACACAATGGTTTCATCAAAAAATATCTTCTTTATTTGTTAAACTTTTCTTCGAAAAAATTGATTATCCAAACTTATAAATCACAAACTTCCAGAAACATCTTCTTAATAATTCACCATTTCTTCGTGAAAAAATTCTTTGAATTTGTCAAGCTTATTTAGCACTAATAGAAGTGATTCCCGACGCTCTACTGCAGCGTCTCAAAAGCGTTTCAGTTTCGCACTTTCTTCAGGAGATTCTTCTTAGTGTCTAAAAAGTAAAACAAACATACTTACAATGTCCCCCCAGGTTATCTTCCTATCTATATCTAATCAAACTTCACTAAAACCAGACCATTTTTGTTAAAAATCGCCATTACTCACTATAGTTGTTGCTGCCCACGTCTCATCGTTGTTAGTTCTGAATGAAAGAGGCGCCGCGCATGCGGACTACAAATGTGCCTCCATTTTTAAAGGGAAAACTTTCAGTTCCCTTACTTTCTACTAATTACTTAATTCAAAGAAAACCCCTACCGTCTCCTCTCTCTCTTATAACTAACCTATCAATCACCCTTTAGTCCACTTAGTAAACTTACAATTGTGCTAAGGTATATTGTAAAAATCGTTCATACGAGGGACTCTACACTGAACTTTTAAACAGTCTATATCAAAATCAGTTATTAATTGGGGACCTCAGGCTTATCCTAGCCAATAATGCAAAATCTTTTTACCCACCTCTATGAGGGGAATCTAATTCAAAAAGACTGCAATTAATTAGCATGATGTAATGCCTCTGCTAATTTGATGCTAGAATAAACATTCTTCCCCCTCGTTCATGCTCTATAATTGACTTTATATTGTGACATGTTATATTCAAACACATGCTGTCCACTCTATGGTGTTGTTTAAACCTCCTGGATGTATAGTATCTAATACAGGAGCAGTGGTGGTTCTTGACAGGGACAAATATATTGGAGAGGCTCATTCACAATTACTAGATATCAAAACATATAGGGAACTTAAATTTGATCCAACCACTCAATTACAGAGTGAGATTAAAAGCATCAGACAAGAGGCATTGCAAAATAAACTGATATCTAGAAAAGAGTTCCATTATCTTAATATGACCGCACCGGCATTAGCCAAATTCTACACAGTCCCCAAGATCCACAAGAATTTATTAGATCCCCCGGGACGACCCATTGTGTCCACAAAGGGAAGTGTACTAGAACCTTTATCGGTGTACGTAGATTCTTTTTTACGCCCTATGCTCCCACGAATAAACTCATATATACAGGACACTACACATTTCTTAAATATTATTGAAAGGTTAGCAGTTTGGGCTAAGGAAGATGACGTCTGGTTAGTCACACTGGATGTCTCCTCCTTATATACAAGCATCCCACAGGAGGCGGCGGTATCCATCATTCAGAGAGTATTAGAAACACGGGGAGATCTGTCGCAAGAACAAGTCACTTTTGTGTTGGAATTGGCAAAATTAGCTATTTATAGAAACTATTTTGTATTTGAGAACATAATATACCAACAAATAGGGGGAGTTGCGATGGGGGCAACTTGTGCCCCTTCGGTGGCTAATTTTTATATGGATGAATTTGAGGTACGGCATTTGTCTCGGTTCCCATATCAAACTAACGTAATAACATGGAAACGTTATATTGATGATATTTTTCTGATCTGGAAAGGGACATCACACACATTAGAACAATTCATATTGTGGTTGAACCATTTAGACAAGAACCTCAAGTTCACCTCGCAGTTTCACCGAAATAGAATAACTTACTTGGATGTGGAAATTATAAAAGGTGTACAAGGGTGGGAGACTTCTATTTTTAGAAAGCCCACGGACAGAAACACATTTTTACATTTTTCCAGTAGACATCCACAGTCACTTAAAGAATCTCTTCCATTCTCCCAATTTCTCAGATTTCGGCGCAATTGTTCCACTGTCAATGATTATAAAGAGCAGGCCAGAAGACTGAAAAAAGATTTTCTAGATAGAGGGTACCCTAGATTGACAATACAGAAAGCCTATAGAAGGGCTCTATATAACAACAGACAGTTATTATTACAAACAAAATCCCTTAAACCCACAAAAAATAATAACGATGATAGTATCAATTTTATAACACCTTACAGTCCATTGAGTAAGTCCATACAAAGATTGTTTCACCAACATAAGAACATATTAAAAATAGTTCCAGGGCTGGAAACCAAACACATTAGATGTGTTTGGAAATGAGCCCGTAATTTAAAAGAATACCTAAGTCCGGCGGTTCTTCCACCGGTAGAGAGACCAATAAGAGATGGACAGCATAAATCTTGTGGCACTTGTGACATGTGTGAAATTATGATTGAAACAACTCAGTTCACACATCACAATAAAACGTATTATTTGCATTCGAATACTGCCTGTGATTCTGAGGCAGTAATTTATAACATTACATGCCCATGTGGACTTCGGTATATTGGAAAGACAATTCGGACCCTTAGGATTCGTTTAAGAGAGCATAAAAGTAGAATAAAATGTGGTAAACTGGATGCTCCTTTAGTTGCCCATTGCTTAGCTCATAATCATACATTTACACAACTCAGATGTTTTGTAATTGAACAAATCACTCAAGCCATGGGTGCAAGGACGTTGGATGAAACCCTAATATGGCACGAACGTTGGATTTTTTTATTAGATACTATACATCCAGGAGGTTTAAACAACACCATAGAGTGGACAGCATGTGTTTGAATATAACATGTCACAATATAAAGTCAATTATAGAGCATGAACGAGGGGGAAGAATGTTTATTCTAGCATCAAATTAGCAGAGGCATTACATCATGCTAATTAATTGCAGTCTTTTTGAATTAGATTCCCCTCATAGAGGTGGGTAAAAAGATTTTGCATTATTGGCTAGGATAAGCCTGAGGTCCCCAATTAATAACTGATTTTGATATAGACTGTTTAAAAGTTCAGTGTAGAGTCCCTCGTATGAACGATTTTTACAATATACCTTAGCACAATTGTAAGTTTATTAAGTGGACTAAAGGGTGATTGATAGGTTAGTTATAAGAGAGAGAGGAGACGGTAGGGGTTTTCTTTGAATTAAGTAATTAGTAGAAAGTAAGGGAACTGAAAGTTTTCCCTTTAAAAATGGAGGCACATTTGTAGTCCGCATGCGCGGCGCCTCTTTCATTCAGAACTAACAACGATGAGACGTGGGCAGCAACAACTATAGTGAGTAATGGCGATTTTTAACAAAAATGGTCTGGTTTTAGTGAAGTTTGATTAGATATAGATAGGAAGATAACCTGGGGGGACATTGTAAGTATGTTTGTTTTACTTT
Source organism: Ichthyophis bannanicus (assembly GCA_033557465.1). Classification (NCBI taxonomy): domain Eukaryota; kingdom Metazoa; phylum Chordata; class Amphibia; order Gymnophiona; family Ichthyophiidae; genus Ichthyophis; species Ichthyophis bannanicus. The sequence continues at coordinate 844,563,769 of CM066031.1, forward strand.
TTAGACACTAAGAAGAATCTCCTGAAGAAAGTGCGAAACTGAAACGCTTTTGAGACGCTGCAGTAGAGCGTCGGGAATCACTTCTATTAGTGCTAAATAAGCTTGACAAATTCAAAGAATTTTTTCACGAAGAAATGGTGAATTATTAAGAAGATGTTTCTGGAAGTTTGTGATTTATAAGTTTGGATAATCAATTTTTTCGAAGAAAAGTTTAACAAATAAAGAAGATATTTTTTGATGAAACCATTGTGTACTCTGTTTTAAAGATAACAAGATCATCTATTTATTTAACGCTATTACAAAAAGTTAATATTGAACGTATGAACAATATTACAGTCTTATTTTATGGTATACTGGCATGGTGACATGATTTATGTACATTTCCATACTCAGTTGTTGGTTCAGGATGACTCCCAGGTAGCGCACCACCTGCTTCGTCATCAGTTCTACATCGTTCACCAACAGAGAGGTTGGTGGGGTGAATGTTTGGTCTTTGATGATAAATGAAACTTCTTTCTTCTTGCAGTTCACCTTAAAGTTGTGTGTGAAGAGCCATTCTGAGACAGCATTGAAGCATTCTGTAATCTTGGATAAATTAGGACTGTTTGTGGAGAATGGAATATATAGTAAGACATCATCAGCATAAATGTGGTATAGAATGTTATACGACTGTATTATTTAGCAGATCAGCTGAATGTAGATGTTGTAGAGCAGGGCTGATAGAGGTGAACCCTGTGGGACTCCTTGCATCTGCTAGTATGTGTTTGATGTCTGCGTGCCTATGCGCACCTGTTGTTGGCGACCAGTCAAGTAAGATCTACACCAGTCAAGGGTTGCGTTCTGTGACTGATTGTATCAAAGGCCGAAGTGATATCCAGGAATATTAGGATGAAGCCCTGCTTCTTTTTGGCTATTCCGATAATGAGTGTGCCCAGGAGGGTAGCCAGAATGGTTTTGACCCTGTGCTGCTGACGGAAACCATGCTGCTGTGGGTCAAGTGGAGCATGGGAATCTATCCTGGATTTGTTGCTGGACAATCTTCTTGATTATCTTGGCCAGGAAAGGGAGGCTGGATGTGGATCTATAGGAGCTAATGTCCAGAGGATCTAGTTTATTGTTTTTTAGTAATGGTCTGACGGAGGTGGTTTTCAGGGGCCTTGGTATCACACCCCTTGCAAGGGAAAGGTGTATGATTCTGGTAATGATTACGCTGACTTGATCCTCAACATTCATGCTTAACCATCATACATCCCCCTTCCCTGTCTGAAACATTAACTACCTTCTTTTGTAAGCCATCCATCCTGATGTCGTTTTCGTTCTGTATGTCTGAAACTTTCATATTGCATTTCAACCGTCAAGCTGCACCAGTGCTGATACGAAGAGTACCTGTTCCTGAACCCAGTATTTCAAAATGGCATTTTTCATTACTATAAGGGCCACTTGTAGAAACTGCAGATATAATTTAGAGACATTTCTGTCTTGGAAAGGCACATTATCTCCCTCCATCAGAAATCCTTAAGTCCACTCAATTAGCCCAAAGTGGCTTCAATCAATCACATTATTAGGAGTGCAGAAAAATAACAGTTTGGCTTTTACATCTTTGACAAGCGTTATATAGCCACAGCCATAAACGTTTTCCTCTCTTTGGTTATATGGGTTCTATGCACAGTTTAATATTACATCTCCTGCAAGAGGAAATTTGGAATGATCTGCCATTTCTATCAAACTAATAAGCCCCATGCCATTCTGTTGCTAGGGCTTACATACACTTGGTAGTCAACTCCTCCCCTCCACAGTTGGTACTATTGGTTCAATGCATTTCTCTTCAGAGGCAACAGCTGGAGGGTATGGTGAAGATAAATAAACTGACGTGCCCACATCACCCTTGCTTGTGTTTCAGAAAAATGTCTGTCTTGTAACTATTGCAATAAATGTGTGTTTGGGACATCTCATTTCTGTTTAATCTTTTCAAAGGTTGGAAAATTTCCTTTAACTAAAGGTGGTCTCCTCTATCCCTGTACCCCTTGTCATACATAACAGAAATCTTGAATGTTCTATTCCCGATGGAAAAGATGATATACCAGGTATCCCCCTCCACTGACCCCTCTAATTGACTTTTTTGACGTTGATAAGAATGCACTAAGCTTATAAATTGATAAGTCATCCATCTTTCAGTTTGAAATCTATCTGGAACATATTTGTAGCTACTGATGTAGGCCTCATGAACTCACTGCATCAGACACAGATTTGTATAACCTCAGATCAGGTAATCTGATGCCACCTCAGTCTCTTTTCGAGATTAATATAGTATACACTATCCTTGAGCCTCTAGCGTTTATAATAAATGTATGAATGATCCCTTTAAAGTGCACTTCTTTTTGCTTCAACTAAATGGATATTGTTTGGAAAGCGTATGATAATTTAGGTACTAAGACCATCTTAACTAAGGCCACTGTACCCATTAAAGAAAGAGGGAGCTCTTTCCACCTTTCACTTGTGGCGTTTACCAGCATTATCTTTCCTGCAATATTCTTTTGATTGGTTTTTAATTATAACTGAAGTATATACTTATCACATTTGTCCTGATACCCAGCTCGGGGGAGATCTCTTTACCAACTCTCTCCCCCTTCCCAATATAAGAACTTCTGATTTTGCAAAATTGAACTTCAGTCCTGTAAAACTGCTGAATTTTTAAACTAACTCCTTAAATTCGGGCAATAAGGCCTTGGGGCCCAATATTCAGCACCGGCAGCTAGGCGCGAGTACAGCATCTAGCCATCGGCACTGAGCACTAAACCTGTATATTCAGTGCCGGGGTCATATACGGCCTCAGCATAGAATATCCGGGATCGCCACGCAACCTCTGCAGCTGCAAAAGCTAACTAGGTAACGGTGCTATTGAGCCTCTGCCAGGTTAGCTCCTATGGGTAAAGTTAGTCCAGCTTTTGCTGCAAGTACTGTGATAAGGAAGCTTATCATAGCTCAGGTAGGAGCTATAGAAAAGATGATGTGACTCTGAACAAGCAACCTGTCAGTTCTGGTAGAAGCAAGAAAACAGAGTTTTCACATAAAAGACTACCAGTCCCAGAATGCACCAGGTTTCCAGCAGCCATGAGAGGGGCTGAAGTGAGAGAATGTGTGTGCAATCAAGAGAGCTATGAGGTAATCCCTAAGCACTCATCTCAAAGGGCAGGGCCTGATTCAAGACAGCTGCGCTGTGTTAGGGAGCAGCACACATTAGAACAGGATAAGAATAGAGCTTATTCTTCAGATAACAGCTTCAGGGAGAGCTACAAGAACAGCTTCAGAAAGAGATACAGAGACAGCAACGGCTACAAGCTCAAGCACCAGTATCACCTGGAGAAACAGAAGCCAAGCCAAGCGGATAGAGAAAGAAGGAAACTCTCTGGAAGGAAGAGAAGAAAGCCCATTGGAAGGTCTGGGAGATTCCAAGGCAGTACCCCTACTGGGAGGTATTCCAAATGCCAGCAGAGTCCATTGGACTGGATTCAGCCAGAGGAATGGATTGGCAGAGATAGGAATCACCAGTGGCTACCTGGAAGAGAGAAGACTGCATGTGGAAGGGACTTTCAGACCAAGGCCAGAAGGTATGTGAGAGAAGATCCAGTGTCCAGGGATCAAGATTGGAAGGCTGGACATCAGAATTGGGTTACATATTGGCCAGGCTATACAGAGAGGAATAATGATAGCAGGAGAGGCTCAGGTATGAACACTGATCCAGACCCTATCTATAACAGAGAATGGCAGCCAGGGAATAAGCATTCTCATGATAGTGCCTTAATGAAAGACTCGTCTGTGCCAATGTATGATAGTGACCATATGCTGATTGATGAAGAGGGAGATACAGCAAATGAAACTATTTATATGGACTGTTCTCTATCTAAATGCTATTGCTAGTTTTCCGTGAGCAAACACATCAGCCATCACAAAGAAACCTAACTTTGTTCTTTATTTCCATTGCAAACAGCTCTTAAAGCAGGATTTGGGCTCACACAGTAGCAGCCAGCCAGCTAAAGGCTTTCAGCTGGTCCATTGATAGTAATTAAGGCTGCACCTGATTGTGTGTGTGAGCAAGGGAGAATCACTGCTGAGATCGGCGTGGAAAATAAGCAGAAGTTAACCTAACCAGCAAAGTTTATTCTTTACTTTGTGCCTTTGTATTTGGTAATTATTTGCTAAGAAAACATTAGCTAATTGCCTGACAAGCTGAAGGTTATTTTCTGGTTTACTTTGTGACTTTTTGTTATCCATTTTAAACACTGCAAGCAAGTAACCTCATTTATAGTGCTATCAAGCATACATGTGCTGGGTGAATTAAACCCCATCAATAAAAGAAGTATTTTATTGATCTTACCACTTGGTTTCACAACTCAAATTATTGTCATCAGCTGTGTTTGGGAGTGAATGAACTACAATACCCACAATACCTTGCAAGAATCATATGAATATATGCATCGTCAAGATTGTGTAAGTTCTCACCCTAGGCAGCCGTCTGACAGTACTACATTAAATACTGTTCATTCAAAACAACGTCTACCATTCAATCTTCCACTTTTGCCACCACAGGTCTCAGATAAACTAGAGCACGGTATTTCTGGGTATTGTCTCGCCCAACCGCGTGCCTGTTCACATCAATGACCTGGGTATTTTTTCAAAACATACTCGCACTTACCTGTATAAATTTTGCACTTATCTTTGTAAAAGTTTTTAATATCATCTTTTCAGCTGCCCCAACACCGCTATTTTTGGCGCCCTCGCGTTTCTCACTTCGGGTTCCTCAGGGGACTAAAGTGCTCCTAATGATCTATTATAAAAATGACAATAAATAATGATCAAACTTTATGATAAACTTTATTTGGACTATAGCTCTCAAAAATGCATAGATGTTTATGTTCCGCGTTCTTCTCTAATCTCCTTCTTCTATCAATGACGTAAAATGGACAAAAAAACGCCGCGCATGCACAAACTGTGCCCTTTAAACCCTAACAATTATTCAACTGCTATCAGCTGTGAATGCACACTGAATATAATGATTAAACAATTTCCCCGATGTCCACCCACTACAAGTCTTCAGTATAGCTTTAAATGCATACTGACCAAGCGATCCCTGCGTTTAGGCCTCCTGGTTGAACTGTTTTTAATGTGTAAATCCATCATTGCTCTCTGAACAACAGCGTTTGCTCCCGCGATCTTCCCTGAGTTCCTTTTTCCACTTCTTCTATACACCAGCACCCTAATTGGCTAAAACCATGACTCAGTGACAGGCAATGTTGAACTATTGGAGCTTCAATACGCTGACAACGGAGTCTACTCTCATGTTCTTTCATTCGTGTCCTAAAAGGGCATATAGTTTTTCCAATATACAAATGGTTACATGGACATCGTATATCGTATAGCATAAACTACGTGGGTAGATGCACAGGTCCTAGCAAATCTTAACTTATATTTCACATCATTGTAAACGAATTCAGTTGTGTCTATTGTGATATTACAAACTGTGCATTGACCACATCTACGATGTCCTCCTGCTATTATCCCTTGTTCAGCTGGTTTCACTGATTGTAGTGCCACGGGGCTGAGATATTCCTTCAAGTTTCGACTTCTTTTCCAGACAGGTCTCAAGCTCATGTTCTGCATTCCAGGTATAGCTTTCAAGATCAAACTATGTTTTTTAAATATTTTTTGGAGGTTTGAACTCAGAGGGGAATAGTGTGTAATGAGATTAACATGCTGATCACGTTTATCTTCCTTTCGTGCTCTCGGGATTAGCAGCAAATCTCTGTTGTGTTATAGTGCTCTCTGGTAGGCTCGATGTACTATATCTCATGGATAACCTCTCTCTCGAAAACTACTCTTTAAGTTTTTTGATAATGTTTTAAACTCCTTAACATTAGAGCAATTTCGTCTGTATCTTAAAAATTGAGAGAGCGGGAGACTTTCTTTTAGTCTTGGGGGATGCGCACTATCATAATGAAGAAATGTGTTTCTGTCTATGGACTTCCGATAGACTGAAGTGCTCCAATAATCCTCCTCTCTCTTGATGGTAATGTCTAAATATGTAATTTGTTGTTTACTAAATTAATACATTTTATATGGATGTCACAACCATTCAACCAAAGGAAAAAAGATTGTAACTCAGATTCTGTTCCATGCCACAGCATAAAAACATCATTGATATAACGATGCCATGCCTTAATATTGGTTGAATATGGAGAGAGAGGTAAGACACGTCTCTCAAAATCACCCATGTACAAATTGGCCACTGATGGGGCACACATGGCTCCCATGGCTATCCCCGCTATCTGATGATATATTACTCCCTCAATTAAGAAGTAGTTCTGATGTAATGCTAATTCTGTCAATTCATGTAAAAAATTTAGCTGTTCTTGTGATAAGTCACCACGACCCTCCAATGCTACCTGCACTATATTACTCGCTGATCGTTGAGGTATGTCCAGGAACGAGCAGGAATGTAGTCATCAAATATGGGTATCGTCGGTACCAACGGAGCCCGCACGGGAACGCTCTCCAGCATCCAATCAGAACGCTTTTGGGAGCATCCCACAGGGCCTGCTTGCTGCCTTCCCGCCTTTCCCAACTGCCTCTCTTCAGTTGTTCTTTTTCTGGGGAGCCAGCAGGTCGTGTTTCCTGTCACCGCAGAAGAATTTATTTTTTCTTTATTTCTTTTTGTGGTCGGCGTCTGCCTTCTTCGACGCTCTACCGGTACCGCCAGTCTTTCTCTTCTTATTTATGTAAAAAAAAAATATATATATATATTTTTCTTTTCTTCAGGTGCACGCGCCTTTTTTGGGCCTTAGGCCCAAAAACATTTTCCTTAACATGGAAAAACCTGCCTCAGGTTTTAAAAAGTGCACCAAGTGTGGCGGTACCATTTCCGTCACCGACACCCATGACTGGTGTTTAAAATTTTTAGGTCCTGACCACTCCATCACGGATTGTGTGTCCTGTGCCATGATGTCTAAAAGAGGTCAGTAGAACCGAGCTGCCAAGCTCAGTACCCTGTTTCCTTCTGATGCGGCTTCAGTGGCATCTATGTCTTCCAGTGCTGCTTCTTCCTCCCGTGGATCTCAGGTAACTAAACATAAATCCAGCCGGTCCTCGAAGGGTAGATCTCCTTCTAAGCATCGAGATGCCTCTGGCGTTGCCCTCAAGGATTCTGCACCGGCAAAATTACCCCGGCGGGAGGATTCGGCTTCCAAAGCATTATCGGGGTTCCAGGATGTTCTCGATGGCTCGGCCTCAACTGATCTCCTGGTGCCATGCTCTGGGGTACCGGTGGTCTCCACCGGTACTGACCTCCAGGCATTGGCGGCGTCCATGGACCAGAGAATTCTGACTATGGAACACAGTCTGGCGGCTTTCCTTGTGGCATTGACTCCCTTGGTACCGCGACAGACAACTCCACCGGCATCGGCATCGGTACCAATAGCATCGGCATCGGTGTCTGCCCTGCCGGTACCCTGTCCTCCGATGCCCTCCGGTACCGATTCTCCGGTACTGGTTATTCCCGGTACCGACCTTGGTTGGTACGGGTATCGGGCTCTACAGGAGCATCCGGACAGGCGATACTTCGAGTCCTCAGAAGAATCTGAGGATTTTGAAAGTTCTGTCGATGTAGCGATGCTTCTTCCAGAGGAGGAGTCCTCCCCTAAACGCAGGATGTCTCCTCCAGAGGACATGTCCTTCCAGGACTTCATCAGGGAGGTGGCTCGGGGCCTGTCCATTACTGTGGCCCCTAAAACAGAGCCAAGGGCCAAGGAGTTGGAAATTTTACAATATCCCAAAACTCTTAAGGAGGCAGCTACCTTACCCATTCATGAGATTTTATATGATCTCCTGTTGAGGATGTGGGAAACACCTCTTACCACCTCTCCTCATTCTCGTAGATTGGATACTATGTATCGAGTCCCTCCTTGTCCTGGGTTCCATAAGACTCAACTTCCTCACCACTCTATTGTGGTGGAGCCAGCTATGAGAAGGATCAGAAGTGCATAAAGACATGCCTCTAATCCTCCAGGACGTGAGTGTAGAACCCTGGATGCTTTTGGACGTAGAGTCTTCCAGGCTTCCATGCTTGCTGCAAGAACCAGTTCCTATAGTCTCTACATGGGAATGTTCCTAAAGGAGGTCACAGATAATTTACAGACTTTAAGTCCTTTCATTTCTGAGGATAAAAGACAGGACTTTCTTACTTGGGTCAAACATGCCCAAGATGTTTCTAAATTCTCCAACCGTGCAGCCTTTGACTGCTTTGAGTGTATAAGCAGAACCTCGGCTATCGCCATAGGTGCATGTAGAATTGCTTGGCTCCAGGCATCTGATTTAGAGCTCTGGGTACAAGATAAATTGGGAAATATCCCTTGTACTAGTGAGAACCTGTTTGGTAATGATTGGCAGGAAAAAGCCAATGAAATGGATGCTGAAAATTCCACCTTGGATAGACTATCCAAGTCCACTGCTGATCCTGTTAGAAAGAGGTTGTTCAAGAAAACATCTTTTTTTAAAAAGAAAAGATTTTATCCTGCTTATGGTCAGCAGACATCTTCTGCAGGTCAGTTTTCAAGCAAACGTCAGCAACCACCCAAACAGAAGAAAGCAAAGGCTGCTAGGCCTCCACCAGCCCAGCAGCCTCAGCCTCCTCAGGGCCTTTGACTTTCAGCTAGAGAACTTAGCCTTTCTGGTTCTGGAAGGACCAGAACCGTCCACCATTCCAGGAAGGTTATGTCATTTTGCCCCAGATGGGGGCAAATAACAGCAGAGCATTGGACACTCTCCATCATAAAGGAGGGGTACAAACTTCATTTTTCAAGCATGCCCCCTCACACAATAGTGAAGCAGTTCAATTCTCCGACCTCTCTCGTCGACCTGTTAGGTCAGGAGGTTGCCATCCTTCTTGCCCAAGGGGCAGTAGAAGAAGTACCTCTTCATCAACAGGGCATAGGATTCTATTCCCCTTATTTTCTTATTCCAAAGAAAACAGGGGGTTGCAGACCTATCTTAGATCTCAGAAAATTGAACAAATTCCTTGTCAAGGAGAAATTCAAGTTGATGTCTCTTGGAGCTCTGCTACCATACCTTCAGAGTCAGGATTGGCTTTGTTATCTAGATCTCAAGGATGCGTACACCCATGTCCTCATCCATCCAACCCACAGAAGGTTCCTTCGGTTACTTTTTCAAGGAAAGCACTGCCAATACAGGGTACTTCCTTTTGGTCTGGCCTCAGCACCAAGGGTGTTCACGAAATGCATGGCTGTGGTAGCAGCATTTCTCTGCACTCTAGGAATATTGGTCTTCCCTTACTTGGACGACTGGCTCATTCGAGCTCCAACACAGTCAGAGGCCAAGACTTCTCTATCATGCACAATGCGTATCCTGCAGTATTTAGGGCTGGTAATAAACATCCCAAAATCCAGTCCAACTCCCACTCAGTCTTTAGAGTTCATAGGAGCTTTCCTGGATACCACAAGGGCAAGGGCCTATCTTCCCCAGGCCCGCTGCCTTTGCTTGGTGCAGTTAGCTTCTCAAGCAGTGCTAAAGCCCCATCTAACTGCTCGAGAAATGTTGCAATTACTAGGCCACATGGCATCCACCGTGCATGTGATTCCATATGCTCGCCTCCGCATGAGGGCAGCTCAGTGGACTTTATCCACCCAATGGACCCAGGCATCAGGGTGCCTGTCAGACAAAATAGCAAACAAAAGTCGCCTCATTTTGTCCCTCCAATGGTGGAAGTCCACTCAAAACCTGTTGCTGGGGTGCCCCTTTCAGCAACCCTTACCCCAAGCAACTCTCACAACAGATGCTTCTCCAAAGGGTTGGGGAGCTCATCTGCAAGACTTCTCCACCCAGGGCACCTGGTCTCCGCAAGAGAGTTGTCTACATATCAATCTCTTGGAACTCAGAGCAATTTTCCTGGCTCTGCGAGTGTTCCACTCCCTGCTCAGCTACAAGACCAGTCCTCATTCATACGGACAATCAAGTAGCCATGTTCTATGTGAACAAGCAGTGGGGAACGGGCTCTCTGTCGCTTTGCAACGAAGCTCTGCGACTATGGGCCCTTGCCAGAGAGCATCAGATTCATCTGCTGGCAGTATATCTTCCAGGCATTCAAAACTTTTGGGCAGACAGACTCAGTCGAGTTCTGCTTCCACACGAGTGGTCTCTGCATGCAGACCAGGTGACCAGGATATTTCAACTTTGGGGAACCCCAGACATAGACCTCTTTGCAAGTCCGTGGAATGCCAAACTTCCCCGGTTCTGTTCCAGAATCCCGGCTCACGGGGCTCAGGCCAAGGATGCTTTCCTCCTTTACTGGGGTCAAGACTTCCTGTATGCCTTTCCACCCATTTCCCTAATTCCCCAAACCCTCTTCAAGCTTCAGAGAGACAGAGGCCACATGATTCTCATAGCAGCACATTGGCCACGGCAAGTGTGGTACCCTCTGCTTCTACATCTCTCTCAAGCTCCCTCCCTGGAGTTAGGGTCTGCTCCAGATCTCCTATCTCAGGAGAACGGAATGTTATGGCATCCCAAACCCCAGTCTCTGCATGTCAGGGCTTGGTTACTGAAGGCCTAGATCTCCAAGATCTTAATCTTTCTCAACAAGTGAAAGATGTTCTTTATGCTTCCAGAAAACCTTCCACTAGACGTTCTTATGCTTTCAAGTGGAAAAGGTGTACTATTTGCTGTTCAGAAAAGGGTCTTAACCCCCTGGCGATTCTTCTGCAATCTTTGCTGAAGTATCTCCTCCATTTATCTAATGCAGGCCTTAAGACAAATCCAGTAAGAGTCCATTTGAGTACTATTGCAGCTTCTCGTAAACCTCTAAAAGGACAGCCTATTTCCTCTCATCCTCTCATAGCAAGATTTATGAGAGGCCTCCTTCTGACTAAGCCTCCCATTAGATTACCTCCGGTGGCATGGGACTTAAACCTTGTTCTTGGGCAGCTCATGAAGCCACCTTTCGAACCTTTAGCTACCACCTCCTTAAAATTCCTTTCTTGGAAGGTTATCTTTCTCATTGCAATCACATCAGCACGCCGCATTAGTGAGTTGCAAGCGCTAGTAGCTAATCCACCTTATACAAGTTTCCATCATGACAAGGACTCATCCACACTTTATGCCAAAGGTGGTCTCGCCTTTTCATCTAAACCAAGAGGTCTACCTCCCTGTCTTTTTTCCAGGGCCTCATGCATCAAATGCAGAGAGGAATCTTCATACCCTGGACTGTAAAAGAGCTCTAGCTTTTTACTTACAAAGAACACGGCAACATAGAAAGTCCTCTCAACTCTTTGTTGCTTTGGATCCTTCTCATTTGGGACTTCCAGTCTCCAAGAGAACACTATCTAACTGGATTGCTCAGTGTATTTCCTTCGCCTGTCAGAGTAAGAACCTTTCTCTGGAGGGCCATGTCACAGCTCACAATGTGAGAGCCATGGCAGCCTCAATGGCTCATCTGCACTCTGTGTCTATTGACGACATCTATCGAGCAGCCACTTGGGCCTCGGTTCATACCTTCACAGCCCATTACTGCTTGGAGAGGGACTCCTGCCGGGATGCCTTGTTTGGTCAGGCTGTTCTCAAACACCTGTTCCATACCTAATCATCTCCTGCCCACCATCCCTGGTAGGATGCCAGAGATTCATGGGGGGAAGTAGAGCCCTTTTCAGGGACACACAACTTCTGGGGTCTCTCCCTGGCACCTAAAGCTAGGGAGTCCCCCATATGTGATGACGACATTCCTGCTTGTTCCTGGAGATAGCATAGTTACTCGCCTGTAACAGGTGATCTCCAGGAACAGCAGGAATTTAGTCCCCACAACCCACCCACCTCCCCTAGGAGTTGTATCTCTCTATCTCTTTACTTTCCCTCTCTCTCTCTCTCTCTTTGTCTCAGCTTTAAAACTCAACTAAAGAGAGGCAGTTGGGAAAGGCGGGAAGGCAGCACGCAGGCGCTGTGGGATGCTCCCAAAAGCGTTCTGATTGGACGTTGGGGAGCGTTCCCGCACAGGCTCTGTCGGTACCGACGATACCCATATGTGAGGACTAAATTCTTGCTGTTCCCGGAGATCACCTGTTACAGGTGAGTAACTATGCTATACTGGTATACAATGACAGTACATCCAGCGTAACTAAAAGTATTTCCCCCACTCTTGCCCAGGATGCCAGATCTCGCAGAATATTCAAGCAATGGGTAGTGTCCCCGAACATAAGACGGAATATCTATTACTAAAGGGCGAAGAAAAGAATCCAAATAGGTTGACAAGGGTTCTAACACCGTGCCTTTAGTGGACGCTATTGGTCTTCCTGGGGGACATGTCAAATCCTTGTGGATTTTGGGGACCGTATAAAATTTTGCCATCTGTGGAGTTTGGACATTCAGAAAGTAATGTTCTTTCTTAGAAATTAATTTATTGTCCAGAGCCATTTTTGTAAGGTTTCTAATTTTACTTTGGAGAGTCTCCATTGGATCGGAGCTTAGAACAGCTAAATTTTTTACATGAAATGACAGAATTAGCATTACATCAGAACTTCTTCTTATTTGAGGGAGTAATATATCATCAAAATCTCCAGGAACAAGCAGGAATGAGTCTTCACATGTGGGTACGTCGGCACCGACGGAGCCCGCACGGAAAATGCTCCCCAGCATCCAATCAGAAAGCCTTTGGGAGCATCCCCCGCGCCTGCGCGGTGACTTCCCGCCCTTCCAACAGTCTCCCCAGTTTTTGTTTTTCCGCGGAGCCAACAGGACGTACCTCCTGTAACCGCAGAAACGTGTTTCTTTATATTCTTTATTTTCTTGTTTTGTGTGGTCGCGGCGGTCTTCCCCGTCTATACCGGTTCCACCGGTGCTTCATCCTTCTCTTCCTTAGAGAAATAATTCCCTCGTCAGTTTTTTCTTTTTTTTTTTTTTAAGTTTTGAGGCCTACTAGGCCTTTCCCACATGGAGCCTTCTTCCCCTTTGAAGTGCCCCCACTGTGGAGACCTTGTTTTCTTTTTAGACTCCAAGGCCTGGTGTATATCCTGTTTGGGCCCTGACCCTTTTTCCCCGGGGCCATGGGGCCTTAGCATCAGGAGAAGACCCTCTCTTTTTCGGTTTTCCCTCGATGCCGTTTTTCCTCCTCGGGTAAGGTCCTCGGTTTACTCTTCCCTCCAGGATCTGGTAACCCACAAACAGTCTGTTAAGACTAGTCGATCCTTGAAGGGCAAGTCTCATGCCCAGCATGATGACGGCTCCGGCCTTGCCCTCAAGTCCACATCGGCAGTAAGACCCCGGCGGGAGTCCTCGGGCTCCAAAGCATTTACGGGGTTTCAGGTTGTTCCTGGGGTTCACTCCTCACAGAACATACCTGAGCCATGCTCGGGGGTGGTACCCGCTTCGGGCGGTACCGATTCCCCGGCATCGGCACCGGTGTCGAGTGCTCCACTCCTCACCAAGGATCATCAGCTGGTGTCCTCGGTGCCTTCGGGGCCGATCGATTCGACCCAGACTGGTTTTCCTGCATCCCAGCCGTGCGCGGGTTTGGTACCGGCTTCGAGCGGTTCCGCTCCACCGGCATCGGCTTCGATGTTGGGTGTTCCTCTCGCCGCCAGGGATTGCGGTCTGTCTTCGAGCGGTACCGCTCCCCCGGCATCGAGTGCTCCACTCTTCACTGGGGGTCGTCGTCTGGTGTCCTCAGTAACCCCGAGGCCGTTTGGCCCGACCCGGGCTAGCTCTTTGGCCTCCCAGCCTTGCGCGGGGGTGGTGCCGTCCTCGCGCGGTGCCGGCCCCCCCCCGGCATTGGCACGGGGGTCCGAGTGCTCCGGTCTTCACCAGAGCTCGTCATATGGAATTCCCGGTACCTTCGGGACCGATCGACACGGCCCAGGCTAGCTTTCCCGTATCTGGGCCAGCCGCGGGGTTGTTGCCGGCTTCGAGCGCTGCAGCTGCCCCGGCATCGGCATCGGTGTCGGGAGTCACACTCTTCACCGGGGTTCGTCTTCGGGTTTCCTGGTCGGAGCCGATCGATACGCCCCAGAGGGACGTCCCTCCATCTACGCCAGGGGTCTCAAACTCAAATTGCTTTGAGGGCCGAATGAGGACTTGTGAAGTAACCCGGGGGCCGCATAAGACACGGACCTCATTTGCATAAGGGGCCTCATTTGCATAAATATTTGCATAATGTTGCATAATGAGTGCATGGATAAAGAAAGACTAGAAAATTTCTATATTACTATAATCCAGTGCCAACCGCCAGGCACATTAGGAACTACTACTAACACTGCCCATTTGGAACCCATAGCAAACCCCCCGTATCATAACAGCACTACCAGGACTCACAAAGCACCAGACCCTACCTATCAAAAGGCAACACTGCAAATATTAAATCAATACATTTCAGAGAACAATACATGACCTACTGGGAAAAGAGAACAAGTAGCAATGTCAAATAGGAATTACACAGAATACCTCAGCACTGTAGAAATAAAACTATAAATAATTTCTTGTACCAAAGCACAGACATTAATGATGCACATTTCCCAGAGCTGACATATTCCAGTTAATAAATTCAAAATAAAGAGATATTTTTCTACCTTTTGTGCATTTTTTTTCAGTTGCAATTGCTCCAGCCACTTCTGGTTTCTTCGTGTCTTCTGCTATCTCCATCGTCTGCTGTCCATTTGTCCTTTCTTCTCTCTTCTAGTTTTTTCCATTCTCTCTCTCTACATCTGCTTTAACATACTAATCTTTCTCCTTTTGCTCTTTCCTCATTCCTATTTCATCCACTCAAATTTTACCCCTCCATCCTCAATCCCCACTTACTCTCCCAATACCTGGCCAATTGTAGATTTGTCTTCTCTTCCAGACAAAATATTTTTCCCCTCTCCATTTCACTTTCCCAGCTCCATCCCATTCTAATCCTCCCCCAACATCAGCTCCCTTCTAGTTCCAGCCCCACCCAGCATCTGCTCCTTTCTAGTCCCTGCATCAGTCCATTTCCAGTCCTATCCTAGCCTCACCATCAGCCCATTTCCAATCCTAGCCCCCCATCAGCCCATTTCCAATCCTAGCTCCCTCCCCTCACAGCCCATTTCCATTCCAAGCCCCGCTCCCCATCAGCCATTTGCAGTTCAAGCCCCCCTTCCACTCAGCCCATTTCCAGTCCTAGCAACCCCCCCAGCCCATTACCAGTCCTAGACCCCCCATAGCCCATAACCAGTCCTAACCTCCCCATAGCGCACTTCCAGTCTTACCCCCCCCCATCACCCCATTTTCAGTCTTACCCCCCCCATAGCCCATTACCAGTCCTAGTCCCCCCCATAGCCCACTTGCAGTCGTATCCCCCATCTGCCCATTTCCAGTCCTAGCCCCCACCATAGCCCATTACCAGTCATAACCCCCCCTGCCAATAGCCCACTTCCAGTCCTAACCCCCATCTGCCCATTTCCAGTCCTAGCCCCCACCATAGCCCATTACTAGTTATAACCCCCCCCAGCCCATTACCAGTCATAACCCCCCTGCCAATAGCCCACTTCCAGTCCTAACCCCCATCTGCCCATTTCCAGTCCTTTCCCCCCCCATAGCCCATTAACAGTTATAACCCCCCCCCAGCCCATTACCAGTCATTACCCCCCCCCTCCCACCTCTGCCAATAGCCCACTTCCAGTTCAGTCACCCCCTCCATAGCTCATTACCGGCCAACAAAAAAACCCCCAAAACCCTGGCTTCTGCTGCTGCCGTTGCCGCCGTGGCAGCAGCAGAATCAATTGTCAAATTAAAAAAAAAACTGACTTCTGCTGCTCAAGCAGCTGTCCTGCGGCCCCTTTCCCTCTGCCCGGAGATCCGACTCTGCTCTCAGCGGCGTGCTTTTCAAGCCGCGACGAGAGTATTCCCCTGATCTACGCCATGCTTGAGGGGGGTACCGGCTTCAAGCGGTACCGATGCCCCGGCGCCGGTATCGAGTGTTCCTCCCTTCCCGGGGCATCGTCTTCGGACGCCCTCGCTGCCTTCGGCACCGACCGATTTGATCTCGGTTGTCTCTCATGTGGGGGCATCGCCGGTACCACCGCCAATGTTGGTGCCTTGTAGGCCCGCATCGATAGCCCCGCTCACTTTGATGCCCAGTCTAGAATCAATATCCAGTCTAGATGACTTGGTCGCAGCACCGCCGACATCGGTGTCTTCTCGGCATGCTCCGATAGCCTCACTCTCTTCGATGCCCAGTCTAGAATCGATATCCAGTCTGGATGGTTCGATTACGACGCGGTGGGGATCCGGTCCAGGTTGGTTCCGGCTACGCAGTACCGAGGATAATCTCCGAAGCTCTCGGGTTACCTCGGTGCTGCCTTCGCTACCTGCTCCGATGGCATCGATGTCGACCCCTGCAGTTCCCTCGGTGCCATCGATCTCTGCTATGCCTAGCTTGGAATCGATACCGGGGACCAGTGACGCAGTACTGACTGCCTCGAATCGGGGCTGTCAGTACCGTCCACCATATGGCAGAATTCCTTCTCTGCACCAGCCCCGTAGGTCTTCTGGTGTTTACGATCCTCATTCTTCCTCCGCCGACCCGGGAATAATTCCTCTGGGAGATCCTTCGTTTCAGAAATTTCTCCTTGACATGGCAGTTTTTCTTGCCATTCCTATCCCTGGCCCTAACCTTACCCAAGATTCGGCTGAAAAGGGAACCATCATGCTTCCCTTACATCATTCTTTGCAGGACCTTCTTCTGAGGATTTGGGAATCACCTTTGAAGGTTCCTGCGCCTTCTACGGCCATGAATGTTCGGTATCAGGTGCCTCCCTCTCCGGGGTTTCAGAATAACCAGCTTCCGCATCATTCCCTGGTAGTGGAATCGGCAATGAGGAAGGTCAGAAGTAAGAAGAAACACTCTTCTTATCCGCCAGGTCGTGCATCTAAAGCACTCGATGCCTTTGGACGTCAAACCTTCCAAACTTCTATGTTGGCCTCCAGAATCATTTCATATATTTTTTATATGAGTCTAACACTTCAGGAGGTCACAGAGAAATTATCTCTTCTGTCCCCCTCCTTGTCAGAACCTAAGGCCTCTGACTATTCCGTGCTTCCTAATCATAGAGGGAACATCTCTTGGTTTCTTTCCCGCGCTACCCTAGACGCTTTCGAGTCTGTTAGCAGATCCTCTGCTATTGCCATTGGAGCACGTCGTACTGCGTGGCTGCAAGCTTCAGACTTGAGCAGATGGGCACAACATACACTGGGTAACTCTCCTTGTACCGGAGAAAATCTTTTCAATAGGGAGGCTTTACGTCAGGTCGCTCGCTGCTCCACTGACTTCCCTGGCTATGGAAACCATCTCAAGCCTCCTTTTTCCCCGGGACGTAGGAACTATCCTACAAACCCTTCTCTCCCGAAGAGGAGGAAGGTTCACCCTTCTGCCTATTCTCCCGGTGTGCCCGAGCAAGGGGCGTCTCATCCTAGTCTACAGCCTCCAGGCTCAAACCAGTCTACCCATACCAGCGCCCGTAGGTTCCGGTAGGGTGCTCCATACAATTAACTTCTTCTCTGGAGAAGTTTCTTCCTCAACCCCTACGCTGGGTTGTTTTCTTTTCCAGTGTGCTATGCTCTTGGGATACTTTCTCCATGGGTCATAGACTTCTCCCATTCTTCTACCATGAAGGGAGGTTTCAACTATTCCAGGACAGTTTCTTCCCCACTTGGACTTTTTTCCTTCAGTGGACTTACCACGTGGTGGGTCATTTTTTCCTAATACCTCTCTTCCAGGGTTCCCCTGCTTGAGTTGGTGCCATACTGAAATCCTTCTTTTCCTTCAATGCATATTCTGAACAACTCATCCGGCAGGGATGGAGTCTCCGCTCCCTTGCCTATTTTCTCTCTGTTCTCATACAGGAGAATCCCCTCTGTTGTTTTGTTCAGTTGCTGTCATTTTTGTCTTATAATTCTCCAGCACAATGCCCTCTGCATGCTTCGGAGAAGCTCTATTGTGGGCCATTGCCACTGGGCATTGATCTCTGCGGGGTTTTTCCCTTACAGGAGACATGTTCTCTGCGTTAATGTCCACGGAGTTCCCATCCTGACCGGAATATACTCCTGCTCCACTGACATGGAGTCTTGTATCCCTTCAAGTGGGTCCAACCCTTTTATTGGACCATCACATTCCCCATGTGAAGGTTTTTTCTGTGGCTCAGTGGCAGGCATGTCGTCTTAATTTTCTTTCATGTATGTAGGTTGTGATAAGGAAGCTTATCATAGCTCAGGAAGGAGCTATAGAAAAGGTGAAGTGACTCTGAACAAGCAACCTGTCAGTTCTGGTAGAAATAAGAAAACAGAATTTTCCCATAAAAGACTACCAGTCCCAGAATGCACCAGGTTTCCAACAGCCATTAGAGGAGCTGAAGTGGGGAAACGTGTGTTCAATCAGGAGGGCTATGAGGTAATCCCTAAGCACTCATCTCAAAGGGCAGGGCCTGATTCAGCACAGCTGTGCTGTGTTAGGGAGGAGCACTCATCAAGGCAGAATAAGAGTAGAGTTTATTCTACAGATGATCATCTTCATGATCACCTTGGATATCCAGAGAATTATCCTCCGTTTCATCTGAAGGATTATCAGAAGCAGAAGCCAAAGTCCAAAGCAGTACGTATACTGGGAGGTATTCCAAGGGCCAGCATACACCATTGGACTGGGGAAAGCCAGAGGAATGGTGCTGCAGAGCTAGTAATCTCCAGACGCTACCTGTGAGGGAGACGGCTGCACGTGGAAGGGACCCTAAGACCCGTGCCAGAAGGTATGTGAAGAGATCCAGTGTCCAGGGATCTGGATTGGAAGGCTGGACATAAGAACTGGACTACATACTGGCCAGGCTATATAGAGAGGAACTCTAACAGCAATGGAAGCTCAGGTATGAACACTGATCTATGCCCTAGCTATAACCTTGAAAGACAGCAGGGAAACAAGTATTCTCCTGAAAGAGCTCCATTGAGAGATTCCTCTGTGCCAATCCATGATATTGAACCCATGCTTGTTGAACAAGGGGGAATAATAGCAGATGAAGATCCTATTTATATGGACTGTTCTCTGTCTAAACTCCGTTGGTAACTTTCTGTTATAAAGTACAGCAACCATCACAAAGAAATACAAATTTGTTCTTTAATCTACTCAGAAAAGCTCCTGAAGCAGGATTTGACCCACACAGTGGAAGGCAAGCCAGCTAAGGGGTTTCAGCTGGTGACTGCTAGCAATTAAGCCTTACCTAATTGCTTGTGAGCTATGGGAGAATCACTTCTGAATCTATGTGGGAAGTAATCAGAAGTTAACCTGAAAAGAACAGTTTGCTTCTTGCTTTGTGGCTTTTCAATTGTTGTTTTCCTGATTTTGATTTTGACTTTGTTTTTCCAAGTTAACACTCAAAGCAAGTAACCTGATTTATGTGCTACCAAGCATATCTGTGTTGGGAGAAATAACCCCATGAATAAATATCTTATTGGCTTTACCCAAGAGCACAACTAAATTATTGTCAGCAGCTGTGTCTGGTGTGAATGAACTACATTGCCCACAATACCTTGCAAATCATATAGATATATGCACTTGCCAAGACTGTGAAGATTCTCACCCAGGCAACCGTCTGACAAGGTGCATACATGTTTTTGCGCCGGGGTGGCATAACCACCCCGTCTCTTCTGTATATCTATACCTATCCACCCCGTAGGTATATGTATATATATCACCCTTGTCTAGGCACATATGCTCTCACAGGCATGGACATGTATGTTTTTTCCGTATACATATCTTGTCCATATATATGTATGCGCTTACCGGGAGATGTCCTAGCGCCCTATGTCATGGCTACCTCCATGGCTGCCGGTGCCTAGGTTTGTTATTTTTTCTTATGGGGTCCAGTCAGTCACCTTGCCTATTGTTATACGGCTCAGTAACTGGGACTGGTTTTTACTAACCATTACTGCTGTGACGTCAACAGCTTCTATTTTTGTTATACATCTCCCTGTCTATGCAGTCCCACACTTCAGTGTCTTCCTATCTCTTGCCAGCTAGGACAGGCAGTGTGCATCTTTGGTATTCCGGAGTTCACTTCGGTTCTCCTTGGGAATAGGAGCTTTTTTTCTTCCATACCCCCTCTTCCCTTCCGGACTGGGCACAGTTACCAGATCGGTCAGTCTTCTTTTGTCTTAGTCCTCACTGTTTAGGACTCTGTGCCTGAATGGGTCCCAGCTTTCCCGTAAAAGCTTCTCTTTGAGGACCTGCCGATCTTCTCCTGCCCGGGTGGACACCTGGGTCTCCTGCCGTTCCAGTCTGGATCTTCTCCTCACTGCTGCGGAGTTTCCTTGCAGATTCCGCTACTGCATCTACAGTCTACTTCCTACAATCCAGTAGGTAAGCTCTGCGTTGTGCTAGTTCATTAAATTTTTTTAATGATGCTTGACATACCTTCTAAAGACTTTTCCCTGCAGTCTTTAGACTCTCTGTTCTTCTCTGTTCAACTCCTACCCCCTGTCCCTCAGGGGATGCCGGGGGATCCAAGTTGGGAACTGCCGTCCTGCTCCAGGCATACGCATTTTATGGGATCTCCCCGGGCCCCCTCAGCTAGGGAGTCCCCACATGTGAAGACTCATTCCTGCTTGTTCCTGGAGATAGCACAGTTACTTACCTGTAACAGGTGATCTCCGGAACAGCAGGAATTAGTCTTCACAACCCTCCCGCCTCCCCTAGGAGTTGTATCTGTCTATTTCCCTTCCTCTTCTCTCCTTCTGTCTCAGCTACGAAACCCAACTGGGGAGAGACTGTGGAAGGGCGGGAAGTCACCGTGCAGGCGCGGGGGATGCTCCCAAAGGCTTTCTGATTGGATGCTGGGGAGCATCTTCCGTGCGGGCTCCGTCGGCGCCGACATACCCACATGTGAAGACTAATTCCTGCTGTTCCGGAGATCACCTGTTACAGGTAAGTAACTGTGCTTAGCGGGGGTAGCCATGGGAGCCACGTGTACCCCATCAGTGGCCAATTTGTACATGGGTGATTTGGAGAGACGTGTCTTATCTCTCTCCATATTCAACCAATATTAAGGCATGGCATTGTTAGATCGATGATGTTTTTATGCTGTGGCATGGAACATAATCTGAGTTACAATCTTTTTTCCTTTGGTTGAATGGTTGTGACATCCATATAAAATGTATGTATTAATTTAGTAAACAACAAATTACATATTTAGACATTACCATCAAGAGAGAGGAGGATTATTGGAGCACTTCAGTCTATCGGAAGTCCATAGACAGAAACACATTTCTTCATTATGATTGTGCGCATCCCCCAAGACTAAAAGAAAGTCTCCCGCTCTCTCAATTTTTAAGATACAGACAAAATTGCTCTAATGTTAAGGAGTTTAAAACTTTATCAAAAAACTTAACGAGTAGTTTTCGAGAGAGAGGTTATCCACGAGATAATAGTACATCGAGCCTACCAGAGAGCGCTATATAACAGATATTTGCTGCTAATCCCGAGAGCACAAAAGGAAGATAAACGTGATCAGCATGTTAATCTCATTACATACTATTCCCCTCTGAGTTCAGACCTCCAAAAAATATTTAAAAAACATAGTTTGATCTTGAAAGCTATACCTGGAATGCAGAACATGAGCTTGAGACGTGTCTGGAAAAGAGGTCGAAACTTGAAGGAATATCTCAGCCCCATGGCACTACGATCAGTGAAACCAGTTGAACAAGGGATAATATAGCAGGAGGACATCGTAGTTGTGGTCAATGCACAGTTTGTAATATCACAATGGACACAACTGAATTCATTTACAACGATGTGAAATATAAGTTAAGATTTGCTAGGACCTGTGCATCTACCCACGTAGTTTATACTATGCGATGTCCATGTAACCTTTTGTATATTGGAAAAACTATATGCCCTTATAGGACACGAATGAAAGAACATGAGAGTAGACTCCGTTGTCAGCGTATTGAAGCTCCAATAGTTCAACATTGCCTGTTACTGAGTCATGGTTTTAGCCAATTAGGGTACTGGTGTATAGAAGAAGTGGCAAAAGGAACTCAGGGAAGATCGCGGGAGCAAGCGCTGTTGTTCAGAGAGCAATGGTGGATTTACACATTAAAAACAGTTCAACCAGGAGGCCTAAATGCAGGGATCGCTTGGTCAGTATGCGTTTAAAGCTATAGTGAAGACTTGTAGTGAGTGGACATTGGGGATATTGTTTAATCATTATATTCAGTGTGCATTCACAGCTGATAGCAGTTGAATAATTGTTACGGTTTAAAGGGCACCGTTTGTGCGAGAGTCTGCATGCGCGGCGTTTTTTTGTCCATTTTACGTCATTGATAGAAGAAGTTTAGAGAAGAACGCGGGCAGCAGTGGTGTTCAGGCACCCTTGAGTTCAAAGCATCTATGCATTTTTGAGAGCTATAGTCTAAATAAGGTTTATCATAAAGTTTGATCATTATTTATTGTCATTTTTATAATAGATCATTAGGAGCACTTTAGTCCCCTGAGGAACCCGAAGTGAGAAACGCGAGGGCGTCAAAAATAGCGGCGTTGGGGCAGCTGAAAAGAAGATATTAAAATCTTTTACAAAGATAAGTGCAAAATTTATAAAGGCAAGTGCGAGTATGTTTTGAAAAAATACCCGGGTCATTGATGTGAACAGGCACGCGGTTGAGTGAGACACAATACCCAGAAATACCGTGCTCTAGTTTATCTGAGACCTGTGGTGGCAAAAGTGGAAGATTGAACGATAGACGTTGTTTTGAATGAATAGTATTTAATGCAGCTTTTGCTGCGCCTAGCTTTACCCATATGTCGCTAACAGAGTAGCGGTGCATTATCACTGCCACCCGGTTAGCAACTGTTGCCGCCCACATCATGCCCCAGTGCTAAGTGGTTAGCATGCGGCATGTAACAGCATTAGGGGATTTCCAGCAGCACTTAACCATGTTAGTGCTATTGAATATCCAGTTCAGCGGCAGTTACACTCTTTACAGGTCTGTAAACCATGTAAATGTCTTTGAATATCAGGCCCTTGGTGTCTTGCAAGAATAGAAGCCTGTTTGCAAATAGATTTACATGAGACTTGCTTATCATCCTGCTAGACCAGTCTAATCAAGCAAGTTGTGTCCCCCTACCAGAATATGTGAAGACTGAGAAAGCTTCCAGAGGCTGCTTATGACATCATGCCATATCAGCCAGAATCTCTAGAGGGAGCCTTCAGTAATTCTGTCTCTAGCTGATGGTGGATGCAAGTTTTTCAGCTCTGTGAAAATCTGTGAGACTACAAGGAAGATATGAGAGGAAAGCATTGATTTCCCTCATGAGCAACAATCCTTACAGGTGTGTTTCTCACTGGAGTATGAAATGAGAAGCTCCACTAGAGTTACCCCTAAAACTGATGCTCTTTTTGGATGCTGTAGGAGGAGGAAAAATATTGGTTCAACTCCCTGCCCTTATCTTTTTAAGGATACGTTGAAGAACCTAAGATTAGAAAAGGGTTTTTGGGTGGATTCTTCAAGCCTCACACAACCTCATTGTCCCCTCCTTCCCCCACTGTCCCCAAACATTTGAAGAGGGCTCTTCAGAGGTATGTGACTGCAGGTCTGGCGAACGGGGAATAGCACTTAGCCTGGCATGATTTTTATCTGCCTTGGGCTCCCTGGGTGTGAATACCAAAAACTAAACCTGTCTCTCTTGTTTGTGAGGGCTCCTGATCTCGTCCATTGATGGGGTATTGTCTGGTTTAGGTCACTTAGGGCATCCATTGGTTCGACATGGGTGTTTTCCCAAGTTGTCCACTTGCCTGTGCGTGTTTGCACTTCCCATGCTTTGCCATACTCTTTCCATGCCTTTTCCAGTGCATGCTGGTGGCACACAGTGACTGTGTCCCTAGTGTGCCCGCTTCTGGTCCACACAGCACTGGCGTGCATGATCCTGTCCGCATAGACTTGGTGCACAGAGCAATGCGCTAACAGTGCACCTTCAGCCTGCATTACCTGACTGCTTCTGGCAGTGGGGATTCTTATGCTGCCTTTGAAGAAGTGCTGGCTGGTTTGCAGAAAGTGAAAGAGTCTAGTTGCTGGATTCTGGTATCTGCTTTTCATGCATAGAGGCTTTGGACATACTCTTAGGCCCATCTTTCTCTATGCAAGAGGAAATATGAGTGCTCCATCTTCTTCGCTGCTGTTGACAGAGGACATTGCTCTTAAAGATGATCATCAGGCTTACTGTCTCAGTGCTGTCTCCTCTTATCCCTCCCCTTTTTGTAAGGGGTCGTCTCCTGCTGCTTTCTCCTCCTCTCCCCCCCCCCCCAGGTGTTGGCTATCTGGCCAGTGCGGAGGCTTGGGTTCTGGGTTGACCTCAACGGAGTTCTTCTCCTTTTTGCAACAAGCTTGGCCTTTCTGGTGTGGCAGCATAGACCCTGAAGCTTCCAGGTCCTTTCAGTGTCTTTCTGACCACTCAGAGGAGGGACAATGGACGGGTTGGAGCCTGGCTTGGATACCGCCTTATAAGTACTCTTGGCCAGGGTTAGAGTCTGGAGATTCAGATCTACTGTCCTTTGGCCAAGACCTGAAGTCCAGTCCTGATGCTTTGAGCACAGATTCCAACCTGGAAGTTGAATTGTCTTCTCACTCTGAAGATCACGATGAGTCTGGTATTATTTGCCTATTCAGGAAGGATGAATTGTTGGCCTTAATTGCTCAGGTGTCATCCGGCCTATGTTTGGCTAACCCTCCAGTGACTGAACAAGGGCTGCTGATTTATCACCTCCTGCAGGGCTTTTGGAAGTCCTAGATGGCCTTTTCTTTCCAGAGGTTATCAAGAACATGATATGCTCAGAATGCTACTTGCCTAACTCCCCTCTGAGGGGGCTGGAAGTATGCAGGAAGCTTTATGCTCTGCCACAGAAGGACGACACTGAGGTTTAACACACCGAGCATGGATTCACATGTTACAGCAGTTACGAAGTGGACCACCATCCTGGCAGAGGCTGAACATCCCTGAAGGACCCCCTGGATTGCATAGTGGACTCCTGAAGAATCAGTTTGCAGCCTTCACTGTTATCCTTCCGTTGGTGGTGTGTGTGGGTCTGACTTGAGTTCTGCTCCAGTATATGGTCCCTTGCACTCCTCTTAGAGCTAGAAACGGCCTTTTTGTTGGACACTATGTATGATCTCATCTCAGCAGCGAAAGACATTGCTCTGTCGACTGTGGCACGACATTGGATATGGCTTCACCATTGGGCGGCAGGTTCATCCCCCAAATCCTGATTCACTTAACTGACCTTCAAAGGGATCTCCAGTAACAAGCAGGAATGTAGACGTCACATATGGGTGACATCGGTACTGACGGAGCCCACGTGGGAACGCTCCCCAGCGTCCAATAGGAAAGCTTTTGGGAGCATCCCATTGCGCCTGCGCTGCAGCCTTCCCGCCTTTGTGACTTGCCCTCAGTTCTTTGTTTTCTGAGGAGCCAGCAGGAAGAAAATCCTGTTGCTGCAGGAAATTTCTTCATTCTTCTTTATTATTTTTTGTGGTTGCGTCTGCCTTCCCGTCGATGCCAGAACTGATCTCTTAGATTCTATTTCTTTCTGTAAAAAAAAAACAACCTTTAATTCTTTCAGGTGCATCAACACCATCTTAGACTTTAGGCCTTCCATCCAGTCTACTGACACGACAGAAAAACCAACCAACCACAAAGCACCCTCCAGCTCCTCTGACCTCTCCTCAAACCTGCAGACTTTTGTACTGTACTACAAGCCTCTCTAATACCTCCCCAGTATTACTGCAATGCCATCTACCAAGGACTACCACTCCAAACAGCACTCCATTCGACAGCCAGGACTCTGCAAGCAGCAGCAAGGCAAGATCACATCACCCCAGTATTAAACAACTCCACTGGCTCCCACTTCAGAGCCATATAACATACAAATCCATCATGCTAACCCACAAAACAATCCACTCGGACCCCCACACACCCCTCCACTCACTTCTTCAGCTCTCCCAACCACATAGATCAAGACAGAAATCCACAATGAACACCCTCGTCATCCCCCACATCAGAACCAAATCCATTCAGCAGGCATGTAAACGAGCTTTCTGCTATATGCACCCTCCATATGGAACAAGCTACCAGACTGACTCAGGGAGCATAACTGACTAATGACCTTCAGAAACCATCTAAAAACACATATGTTCAAGGAACATTTCAACCCCGACTTGTGACTCCTCCTTACCCCCCCTTCCCCGAAAGAAGAACATTAGATGACTATCATTGCAACTGTACATAGCCAGAAATGTATATAGTTAAGATCTATGGATCTCTTATGTAGTTAAGAATCCAATAATTCATAGTTGCGTGTTTGTATATAGTTTGTTGGTTCAGTTATAATGTATTTTTACTTTTGTTCCATTTAAACCGTCTTGACCCGGTGAAAGGCGTTATATTTTATTTATTTAAACGTATTTCTATACCGCCTTATCCTGCAATCAAGGCGGTCTGAACAGTAAACAATCAATAAGATACAATGTATAGTGTGCACATGCAGTGAGTAGTGTATGCGTGTGAGTGTGTCTGGACGTTGATTCTTGTGCTATTGACTGCGTGTTCTATTTACAATGCTATGGTGCAATCAAGGCGGTCTGAACAGCAAACAATAAGATACAATGTATAGTGTGCACATGCAGTGAGTAGTGTATGCGTGTTAGTGTGTCTGGACGTTGATTCTTGTGCTATTTACAGTGTGCGCTATTTGCAGTGCTATGGGTATCAGTTCCTTGCTTAATTACAATTATAGTGACATGTGGGGGGAATTGAGGTGTCTGTTGCTTGGTTTAAGTAATGTCACCGTAGTGTTCTATGAAGAGGGTTGTCTTCAGTAGTTTCCTGAACTCCTTAAGTTCTGTTGTTGAATGCAGTTTGTCGGAGAGGGCGTTCCAGATTGTTGGCCCATATGAATATAGCTATATAAATAAATACTGCCCCTTTTACCCTTCTATCATCTAATGGTCCAAATGACTCGCAGGTCTTTTGCTATGAATGTACTTGAAAAAGTCTTTATTATGCATTTTTTGCTTCCACAACAAGCTGCTTCTCAACTTCTCTTTGCCTGGGTCATCAATGCCTTGCATCTAACTTGCCAGTGCTTATGTTTCCAGTTTTCTTCATTTGGCTCCTTTTTCCTTCCATGGAGTGGAAGAGTAGCCTAATGGTTAGAGCACTGGCTTGGGAAACAAGGGACTGGGGTTGAATTCCTATTAGCACTTCTTGTGGCTTTTGGCAAATCACTTAACCTTCCATTGCCTCAAAAAAATCTGTTATCAATGTCCCTGTTAAATGTACATTACCAAGTTTAAGTTAAAATTAAACCGCTTTGACTGAAATGATAAAGCAGTTTAAAAAAACTTGTTAAATAAATAAAATAAATTTCCTGAAAGATGCTTTTTTGGCTACAACAGCCTCTGACCTCACCTTTAAACCATGCTGGCAGTTTTTTGGACTTCCTCCCACCTTTCTTAAAGCATGAAATTATAGCTGGTCTGGGCTTCCAAGATAGTATTTTTAAATAACGCACATGCTTGATGTAAATCTTTAACCTTTGCAGCTGCGGCTTTTAGTTTTTTCTTAACTGTTTACCTCATTTTATCATAGTCTCCCTAGCATGATTTAAAGGTGAGGTCAGAGGCTGTTGTAGCAAAAAAAGCATCTTTCAGGAAATTAATTTTATTTATTTAGCAAGTTTTTTAAAACTGCTTTATCATTTCAGTCGAAAGGCAGTACTGTGGGTTTCCTTGCTGTCCTTCCTCCATTTATGAAATTAAACGCGATCATGATCACTATTGCCAAGTGGCCCCAACACCCTTATCTCTTGCACCAGGTCTTGTGTACCACTACCACTAAGGACTAGGTTCAAAATGGCTTCTCCTCTTGTATGTTCTTGAACCAGCTGCTCCGAGAAGCTGTCATTTCATCTAGAAACTTTATCTCCCTAGCATGTCCTGCCGTGGCACTGACCCAATCAATATCAGGGTAATTGAAATCGCCCATTATTATTACTGTGTTGTAACTTTAGTAAGCCTTCCTGATTTCTTTGAACATTTCATCAACCATTTGTTCATTCTGGCCAGGCAGTCGAAAGTACACCCCCACTGCCATTGCATTCCACTTTTTACATGGAATTTCAGTCCATAGAGATTCTACCATGTATTTTGTTTCCTGCAACACTTTAATCCTGTGTGACTCAATGCCCTCTCTAACATAGAGCACAACCCCTCCACCAATTTGATCTACTCGTTCGATTCCTGCTAGCACTCCTTGTGGCCTTGGTCAAGCCACTTAACCCTCCATTGCCTCGGAAGAAAGGCCTGGCAATCTACTTCCGGTGACACTGCCAAGAAAACACAGGAGCTTCTGGGTCACCAGGAGTCAGGACTGACTCGATGTGTGTCGAAGGCACACATTGCATTGCATCATTGCGATATAATTTGTACTCAGGTATCACAGTGGTCCCACTGGTTGTCCTCCTTCCACTAGGTCTCTGAGATACCAATCATATCTAATCTCTCGCTTAGTGCTATATATTCTAACTCTCCCATCTTATTTTTTAGACTTCTAGCATTTGCATACAAGTATTTTAGAGGTATTTTATTCATATTAATTTGGTTATTGATAGGCAGGGGTAATTTGTTATTTTAAAGCTCTGTCAGCTTTGTACTGAAGGGCATTTGGGTCTTTATTAGAACCTCTGTCGATATGCCCTAACTTCAGTCTTTCACGGATACATTCTTCCGAACCATGCGTTCTTGGGTGACTTTCTGATTTTCCCTATTATCTAGTTTAAAAGCTGCTCTATCTCCTTTTTTTAACTTTATTTTTCAAAGGCACATTATGAACATGACAGCAGTGCAATAATTAAGGAGCAATACTTTAACATTTCACTACAGGTGGCATCCCACCCTACCAAAAGGTAGAACAAACTATGAGTAATAGTAATGATAAACCAGTACATGTCCAGTAAATTTCAAGGTGGTCCTTCCCACTTCTAAACCTTTGATTTTTATAACAAGTTACACCGTCTGCCTCCTTGCCTGTGCCACTTTTTTTCTCCAAAAAGAAAGAATCCCCAGTCACTCAATACCTCTGTTCCCATCCAGCTCTTCATTTGCACTCAGTCATTACCCCCCCCCCCCCCAGCATTCACTCACTCATGCCCCTCATCCACACTCTCTATTCAGGCATCCTTAATCCGAACCATTTCAACTGTGCCCCCCCCCCCCATGTTCCTCCTGCAGATTTTCATCCAACGTCTGTACCTCTACTTGCCCAATAGCTCCTTCCACCAAGTCACAGTATTCACTTCACTCTCTCTTAGGGTGGTGTTTATAAGTTTGCGCCTCATGCGTGGCAATATCCGCCATTAGTCGCCACCATTGAGTTGCGGTTGGGGCTTGCTCCTCCACCCACATGTTAAATATAACCTTTCGTGCTCCGAACAATCCTGTATATAGGAATTTACGCTGCGCCTTAGCCCTTCACTGGTTAGCTCTACCATACGGCCCACAAGCAACATGCTACAGGTCCATTCAATCTGGTGCTACACAGTCCTCGCCAGCGCAGCCAACACAGACTCCCAGAGAGCCTGTAGATGCTTGCATTCCAGGAAGGTGTGCACCAATGTTTTCCAGGAATAAGCAGAGTGTTAGTCCTCACATATGGGAGACATCGGCACCAGCTGAGCCTGCGCGGAGCATTTCCCCAGCTTTCAAAGAAAGCCTTTAGGAATGCTACCATGCATGCGTGGTCCCCTTCCTGCCTAAGGGTGCTGTTTTGCTCAGTCTCCTTTTTTCTGTGGAGCCCAATGGACACATGTCCTGTTTTCCTGGAAAATTTCCTTAAAAATTGTCCTCTTGAGTTTTTCACAGTTTGCGTACCAGTTCCTCCTCTTGCCTTGAGCTGGCACTATTCTCTGCTTCTTTCATTTTTCTTCGGGTCTTTTCTTGAACGGCGTTCGTGCCATTTTTCGCTTGTGGGTTGTCGACCCTGTCCGGGTGTGATCCACCATGTCTCCCGGTGTCTTTAAAAAGTGTGATTGTTTGGAAGAGAAATAGAAATCTTGGTAAGAGCATCATCTTTATAGTAGCAATCTGTCCAAACCATGACAAATATCCCCGCCCCCATCCATCCAGCCAGCTCTCCACCTTTCCAAATAGTCTGATAATTCACTTTATATAATTCTTCTATCTTATTGCTAATGTAAATGCCACAATATCTAATATTCTCTTTTGCCCATTTGAACAGATATTTCTTTTGTAACTTATCCTGTGTGTCTCTGTGTAGTTAAATTTAAAATTTCTGATTTAGACCAGTTAATAGTGAAACTTTGAGTGGCATCGAGGAACACAGAAACATTGGGTTCAAATGGAGGAAGTTTTTTTAAGGGGAGAAAGTCTAATCAAAGTAGTTTGGAGAGGTAGACTTAATTTAGAAAATAAAAATAAAAATCCTCTAATAGTGCATAGTTTACAAGTTTGGAAACAAAATAGAAAATGATTAATATAAAATAAGAGGTACTCAGTGTATGCCTCTAGAAGCCTGTTTTGAAAGTGGACAAGGACCAGAGATGGGCATTTTGAATAGATGGGATAAGGCGGGGTTAAAATATATCTCACAAATAGTGAGTAAAGAGGGCCTTTTTGAATTTGAAAATATTAAGGGTCTATATAGATTAGGAGATAGAGATTATTATGCTTATCTACAAGTGAGTCACTTTTTGAAACAATCAAAGGTATGGCATGATCTCTGGGAAAATAGGGGGTGGTTTGAAGCATTGTGTTTAGGAAATTTGGGGCAGAAAGGAGTTTTGTCAAAAATTTATAAAGGCATATTTTGAGATACATGATAAAATGGGAAGAAGATTTGGAGATAAGATGGTCTGAGGAGGAATGGGATAAGATAATACGAACAGTGGCAAGTATATCCATAGCCACAAGAGTAAAAGAGAATGCTTATAAATTGTTATTCAGATGGTATTGGACTCCAGTATGTAAAAAAAAAAGAGCTGGAAGGGGAATTAATGATCAGTGTTGGAGGGGATGCAATGAGAAAGGGAATTGGTTGCATATGTGGTGGAATTGTAAGAGGATACAAACCTTTTGGATTGAGATTTTGGAGTTGATATATAACATGACAGGATATTGAATACAAAGAAAGCCAAAGATTTGTTTACTACATCAATTAGATGTAGGCATTCTAAAGAGAGTTAGTGGAGTGATACATCACTGTATAGTAGCTGCTAGAAATGAAATAGCACAACATTGGCAGGGGAAATCCATGCCACATAAGGCAGGATTTGTGAAAAGAGTGACAGAGATGTTTGATGCATAGATTGACGAAGATGAGGCGGGGGACAGGTGAGAAAGTTGTGGAACAATGGAAGAGTGTGTGTAAGTGGTTGGAAAAATGGAAGGAAGAATGAGTGGGAGTGCTAGAGAAAATATGAGAGGGATTTCATACAAAATTTAAATAAAATTTTACTGGAAGGATAAATGGTGATTGGGTGAAAGGAGAAGAGGATATTAATTCAATAATGGATGAGCGGGGAGGGTGGGAGAGGGTGGTTAGAAAGGGAATGATATAAAAAGTATTTAGAGTAACATAACATAGTAACATAGTGTGGCGACGGCACCCCCACTAGGCGGTTGCCTAGTGAAAGCGGCGGGCCATCTTGTATGTTGCTTAAGCTTCAGGGCTAAGACCTCTGAATGTGTAGTTGCGTGCAAAAAGCAGTCCAAGTGGTATTTTTGGCCAACACAGGAAAATTTATTAAATTTTTCGTTTTAAATTTCAGCTTTGCAAACAGATCTTTGTAGAAGGCTCCAACCACAACAACAGAAAAGGGATGTTTTCTCCAAATAAACTTTCTTTACAAAAAGTGTATTTCAGCAGTGTTATCAATGAGCAGTTTCTTTCAGTTCTTTAACAAAAGAATTTCTTCTTCCAGAAACAAACATAATTGAACTAGTATTTAACAGCAGAGTCCAGCAAACCTTTTAGCTTCCCTTAGTTGCTTCAGGTTTTAACTTTAAAACATTCTCTGCTTGTCAGCACAGAAACTAAAACTGCTGTGTTTAAACTTTCACTCAGCACAAGTTCTTGTAGCTTTAACCATGAGATTTCCTTCTCTCTCTAAAGCTTCTTAGCTACAATAATCAGGATAACTGTTTCCTGGGTTTCCTTCCTATTAAACCCTTAGGTTTCCTCAGTCAGAGATTATGCACAAAGAACATTCCATTTGGGAGTCTGTGGAGTCAGGTTCCTCTCCACAGAATTCCACCTCCATGTCTTCCTCTGCATTACATGAATGTGGGGCTTGGACAGGTTCAGGGATTTCAGGTTTTACTTCCTTTAGAAGCTTGAACAGTCTCTCCCACTGAACTTCCCTTCTCCCCGGGATTATATTAGTGTTCTCAGACTTCTTTCCCTTTAGTAAAACATTTAAAGGCTTTGTTTGCTTTACCTTATCTGTAAAAGCATTCTTCCTGGCATGCGTCCCATAAGGTACAGCTTCTTCCTCAGAATCGGGTATACTTATTTCTGAGTCAGAATCACACACATTAACTCCCTCAAACTTTCCCCTCCTACCTCTGAGCTTGACTTGTAGACCTTTTACAGCAAGGGCATCTCCTAGGAGTAGCGTCCTCTGAATCAGAGCTGCCTGGGGGATCACTGCAGTGTGTCTCTAGCCCTTCTAGGCTCTCCAAGCCTGAAGACTTGTTCCTCTTCAGATGGAGCTGAGACCTCCTGCTCCAGCTTCCTCACAGCTAGCCTTCTCGCTTCCTCTCTCCTGGAAGGAGTGCAATTAGCCTGGATTCTGGCTCTTTCCCGACTGCTGTCTTTCAAGCTGTTCCCGTGTCTTGCTTCTCTCCTGCCGGTCTTGCTGACGCTTCCTCTCTCTCTGTTTGCCTGTGCTTAAATGTTTGCAAGCGTGCTCTCTCTCCTGGCCCCACCCACAGGTGTCTCCTATCACTTCCTATAGTTGCCCTGGAGTCTGGGTGTGGCCTCAGCCTAGCTTTTCAAATGTGGGTTTTTCCACTGCTTTCATTTTGGAACATGTGCTTAGGTGAGCCCATCCCCCTTATGGAAGAAAAAGTTTCTTTTTTCTTTGTTTCCCAGGGCTGTGCTACACCCTCCTTACCACAATAGTAAATGACGGCAGATGAAGACCAGTATGGTCCATCTGTAATATTATATGAATTAATAAATAAAATATATAATTGTTAATAAATACAAATGTTGTGGGAAGTTTGATACATAAATGTTATGTGTAATTTGATACATGTTGAGTGATGTTTGTAATGATACTAAATACTTAATATTCTCCAGGACCAAGCAGGAAGTCAGTCCTCACATATGGGTGACGTTGACGCTGACGGAGCCCTCGTGCGGAGCATTTCCCCAACTTTCAAACAAAGCCTTTGAGAATGCAGCGAGCATGCGCGGTCCCCTTCCCGCCCAAGGGTGCCATCTTGCTCAAAACCTACCCTTAGTATCAGGCCTCTCCAGCTCCCCAACAGGGCCAGCAGGCCAAGGGGCAGGGGCATGGGCATGGGCCCTGAAGGCAGAAAACCCCCAAGCCGCCAGCTCCGGCTCTTGCACAGCAGGGAAGGGGGATTTTGACTCCCACAGCATAGCCTCTTCTCCGCCGGTGGTTCCACTCAGCACAGGAGGTCGGCTGACCCTGTACGCCTACAGGTGGCCAGCCATTACAGGGGATACCTGGATACTGAGCATAGTCCAGAAGAGCTATATGCTCCATTTCCACCAGCTACCCCCCTCCTCCTATCCAGGGGAGCCTCCAAGACTCCCTCTACACAGGGACCTCCTCCTTCAGGAGTTGGCAAGTCTTTTAAAGGAACAGGCGGTGGAACCGGTGCCACACCATGTGGAAGGGCAAGGCTTCTCTTCAGGTACTTCCTAGAACCAAAGAGAAGAAGAGGCCTCAGACCTATCCTACACTTGCGAAATCTGAACAGGTTTCTGGAGAGGGGAAAGTTCAAGATGCTTACCCTTGGGATACTGCTGCCCTACCTCCAGCAGGGAGACTGGCTATGCTCCGTAGACCTAAAGGATGCTTATACTCACATCCTCATCCATCCAGACCACAGACAATATCTCAGATTTGTGGTGGGAGGAAACCACTTTCAGTACAGAGTGCTTCCTTTTGGCCTGACCTCTGCCCCCAGGGTTTTCACCAAATGCCTGGCGGTGGTGACGGCTTTTCTCAGAAATCGGGGGATTTTTGTCTTCCCGTACCTGGACGACTGGCTAATCAGGGACCAGTCACTCCAGGAGGCCCGACAGGCCAGTCTCTCTTCTTCAGCATCTGGGCTTTGTCATAAACTAAGCAAAGTCCACTTTGCTCCCCTCTGAAAACCTAGAGTTTATAGGGGCCAGGTTGGATACCCTTCAGGCAAAAGCTTTCTTACCCGAGGACAGGGCCCACAGATTTATGGACTTGGCCAACCAGTTCCAAAGCAATTCTTGTGTTTCGGCCAGGCACTACCTGCGGCTCCTGGGCCACATGTCATCCACGGTACATGTGACCCCGAATGCCCGTCTGCACATATGAGCTGCTCAATGGTGCCTCAGAGATCAGTGGACACAAGCCACCAGTGACCTCTGATACAGAGTAAAGGTGTCCAGACTACTTCTGAACTCCTTACAGTGGTGGCTACATCTGCCAAACCTTCTCAGGGGTGTTCTTTTTCAGGCTCCAGCACACACAAGGGTGCTGACGACAGATGCGTCCTTAAAGGGCTGTGGTGCACATTGCCAGAGCACATGCACTGAAGGCCTGTAGTCCCCTCGGGAGGCCACACAGTAGATCAACCTCATAGAGCTATGAGCAATCCGCTAAGCTCTGCAAACCTTCTGCCATGCTCTCTCTCAACAGTCTGTCCTAGTTCAGACGGGCAATCAGGTGGCAATGTTCTACGTGAACAAACGGGGGCACAGGGTCTAGGCTCCTATGTTAGGAGGCACTGGCCCTGTGCTCCTTTGCGGTCAGACAAGGCATGTTTCTCAAAGCAGTTTATCTAACTGGTCAGGAAAACTTCCTAGCAGACAAGCTAAGCAGGATTCTCCAGCCTCACGAATGGCAGTTGAATCTATTGGTGGTCCAGCAGATCTTCCTCCGCTGGGGACTTCCATCAATCGACCTCTTTGCAAGTCCACTAAACCGTCAGCTGCCCAGGTTTTGCTCCAGACAGCCGCATCCCCTGAGGATGGCAGCAGATGCTTTCTGATCTCTTGGTCTATGGGCCTCCTGTATGCGTTTCCTCCCACGGCCCTGGTGGCACGAACTCTGTTCAGGATCCTCCGGGACAAGGCCTCGGTGATTCTGGTAGCCCCCAGATGGCCGAGGCAGCCATGGTTTCCACTGCCTCTGCCATCTGCCCCGGTTGGTGAAGGAAGGTTACCACCTTTGCTTCCAGCTGCCATCTCTGGGGCATTTTCCAGGAGAGCCAGTGTGACCTCTCCTTCACCAGGCTCTCTTGCTCTCAGAGCTAGCAGGTCTACTAAGGGACAGAGCAGTAGAGCCTGTTCCCCAGCACCTCTGAGGCAAGGGCTTCTACTCAAGGTACTTTCTTGTCCCCAAAAGAACCGGGGGTTTCATGCCCATTCTGGACCTCAGAGACCTGAACAAGTTCCTGGTGAGGGAGATGTTCAAAATGCTCTCCCTTGGGACACTGCTGCTCTACCTCCACCAGGGAGATTGGCATTGCTCCTTGGACTTTAAGGATGCCTACACACAAATCCTGGTCCACCCATCTCACCGGCAATACCTGAGTTAATGGTAGGGGGAGGCCACTACCAATACATGGTGCTTCCCTTCGGCCTGGCCTCCTCACCCAGAATGTTCACAAAGTGCCTAGCAGTGGTAGCTGCCTGCAAGGGGTGTTCGTCTTCCCCTACTTGGATGACTGGCTCATCAGAGGTGGCACAGCCGTAGAGGCCAGTCAGGACACAGAATGTACCATCCTCCTCCTGCAGCACCTGGGGTTCGTCATCAACTACCCCAAATCACATCTCTCTTTTTGGTGCAAGACCTAGAGTTCATCGGTGCTCAGCTGGACATGGTGCGGGCCAGAGATCTCCTTCCTCAGGACAGAATGCCTCAAACAGCTGGCAGGGGAGGTCCAGCACCACAAAACTGCCGGCTCCCCTTCTCTTCTGCCTGCTGGGACACATGGCATCCATGGTCCATGTCACACCCCTAGCCTGTCTGCACATGCGGACAGCCCAGTGGTGCCTGAGTTTTCAGTGGACCCAGGCCATGGGCCGACTCAAGGACAGGGTCAAAGTCTCCTGCCAGCTGGCGAGATTCCTTGATTGGTGGCAGAACCTGGGCCTCCTCCGAGCAGGAATGCCCTTCTATGTGCCCCCATCACAGAGGACCCTGACCCACAGATGCCTCTCTACAGGGCTGCGGAGCTCACTGCGGAGTTCTCTGCACTCAGGGTTGCTGGTCCAGGGAGGAATCTCTGTTACAGATCAGCCTCCTGGAGCCCCGGGTGGTAGCCCTTGCCCTACGTCCAGACTGACAACCAGGTCACAATGTTCTATTTAAACAAGCAGGGGGTCACAGGCTCGTACTCTCTCTGCCAGGAGGCTGTAGTCCTCTTCTGCTTTACAGTGCGCAATGGCATGCTTCTGCAAGCAGTCTACCTCTTTGGCCAGGACAACTACCTGGCAGACACTCGGCAGAGTGCTGCACCCGCATGAATGGCATCTCGACCCTGCAGTGGCCAGGACAACTACCTGGCAGACACTTGGCAGAGTGTTGCACGCGCACGAATGGCATCTCGACCCTGCAGTGGCGAAGAAGCTTTTCCACTTTTGGGGCTAGCCTGAGATGGACCTCTTTGCCTCTCCAGACAATGTGCAGCTGGCTTGTTTCTGCTTCAGGCAGCTGCACCCAGAGAAGATAGCAGCAGACACATTCCTAATCTCATGGTCCGCGAGACTGCTGTATGCATTCCCACAGACTCCCCTGGTCGTCAAGACTCTGTTCAAAATTCAGAACAAGGGGAGGAAGTGATGTCACCGAGACCAATGGCGGTGTGAGGGCACCGCTCCAGGCTAGCCCTGCCATAAAAACTCAGAAAGAACCCTCGTGGAGAGGAAAATAAAAGTAAAAACAGAGGAGGAGAACCCCGGTAATAGTCGGGATGAGATAAGCTGGTTCGGAGCCGCTAGACTGAGAGCGGAGTGAGCGGCAGTGACGGCAAGCTCCAGGAGCAACAGGAAAGAGAGCCGCACGATTGGCGGCAAAGAGAAAGCTTGAAAAGCAGACTGACAGCGCCGGGAGAGGCAGAGGAGTAAGCGGCAGCCCAGCGAGGTGCAGAGCAGGAGAGAGAGCCTGCTGCAGAGGGGGATAAGGTGGACTGGAGCGGACGGAGAAAAACGAAAAAAGGACACCAAAGGGAAAGGCAGCGAAAATGGCGATCGGCAACCACGTGGCAGACAAGATGGCTGAGTGAGCCGGTATGAGGAATGGAAGTGCCAAAGAAAACAGTGAAGAGAGCAGTAAAGGCAAGAAAAGGTGAATGCAGAAGGTGAAGGCGGAGAATAGAAGAGCAGGGGGGGACAGGACAAGAAGAATATAAAGCCTGAGCAGCTATGAAAGCACTCCAGTGAGAGCAGTGGGGAAAACACTGATGGGGAAAAGCAGTAAAGTGGATAGACCAGGAAATATGTTGGAGAAAAGGGAAGAAGAAAAGCAAAAAAGATAGTGGTGAAAATTGAAACAGTGCAGGAAAGGAGGAACAACAAAGACAATGTGGAAGAAATCTGGGGTTTGTGGGTATCAAAGGAACTGAACTAAAGCCAAAATTTTCTGTGGTGCGCAGTAGCAGAAGGGGAAGACGGAGAGAGTCAAGAAGTGTATCATGACTACGAGAAGAAAAACTATGGACTTGAGAGAATATGCTTATCAGAGTGGAGGGGGGAACGCAACGGTGAACATAACGCCTTGGAGAATTAAAATAAGACTGCTGAACAAATGGAGGCAGCTGAAGGGTCTACAAACAGGATTACATTAGAACAAGGGAAGGAAACTTTTAAGAACATTTCCAGAGCAGAACTAAAGGAGTGGTTCACTGAAATAAAGAAAGAGGTGCAAGCAGTAAAAACAGAGCTCAGTGATCTTATAGGAAATTTGAAGGAAGACATAGCGGAACTGAAACACACAGCGGGAAACCATGAGAATTGGCTACAAAGTCTGGAGCAGTAACAATAGGAGCAACAACAGTGGGTGCAGGAAGTTCAACAATGGCAAAAGGAGATGCAATATAAATTGGAGGACTTGGAAAATAGGTCTTGCAGGAATAACTTGAGGATCTGAGGAATGCAGGAGGAGAAGAAATTTCAATACAGCGCGAAAGTGGCGGCTTCAGTATGTTCGGAAATACTCAGAAAGGGGGGAGAGGATGTGGGCCCTGAGGAAATTGCACTGGACAGAGCACACAGAGCACTGGGAGTGGTGAGAGTGAATAGACCTAGAGATATCATAATATGTTTCACTGGATAAAAAATGAAGGAAAGGATAGCAGCAAAAATAAGGAGCTTTGGGGCCTTAAATTGGCAAGGATACCCAGTAACTATATACGAGGACCTGTCTATTGGAACACTGCAGAGAAGGAGAGCCATGCAAACAGCTACACAGGCATTGAGAAATGGAGATCTCAAATACAGGTGATTGCATCCTTTTGGGTTGTCCTTCACAATAAAAGGGAGAGTACAAATGCTGGAAGAGGCGAAAGCAGTGCTACAAGAAGCGGGAATGAGGACTGAGAAAACTAATAGCAGAAATGATATGGACAAAATGGGGAAGGAGGCAGAAAAGCATCAAATTGCTGAAGAACAGCAAGAACTGAAGAAGGGATGGAGCAAGGAGCAAAGAGCAAAGAAAGAGCTAAGCGATGATCAGCTAAGGTGGTGGAGTGCTTGTAGATGGACATGTTGGGAGGAGGAGAAGGCAAAGATGGCGAACTAGAGATAAAATAGCTGTGTAAAGTATAGGGGATGGGAGGAGGGTACTGAGAATGGGGGGGAAGCGGAGGGGGAAGCAGAGGACAAAGAGGAGGAGAAGGGGCATAGGAGGGTATTTTGGGGGGGGGGGAGGGAGGATGGAAGACAAAAGGAGGAAAGAGGACTCAAGGGTGGAGGGAAAACTAAGCAACTAGGGGGTTACTACCATTAATGTAAAGGGGCTACGAACGTGGCAAAAACGAAGGATGTAAGAGCGAGAGGGTAGGCGTATGAATGCAGACATATGTATACAGGAGACACATTTACGGGTGGGGCAGGAATATTTGTTACACTCAAAAAAAAAAAAAAAAATATATCCAAAGGTGGTGGTAGCAGGGCAGAGGGCAAATCCTCCAAAAGGAGGGGTAGGAATTTTGGTGGGGGAAGCATTTAGACATTTTGTAGTAAGTGAGAAGAGAGGGAAAGAGGGGCGATGGGTGGGAGTGAAGTTGCGAGTGGGGGAGGAAGAGGTGTGGGTAGTAAGCATATATGGTCCAAACGAGGGGCATGGAGAAGCATTTGACAAAATAACAAAGGAATTGGAGGAATTGGGTGCTGCTCAGTTAATATTGGGGGGAGATTTTAATTTAACTAACAACCCAAGGCTGGATAATAGTGGAGGGCAGGGCAGTGGAGGGAAGAAGGATAGACTAAGCATGAAGAGGATGCAGGAGAGATTAGGGGTGATAAATTTATGGAGGGCTAGACACCCAGGGGAGCATAGGTACACATTTTATTCACAGGTGCATGGCACATACAGTAGATTGGACATGATATGGGGAGGTGGCAGATGGTCCTCAAAAGTAAAGGAGGTAGAACCAGGGGAAATTTCTTGGACAGACCATGCCCCAGTTAGTGTGATTTTTGATATAGGAGCTGAGGATGAGGGGATCAAGTTCTGGAAACTAAATGACTCATTGTTGGATGATGAGGAGCATGTGAGGGTGGTGAGAGCAGCTATTAGAGTGTATCTGGTCCTCATTGAGACAGGAGAGGTCCACTTGAAAACCATTTGGGATGGATTAAAGGATTAGGGGGAAATTAATCAGTATAGCAGCGTGAATTAAAAGGGAGAAGAAGAAAGTGGAAGGGGACTTGTTGGGGCAGATAAAGCAGCTGGAGGCTCAACATCAGAGGATAATGGGGTAATGGCTAAACTGATAAAAACCAGAGTGGAGCTAAGTAGGCTGAGAGGACAAGAAATAGCGTTCAAACTAAGTGTATTAAAACAAAAATATTTTGAAGGGGGAAATAAAGCAGGGAAGATATTGGCAAGTAGGATGCGGGCCCAACGGCAGGCAGCATATATAGAAGGAATTGGGGATAATAAGGGGAAGATGGTACACCGCACAAAAGAGAAGTCAGGTTTTTAGAGAATATTACTGAAAGCTGTATCAGTGAGTTGCATAAGGGACAGGAGGAGATAGAGATATTTGCAGGAGTGCGGGTTGGGTAAGGTTGATCCAAAGGATAAGGAAAGAATAGGAGAAGAAATAAAGGAGGGGGAAGTGAAGGAAGCTATAAAGTCCTTGAAAATGGGGAAAGTCCCCGGGATTGGATAGGTATGCAGCGCAGTTCTACAAGAAGATGGTGGAGCAAGTTACACCAATATTGACCAGGGTATTTAACAGGGTACTGGAAGGTAAAGGGATTCCCCAGACGATGGGGGAAGCAGGTATCAGTGTTACCAAAACCTGGTAAGGACAAGGGGGTATGTGGCTCCTACAGACCCATTTCGTTGATAAATCTCAATGCTAAAATCTTTGCTAAGGAATTGGCCAATCGGACTCAAGGGATTTTGCCTAAGATCATACATAGAGATCAGACTGAGTTTGTAAAGGGGAGGCAAGGGAGTGATAACATAAGGAAAGTGATGAACATTGCTTGCATCTTCAGAGAAATTGAGAGCAGGCGGCATTAGTTACGGTAGACGCAGAGAAAGCGTTCGACCGAGTTGAATGGCCCTATATGTTTCAAATGTTGGAGCAGATGGGATTTGTGGACAAGTATATAGCGTGGATAAAAGCTCTATACGAGCACCCGAGGGCAAGGATCCGGATAAATGGAGGGTACTCTGAGCAATTTACTCTGGGGGAAGGGTACCAGGCAAGGGTGTCCTTTATCACCACTTTTGTTTGCGCTGGCCATTGAGCCCTTGGCTGAAGCGGTCAGGAGGGAAATAGATGTAAAAGGGGTGGTAGTGGTAGGGAGGGAGGAGACAATAGCGTTGTTCGCAGATGATGTGATATTCTCATTGACAGCCCTTGACGACATTGCCAGTATTGATGAGACTTATAAAGGGGTTTAGTAGTATAGCCGGCTATAAAATCAATTCGGGTAAAACAGAGGTCCTTGGGTCTAATCTACAAGGGGGACTAGAGGAAAGGTTAAAGTCACATTTTAATTTTAAATGGGTGAAGCAGCAGTTTCGGTATTTGGGGATACAATTGGTAAAACCAATAGAGAGGCTTAAACAGTGGAATTGTCAGGCTTTGACAGAAAATATAAGGGGAGCTTTGGCAAACTGGGGGGGGGGGGGGGGGGGGTAAGATTGTCATGGTTGGGCTGTATAGCGGCAGTGAAAATGAATGTCCTGCCGAGATTTCTGTTTCTGTTTGCATCCTTGCCATGTAGGGTGACTAAGAAGGGGATAGGGAAGTTGCAGAATATGATTGATGTTTATTTGGGAAGGGAAGCATCCCAAGGTTGCAAGGGGGACCTTGTATCAAATGAGGGCAGAAGGAGGGCTGGGGGTGCCATGCTTGCTGAAATATTTTGAAGCGGCACAATAGAGGGCGCTGTTAGCGTGGCGGGAGGAGGCGGATATCTTAAGTTGGGTACAAATTGAGTCAGGGGGTGAAGAATCTAAGGACAGGAGAATATGGGACCCGGGGGGTTGGAGAGAAAATGAAGGGAAGGAGAATCCATTTAGGGAGCTTATGTTTCAGGTGTGGAAAAACTGGAGGGGGTTTCTTTTGGAAGGGAAAGTGTACTCACGATATACATTAGAGTGGTAGGTGATACTGGGATGGGAGGGAACTCTAAGGTACTTAAGGGGTGGAGTAGAAAAGGGCTAGAGAGGTTAGGACAATTGCTACGAAAAGGGGGGGGGGGGAGGGGGAATTAAAACATTTGAGGAACTCCAGCAAGCGTTTGGGATAGATAAAAAGGACCAATATGCATATGTACAATTGTGATACTTTATGAATTCATGGGAAGTGAAATCAGATATGGAACGGAAGCCTACGCAATTTGAGGAGATGATGGGGGAAACAGTGGTCACAGAAAGGGGTTATATCAAAAATATACAAAATGCTGCTGCAAAAGGGGAGGGAGAAGGGGAGGTGGCAGCAGCAGTGGGAGGAGGATATTCCGGGATCTTGGGAGGATAGCCGGTGGGCAGAAATATATGCGAGAACCTATAAGTTGGCCAGGGGAACTCCAATGCTAGAAAATAGTTTGAAGTTGAGGTTTAGGAGGTACTGGACACCAGTGCAGATCCGGGCAATATTTCCAGATAGTTCGAGTGCTGGAAGAAGTGCGGGGGAACGGGGGTCTTAATACACATGATATAGCAGTGCCCAAAGGTGCAGGGGTATTGGGGGAAGGTGGGAAGGCTGTATGGGGATATCACGGGAGTGCCAACAATACTAACACCGGAGATGGTTGTGCTCAATGAGGGGGTAAGAGAAGGAAAGGGAGATATGGGAATTTTTCTGGGGTATGGAATTATGGCAGCCCGTATGAGTCTTTTGAGATGATGGAAGAATCCCGATGAGGGAGGTAGTGAGTAAATTGGAACAGCTGTGGGGTTTGTGTATGATGGAAGCGCATAGAAGACATCAGGTAGGAAAACACAAAAAAGTGTGGCAATGATACAAAAATTGGAGGGGGAGGGGATGGCGCAAGTATGGCAAAGAGAGGGAGGCAAAGAGGGGGATGAGGGAGGGGTCTGAGGGGTTGGGAGTTGGGTATAAGGGTTGGAGGGGGAGGGTAGGTAGGATGGGGGTGGGAGAATTAGGGAGGAGGGGGGTATGGGGAAAGGGGGATGGGAGGAGGAGAATATATTAAGGTAGAGGGGGAAAAGCAAAGGGGACGGCAGAGGAGCAAAGGAGGGAATTATAGGAAATGTTTATATGATAAGCTTGGTATAGTAGTAGTATATAAATGTGCATAATTCATGTATACAATATTAAGGTGTAGGAAGATAGACTGATAGAATTGTGTTATTGTATTAGTGGATACCAGATATAGAACAAAGAGCATAAAGAAGTTTATAAATGGAAGGGGGAAGAGCAAGATGGGGATAAATGGTGAAGTTTGAGTTCATGCTCAGTGTCGGAAGGAGAGGAGGAGGGGAGAGATGGTGTATGAATATGTGTGTAAAAGTTGAAGAATGCGCCTGTAAAGGTTAAAAAATAATAAAAATATAAATTAAAAAAAAATTTCAGAACAAGAGGGTATTGGTGATACTGACCAAGCCCCCAGGTGGCCCAGGCAGCCCCTGGGTCGAGCCCCAGACTTCCTGACTTAGGAGGAGGGTTCTCTTCTGCACCCCAGTGTGGGGTCATTGACTCTAATGGCTGGGCTGTTGAGAGGGTAGCCTTGGCCCTGCTCAACCTGCCTCAAGAGGTTGAGATCCTGCTAGCCTCCAGGAAACTCCACATGGAGGGCTTATCCTTTAAGTGGTGCAGGTTCACCCTGTGGTGTGCAAATAGGAAGGAGAACCCATTCTCCTGCCACGCCCAGCTGGTACTCCAATATCTAGTACATCTGTAGCTCACAGGGCTGAAATCTAACTCTGTCCATGTGCATCTGAACCACTCATCACCACCCAATAGAGGGAAAACACTTATCCAGCCAGCCCCTGGTCTCCCGGTTCCTATGGGGCCTTCTGCTTTTTAAGCCCCCTGTCCGCCCTCTGGCGGCAGAATGGGACCTCAACGTGGTGCTCTCCCAGCTAACTAAGCCACCATTTGAGCCACTGGCCTCTAGCCACCTCAGATACCTATTCTGGAAGGTGACCACCTTGGTGGCTCTGACTTCAGTTTGCAGAGTCAGCGAGCTCCAAGTGCTTGTGGTGGACCCCCCGTACACCAGGTTCTTCAAGAACTGGGTGATGCTCCGCACTCACCCTAAGTTCCTCCGGAAGGTGGTATCCTCGTTTCACCTCAACCAGGAGATGGTGCTCCCCACCTTCTACCTGTGGCCTCATGCTGGCAGGAAGGAGCTCATACTCCACACACTGGACTTTAAATGGGCCCTGCCCTTCTATTTGCAGCGGACCC
This sequence comes from Ichthyophis bannanicus, assembly GCA_033557465.1. Classification (NCBI taxonomy): domain Eukaryota; kingdom Metazoa; phylum Chordata; class Amphibia; order Gymnophiona; family Ichthyophiidae; genus Ichthyophis; species Ichthyophis bannanicus. The sequence continues at coordinate 844,608,184 of CM066031.1, forward strand.
AGGGCCACCGCAAAGCACCTCAGCTTTTCGTGTCCTACGACCCTAGCAGACTGGGGCTCCCTGTAACCAAACATACCCTATCCTCTTGGGTGGTGGACTGCATTGCCCTAGCCTATAAGCAGGTGGGCCTCTTGCTGGAATACCGGATCACAACGCATTGCATGAGGGTTGGCGGCCCACCTCCATTCTGTGCCGGTGACAGAAATTTGCAGAGCCACCACTTGGTCATCCATTCGCACATTCGCAGCACACTACTGCCTGGAAAGCAAATCCTGCAGGGAGAGTGCCTTTGGTCAGGCAGTGTTGTGTAATATTCTTTGAGTGTAAGTAACTCCTGCCCTCCGACCCTCTGTGTTCAGGCTACCGGAGTGATAGTGTTGCTGGATGCTAGCGTCTTGCAGAGTCTCTCAGTGGGGACTCACCTTCTGCAACTCACGGCCACCCGACCAATTGCCATTGGTACTGTCTTGGTTCGGTCCTCGGCAGCCTGGAGCTAGGGCGTCCCATATGTGAGGACTGACTTCCTCCTTGTTCCTGGAGAAAGCGTAGTTACTCACCTGTAATGGGTGTTCTCCGGGAACAGCAGGAATCAATCCTCACAACCCTCTCTTCTCCCCTTGGAGTTGCCCTCCTGTTTTTTATTTGACTGCCATCTTAGATCAGTCATCTGACTGAGCAGAATGGCACCCTTGGGCTGGAAGGGGACCATGCATGCATGGTAGCATTCCCAAAGGCTTTCTTTGAAAGCTGGGGAAATGCTCTGCACGGGCTCCATTGCTCCGACGTCACCCATATGTGAAGACTGATTCCTGCTGGCCCGGAGAACATCTGTTACAGGTGAGTAACTACGCTTTCCATGTCTTGTTTTGCATTTTCCACACCTATCATCTTCACACAGGTGCAACCTAGCTCCCTGTTCCTTAGTTATATATGAGCAGTGTGTTTTTCTATATTGAGTCTCTTGATGTGTCACATTTGTTAAGTAGGTATATATATTACTGATTTAGTCATTGAAGTCCTCTTCCGATATCTGCTGTGCAAGATCCTTAGCCTAAGTCCCCGCCAGTGTTGTCACCCAGGGTCTCTTGCGCTCCACCCTACATTTTCGGTACCACCTTGCCGCTATATTGAATTTCGACCACAAGTCTGGAAATCTCGTTGTAGTGGGCCCGCTTCCAACAATTCACGCATGGGGCGACAATAATCTGACTTGCCAGTGAGACAACTGTCCCCCTGGCATTGCCCATTTATCCCATTGTTCCTCAAAGGTATATGATTTCCGTGTCTTATGCTGCATGTTGATCGTCCACTTGGCAGCAGCCCAACCGTTCCCACGCCAAAAAAAATTGTATGGTCCACCCCCCCCCCGGTGGGAATTCCGGATTACCCACCAGGTGCATATATCTGGACACGTGCGGAGAGCCTTGTTCTAAGTTTTGCCACCATCTCCAAGCCTTTGAAAAATGCTGTAGGATCCCTCCCATCTGGGTCACCAACCCCTCTGGGACTTTTAATCCATACATTAAGTTGACAAATTTATATGGGGCATATAGTTCATCTAATAACCCCTCTGGTAGGTATTGAGTTTCTCTTATACATAATTTGTGTATCGATTGGAGCATAGTCACCCCATTATATGTTCTGATGTCTGGTATTCCCAGGTCCCCGCACTCCTTTTCTAAGCACAGTTTAGCGTAGCTCACTGTGGCCCCCCTTCCCCTCCAGAGGAATCTCCGCATCACACCTTGGAAGATCCTTTCCTCCCCCTCCTGCACCCATAGAGGAAGCATTTGTAGAATATACAAAACTTTGGGGAGCAGCACCATTTTCACTAGAACCGCGCATCCCACCAACGATAGAGGTAGATCTTTCCAGCATTCACAAGTGCTTTTTATGTCCTTGAGCTTTTCTATAATATTGGGTTTATACAGAGTACTCTGATTGCAGCTCAGGTGAATGCCTAAATATTTGATACTATCCTTCACCCATTTCAAAGAAAATTGATCGTTCAGCCTCTTCCTATTCGCTCGCCCCTGTTCCTGAGCCTCCGATTTTCCAAAGTTAATCTTGAGGCTGGCAAACAGTCCAATGCCTCCCACCAACTCCATGACCTTCCCCACATCTCTGTGTACATTCCCTAGGAATAACAGCATATCATCTGCAAACATGTTGAGGCGCAGGTCCATACATCCCACTGCAATTCCTTGGATATCAAATGCCCTCCTTATCTTGGCTGCCAGAGGTTCCAAGGTCAATACAAATAATGGTGAGAGGGAACACCCTTGCCTAGTGCCCCTCCTGTTAGGGAATTCTAGGGATCGTTTCCCATTGATTATGATTTGAGCTGTGGGGGCATCATATAGAAGGCAGACCCAGGGGCAGCTCTATAATGAGGCAAAGTGAGGCAGCTGCCTCAGGCGGCAAAGTTTTGAAAGCGCCAAAAAATGTCCCCAAAACAAAAAAGCACACAAGTTGCTGCCGCTGCCGAGTCCGCTTCTCGGCAGCGGCAAACTCACCACCTCCTTTTCCTGCAGCTGCTGCTCCCTGCCTCTTAGAGAACCGCGGCTGTGCTGGTAATTGCAATTGAAATAAAAAAGAAGCTGGTGCGGAGCCTTCTCGCCTCTCGAAGGACTCTGTGAAGCTTTGTCCCACCCCCAAAGGAAGTTGAGTTGTAGCAACTTCTTCGGAGGCGGGTCAAAGCTGCACGGATTCCTTCGAGAGGCAGGAAGGTGCTGCACTGACTTTTTTTTTTTTTTTTTTTTTTCAATTGCAATTACCAATACAGCCAAGGTTCTCTAAGAGGCAGGGAGCTGCGGCTGCAGGAAAAGGAGGCAGTCAAGGAACTAGCATGGGGGAAGCTGGGGGCTGGTAGCAAGCTGACACAGGGAGAGGGGAGGAGGGGGCATGGAATTGACAAGGGAAAGGTGAGATCTGCAACGGGGCTGACGGGGGGCTGGAAGGGAATTGACATGAGGGGAAGGTGGGGTCTGCAATGGGGATGACACAGTGGGAGGAGGGGGCTGGAAGGGAATTGACATGACAGGAAGGTGGGGTCTGCAACTGGGTTGACACTGGGGAAGGAAGGGGCTGGAAGGCAACTGACAAGGGTTCCCTCTCATCCGGCATCGGACAAATCAGCCTGATCGCTTGCAGGAACCCTGCAAGCGATCAAGCTTATTTGTGCGGCGGCACTCTGGTGGTTTTAATTTTAGATTTTGCTGCCTCTGCCTTCCCGCTGCTTTTTTTTTTTTTTTTGCTGCAAGCATTCTTGAGGAAAAAAAACGCAGCGGGAAGGCAGAGGCATGGCAGAGGCGGCAAAATCTAACATTAAAACAGCTGGAGTGCCCCCACCGCCACCGGATGAGAGGTAAAGGTGGAGGGAGTGGGGACAGGAGGAGGACAAGGAGAGACAAAGGTGAGAGATAAGGGGGAGAAAGGGGACATGCTGGATAAAGGGGGAGACGGGACAAGTGCTGGACAAAGGGGGGAGACAGAGGACAAATACTGGACAAAGGGGGAGACAAGGGGACAAGTACTAGACAAATGGGAGAGACGGGCAAATGCTGGACAAAGGGGAGAGACGGGGGACATACTGGACAGACGGGATAAATGCTGGAAAAAGGGGAGAGACAGTGCGAGTTAGGATTATAATGTGCTGATGGGGGGGGGGGTAGCAGTGGTTATGGACAGATCAGGGGGGATCTAGGAAATGGGTTGATTAGGGACGGCTAGGACTGGGAATGGACTGATCGAGGGGGGGAGTGGGACTGGGACTGGTAATGGGCTGATTAGGGGGGCTAGCACTGGTAATGGGCTGAGGGGGGGGACTAGCACTGGAAATGAGCTGATTAGGGGAGGCTAGGACTGGTAATGGGCTGATGGGGGCTAGCATTTGAAATGAGCTGATTGTGGAGGCTAGGACTGGAAATGGGCTGATTAGTCAAGGCTAGGACTGGTAATGGGCTGATTAGGGGAGGCTAGCACTGGTAATGGGGTTGACAGGGGACTAGCACTGGAGGTGAGCTGGTTGGGGGACTTGAACATGGGCTGATGGTGGAGAGGGGAGGATAAAGCTGCTGGCCCTGGAAGAAAACTGGGGGCTAGGGCTACAAATGAGCTGATGCGAGGGGATGGGAGAATGGGACTGGAAGGGAGTGGATCTGAGAGGGGCTGCCACGATATTTGGACTAGAAGGGGCTAGACAGTGGGGAAGGAGGGGGACTGGAAGGGAATGGACACCAGCGGCAGTCATGGGAATGCAAGTTGACATTGGAAGGTACTGGGAGGGAGGACTGGAAAGGGGCTGATACTGGGAAGGGTTACTGGAATTGGAAATAGGCTGATGGAAAGAAGTGAAGAAAACAAAAGAAGAGATAAGAAATGGCAGATGGACCATAGACCACAGAAAGAGAGCTAAGAGAAGACAGAAAAGCAGAAGCCTCAGATCGGGACCAGCATGGTCAGAGAATAAAATGGTCAGACGACAAAGGTAGAAAAAATAATTTTATTTCATTTTAGTGATTGGACTTTGAGTGATCTTTATATTTTACACTTTATGGGGGAACTGCATATCGTATTTATCTGATGTTGCACTGCTTTAGAGAATCTGGCTTCTTGGGGTTATTTTTATTTTTACTTTAGATTGTGGTTACTTCTGTATTTGGTGGGGGTCTGTGTTCTGAGTGTGTGACTGAGCCCAGGTGTTCTGTTAACATGGAGTTTGTACATAAAGATCTATACTGTACTGTAGTAATTTGACATGTTCAGCTTTTCAAATAGGTGTATGGATGTTCCAGGGCCCACTGTAGTATTTACAGTGACGCGTTTTTTGGATGGGCTCCTTATGTGAGTTTGGAAGTTGGTGCTGATATGGTAGATTTGCTCTATAGTGACTTTGTTGTAGGGTTTTGTATTAGTTCACAATATGCCTGGTACTGGAGAATGTTTGTTGTTAGTGAGACAATCGGAATCAATTTTTTTTTTAAGATACTGAGTTCTGTGGGTGAATGTCCTGGTTCTGCTCTGCACCCACTGTTGAAGGGGGTTCTGTGGATGCAAAATATATGTTGAAAAAGAAAAAGCAAAAACCATAATGCAGTTTATAACAAAATAAAAACGAGTTGTAATTTAGTGTTATAAACCGTGATGTGGTTCTCACTCTCTTTTAGTTCCTTGGTGTGCAAAAATCTTGCATTTCCTCCATATAATCTAATCAGCTTTTTTGGTTTGGTTCAGTCCTTGATTGGAGTTTTGAAAAAGCCCCGCCCCCTCTACAGGGGCGGGAGGGCCATCTCATCCTTCGCCTCAGGCAGCAGATTGCCTTGAGCCGCCCCTGGGCAGACCCATTGCAAAAAGACCTCCCTGACATTGTATTGCTCTAGAATCCAGAACAGGTAAGGCCATAGTACCTTATCAAAGGCCTTCTCGGTGTCCATGCTCATGATGGCCTCTTTGCCCCCACCAGTGTTATTCGCCTGGATCGTTGCCAAAGCCTTAAGAATATTTAGTTGCTTTTTGCCCCTTGCCAAATCCCACTTGGTCTTCATGTACCAATTTGGGTAAGAACCTCAGGAGTCTTCCAGTCAAAATACTAATCAGGATTTTCATATTTTGGTTTATCATTGAGATGGACCTGTAAGAGCTAACCTCCAAAGGGGCTTTTCCTGGATTTGGCAGTACCACTATAGGCACTTTGTTTTGTTCTGGCCATAGCTTGCCTTCTCTCAGTACTGACTCACATGTCCCGCAGGGCTCCACCTACCAGATCTGGAATGATTTTATAGAACTCTGCTCCCAAGCCATCCGGCCCCGGGCTTTTGGCAAGCTTAAGTTTCTTGATAACTCCTTGGATCTCTGCCTGTGTGATTGTTTCATTTATGGCCTGCATTTCCTCCATAGTCAACTGCAGAAGCTGCAAATTGTGAAAAAAATCCCCCGGGTACTGTCTTGCTTCTCCACATCTGCATTTAATGACTGGTAGAAGTCCACAAAACACTGAGTGACTTCTGTCACCTTAGTTTTGAGTCCCCTCCCCCCATGGGTTCCGAATTTGAGAGACTGGTTGCTTCCCCTGCCTGTTCTGAACCAAATGGCCTAGCATTTTCTCCAGGACCAAGCAGGAAGTCAGTCCTCACATATGGGTGACATCGACGTCGAAGTCCTTGTGGAGCATTTCCCCAGCTTTCCAAGAAAGCCTTTGGGAATACAGGCACGCATGTGTGGTTCCCTTCCCTCCTAAAGGTGCCATCTTGCTCAGTTTCTCTTTTTCCGTGAAGCCCACCGGACGTGTGTCCTAGTCCTCCCGGAAAATAGTTAGATTTTTTTGGCAATCCTTCGCTATTTTTTCTCTGGTTCGACGCCGGTTCCCCTCCCGCCGGGTTCGGTACACCGGTATCGAGCCCGATCTTCTTTTTTCGGTTTTTGCCCTTCGTGGCTGGCATTCGTGCCCTTTTTTACTTTTTCCCTGGAAGGCCGGTCCTTTGACCTCGCGGGGACTCTTTTTTTTTTCCCCGATGGCTTCCAGTGGGTTTAAAAAGTGTGATTGGTGCAAGAAACTAATGTCTCTCACCGACACACACGACTGCTGCCTTCGGTGCCTCGGTCCTGACCACGATCCTAAAACGTGTGGACCATGTGGAAAAATGTCTTCCAAGGCACTTCGAAGTCATCAGCACCAAAAGGAAAGGCTTTTTTCTGACTCAGCCTTCGGCCGGGCCCGGACCTCGTCTGAGGCCTCAGCATCTTGGGAATCGGATCCCGAGCACTGTCGGGGCTCCTCGGACAGGGGGTCCCCCGACCGGGAACTAAAGAGGAAGAAGCGGCTCGCGAGGGCGTCATCAGAAGAGCTCCCTGGCTCCTCGAGAGCTAGGTCTCAGACCCCCGACCATCGCCCCGGGTCCGTGGAACAGGAGAAGCCTTCCAAAGTTCCTCGAGTGGAGCCGGAGTCTGCTGGACACGTAAGTCCTGTAGTCCTCGTGGACTCTCCTCCCAGAAAGCTGGCGCTGCCAGGGCCTGAGTCGGGGTCTGCTGAGTCTCCTGAGCTGGGTCTCAGGCTGACAGCCTTGGAGAGTAGACTGTCTGCCTTCATGGAACAGCAGCGGGCACTGATGGCCAGCATGTCTGGCGCATCTGCCCCGACCACCGGGACATCGACATCGAAGTCGACCCCAGAGACCGAGCCGATACTCGAGACCATAAAGGCTCGAGGTCGACCTCGGTCGCGGTCTCCCTCGACCTCCTGTTCGGGACCGAGGTCGTCGGGGAGGGTGCTCACAGGCCCCGTGCGGTCAGACCCCGATTCCTCATCGGACAAGTCCGCCTGGGAGACGGAGGACGAGGAGTCCCCCGACACCTTCCGGACTCGGTGCGTCCCGTCGCACTCACTGCAGTCTGAGCCCAGGAGTAGATCCCCCCAGAGGATACCCGGTTCTCGGAGTTCGTTCGGGATATGGCCACCGCGTTGGCTATCCCTGCGGACCCCGAGGAGGAGCCTCGAGCCGAGGAGCTCGAGGCCCTACAGTACGACTCTCCTCCGAATGAGGCCTTTACTGTTCCGGTTCCTCCGATGCTGGAACGACTCCTCTTCCGGATGTGGGAGGCTCCGGCCTCGGCGCCAGTTCTAAGCAAGCGAGTAGATTCAATCTATCGACTCCGGAAGAGTCCTGGCTTTCAAAAGGCACAGCTACCATACCATTCCATGGTGGTGGAATCGACCATGCATCGCCTGAAAAGTCAGAAGATGCACTCCGTGGTGCCCCCCGGCAGGGAGGCCCGGAACCTCGATGGTTTTGGTAGAAAGTGCTTCCAGGGCTCGATGCTTGCTTGCCGTGTCCAGTCTTACCAGCTGTACATGGGCATGTACTTGCGAGACCTGGCCAAGGAGCTGGCCGGGTTCTCTGCTGGTCTCTCCGGGGAACCCTTGCAGAGGTTCAAGTCCTTGTCCTCGGGGATCCGGGAATGCTCCAAGTTTGTCCCGCGCTGCCTACGATGGCTTCGAGGCTTCGGCCCGTGTTGCGGCAGCCGGCATCGCGGCTCGATGCCAGGCATGGCTGCAGTCATCGGACCTCGAGCCATGGGTTCAGGACAAGTTGGTCGATGTCCCTTGCTGAGGTGAGAACCTTTTTGGCAAGCCCATGACCGAGAAGACCGCATAGCTCGAAACCGAGCACCTCACGAGGACAAGGCTGTCTAGGAAGACTTCTGCCCCTTCTCACAAAAAGAAGGGCTCGGGTAAAAAGCCCTTTTACCCGAGGAAGGGCACTGCCTACAAACAGTACCCACAGTACCAGGCTGCCCACGCTGCCCCTCAGGGTCAGCAAGCCAAGGGGTAGGGTAATAGGCCCCGTAGGCAGAGGACCCCCAAGCCTCTGGCCCCTGCTCCCCCTCAGCAGGGTGGGGGGTTTTGACTCCTTAGGCATAGCCTCTCCGTCCCTGCCCTCCCAACCCTGCACAGGAGGTCGCCTCGCCCTGTTTGCCCACCAGTGGCCACTCATCACTGGATACAGTTGGGTGTTAAGCATAGTCCACAAGGGCTATCTACTACACTTCCAACAACTGCCTCCTCCATACTTTCCAGGGGAACCTCCAAGGCCTCCCCTGCACACAGATCTTTTCCTTCAGGAGCTCCAAGGTCTGTTGGTGGACAGGGCGGTGGAGCCTGTGCCTCTCCACTTGCAAGGTCAAGGGTTCTACTCCAGGTATTTCCTGGTACCCAAAAGAACCGGTGGCTTTTGACCTATTCTAGACCTCAGAAATCTCAACAAGTTCCTAGAGAAGGAAAAGTTCAAGATGCTTACTCTTGGAACACTTCTGCCCTACCTCCAGCAGGGAGATTGGCTATGCTCATTAGATCTCAAGGATGCGTACACTCACATCCTCATTCATCCAGACCACAGAAAGTACCTCAGGTTCATTGTGGGAGGAAACCATTATCAGTACAGAGTACTGCCTTTTGGCCTCACCTCCGCTCCCAGGGTCTTTACCAAATGCCTGGCAGTGGTGGTGGCCTACCTAAGAAATCAGGGAGTCTTTGTCTTCCCCTATCTGGACGACTGGCTCATAAGAGGTCAGACGTGCCAGGAGGCCCGACAGGCCACCCTCAGATCTATTGCTCTTCTTCAAAGATTAGGGTTTGAATAAACTTCGCAAAGTCCACTTTGCTTCCCTCCCAGAACTTGGAATTCATAGGGGCGAGGTTGGACTCTCTGCTTGCAAAGGCATTCTTGCCAGAAGACAGAGCCCAAAGGCTGATAAACTTAGCAAACCAGTTTCTTAGTGGGCCACTGGTCTCCGCCAGACTCTACCTGAGGCTTCTAGGCCACATGGCCAACAGTACATGTGACCCCCAACGCCAGGCTCCATATGAGGCCTGCACAGTGGTGCCTTCGGACTCAGTGGTCACAGGCCACAGGCAGCCTCAGAGACAGGATAAGGGTGTCCAGACAATTTCTAAACTCCCTCAGCTGGTGGCAGCACCTGCCCAATCTGTTACAAGGGGTACCTTTTCAGATGCCTGGGTTCACAGTGGTGTTGACCACTGATGCCTCCCTACGGGGCTGAGGAGCTCATTGTCTAGCAAGTGCACTCAAGGCCTGTGGTCTCCCTGGGAAGCCGCACAGCAGATCAATCTACTGGAACTCAGGGCTATTCGGTTAGCCCTCAAAACTTTCTCTCCTACCCTTGCTCATCAGTCTGTCCTAGTTCAGACAACCAGGTAGCCATGTTTTATGTGAACAAGCAGGGCGGAACTGGATCCAGGCTCCTGTGTTAGGAAGCACAGGACCTTTGCTTGTTTGCCCTCAAGTACAACATGCTTCTCAAGGCTGTGTACCTTCCTGGCCAGGAAAACTACCTGGCCGACAGGTTGAGCAGGATTCTGCAGCCCCACGAGTGGCAGCTCCATCCTTTGGTGGTTCTGAAGATTTTCCTGAAATGGGGACTTCCATCCATAGATCTGTTTGCCAGTCCTCTGAACAAACAGCTGCCAAAGTTCTGCTCCAGACATCCGCATCCCCTGCGGATAGCACCAGATGCTTTTCTGATCCCATGTTCTCAGGGCCTCCTGTATGCGTTTCCTCCCACACACTTGGTGGCCCAAACCCTGTTCAAGATTCTTCAGGACAAGGCCTCGGTCCTGCTGGTGGATCCCAGGTGGCCGAGACAGCCTTGGTTTCCACTTCTGCTTCAGCTGGCAGTGGATCCTCCACTGCCTCTGGGGTTGCAACCCGACCTTCTCTCTCAGGATCAGGGTTCCCTTCTGCACCCCAATCTCAAAGCTCTCAATTTGATGGCCTGGAGGCCTACCTCAGGAAGTTGAAGAGGTTGTCCTAGCCTCTAGGAAACAGTCCACTAGGAAAACCTATGCTCTCAAATGGAAAAGGTTTTCTGTGTGGTGTCGGCTACGTACAGAGGATCCTTTCTCCTGCACTGTACCAGTAGTGCTTCAGTACTTACTGTACTTATCAAATCAGGGACTTAAGTCCAATTCTGTTCGGGTCCACCTCTCAGCTCTAGCAGCTCACCACTCACTGGTGGAAGGACATTCTCTGTCGGTTCACCCCTTGGTGTCCCGGTTTCTCAGAGGCTTGCTTTTGCTCAAGCCTCCAATCCATCCTCCTGCTCCTGAGTGGGAGTTGAATGTGTTCTTGCAGTAAATGACTTGCCCACCCTTTGAGCCGATGGCTACTTGCCCTCTACGCTTCCTGTCCTGGAAGACACTCTTCTTGATAGCCCTAACCTCGGCCAGGCGAGTGAGTGAGCTTCAGGCCCTGGTCTGTGACAGGCCTTACACCCGTTTCTATAGGAACAGGGTAGTCCTTAGGACTCATCCAAATTTGTCTCCTTGTTCCACCTTAACCAAGAGGTGGTTCTTCCAACATTCTTCCCTAGGCCTCATGCAAGCCAGGCTGAAGCAGTACCTTGGACTGTAGTAGGGCCTTATCCTTCTACCTTGACCGTACGCAGGGGCATAGAAGGACTACTCAGCTCTTCATATCCTTTGACCCTAATAATTTGGGGTTAGCTGTGTCCAAGCGTACCTTGTCCACCTGGGTAGCTGACTGTATCACCTGGGCTTACAGGGCGGCTGACATTCCTTTGCAGGGTCGGGTCACGGCCCATCGTGTCAGGGCAATGGCTGCCTCAGTGGCTCACCTCCGCTCTGTACCATTGGTGGACATCTGCAGGGCTACAACTTAGTCCTCAAGCCAGACTTTTGCGGCCCATTACTGTCTGGAGAGGGAGTCCCGTAGGGACAGTGCTTTTGGCCAGGCAGTACTCCGGAATCTCTTTGAGGTTTAGACAACTCCTGCCCTCCAGCCCTCCGTTGGGCTACTGGTGGAGGTTCTGTCAGTGAAAAGCCTTTCTTTGATGCTGGGACTAGAGGGAGTTCTCTTGTTCAGCCTGGGTTCCTCGGTAGCCCAGAGTTAGGGAGTCACCCATATGTGAGGACTGACTTCCTGCTTGGTCCTGGAGAAAGAGTAGTTACTCACCTGTAACAGGTGTTCTCCAGGAGCAGCAGGAATCAGTCCTCACAACCCTCCCTCCTCCCCTGGGAGTTGCGGTTGTACATAGTTTATTTTTACATTTTTGTGTGCTGTTTTTTAGCTATGTCATTTCACTGAGCAAGATGGCACCTTTAGGCGGGAAGGGAACCGCGCATGCGTGCCTGCATTCCCAAAGGCTTTCTTGGAAAACTGGGGAAATGCTCCGCAAGGGCTTCATCGACGTCGATGTCACCCATATGTGAGGACTGATTCCTGCTGCTCCTGGAGAACACCTGTTACAGGTGAGTAACTACTCTTTCCCTGCCCTGTTGCCCCAGCGGTGAAGACTATCTCCAGGAACAAGCAGGAATGTAGCTTTCACATATGGGCATTGTCTGTACCGATGGAGCCCGCGCGGGAATGCTCCCCAGCATCCAATAGGAAAGCTTTTGGGAGCATCCCGCTGCGCCTGCGTTGCTGCCTTCCCGCCTTTCGAAATCTCCCTCGTCAGTTTTTCGTTTTCCGCAGAGCCGACAGGCAGCAAACCCTGTCACCACAGAAAATCCTTTTGTGGTCGCGTCTGCCTTCATCGTCGACGCCTATACCAGTACCACCGGTCTTTTCTTTCTTTTCTTAACTTTTCTTAAAAAAATAATAATAATTTTTGGAGGGTCTGTCCCCTCTTGGTGCCAGGTGCCATTTTGGGCACTAGGCCCTCTTTTCTTCCAAAATGGAGAAACCATCTAGTGGTTTAAAAAAATGCTCGAAGTGTAGTGGTACCATTTCTGCTACCGACACCCATGACTGGGTGTCTTAAATGTTTAGGTCCTGACCATTTACCATTGGAGTGTCTCCTCTGTAGAAAGATGACCAAGAGAGGCCTGTAGAATAGAGCTGCAAAACTCGGCACCCTCTTTGTCGCAGATGCGATTATCCGTTGCATCGACGTCTTCCAGGGCTTCATCTTTCTCCCATGGATCTCGGGTAACTAAACCCAGGTCTTCTAAGACCGGCCGGTCCTCAAAGGGTAGATCTCCTTCGAAGCATCGAGATGCTAATAGTGTTGCCCTCGAGGAAAACATACCGGCAAAACAACCCCGGCGGGAGGCCCTGGCCTCCAAAGCATTAACGGGGCTCCCACATTCGGAGAACTCTTGGTGCCATTTTCTGGTGTCGTGGCCTGCTCTGCCAGTATCGACATCCAGGCATTGGCAGGTGCCATGGATCAGCGCATCCTGGCTATCGAGCGCAGCCTTACGGCTCTCTTAGCAGCCTCGGTACCGCTAAGGCCGTTCCTGGCGGTTCCGCAGTAATTGATACCAGTACCGACCGCACCCACTTTAACCGATGCACCTCGTTCCTTGCTTCCCCCCATGCCGGCCCTTAAATCAGTGTCCGGTATCGAGGGTCCGGTATCGAGACAGTCCGATGTCAACTTCGATCAGTACTGGCATCACGCAATGCAAGAACACCCGGCACGGAGATACTTCGAGTCCTTCCATTCCGAGGACTCTGTCGGTACTGGAGTGATTCTTCCAGAGGATCCCTCTCCTCAGCATAGGATGTCTCCTCCAGAGGACATGTCCTTTTAGGATTTCATACATGATGTAGCACGGTGACTGTCGATCACTGTGACTCCTGAGATGGAACCAAGAGCAGAAGAATTAGAAATTCTTCAGTACCCGGCAGCTCCTAAGGAGGCTGCTACCCTTCCCATTCACCAAATCTTGCATGACCTCATGCTAAGGATGTGGGAAACGCCTTTAAGTGTCTCCACACTCTTGGAGGCTTGATACCATGTACCGAGTTCCACAATGCCCTGGTTTTCAGGAAACGCAATTACCACACCATTCCATGGTAGTGGAATCGGCGATGTGTAGGATCAAGAGTGCTAAGACGCATTCTTCCAACCCTCCAGGCCTTGAAGCGAGGACACTCGATGCCTTTGGGCTTCGATGCTTTCAATCCTCGATGCTATCAGCCAGAATCAGCTCTTACATTCTTTATATGGAAATGTTCCTTAAGGAGGTTACAAGAGATCTGGAGCTGATGGCTTTACTTCTCCCCAGTGATAAAAGGGCAGACTTCCTCACTCTGGTCAAACATGCCCAAAATGTGTCTAGGTTTATGAACCGTGCAACCTTTGATTGCTTTGAGTGCATTATCAGAACCTCTGCTATTTCCATTGGTGCATGTCGCATTGCCTGGCTTCAGGCATCTGATTTAGAACAATGGGTGCAAGACAAGCTAGGGGAACATTCCTTGCACAGGAGAAAATCTCTTTGGCAAGGATTAGCAGGACAAAGCTAATCAGCTTGAGTCCGAAAACACCACCTTGAACAGATTTTCAAGGACCACAGCCAACCCAGCATAGAAAAAGACAATTAAGAAACCCTTTTTCAACAAGAAAAATAAATTCTACCCATCTTACACCCAGGCTGTCCACTGCCCAGTTTATGCTCCCCAAAAGGGGCAACAGCAACCCAGACAGCAAAGGAAGGCCCAAGTCCCCAGAGCTCAACCAGCTCAGCAGACACAGCCTCCTCAGGGGCTTTGACTCCTTCCTAGAGAACTTAGTCATCCTGCCCTGAAAGGTCCAGAGCCTCTCACCATCCCAGGCAGACTTTGTCATTTTGCCAAAAGATGGCAACAGATAACATCAGAGCACTGGACTCGCTCCATTGTAAGAGAAGGGTACAAACTCCATTTTTACAGTATGCCCCCTCCCACCATCACAAGACAGTTCAATTCTCAGGGTCCTTTCACCACTCTCCTGTGTCAAGAGGTCACCTCACCACTTGCTCAAGGGGCATTAGAAGAGATACCCATATCCTAACAGGGCATGGGTTTCTACTCCCCCTACTTCCTCATTCCAAAGAAAACGGGGATACAGACCCATAACTGGACCTCAGAGAGTTGAACAAGTATCTGTTCGTAGAAAAATTCAAGATGTCCCTCGGAACACTTCTTCCTTACATTCAGAGTCGGACTTGGCTATGTTCTCTAAATCTAAAGGATGCATATACACATATTCTCATCCATACAGATCACAGGAGGTTTCTTTGATTCCTCTTTCAAGGAAGACATTGCCTCAGTACAGGGTTTTACCCTTCGGACTGGTTTCTGCCCCAAGAGTTTTCACAAAATGCATGGCAGTAGTAGCAGCATTCCTGAGAACTCTGAGGATATTAGTCTTCCCCTACTTAGACGATTGGCTCATCCGAGCATTGTCAGCTCCAGAAGCCAGCTCCGCTCTCTCACGCACAATGTAAATCCTGCAATACCTGAGACTGGTCATAAACCTCCCAAAATCTAATCTCACCCCTTCTCAGTCCCTAGAGTTCATAGGGGCTCTTTTAGACACAAGGCAGTCAAAGGCTTTCTTTGCACAACCACGTTGTCTTCAAATACTCCAGCTGGCCTCTCAAGCAGCTATGAAAACCTTGCTAACTGCTCGAGACATGCTTCTGCTGCTGCGGCATATGGCATCCCACTGTCCATGTGGTTCCCTGTGTTCGCCTTCACATGTGAGCAGCCCAGTGGACCCTAACCTCTCAGTGGACACAGGCCTCTGGTCGCCTGAGGGACAAAATCAGAATCTCGACATATCTCATTTCGTCCCTACAGTGGTGGCAATCGCTGGAAAACCACCTTGTAGGCTCTCCTTTCCAGCACCCACTACACCAAGCCACCTTGATGACAGATGCGTCCAAGTTAGGCCGGGGGGCTCACTTGAACAATCTCTCCACTCAGAGTCTCTGGACCGAGCAAGAGGCTTGTCTCCATATAAACCTCCTGGAACTCAGAGCCATCTTCTATGCTCTTAAAGTATTTCAGGCCCACCTGAGTTACAAGACGGTTCTGGTCCAGATTGACAATCAAGTAACCATGTTCTATGTGAACAAGCAGGGTGGGATGGGGTCTCAGGCATTGCGCAACGAAGCTCTACTCCTGTGGGCCTTCGCCAGAGATCTTCAGATCCACCTACTAGCAGTGTATCTTCCAGGCACACAAAATCTCTTGGCAGACAAACTCAGTCGAGTATTACTGCCACATGAGTGGTCTCTTCATCAAGAGCTAATTGCTCAAATTTTTCAAATCTGGGGAACTCCAGATATAGACCTCTTTGCAAGTCCTCAGAATGCAAAACTTCCCCGGTTCTGTTCCAGAATTCCGGCTCAGAACTGTCAGGCAAGGAATGCTTTCCGCCTCCACTGGGGTCAGGACTTTCTCTATGCCTTCCTACCTATTCCCCTCATTCCCAAAACTCCTTTCAAGCTTCAGAAAGACAGGGACCATATGATCCTCATAGCCCCACGCTGGCCACAACAAATGTGGTTTCCTCTGCTCCTATGTCTCTCTCAAGCCAGACCTCTGGAATTGGGATGTGCTCCAGATCTTCTTTCCCAGGAGTACGGGACGCTATTGCACCTGAATCATCAGTCTCTACATCCCAGGGCGTGGCTGCTGAGAGCCTAGAATTCCAGGATATCAACCTTTCTCAACAGGTGAAGGATATCCTTTTGGCTTTGAGAGAACCTTCCACAAGGTGGGCATACGCCTTTAAGTGGAAAATGTTCTCTATCTGGTGTTCAAAAAAGGAACTTAATCCATTTTCAGTGCCATTTTCAGTATCTCCTCCATTTATAATCCTCTGGTCTTAAGACCAATTCAGTAAGGGTCCACCTTAGTGCCATTGCAGCTTTCCACAAGCCCTTGGATGGACAACCTGTTGCCTCTCAACCCCTTGTAGCAAGGTTTATGAGAGGTCTACTCTTGACTAAACCTCCCATCAAGCCACCACCAGTGGCATGGGATTTGAATCTTGTCCTTGGGCAGCTCATGAAATCGCCCTTCGAACCCTTAGCCACTATATCTCTAAAGTTTCTTTCTTGGAAAGTAATCTTCCTAGTTGCTCTCACTTCTGCAAGATGCATCAGTGAGCTCCAGTGGCTGATCCTCCTTATACAAGGTTCCACCATGATAAAGTAGTTCTTCGGACTCATCCTCACTTTATGCCAAAAATGGTTTCGCCTTTTCATTTAATCCAATCGGTTTACCTTCCTGTATTCTTCCCTAGGCCTCACGCCTCCAATGCAGAAAGGAATCGTCACACTCTGGATTGTAAAAGAGCCTGGGCTTTTTACCTTCAGAGAACTAAGCAACATAGAAAGGCTTCCCAGCTTTTTGTTGCCTTTGACTCTAGTCATCTTGGATTACCAGTTTCCAAGCAAACTTTGTCTAAATGGATTGCAAATTGCATTTCCTTTGCATATGAGAGTAAGGGACTTTCTCTCGAAGGTCATGTCACAGCTCACAATGTGAGAACAATGGCAGCCTCTATGGCTAACCTTCGCTCAGTGTCCATTGATGACATTTGCAGAGCAGCCACTTGGGCTTCGGTTCACACCTTTGCAGCCCACTACTGCTTAGGCAAGGACTTCTGTCGGGATGCCTCGTTTGGCTAGGCTGTTCTCCAGCATCTCTTTCAGACTTAGAACAACTCCTACCCACCATCCCGTGTTTCTATGCCAGAGATCCATGGGAGGAAGCATGACCCATCTCAACCGGGGTTTCACAGCTTTCTGGAGTCATCTCCCTGTCATCTCTCAGCTGGTGAGCCCCATATGTGAAGATTGCATTTCTGCTTGTTCCTGGAGATAGCGTAATTACTCACCTGTAACAGGTGATCTCCGGGAACAGCAGGAATTGAGTCTTCACAACCCACACTCCTCCCCTAGGAGTTGTCTTTCTCTCCTTCTCTCCTTTGCGTCAGCTATAAACTCAACTGAAGAGGGAGAGTTGGAAAGGCGGGAGGGCAGCAACGCAGGCACAGTGGGATGCTCCCAAAAGCTTTCCTATTGGACGCTGGGGAGCGTTCCGTGCGGGCTCCGTTGGTACCGACAATACCCATATGTGAAGACTCTATTCCTGCTGTTCCCAGAGATCACCTGTTATAGGTGAGTAACTACGCTATATTTATACATAAAAATATCATGATGTGCTCTTGCCATTAGGTTATCATTGATTTGCTGCTTGAGCTGTAAACGCTGCTGCTTCTGTATCCCCTAATCGCTTAACATGCCTCTGGTGGACCTCCTGCAGTCTATCCGTTAGTTCTTTCAATCGCTGGTCTCTGCATTTCTTATCAGCCCTGATATGTCCTATAATGTGTCCCTTCATTACAGCTTTCACAGCTTCCCAGTAACATATATTAGAGTTTACTGACCCCTTGTTGAAAGATTCATATCCGAGCCATTCCTTCCTGACAACATCCCAAAATGCTTTCTTGGGATAATATGACAGATTAAGCATCTAGATAAAATCTTTGCCACTTGGTCAGTTCTGCCAGCATGTGCACCATGGCATGGTCCGAAACGACTTGCTTTATTCCTACAGCTTTAAGCCTGTCCATCCATTCACGGGGCAACAGGCAATAATCGATGCATGAGGGTTCGAGTAAAATTTGTAGTCCCGTTCCCAGGGGTGCAGGAATCTCTGCAGTCACAAACCCAACCCTTTTGTTCGATTGACCCCTAGGAGTCACCTATCCAGGCTGACAATCCAGTGCTGGGTTGGCTTCTGTGTTAAAATCTCCCCCTGAGCAGATTGTAATCTGGATGTTGCACATATTTAGCTAGGATGCCAGAGAAAAAGCCATGGCTGTAGATGTTTGGCGCATAGATGTTGCACAGCGGAATCTTGCAGCCGTCCACTTCCCTTAATACCACCACAAATCTCCGCTCTGCATCTTGCAGTTTGTGTACTTGGAATCCTAATCCTCCTCTTAAGAGAATAGCCACACCCCTCTGTTGTCCATTAAAGGTAGCAGGGTAAACGTCACCTACCCATGAACATTTCAGCTTCATATGTTCCGCCACATTTAGGTATGTCTCCTGCAAGAAGGTGATATCTGTGCACGTGTTCCTCAAACAGCTCAGGATTTTTGTTCTTTTCACAGGCGGGTGGGATACCATTCACATTCTGTGTTACCAACTTGAGCTCAGCGCTGTTTGAAGTCTCTCCCAGTACTCACTACTTTGGTAGCATGTACCACACAACCTCTCCTCCCAGCCTAGGAGGAGGCGCCACCATTCCGCAAGCTTCGCTGCCTGCATCTTCCCAGGGCACCCTCCCTATCATGTATTCAGTATCTCTCTTTCCTGTACATGGATATGGATTTCCCCCCCATCTTATCCCTCCCTGCAGCTCCCAACTCATACATTCATCACTCACACCTGTATTTGCCCCCCCCGTCCACCCTCTCTCCTTCCCCATGTGTTTCCCCCCTCCTTCCTTTCTAGTCTGTTCCCCGTTTTTGTTTTCCACTACCCTGCCCCACATTTCCCAGCCTACTCCCTAAATTCTTTAGGAATGCCCTCCGTTAGCCACATATAGTACATCATATTCTACTTCCCCTCCCCCTAGTATCTCACATGTCATACGTTATGGCAGCTTAGTGGGTCATAGATTTAACCTTGTACAACTTCCATAGATCCCTAGCCCACCCGCCATTAACTATGAATTCTTTTAACCAGGGCATCTTAATACTGTAATTCAATGTTATTTAAACAAGACTTCCCAGCCTCCCCTCCCCCCACCCTCCTCTCACAGCCACAATACTTATTTCTATGGTCTCTGGTGCTTGCTTTTTTTGTTGTTGTGGCCTTCAAGCCTCCTTAAAGAGGCTTGCACGTAAACTTTATGGCCATATAGCATCTTCCGAGCCTTTACAGCGGTTGCCAAAGCAGCACGTGACTACTATAGGCACCAGTTCACTGCTTCTCTCAAGGGAGATTTCTGCCCTCCAGCTCTTCCACAGATTGTTGGATATTGTTTTTACTTTCCAATGTATGCATCCCAGTGTCCAGAAAGACCCACAGTTTGGCTGGATAAATCAAGCTATATTTGATCCCTTTGGCGTGCAACCGAGAGCAGTAAGGCATGACCTTCTGCCTGTTTGTGGCTACCTGTGCCGAGAAGTCCTGGAAAGTTAAGATTTTATGTCCCTTGACTTCTAGTTTTCTGCGTTTGATATGCCGTCAGGAGTGCCATTTTGTCCATATAGTTCAGCAGTCTGAAAATGATTGGCTGTGGTCGGCCATTCCCTTCAATACGGACTCCCAGTCGGTGTGCCCGCTCCATTTTCAATGGTATGTTTGATTGAGGTAGGCCCAGAGCTTTGGGAAGAGGTGTGTTTTGTTTTGTTTTTAAAGTGCCGCCTTCTTCCAAGGCAATGATGTGTAAGTGACTTGCCCAAGGTCACAAAACGTTCCATTGGGAATTGAACAGATCTCCTGGGTAGTAGGCTGTTGCTCTAACAACTAGGCTACTTGAGAAGAGTAGTCTGCATATATCCAGCAGCTCTTTATCTCCTATATTTTCTGGGATGCCGATCAGGCATAGATGATTGTACCGGCTGCGATTTTCCTGGTCATCTAGCCGTTCTTCCAGAGAAGTCGCCTTCTACTGCATTTGCTGGAGCTTCAAGCGTAGTACCTCAATCCCCATATCTGCCGCCTGAATCTTTTGGGTGTTCTCCATGATCTGTCTGGAGTGACTCGTCAGGACCTCTTTGACCTCATACATAGTTGACTGGAATTTAGCCAGTTTATCTTCTAGCATGGCCATCACACTCCGTGTGAGAGATTTAGCAATTTCCTGACATAATCGAGGCTTGCTGTCCACCTTGAGGGCTCCCGTTGTTTTCCAGGTCCTCTGCTGCCTTCTGTGCGCTGTCCATGTTGCTTTTCTTAGCTGTCTTATGCATTTGCAGCCCCTTTCAGGCCATATCTTCTCTGAGCTATGCCACCTCCCCTCAATTTTCTAGGTATGCCCTCCAGGGCTTTGTTACATTTAGGCCTTTTCAATGCTGACGAGAAAGGTTATGCCTCTTTTACGCTTTCCTCACAATAAAGTATTTTGTCCTTATATATTCTTTTTTTTAGCAGTATTACATGTGGAATGGGCAGCCTCCTCTTTGTATGAAAGCTGGTGCCTGATTGCCATAAGGGTAGAGGCTTCCACACCCCGTATTTCAGTCCTGGGGACCACTAACAGCCAGTATGCCTTGTTTGCTTTTGGGGCAATACTCCCCCACACTGTGCGCAAGAGGACGGGTTCTCCGTCCCCCCCCCCTCCCCGAGCACCTTCTTCCAGTCGTCCTCTCATTGCAGTAGCACCGAGGTGTCGCGTTCAGCACAGTCTCAGCACCCGGGAAGTCAGAGTTGTCAGGCTTTCCTGCAGCGCTCTCCACTCGAGGCTGTCCACTGCCCCTGTGCTGCGGTCTCAGTATTCTCCCATTCAAGTTGTTATGGCTCTTATTTCTCTCTGCTCCCTCTGCCTACTGATTCCAGTTCCCCGTCCAGCTATCACCCCTATATTTAGATTTTCCATGGAGGGGGTTCTTTCCCCATGTGTCTGTGCGGCCTTCCTCTGGAGTTACTGCTGTCGCTACTCAGTACACCACTCGCCGCCGCCGCTCTGTTCCTGCGCTACTTGTTGATGGTCTTCACTGGGAGCTGTTGTGGCATATTTGGTCCCCTATTTCTGGCTGCAGGGTGGTGGAAATTCAATGGGGATGTTCCGCTTCAGCACATCACGGCCATCTTGCATGGAGCCGTAGCCAGAACCGGAACCTCTATCTCTTTTTTTTGTATAAATCTGTTTATTAATGCACACCACAAAAAGACAGCTCAACATGTATGTACTGTTACATAATTTCAAGAGCTTACAGTCACCCCTAAGTCCATTTTGTACAGTTTTTATACTTATATATTCCCCCTCCTATCTCAAATACTCTTAATACATATTTTGCCCCTTCTCCCTGATCCTAAACATCACTTTACCTATCTTACATCATTCAAGTTTTATTATACAGAGATCTCTTTATCAGCACTAATACCTTACATTACTTTCTCCACTTTCTCAAGTTTAACCCCCCCTTCTAACCAGCGCACTATCCTGGAAATGTCAATCCAGTTACCCCCTGGGCGAGGCTTTGCTCTGATACTCTGCCCAAGGTCACTCCCAACAGTGACAAATTAGCAATTAGCATTGACAGTTGTCCTCCCTTCACCTTATGGATTCCTCCATTACCCTGTCCTATTCATAATGTCAGGAGTTCATTCCTAACCACAGGTTGAAGCATATCTAGATAACCACCCCAGAGTGCCAGGAAAAATGCCCGCTGCTCTGAGTTCCCTCTAGAGGCCATCAGCTCCTGAATCATTAGCTGGTGAAAACAGTGGCACCAGTCCCAATAAGAGGGCCCCGACTCCTCTCTCCATTTCCGCACCACAGGCCGTTTCCCCACCAGGCATGCTTTATGTATCAGGAGATGCTCCCACCGTCCCTTTGGGCTGGTCAGTGGGAGATAGTAAGATACTACCAGAGGTGCTGTCCATCTCACTACTTGATCTATCAGGGCCTGCATATATGCCTGGATGCAGAGCCAATATTGTCTCTTCACACATCGCCATCACATGTGCCCTAAGTTTGCCATTTCCGCTCCGCACCATGGGCATTCACCATTAGATCTCATCCCACTGCGAAAAGCTTGCAGGGGTGAGAACTGCGCTCTGCATATCACTCTCAATTGAAGTTTTTGAAGCCTAGATGAGTCCACCAGTTTCAGGATTCACAGCAACGCTTCTCTTACTCCTCCCTCTACTACTGGGCTCCCCACCTGGGCCTCCCACCATTGACTCAGCCCCTGGCAGTCCTTCGGAGCCTGCCATTGAGCCAATTTCTGCACTAACTCAGATAAGGATACTCTCTCCCTGTCTCCTATTTAAAAAAAACAGCAAGATTTGTCCTGCCCACTCCACTGATAAAACTGTCCCCGGGTAGGGAGCGAATATAGTGACACAGCTGGTAGTATGTGAAAATTTGGGGTTTCTGCAGGTCATACTCTTTGCTAAGTTCTAAGAGTGACTTCATTGTGCCATCCATGGTGAGCATGTGACCTACACTTCGAATCCCCTGCCTTCCCCATTCTCTAAAAGTCCGGTTGTCTAACCCTGGTTGAAATCGAGGGTTACCGGATATTGGTAAAAATCTGGAGGACGTTGCTGGTATGTTGCATTTAGCACACAAATATCGCCATGTCACCTGTATGGGTTCAGTCAGCAGGCTACGTTTAATCTGCTGCGGCACCTCTGGGTTATTAAGATGGACTACCATTAATGAACAAGGCTTAACAAATTCCTCTTCAAACTCTCTAGGGCTATATTGTTCTGATTGCCCGATCCAATCTATCAAATGTCTCAGGTGACATGCCCGTGCATATCAAGCAATATCGGGAATCCCTACCTCTCCGTGGGTCCACGAGCCCTGCAGTCGAAAGAAGGGTATGCGAGCTTTCTCCGGGAACAAGCAGAAGTCAGTCCTCATATATGGGTGACGTCGGCACTGATGGAGCCCTCGTGGAAGCATCCCCCAGCTTTCAAAGAAAGCCTTTCGGAGATGCCACCATGCATGCGTGGTCCCCTTCCGGCCCAAGGGTGCCATCTTGCTCAGTCTCCTTTTTTCCGTGGAGCCCTTCAGAAGTTGTCTGGTTTGTCCTTGGAAAAAGCTGATTATTTTGTTCCCAAGTTTTCCAACTCGCCTCCGGTATTGCACCGGTACTCTTCCCATCTACCGACCTCGGTTTAATTTTTGCAGGTTTTTTTTGTTCTTTTCTTTTTCTGGCGCCTTCTTGCCTTTTTTCTCCTGCTGTGTCTTAGACCTCGCAGGGGTGCTTTTCTCCCCAATGGCTACGAGTGGTTTTAAGAAATGTGATCGGTGCTCCAAAATCATGTCTTTGACGACATTCACAACTGCTGTCTTTGCTGCCTCGGGCCAAACCACGACCCGGCGGCCTGCGGTCTCTGCAAGAGGATGTCCAGCAAGGCCCTCAAGAGCCACCAGCAGCAGCACGATAAGTCCCCCCCCCCCCTGAGTCCTCGATGCCTCCAAAGGCCAGGGCCTCGTCTGAGGCCCCGACATCCCGGGTGGAACTCTCTGAACCCGAGCATCGTCGTGGGTCCTCAGAAAGGGGGTCTCCCTCGAAGGAACCCAGGAAGAAGAAGGAACCCTCGAAGGTGGCGTCCTTGGATGGTTTCGACAGGCCGGGAGTTCCCTGGGCCCGGTCCTGCAGTCTGAGACGGAGCGACCTGTGAAGATCTCCCAGAAGGATCACGCCGCGAACTGGCCTCAGTTCCCAGACACCATCCTTGTCGAGGATTCCCCTTTGGGGGAGCAGGTGTCGGGCCAGAGTCCCTTGGTACCCGCACCAAAGGCTGCGGAGCCTTCTGGTCTGGAGTCGAGAATGGCGGCCCTAGAGCGCAGTTTGTCTGCCTTCATGAACCAGCAGTGGGCGCTGTTGTCCGGCACGACTGGTTCATCTGCCCCAACCACCGGGCTCTCAACGTCCAAGACAACCCCGGAGGCCAAGCCGATCTTCGAGATCCTTTGGCCTCGGGTTGATCCTCGGCCAAGGTCGTGCTCTGCATCCTGCTCAATGGGACCGCGATCATCCTCAGCAAGTTAACTGGGCGCCAGCTGTAAGACATTAGAGCCCTCTAGGCCCACGGAATAGCCCCTCCTATGAGTCCTCCATGGACTACTCTGAGTGGGAGATAGAGGACGAGGAGTCCCCCGATACCCGTCACCATTGCAACGTCCCTTCAGATTCTCCCTTCTCGGACCTCGGCGGCTGTCCCTGCCCAAGGACATGGGCTTCCTGGACTTTGTCAAGGACATGTCTAAGACCCTGGCGCTCCAGACCGAGTCAGAGGAGGAGATGAGATCCTCCAATACAAGGTACCTCTGCGAGAATCGCTCACAGTGCCCATTCCTCCCATCCTTGAAGGACTACAAAAGGGGGACTACTACTTCTGGAGAGAGATCTGCAATGGTGAGTATATACTAATGGGAATTTTTCTTAAGGGAATTCTTTGGATTAAAGCTGATAAATCTGTGAACCCAGTGTATTTGTTAAATCAGTCAGGGCCTAGTAGCAACAGTTTAAATTTAAAACACAGAAGAGAGCTTTCTGGTTAAATTTAGAACCCAGCAAAGAGCTTCTCGTTTAAATATTCATACTGATTCAGAACCTAGCAGCAGCAAAGAGCTTTAATTTAAATCAAATCAGAATATAACTTAGCATAAAAGGCAAAACAGGTTCAGTATTTTTTGAGCAATAAATAGTCTAGAGACCTTTACAAAGAGGCCTTCTACCTAGGGGCAAGAGACCTGTGAAACTTTTTAAATAGGTGTTAAAGCCAGGTAGCAGGTCAAAAGGCCATTTTGAAAGACGACTTCTATCCAAGCAAGGACTATTAATCACCCAGGAAGTTGGTCACAGCTTACCTCAGAAGCTCAGGACAGGGTACTGTGTAGCAGCCATCTTTTAATAAGTCTTATTTCCCCTCCCACCCCTGGAATCATCATAGCTTTATAGGTACTAACACATCTTAGAGGAAAGGAGCTGCTCTCAGGTGCAGCTCTGTATCCAAATCAGCCATAAATTAAGGACCTGAGATTAATTAAGCTTCAGGTGAACAAGGTATATTAAACGTATTAGGTACACTTTTATTAGTATAAGTATCCACAGCAACCCTTAGTAAGCAAAGAACTTAAAGATCTAAACACAAGCTTAAAACTAAGATGCAGACAGCAGTCCAGCAGCGAGATGGGGGCTTTCCAGTCTTTTGCATTGAGTGTCACATGTATGATTTTCTCCCAGTTCGTGAGAGGTCTTACGTGTGCACTAGGTGCAAGGAGCTCTCTGCTCTCAGGGAACAAGTCCGTTCTCTAGAGGCTAGAGTAGCATACTTAGAAGACATAAGAAAGATAGAGAGATACATAGACGAGATCTGCAGGGATATAGTCCTGAAGTCCCACATCCAGTCTGGCAGCATCCCTGTTGCCATGGAGGAGAGAGGTCACGTGACAGGAGAGCATCACCCTGGTGTGGCAGGAAGTGATCCTGTAACTAGGACCTGTCCTCCAGGTGATGTAAAACCTTCTCGCACCGAGGAAGTTTCTCCAGGGCATCTGCCCAAGAGGGAAGGGTTAGGATAGCCGTTATAGTTGGTGATTCCATCATTAGGCATGCATGTAGATAGATGGGTGGCTGGTGGACATGAGGATCGCTTGGTAGCATGCCTTCCTGGTGCGAAGGTATTGGACCTCACGCACCACCTAGATAAGGTCTTAGATAGTGCTGGGGAGGAGTTTGCTTTCTTGGTACATGTCGGTACCAGTGACATAGAAAAATGTGGTGGGGAGGTTATGGAGGCTAAATTTAGGCTTTTAGGTACGAAGTTGAAATCCAGAATTTCCAGGATAACGTTCTCCGAAACGCTTCCCGTTCCACGCGCAGGGCCCAAAAGGCAGGCAGAGCTCCGGAGTCTCAAAAGCGTGGATGAGACAGTGGTGCACGGATGAGGGTTTTGGATTAGTTAGGAACTGGGGAACATTCTGGGGAAAGGAGGGGCTCTTCCGAAGGGATGGGCTTCACCTTAACCGGGATGGAACCAGGCTGCTCGCATTAACCTTTAAAAAGGAGAGAGAACAGCTTTTAAACTAGAAAATAGGGGAAAGCCGACAGTCGCCCAAGAGCGCAAGCTTCGGAACAATGTATCCTTGAAGGATGCTACCAAAAGCAGAGAGGTTCCAAAAAAGAGTAAAGTAGCCCAAATGCTCTTGAGTATGGAGCAGACAGAGCTTAAAGATTCCAAATTACCCATGCCTACCAATAGCCAGATTAATATGAATAAAATACAGTCTCTAAAATGCTAGTATGCAAATGCTAGAAGTCTAAAAATAAGATGGGAGAGTTAGAGTATATAGCACTAAATGAGAGGTTAGATATGATAAGAATCTAAGAGACATGGTGGAAGGAGGACAACCAGTGGGACACTGTGATATCTGGGTACAAACTATATCGTAATGATAGAGCTGATCAAATTGTTGGAGGGGTTGCGCTCTGTTAGAGAGGGTATTGAGTCTGAAAGGATTAAAGTTTTGCAGGAAACAAAATTTGCTGTAGAATCTCTTTGGATTGAAATTCCATGTAAAAAGGGGAAGGCGATGGCAGTGGGGGTGTACTGTCGACCGCCTGGCCAGAATGGATGATGAAATGCTCAAAGAAATCAAGGAAGCTAACAAAGGTCACAGCACAGTAATAATAATGGGTGATTTCAATTATCCTGGTATCGACTGGGTCAGTGTCACGGCAGGACATGCTAGGGAGATAAAGTTCCTAGATGAAATAATTGGCTGCTTCTTGGAGCAGCTGGTTCATGAAACGACCAGAGGGGAAGCCATATTGGAGCTAGTCCTTAGTGGAACACCAGGTCTGGTGTAAGAGATAAGGGTGTTGGGGCCACTTGGCAATAGTGATCATAGCATGATCGCGTTTGATTTAATTAGTGGAGGAGGGATGATAAGGAAATCCACACTACTACCTTTTAACTTTTGAAAGGGAGACTATGATAAAATGAGGAAAATAGTTAAGAAAAAACTAAAAGGAGCAGTTGCTGGTATCTTTCCTACCCCCTGGAAGCCTGATATTATTCACCCCATTTTAAAAAAGGGCTCTCTAGATCCCTCCTCCACCTCCAGTTGGTGCCCCATCTCCAATCTCCCCTTCCTTTCTAAGCTTCTAGAAAAACTCATCTTCTCCCAACTGTCCTCCAACCTCGAAGCCTCCCTTACCTTGCACCCACGGCAATCTGGTTTTCGTCCCAGCTATAGCACAGTCTGTCCTTCTCTCTCTTCTAAATGAATTACACACTGCCCACGACCGTGGTTCTTTCACCCTTGCTGTCTCGATCTTTCTGTCGCATTTGATCTTGTTGACTATCGCACCCTTCTCTCATTTCTACACGATGCCGGTGTTGCCGGCACCGTGCTTCACTGGTTTCAGTCTTTCCGGCCAGTCTTTTTCAGTCTCTTCTGGCTCTTTCTTCTCCCTCCACTCCCCTCTCCTGCGGTGTCCCCCAAGGGTCCGTTCTTGCACCCCTTCTGTTCAATGTCTTTCTAGCTCCTCTCACTCTCTTGGTACAGCAGCATGGTATTTCCGCCCACTACTATGCTGACGACATCTTTCTTTTCTACCACACCGACTCAGTCTCCCCCGACATCACCCCTCTTAATGACTGTCTTTTCTCTGTGGCATCCTGGTTTTCCTCCAACTTCCTACATATCAACCTCTCCAAGACCTCAGCCATTTGGTTTATCGCCGGTAGTCCTGCCCCCCCCCCCTCTCATTCCTCTGCTCTCTTCCTCCCTGATCCCCATTGTAACATCTCTGCGCTATCTTGGCGTAGTTCTTGATTCATCATTGTCCTTCAAAGCCCATATCTCTTCTGTCGTCCAACGTTGCTTTTCCACCCTAAGACAACTTTGTTCCGTTCGCCCCCCCCCCCCTTTCTTTCTCATCTATGACCACCCTTCTCCTTTCCCTTGTCGTCTCCCGCCTTGATTACTGTAATGTTTCCCTGGCCGGTCTCCCCCAATCCCAGCTACAACGCCTACAGAGAGTCCAGAATACTGCCGCCCGTATTCTTACTTGCTCTTCCTGCTTCAACCACATTTCCCCCCCCCCCCTCCTTATTCGTCTGCACTGGCTTCCAATCCCTTTTCGTATACAATATAAATTTCTCATCTTCGTTCACAAGTCTATTCACACTGGCACTCCCCTCTACCTTGCTGATCTGGTTCACCTCCACACTTCCCACCTTCCCTCTGCACTATCCATGCAAATCGTATGACCCTGCCTTCCCCTTCCCAAGCTCACCTCAAATCCACACGCTCCTCTGCCTTTTACTTCCTTGGCCCCGTCTCTGGAACTCGCTTCCCCCAGACCTCCTCCTGGAACCCTCTCTCAAAACCTTTAAAGCTAACTTGAAAGCACACCTCTTTTGCCTAGCCTTTGACCTTCCCCCACCCCTTCCCCTCTTTCTCCACCCACCGATGACATTCCTCAATCTGTCTGACTCCTGCTCTCCCTCTACAGTCTCTAACCTTTTCTTTCCTGTCCTATAGTACAATTGGCGTTCCTTTCCCTTTCTACACAGCCCTTTATGTATTTTGTAAACCGCTCAGACGCTGTTGCAATGAGCGGTATGTTAAGCACCCCAATAAAGATAAAGAAAGATAAAGATAAAGACTTACATCAAGCTTGGCTGTTATTGAAAAATACTATCTTGGAAGCCCAGACCAGCTGTATTCCATGCTTTAAGAAAAGTGGAAGGAAGTCCAAAATACTGCCAGCATGGTTTAAAGGTGAGGTCAGAGAGGCTGTTGTTGCCAAAAAAGCATCTTTCAGGAAATGGAAAAAAGAGCCAAATGATGAAAACTGGAAACAGCACAAGCATTGGCAAGTTAAATGCAAGGCATTGATAAGGCAGGCAAAGGGAGAATTTTAGAAGAAGCTTGCTGAGGAAGCAAAAACGCGTAATAAAGACTTTTTCAAGTACATTTGTTGCAAAAAACCTGAGAGAGTCAGTTGGTCCATTAGATGATAGAGGGGTTAAAGGGGCACTAAGAGGCGACAAGGGGAGACTGAATTAATTCTTTGCTTCGGTCTTTACTGAGGAAGAAGTAGGGATGTTACCCATGACTGAAGTGGTATTTAAAGGTGTGGAAAAATTGAAAGAACTATCGATACATCGGGAAGATGTATTACAACTATTAGATAAACTGAAGAGTAGCAAATCACCTGGACCAGATATACATCCAAGGGTGTTGAAAGAACTGAAATATGAGATTGCAGACCTGCTATTAGTAATCTGTGAACTATCATTAAAATCATCTGTAATACCTGAAGATTGGAGGATGGCCAACGTAACACCAATTTTTAAAAAGGGTTCCAGGGGTGATCCAGGAAACTACAGACCGATGAGCCTGACGTTAGTACTGTGAAAAATGGTAGAAACCATCATAAAGAACAAAATTGCTGAACATGTAGATAGTCATGGCTTAATGGGAGACAGCCAACATGGCTGTCTTACTAATCTGTTATGTTTTTTTGAAAGTGTGAATAAACAGATAGACAAAGGTGAGTCGGTTAATATAGTATATTTGGACTTTCAGAAAGCCTTTGACAAGGTCCCTCACCAGAGTCTTTTGGCAAAACTAGAGAGTCATGGGATAGGAGGCAGTGTACTATTATGGATCAGGAGCTGGTTAAAAAAGAGAAAGCAGAGGGTAGGTCTAAATGGCCAATTTTCCCAATGGAGAAAGGTGAATAGTGGTGTACCCCAGGGATCTGTGCTGGGTCCGCTGCTTTTTGACATATTCATAAATGACCTGGAAAAGAGAAGAATGAGTGAGGTTATCAACTTTGCAGATGACACAAAACTATTTAAAGTTGTTAAAACCCATGAGGATTGTGGAAAATTGCAAGAGGATCTTGATAAATTGGAAGACTGGGCATCAAAATGAAATTTAATGTGGAGAAGTGCAAAGTTATGCACCTAGGGAAGAACAACCCAAACTATGGTTACATGATGCAAGGTTCCACATTAGGAACCACCACCCAGGAAAAAGATTTAGGCGTCATTGTGGACAACATGTTAAAACTCTCCGCCCAGTGTGCAGCAGCAGCCTAGAGAACAAATAGAATGCTAGGTATCATAAGGAAAGGAGTGGAAAATAAAACAAAGGATATTATAATGCCTCTGTATTGTTCTATGGTGCGACCGCACCTTGAATATTGTGTGCAATTCTGATCGCTGTATCTTAAAAAGAATATTGCATTATTAGAAAAGATTCAGAGAAGAGTCACCAAAATGGTAAAGGGGATGGAAGGATACTCCTATGAAGAAAGGCTAAAAATGTTAGGGCTCTTTAACCTGGAAAAGAGACAGCTGAGGGGAGATATGATAGAAGTCTATAAATTAATGAATGGAGTGGAATGGGTAAACATAGATCAATTGTTTGTCATAAGAATATAAAAAGACTAGGGGACATGCAATGAAGCTACAGGTAAACTATTTAAGACAAATAAGAGAAAATATTTTTTCACTCAGCATGTAATCAAACTCTGGAATTTGTTTCCGGAGGATGTAGTAAAGGCTGTTAGTGTAGCTGGGTTTAAAAAAGATTTGGACAAGTTCCTGGAGGAAAGGTCCATAAACCATTATTAAAAATGGACCCAGGATATCAATGCTTGACCCAATACAAGCATTGTGGAACCTGTGTCTTTTGGGGAAATTGCTAGATACATAAGACCTTGTTTGGCCACTGTTGGAAACAGGATACTGGGCTTGATGGACCTTGGTCTGACCCAGTATGGCATATCTTATGTTCTTATCCTGTAACGGCTCATGTTCCGCATGTGGGAGACACCGGCGTTTGTGCCAGTGGTGAGCAGACGTCTCAACTCGATGTATTGGGTCCGTCAGAGCCCAGGCTTCCAGAAGTCACAACTGTCGCACACCTCCACAGTGGTGGAGTCGGCCCTGCGTTGACTGAAAAGCCAGAAGAGGCACTCCTCAGTGTCCCCCAGAAGGGAGGCCCGCACCTTGGACGCCCTCAGCAGAAAGTTCTTCCAGGGTTCAATGCTCATTAGCCAGATCCTGGCCTACCAGCTGTACATGGGCATGTACTTGAGAGACTTGGCGAGGAACTCGCTGGATTCTGAGCTGGTCTTTCTGAGGAACCTTTGCAGCGGTTCAAGAGCCTAGCCAAGGCTTTCCGTTAGTGCTTTAAATTCATGTTTCGAGCGGCCTATGACGGATTTGAGTCGGCTGCCTAGGTAGCCGTGGCAGACATTGTGGCACACCACCAAGCTTGGCTTCAGTCGTCTGACCTCGAGCAGTGGGTTCAGGATAAATTGGTCGATGTCCCATGCCAAGGAGAGAACCTCTTTGGCAAGTCCATGACCGACAAGGCTGCCAAGCTGGAGACTGAGTTCATGACTAGGACCAGGCTCTCTAAGAAGACCGCTGCCCATCCCCTACTGAATGGCTTGGGTAAAAAGCCCTTTTACTTGAGGAAGGGGGCTGTTTACCGAAACTACCCACCCTATCAGGCCTCCCCGGCTCCCCAACAGGGTTAGCAGGCTAAGGGGCATGGGCATGGCCTGTGTAAGCAGAAGGCTCCAAAACCACAGGCACGAGCACTGGCCCAGCTGGGGGGGGAGGGGATTTTGACTCAGTGAGCATAGCCTCTCCACCCCAAGGAGATCAGCAGTCCATGGGGAGCGTCTGGCCCTCTATGCCCAGAGATGGGTGGCCATCACCACCAATTCCTGGGCACTAAAGGTAGTCGTGGAGGGCTATCTCCTCCACTTGGCACAGACACCTCCCCGTTTTTCCCAGGAGAGCCCCTCAGGTCTCCCCTCCACTGGGACGTTCTTCTGAAGGAGTTGGCAGGTCTTCTCGAGGACAAGAAGGTGTAACCATTGCCCCACCACCTGAAGGGCAAGAGGTTCTACTTCAGATACTCCCTTGTGCCAAGGAGGACGGGGGGCCTAAGACCCATCCTCGACTTGTGCAACCTGTTTCCGGGACTTGTGGTCTCAGGCCACAGGCCACCTCCGAGACAGAGTTTCGGTGACTCACCAGTTGGCGGACTCCCTGATCTGGTGGCATTCACCCCAGCATCTTGAATCAGGCATGCCTTTTCAGGCCCCAAACGACGTGAGGGTCCTCACTATGGATGTCTCCCTGCTTGGCTGGGAGTCCCACTGCAGAGATCTCCGCACTCAGGACTCCTTTTGGCCAGATGAGGGCACCGAGCAAATCAACCTCTTGGAGCTCTGAGCCATACACCTAGCTCTGAAGGTCTTCTGTCACTACCTGCGTCACCAGCCGGTGCTGGTCCAGACAGACAACCAGGTGGCGATGTTCTACTTGAAAAAACGGGGACAAGGGATCTCATACCCTTTGTCAGGAGGCACTGGTCCTCTTCTTGTATGCAATCCAAAAGGGTATCCTCCTGCAGACAGTGTACCTGCCAGTGACAGCTGGACCTCAGAGTAGCCAGTCAGCTTTTCCGGTTCTGGGGGGAGCCCGTGATGGACCTGTCAGTCCGGACAACCTTTAATTGCCCTGCTTTTGTTCCCACACTATACACCCCCGGAAATCAACCCCAATAACACCAAAAAAAACCTCTCTTAATTCCCAACACTTTCCACTGTAACTAACCCGATCCCCAAAAAAAGCTTGTTAAATAATGGCCACTCCCAACCCTTCAGACCACTAACAAACGCTCACAATTTTTGTCGGATCGCTCACCATGAAAAGGAACTTTCCTTTTCTCAAAGTGAGCCCTCTATTTTAATCATTTAATGATGGCCATACCCTGACCCGAAAACCTGACAAGGCAACACTCATCGCTGTCAGTAACAGTGTCCAAATAAACGCTATGTACAAAAGGTAGGGTAAAAACCCATCCAATGAAAGCTTATTTAAAATACTCAGTCATGCTCTCTACTTTGAATCCCCAAACAGAGAGAAAAAAGTACTTAACTTGACTGATGTTATACTGGAGGACTATAGTAATCAGCAGCACCACCTGTGAAAGTTACAATGGGACAGGTGCTTTGGAATTGAGTTTTCTGCCGGAACGATGTCTCCAGTTTTTCATTGCACAAGTGTTTTCAGAATCCCTTGTTGGTGGCATATCGACGGTCCCGTACAATAGGGGATTGGCTAGTACAAACATATGAACGGGATGCTTTAGGGGCTCGGAGTTTGCATTGCGGTCACTATGCTTGTGGGCAGTGTGCTTTTGTTCTACTGCTTTACAGGGCTCGAGCTGGGAAGACCCGATTACTGGCTTACAGTATTATTCATCGCAATTTTCTGATTGTTATACAGTGTTGTGTACCTTTTGCTTTGCCCGTGTGGATGCTATCTCTGCCTGCAGTAGCTTATACAATTCAGCCATAAACCCATCTGGGCCAGGGGATTTACAGGACTGCACTTTAGCAATGTCTTTCTGAATCTCCTCAACAATAATGGGTGCTCCCAGTTCTTGGGCCTGCTGCTCGGACAGTCAGGGGAGGGATCACTGTTGTATGTATGCCTCTAGTCTATCTGAAGAACCCGGTCTGCTGTGTCTAATTTGTGATAAAATGTCTGGAAGAGACATACTATTCCCCTATTATCCTTGTATACCTGGCCCCCATCGTCCTGTAAAGCGGCCACCTTGTTTGATTCTCACGCCCCTCTGACATCTAGCCAGCAGCTTCCCTATTTTTTCCCCATACTTGTATAGTTGGAACTTATATGTGGGCTTTCTTTGCACATTTGTGCAGAACTTCATTTAGTGTTGCCTGCAATTCTAGAAGACATGCCTGGTGGTTCCCCTGAGGGTGCGCTGCATAGGCTTGCCTTGCCTGTACCACCTGCTTCTCCAGTCGAAGCACCTGCGTGTTTAACAACTGTCTCCTCCTAGCTACATATGCTATTATGTCCCCTCTTATAACTGCTTTTGCCGCTGCCTCCCAGTACAACTCGGGAATATCTTGGTGGTGTTGATTATGTGTTTGATACGCCTGCCACCATTCCTTCAGATAGTCCTGAAACTGCTTCTCCTTATAGCTCCAACGGGAAATGCTAAACACGCAACCTCTTGTTTATTCTATGCCAAGCTATCTGCAGCCATATCATCGTGTGGTCTGAAATCTCCCATGGCCCAATTTGGGTCTCATCGACCTTCGAGAAAAGGTCTTCCGGAATGAGAAGGTAATCTATGCGGGCACTTCTACCGTGTGCGCTCGAGAGGTGGATATAGTCCTTCTCTTCCGGGTGTAAAAGTCGCCATGGGTCTACCAGATGTACCATCTTTAGGAATTGCTTGAGAACTCTGGTATTATATGCTCAGACACCGGGAGAAGCTCTGGAGGTATCAATCAGTGGGTCTAGTATCCCATTTAAGTACCCCCCCCCCGCCCCCCACTACCAAAGCTGTATCTGGCAGCTGCTCTATCTGTGAGGCTGCTTGTGCATAAAATGTCATTTCCGACGCATTGTGACCATAAATATTGCAGAAAGTTATGGGTCTACCCTCTAGGTCCCCATGTATTACATACCGGCCTCTGGTGTCATACACCTCCTTCGTGCAGGTAAACCACGCCCATTTGTGTATTAATATCACTACTCCCTCTTTTCTGTCCTGTGCTGGAGCTCCAAAAATCTGCCCCACGCAGTCCTGGCTAAGCTTATTGTGTTCTGCTGATTGATGTGTCTCCTAGAGGAACACTGTCGCAGTGGTGACGCGCTAGCATGCGTAAGATTTTGTATCGTTTAATGGGAGTTCCTATACAACATAAGTTCGATGAAAAACTCCTCAGCCTATACCCGGTCTTGACCAATCAATACTGTAGGATTCTGTTCTCCTTTTCTTTGGAAGGCCCTCCCAGCCTAAGGCCTCCCTTCCACGCACTCTGAGGATCCCAGAGGTCATCCCTGCATTACCAGTTCCACCTGTGGTGATATCGTTTGGCTCCTCACTGCCAACTCTGTCCACCTGTCTAAATAGGGGTTTAGCCCCTGCCCAAGTCGCCCCTTCCCCCTCCCTCCCTCCCTCCTGTTCACACTTTGCTTAATCACATGTTAATGTGTTAGCGGGGGCCCCCCCTTTTCCCCCTCTCCCCTCCTCTGTTCTTCGCCTCAATACCCTAGTCCAGGGGTGAGCAATTCCGGTCCTGGAGGGCCGCAGACCAGTCAGGTTTTCATGATGTCCCTAATGAATATTCATGCCATCTATTTGCATCCACTGCCTTCCATTGTATGGAAATAGGTCCATGAATATTCATTAGGGACATCATGAAAACCTGACTGGTCTGCGGCCCTCCAGGACCGGAATTATCCACCACTGCCCTAGTCCCCACCCCATAGTACCCTTCTCTTCCCTCTACTCTCCTCCTGCTCCCCCCTCTCCCAGATCCTGCCGTTTAGATTCTATTACCTCTGGTATAACTTTGTGTGCCCCCCTTCACTCTAGGCTCAGAAGAATGTAACCTGGACAGACTGTTGGTTCTCCTACTGAGCAGCTCAATATCACCCCTTCGACTAATGTTCCCATTAATTCCTCTCGGACCCACTAATGTACCCTCCCCTGTTTTGTCTCTTCTCCCCTCCCTCCCCCTCCCTCCCCCTCTCCCCCCCCCCTCCCCCAATCTTTCCACTCCTCCCCTCCCCCCCTCTGCACCATACTCTCTGCGAATATTGTGGTCCATGTGCTTATAGGTAATACAAAATCTCTAAATCGCCAGTCCAGCTACATTACATATACATTTCTCCTTTAGGGGGGAAGCTTTACAGTGCCATACAACCATCCAAAAGTCGGAGCACCTGCTGCTGCTGCTCCTCTCCAGTCCATTTGGGGGCTTATGCTCAGATATCCTCTTCCCCTTTGAATGGTACCTTTTATGTGCACTGCAATTCCGATCCCACGAGTCCCGGCCGCAGTTCTGTCAAGTGTTTCATTGCGGCCTCCACAGATTCAAAAGTCTTCGCCGCACCATTGATAAATACCCTCAGACGCCCTGGATAGAGGACCGCAAATTTCAGTTTATACTTTACCAGACAGTGGCACACCAACGCGTAGGACCTCCGTCTCTAAGTGCCGCTGAGTAATCTTGATTTCTGCAGGACCAAGCAGGAAGTCAGTCCTCACATATGGGTGACGTCGGCGCCGACCTAACCCCATGCGGAGCATTTCCCCAGCTTTCAAAGAAAGCCTTTGGGAATGCAGTGCGCATGCGCGGTCCCCTTCCTGCCCAAGGGTGCCATCTTGCTGAGTCGTCTTTTTTCCGCGGAGCCCGATGTACGTGTCTTGTCACCCGTGAAAAAAGTTGATTTTTCTGCGTGGATCCCAGTTTTACTCGGTTCGAAGCATGTTCCCTTTCCCGCCTGGGCCTGGAACACCAGTATCGAGCCCGGATCTCATTTTTCGGTTTTTGTCCTTTGTGACTAGCGTTCGCGCCATTTTTTCTATTTTTTACTGGCAGCCCTGTCTTTTGACCTCGCAGGGGCTCTTTTTCCCCCGATGGCTGCCAGCAGGTTTAAAAAGTGTGATCGGTGTAAAACTAATGTCTCTCACCGACACACATGACTGCTGCCTCCGCTTCCTTGGGCCTGATCATGACCCAATGATCTGTGACCCATGTGGGAAAATGTCCTCGAAGACATTGAGGAGCCGTCAGCATCAGAAGGAAAGAATCTTCTCTGACTCCGCATCCGGCCTGGCCCGGACTTCGTCAGAGGCCTCGACATCTCGGGAGTCTGATCCCGAGCATCGTCGTGGCTCCTCTGAGAGGGGGTCTCCTTTGTGGGAGCACCACAGGAAGAAGAAACCCGCGAGGGCGTCGTTGGTGGATGCACTTGGCTCCTTGAGGGCCAGGTTGCATAGCCCTGACTGCCGTCCCGGGTCTTCGGAGTCGGAGAGACCTGCAAAACAACCTCGTGTGGAGACGGAGGCCCCGGGTCACGTGAGTACTGTAGTCCTCGTGGACTCTCCTCCTGGGGAGCCGACGTTGGTCCTGACACCATCGGGGCCCGAGTCGGGAACTGCTGAGTCTCCTGAGCTCGGACTCAGATTGACGGCCTTGGAGAGCGGCTTGGCTGCCTTCATGGAATAGCAGCGGGCACTGATCGCCGGCCTTACCGGTGCTTCTGCCCCAACCACTGGGACCTCGACGTCCAAGTCGACCCCGGAGGCCGAGCCGATCCTCGAGTCCATGCGCTCTCGAGTCGATCCTCGGCCAAGGTCTCCCTCGGCCTCCCGTTCAGGACCGAGGCCATTGACTCCGGCCTCGGCGTCAAGGCGAATGGTGCCTGCCTGACCGGAGCTGCTCGATTCCTCCTCCGAGGGGTCGGGCTGGGAAACGGAAGACGAGGAGTCCCCAGACATTTTTCGGACCCGGTGCATCCCTTTGGACTCATCAGAGTCCGAGCCTTGGAGAGGGTCCCCCGCCCCCCCCTTCCCCCCGGAGGATACCCGGTTCTCGGACTTCATGCGGGACATGGCCAAGGTTTTGGCCTTCCCCATGGATCCCGAGGAGGAGCCTTGAGCCGAGGTGCCCGATGCCCTGCAGTATGACTCTCCCCCCAAGGAGGCCTTTACTGTACCGGTTCCTCCGATGCTGGAACGGTTGCTCTTCCGCATGTGGGAGGCGCCAGCCTCGAAGCCGGTACTGAGCAAGTGGGTCGATTCCATCTATCGAGTCCGCAAGAGCCCTGGGTTCCAGAAGGCGTAGCTACCGCACCACTCCATGGTTGTGGAATCGGCCATGCATCGTCTGAAGAGTCAGAAGATGCACTCCTCGGTGCATCCCGGCCGGGAGGCCCGGAACCTGGATGCCCTCTGTAGAAAGTGCTTCCAGGGCTCTATGCTTGCTTGCCGTGTCCAGACCTACCAGCTGTACATGGGCATGTAACTTTGAGAGCTGGCAAAGGAGATTGCCGGGTTCTCTGCTGGTCTCTCCGAGGAACCGTTGCAGAGGTTCAAGGCCCTGTCATCGGGGATCTGGGAGTGCTCAAAGTTTATCTCTTGAGCAGCCTATGTTGGCTTCGAGGCTTCGGCCCGAGTAGCCGTGGCCGGCATTGGTGCAGGCCGTCAGGCCTCGCTACAGTCATCGGACCTCGAGCCATGGGTTCAGGATAAGTTGGTCGATGTCCCCTGCTGAGGTGAAAACCTCTTTGGCAAACCCATGGCTGAAAAGGCTGCACAACTCTAGTCCGAGACACTCACCCGGACAAGGCTGTCCAGGAAAACCTCTGCCCCTTCTCCAAAGAAGGGCTCGGGGAAAAAAGGCTTTTTCCTGAGGAAGTCCTCTGCCTAGAAATCCTACCCTCACTTTCAGGCCTCTACAGCTCCCCAACAGGGTCAGCAGGCCAAGGGGCAGGGACATGGGCCCCGTAGGCAGAAAACCCCCAGCCTCCAGCTCCTGTTCCTGCTCAGCAAGGGAGCGGGGTTTTGACTCCAGTGGCATAGCATCTCCTCCTCAGCTGGCCCCTCTCAGCACAGGAGGTCGGCTGACCCTGTATGCCCACAGGTGGTCAACCATAACAGTAGATACCTGGGTGCTGAGCATAGTCCAAAAGGGCTATCTGCTCCACTTCCACCAGGTACCCCCCTCTTACTTTCCAGGGGAGCCTCCAAGACCCCCTCTGCTCAGGAACTTACTCCTTCAGAAGTTGGCAAGTCTTCTACAGGAGCAGGCGGTGGAACCGGTGCCTCACCACCTGAGAGGGCAAGGCTTCTATTCCAGGTACTTTCTGGTACCAAAAAGAACAGGAGGCCTCAGGCCCATCCTCGACTTGCGAAATCTCAACAAGTTCCTGGAGAGGGAAAAGTTCAAGACGCTTACCCTTGGAATACTGCTGCCCTTCCTCCAGCAGGGAGATTGGCTATGCTCCTTAGACCTAAAGGATGCTTATACTCACATCCTCATTCATCCAGACCACAGACAATATCTCAGATTTGTTGTGGGAGGAAACCACTTTCAGTACAGAGTACTTCCTTTTGGCCTAATTTCCGCCCCCACGGTTTTCACCAAGTGCCTGGTGGTGGTGGTGGTGGCGGCGGCGGCCTACCTCAGGGTTCAAGAAATCTTTGTCTTCTCGTACCTGGACGTCTGGCTCATCAGGGGTCAGTCTCCACAAGAGACCAAACAAGCCACCCTGCGCACTGTCTCCCTTCTCCAGCATCTGGGCTTTGTCATAAACTTCGCAAAGTCCACTTTGCACCCCTCACAGAACATGGAGTTCATAAGGGCAAGACTGGACACTCCTGGCGAGGGCTTTCTTACCTGTAGACAGGGCCCACAGACTGATGGATTTGGCCAAACAATTTCACGGCAATTCTCTGGTCTTCGGCAGACAATTCCTGAGGCTCTTAGGCCACATGGCATCCACGGTCCATGTAACTCCAAATGCCCATCTGCACATGAGACCTGCTCAGTGGGCCCTCAGAACTCAGTTGCTGCAGTCCACAGGAAACTTAACCGACAGAAAAAGGGTGTCCAAGCTGCTCGTATCCTCCCTGCAGTGGTGGCTTCATCTTCCGAATCTGGTACAAGGGGTGCCTTTTCAGCCCCCTCCACACACGTAAGTGCTGATAACCGATGCTTCTCTTCAAGGTTGGGGTGCACATTGCCAGGGAGCATGCACTCAGGCCTATGGTCTCCTTGGGAGGCCACACAGCAGATCAATCTCTTAGAGCTCAGAGCTATCC
Organism: Ichthyophis bannanicus; assembly: GCA_033557465.1. NCBI lineage: Eukaryota > Metazoa > Chordata > Amphibia > Gymnophiona > Ichthyophiidae > Ichthyophis > Ichthyophis bannanicus. The sequence goes on from CM066031.1 coordinate 844,647,855, forward strand.
GCTTGGCCCTGCAGACTTTCTCTCATGTTCTCTCTCACCAGTCCGTCTTGGTTCAGACAGACAATCAAGTAGCTATGTTCTGTGTGAACAAGCAAGGGGGCACAGGGTCCAGGCCTGTCTGTCAGGAGGCACAGGACTTGTGCTCCTGGGCAGTCAATCATGGCATAGTTCTCAAGGCAGTCTATCTCCCTGGACAGGAGAATTACCTGGCAGACAGGTTGAGCAGAATTCTACAGCCGTACAAATGGCAGTGGTCCAACGGATCTTCCTCAGATGGGGTCTTCCAACCATGGATCTGTTTGCCAGTCCACTGAACCGTCAGCTGCCCAGGATCTGCTCCAGGCAACCGCATCCTCTCAGAATAGCAGCGGATGCGTTTCTCATACCGTGGTCTACAGGCCTCCTGTATGCGTTTCCTCCCATGCCTCTGGTAGCCCGGACATTATTCAAGGTGCTCCGGGACAAGGCCTCCGTGATCCTGGTGGCCCCCAGATGGCCTCGGCAACCGTGGTTTCTACTCCTGTTGCAGTTAGCGGTGGGCACTCCTCTCCCTCTGGGGATGCAACCCGACGACCTGTCTCAGGAGCAGGGGTCTCTCTTACACCTCAACCTCCAGTCCCTCAACCTGATGGCCTGGCTGCTGAAAGGGTAGTTCTAGCACCCTTACTACTGCCTAGGAAAGTGCCCTCGCGGAGCAATTTTCCCCAGCTTTCGAAGAAAGCCTTTGGGAATTGCAGCGCGCATGCGCGGTCCCCTTCCCGCCCAAGGGTGCCATCTTGCTCAGTCTTCTTTTTTCCGCGGAGCCCTACAGACGTAGTTTGTGATTGCCACTGAAAAAGTTGATTTTTTTGTTTGTTTTTCTCGGTTCGACGCCGTGACCTTTTCCCGCCTGGCCTCGATACTCCAATATCGAGTCCGTTCACATTTTTTCGGTTTTTGTCCTTTGTAACGGGCGTTCCCGCCACTTTTTTCTTTTTCCCTGGCAGCACGGTCTTTCGACCTCGCAGGGGCCCTTTTTCCCCCGATGGCTGCCAGCGGGTTTAAAAAGTGTGATCGCTGTACCAGACTTATGTCTCTTACCGACACACATGACTGCTGCCTCCGTTGCCTCAGACTCAATCATGACTCGATGAGTTGTGGTCCGTGCAACAAAATGTCCTCGAAGGCATTGAGGAGTCGGCAGTCACAAAAGGAACGAATCTTCTCTGACTCCGCATCCGGTCGGGCCCGGACCTCGTCAGAGGCTTCGACGTCTCGTGACTCCGGCCCCGAGCATCGTTGGAGTTCCTCTGAGCGTGGGTTTCCCGCCTGGGAACATCGTCGGAAGAAGAAACCCGCGAGGGCGTCGTCGGAGGACGCTCCTGGTCCCTCGAGGGCCAGGTCGCATAGCCCCGTCAGCCTCCCCGGGTCCTCGGAGGCGGAGAGGCCTTCGAAGCATCCTCGTCTCGAAGTGGAGTCTCCTGGACACGTGAGTACTGTAGTTCTCGTGGACTCACCTCCGAGGGAGCCGACGTCGGGCCCAATGCCATCGGGGCCCGAGTCGGGGGCTGCTGGGTCTTCTGAGTTTGGTCTCAGATTGACGGCCTTGGAGAGCAGTATCGCTGCCTTCATGGACCAGCAGCGGGCATTGATGGCCGGCCTCGCCAGTGCATCTGCCCCGACCACCGGGAGGTCGATGTCCAAGTCGACCCCGGAGGCCGAGCCGATCCTCGAGTCCATACGAGCTCGAGTCGATCCTCGGCCTCCCATTCGGGACCGAGGTCGTCGACGCCGGTCGGGGCGGAGGTTCTCGGCACTCGCCCGCACGGAGCCACTCGATTCCTCCACGGAGGAGTCGGGCTGGGACACGGAGGAGGACGAGTCACCCAGTTCTTTTCAGACTCGGTGTGTCCCCTCTGACTCGCCCGAGTCGGAGCCTCGGAGACGATCCCCCCCCCGGAGGATACCCAGTTCTCTGATTTCATGGGGACATGGCCAAGGCTTTGGCCTTCCCCGCGGATCCGGAGGAGGAGCCTCGAGCCGAAGAGCTCGAGGCCCTCCAGTATGACTCTCCCCCAAAGGAGGCCTTTACTGTACCGGTTCCTCCGATGCTGGAGCGGCTGATCTTCCGCATGTGGGAGAGCCCGGCCTCGACGCCGGTGTTAAGCAAGCGGGTCGATTCCATGTATCGAGTCCGCAAGAGCCCCGGGTTCCAGAAGGCACAACTACCGCACCATTCCATGGTGGTGGAATCGGCCATGCATCGACTTAAGAGTCAAAAGATGCACTCCTCGGTGCCTCCGGGTAAGGAGGCCCGGAACCTGGATGCCCTCGGTAGGAAGTGCTTCCAGGGCTCTATGCTTGCTTGCCGAGTCCAGACCTACCAGCTATATATGGGCATGTATCTTCGAGACCTGGCAAAAGAAATTGCCGGGTTCTCTGCTGGTCTCTCCGAGGAACCTTTGCAGAGGTTCCAGGCCTTGTCCACTGGTATTCGAGAGTGCTCGAAGTTTATTTCTCGAGCAGCCTACGATGGCTTCGAAGCATCGGCTCGAGTAGCCGGAGCCAGCATCGGTGCTCGCCGTCAGGCTTGGCTTCAGTCATCCAACCTCGAGCCATGGGTGCAGGACAAGTTGGTCGATGTCCCCTGCAGAGGTGAAAACCTCTTTGGCAAGCCCATGACTGAAAAGGCGGCAGAACTCGAGTCCGAGACTCTCACCAGAACTCGCCTATCCAGAAAGACCTCTGCCCCTTCACAGAAGAGGAAGGGCTCGAGGAAAAATCCCTTTTACCCGAGGAAGGTGTCTGCCTATAAACACCACCACCCACAATATCAAGCATCAGCAGCTCCCCATCAGGGCCAGCAGGCTAAGGGACAGGGTTATGGGTCCCGTAGGCAGAAGGCCCCCAAGCCCACTACACAGGCTCCTGCTCAGCAGGGTGGGGGTTTTCGACTATGCCAGCATAGCCTCTCCCCCTCCGCGGCCTTCGCTCAGCACGGGGGGCCGGCTGACTCACTTTGCCCCACAGGTGGTCGGCCATAACATCCGATTCCTGGGTGCTGCAGGTGGTTCAAAAGGGCTACCCCTTACATTTTCACCAGGTGCCTCCCCCCTACTTTCCAAGAGCCTCCAAGACCCCCTCTGCACAGGGACTTACTCCTTCAGGATCTGCAAAGTCTGCTTCAGGAACAGGCTGTGGAGCCAGTGCCCCAACACCTGTGGGGTCACGGGTTTTATTCGAGGTACTTCCTGATACCAAAAAGAACAGGGGGCCTCAGACCCATCCTGGACTTACGCAACCTCAACAAGTTCCTGCAGCGGGAAAAGTTCAAGATGCTTACCCTTGGAATCCTACTGCCCTACCTCCAGCTGGGAGATTGGCTATGCTCCTTGGATCTAAAGGATGCTTATACTCACATCCTTATTCATCCGGACCACCGGCAATATCTAAGATTTGTGGTGGCAGGGAATCATTATCAGTACTGCGTACTGCCCTTTGGCCTCTCCTCCGCTCCCAGGGTGTTCACGAAATGCCTGGCAGTGGTGGCAGCCTTCCTGAGGCTTCAAGGCCTCTTTGTTTTCCCCTACCTGGACGACTGGCTCATCCGGGCACAGTCTTCCCTAGAGGTCACTCAGGCCACTCAACGCACAGTGGCTCTGCTTCAGCACTTGGGCTTCGTCATAAACTTCGAAAAGTCCACTTTGCTCCCCTCTCAGGATCTCAAATTCATAGGAGCACAGCTGGACACTCTGCAGGCTCGTGCCTTCTTGCCTCTGGAACGGGCCAACAGGCTCATAGCTCTGGCCGGCAGGTTCCACAGCGCGTCACCGGTCTCTGCCAGACAATTCCTGCAACTGCTCGGTCATATGGCCTCCACGGTCCATGTCACTCCGAATGCCCGTCTACATATGAGACCTGCTCAGTGGAGCCTTCACACTCAATGGCATCAGGCCACAGGGAGACTGACGGACTTAATACAGATCTCCGACCGCCTGGTCTCCTCTCTGCAATGGTGGCTTCACCTGCCCAATCTGGTACTTGGCATGACCTTTCAGTCTCCTCCACCTTCCCAAGTGCTAACGACAGATGCCTCTCTCCTGGGATGGGGAGCGCATTGCCAGGGAACATGCACTCAAGGCCTTTGGACACCTTGGGAGGCTGCTCAGCAGATAAACTTCCTGGAGCTTCGGGCGATCCGCCTAGCTCTGCGGACCTTCTCTCACATCACTTCTCGTCGGTCTGTACTGGTACAGACGGACAATCAGGTTGCCATGTTCTACGTGAACAAACAGGGGGGCACGGGCTCCCTCCTTCTATGTCAGGAGGCTCGGAGACTGTGCTCTTGGGCAGTCGACCACGACATCCTCCTCAGGGCTGTTTACCTGCCCGGGCAGGAAAATTGCCTGGCCGACAAACTGAGCCGGATTCTGCAGCCACACGAATGGAGGTTGAACCCTGTAGTTGTCCAGCGGATCTTCCGCCGGTGGGGCTTCCCCACCATGGATCTCTTTGCCAGTCCTCTAAACCGGCAACTTCCCAGGTTCTGCTCCCGGCACCCGCATCCTCTCAGAGTAGCGCCGGATGCTTTCCTCATCTCGTGGTCCACTGGCCTACTGTATGCCTTTCCTCCCACGCCACTTGTGTCCCGGACGCTGTTCAAAGTTGTCCAAGACAGGGCCTCTGTGATCCTGGTAGCGCCCAGGTGGCCGAGACAACCCTGGTTCCCTCTACTCCTACAGCTAGCGGTGGACACCCCTCTTCCTCTGGGGTTTCAGCCCGATCTCCTGACCCAGGATCAGGGTACTCTCCTGCACCCCAACCTCCGGGCCCTTCATCTGATGGCCTGGCTGCTGAAAGGGTAGTCCTAGCTCCGCTCTTACTTCTTCCGGAGGTGGAAGCTGTCGTCCTGGCGTCTCGGCGACCTTCCACCCGAAAATCTTACGCCCTTAAATGGCGTCGCTTCTCGGTCTGGTGTTCTCAGCGCTCTGAGGACCCCTTCGCCTGCTTAGTATCGGTGGTACTGCAATATTTACTTCACCTCTCCGATCTAGGCCTCAAATCCAACTCTGTCAGGGTCCACCTCAGTGCTCTCTCTGCACATCATTCGCCAGTGGAGGGCCAGCCTCTTTCCTCGCACCCCTTGGTGGCGCGTTTTCTCAGGGGCCGCCTTCTGCTTAAGCCTCCGTTGCGCCCTCCAGCTCCTGACTGGGATCTCAGTGTGGTCTTGCAAAGGCTTACCTGTCCGCCTTTCGAACCCATGGCTACCTGCCCTCTTCGTTTCCTCTCCTGGAAAACTCTCTTCTTGGTAGCCCTTACCTCCGCTAGGCGCGTTAGTGAACTACAGGCCCTAGTGTCGGAGCCCCCATACACTAGGTTCTACAAGAATAGGGTCGTCTTACGGACTCACCCTAAGTTTCTTCCAAAGGTGGTCTCCCCTTTTCACATCAATCAAGAAGTGGTTCTTCTTCTTTCCCAGGCCGCATACCAGCCGAGCTGAAACTGTTCTGCATACCCTGGACTGTAGAAGAGCCTTATACCTTCTACCTTAACCGTACGCGAGAGCATAGACAAGCTGTCCAGCTTTTCGTATCTTTTGACCCCAATCGGTTGGGAGTACCTGTCTCTTTGTCCATCTGGGTAGCTGACTGTATCGCCTGGGCTTATGGGGCAGCCGGCCTCTCCTTAGAGAGTCAAGTCACGGCTCACCATGTCAGGGCGAAGGCTGCGTCAGTGGCTCATCTCCGCTCTGTTCCGTTGGCAGACATCTGCCGGGCCGCTACTTGGTCTTCAAGCCAGACTTTTGCGGCTCATTACTGCCTGGAGAGGGAGTCCCGCAGGGACAGTGCTTTCGGACAGGCAGTCCTCCACAATCTCTTTGAGGTCTAGGCAACTCCTACCCTCCGGCCCTGGTGTTTGGCTACCGGCCGGATTCGTATTCAGAGAAGATTCCTTCCTTCTGTACTGTTGAGCTTGAGGGAGCTCATTTTTCGGCTTGAGGTCTCCGGTAGCCTTAAGTTTGGGAGTCCCATAAGTGAGGACTGACTTCCTGCTTGGTCCTGGAGAAAGAGTAGTTACTCACCTGTAACAGGTGTTCTCCAGGAGCAGCAGGAATCAGTCCTCACTACCCTCCCTCCTCCCCTTGGAGTTGCAGTCATTCTTATTATATGTTTTTGCTAACTTTTTTGCTGTCTTTTTGCTATGTCATCAGACTGAGCAAGATGGCACCCTTGGGCTGGAAGGGGACCGCGCATGCGCGCTGCAATTCCCAAAGGCTTTCTTCGAAAGCTGGGGAAAATTGCTCCGCGAGGGCTCCGTCGGCGCCGACGTCACCCATAAGTGAAGACTGATTCCTGCTGCTCCTGGAGAACACCTGTTACAGGTGAGTAACTACTCTTACATTCTTATAGCTGTTGGGTGGTTGTGTTTGTGCCAGGTGTAGAGGAACCGTTGGATTGCGAGTAGTATGAGAGGAATAAATGATGTTTTATAGCTTTCCTGAATTGTGAGAGATAATTAATTGATCTTATGTTGGACGGGAGATTATTCCAACACCTTGGAGCGTAGAAAGAGAATGCCCTGTTTCTAGTTGTTTGCTTGCATTTCGTCACTTCGATCGGGGTTACCAGTGTGTTAGCGCCTATTGACCTTCTTGACCTATTATCGGGGGTATGCGTAATGAGTGCCGTGATGGACGAGGGGGATATCCTATTGATGGCTTTAAACGTAATGAACAGTGCCTTGTAGGTGATTCTGCCTTCTATTGGTTGCCAGTGAGGTCCTTTAATGTAGGGGTGATATGGTCTCTTCTTGAGACTCCGCAGAGGACACGTGCTGCGGCATTCATTGCAAGCTGCAACTGCAACTGGTTTAGGGAAAACTTGGGGATCCCGTGTAGGATGATGTTCGCATAATCGAAGTGAGGAAGTAGCAGGGCTTGGAAGACTGTCCTGTAGTTTTCATGTGCCAGCATTGGTCTTAGGTGACGTAACGTCTTAAGCTTGAAATATATAGCCTCGATGGTATTGCTTATGTGCGCTTTAAAGTCAAAACGTTGATCAAGCATAATACCCAGATAGCGTATTGTAGGCTTACTTGGGAGCTCAGCGTCTCTGACCTTTAATGTATTTGGAGGGTAAAAGGTTTTGTTCTTTGTTATGAACAATACCTCCGTCGTCTTGAAATTTATCCGAAGGTTCTGTTCGGGGAGCCAGTCTGTGATCGTGTTGAAGCAGTTAACTAAGGCAGTGAAGTCAGGATGCGCGACATCGAATGGCGTAAACAGGAGGACATCATCTGCGTAGATCAAGCAGGAGATGCCAAAGGATCGAATGATTTCACAGATAGGCTGCATGTAGATGTTGAATAATAGTGCGGATAGGGACGAGCCTTGGGGTAGTCCTTGGGTACTACTCCTTGAGTAGTCTTACGGACTCACCCTAAGTTCCTTCCAAAGGTTGTCTCCTCCTTCCACCTCAATCAGGAGGTGGTTCTTCCGACTTTCTTTCCCAGGCCGCATGCCAGCCGGGCTAAGACGGTCTTGCATACCCTGGACTGTAGGAGGGTGTTGTTTTTCTACCTTGACCGTACGCAGGGGCATCGAAGGGCTGTCCAGCTCTTCATATCTTTTGACCCTAATAAGTTAAGGTTACCTGTCTCCAAGCGTACCTTGTCCATCTGGGTAGCGGACTACATCACCTGGGCGTACAGGGCAGCCGGCCTCTCCTTGCAGGGTCGAGTCACGGCCCACCGTGTCAGGGCGAAAGCCGCATCAGTGGCTCATCTCTGCTCTGTTCTGTTGGCAGACATCTGCAGGGCCGCTACTTGGTCTTCAAGCCAGACTTTTGCGGCCCACTACTGCCTCGAGAGGGAGTCCCACAGGGACAGTGCTTTCGGACAGGCGGTACTACGTAATCTCTTTGAGGTATAGGCAGCTCCTACCCTCCGGCCCTGGTGTTGGGCTACCGTTCGGGGGCGCTCTCAGAGAAGATTCTATCTCCAGGAACAAGCAGGAATGAGTCTTCACATATGGGTATGTCGGTACCGACGGAGCCTGCGCGGGAACGCTCCCCAGCGTCCAATCAGAAAGCTTTTGGGAGCATCCCACAGCTCCTGCGTGCTGCCTTCCCGCCTTTCCAACTGTCTCTCCTCAGTTTTCGTTTTTCCGCAGAGCCGGCAGGACGTACTCCTGTCACCGCAGAAAATTTATTTTTTAATTTTTTAATTCTTTGTTTTCTTGTGGTCGCGGCTGTTTTTCCCGCCTCCACCGGTACCGCCGGTGGGTTTTTTTTCCTTTTCTTTCTCAAACTCAGGGAAAGTTTTTCCCTCAGTTTCTGTCTTAACTTTTTTGGGCCTGTAAGGCCTCTCCATCATGGAGCCGCCTTCTCCTAAGAAGTGCCTTAACTGTGGAAATACAGTTTTCTTTTTAGACTCCAACAATTGGTGTCTAACCTGTTTGGGTCCTAACCCTTTTCCTCCGGAGCCATTAGGCTACAATTTTATGAGAAGAGATTTTCCTTTTCGGGTTTCCCTCGATACCGAGTTCCCTTCCAGTGTCAGGGCACCGACCAATTCTTCTCTACTGGATCAGGTAACCCACAAACAGTCTGTTAGGACTAGCCAATCCTTGAGTGGTAGGTCTCATGCCAAGCATGATGCGGCTCCGGCCTTGCCCTCAAGACCCTATTGGCTTCAAAACCCCGGCGGGAGTCTTCGGTCTCCAAAGCCTTTCAGGGGTTTCAGGTTGTTCCTGGGGCTCACCCCTCACAGAACATACCTGAGCCATGCTCGGTGGTGGCATCCGCTTTGAGCGGTACCGATACCCCGGCATCGGCACCGGTGTTGAGTGATTCACTCTTCACCAGGGATCGTTATCTGGCGTCCTCGGTACCTTCGGGACCGGTCGATACGTCCCAGATTGACTTTCCAGTATCGCCAGCATCGCCGATACCACCACCGACGTCGGTACCCTCCAGACATGCATCGATAGACTCGCTCCCTTCGATGCCGAGTCTGGAATCGATATCTAGTCTAGAAGACTGGGTACCGACGCTTCTCGGAACCGACGCTTATCGATTCCGGATGCGCAGTACCGAGGATACTCCCCAAGGGCTTTTGGTTGCCTCGGTACCGCTTGAGCAGCCTCCGATGACTGTTTTGATGGCGTTATCGCCTCCGATTCCGGCACAGCTACCGGTATCTGTATCGATGTCAAGTCCTGCAGTAACATCGGGACCAGCCACTTCCATGCTTTTTTCACCAGGATCGCTCCTTTCTATACCTAGTTTGGAGTCGATACCTGGCATGGACGATGCAGTTCTGACTGTCTCAAATCGTGACTGCCAGTACCAGTATCCATCTAGTGCGGCCCTTTTTCTGCACCGGACCAGTACATCCTCTGGTGCCCAGGCTGCTGCTTCAACTTTAGCCTATCCAGGGATGGTTCCCATTGGAGATCCTTCTTTTCAGAAATTTCTCCTTGACATGGCAACATTCCTTGCTATTCCTATCCCTGGCTATGATCCTACTCAAGGCTATCCTGCAAGAAAGGAAAATATAATGCTTCCTTTACATCATTCTTTACAGGATCTTCTTCTGAGAATATGGGAAACACCTTTAAGGGTTTCCTCACCTTCTACAGCAACTGATGTTCTGTATCAGGTGCTCCCTTCCCCAGGGTTTCAAAAGACTCAACTTCCGCATCATTCCATTGTAGTGGAATCAGCAATGAGGAAGGTGAAAAGCAAGAAGAAGCAATCTCCAGGAACAAGCAGGAATAAGTCCTCACATATGGGTACGTCGGTACCGACGGAGCCTGCGCGGGAAAGCTCCCCAGCTTCCCAGAAGAAAGCTTTTGGGGCCTCCCACTGCACATGCGCGCTGCCTTCCCGCTTTCCTGACCAGCTCTCCTCAGTTTCTCTTTTTCTGCGGAGCCAGCAGGTCGTGTTCCTGTCACCGCTGAAGAAATTATTGTTTTAGTTTGTTTCTTTAGACCGCGTACCTGCCTTCCCCATACCGAAACCGGTACCGCCGGTCTCTCTTTTCTTTCTTTAAAAAAAAAAAAAAAAAATCTTTATTCTGCACAACTTGGTGACTTCGGTTAGGCCTCAGGCCTACACAAATTCTCCTCATGGAGAAACCAGCCCCTGGTTTTAAGAAGTGTACCAAGTGTAGTGCTGTTATTTCTGTCACAGACACCCATGAATGGTGTCTTAAGTGTTTGGGACCTGACCACTCCATTCCAGACTGCCCATCCTGCTCCCAGATGTCTAAACGTGGGTTGCAGAACCGGGCCAACAAATTCCATGTGCTGTTTGCTTCAGATAATCCAGCATCACAGTCATCCAGGTCTTCCTCTCCGGATGGATCTCAGGTAACCAAACCCTCTGCGGGCAGGTCCTCAAAGAGCAAATCTCCTTCAAAGCATCGAGAGGCTCTCACTTTTGAGTCTGAGGATCCTGCCCCAGCCAAACAACCCCGGCGGGAAGCTCTGGCTTCCAAAGCACCATCTATGGGGTTACAGGTTGACATCGATGGCACGGCCTCGACTGATCACCTGTTGGACTGCTCTGGGGTACCGGCCCATACCGGTACCGACATCCAGGCAGCAGTGGCGTCTATGAGCAATACTGTTCAGACCATGCAGCAGGCCATGCTGGCTTTTATTAATGCTGCGACGCCCTCGGTACCGCGTTCAGTTCCGGTATCGTCTCCCATACCGGAACCGAGACCATCGACTTCCAAACGCAGATCGGTTCCTCATGCCGGATCCGGGTTTTAACCCGATACCGATCCCATACCCGGTACGCCCGATGTCGATACCGATCGGTATGCGTATCGTGCGTTGGAAGCAAATAGAGAATACTCTGATTCTTCTGAGGATTTTGACTCCTCTGAGGACTCTGATGAGCTGTCTCTAGTTCTTCATGAAGACCCCTCTTCCCCAAAGAGGAGAATGTCTCCACCAGAGGATTTGTCCTTTCAAGACTTCATTATTGAACTAGCTAAAGGACTTTCTATTACCACATCCTCTGAAAAAGAACCTAGGTCAAAGAAATTGGATATTTTAGGATACCCTAAAGTTCCTAAAGAGGCAGTCACCCTGCCTATCCATGAAATCCTTCAAGAACACTTGATGGACTTATGGGAGGCTCCTTATGGGAGGCTCCTTATTCTCGTAGGTTGGACACCATGTACCGGGTCCCTCCTTCTCCTGGTTTTCAAAAGACTCAGTTGCCTCACCATTCCATTGTGGTGAAGTCTGCACTGAAAAAGATTAAGAGTACCAAAAGGCACTCTTCTACCCCTCCAGGACGGGAATGTAAGACCCTAGACTCTTTTGGCAAGAAAATTTTCCAGGCTACTATGCTTATAGCCAGGATTAATTCTTACAGTCTGTATATGGGCATGTTTCTCAGGGAACTTGCCCTAAAGATACGACATTTTGCCTCCTTTATCCCTGAGGATAGAAAAGAGGAGTTCATTTCTCTGGTGAAACAGCTTCTAGATGTTTCTAAGTTCTCCAACAGAGCAGCTTTTGATTCCTTTGAGGGTGCCGGTAGAGCTTCGGGCATTGCTATTGCAGCCTGACGACTTGCTTGGCTCCAGGCCTCTGACCTAGAACCCTGGGTCCTGGATGGCTTACGGAATCTGCCCTGTACGGGTGAGAACTTATTTGGTAAGGACTGGCAAATTAAAGCCACTCAAATGGACGCAGAAATGCTACCTTAGATAGACTTTCTAAGTCTACCTCTACTCCTGCCAAGAAAAAGTCTTTCAAGAGGCCTTACTACAAGAAGGCCAGATTTTCCACAAATACTGGCCAGCAATCTTCTCAGCCTCGTTTTGCTGCTAAACGTCAGCAACCTAAACAGGCAAAGCCTGCAGCGTCTACCACTTCTCAGCAGGCTCAACCCCCTCAGGGGTTTTGACTTGCCCCTAGAGAACTTAACATTTCTGGCTCTAGAACAACCAGAGCCCCTCACCATTCCCGAAAGGTTAGCTCACTTTGCTCCCAGATGGGAGCAAATCACATCAGAGCAATGGACCCTCTCTATCATCAGAGAGGGCTACAAACTTCATTTTTCCGACCTTCCTCCATATACCATGGTGAGGCACTTCAATTCTCCCCCATTTCTCCTGGACCTGTTGGATCAGGAAGTCTCTTCTCTCCTTGCCCAATGGGCAATAGAAGAGGTTCCTTTTCTTCAACAAGGGACAGGATTCTACTCCCCTTATTTTCTCATAACAAAGAAGACAGGGGGTTTCAGACCTATCCTAGATCTGAGAGAATTGAACAAATTTCTGTACAAGGAGAAATTCAAAATTCTTTCTCTAGGCATTCTCCTTCCATACCTTCAGAATCAGGATTGGCTTTGTTCTCTAGATCTCAAGGATGCGTACACACATATACTCATCCACCCATCCCACAGAAAATATCTCAGATTTCTGTTTCAGGGAAAACATTTCCAGTACAGAGTACTTCCCTTCGGTCTAGCCTCTGCTCCAAGAGTGTTCACCAAATGCATGGCAGTTGTTGCCGCATTTCTAAGAGGTCTGGGAATTTTTGTATTCCCATATCTGGACGACTGGCTCATCCGAGCTCCATCTCAGTCAGAGGCCCAGATTTCCGTGGACCGCACAAGGCACCTTCTGCAGTATCTGGGACTGGTGGTAAACCTTCCCAAGTCTCAACTTACCCCTACTCAGTCTCTAGAATTCATAGGGGCCCAGTTGGACACCACCACTGCAAGGGCCTACCTGCCTCAAGTCCGGGGCCAACGTCTGCTGTGCTTGGCCTCCCAAGCTCAGTCCAGCAGTCACTTGACAGCCAGAGAAATGCTGCGACTTCTGGGCCACATGGCCTCCACGGTACACGTGGTGCCCTACGCTCGTCTTCATATGAGAGCAGCTCAATGGACCTTGGCCACCCAGTGGACTCAAGCATCAGGAGCGCTCTCCGACCAAATACTCACCTCAAAGCGTCTGTTTTGGTCCCTCCAATGGTGGATGTCCACCAAGACTCTGTTGTTGGGGGCCCCCTTCCAACCTTTGTTGCCCCAAGCAACCCTCACAACAGATGCCTCCCAAACAGGGTGGGGAGCCCATCTACAATCCCTCTCCACTCAGGGTATTTGGTCTCCGCAGGAGACCACCCTTCACATCAACCTCCTGGAACTTCGAGCAATCTTCTTTGCCATCAGTCTTCCATACCCTCCTTGTCAACCTGACCGTCCTAGTTCAGACAGACAATCAGGTGGCCATGTTCTACGTAAACAAACAAGGAGGGACAGGCTATCTGTCACTTTGCAACGAAGCTCTCAGATTATGGGCCTTCGCCAGAGAGCATCAAATTCATCTTCTGGCAGTATATCTTCCAGGGGTTCAAAACTCTCGGGCAGACAGACTCAGTCGAGTTCTGCTTCCACACGAATGGTCCCTACATATGGACCAGATAGGCAGAATCTTTCAGGAATGGGGAACCCCGGACATAGACCTCTTTGCAAGTCCGTGGAATGCCAAACTTCCCCGGTTCTGTTCCAGGACTCCGTGTCAGGGAGCTCAGGCCAACGACGCCTTTTTCCTGCATTGGGGTCAGGAATTCCTATATGCCTTTCCACCCATTCCTTTGATTCCCAAGACTCTGTTCAAACTCCAGAGGGATCACGGATCGATGATCCTCATAGCTCCACGCTGGCCACGCCAAGTGTGGTTCCCTCTACTTCTGCATCTCTCCCAGGGACCCTCCCTGGACCTGGGAGCTGCGCCAGACCTTCTCTCTCAGGAGAAAGGGACTTTGTGGCACCCAAACCCCAAGTCCCTACACCTCAGAGCTTGGTTACTGAAGGCCTAAGCCTTCATGACTTCAATCTTTCTCAACCAGTGAAAGATATCCTTCATGCCTCTAGGAAACCCTCCACGAGGCGTTCCTATGCTTTCAAATGGAAACGCTTTTCCATTTGGTGTGCTCAACAGGGTCTTGACCCTCTAGCACTTCCTTTGAATTCTCTACTAGACTATCTCCTGCATCTTTCTAATGCAGGCCTTAAGACAAATTCAGTAAGAGTCCATTTGAGTGCTATTGCAGCATCCTTAAAACCTATAAATGGACAACCTGTCTCCTCTCATCTGCTTGTTGCAAGGTTCATGAGAGGCCTGACTCTAACTAAGCCTCCCATCCGACCTCCTCCGGTAGCATGGGACTTGAACCTAGTTCTAGGTCAGCTTATGAAGCCACCTTTTGAACCGTTGGTTTCTACCTCCTTGAAATTTCTTTCCTGGAAGGTCCTTTTCCTTATTGCAGTCACTTTGGCTCGCCGCATCAGTGAACTACAGGCCTTAGTGGCTCATCCACCTTATACCAGGTTTCATCATGATAAGGTGGTCCTAAGGACGAATCCCCACTTTATGCCCAAAGTGGTCTCGCCTTTTCATCTTAATCAGGAGGTATATCTACCTGTCTTTTTTCCAGCTCCTCATGCATCCAGTGCAGAGAGGAACCTTCATACTTTAGATTGTAAAAGAGCTCTTGCCTTTTACCTCAACAGGACTCAGCCACATCGAAAGTCTTCACAACTTTTCGTGGCTTTTGATCCTTCTCATTTGGGACTTCCAGTCTCCAAACGTACACTTTCCAATTCGATTGCTCAGTGTATTTCCTTTGCTTACCAGAGTAAGAATATTTCACTGGAAGGCCATGTCACGGCTCACAATGTGAGAGCCATGGCCACTTCTATGGCTCATCTTCACTCTGTCTCCATAGATCAGATCTGTCGAGCCGCCACATGGGCCTCGGTTCATACCTTCACAGCCCATTACTGCTTGGACAAGGACTCCCGCCGGGATGCCTTGTTTGGTCAGGCTGTCCTCAAACACCTGTTCCATACTTGAACAACTCCTGCCCACCTTCCCAGGATGGATGCCTGAGATCCATACGAAGCTGGCGAACCCTTGGAACGGGATCTCCCAGGCATCTTAGCTAGGGAGTCCCCATATGTGAGGACTTATTCCTGCTTGTTCCTGGAGATAGCACAGTTACTTACCTGTAACAGGTGATCTCTGGGAACAGCAGGAATTAGTCCTCACAACCCACCCACCTCCCCTAGGAGTTGTATCTTCTATCTATCTTCCTTTCCTCTCTCTATTGTCTCAGCTATAAACTCGAACTGAGGAGAGCTGGTCAGGAAGGCAGGAAGGCAGCGCGCATGTGCAGTGGGAGGCCCCAAAAGCTTCCTTCTGGGAAGCTGGGGAGCTTTCCCGCGCAGGCTCCGTCGGTACCGACGTACCCATATGTGAGGACTAATTCCTGCTGTTCCCAGAGATCACCTGTTACAGGTAAGTAACTGTTCTTTCTTCTTATCCGCCAGGTCGTGCATCTAGAGCACTTGATGCCTTTGGACGTCAAACCTTCCAAACATCTATTCTGGCAACAAGGATTATCTCTTATATTTTTTATATGAGTCTATCTCTCCAGGAGGTCACAAGGAAATTATCTCTTTTGACTCCTTTTCTTTCAGAGCCCAAGACTGCAGACTATTCCTTACTTCTTAGTCATAGCTAGAATATCTCTTGGTTTCTTTCTCATGCTTCTCTAGACTCTTTTGAGTCTGTTAGCAGAACCTCTGCTATAGCCATAGGAGCACGACGTAGAGTCTGGCTCCAGGCTTCAGACTTGAGCAGATGGGCACAACAAAGACTGGGTAATTCTCCTTGTACTGGAGAAAATCTCTTCAATAGGGAGGCTTTACATCAGGTTGCTCATTGTTCCACTGACTTCCCTGTTTCTGGGGGCCATCCTAAGCCTTCTCCTTCCCCAGTAGGTAGGAAATGTCCCTGGGAAAAGAAGGTTTCACTCTTCTCCTGCCCATCATCCAGATGTTCCCAAGCAGGGGACACCTCGTCCTGGTCTGAAGAATCCAAACTCTAGCCAGGCTGAACAAACCCAGCAACCATAGGTTCCTGAAGGTTGCAACCTACAGTTACCTTCTTCTTAGCAGAAGTTTGTTCACTGTTTTTTCTTTCAAATCTCTACACTTGGTTTCCTTTCTTCAGGACATCTTTTTCTTCCTAGATATGCTGAGCTGTTAGGATATTCATGTCTATGGGTCACAGATTTCTCCTCTTCTTCCTACCAAGAAGAGAAGTTAACAACTATCCCATGATAGTTTTCTGTCCCAACATGAACATTCTTTCCTTCTGCAGACTTACCATATGGTAAGTCACCCTTCAGCTCCTGTTTCACTACCCTCTCATCCAGGGTTTCCCCTGAATGAGTGGTACCATATCACTGCAGAGCTTCTCTAGCCTTTCATTCCAGTGTAGAGTTTTTTCCTTTGAATAAATTCCCTTCTTTTCTCTGGGCAGCTCATCAGACAGGGACAGGAATTTCTCCTCTCCTTTTGTCTGTTCTCTCTGTTTTACACAGGAAGATTCTCTCTGCTGTCTCATTCAGCAGCTGCCCATGCAGGAGTTCCAGTGATTGAACTACTGGTACTTTTCCACAAGTTTCCAGTCTGTCTTCCACTACTTTCTGTCTAGCCTTAGTAGTGATTCCAAGATAGTGCTTCATCTATCTTGGATAATCCTAATCACTTCAGGCTTCTCACACTATCTTCTTTTCTTGCCATCTCCACTTTCTTGGATTTGGCAGCACAGCTGACCTACAGTCAGTTTTATCTCCTAATTCTCCTGCATAATGCTCTCTGCAATCTTCAGAGAAGCTTTCCACTATGGGCCCTTGCTAGAGAGCATGAGGTTTTGTCTATAGTGCCTATTCTGTAGGTTTGGGAAAGTCTCCTCAGTCATTCTTTCACGACTGTGAGGGTTCTCCACACCCTCTTATCTCCTGTTATAATACAGGATATAAGCCTTTCTGCGTGAATGTCCAAAAAGTTCTCCAATCCTGTAGGAATATGCTCTTTTTTCCCTTGCAGCTAGTCCTCATGGTATCCTATTCCCTATGGACAGCACATATTCTATTAGCAACGCATGATACCCCTTGTGTCCTTCCAGTGGGTTATCCTGGTATCTCCTCCTATGCGTTTTCTGTCCATTTACCATGTCAGATTTCTTCAAGACTCAGGACTTGATATTATCCTCTGTTTTTCACGCAACCATCCTGGTTATTTCACTGGATAGCATTCCTGCACCATCTTAGCCAGGAGGAATAGATTCTCTATATATTTTCTCAAGTAGGTTCCACCTTCTTGTTCTTAGATGAATCTTTTTTTCTTCACATCCCTCATGTGAATGTTCTTATGGGTATATCTCTGCTTGGTGGCGGACATATATCCTCAAACATACAGGTTCATGTATGTATATATCACTATATATTTCTATAGATACATAGGTCTGTAAACTGTGTGTGCATATATTATGCCCATATATATATATATCTATCTTTCGAGATGCTTCCTTATAAGTAGATATGTATTTACATACTTCTCTCCCTGACTGTCTATGCTATAAAGGTTCTTACCTTCCCAGAAATTTCAGACAGTGGGCTTGCATATCTTCATACTGTCCCTCAGTGGGTCGGGGGTATTATCCACACAACCACTACTGTGGTACTGACAGCTCCCACTTTACTCTAGGCCTCGCTTTCCTTGAAGCACCATGCTTCAATATTTTTCCTGTCTCTCACCAGCTAGGAAAAACAGCGTAGATCTTCAGTACTTCTGAAGTTTCAGTCCTTCACACACCTGTTCTCTTTGGGAATACGGTTTTTTTTCCATACCCCTCTTCCCTCCAGGACTGGGCTAGTTGTCCAAATCAGTCAGTCTTCCTCTTTTAGTCCTCAAGATTAATGCCTCTGTAGCTAAAGAGTTTTCAGCTTTTTTCCATAAAGCTTTCCACTGAAGACCTGCCTTTTTTATACTACCCCAGTTGACACCTGAGTCACCTGCCAATTCCAAATTTGGACTTTCACCTTCACTGCCGTGAGGTCACCTTGAGGATTCCTCTACTGAATCTCCAGTAGACTCCATCAAGCTCTCTACTTCCTGCAATCCAGTAGGTAAGGTCCATATTGTGATTGTTCATTCAATATTTTTACTGCTACTTTTCATACATACCAAGGACTCCTTTCCTGTAGTCCTTTGGTTCGCTGTTTTTCTTACAGCTCCTCTCTTTTCAACTCCTACCCACCATCCCTCATGGGATGCCAGAGATCCATCTGTGGGAAGTGCAGTCCTGGTCCAGGGACTCACATTTTATGGGATCTCCCCCTGGCATCTATAGCTTGGGAGTCCCCATATGTGAAGACTCATTCCTGCTTGTTCCTGGAGATAGCACAGTTACTTACCTGTAACAGGTGATCTCTGGGAACAGCAGGAATAAGTCTTCACAACCCACCCACCTCCCCTAGGAGTTGTATCTCTCTATCTTTCTTCCTTTCCTCTTTCTCTCTCTCTCTTTGTCTCAGCTATGAAACTCAACTGAGGAGAGACAGTTGGAAAGGCGGGAAAGCAGCACGCAGGCTCTGTGGGATGCTCCCAAAAGCTTTCTGATTGGACGCTGGGGAGCGTTCCCGCGCAGGCTCCGTCGGTACCGACGTACCCATATGTGAAGACTTATTCCTGCTGTTCCCAGAGATCACCTGTTACAGGTAAGTAACTGTGCTTTCACTTATGCTGAGGCTCTAGAGCAGGGGTTCTCAACCCTGTCCTCGGGACCCACCTAGCCAGTCGGGTTTTCAGGTAGCCACAATGAATATGTATGAGGGAGATCTGCATACACTGCCTCCATTATATGCAAATCTCTTCCATGCATATTCATTGTGGTTATCCTGAAAACCCGACTGGCTAGGTGGGTCCCGAGGACAGGGTTGAGAACCCCTGCTCTAGAGGGGAGCACATTTTTCTGCTTGGGTCCCCCGGTAGCCTTAACCTGGGGAGTCCCATATGTGAGGACTGACTTCCTGCGTGGTCCTGGAGAAAGTAGTTACTCACCTGTAACAGGTGTTCTCCAGGAGCAGCAGGAATCAGTCCTCACAACCCTCTCTCCTCCCCTTGGAGTTGCAGTCATATCATTCATTTTTGTTTTTTGCTGTCTTTTAGCTATGTCATCAGACTGAGCAAGATGGCACCCTTGGGCGGGAAGGGGACCACGCATGCACGCTGCATTCCCAAAGGCTTTCTTTGAAAGCTGGGGAAATGCTCCGCATGGGGGCTCCGTCGGCGCCGACGTCACCCATATGTGAGGACTGATTCCTGCTGCTCCTGGAGAACACCTGTTACAGGTGAGTAACTACTCTAGATCCGAAGGTGAGTCTCACCTTGCTTGATAGGGCCCTTGATATATATATATTTTTTTTATAAATTTTATTTTCATTTTAAAACCAAATACACACAGAGAGCTTAAACTGTAACCATACTCTTATATACCTATCCCCTCCTCACCCCACCCCAATCCCAATCCCCTCCCCCCTCCTATCCCCCCGTCTCCCTGCAAGTCCCTCGCCACCTGCTCCCACCAACAAGCATTTTATACGCAATACATGTTACATGATTCATTGCCAAGCTATATAATATGCAATAATAATAAATGGCCTGAATATCCGTACAAGCACTGATGGCTCAACAATAAAGGCGACCACTTTTTTTTTAGCTATTGCTGCATATTCTTCCAGATAACGCCATTTATTTGACACTAACTTTCCCCCTTGAGGGAGCGCCTCATATTCGAGTCGGTCATTCTTCCTTCTTAGTAAAAGAAGTCTATTATTGTCCTGTGCACGCTCATAACCTGCATACATACATAATGGAGTGGAGGAGTGGCCTAGTGGTTGGGGCAAGGTACTTCAGGCTGGAAGGTCGTGGGTTCAAATCCCACTAGAGGACAGCAACCTTGGACCGGAAGGACTGGGGTTTCTAGTCCCACAGGTGCTCCTTGTTGTCTTGGGCGAGCCACTTAACTCTCCATAGCCCATGTTCCCTGTAAAATAGTTATCTCCGAGTTATAATGCCTTGTTCAATGTAATTTCAGTTTGTTCAATGTAAACCGCACTGATGCAGAATAGCGCGGTATATAAGAGAATGTAAATAAATAAAATAAATAATAAGTTCCACCAGTGGTGAGCATCTAACTTAGACAGATCTTTCCAGGAATTAAACATCATCTTCAAAGCTATCGCCATCATAAAATTAAATAGGTACCTTTTTTCCTTTGAGTGGCACATCATTATCCATAGAGCGCAGAATGATAGTTTTCCAAAATAATTGACTCCGAAATCGCAAAACTGATTGAATCTTGTCCCATACCCTCAACCAAAAAAACTGAACGTGAGGGCAATCAAATAACATGTGTTTTAGCGTTGCCGGTGTTGCATTACATGACCAGCAGGCATTCCTAGCTTTTAAGTCCCATTTTGAAAGCTTTACCGGCGTTATATGTGCCCTGTGAATTAAGAAGATCATAGATTGTGTAATGGCCGCACCACTAGACACTCTGTTCACCTTTCCCCAAACCCTCTCCCACATCTCAGGGTGAATGCTCGTACCCAAATCTTCCTCCCATACTTTTTCTAATCCCATCAACCGGGAGGGATTCCCATCTTGTAGGGTAGCATAGAACTTAGAGACTACTCCTCTCTCGCACCCATGGGCTTCTGAAACTTTTTGCAGCTCCCAATCCGAACACAAGTTACCCACCATAACCTTAGCCCTGGTGAGACAGTGCTTTAATTGGATCCACTGAAAGCGACAAGAATCTGGCAAATTGAACTCCTTCTTCAAATCCCCAAACGTCTTCCAAGTCTGGGAGAGAGCTAACTGCCCCACTGACCATATATATCTCTGCTTTGCCACAACTTCCACGAGACAGTTTTTATCTCTAGGAAGAAGCAGGAATGTAGTCTTCACATATGGGTATCGTCGGTACCGACGGAGCCTGCGCGGGAACGCTCCCCAGCGTCCAATTGGAAAGCTTTTGGGAGCATCCCACAGAGCCTTCGTGCTGCCTTCCCGCCTTTCCCAACTGTCTCTCTCCAGTTCTTCGTTTTCCGCGGAGCCAGCAGGTCGTCGTTCCTGTTACCGCAGAAAATTTTTCCTTTTCTTGGTCTTTTTGTGGTTGCGTCTGCCTTCCCTCGACGCTATACCTGTACCGCCGGTTCTTTCTTTTCTTTTAAAAAAAAATTTTTTTTTTCAATAATATTTTTTCCTGTTTTTTTTCTTCCTTCAAGTGCACGCGCCATTTTGGGCACCAGGCACAAATTTCCTTCACAATGGAAAAACCCGCTTCGGGTTTCAAGAAGTGCACCAAGTGTGGCGGTACCATCTCTCTCACCGACACCCATGAGTGGTGCCTCAAATTTTTAAGTCCTGATCACTCCATTTCAGAGTGCATGGCCTGTGGGATGATGTTGAAGAGGGGTCAGCAAAACCGAGCTGCTAAGTTCAGCACCCTTTTTCCCTCCGATGCAGCGTCGGTGGCATCAACGTCTTCCAGGGCCTCCTCTTCCTCCCATGGATCTCAGGTAACTAAACATAAGTCTGGCCGGTCCTCAAAGGGTAGATCTCCTTCCAAGTATCGAGATGCCTCTGGCATTGCCCTTGAGGGACTTGCCCCGGTGAAATTTCCCCGGCGGGAGGCTTCGGCTTCCAAAGCATTATCGGGGCTCCAGGATGTTCTCGAGGTCTCAACCTCGTCAGAACTACTGGTGCCATGCTCTGGGGTACCAGATGTCTTGTCCGGTACCGACACCCAGGCATCGGCAGCGTCAATAGACCAGAGATTCTTGGCTATTGAACGCAGTCTGGCGGCTCTCTTTGCGGCATCGGTACCTTCAGGACCGCTTCAGACAGTTCAACTGGTGCCAGCACTGGGTCCCGACAGCATCGACATCAGTGTCCGCATTACCGACACGGAGTCATGCTGTTTCCTCCGGTATTGACAGGCTGGTACCGGTTCCCTCCGATACCGGTTTCGATCGATACGGGTATCGTGCGATGCAAGATCACCCGGACAAGAGGTATTTCGAATCCTCGGAGGAGTCTGAGCACTCCGACAGTTCTGTCAGTACCGGAGTACTTCTGCCTGAGGAACCTTCCTCTCCTAAGCGTAAGATGTCAACTCCAGAGGATATATCCTTTCAGGATTTCATCCGAGAGGTGGCTAGAGGCCTATCAATCACAGTGGCTCCGGAAACAGAGCCCAGAGCAAAGGAGCTGGAAATTTTACAATATCCCAAAGCTCCCAAGGAGGCAACTACTCTGCCTGTCCATGAGATGGAGTGGAGGAGTGGCCTAGTGGTTGGGGCAAGGTACTTCAGGCCGGAAGGTCGGGGGTTCAAATCCCACTAGAGGACAGCAACCTTGGGCCGGAAGGACTGTGGTTTCTGGTCCCACAGGTGCTCCTTGTGGTCTTGGGCAAGCCACTTAACCCTCCATAGCCCATGTTCCCTGTAAAATAGTTATCTCCAAGTTAAAATGCCCTGTTCAATGTAATTTCAGTTTGTTCAATGTAAACCGCACTGATGCAGAATAGCGCGGTATATAAGAGAATATAAATAAAAAAATAAAATAAAAAAATGAGATCTTGAATGATCTCATGCTAAGAATGTGGGAAACACCTCTTACCACCTCTCCCCATTCTCGTAGGCTGGATACTATGTATCGAGTACCTCCTTGTCCTAGCTTTCAGAAAACCCAGCTACCACACCACTCCATTGTGGTGGAGTCAGCTATGAGAAGGATCAGAAGTGCAAAGAGGCATGCCTCTAATTCTCCAGGACGTGAGTGTAGGACCCTTGATGCCTTTGTATGTAGAACTTTCCAGGCTTCAATGCTTTCTGCCAGGATTAGTTCCTATATTTTATATATGGGAATGTTCCTTAAAGAAGTCACAGGGGATTTAGAGCTTTTGAGCCCTCTCCTCCCTGATAAGAGGCAGGACTACCTCACACTTGTAAAACATGCTCAGGATGTTTCCAGGTTTGTCAACCGTGCAGCTTTTGACTGCTTTGAGTGTATAAGCAGAACTTCGGCCATTGCCATAGGTGCACGTAGAATTGCCTGGCTCGAGGCATCTGATTTAGAGCTCTGGGTTCAGGACAAACTAGGGAATATCCCTTGCACAGGCGAAAATCTCTTTGGCAAAAATTGGCAAGAGAAAGCTAGTGAGCTGGAGGCTGATAATGCCACCTTGGACAGACTTTCCAAGGCCACAGCTGATCCAGCAAGGAGAAAGTCCTAAAAGAAACCATTCTTCTTTAAAAAGAAGAGGTTTTACCCCTTTTATGCCCAGCAAGGGCATTCTACAGGTCAGTCTGTCAAAAAGGGACAGCAGCCACCTAAACAAAGGAAAGCAAAGGCTGCTAAGCCTCAACAGGCTCAGCAACCTCAGCCCCCTCAGGGTCTTTGACTTTCATCTAGAGAACTTGGCCTTCCTGGCCCTCAAGGGACCAGAGCCTTCCACCATTCCAGGGAGGTTGTCTCATTTTGCCCCTAGATGGGAGCAAATAACAGCAGAGAATTGGACACTCTCCATTGTAAGAGAGGGGGTACAAGCTTAACTTTCTCAGCATGCCCCCTCCTACAGTGGTAAGACAGTTCAATTCTCAGGGGTCACTCAACATTCAGTTACATCAAGAGGTCAATTTACTTCTAGCCCAGGGGGCAATAGAAGAGGTACCCATTTCCCAACAGGGTACAGGGTTTTACTCCCCCTATTTTCTTATTCCAAAGAAAACAGGAGGACACAGACCCATTTTAGACCTCAGAGAACTGAACAGGTTCCTATTCAAGGAGAAATTCAAGATGTTTTCTCTAGGAACCCTCTTACCATACCTTCAGAGTCAGGATTGGCTTTGTTCTCTAGATCTCAAGGATGCGTACACTCATGTTCTCATCCATCCAACCCACCGAAGATTCCTTCGGTTTTTGTTTCAGGGAAAACACTACTAGTACAGGATTCTTCCCTTTGGCCTTTCCTCAGCACCAAGGGTGTTTACGAAATGCATGGCTGTGGTAGCCGCTTTTCTCCGCACTCTAGGGATATTCGTCTTTCCCTTCTTAGATGACTGGCTCATTCGAGCCCCATCAGAGCCAGTGGACAGGACTTCTCTATCTTACACAGTGCGTATCCTGCAGTATTTGGGCCTTGTCATAAACATCCCAAAGTCCAACCTAACTCCCACTCAATCTCTAGATTTTATAGGAGCTCTGCTGGATACCAAAAGGGCAAGGGCCTATCTTCCACATCCCCGCTGCCTTCGCGTTGTGCACTTAGCTTCCCAAGCAGTACTAAAGTCTCATCTCACTGCTCGGGAAATGTTGCAACTGCTAGTCCACATGGCATCGACCGTACATGTGGTTCCTTATGCTCGCCTCCATATGAGGGCAGCCCAATGGACTCCATCCTCCCAGTGGGCTGAACCTTCAGGTTGCCTGTCCAACAAAATAGCAATTACAAGTCGCCTTATTTTGTCCCTGCAATGGTGGCAGTCAACCCAAAGCCTGTTGGTGGGTTCCCCTTTCCAACAACCCCCACCCAAGGTCACTTTAACTACAGACGCCTCACAGGTGGGTTGGGGGAGCTCACCTGCAAGGCCTCTCTACCCAGAGAACCTGGACTCCACAGGAGACCCATCTGCATATCAATCTCTTGTAACTCAGAGCAATCTTCCTTGCTCTTCGAGTGTCCCACTCCCAGCTGAGCTACAAGACAGTCCTAGTTCAAACGGACAATCCAGTAGCTATGTTCTATGTGAACAAGCAGGGAGGAACAGTCTCTCTGTCGCTTTGCAACGAAGCTTTGCGACTATGGGCCCTCGCCAGAGAGCATCAGATTCATCTCCTGGCGGTGTATCTGCCAAGCATTCAAAACTCTTGGGCGGACAGATTCAGTCGAGTTCTGCTTCCACACGAATGGTCTCTCCATGCAGACCAGGTGGCCAAAATATTTCAAATTTGGGGAACCCCAGTCATAGACCTCTTTGCAAGTCCGCTGAATGCCAGACTTCCCCGGTTCTGTTCCAGAATTCTGGCTCAGGGTTGTCAGGCCAGGGATGTTTTCCTCCTCCATTGAGGTCAGGATTTCCTGTATGCCTTTCCACCCATTCCCCCTAATTCCCAAAACCCCGTTCAAACTTCAGAGAGACAGGGGCCGTATGATTCTCATAGCTCCACATTGGCCACGGCAAGTGTGGGTACCCCCTGCTCCTACATATCTCTCAAACTCCGCCTCTGGAGTTAGGATCTGCTCCAGATCTCCTATCTCAGGAGGACGGGATTTTGTGGCATCCCAATCCCCCAGTCTCTGCATCTCAGGGCCTGGTTGCTGAAGGCCTAAATCTTCATGATCTTAACCTTTCTCAGCAGGTAAAGGATATCCTTTATGCTTCCAGGAGACCTTCCACAAGATGCTGTTATGCTTTCAAGTGGAAAAGGTTTATGATATGGTGCTCGCAGAAGGGTCTTGACCCTCTTGCGATACCCCTGGAATCATTACTGGAATATCTCTATTTATCTGATGCAGGGCTTAAGACAAACTCAGTGAGAGTCCATTTGAGTGCTATTGCAGCTTCTCTCAAACCTTTAAATGGACAACCTATTTCCTCTCATCCTCTCATAGCAAGATTTATGAGGGCTCTTCTAACTAAACCTACCATTAAGCCACCACCGGTGGCATGGGACTTAAACCTGGTTCTTGGGCAGCTCATGAAGCTGCCTTTTGAACCCTTGGCCACTACCTCCTTAAAATTCCTTTCCTGGAAGGTTATCTTTCTTATTGCAATCACATCAGCACGTCGTATTAGTGTGTTGCAAGCATTAGTGGCTGATCCTCCTTATACAAGGTTCCATCATGATAAGGTAGTCCTTAGGACTCATCCACGCTTTATGCCAAAGGTGGTCTCACCTTTTCATTTAAACCAAGTGGTTTATCTTCCTGTATTCTTTCCGAGGCCTCATGCCTCGAATGCAGAAAGGTATCTTTATACTTTGGACTGTAAAAGAGCTCTAGCCTTTTACTTACAAAGGACACAGCAACATAGAAAGTCCTCTCAACTCTTTGTTGCTTTTGATCCTTCTCATCTGGGACGTCCAGTCTCCAAAAGAACACTGTCCAGCTGGATTGCTCAGTGCATTTCTTTTGTTTATCAGAGCAAGAACCTTTCTCTGGAAGGCCATGTCACAGCTCACAATGTGAGAGCCGTGGCAGCCTCAATGGCTCATCTTCACTCTGTGTCTATCGACGACATCTGTCGAGCAGCTACTTGGGCCTCGGTTCATACCTTCACAGCCCATTACTGCTTGGACAAGGACTCCCGCCGGGTTGCCTTCTTTGATCAGGCTGTTCTATAACACCTGTTCCATACTTAATCAACTCCTACCCACCATCCCTGGTAGGATGCCAGAGATCCATGGGGGGACGTGGAGCCCTTTTACAGGGGCACTCAACTTCTGGGGTTTCTCCCTGGCATCTGTAGCTAGGGAGTCCCCATATGTGAAGACTACATTCCTGCTTGTTCCTGGAAATAGCATAGTTACTCACCTGTAACAGGTGATCTCCGGGAACAGCAGATATTTAGTCTTCACAACCCACCCACCTCCCCTAGGAGTTGTATCTCTCTCTCACTTTTTCTCTTTCCCTCTTTCTCTCTCTCTTTGTCTCAGCTTTAAACTCAACTGGAGAAGAGGCAGTTGGGAAAGGCAGGAAGGCAGCACGCAGGTGCTGTGGAATGCTCCCAAATGCTTTCCAATTGGATGCTGGGGAGCGTTCCCGTGCAGGCTCCGTCGGTACCGACGATACCCATATGTGAAGACTAAATTCCTGCTGTTCCCGGAGATCACCTGTTACAGGTGAGTAACTATGCTTTACCTATTTTGAAACGCGTATTGTGTCATATAAGGAGCTTGCGCAAAAAGGGGTTATCTTTACAGATTGCCTGGTCTAAAGCTAGGAATGCCTCCAGTGTTGCAACTACTACTCTGCTGCCTGGGACAGCTTCTGGTAATTTCATGCCCATTAGTAAAGATGTTGGGATCGGGGCAACTATACGTCTCTCCATCTCCAACCATCTCGGCCTCTGACCATTAAGCTCCTCAGGGCTCCACAACGTGCCTTGTTTGAAGCGATAGGCATAGTGATAATTTTTGAAATCAGGGAATTGGACACCCCCCTACTCTTCTTTGCCTTTAATTTCCTTGTTGCTATTCTGGGGGGTTTACCCTGCCAGAGGAAATACACAAATTGGCGTTCCAATGACTGGTAGAAGCTAGGGGGAAATATTACCGGTAACATCTGTAGTACATAATTGATCTTTGGAGTTAGGACCATTTTTATTGACTCTAGCCTACCCCACCATTACAGATGAAGGGGGGACCATTGGGTTGTGAAAGCCTGTACCATATCCAGCAGCGTTTTGATATTTATTTTTATTGTATTATCTTAGCTACAGCTAAACCTCACCCTTAAATATTTAATGTCTTGAAAAGCCCATACAAAAGGGAGGGGGTCAACCATTGACTTAAAGGTCAGATTGTTCATGGGGAAAGCAACTGACTTTGTCTAGCTGATCTTGTAACCAGACAAATGCGAGTAGTGGCCCATGTTACTTAAAAGCTTCTCTATGGATGAGGGATGGACAAAAAGTAACAAATCATCCCCATAAGCCGAGATTTTAATTTCCATGTCCTCTACCCCGACCCCCGTTATCTCTTTGTTAGACCAAATCATCGATAAAAGGGGTTCCAATGCTAAATTAAATAGCATAGGAGAGAGCGGGCACCCCTGTCGTCCCCCTGTGCAAAGAAAAGGCGGACGAGAGCATCCCATTTACCCTGATTTGCGCAACAGGACTAGAGTACAGAATCTGGATTAGTCGGATGAATTGCTTCCCAAAGCCAAACCATTGCAATATCTGCATCAAAAAGGCCCATTCTAGCCTGTCGAAGGCCTTCTCAGCATCTAGAGAGAGACCCACAATCGGAACATCCTTGCTTTCTGCTATCGCTAACAGATTCAATAACAGCTGGGCGTTATCCGAAGTTGACCTGCCTGCCATAAATCCGCATTGATCCGGATGTATGAGATCAGGAATTACTTTTGCCAACCTTTGAGCCAGGACAGAAGCATAAAGCTTGTAGTCCGCATTGAGTAGTGAAATAGGCCGATAGTTTTGCACTTTCTGTGGGTCTCTATCTGGTTTGGGTAAGACTACAATTGATGGAGCACTAAAAGACCCCACCGCAGGCATTTGGCAATCGAGAAGGTTGAAAAATACTTGCATATAAGGAGTTAGCTCGTTCCTGAAGGTTTGATAGAATTCCAAAGGAATTCCATCAGGGCCTGCCGCTTTACCAGCTGCCCCGGAATTTATTGCCTCCCTGATCTCCTTTACTGTTAGTTTCCTATCCAACTCAAGGACCTGCTGTTCGGAAGGGAGGGATGGGCGATGTGACCCAGCATTGTCTGGAACTCCTCCACTCCCGACCCCCCCTTCTGAGCTGTACAGTTTTGCATAAAAACAGTGAAAGGCCTCCGCAATGTCTGCACTCTCCGTTAGGATCATTTGCCCTTCCCCTTTAATGGCCTCTATCCTGGACTTTGCCGCCCGGTGCTTTAAGGTGTTCGCGAAAAGGCTTCCCGCCTTATTGTTTTCCAAGTAAAATCTGGATTGCTGCTGGGACAAAATGTGCTCAGCTTCGTTACTTAAAACTTGGTTATATTGAAATCTCAGCCTTTGTAGCCTAAGCAGGATACTTGCATCTGTTCTGGACATCAACAATCTTTCCCCTGCCTTAATTTGTAAGTCTAACGCTGTTAGTTTTGCTTTTTTCTCCCTTTCCAAGTTGATTGAGAAGGTCATTATTTTAGCCAGGATAAAAGCTTTAAAGCCCTCCCACCATGCCCAACCAACGGTGTCTCCCGGTAAATTAATTTCAAAGTATTCTTTTATCCCCTGTCATATATACCCACAAAACCCTAAATCT
Source organism: Ichthyophis bannanicus (assembly GCA_033557465.1). Classification (NCBI taxonomy): domain Eukaryota; kingdom Metazoa; phylum Chordata; class Amphibia; order Gymnophiona; family Ichthyophiidae; genus Ichthyophis; species Ichthyophis bannanicus. The sequence continues at coordinate 844,676,765 of CM066031.1, forward strand.
CCCAGTAAAGATCTTTTAAAAAGGAAACTGGGTTTGGGATCCGCCCACTCTCTAAAAGCTAGAGAGAAGGTTATAGCAGTATGGTCAGAGATTTGAATAGGGTTAATGGCAGCAGTCTTTACCGAGGATATTAATGTTTTAGAAATGAGAAAATAATCTATTCTGGAATGAGATCCATGGGATAGAGAAAAAAACGTGTAGTCTTTCTTTGGGGTGTTTTAACCTCCAAATGTCTGACAGCCCGACCTCCTGCATAATAGCTGGTAGCACAGAGGAGGCACGCTGAAGCATGCACGACCGAAAGGGCTTGCAATCGATCAAAGGATCCAGCATCAGATTAAAATCCCCGCCCAAGATAATTTCATTCTTGGCGAACAATGAAATCTCTTCTGCCACCCTCTGAAAAAACCTCACATCATCCATATTGGGAGCATATAAGTTTATAATGGCTAGCTTCTGCCCATATACTTGAAGTAGGACCAAGGCCCATCTACCCACTAGATCAGAGTGTGCTGAAGCAATCACCAGCGTGAGGCTTTTCTTAACTAGAATAGCAACACCATTTTTCTTTTGAGAAGCTGCTGAGTGAGCCACTAACGTATACCCTCCCAGGCCCAGTTTTGCAGTTTCCGCGGTAGAAAGGCGCGTTTCTTGCAACAGCACCACATCCGCCCGCTCTTTTTTACAATACAACAAGATCTTCTTGTGCTTAATCGGATTGTTTATACCCTTCACATTCAGTGACAGGAATTTAAGAGAGCACATGGGACCAGATAACCAAACAATTTAGCAGGAGCACATTACAAGTTAGCACCATAAGCAGAATACACTTTGGCAATACAAGCTTGACAGTAGTGAATAAGATTAATTTCCCCGAATGGACTTGCAGGGAGACACAAAATTTCCCCCACTGACAGGATTAAATGGGCAAGTCAGCATTACCTGATTACTGCCCAAACCCACACACCACCCATGACAACTAAAAAACCTAACTACCTCCCCATAATTTAACTATCTTGCTCTACCAGGCCCGGATACCAAACATAAAACTCAAACATTTTCGTCTCTGGGCCCACGTTATATCACTCCAAAGCCTCAAACCTCCCTCTCCCTGTAGACACTTGCAGCACTTTGTCCAACAGCACCCTTCCACTTTCCACTCCTGCAGTCCCCATACTTAAACGCCGAGCGTTCGGACTTCCTATGGGAATAAAACATTGTCCACCATGAACCTTATATCACCTCATCCCATCCTTAATGCTTCATTCTCTTCCACGAAGGCCCTTAAAGCAACCGGGTCCTCAAACGTGCGCGTTTGATTGTGCAGATTGACCCGAAGCCTGGCTGGAAAAAGGAGATTGTAGCGTGCCTCTAGCTGTTGCAGCCTCGGGCGAAAGGCAAGCAGCTGCTTCTTCCTTTCAACTGTCGCCTTATGGAAATCAGGAAAGAGAGCCACTTTTTGACTCTCCAGCTTGAGATTAGTCGCCGATCTGGCCGCAGCTAAGATCTGAATCGCTTGCGCGTGACTTAATATGCACATGATTGGGCGCGGCTGCTTCACGTTGGGGCCCGGGTGCGTAGGAATCCTATGGGCCCTTTCTATCTAAAATTTCGAGTCAAACACAATTTTCAGCATTTTTGGGATTGTAGAAACCAGGAATGATATTATATTTGAACCTTCCCTCCTTCTGGGACGCCGATCATTCTCACATTGTCTCTCCTTGTTCTGTTATTTAAGTCTTCCAAGTTCCGCTCCAGCAGTGCGATTTTTTTGCTATTAGCGGCAACCTGCTTCAGCTGCTCCTCGTGGGCTGTTTTACACTCCAGGCCGCTAACTTTATCAGTCAGTGCAGTGACTTGGATTTTCATCTCCCTCAGCTCCGCGATGTCCGCTTGGACCTCACTTAGTGTTTCTCCGTTTGAGGCAACCATCTCTTGCACTGCCCGGACTTCTGCGAGTACTACTAGGATCCCTGACGGGCTATCCTTAGGGTTAGCCATTTTTTGCAGCGAAGGAGGATTGGGCTTAGCCCTTTTAGCTCCGGTGCTTGTTGCTGTACTATACTCAAATCTTGTAGGTTAACCGGTAGACATCTCACCTAGCAATAGCCACAAGGAGGAGAAGGGTAAGCGATCCTAGACCTGCGGGGAGGCAAAAATTCTTCCTAGGATCTGGCGGGTATGGGACTTAGGCAACCATCTTGGACCCTGCTGACTCCGCCAGGGACCTTGATCTTTGCTGCCCACAGAATCTGATCTTTTTCTGCATAGTTTAAGTACCGGGCTATCGCCATGCGTGCTCTACTATCCTCATGCCTCATCGAGCTCACTCTGAGCTTGCTCGATTGTTGGTGTCCCGTAGGTCTCTCCGAGGGGAAGGATCTTGGGCAGTAACTTTTCCAGGTACCCCTTAGTTCATTGTCCTTTATTGTTGCCAGGATTCCCACAAACCGCAAGTTGTTTCTACGGCTCCTGTTCTCCAAGTCATCTATCTTTGCAGCTTGTGTTGCATCTGGAGGCTTTCCCACGCTTGGGCTGCTGCAGTCTCCTCCATTTTTTCAATGCGTTGTTCCGTTTCCTGCAGGCGGCCTCCAAAGGATTCAAAGGTTTTATTGAGGGCTTCTAGCTTGCCCGTTAACTCCCCGAATTGATTCGCCAGGGCCCCCACTACTGCCGCCATTACTTCCTCCACGAGTGTCGCCTGGGTTGGGGATGCTGGCAAAGGTGGCTGTTCCACCATTTTGGCGCTGCTCGGCCCTGGCTTCTCCCGATCCCGTTGGACAGATTTCATAGCACCCTTGCCCTCAGTAACCCCAAGTCGGTGCCTTTTCTCAGTCCTCTTTTCCCCCTTTGTTGTTGTTACTCTTACTATCGGGTACTTGCACTGCTCCGAGAGGATTTTGAGGGTCTCTTTGGGGGCCCCTCTAGAGAGAGCTCCACACGTCTGCTCTCCCTCAGCACATCATGTGATCTCTCTAAAGGTTAATGCTAGCAGCCTGTTTCCATCCCGGTTATGATGGAATCCATCCCTTCGGAAAAGCTCCTTCTTTCCCCAGAATGTTCCCTTGTTCCTAATAAATCCAAGGCCCTCTTCTTTGCACCATCATCTCATCCACGCATTGAAATGCCTGAGTTCTGCTTGCCTTTTGGGTCCAGTGCATGGAATGGGAAGCATTTCTGAGAATGCTACCCTGGAAGTTCTAGATTTCAACTTCCTACCTAAAAGCCTAAATTTGGCCTCCAGAACCTCCCTACCACACTTTCCTATGTCATTGGTACCAACATGTACCAAGACAGCAGACTGCTCCCTAGAGCTATCTAACACCTTGTCTAGGTGGTGCATGAGGTCCGCTGTCTTCGCCCCAGGCAGGCATATTACCATGCGATCCTCATGTCCACCAGCCACCCAGCTACATGCTGGCCCTGTAGAAACCTCCTCAGTGCAAGAGGGTTTTAAATCACCTGAAGGACAAGTCCTAGCTACAGAATCATTTTCTGCCACACCAGGGTGATGCTTTCCTGTCACATAACCTCTCTCCTCGATGGCAACAGGGAGCTTGCCAGACTGGAGGTGGAACTTCAGTACTACATCCCTGTAGGTCTTGTCTATATACACCTTTCTTCCTTTTGTCCTCCTAGTCTGCTACTCTAGCCTCCAGAGATCGGACTCGTTCCCTGAGAGCAAAAAAAACTCCTTGCTCCTAGTGCATACCTAAGACCCCTCACCAACTGGGAGAAAATCATGCATGTGACACTCAGTGCAAAAGACTGGAAAGCCCCCGTCTCGCTGCTAGACTGCTCTCTGCATCTTGTTTTAAGGTTTTGTTCAGATATTAGTTTTGTTTGCTTAGGTTTGCAGGGTATCCGAAACTAATACAACTATACCTTATATGTTCAATGGACTTCACCTCAAGAATAATTCATTTCAGGTCCTTAATAAATGTATTCCTGATGAGGATAACAAGCTGCACCTTAAAGTGATTATGGACATCTCCCCCCTTTGATAGGTTTAAGAACCTATTAGCTAAGATTACACAGGTCTGCGACTAAAAAGCTGCTTGATTATTTTCATCTAATTTCCATGTATTTTGGTGTGCTGAAAGCAAATAAAATATTGAAAAAACTCCTAGATGTCATGATTTGCCACAACTTGCAAAACTGTCTTCAAATTTATCAAATTTTTTCAAATTACTATTAATTAATTCAAATTACTATTAATTAATTCACATAAGTGCATTTAAGATATAAAATGCCAAAAAAACCTTAAAGGGGTTGTCCGAGTTATGTAAAAAAAAAATATAGCACTGTAAATCTGATGGTCAGCAATATATACATAAGCTAAGCAAGTTTTAAGTCCGTGCTTCTAATGGTAGAAGGGGTTAATCTTTCCTGAAGAATCCATTGGGAGGGAGACACAGGGCAGATAGCAGCAGCTCCGATCTCCAGGAACAAGCAGGAATGAGTCTTCACATATGGGTATCGTCGGTACCGACGGAGCCTGTGCGGGAACGCTCCCCAGCGTCCAGTAAGAAAGCTTTTGGGAGCATCCCACAGCGCCTGCACACTGCCTTCCCGCCTTTCCCAACCGCCTCTCTCCAGTTCTTCTTTTCCACGGAGCCAGCAGGTCGTGTTCCTGTCACCGCAGAAGAAGTTCTTTATTTTCTTCTTTATTTTTCTGTGTCGCGTCTCCCTTCTTCGACGTCAGACCGGTACCGCCTGTCTTTTCTTTTCTTTCTTCAACTGTGCATTTTCAGTTTGGGCCTTAGGCCTGAACATTTTTCTCCTCATGGAGAAGCCCGCTTCCGGGTTCAAAAAGTGCACGAAATGTGGCGGTACTATTTCTGTCACCGACACCCATGATTGGTGTCTAAAATGTTTGGGTCCTGACCATTCAATCACGGATTGTGTGTCCTGTACCATGATGTCTAAAAGAGGTCGGCAGAACCGAGCAGCCAAGCTCAGTACCCTGTTTCCCTCTGATGCAGCCTCGGTGGCATCGACGTCTTCCAGGGCTGCTTCTCTTCCTCCCATGGATCTCAGGTAACCAAATATAAATCTAGCCGGTCCTCGAAGGGCAAATCTCCCTCTAAGCATCGAGATGCCTCCGGGCTTGTCCTCGAGGATTCCGCACCGGCAAAATTACCCCGGCGGGAAGTTCCGGCTTCCAAAGCATTGTCTATGGGGTCACAGGTTGACATCGATGGCTCGGCCTCGACCGATCACCTGTTGCCATGTTCTGGGGTACCGGTGGCCTCCACTGGTACCGACATCCAGACTCTGGTGTCGTCGATGGATCAGAAGATTCTGTCCATGCAGCGTACCCTAATGGCGTTTATGCAGGCTTCGATGCCTCCGGTACTGCAACAATCTCCGTTGCCTGTAGCGACTCCGGCACCGGCATCGTTCCCGGTGCCGGTACCGATTGCATCGACATCGGCTTCGGTGTCGACTGCAACGGTACCCTGTCCTATGATGCCCATCGGTACCGAACCGGTACCGCTTACTCCCGATGTCGATCCCACTCGGTACGCATATCGGGCTTTACAGGAGCATCCAGACAGGCGATACTTCGATTCCTCCGAAGACTCTGATGAGTCGGAGGCTTCTGTCGAGGCACCGGTACTTCTTCCTCAGGAGTCTGCTTCTCCAAAACGAAGAATGTCTCCTCCAGAAGACTTATCTTTTCAAGACTTCATTAGGGAAGTGGCTAGGGGTCTCTCCATTACAGTGGCCCCATCTCTCCTCATTCTCGTAGGTTAGATACCATGTACCGTGTCCCTCCTTGTCCTGGCTTTCATAAGTCTCAGCTTCCTCACCACTCTATTGTGGTAGAGTCTGCCATGAGGAAAATAAAGAGTGCAAAGAGACACTCATCTATTCCTCCAGGACGTGAATGCAGGACCCTTGATGCTTTTGGCTGAAGGGTTTTCCAAGCTAATATGCTTGCTGCCAGAATCAATTCCTATAGTCTCTATATGGGGATGTTTCTAAAAGAAGTCACAGATCATCTGCAGACTTTAGCCCCTTTTATTTCAGAAGATAAAAGGCAGGAATTTCTCACTTGGCTTAAACATGCCGAAGATGTTTCCAAATTTTCCAACCGTGCAGCCTTTGATTCTTTTGATTGTGTAAGCAGAGCCTCAGCTATTGCCATAGGTGCACGCAGAATTGCTTGGTTACAAGCCTCTGATTTGGAACTCTGGGTCCAAGATGAACTGGGAAATCTTCCTTGTACAGGTGAAAACCTTTTTGGCAGGGATTGGCAAGCAAAGGCCACTCAGATGGATGCTGAGAACTCTGCTTTGGATCGACTTTCAAAGTCTACCTCTGCTCCTGTTAAGAAAAAATTGTTCAAAAAGACACCTTTTTCTAAAAAGGGAAGATATTATCTTGCTTATGGTCAGCAGGCATCTTCTGCAGGTCGTTTTGCTGCAAAGCGTCAGCAACCACCTAAACAGGCCAAGTCAAAGGCTGCCAGACCTCCCACGGCCCAGCAGCCTCAGCCTCCTCTGGGCCTTTGACTTGCAACTAGAGAACTTAGCCTTTCTAGCTCTGGAAGAACCAGAGCCCCTCGCCATTCCATGAAGGTTGGCTTACTTTGCTCCCAGATGGGAGCAAATCACAGCAGAGCAATGGACCCTCTCCATTATAAGGGAAAGGTACAAGCTTGATTTCTTAAACCTTCCTCCCAACACCATGGTGAAACAGTTCAATTCTCCATCATCTCTCCTCAACCTTCTGGGTCAGGAGATTGCTACCCTTCTTGCCAAAGGGGCAATAGGAGAAGTACCTCTTCTTCAACAGGACTCAGGGTTCTACTCCCCTTATTTTCTTATTCCAAAGAAAACAGGGCGCTACAGACCCTTATTAGATCTCAGAGAATTGAACAAGTTTCTATTCAAAGAGAAATTCAAGATGATTTCTCTCGGTACTCTGCTGCCATACCTTCAGAGTCAGGACTGGCTTTGTTCTCTAGATCTCAAGAATGCGTACACCCATGTCCTCATCCATCCAATACACAGAAGGTTCCTTCGGTTCCTTTTTCAAGGAAAGCACTACCAATACAGGGTGCTTCCTTTCGGTCTGGCCTCTGCACCAAGGGTGTTCACGAAATGCATGGCAGTAGTAGCTGCATTTCTATGCACTCTAGGAATATTTGTTTTCCCATATCTGGACGACTGGCTCATTCGAGCTCCATCCCAGGCAGAGGCCCAGATTTGTCTAACCTGCACAATGCGTGTCCTTCAGTATTTGGGACTGGTAATAAATATCCCAAAATCCCATCTCACCCCTACTCAGTCTCTGGAGTTTATAGGGGTCTTGCTGGATACCACAACTGCAAGGGCCTATCTTCCTCAGGCCCGTTGCCTACGCTTGGTGCAGTTAGCCTCCCAGATACAGTTAAAGTTCCATTTAATTGCTCAAGAAATGTTACAACTATTGGGCCACATGGCATCCACCGTGCATGTGGTTCCATATGCTCGCCTTCACATGAGGGCAGCTCAATGGACTTTGTCCACCCAATGGACTCAGGCATCAGGTTACCTGTCAGACAAAATAGCAAACTCCATTCGCCTTTTTTGGTCTCTCCAGTGGTGGAAGTCCCCTCCAAATCTGTTGCTGGGGTCCCCTTTTCAGCAGTCGCTATCCCAAGCAACTCTAAAAACAGATGCTTCTCCAATGGGTTGGGGAGCTCATCTGCAGGATCTCTCCACCCAGGGCATCTGGTCTCCAGAGGAGACTTCTCTGCATATCAATCTCTTGGAACTCAGAGCAATATTCTTAGCTCTCAGAGTGTTCCATTCCCTGCTCAGCTACAGGACAATCCTCATCCATACAGACAACCAAGTAGCCATGTTCTATGTAAACAAGCAGGGCGGGACTGGCTCTCTGTCTCTTTGCAACGTAGCTTTGCGACTGTGGGCCTTCGACAGAGAGCATCACATCCATCTTCTGGCAGTATATCTTCCAGGCGTTCAAAACTCTTGGGCGGACAGACTCAGTCGAGTTCTGCTTACACACGAGTGGTCCCTCCACATGGACCAGGTAGCCAGGATTTTTCGAATTTGGGGAACCCCGGACAGAAAGTCCGTGGAATGCCAAACTTCCCCGGTTCTGTTCCAGAATTCCATGTCAGGGAGTTTAGGCCAAGGATGCCTTCCTCCTTCACTGGGGTCAAGACTTCCTTTATGCCTTTCCACCAATTCCCCTAATTCCCAAAACACTACTTAATCTTCAGAGAGATCAAGGGACCATGATCCTCAAAGCACCACATTGGCCACGCCAAGTGTGGTACCCTCTACTTCTGCATCTCTCTCAAGTTCCTTCCCTGGACTTGGGCTCTGCACCAGTCCTTTTGTCCCAGGAAGAGGGAACGTTGTGGCACCCAAACCCCCAGTCACTCCATCTCAGGGCGTGGTTGCTGAGGACCTAGACCTTCAAGATTTTCATCTCTCTTAGCAAGTCAGAGATGTTATTCATGCCTCTAGAAAGCCTTCTACTAGACGTTCCTATGCTTCTAAATGGAAAAGATTTACCATTTGATGTTCAGGGAAGGGTCTAAACCCTCTTGCAATACCTCTGAATTCTCTACTAGAGTATCTCCTGCATCTATCCCATGCAGGTCTGAAAACAATTTCAGTAAGAGTCCATTTGAGTGCTATTGCAGCGTCTCTCATCCTCTTATAGCAAGATTCATGACAGGCCTTCTTTTAACTAAACCTCCCATTAGACCACCTCCAGTGGCATGGGACTTAAACCTGGTTCTTGGCCAGCTTATGAAGCCACCCTTTAAACCTTTAGCCACCACCTCCTTGAAATTTCTTTCTTGGAAAGTTGTTTTTCTCATTGCAGTCATCTCAGCACGCCACATCAGTGAGTTGCAAGCTTTGGTGGCTAATCCACCTTATACAAGGTTCCATCATGATAAGGTAGTCCTCAGGACCAATCCACACTTTATGCCTAAAGTGGTCTCGCCTTTTCATCTGAACCAAGAGGTATAATTTACCTGTCTTTTTTCCAGGACCTCATGCATCAAGTGCAGAGAGGAATCTTCATACCTTGGATTGTAAGAGAGCTCTTGCTTTATCTCCAGGAACAAGCAGGAATGAGTCCTCACATATGGGTATGTCAGAACCGACGGAGCCTGCGCGGGAAAAGCTCCCCAGCTTCCCAGAAAGGAAGCTTTTGGGGCCTCCCACAGCGCATGCGCGCTGTCTTCCCGCCTTCCTGACCAACTCTCCTCAGTTCTTCTTTTTCCACGGAGCCAGCAGGTCGTGTTCCTGTCACCGCTGAAGAAATTGTTATTTTAATTTGTTTCTTTGACCGCGTGTCTGCCTTCCCCGATTCCGGACCGGTGCCGCCGGTCTCTTTTCATTTATTTCTTTAAAAAAAAATAAAATAAATTAATTACTTTTTCCTCACTTGGTGTATTTTTTCTGTGAGGCCTTTAGGCCTTCTCAGATTCTCCCTCATGGAAAAACCAGCCTCTGGTTTTAAAAAATGCACCAAGTGTACTAGTACTATTTCAGTCACAGATACCCATGAGTGGTGTCTTAAATGTTTGGGGCCTGACCATTCCATTCCGGATTGTCCATCCTGCTCTCTGATGTCCAAACGGGGCTTACAGAACAGAACAGCTAAGTTTCATATGCTGTTTTCTACCGATACTCCATCATCAACATCCTCCAGGTCTTCTTCTCCTGATGGATCTCAGGTAACCAAACATTCTTCAGGCAGGTCCTCAAAAGGCAAATCTCCCTCTAAGCAGCGAGAGGCCCTTGCATTTGACCCTGAGGACCCTGCCCCAGCCAAACAACCCTGGCGGGAAGCTCCGGCTTCCAAAGCTGCTCCTATGGGGTTACAGGTAGACATCGATGGCACGGCCTCGACCGATCTCCTGTTAGACTGCTCTGGGGTACCGGCTAACACCGGTACCGACATCCAGGCAGTTGTGGCGACTATGGGTACTACGGTACAATCCATGCAGCAGGCCTTACTGGCTTTCATTAACGCTGCAACGCCCTCGGTACCGCGACAATCGGTTCCGACTCCGATTCCGGTACCGCAAACCGATACCGGTACCCAGAGCATCTACTTCCAGTAGTATGCCGGTTCCGGTCCTCCGGTTCCGGAGATTTTCTCGATACCCGCTCCGATTCCCGGTACGCCCGATGTCGATACCGGTCGGTACGCGTATCGATCTCTGGAAGCAAATAGGCGATACTTTGAATCCTCGGAAGATTCTGATACTTCAGATGATTCTGCTGATGTCTCTTTTACTCTTCCTGAGGAGCCCTCTTCTCCAAAAAGGAGAATGTCTCCTCCAGAGGATTTGTCCTTTCAAGACTTCATTATTGAAGTAGCTAAAGGACTTTCCATATCTGTAACCTCTGAAAAGGAACCTAGAGCAAAAAAAATGGATATTTTAGGATACTCTAAGGTTCCCAAAGAGGCAGCCACCTTACCCATACATGAAATTCTTCAAGAACACATGATGGACTTGTGGGAGGCTCCTCTCACCCTATCTCCACATTCTCGACGTTTGGACACCATGTATCGGGTTCCTCCTTCTCCTGGTTTTCAAAAACTCAGCTTCCTCACCACTCTATTGTGGTGAAGTCTGCTATGAAAAAGATAAAGAGTACCAAAAGGCACTCTTCTACCCCTCCAGGAAGAGAATGTAGGACTCTGGATGCTTTTGGTAGAAAAATCTTCCAAGCTAGCATGCTTATTGCTAGAATCAATTCATACAGCCTCTATATGGGCATGTTTTTGAAAGAGATTGCACTAAAGATACGTCATTTTCTCCCCTTTATCCCAGAGGATAAGAAGGAGGAGTTCCTTCTTTTGCTAAAGCAAACTCAAGATGTTTCAAAGTTCTCCAACAGAGCAGCCTTTGACTCTTTTGAGGGGGCAAGCAGAGCCTCTGGCATTGCCATAGCTGCTCGCAGACTTGCTTGGCTCCAGGCCTCTGATTTGGAACCCTGGGTACAAGAAGGCTTGGGCAATCTGCCCTGTACAGGTGAAAATCTGTTTGGCAAGGAGTGGCAAATCAAAGCCACTCAAATGGATGCAGAGAATGCTGCTTTAGATAGACTTTCTAAGTCTACCTCTACCCCTGCCAAGAAAAAACCTTTTAAGAAACCTTTCTATAAAAAGACCAGATTTTCCACAAATACTGGCCAGCAATCTTCCCAAGTTCGCTTTGCTCCTAAGCGTCAGCAAACTAAACAGGCCAGGACAAAGTCTACAGGGGCTGCTACAATCCAGCAGTCCCAACCCCCTCAGAGTTTTTGACTTGATTCTAGAGAACTTAATCTTTCTGGCTCTGCAACAACCAGAACCTCTCACCATTCCAGGAAGGTTAACTCATTTTGCTCCCAGATGGGAACAAATCATATCAGAACAGTGGACCCTCTCTATCATCAAAGAGGGCTACAAACTACATTTCTCCAGCCTTCCTCCCCATTCCATGGTGAGACAATTCAATTCTCCCCCTTCTCTCCTGTACCTGTTGGGCCAGGAGGTGACCACTCTTCTCGCCCAAAAGGCAAAAGAAGAGGTTCCTCTTCCTCAACAAGGGTCAGGTTTCTACTCCCCTTATTTTCTCATTCCCAAGAAAACAGGGGGGTACAGACCCATTCTGGATCTCAGAGAATTGAACAAATTCCTATAGAAGGAGAAATTCAAGATGCTTTCTCTAGGCACTCTCCTTCCATACCTACAGAGTCAGGACTGGCTTTGTTCTCTAGATCTCAAGGATGCGTACACACATATACTCATCCATCCATCCATCCCACAGAAAATTCCTACGGTTTCTGTTCCAGGGAAAACATTTCCAATACAGAGTACTTCCCTTCGGTCTAGCCTCTGCTCCAAGGGTATTTACCAAATGCATGGCAATAGTAGCTGCATTTCTCCGCACTCTGGGAATCTTTGTCTTCCCATACCTGGACGACTGGCTCATCTGAGCTCCATCTCAGTCCGAGGCTCAGACTTCCCTGGACCACACCAGACGCGTACTGCAGTATCTGGGACTTGTCATCAATCTGCCAAAGTCTCAACTCACCCCTACTCAGTCCCTAGAGTTCATAGGGGCCTGGCTAGATACCATCACTGCAAGGGCCTATCTTCCTCAGGCCCGTTGCCACCGTCTAGTGCACTTGGCCTCTCAAATTCAGTCCAGAAGCCACTTGACTGCCAGGGAGATGTTACAACTGCTAGGCCACATGGCATCCACAGTTCATGTGGTGCCTTATGCACGCCTTCATATGAGAGCAGCTCAATGGGCTTTGTCCACCCAGAGGACCCAAACATCAGGAGCTCTCTCAGACCAAATAGCAACCTCAAAACGTCTTTTTTGGTCTCTCCAATGGTGGATATCCACTCAAAATCTGTTGTTGGGGGCCCCCTTCCAACCTTTGTTACCCTAAGCAACTCTCACTACAGATGCCTCCCAAACAGGTTGGGGAGCTCATCTCCCTCCACTCAGGGCACTTGGTCTCCACAGGAGACCACCCTTCATATCAACCTTTTGGAGCTGCGAGCAATTTTCCTTTCTCTCAAGGTCTTTCATACCCTCCTCATCAACATGACAGTCCTTGTTCATACCGACAATCAAGTAGCCATGTTCTACATAAACAAACAAGGAGGGACTGGCTCTCTGTCGCTTTGCAACGAAGCTCTAAAATTGTGGGCCTTCGCCAGAGAGCATCAAATCCATCTCCTGGCAGTATACCTCCCAGGAATCCAAAACTCTTGGGCAGACAGACTCAGTCGAGTTCTGCTTCCACACGAATGGTCCCTGCACATGGATCAGGTACTCAGAATCTTTCAGAAATGGGGAACTCCGGACATAGACCTGTTTGCAAGTCCGTGCAATGCCAAACTTCCCCGGTTCTGTTCCAGAATCCCGTGTCAGGGAGCTCAGGCCAAGGATGCCTTCCTCCTTCATTGGGGTCAGGCCTTCCTGTATGCCTTTCCACCCATTCCTTTGATTCCCAAGACTCTATTCAAACTTCAGAGGGATCAAGGATCTATAATCCTCATAGCTCCACGCTGGCCACGCCAAGTGTGGTACCCTCTACTTCTGCATCTCTCCCAGGCACCCTCCCTGGATCTAGGAGCTGCTCCAGACCTTCTGTCTCAAGAGGAGGGGACTTTGTGGCACCCAAACCCCAAGTCCCTTCACCTCAGAGCTTGGTTACTGAAGGCCTAGACCTTCAAGACTTCAATCTTTCTCAACAGGTGAAGGATGTCCTCCATGCATCTAGGAAACCTTCCACCAGGCGTTCTTATGCTTTTAAATGGAAAAGATTTTCAATTTGGTGTGCTGAAAAAGGTCTTAACTCTCTAGCACTACCTTTGAATTCTTTACTCGAATATCTCCTGCATCTTTCCAATGCAGGACTTAAAACCAATTCTGTAAGGGTCCATTTGAGTGCTATTGCAGCATCTCTTCAGCCTATCAATGGACAACCTGTTTCCTCTCATCCTCTTATTGCGAGATTCATGAGAGGCCTAACCTTAACTAAACCTCCCATTCGTCCTCCTCCGGTGGCATGGGACTTAAACGTGGTTCTTGGTCAGCTTATGCAGCCACCCTTTGAACCCTTAGCCACTACCTCCTTGAAATTTCTTTCCTGGAAAGTCATTTTCCTAATTGCAATCACTTCTGCTCGCCGCATCAGTGAACTGCAGGCTTTAGTGGCTAATCCACCTTATACAAGGTTCCATCATGATAAGGTAGTCCTTAGGACAAATCCCCACTTTATGCCTAAAGTGGTCTCACCGTTTCATCTTAATCAAGAGGTATATCTACCTGTTTTTTTTCCAGCTCCTCATGCATCTAGTGCAGAGAGGAACCTACATACGTTAGATTGTAAAAGAGCTCTTGCCTTTTACATCCACAGGACACAGCAACATAGAAAGTCTTCTCAACTTTTTGTTGCTTTTGATCCTTTTCATTTAGGACTTCCAGTCTCAAAAAGAACACTGTCCAATTGGATTGCTCAGTGTATTTCTTTTGCTTACCAGAGTAAGAACCTTTCTCTGGAAGGCCATGTCACAGCTCACAATGTGAGAGCCATGGCCACATCTATGGCTCATCTTCATTCTGTATCCATCGATCAGATCTGTCGAACAGCCACTTTGGCCTCGGTTCATACCTTCACAGCCCATTACTGCTTGGACAAAGACTCCCGCCGGGATGCCTTGTTTGGTCAGGCTGTCCTCAGACACCTGTTCCATTCTTAAACAACTCCTGCCCACCTTCCCTGAATGGATGCCTGAGATCCATAGGGAGATGAGGAATTCGTGCAGGGGGATCTCCCCGGCATCTTAGCTAGGGAGTCCCCATATGGGAAGACTCATTCCTGCTTGTTCCTGGAGATAGCACAGTTACTTACCTGTAACAGGTGATCTCTGGGAACAGCAGGAATTAGTCCTCACAACCCACCCACCTCCCCTAGGAGTTGTATCTCTCTCTCTCTCTCTTTCCTTTCCTCTCTCTATTGTCTCAGCTTTAAACTCGAACTGAGGAGAGTTGGTCAGGAAGGCGGGAAGGCAGCGTGCATGCGCTGTGGGAGGCCCCAAAAGCTTCCTTTCTGGGAAGCTGGGGAGCTTTCCCGCGCAGGCTCCGTCGGTTCCGACGTACCCATATGTGAGGACTAATTCCTGCTGTTCCCAGAGATCACCTGTTACAGGTAAGTAACTGTGCTTTACTTACAAAGAACACAGCAACATAGGAAGTCTTCTCAACTCTTCGTTGCTTTTGATCCTTCTCATTTAGGACTTCCAGTCTCTAAGAGAACACTGTCCAACTGGATAGCTCAGTGTATTTCTTTTGCCTACCAGAGTAGGAACATTTCTCTGGAGGGCCATGTCACAGCTCACAATGTGAGAGGCATGGCAGCCTCAATGGCTCATCTAAACTCTTTTTCCATCGACCAAATCTGTCGAGCAGCCACCTGGGCCTCGGTTCATACCTTCACAGCCCATTACTGTTTGGACAAGGACTCCCGTCGGGATGCCTCGTTTTTTCAGGCTGTTCTCAAACACCTGTTCCATTCCTAATCAACTCCTACCCACCTACCCTGGTCGGATGCCAGAGATCCATGGGAGGAGGTAGAGTCCTTTTCAAGGACACACCACCTGGGGTTTCTCCCTGGCATCTACAGCTGGGGAGTCCCCATATGTGAAGACTCATTCCTGCTTGTTCCTGGAGATAGCACAGTTACTTACCTGTAATAGTGATCTCTGGGAACAGCAGGAATAAGTCTTCACAACCCACCCACCTCTCCTAGGAGTTGTATCTCTCTATCTATCTTTCCTTTCCTCTCTCTCTCTTTGTCTCAGCTTTAAAACTCGAACTGGAGAGAGGCGGTTGGGAAAGGCGGGAAGGCAGCGCGCAGGCGCTGTGGGATTCTCCCAAAAGCTTTCTTACTGGATGCTGGGGAGCGTTCCCGCGCAGGCTCCGTCGGTACCAACGATACCCGTATGTGAAGATTTATTCCTGCTGTTCCCAGAGATCACCTGTTACAGGTAAGTAACTGTGCTTTCTCCAGGACCAAGCAGGAAGTCAGTCCTCACTTATGGGTGACGTCGGCGCCGACGGAGCCCTCGCGGAGCAATTTTCCCCAGCTTTCAAAGAAAGCCTTTGGGAATTGCAGCGCGCATGCGCGGTCGTCTTCCCGCCCGAGGGTGCCATCTTAGCCAGTCTTTTTTCCGCGGAGCCCTACAGACGTCCCCGTCTTGTCCCCGCGAAAAAGTTGATTTTCTTCTTTATTTTATCCTTTTTTCTTTCGGTTCGACGCCGATCGTTTTCCCGCCCGGACTCGCGACGCCGGTCTCGAGTCCTCTTACTTTTTTCGGTTTTTCTGACTTAGTCAGCTTTCGTTTTCGGTTTTCCCTGGCAGCCCGGTCCTTTGACCTCGCAGGGGCCCTTTTTCCCCCGATGGCTGCCAGTGGGTTTAAGCGGTGTGGTCGGTGTGACCGAAATATGTCACTAACCGACACACACGACTTTTGCCTCCGCTGCCTGGGCCCGGATCATGAGGAACTGATCTGTGGGCCCTGCAGCAAACTGTCCTCAAAGGCGTTGAGAAGTCGGCGGCATCAGCGTGAGAGAATCTTCGCTGACCCCAGCCGTACCCGGACCTCGTCGGAGGCCTCCGTGTCGAAAGGCTCCAGCTCGGACCGTCGCCGGAGCTCCTCCGACCGGGGTTCTCCCTCCGGGGACCATCGTCGGAAGGAAAAATCTCTTCCCTGTTTTAGTGGGTTTCCCCCCGTTTTAGGGGGTTGTCCCTCTTCTGTGATTGGTGGATTTGAGCAGTTCCTGAAAGCTGACGTCAGACGCCGATGTCTATTTGGTGTGTTACACCTCCGAATTTGTTTCATTCAAGTTTTGAACTTTTGCCAGTGAGGATGGGCCTGAAGCAGGGTATTTAAGTTCTTTATATTTGATATTACACCCGAAACGTGGAGCCACGTCGCAATCGAGTTTTGGCTGGCGAAATTTGGCAGTGCGGGGAGCAGCACGAATATGAGCTAAGTCTTTTGGATTTTGAAAATTTTTTTTTATCCACATCTTTAATAAAAGGAATTGCCACAGTGGTACCTGGACTGAATTCCCGGTACTTTGTTGCCATATTCCGACAAAAAAAGTATTTTGTACCAGGGTTTTGCTTTAGGGTTTTTTTTTGTTTTTTCCTGGAATTTTTTGTTTTTGGCTACAGATAAACATGGCAACCTAATGCGGTTCAAAAACTCTGCAGCCTTCTCAGTATCGCCTGGCACTGCCGTGTACAGTGTCTTATAATATTTCTGAAATTCCCTCAATCTGAGTCTGTGTAGTCTGCATTCGGCCCTTTGCATCACGTAATGCCCCCACATGCATTTGTCCTCTACTTGCCCTAATTAACCCCGAAAGAATCTTCCCAGTTTTGTTCCCAAATTTATACAATTTGTATTGCTAGTATAACATTGATTGGGTGGTTCTCTCGTGAATGAGAGAATTAACTTCTCTCTGAAGACGATCCAGGGCAACCTTTCCCCCCCGGAGTAAGTTCCGCCGGGCCCTGCACAGTTCTTTCTCAAGTAGGAGTAGCTGCTTGCTCTGTGCCTTATGCTTCAAGCCATGTACTCAATAATCCGCCCATGCAATACTGCTGTGGCCGCTTCCCAGAATAACGTTGGGTCATTTCTATGAATCCCATTGTTCTGCACATATTCCTCCCAATGAGTGTGCAAAAAGGCCTTAAAGTGGTCATCAGAAGTATTCCCAAGAGGATATCGTCAGAGACCCCCTGATAGATTTGGTCCCTATTTCAGATCTATCCATATATAGGCATGATCTGACACAGTTGCGGGGCTAATCTTGGCCTTAGTCACCTGGTCAAAAAGCATCTTTGCCCCCCAAAAATAATCTATCCTTGAACCTGTATTGTGGGTCCTAGATATGTGTGTGTAATCCCTGTCCAATGGATGCAGCACCCTCCAGTAATCCACCAGGTCATGCCCTTCACAGATGCCTCTAACCCATTGTGCTCTATGATCACTTGTTTTCATTCTGGTGCCGATCTGTCCATAGATTCCTCCATAACACAGTTGAAATCACCTCCATCGATAAACAGGATTGAGCTGAGTTCACTCAGACACTTACCTAATCTAGTGTAAATGCAGAATCATATACGTTGGGGGGCATATATATTTTAATCAGGCCCAGACTATGTCCCTTTATCTTTCCCACTATGATTATATATCGGCCCTCGGGGTCAGCAATTGTCTGCTCCACCTCCACCTTATATGTTTACCTACTAAAATCGCTACACCTGCTTCCCTCCCCCCCCCCCCCCGATGATGCTCCAAAAACTCTACCCACCTGCCATCTTTTAAGCTTATCATATTCTGCTGCTGTCTGGTGAGTCTCCTGCAAGAAAGCGAAATCAGCATGCTTATCACGCAGAACCCGCAGCACCTTGTGTCTTTTAATAGGATTTCCGAGGCCATATATATTCCAAGATACCAGATGAAATTCATTGTCCATCCCTGTGACCTCTGACTATGATGATCCCCACGCTAGCCTTACCACTCTGCGATGGAGTTGACCCCCCCCCAGCCTAGGGCCCACCCCTTTTCCCCCACTCCACTCCACTCCTCCCCCGTCCTCCACTTTACTATAAATTTTCCACAACTCGTGCCTAGACATCCCTCTTTATTCTCCCAAATGCAAACCCCAGAGCACCCAAGCAGTTCCAAACCAATACCCTTGACAATTCCCTCCCTGAAATCAAAGTAAGATCCCAACCCCCCCCCCTCCCTTTCCCCCTACCTCCTATTACCCTCCCACTATTACTTTGATCGCTTTCCATAGTGGAGTTCCCTAGGTGATCACTTTGGTGCATAGGGCTCCCACCCATAATCAAAAATCCTCATGCTCCCAACTAGCTTCTCCCCCACGTACGCCGCCTTCTTCACTAGTCCAAAACTACCCTTATCTTCTCTACCAAGTACCCAATTTTCAACCCTCTCCCCTCATCTCAGCATATCCAACCTACCCTTATGACTCTGTTCCATCCCTACAAATCCCCCCCCCCCCCCGCTATAACCCTTCCCCAACTACCACTCTTGTTCCTTTAATAACCCCATGTCCGGGCCTCCCTACTACCCCTTTCCCCCATCCCTAACCCTCTCTCCCTGACCTTCTCATATTATCTTAACATCCTATAATCCTGCCTATGGTAACTAAACCCTTCAATACCCAACCTGCATTTCATCCCTGAGGAAGCTCTCATCTCCCCCTCCCCTCAGGCTCACCCAATCTCTCCCCTAAGTTAAACCCGACCTCCCTCCCCCCTATCAACCCAAGAACATTAAAAGAAAAAAAAACACACACAAACATGAGCCGCATTGTGAGAGGGCGCAAAGAAGCATGGAGCGCACGAGACTGTCCCCATGCTCATGTCACTCAGGTGAAGAGATCATAGCTCCCTTGCAAAGAGCATGCATCGCCACGCCCTCTGCCAATGGGCAAGTCAGGAGCCAAACACTGTTCACCCAAATGAGCAACATCATGTCTCCCACATAACAGAACCCACAACTCCCCTGTCTGCATGTCTGGCTACCAAAATATTTATTATTTTTGTTTTTTTTATTTACATTCTCTTATATACCGTGCTATTCTGCATCAGTGCGGTTTACATTGAACAAACTGAAATTACATTGAACAGGGTATTATAACTTGGAGATAACTATTTTACAGGGAACATGGGCTATGGAGGGTTAAGTGGCTTGCCCAAGACCACAAGGAGCACCGGTGGGACTAGAAACCTTAATATAAACATAATATAACAAATATAAATATAAACAGACAATCCTTATTTTCCCTTACAAATAAACATAAGTATCGTAAGGGCTGAGCCCACAGGCGTCCAGCCCTTCCCGAATTTCCAAAACATACAAAGTTCCCCTTCCCTCCTAACCCATCCACCCAGGCTCAAAATAACAGTTTGGACAGTTTCTTCCTCCTCCGCTCCTCGCTCATCATCTTCCTTTGGGGGAGTTAGGCCTAAGCCCCTATGAAATGTTACTGAGGTGGGGCATATAGGTGGCATGTTACTCTTCAACGTCCAACACTGGACTCCCGATATTCCGGTGATGAGTCTCCCCACTGTCCCTGCACCAACTCAGTCACAAAATTTTGGGCCTATGTTGGTGTATCAAAAAGCCGCTGCCAGTTCTGATGCTCCACTCTGTCGTGCTAGGTAGAGCAAAGCAAATTGCACTCCCCTCTTTGCCAGTGCGTCACATGCCATAGAAAATTTCCTCTGTTTCCTACTAACTGCTGGGGAGTAATCCTGTCCAGGCTTTCAGGAACCACAACTTCCCCACTATTCAATGGTGGTGGAATCAGCAATGCGCCAAATCAAGAATTCAAAAACTCATTCCTCTAACCCATTGGGTAGGGAATCGAGAACCCTCGATGCCTTTGGATGTTGATGTTTTCAGGCTTCCATGCTTTCAGCCAGGATACCCATGTAGAGTATATAGGAGTTATGTTCCTCAAAGAAGCCACCTAAGACCTTGAGGCCATGGCCCCTCTTCTCCCAAATAAGATGACTATCTTGCTCTCGTTGCAAAAGACATACCCAAAATGTATCAAAGTTTGTCAATAGAGCAACCTTCGATGCATTTGAGTGCACAAGCAGAGCCACAGCAATTTGTATTGGTGCACACAAAATTGCATGGCTTCAGGCCTCAGATCTTGAATAGTAGGTTCAAGATAAGCTCGGCAACATACCTTGCACAGGGGAAAACCTCTTTGGCAAAGATTGGCATGATAAGGCTTCTCAGTCAGAGAATACCACCCTAAACAGGCTGTCTAGGACTATGGCTAACACTTCTAGAAAGAAGACAGCTACAAAGAAAGTTTTCTTTAATAATAATAATAATAATAATAATAATAAATTATATTCTTGTTATCTTTCTGCTTCTCAGTACCAGGCTCAAGGCCTTCAGAAGAGACAGCCTTCTAAGCAACAAAAAAAAAGCCACAAGTGGCTAAACCTCAACCAGCTCCACAGCCACAGTCTGCGCTTAGTTTTTGACTTTTTTCTAAAGAACATTGCCACCCTGTTTCTGGAGGACCCTCACCCCCTCCACATTGCAGGCAGACTGTGTCACTACGCCCTCAGATGGCATCTTATCTCAAAACAGTGGACACTAACCATAGTTTGGGAGGGGTACAGACTTCATTTGCAAATTCTGCCCCCCTCGACTTTTGTTGGGGAATACCACATGCAACCCTCACTCACTGCTCTCTTACAGGATGAGGTGTCCTCTCTTCTGTCTCAGGGCACCATAAAAGATGTCCCAATATCCCAACAGGAAATGGGGTTCTACTCTCCGTACTTTCTCATACCAAAGAAAACGGGCGGGTACAGGCCCATCCTGGACCTCAGGAACCTCAAGTTTCTGATCCACGAGAAGTTCAAGGTGATCTCTTCTGGGACACTTCTCCCCTACCTCCAGAGTTGGGACTGACTCTGTTCTCTAGATCTAAAAGAAGCGTACACAGATCCTCATCCATTCAGGACACAGGAAATATCTGTATTATCAGTATAAAGTCCTTACTTTTGGACTCGCTTCTGCCCCAAGAATCTTCATAAAGTGCATGGTGGTTGTAGCATTATATCTAAGATCTCTAGGGATATTTGTCTTCCCTTACTTAGACGACTGGCTCATAAGAGCAGGCACCTCCTGAGAGGTTCCGCTTTCCTTGCATCATAAACTTTCCAAAATCCCAGCTTGCTCCAGTTCAAAGACTAGCGTTCATAGGAGCTTTACTGGACACACAGCAGGCCAAGGTGTTTCTGCCCCAACTCGCTGTGTCAGTCTCATTGAGTTAACCTCCAAGCGTTACTCTGAAACTATCTGACTACCAGAGAGATGCTGCAGCTTCTGGGGCACATGACAACAGTACATGTCATCCCATATGCCCGCCTACATATGTGGACAGCCCAATGGACTCTTACCTCCCAATGGACGCAGGCCTCAGGCCACCTCAGGTACAAGATCCAAGTAACTGCCCCTCGCACCACATCCTTGCAGTGGTGGTGGTGGTGGTCAGAACATCTCCTTGTCGGGTCACCTTTTCAGATGCCTCCATATCTATGCACCCTGATGGTGGATGCCTCCAAAATGGGTGGGAAGCTCACTTGGGCACTCTCTCTACACAAGGTCTCAGGACAATGGAAGAGTCACAGTTCCAGATCAATCTCCTGGAACTTCGTGCTATCTCATATGCCTTCACGGTGTTTCAAAATCACCTCAGGACATAGAGTCCTAGTCAGGACAATCAGGTGGCCATGTTCTATTGAACAAACTGGGCGGAACGGCTCTTGGCCCCTTTGCGAGGAGGCTCTCCAAGTCTGGTCCTTTGCCATTTGTCATCAAATACACCTCCAAGCGGTATATCTTCCAGGTAAGCTCAATGTCTTGGCAGACAAGCTGAGTTGGATCCTTTTTCCCCACGAATGGTCTCTCCATCCGGACACAACGTTCTGCGTTTTTCAGACCTGGGGATCTTCAGACATAGATCTGTTGGCCACATCACAGAATTCCAAGCTTCCCCGCTTCTGCACTAGGACTCAGATGTCCAGCAGACAGCAAGTGGATGTTTTCCACCTACATTGGGGTCAGGGTCGTCTTTATGCTTTCCCTCCCATACCCCTCATTCCCAAGACCCTTTTCAAGCTGCAGGCCGACAAGGGCTTCATGATTCTCATAGCCCCTCACCGTCCATGCCAGCTGTGGTTCCCCCTGCTGCAACATCTGACTCTTTTTCAGCTTCTATAATTGCGATCTCTGCCCGATCTCCTCTCCCAGGAAGATAGGACACTGCTTCATCCCAATTCACGGTCTCTCCATCTCACAGCTTGGCTGCTGAAAGCATAACCTTGCTCTCGGTCCCCTCTTACCACTCTCTTGTGCCAGGAGATCACCATCCTTCTCGCTCGCGGTGCGATAAGGGACGTGCCACTTTCCCTACAAGGCCTGGGCTTCTACTCCCCCTACTTCCTTATACCAAAGAAAACAGGAGGATACAGGCCCATTCTGGACCTCCGAGAATTAAACAAGTATCTGTTCCGAGAGAAATTCAAAATGATCTCTCTATGAACTCTTCTCCCTTACATCCAGAGTTGGGATTGGCTATGTTCTTTAGACCTAAAGGATGCATATACACACATCCTTATCCACAAAGAACACAGGAGGTTTCTTCAGTTCCTCTTTCAGGGAAGACATTACCAGTACAGGGTTCTACCCCTCAGCCTGGCTTCTGCCCCAAGAGTCTTCACAAAATGCATGGCAGTAGTAGCAGCATTTCTAAGAATATTTCTAAGGATATTTGTCTTCCCCTACTTAGACGACTGGCTCACCCGAGCATTGTCAGCTCCAGAGGCCAGCTCTGCTCTAGACTGCACAAGGCAGGTTCTTCAACATTTGGGGTTTGTAAAAAATCTTCCAAAATCCCATCTCTCCACTTCTGAAACCTTACAGTTCATTGGGGCTCTTCTAGATACGCAGCAGTCAAGGGCTTTACTGCCACAGGTACGCTGCGTTCGAATAGTTCAACTGGCTTCTCAAGCAGCTATGAAAACCTCCCTAATTGCTCAAGAAATGCTTCAGTTGCTCTGTCATATGGCTTCCACTGTACATGTGGTTCCCTATTCTCGTCTACACCTGCGTGCAGTTCAGTGGACCCTAGTTTCATGGTGGATTCAGGCATTTGGTCGTCTGGTGGATAAAATCAGGAACTCTGCACGCTTCATTTCGTCCCTCCAATGGTGGCAGTCACCAGAAAACCTACTCGTAGGGTCAACTTATCAGAAGCCACCACACCAGTCCACCCTGATGACAGATTCATCCAAATTGGATTGCGGAGCTCATTGGACGATTTCTCCACTCAGAGTCTTTGGACTCAGCAGGAGGCTCAGCTTCACATAAACCTTCTAGAACTCAGAGCCATCTTCAGTGCTCTCAAAGTGTTCCAGGACTACCTCTGCTCCAAAACAGTTCTAGTCCAGATGGACAATCAGGTTGCCATGTTCTATTTGAACAGACAGGGTGGAACAGGTTCTCAGGCATTGTGCAACAAAGCCCTACATGTATGGTTCTTTGCCATACTACTTCAGATACACCTACTAGCAGTGTATCTCCCTGGTAAGCAGAATCTCCTGGCAGATAAACTCAGTCGAGTACTACTGCCACACGAATGGTTTCTCTATTCAGAGCAAATTGCTCAAATCTTTCAAATCTGGGGAACCCCAGATAGAGATCTGTTTGCAAGTCCTGAAAATGCCAAACTTCCCCGCTTCTGTTCCAGAATTCCTGCTCAGAACAGTCAGGCAATGGATGCTTTCCACCTCCACTGGGTTCACGACTTCCTATATGCCTATCCACCCATTCCCCTCATTCCCAAGACTCTGTTCAAGCTTCAGAGAGACGGGGGCCATATGATCCTCATACCCCATGCTGACCATGACAGACGTGGTATCCCGTGCTTCTACGTCTCTTTCAAGCCAAACCTCTGGCGTTGGGATATGCTGCAGATCTTCTATCCCAGGAGAACGGGACGCTCCTGCACCCGAGTCCTCAGTCTTTGCACCTGATGGCGTGGCTGCTGAGAGCTTAGAACTCCAGGATATCAACCTCTCTCAACAGGTTAAAGATATCCTTCTGGCCTCCAGGAAATCTTCCAGAAGGCATGCTTATGCTTTTAAATGGAGAAGTTCTCAAGCTGGTGTTCAAAAAAGGATTTTAATCCTTTTTCCGATCCAGTAGAGGCGTTACTTGAGTATCTCCTCCACTTTTCATCCTCTGGACTTAAAACTAATTTAGTAAGAGTTCACCTCAGTGCCATTACGGCTTTTCACATGCCTTTTGATGGACAACCTGTCTCCTCTCAGCCGCTTGTAGCACGATTTATGAGAGGTCTACTCTTAAGCCTCCCATTAGGCCACCACATGTGGCATGGGATCTCAATCTTGTCCTTGGACAGCTCATGAATCCGCCCTTCGAGTCCTTAGCCAGTACATCCCTGAAGTTTCTTTCTTGGAAAGTCGTCTTTCTAATTGCCCTCACTTCTGTAAGACGCATCAGTGAGCTCCAAGTTTTAGTGGCTGACCCTCCTTATACATGGTTCCACCATGATAAGGTAGTCCTTAGGATGCATCCTCTCTTTATGCCAAAGGTGGTTTTGTCTTTTCATTTGAACCAGTCGGTTTACCTGCCTGTTTTCTTCCCTAGGCCTCATGCCTCTAGTGCAGAAAGGAATCTACATATTCTGGATTGCAAGCTTGCTTTGGCCTTTTATCTTCAGAGAACTAGGCAGTACAGAAAGCCTTCACAGCTTTTTGTTGCCTTTGATTCCAGTCACCTGGATCTACCAGTTTCCAAGAGAACACTCTCCAAGTGGATTGCAGACTGTATTTCTTTTACCTATGAGAGTAAAGGACTTTCTCTTGAAGGTCATGTCACAGCACACAATGTGCGAGCAATGGCTGCCTCTATGGCAAACCTAAGCTCTGTGGCGATTGATGAAATATGGAAAGCAGCAACCTGGTCCTCTGTCCACACCTTTGCAACCCAGTATTTCTTGGACAAGGACTCCCGTTGGGATGCCTCGTTTGGCCAGGCTGTTCTCCGGCATCTCATTCAGACTTAGAACAACTCCTACCCCCTGTCCCGGGTTTCGATACCAGAGATCCTTGGGAGGAAACATGACCCACTTCAGTCTGTGTTTCATTGCTCTCTTTGGGGTCATCTCCCTGACATCTCCAAGCTAGGGAGTCCCATATGTGAAAACTACATTCCTGCTTGTTCTTGGAGATAGCGTAGTTGCTCACCTGTAACCGGTGATCTCCGGGAACAGCAGGAATTGAGTCTTCACAACCCACCCTCCTCCCCTAGCAGTTGTATATCTCTCTCTCTTTCTCTCTCCTTCTCTCCTTTTATCTCAGCTACAAACCCAACTGAGGAGGGAGAGTTGGAATGGCAGGAAGGCAGCAGTGCAAACGCAGTGGGATGCTCCCAAAAGCTTTCCTTTAGGATGCTGGGTATTTATTTATTTGCATTTCTTATATACCGCGCTATTGCAATCCGTGCGGTTTACATATGAACAAAGTATACAACAATGTAACATGTTATACTGAGTTTACAATAAACAGGGGATACAAACTTGGATGAACAGGGGAGAAAAAAACTATGTACAGTGTTATGTAAGTAGAGGTTTACATCATATGAAGGGCATGGTTAGGCATTGTAATGTGAAAAACGGATAATTAACAGGAGGAGTGTCAGGCTAACAAATTTTCTAGTTGGGGTTGTGTTAAGTGTGAGTTTTGGTGAAGATGTGTATTATGTTGGGATTGGCTGGGAGGAATGAGATTGGAATAGTATTTTAGGAACAGATGATGTTTGATAGCCTTTCTGAATGAAATGATATTAGTGATGGAACGAATTTCTGGGGGGAGAGAGTTCCATGCTCCTGGTACAAATAGTGAGAAGGCTCTATTGGATGTTGTCTTTGAACATTTCGTGAGTGTTTTAGGCATTTCTAGTTTGTTCAAACATGACTAGCGTCTGCTTCTGTTGGGTGGCATAGGTTGGATGAGCTTGGTGAGCAGGGTGGGGGGCTGATTTTTTGAGGCCTTGAAAGTTAGAACGAGGGCTTTGTATATGATTCTAGCATGTAGAGGCAGCCAGTGTAGGCTCATCAGGACTGGAGTTATGTGGTCCGATCTAGATGTTCCGGTGAGTATTCTTGCTGCAGAATTCATGGCTAGCCTAAGCGGGTTCAATGTTGCTTGTGGGAGCCCAAGGAGGATAATGTTGGCAAAGTCAAGGTGGGGGGTTACCAGTGCTTGGAATATGGAGCAGAAATCAGAAGGGTCAAGTAGTGGTCGAAGGTGGCGTACTGACTGTATCTTGTGGTAGATAGATTTAGTGATATTCTTGATATGCAGTGACATGTCCAGCTTTTGATCGAGGATGATGCCCAAGTACCGGATGGTAGGTTTGACTGTGAGGTCGAAGTTGTTGACTCGAAGGGATGGCGGTGGTATGAACGGGAAGCGTTCCCGCGTAGGCTCCATCGGTGCCGACATCACCCATTCGTGAAGGCTCAATTTCTGCTGTTCCCAGAGATCACCTGTTAAGGTGCGTAACTACGCTTTCTCTTATTAGTCTTAAATAGGTTACCCTGTAGCTTCATTGCATGTCCCCTAGTCTTTTTATCTTCTGATAACGTAAACAATCGATCTACGTTTACCCGTTCCACTCCATTCATTAATTTATAGACCTCCATCATATCTCCCCCTCAGCCATTTCTTTTTCAGGTTGAAGAGCCCTGACCTTTTTAGCCTCTCTTCATAGGAGTATCCTTCCATCCCCTTTACCATTTTGGTGGCTCTTCTCTGAACTTTTTCTAATAACGCAATATCCTTTTTAAGAGATGGCGACCAGAATTGCACACAATATTCAAGGTTCGGTCGCACCATGGAATGATACTGAGGCATTCTAATATCCTTTGTTTTATTTTCCATTCCTTTCCTTATGATACCTAGCATTCTATTTGCTCTCTTGGACGCTGCTGCACACTGGGCGGAGGTTTTTAACATGTTATCCGTGATGATGCCTAAATCTTTTTCCTGGGTGGTGGTTCCCAATGTGGAACCTTGCATCGTGTAACCATAGTTTGGGTTGTTTTTTCCTAGGTGCATAACTTTGCACTTGTCCACATTAAATTTCATCTGCCATTTTGATGCCCAGTCTTCCAAATTTATCAAGATCTTGCAATTTTCCACAGTCCTCTTGGGTTTTAACAACTTTAAATAGTTTTGTGTCATCGGCAAATTAGATAACCTCACTCGTTATTCCCATTTCCAGGTCATTTATGAATATGTCAAAAAGCAGTGGACCCAGCACAGATCCCTGGCGTAATCCACTATTCACCTTTTTCCACTGGGAAAATTGACCATTTAGCCCTACCCTCTGCTTTCTGTCTTCTAACCAGTTCCTGATTCACAATAGTACACTGCCTCCTATCCCATGACTTTTTAGTTTTGCCAAAAGTCTCTGATGAGGGACCTTGTCAAAGGCTTTCTGAAAGTCCAGATACACAATATCAACCGACTCACCTTTATTCACAACTTCAAAAAAACATAACAGGTTAGTAAGACAAGATCTTCCTTGTCTAAAGCCATATTGGCTGTCTCTCATTAAGCCATGATTATCTACATGTTCAGTAATTTTGCTCTTTATGATGGTTTCTACCATTTTTCCCAATACTGACATCAGGCTCACCGGTCTGTAATTTCCCGTATTACCCCTGGAATCCTTTTTAAAAATTGGCATTACATTGGCGATCGTCCAATCTTCAGGTATTACAGATGATTTTAATGATAGCTCACAAATTACTAATAGCAGGTCTGCAATCTCATGTGGACCTCTTTGAACACCCTTGGATGTATACCATCCAGTCCAGTTGATTTGCTACTCTTCAGTTTATAAAACAGTTAAAATACATCTCCAGGAACAAGCAGGAATGTAGTCTTCACATATGGGTATCGTCGGTACCGACAGAGCCTGTGCGGGAACGCTCCCCAGCGTCCAATAGGAACGCTTTTGGGAGCATCCCTCAGCACATGCACGCTGCCTTCCCGCCTTTTCAACTGTTCCTCTTCAGTTCTTCATTTTCCGTGGAGCCCACAGGGCACATACCCTGTCACCGCAGAAAATTTCTTCTTTAATCTTGTTTTCTTGTGGTCGCGTTTGCCTCTGCACGACGCCTACCGGTACTGCCGGTTCTTTTCTTCTCTTTAAAAAAAAAAAAAATTCTGAATTTTCTCTTCAGAAACTTTTCTTTTTCGGTGCTAGATGCCATTTTGGCCATTAGGCCCCAATTTTCTTTTAAAATGGAAAAACCAGCTAGTGGTTTTAAAAAATGTGCTAAGTGTGGCGGTACCATTTCCGTCACCGACACCCATGACTGGTGTCTTAAATGATTAGGCCCTGATCATTTTCCTTCGGAGTGTCTCTCTTGTATGGGGATGACAAAAAGAGGAAGACAGAACCGGGCTGCAAAGCTCGGTATCCTCTTTTCTTTGGTTGCCAGGTCCATTGCATCGACATCTTCAAGAGCCTCTTCTTCCTCCCATGGATCTCAGGTAACTAAACATATAAGCCGGTCCTCAAAGGGTAGCTCTCCTGCAAAGAATCGAGAGGCCATTGGCATTGCCCTTGAGGGAACCACACCGGCAAAACAGCCCCGGCAGGAGGCTTCGGCTCCAAAGCATCAACAGGGTTCCAGGATGTTCTCGAGGCCTCGGCCTTGACAGAACTACTGGTGCCATGCTCAGGGGTCCCAGTCGCCTTCACCGGTACTGATTCCCATGCATCGGCAGCGTCGATAGACCAGAGATTCCTCGCTATCGAGCGCAGTATTGCAGCTCTCCTTACAGCTGCGGTACCGTTGACACCAATGGTTCAACGGGTACTGGCACAGATACCGGTACCAGCACTGACGGTACCGGCCCCGGTGGGAATTCTTCCCATGCCGTCTTTGGCCGGCATCGAGAGATCGGTACCGGATCAACTCGGTACCGACTTCAATCGATACCGGGACCGTGCCTTGCATGAACATCGTGATCAGAGATACTTCTCCGATTCCGATGACTCTGATAATTCTGTCGGTACCAGAGTGTTTCTCCCGGAAGACTCTTCTTCTCCCCAACGCAGAATGTCGCCTCCAGAGGACACGTCTTTTCAGGATTTTATTTGTGATGTTGCCAAAGGCCTTTCAATCACGGTAGCTCCTGAAAAGGAACCTAGAGCAAAGGAATTGGAAATTCTCCAATATCCTAAGGCTCCAAAGGAGGCAGCCACTCTGCCCATTCATGAAATCCTTCATGATTTGATGCTCAGAATGTGGGAGACACATTTAACCACATCTCCTCATTCTAGGAGACTTGATACCATGTATCGAGTTCCACCATGTCCTGGATTTCAAAAGGCTCAGCTGCCACACCATTCAGTGGTAGTGGAGTCAGCCATGCATAGGATGAAAAGTGCAAAGAGACATGCATCCAATCCTCCAGGTCGTGAATGCAGGACTCTTGATGCTTTTGGGCGTCAAACCTTTCAGGCTTCCATGCTTTCAGCTAGGATCAGCTCATATATTTTATATATTGGAATGTTCCTCAAAGAGGTTACAGGAGATTTGGAGCTCATGAGCCCACTTCTCCCAGATGACAGACGACAAGGTTTCCTTACTCTTGTCAGGCATGCTCAAGATGTCTCCAAGTTTGTAAAACATAGAAACATAGAATTGCACACTATACTCCAAATGAGGTCGCACCAAAGACTTATACAGAGGCATTATCACCTCCTTTTTTTTCTGCTAGCCATTCCTCTCCATATGCACCCAAGCATCCTTCTAGCTTTTGCCGTCACCTTTTCTATGTTTTTAGCTACTTTAAGATCATCAGACATAACCACGCCTAGGTCCCGCTCTTCTTTAGTGGACAAAAGTACTTCACTAAGCTTGAAGAATGGTCTAGTATTTGGCAGCTGGGATTTAATGTTAAAAAATGTAAGGTCATGCATTTGGGCTGCAGCAATCCAAGACCTTACATTTTTTAACATTAAATCCCAGCTGCCAAATACTAGACCATTCTTCAAGCTTAGTTAGATCCCTCCTCTTGTTATCTACACCTTCCTGGGTGTCTACTCTAGTGCAGATTTTGGTATCATCTGCAAAGAGGCAAACCTTACCCGACAGCCCTTCCGCTATATCACTAACAAAGATGTTAAAAAGAATCGGACCAAGGACAGATCCCTGGGGCACACCACTGGTAACATCCTTCTCCTCAGAGTGAGCTCCATTTACTTGTACTCTTTGTTACCTCCTACCCAACCAATTTCTAACCCAAGCAGTAACTTTAGGGTCCATCCCTAGGGTGCTTAGTTTGTTTATAAGTCGCCTGTGAGGAACAGTGTCAAAGGCTTTACTGAAATCTAAATACACCACATCTAGGGCTTTCCCTCGGTCCAACTCCCTGGTCACCCAGTCAAAGAAATCAATCAGATTTGTCTGACAAGACCTGCCTCTGGTGAATCCATGCTGCCTTGGATCCTGTAATCTGCTGGACTCCAGAAACCTCACTATTTTCTCTTTCAGCAGCGTTTCCAATAATTTACTCACCACCGAAGTTAAACTAACCGGCCTGTAGTTTTCAACCACATCCTTACTTCCGCTTTTGTGTAAAGGCACCACATGAGCCTCTCTCCAGTCCTTTGGCACCACTCCCGACTCCAACGAGGCATTGAAAAGGTCAGTCAGTGGAGCTGCTAGAACGTCCCCAAGTTCCCTCAGTATTCTAGGGTGTATCCCATCCGGTCCCATCGATTTGTCTAGTTTAAGTTGAGCTAGTTTCTCACGAACAGTCTTCTGAAAATTGTTCAAGATGTCCCTCACTTCTGTTCCTATTTGTGGGTGTTTTCTGATGTCCTACTCCTGGTTCTTCATCTGTGAACACAGAACATTATCAGCTTCTACATATTCCTTCCCTGCACCCTTGAGTCTGACAATACCACTTTTGCCCTTCCTCTTCTCACTAATATACCTGAAAAATGTCTTATCCCCCCATTTTATTACATTGGCTATTTCCTCCTCCTTTTGAAACTTTGCCTTCTTGACTACTTCGCTAGCTTCTCTAAGTTTTTCCAAATACAGATGCCTGTCTTCCGCTCTCTCTGTGATCGCTTGTATTTTATGAAGGCCTCCCTCTTTTTCTTCACTTTTTCAGCTACTTCTTTCAAAAACCATAGCAGTCTCCTTTTCCTTTTACCTTTATTTATCATTTTAACAGAAAGGTTGGTTGCCCTTAAAATATCCCTTTTCAGTTTTGCCCACTGTTTTTCTACATCCCCCCGCTGTTCCCATCCCACTAAATATCCCCTTTCAGTTTTGCCCACTGTTTTTCTAGGAGCCTGTTTAGATACCAGACAGTCAAGGGCTTTCCTTCCACAGGCCCGGTGTCTTCGCATAGTGCAATTAGCTTCTCAAGCAGCGGGATAATCCTCCCTAACTGCTCGAGAACTGCTACAGTTACTGGAAGACATGGCATCCACAGTTCATGTAGTTCCCTATGCTCGCCTCCACATGCGAGCAGCCCAGTGGACCCTATCCACACAGTGGACACAGGCCACAGGACATCTTTCATTCAAGATATCAAACTCTCATCGACTGATCTTGTCCCTCTAATGGTGGCAAGCACTGGAGAATCTTTTAGTGTGGTCTCCTTTCCAACAACCCCTATTCCAGGCCACCCTAACAACAGATGCATCACAGGTGGGTTGGGGAGCACACCTTCATCATTTCAATACCCAGGGCACCTGGACTCCACAGGAGGCTGGTCTACACATAATCCTCCTGGAATTAAGAGCAATCTATTTAGCTCTTCGAGTATTCCATGCCCAGCTCAGCTACAAGACAGTCAAGTACATTCGTAGCAAAAAACCTGTGAGAGAGTCAGTTGGTCCATTAGATGATAAAGGGGTTAAAGGAGCACTAAGAGGCGACAAGGCGATAGCGGAGAGACTGAATGAATTCTTTGCTTCGGTCTTTACTGAGGAAGATGTAGGGATGTTACCCATGACTGAAGTGGTATTTAAGGGAGCGGAAGAATTGAAGGAAACATCGATACATCGGGAAGATGTCTTACAACTATTAGATAAACTGAAGAGTAGCAAATCACCTGGGCCGGATGGTATACATCCAAGGGTGTTGAAAGAACTGAAATATGAGATTGCAGACCTGCTATCAGTAATCTGTGAACTATCATTAAAATCATATCTAATACCTGAAGATTGGAGGATCGCCAATGTAACACCAATTTTTAAAAAGGGTTCCAGGGGTGATCGGGAAACTACAGACCGGTGAGCTTGATGTCAGTACCAGGAAAAATGGTAGAAACCATCATAAAGAATAAAATTACTCAGCATGTAGATAGTCACAACCTAATAGGAGACAGCCAACATGGCTTTAGACAAGGAAGATCTTGTCTTACTAATCTGTTATGTTTTTTTGAAGGAGTGAATAAACAGGTGGACAAAGGTGAGTCGGTTGAAATTGTGTATCTGGACTTTCAGAAAGCCTTTGACAAGGTCCCTCATCAGAGACTTTTGGCAAAACTAAAGAGTCATGGGATAGGAGACAGTGTACTATTGTGGATCAGGAACTGGTTAAAAGATAGAAAGCAGAGGGTAGGGCTAAATGGCCAATTTTCCCAATGGAGAAAGGTGAATAGTGGTGTACCCCAGGGATCTGTGCTGGGTCGGCTGCTTTTTGACATATTCATAAATGACCTGGAAAGTGGGATAACGATTGAGGTTATCAAATTTGCAGATGACACAAAACTATTTAAAGTTGTTAAAACCCAAGAGGATTGTGAAAACCTGCAAGAGGATCTTGATAAATTGGAAGACTGGGCATCAAAATGGCAGATGAAATTTAATGTGTACAAGTGCAAAGTTATGCACCTAGGGAAGAACAACCTAAACTATGGTTACACGATGCAAGGTTCCACATTAGGAACCACTACCCAGGAAAAAGATTTAGGCGTCATTGTGGATACCATGTTAAAACCCTCGGCCCAGTGTGCAGCGGCGGCCAAGAGAGCAAATAGAATGCTAGGTATCATAAGGAAAGGAATGGAAAATAAAACAAAAGATATTATAATGCCTCTATATCGTTCCATGGTGAGACCGCACCTTGAATATTGTGTGCAATTCTGGTCGCCGTATCTTAAAAAGGATATAGCGATTTTAGAAAAGGTTCAGAGAAGAGCCACCAAAATGGTAAAGGGGATGGAAGGATACTCCTATGAAGAAAGGCTAAAAAGGTTAGGGCTCTTTAACCTGGAAAAGAGACGGCTGAGGGGAGATATGATAGAAGTCTATAAATTAATGAACGGAGTGGAACGGGTAAACGTAGATCGATTGTTTACCTTATCAGAATATAGAAAGACTAGGGGACATGCAATGAAGCTACAGGGTAAACAATTTAAGACTAATAAAAGAAAATAGTTTTTCACTCAATGTGTAATCAAACTCTGGAATTTGTTACCGGAGGATGTAGTAAAGGCTGTTAGTGTAGCTGGGTTTAAAAAAGGTTTGGACAAGTTCCTGGAGGAAAGGTCCATAAACCATTATTAAGAAGTGACCGAAGATATCAATGCTTGACCCAGTACAAGCATTGTGGAACTTGTGTCTCTTGGGGATACTGCTAGGTACATATGACCTAGATTGGCCACTGTTGGAAACAGAATACTGGGCTTGATGGACCCTGGTCTTACCCAGTGTGGCATATCTTATGTTCTTATGTCCTAGTCCAGACGGACAATCAAGTAGCCATGTTCTATGTGAACTAGCAGGGTGGAACAAGCTTTCTGTCGTAATGCAACAAAGCTTTACGACTATGGGCCCTCGCCAGAGAGCATCAAATTCACCTTCTCGTGGTATATCTTCCAGGCATTCAAAACCTTTGGGCAGACAGACTCAGCCGAGTACTTCTGCCTCACGAATGGTCTCTCCACCTAGACCAGGTGACATATTTCATCTCTGGGGCACTCCAGACATAGACCTCTTTGCAAGTCCACTGAATGCCAAACTTCCCTGGTTCTGTTCCAGAATTCCGGCTCACAATTGCCAGGCAAGGGACGCCTTCCTCCTTCACTGGGGTCAGGACTTCCTCTATGCCTTCCCACCCATTCCCCTCATCCCCAAAACTCTTTTCAAGCTTCAGAGAGACAGAGGTCGTATGATCCTCATAGCACCATGGTGGCCACGCCAAACATGGTATCCCCTGCTTCTACATCTCTCTCAAGCTGCACCTCTAGAGTTAGGGTGTGCTCCAGATCTCCTTTCCCAACAGAGCGGGGCCCCTTGGCCCCCGAATCCCCAGTCCCTGCATCTCACGACCTGGTTGCTGAGAGCTTAAATCTTCAGGATCTCAACCTTTCCCAACAGATAAAGGATATCCTTCAGGCTTCTAGAAAACCTTCCACAAGACGATCTTACGCCTTCAAGTGGAAACGTTTCACTATATGGTGTTTCCAGAAGAGGTTAAACCCCTGGTGATACTTTTGGAATCGATACTAGAATATCTACTTCATTTATCAAATTCTGGTCTAAAGACCAATTCAGTAATAGTCCATCTTAGTGCAATTACAGCGTCCTATAAGCCTCTAAATGGACAACCAATTTCCTCTCATCCTCTCATATCCAGATTTATGAATGGTCTTCTATTAAAAAAACCTCCCATCAGACCACCACCGGTGGCATGAGATTTAAATCTAGTTCTCGGGCAGCTCATGAAACTGCCTTTTGAACCTTTAGCCGCTACTACCCTGAGGTTTTTATCCTGTAAGGTCATCTTCCGAATTGCAATCACCTTTGCATGTTGCATTAGTGAATTGCAAGCGTTAGTGGCTGATCCTCCTTACACTAGGTTTCACCATGATAAGGTGGTCCTTAGAACTCATCCACACTTTATGCCAAAGGTGGTTTCGCCTTTTCATTTAAATCAATCAATTTATCTTCCTGTATTCTTTCCGAGGCCTCATGCTTCTAATGCAGAGAAGAACCTTCACACTTTGGACTGTAAAAGAGCCTTAGCTTTTTACCTACAAAGAACACAGCAACATAGAAAGTCTTCTCAACTTTTTATTGCTTTTGGTTCTAGTCATTTGGGACTTCCAGTCTCCAAGAGAACTTTATCCAAATGAATTGCACAATGCTTATCCTTTGCTTATGAGAGTAAGAATCTTCCTCTTCAAGGCCATGTCACAGCTTATAATGTGAGAGCCATGTCAGCCTCTATGGCTAACCTTCACTCTGTGTCTATTGATGACATTTGTCAAGCAGCCACCTAGGCTTCGGTACACACCTTTACAGCCCACTACTGCCTAGATAAAGCCTCCCATCGGGATGCCTTCTTTGGCCAGGCTGTTCTTCAAAATCTCTTTCAGACTTAATACAACTCCTACTGACCAACCCTGGTAGGATGCCAGAGATCCATGGGAGGAAGCATGACCCACCTCACTATAGGTGGCAGCTTCCTTGGGTCATCTCCCTTGCATCTTCAGCTAGGGAGTTCCCATATGTAAAGACTACATTCCTACTTGTTCCTGGAGATAGCGTAGTTACTCACCTGTAACAGGTGATCTCTGGGAACAGCAGGAATTAAGTCTTCACTACCCACCCACCTCCCCTAGGAGTTGTCTCTCTATCTCTCTGTCTCTTTCCTCTCTCCCTCTATCCTTTCACTCAGCTACAAACTTAACTGAAGAGGGACAGTTGGAAAGGCGGGAAGGCAGCGTGCATGTGCTGAGGGATGCTCCCAAAAACATTCCTATTGGATGCTTGGGAGCGTTCCCGCAAAGGCTCCATCGGTACCGATTTTACCCATATGTGAAGACTTAATTCCTGCTGTTCCCGGAGATCACCTGTTACAGGTGAGTAACTACACTTTCCCGGTGTATCGATATTTCTTTCAATTCTTCCGCAATATCACCTTTAAATTCCATTTCAGTCATGGGTAACATCAGTACATCTTCCTCAGTAAAGTCCCCTCTTATTGCCCCTTTTATCCCTCTATCATTTAATGGTCCAGCTGACTCTCTCACAGGTTTTTTGCTACGAATGTACTTGAAAAAAGTCTTTATTACGCGTTTTTGCTTCCACGGCAAACTTCTTCTCAAATTCTCTCTTTGCCTGCTTTATCAATGCCTTGTATTTAACTCGCCAGTGTTTGTGCTGTTTCCCGTTTTCGTCATTTGGTCCTTTTTTCCATTTTCTGAAAGATGATTTTTTGGCAACAGTAGCCTCTCTAACCTCACCTTTAAACCTTGCTTGCAGTTTTTTGGACTTCCACTTTTCTTAAAACGTGGAATACAGCTGGTCTGGTCTTCCAAGATAATAGCATTTTTAAACAACACCCAAGCTTGATATAACTCTTTAAAGTTTGCAACTGCTCCTTCTAGTTTTCTCGTAACTATTTTCCTCATTTTATCATAGTCTCCCTTTTGAAAGTTAAAAGGTAGTACTGTGGATTTCCTTACCATCCCTCCTCCATTAATTAAATCAAACGCGATCATGCTATGGTCACTATTGCCCAGTGGCCCTAACACCCTTATCTCTTGCACCAGATGTGGCGTTCCACTAAGGACTAGGTCCAAAATGGCTTCCCCTCTGGTCGGTTCATGAACCAGCTGCTCCAAGAAGCAGTCATTTATTTCATCTAGAAACTTAATCTCCCTAGCATATCCTGCCGTGACACTGACCCAGTTAATACCGGGGTAATTGAAATCACCCATTATTATTGTTCTGTAACTTTTGTTAGCTTCCCTGATTTCTTTGAGCATTTCATCATCCATTTGTTCATTCTGGCCAGGCTATCGATAGTACAACTCCACTGCCATCGCTTTCCCCTTTTTACATGGAAATTTCAATCCGTAGAGATTCTACAGCGAATTTTGTTTCCTGCAAAACTTTAATCCTTTGTGATTCAGTGCCCTCTCTAACATAGAGCGCAACCCCTCCACCAGTTTTATCAGCTCTATCATTACAATATAGTTTGTACCCAGGTATCACAGTCTCCTACTGGTTGTCCTCCTTCCAGCATGTCTCTGAGATACCAATCATATCTAACTTCTCATTTAGTGCTATATATTCTAACTCTCCCATCTTATTTTTTAGACTTCTAGCATTTGCATGCAAGCATTTTAGAGACTATTTTATTCATATTAATCTGGTTATCGGTAGACAGCGGTAATTTGGAATCTTTAAGCTCTGTCTGCTTTGTACTCAAGGGCATTTGGGTTACCTTTTTGTTTTTATTGGAACCTCTCTGCTGATGTGCCCTAACTTCATTTTTTTTAGTATTCTAAGAACATAAGAATATAAGACATGCCATACTGGGTCAGACCGAGGTCCATCAAGCCCAGTATCCTGTTTCCAACAGTGGCCAATCTAGGTTATACGTACCTAGCAATATCCCCAAAAGACACAGGTTCCACAATGCTTGTACTGGGTCAAGCATTGATATCCTGGGTCCCTTTTTAATAGTGGTTTATGGACCTTTCCTCCAGGAACTTGTCCAAACCTTTTTTAAACCCAGCTATACTAACAGCCCTTACTACATCCTCCGGTAAACAGATTCCAGAGTTTGATTACACGTTGAGTAAAAAAATATTTTCTCTTATTTGTCTTAAATAGTTTACCCTGTAGCTTCATTACATGTCCCCTAGTCTTTCTATACTCTGATAGCGTAAACAATTGATCCACGTTTATCCGTTCCACTCCATTCATTAATTTATAGACCTCTATCATATCTCCCCTCAGCCGTCTCTTCTCCAGGCTAAAGAGCCCTAACCTTCTTAGCCTCTCTTCATAGAAGTAGCCTTCCATCCCCTTCACCAATTTGGTGGCTCTTCTCTGTGCTTTTTAAATTAAATCTCTCTCCAGAACCTGCTCTGTGTTAAACTTTTTTTTCCTGTCCTAGCCTGCCTGAGTGAATCCTCCCCCTCCCCCCCCCCTGCTGAGGTATTGTGTAGCCTTCTTCCTGTTTCCTCCACGTGTGCATAGTCTGTTTTAGTCTGCTTTTCTCTGATCAGAGAAGAGCAGTGCTTTTTACAGTGCTCTGCTAGAGAAGTGGATATTGCCTCCTGTGACATCTTGCTGTGAGTTCTAGCTGTTTATTAATTATTTATTGTTTGTTTATTTAATTATTTATTGTTTGTCTTAGTGGTGTGCTAGTTCAGCCTTCTCAGTTATAACTTAACCTTGCCTCTCTCAACTAACTGGGCTTTGTGTGGTACCCCCCTCCCCCCTGCTGAGGGTTCAGGACAGGGTACCTTGTAACTGCCCTCTTTAATAGGACTTATCTCCCTCCCTCCCTCCCCGGCACCCACCCACCCCTGGGGTAATTGTAGTTTTATAGGTACTTGCACATCTTAGAGGAAAGGGGCTGCTCTCAGGTGCAGCTCGTTATCCAAATCAGTCATACACAGAGGACCTGAGATTAATTACTTAAGCTTCAGGTACACAAGGTGTATTAGGGGTATTAGATACACTTTTATTGGTATAAGCATCTACACCAATCCTTATTATAAACAGAATTTAAAAGACCTAAACACAAGCTTTAAACTAAGATGCAGACAGAAGTCCAGCAACGAGATGGGGGGGGTTCTCCGGTCTTTTGCATTGAGTGTCACATGTATGATTTTCTCCCAGTTGGTGAGAGGTCTTACATATGCACTAAGTGCAAAGAACTCTTTGCTCTCAGGGAACGAGTCTGTTCTCTAAAGGCTAGAGTAGCAGACCTGGAAGACATAAGAAAGACAGAGAAGTACATGGACGAGACCTACAGGGATATAGTCCTGAAGTCCCACCTCCAGTCTGGCAGCATCCCTGTTGCCATGGAGGAGAGAGGTCACGTGACAAGAGAGCAACACCCTGGTGTGGCAGGAAGTGATCCTGTAACTAGGACCTGTCCTCCAGGTGATGTAAAACCCTCTCGCACTGAGGGCGTTTCTCCAGGGCCATGTCCCCATGAGGGGAGGGTCAGGACAGCTGTTATAGTTGGTGATTCAATCATTAGGAATGTAGATAGCTGGGTGGCTGGTTGGACGTGAGGATCGCCTGGTAACATACCTGCCTGGTGCGAAGGTAGCGGACCTCACGCACCACCTAGATAGGATCATAGATAGTGCTGGGGAGGAGTCTGC
Source organism: Ichthyophis bannanicus (assembly GCA_033557465.1). Taxonomy (NCBI): domain Eukaryota; kingdom Metazoa; phylum Chordata; class Amphibia; order Gymnophiona; family Ichthyophiidae; genus Ichthyophis; species Ichthyophis bannanicus. Next base: position 844,716,115 of record CM066031.1, read on the forward strand.
TGTCTTGGTACATGTTGGTACCAATGACATAGGAAAATGTGGTAGGAAAGTTCTGGAGGCTAAATTTAAGCTTTTAGGTAGGAAGTTGAAATCCAGAACTTCCAGGATAGTGTTCTCCGAAATGCTTCCTGTTCCACGTGCAGGACCCAAAAGACAGGCAGAGCTCCGGAGTCTCAATGCGTGAATGAGACAATGGTGCAAGGATGAGGGTTTTGGATTTGTTAGGAACTGGGGAACATTCTGGGGAAAGGGGGGGCTCTTCCGAAGGGATGGGCTTCACCTTAATCAGGATGGGACCAGACTGCTGGCATTAACCTTTAAAAAAGAGATAGAGAAGCTTTTAAACTAGAAAATAGGGGAAAGCCGACAGTCACCCAGGAGTGCATGGTTTGGACGAAGGTATCCTTGAAGGATACTACCAAAAGCAGTGAGGTTCCAAAAGGGAGTATAGTAGCCCAAACGCCCTTGAATAAGGAGCAGACAGAGCATAAAGATTCCAAATTACCCCTGCCTACCAATAGCCAGATTAATATGAATAAAATACAGTCTCTAAAATGCTTGTATGCCAATGCCGTAAGTCTAAACAATAAGATGGGAGAGTTAGAATATATAGCACTAAATGAGAGGTTAGATATGATTGCACTCTCAGAGACATGGTGGAAGGAGGATAACCAGTGGGACACTGTGATACCTGGATACAAACTATATCATAATGATAGAGCTGATCAAATTGGTGGAGGGGTTGCGCTCTATGTTAGAGAGGGCATTGAGTCAGAAAGGATTAAAGTTTTGCAGGGAACAAAATTTGCTGTAGAATCTCTATGGATTGAAATTCCATATTCTTCAAGGATACATTGTTCCGAAGCATGCGCTCTTGGGTGACTGTTGGCTTTCCCCTATTATGTAGTTTAAAAGCTGCTCTATCTTCTTTTTAAAGGTTAATGCAAGCAGCCTGGTTCCATCCCAGTTCAGGTGAAGCCCATCCCTTCTGAAGTGCCCCTCCTTTCCCCAGAATGTTCCCCAGTCCCTAAGAAATCCAAAATCCTTATCCTTGCACCATTGACTCGTCCACGCATTGAGACTCCGGAGCTCTTCCTGCCTTTCGGGTCCTGCGTGTTTACTGGAAGCATTTCAGAGAGCGCTACCCTGAAAGTTCTGGATTTCAACTTTCTCCCTAAAAGCCTAAATTTAGGCTCCAGAACCTCCCTACTAAATTTTCCTATGTCATTTGTACCGAGATGTACCAAGACAGCAGACTGCACCCCAGCACTATTTAAGACCTTGTCTAGGTGGCGCGTGAGGTCTGCTACCTTCGCACCAGGCAGGCATGTTACCAGGCAATCCTCACATCCACCAGACACCCAGCTATCTACATGCCTAATGATCGAATCAACCACTATAACGGCTGTCCTAACCCTTCCTCTGATGGGTACATGGCCGTGGAGAAACTTCCTTGGTGCGAGAGGGTTTTTCATCATCTGGAGGACAGGTCCTAGCTATAGGATCACTTCCTGCCACAACATGGTGATGCTGTCCTGTCACGTGACCTCTCTGCTCCATGGCAACAGGAATGCTGCCAGACTGGAGGTTGGACTTCAGGGCTATATCCCTGTAGGTCTCATCTATGTATCTCTCTATCTTCCTTATGTCTTCCAAGTCTGCTATTCTTGCCTCCGGAGATCGGACTCATTCCCTGAGAGCAAAGAGCTCCTTGTGCACACGTAAGACCCTTCTCCAATTGGGAGAAAATCATACATGTGACACTCGATGCAAAAGACTGTAAAGCCCCCATCTCACTGCTGGACTGCTGTCTGCATCTTCATTTTAAGGTTGTGTTTAGTTATTTAAGTTCTTTACTTATTAAGGGTTGCCGGGGATACTTATACTAATAAAACTATGCCTATTACGTTTAATGTACTTTGTTCACCTGAAGTTTAATTAATCTCAGGTCCTTAATGTATTGTGATGAGAGTAAACAGCTGCACCTGAGTGAATATGGCACCTCCTTTCCTTTAAGAGGTTTAAGCACCTATAAAGCTACGATCATCCCAGGGGTGGATGGGTGCTGGAGTGGGAGGGAGGGAGGGAGGGAAAGAAGACTTATTAAAAGCTGGCTGCTACGCAGTACCCTGTCCTGTGCTTCTAAGGTAATCTGTGGCAAATCTCCAGGGGGAGTCCCACAGACCTTGCTTCGATAGAGGGAGTCTTGGGTACTAAATTTAACCAGAAAGCTCTCTGCTGTGTTTTAAATTAAACTGAAAACTGTTTGCTGCTACTAGGCCCTGACTGATTTAACAAATACACTGGGTTCACAGATTAATCAGCTTTAATCTAAATAATCCCTTTTTCCCCAAGATTTAGAAAAATTCCCAGATGTAAATACTTACAATTGCCGATCTTCCTCCAGAAGTAGCAGTCCCTTTTTGTAGTTCTTCAAACAATTCTTTGGGAATATTTTAATAAAGTAGAAAAAGATTCTCAGTGTATCAGCCAAACATATAAAGCAGTCATTCTCAACAGGAGCAATAGCACCCCCAAGGAGGCGAAAGTTGAGCTGAGGGGGGCGATAGTAAAAATGCCTCCCTTTGAAAAAACTGCATCTTCAATCAAGTGGGCTCCCCGATCTGCCAATGAAGAAATGTTGTGCAGCTTCATTCAAGCTTGCTCTCTGATCCTCGCCATCATCAGCGATTGACAGTTAAGGTCGTTGTGAGTGTCACATGAAAACAGTGATAAACTCTTCCGCTTGAGCCGGAGCAGCTCTGTTATTTGCGACTGGGCTACTACTGTTCTGGCGGGAAGGTACACTACTGTGCGAGGGTTCGTGATTATCGGGGGGGGATCAGTGTATGTGTTAGGAGGATGGTTGTTAGGGCTAGAGCTATGTGGGTGGGAAGATCAGTGTGAGAAGTAAATTGCTGGGATGCTGTGGCCAGTACCTTATTGGTGGGCAACAGCATCCTTTGGTGGTGGTGCCTGATTTTCAGGAGGGAGGAAAGGAATGGCGAAGAACTGGAAGGCAGTAATAGTTATAGGGGGTGGTGGGAAGATACAGGGAAATGTAAATGGACAATATTTGGGGTTTATTGTGTTAATGATACTGTTAGGGCAGGGAATGGTTTTGTTTGGTAGGGAAAGACTGAGGGGGATCTGCTAACTCTTCCGTACAGATATGGGTGGTAGGATACAATTTGGATCTTTAGTGTGAAGGGTCTTAATTCACCTTATAAGAGGAGCTTGTTCAAAGATATCAAATGCTACAGTTAATGTGGCCTTTGTACATGCGACACATTTGTTAAAGAGACATGAATATTTATTAAGGTTTGCGGCACTGGTCAAATATACTGCAACGCTAATGTCACGGGAGCAAAACCAGTAGGGATTGCAGTTTTGTTCCTTAACCAGGTGTCCCATCTAGCTCCATGGTGTGTATAGGGATGAGGAGGGAAGACGTTTGATGCTTACGGGGATATTCAGAGTAGGTTTGACGCCGTAATATTTATTGTTCGAATGAGCAGTAATTTTTTTTTGTGAATCAGCCCTGAAAGTGCTGGACTTGGAGAGGAAAGGTCAATTAATAATTGGCAGAGCTTTCAATATAGTGCTCAATGCGGAATTAGATTAAAGGAAAAAGATCAGCTAGAGAGAATGCTTTGTACACTCTTCAAGGCTCGAATGTAGCAGGGAGATTTGTTAGATGTGTGAGGGAATTTTGTCCAAGGAGTAAAAATGATACATTTCCACCCTCATGATAATTACAGATCCTTTTGATTCTATGGAAACTTGTTTTTATTTGTTTTAACATTGACGTTATCACAGTACACTGCACAGAAAGCGTTACATCACATTATTCCACAATGCTCAATAACCACTTATGTTTGCTTCTAACTCGTATTCCAGCTGGCCATACTTTCCTTCTCAAAGTCAAGCACCACAGTTAATGTCCAGATGACTGCAAAATTAACAATGACTGTAATAAAAACAGTAACAGCAACCATTGAAACAAGATAAGCAGCTTAGATAGTCCAGATTAATCTAGTCTAGACTGCCCTCCCTGCCCCGTCGTTCAGGTTCACCCACTCACCCCGCCACCCACACCCTCATCCCTCCCCTATACCCCCCACCCCCCCATCCAACACCCCCTCCCTCCCTACCCCACCCCTACGCTCTTATCTCCAGGAACAAGAAGGAATGAGTCCTCACATATGGGTACGTCGGAACCGACGGAGCCTGCGCGGGAAAGCTCCCCAGCTTCCCAGAAAGGAAGCTTTTGGGGCCTCCCACAGCGCATGCGTGCTGCCTTCCCGCCTTCCTGACCAACTCTCTTCAGTTCTTCTTTTTCCGCGGAGCCAGCAGGTCGTGTTCCTGTCACCGCTGAAGAAATTGTTATTTTAATTTGTTTCTTTGACCACTTGTCTGCCTTCCCCGATTCCGGACCGGTACCGCCGGTCTTTTTTCGTTTATTTCTTTAAAAAAAAATAAAAAATTACTTTTTCTTCACTTGGTGTATTTTTTCTGTGTGGCCTCTAGGCCTTCTCAGGTTCTCCCTCATGGAAAAACCAGCTTCTGGTTTTAAAAAATGCACCAAGTGTACCGGTACTATTTCAGTCACAGATACCCATGAGTGGTGTCTTAAATGTTTGGGGCCTGACCATTCCATTCCGGATTGTCCATCCTGCTCTCTGATGTCCAAACGGGGCTTACAGAACAGAGCAGCTAAGTTTCATATGCTGTTTTCTACCGATACTCCAGCATCAACATCCTCCAGGTCTTCTTCTCCTGATGGATCTCAGGTAACCAAACATTCTTCAGACAGGTCCTCAAAAGGCAAATCTCCCTCTAAGCAGCGAGAGGCCCTTGCATTTGACCCTGAGGACCCTGCCCCAGCCATCAACCCCGGCGGGAAGCTCCGGCTTCCAAAGCTCCTCCTATGGGGATCTCCAGGAACAAGCAGGAATGAGTCCTCACATATGGGTACGTCTGAACCGACAGAGCCTGTGCGGGAAAGCTCCCCAGCTTCCCAGAAAGGAAGCTTTTGGGGCCTCCCACAGCGCATGCGCGCTGCGTTCCCGCCTTCCTGACCAACTCTCTTCAGTTCTTCTTTTTCCGCGGAGCCAGCAGGTCGTGTTCCTGTCACCGCTGAAGAAATTGTTATTTTAATTTGTTTCTTTGACCGCGTGTCTGCCTTCCCCGATTCCGGACTGGTACCCGCCGGTCTTTTTTCATTTATTTCTTTAAAAAAAAAAAAAAATTACTTTTTCTTCACTTGGTGTATTTTTTCTGTGAGGCCTCTAGGCCTTCTCAGGATCTCCCTCATGGAAAAACCAGCTTCTGGTTTTAAAAAATGCACCAAGTGTACCGGTACTATTTCAGTCACAGATACCCATGAGTGGTGTCTTAAATGTTTGGGGCTTACAGAACAGAGCAGCTAAGTTTCATATGCTGTTTTCTACCGATACTCCAGCATCAACATCCTCCAGGTCTTCTTCTCCTGATGGATCTCAGGTAACCAAACATTCTTCAGGCAGGTTCTCAAAAGGCAAATCTCCCTCTAAGCAGCGAGAGGCCCTTGCATTTGACCCTGAGGACCCTGCCCCAGCCAAACAACCCCGGTGGGAAGCTCCGGCTTCCAAAGATCCTCCTATGGGGTTACAGGTAGACATCGATGGCACGGCCTCGACCAATCTCCTGTTAGACTGCTCTGGGGTACCGGCTAACACCGGTACCGACATCCAGGCAGTTGTGGCGACTATGGGTACTACGGTACAATCCATGCAGCAGGCCTTACTGGCTTTCATTAATGCTGCAACGCCATCGGTACCGCGACAATCGGTTCCGACTCCGATTCCGGTACCGCAACCGATACCGGCACCCAGAGCATCTACTTCCAGTACCAAGCCGGTTCCGGTCTCCGGTTCCGGAGATTTCCTCGATACCGCTCCGATTCCCGGTACGCCCGATGTCGATACCGGTCGGTACGCGTATCGATCTCTGGAAGCAAATAGGCGATACTTTGAATCCTCTGAAGATTCTGATACATCAGATGATTCTGCTGATGTCTCTTTTACTCTTCCTGAGGAGCCCTCTTCTCCAAAAAGGAGAATGTCTCCTCCAGAGGATTTGTCCTTTCAAGACTTCATCATTGAAGTAGCTAAAGGACTTTCCATATCTGTAACCTCTGAAAAGGAACCTAGAGCAAAAAAATTGGATATTTTAGGATACTCTAAGGTTCCCAAAGAGGCAGCCACCTTACCCATACATGAAATTCTTCAAGAACACATGATGGACTTGTGGGAGGCTCCTCTCACCCTATCTCCACATTCTCGACGTTTGGACACCATGTATCGGGTTCCTCCTCCTCCTGGTTTTCAAAAGACTCAGCTTCCTCACCACTCTATTGTGGTGAAGTCTGCTATGAAAAGATAAAGAGTACCAGAAGGCACTCTTCTACCCCTCCAGGAAGAGAATGTAGGACTCTGGATGCTTTTGGGAGAAAAATCTTCCAAGCTAGCATGCTTATTGCCAGAATCAATTCATACAGCCTCTATATGGGCATGTTTTTGAAAGAGTTTGCATTAAAGATACGTCAGTTTCTCCCCTTTATCCCAGAGGATAAGCAAGAGGAGTTCCTTCTTTTGCTAAAGCAAACTCAAGATGTTTCAAAGTTCTCCAACAGAGCAGCCTTTGACTCTTTTGAGGGGGCAAGCAGAGCCTCTGGCATTGCCATAGCTGCTCGCAGACTGGCTTGGCTCCAGGCTTCTGATTTGGAACCCTGGGTACAAGAAGGCTTGGGCAATCTGCCCTGTACAGGTGAAAATCTGTTTGGAAAGGAGTTGCAAATCAAAGCCACTCAAATGGATGCAGAGAATGCTGCTTTCGATAGATTTTCTAAGTCTACCTCTACCCCTGCCAAGAAAAAACCTTTTAAGAAACCTTTCTATAAAAAGACCAGATTTTCCACAAGTACTGGCCAGCAATCTTCCCAAGTTCGCTTTGCTCCTAAGCGTCAGCAAACTAAACAGGCCAGAACAAAGTCTACAGGGGCTGCTACAATCCAGCAATCCCAACCCCCGCAGGGTTTTTGACTTGATTCTAGAGAACTTAACCTTTCTGGCTCTGCAACAACCAGAACCTCTCACCATTCCAGGAAGGTTAACTCATTTTGCTCCCAGATGGGAACAAATCACATCAGAACCGTGGACCCTCTCTATCATCAAAGAGGGCTACAAACTACATTTCTCCAGCCTTCCTCACCATTCCATGGTGAGACAATTCAATTCTCCCCCTTCTCTCCTGTACCTGTTGGGCCAGGAGGTGACCACTCTTCTTGCCCAAAAGGCAATAGAAGAGGTTCCTCTTCCTCAACAAGGGTCAGGTTTTTACTCCCCTTATTTTCTCATTCCCAAGAAACAGGGGGGTACAGACCCATTCTGGATCTCAGAGAATTGAACAAATTCCTATACAAGGAGAAATTCAAGATGTTTTCTCTAGGCACTCTCCTTCCATACCTACAGAGTCAGGACTGGCTTTGTTCTCTAGATCTCAAGGATGCGTACACACATATACTCATCCATCCATCCATCCCACAGAAAATTCCTACGGTTTCTGTTCCAGGGAAAACATTTCCAATACAGAGTACTTCCCTTCGGTCTAGCCTCTGCTCCAAGGGTATTTTCCAAATGCATGGCAAATAGTACCTGCATTTCTCCACACTCTGGGAGTCTTTGTCTTCCCATACCTGGATGACTGGCTCATCCGAGCTCCATCTCAGTCCGAGGCTCAGACTTCCCTGGACCACACCAGAGGCATACTGCAGTATCTGGGACTTGTCATCAATCTGCCAAAGTCTCAACTCACCCCTACTCAGTCCCTAGAATTCATAGGGGCCTGGCTAGATACCACCACTGCAAGGGCCTATCTTCCTCAGGCCCGTTGCCACCGTCTAGTGCTCTTGGCCTCTCAAGTTCAGTCCAGAAGCCACTTGACTGCCAGGGAGATGCTACAACTGCTAGGCCACATGGCATCCACAGTTCATGTGGTGCCTTATGCACGCCTACATATGAGAGCTGCTCAATGGACTCTGTCCACCCAGTGGACACAAGCATCAGGAGCTCTCTCAGACCAAATAGCAACCTCAAAACGTCTTTTTTGGTCTCTCCAATGGTGGATATCCACTCAAAATCTGTTGTTGGGGGCCCCCTTCCAACCTTTGTTACCCCAAGCAACTCTCACTACAGATGCCTCCCAAGCAGGTTGGGGAGCTCATCTCCAAGACCTCTCCACTCAGGGCACTTGGTCTCCACAGGAGACCACCCTTCATATCAACCTTTTGGAGCTGCGAGCAATTTTCCTTGCTCTCAAGGTCTTTCATACCCTCCTCATCAACATGACAGTCCTTGTTCATACCGACAATCAAGTAGCCATGTTCTACATAAACAAACAAGGAGGGACTGGCTCTCTGTCGCTTTGTAACGAAGCTCTAAAATTGTGGGCCTTCGCCAGAGAGCGTCAGATCCATCTCCTGGCAGTGTACCTCCCAGGAATCCAAAACTCTTGGGCAGACAGACTCAGTCGAGTTCTGCTTCCACACGAATGGTCCCTGCACATGGATCAGGTACTCAGAATCTTTCAGGAATGGGGAACCCCGGACATAGACCTCTTTGCAAGTCCGTGCAATGCCAAACTTCCCCGGTTCTGTTCCAGGATTCCGTGTCAGGGAGCTCAGGCCAAGGATGCCTTCCTCCTTCATTGGGGTCAGGCCTTCCTATATGCCTTTCCACCCATTCCCTTGATTCCCAAGACTCTATTCAAACTTCAGAGGGATCAAGGATCTATGATCCTCATAGCTCCACGCTGGCCACGCCAAGTGTGGTACCCTCTACTTCTGCATCTCTCCCAGGCACCCTCCCTGGATCTGGGAGCTGCTCCAGACCTTCTGTCTCAAGAGGAGGGGACTTTGTGGCACCCAAACCCCAAGTCCCTTCACCTCAGAGCTTGGTTACTGAAGGCCTAGACCTTCAAGACTTCAATCTTTCTCAACAGGTGAAGGATATCCTCCATGCATCTAGGAAACCTTCCACCAGGCGTTCTAATGCTTTTTAAATGGAAATGATTTTCCATTTGGTGTGCTGAAAAGGGTCTTAACCCTCTAGCACTACCTTTAAATTCTTTACTCGAATATCTCCTGCATCTTTCCAATGCAGGACTTAAAACCAATTCTGTATAGGTCCATTTGAGTGCTATTGCAGCATCTCTCCAGCCTATCAATGGACAATCTGTTTCCTCTCATCCTCTTATTGCAAGATTCATGAGAGGTCTAACTTTAACTAAGCCTCCCATTCGGCCTCCTCCGGTGGCATGGGACTTAAACGTGGTTCTTGGTCAGCTTATGATGCCACCCTTTGAACCCTTAGCCACTACCTCCTTGAAATTCCTTTCCTGGAAAATCATTTTCCTTATTGCAATCACTTCTGCTCGCCGCATCAGTGAACTGCAGGCTTTAGTGGCTAATCCACCCTATACAAGGTTCCATCATGATAAGGTAGTCCTTAGGACAAATCCCCACTTTATGCCTAAAGTGGTCTCACCTTTTCATCTTAATCAAGAGGTATATTTACCTGTCTTTTTTCCAGCTCCTCATGCATCCAATGCAGAGCGGAACCTTCATACTCTAGACTGTAAAAGAGCTCTTGCCTTTTACCTCCACAGGACACAGCAACATCGAAAGTCTTCTCAACTTTTTGTTGCTTTTGATCCTTCTCATTTAGGACTTCCAGTCTCAAAAAGAACACTGTCCAATTGGATTGCTCAGTGTATTTCTTTTGCTTACCAGAGTAAGAACCTTTCTCTGGAAGGCCATGTCACAGCTCACAATGTGAGAGCCATGGCCACATCTATGGCTCATCTTCATTCTGTATCCATCGATCAGATCTGTCGAGCAGCCACCTGGGCCTCGGTTCATACCTTCACAGCCCATTACTGCTTGGACAAGGACTCCCGCCGGGATGCCTTGTTTGGTCAGGCTGTCCTCAGACACCTGTTCCATTCTTAAACAACTCCTGCCCACCTTCCCTGAATGGGATGCCTGAGATCCATAGGAAGATGAGGAACCCTTGAGGGGGGATCTCCCCGGCATCTTAGCTAGGGAGTCCCCATATGTGAGGACTCATTCCTGCTTGTTCCTGGAGATAGCACAGTTACTTACCTGTAACAGGTGATGTCTGGGAACAGCAGGAATTAGTCCTCACAACCCACCCACCTCCCCTAGGAGTTGTATCTCTCTCTCTCTCTTTCCTTTCCTCTCTATTGTCTTAGCTTTAAACTCGAATTGAAGAGAGTTGGTCAGGAAGGCGGGAAGGCAGCGCGCATGCGCTGTGGGAGGCCCCAAAAGCTTCCTTTCTGGGAAGCTGGGGAGCTTTCCCGCACAGGCTCCATCGGTTCCGACGTACCCATATGTGAGGACTAATTCCTGCTGTTCCCAGAGATCACCTGTTACAGGTAAGTAACTGTGCTTTCTTCCTTATGTTCCATCTGCCTTCCCACGTAACTCCCTTCCCCGTCCCCCTAACTCCCCATTCATGATTCAGCGCGTTGCCTTGTCGTACCTGTCCCTCGAAATTTTCACTACGGCCTCCACCATGCATTCACTTACATTCCTGGCAGGGGAGGGGGGGCCCCGCATCCTAGAATTTGAGATTTAGCTCAAGCTATGGATTGGGGACCAGACTCATAAACATCTCTCTGCCGCAGCTCCGCCCAATAATCGCGCTGTGCGCTGCTCCATATTCATCAACTCCCAAATTGTGTGCTCCCATTCTCCTAAAGTTGGTGCTGTCTCCTCTAACCAGCGCCTCAAAATGTATTGCTTAGTCACCAGAAAGCCCTTTTCACAAAGCTTACACTTATGGCTCGCCATAGGGTTCTCTATTTCATAGGACCCAAAGAGCCACCACTCCGGTGACTTCTGTACTGGACACCCCACCCATCTACTCGGTTTGGCTCCCACCTTCTTCCAGAAACCCTGCACGTGGGTACAGTCCCAAAAACGATAGGTTAGAGTTCCCTTTTCTTTCCCACAGAGTTTAAACACATCTGTCGCCATCAATCCCACCGGGGCCGCCCAGACATCATGGACATATGCCCACCATAAAAATTTATATTGTATCTCTTGCATTTGAACTGACTCAGAGATCTCTTTCATCATTGCGAAGGCTTTTTGTAGTGTCTCTACTGTTCCGGCCTGCATATTGTCCTTTTGCCACTTGCTCGCTAGGGATTCCAAGCCCCCTTTTTCGCCTCCGGTGCTTAATTCCCTCCACAGCACCGGGACGTTCATTTTTCCCTCCAGAGCTCAAAACAAATCCATCATGCCTCCCATTTTTAGCACCAGACCACTTTGTTTCTGCAAAGTTCTAATATAATGCCGTGTCTGCAGATACAAATACCAATTGGGACCCCATGATTTTTATCTCTCTCGCAATGATGAAAAGGAATCTATCTCCGCTGCTCCTTCTATCTTCAAGTGTCCTATATAATGCACACCCTTTTTTGTCCATTCTTTGGCTGCTTGCCCTTCTGCCCCTGGGGTGAACTCTACATTGCCCCTTAGTGGGAGGCAATCAGTTCTCCTCCAGCAAGTGTTCCTGCGCTGGCATAAGATTTTCCAGGCCTTCCTCAATGCCTTTAAACACTGCGAATTTCTCCAGGCCGTAGTGAGCTCCCTTTGTTCACCATACAGCATGGAAACACGATGTTGGTTCCCTGACATGTTGTCGATTAAATCTAGTGGCATAATTTCCGTTGGTCCCTCTATCAGGTCTCTCAACGCTGTAGTCAGGCAAGCCAAATTATAAGCTCGCAGTGATATTAGGCCTGTCCCTCCCTCCTTCACCGCTTTCATCAGCGTCACTATTGCTATTCGAGCTTTGCGCCCCTTCCACAGAAATCCAGTGAGGTGTCCCTGCAATACTTGCATGTCTTTCCTCAACATCCAAATAGGGAGATGCCTTAGGAGGTATATCCATCTGGGGGCTTCCATCATGTTAAAAAGTTCTATACGTCCTTTCAGCGACAGAGGCAGCTCTCGCCATCTCTTTAGTCGTTCTATTGTTGTGTCCATCATAAGTTTAATATTAACATTTGTCAGACGGCTGCCTGGGTGAGAATCCTCACAGTCTTGGCAAGTGCATATATCTATATGATTTGTAAGGGATTGTGGGCAATGCAGTTCATTCACACCAGACACAGCTGCTGACAATAATTTAGTTGTGTTCAAGTGTAAAGCCAATAAGATATTTATTTATGGGGTTATTTCTCCCAACACAGATATGCTTGGTAGCACATAAATCAGGTTACTTGCTTTCAGTGTTTTAACTTGAAAAAAAACAAAATCAGGAAAACAACCTTTTAACTTATCAGGCAATCAAAGCAAAGAAATAAGACCTGGTGGACAACAAACTGGTCTTTTCTGTAGGCTTAGCTAATATTCTCTTAGCATGTATCAAACAACAAACCAAAAGCCACAAAGAAAGAAAAAAAACTGTTCTTCTCAGGTTAACTTCTTGTATCTTCCCACATAGATTCAGAAGTGATTCTCGCCTAGCTCACAAGCAATTAGGTAAGGCTCAATTGCTAGCTGTTATCCAGCTGAAACCCCTTAGCTGGCTTGCTTCCTACTGCGTGGCTAGAAATCCTACACAGGAGCTTTTCTGAGTAGATTAAAGAACAAGTTTGTATTTCTTTGTGATGGTTGCTGTACTTTATAACAGAAAATCACCAAAGGAGTTTAGACAGAGAGCAGTCCATGTAAACAGATTCTTCATGTGCTATCACCCCCTCTTTTTCAACAAGCATGGGTTCAATATCATGGATTGGCACAGATGAATCTCCCAATGGAAGACTTTCAGGAGAATACTTGTTTCCCTGCTGTCTTTCAAGGTTATAGCTAGGGCATAGATCAGTGTTCATACCTGAGCTTCCATTGCTGTTAGAGTTCCTCTCTATATAGCCTGGCCAGTATGTAGTCCAGTTCTTATGTCCAGCCTTCCAATCCAGATCCCTGGACACTGGATCTCTCTTCACATACCTTCTGGTACGGGTCTTAGGGTCCCTTCCACGTGCAGCCGTCTCCCTCACAGGTAGCGTCTGGAGATTCCTAGCTCTGCAGCACCATTCCTCTGGCTTTCCCCAGTCCAATGGTGTATGCTGGCCCTTGGAATGCCTCCCAGTATACGTACTGCTCTGGACTTCTAGACCTCTCAAAGGCTTTTCTCTTCCTTCTTCCAAAGGGTTTCTTTCCCTCTCTGTCCGTCCGGTTTGGCTTCTGCTTCTGATGATCCTCCTGATGATGAAGATGATCAAGCTCAAGCTGATTCTCAGGATAATTCTCTGTAGAATAAACTCTACCTTTATTCTGCTTAGATGAGTGCTCCTCCCTAACACAGCGCAGCTGTGCTGAATCAGGCCCTGCCCTTTGAGATGAGTGCTTAGGGGTTACCTCATAGCCCTCCTGATTGAACACACGTTTCCCCACTTCAGCTCCTCTAATGGCTGTTGGAAACCTGGTGCATTCTGGGACTGGTAGTCTTTTATGGGAAAATTCAGTTTTCTTATTTCTACCAGAACTGACAGGTTGCTTGTTCAGAGTCACTTCACCTTTTCTATAGCTCCTTCCTGAGCTATGATAAGCTTCCTTATCACACATTATATATTTGCAATGGCAATTCTGGAATTTGGATGCCTAAATAGCGAATCTGCCCTTCAGCCCAAACCAATGGGAAGGAACATTCCCACTGCTGCTTTACACCTCCCCCCACGTCCAATACTAAGGATTTAGCTCTGTTTATCTTTAGTCCAGAGAAAGTCCCAAATTGCTCAATCTGGTGTATAGCCACCCCTAAGGAGCTCTGGGAGTTCGTCAGACATAACAGCATATCTTCCATAAATACACTGACCTTTATTCCTCCATTTTTCCACTTTATCCCCTGCACTTCATCTAGTTTCAGTAAGGTTAACAGAGGCTTTAGTTGGAGTACATATAACAAAGGCGAAAGGGGTCAGCCTTGCCGCATGCCCCTTTTCAATATAAATGGATCCGCGTTTGTTCCCCCCACTGTTATATATGCTAAGGGATTTTCATAAAGGGTCTGCACCCATCTTATGAATGCCCCCTCAAAGCCAAACCTACGTAGTGCTTCGAACATATAATCCCATGAGACTCTGTCAAAAGCCTTTTCGGCATCCAGGCTAACTAGCAGCAGTGGTAGGCCTTGTTGTATACACCTCTCCATCCCTAATATCACTCTGATGTTCAACGCTTCCCTGCCTTTTACAAATCCTGACTGATGTGTGCCTATTAGTCTCGGGAGAAGAGATTGTAATCTCTCTGCCAGAATGGATGCCAAAATTTTCATGTCATAATTTATTAAGGAGATCGGCCTATAAGAGGCTGGATCCTCTGGGTCCTTGCCTGCTTTGTGTATGAGGGAGATTGAGGCCGTTCGCATATCTCTGGGGAAGCCCTTAGTTTTTAGTACCTCAGCATACAGGGCCGCTAAAGTGGGGGTCACCTGAGTTTCCAGTAGTTTATAGAATTCTGTTCCATAACCATAGGGTCCAGACGTCTTATGTGGCTTACTTGTTCTTATAATCTTTTGGATTTCCCCTCCTGTAATAGGTTTGTTTAGCCCTGATAGATCTTGCTCCGATAATTGTGGTAGTTGGACGTTGTCTAAGAAATTCTTTTCCCCTGGTCTGTCTTTTGCCTCTGGGGTATACAGGGTCTCGTAAAAGTGCCAAAAGACCTCTGCCACTTTTTTGGGTTCATTTTCCTTCTCCCCTCCCCTTATCCTGGATAATAGTGATTATCTTAGAACCTCCCCATTCTTTCACCAACCGTGCCAGAAGTCTTCCTGAACGGTTTCCATACCGAAAGAATTGGTGCCTATAATATTGCATGGCGTACACTGCTTGCTCCTGCAGCAAGTTATTTAAATCCGCCTGAGCTGCCAGGTAGGCCTGTAGACATCCCCCCAGTCAATCAGCCTGTGGCTGCTCTCTTCAGATCTTGCAACTCCTGCGTAAGCTGTAGTATGCTATCATTGATTTTCCTTTTTTCTCTGGAAACATATGCAATAATAAGCCCCCCTCATAACCGCCATACCAGCTTCCCACAATGTAGCCACCGAAATGGTGCTGTGCTCATTAAAACCTAGTTACTCTTCCCATTTCTGCTTTAGGTAGTTCTGAAAGTTGCTATTTTTCCACGTGTTGAGGTAACGACTACCTGAATGGACCTGCCTTCGCTCCTCTCTGGTCTATGCACACCATCGCATGGTCAGAGATCAAAATCGGTTCAATTTCTACATTTAATATTTTCCCAAAATCTTTCTTGGAAACCAGCACATGATCGATCCTAGACCAGGTTCCGTGGACTCTCGACAGGTGTGTGTAGTCTCTCTCCCCATCGTGCAGTGTCCTCCACACATCTACCAATCCTCCCATTTGGCACAAATAGCTCACCCCTCTCTTGTTCCATCCTCCACTCCCAACTCACAAGTGGGTGAGACTTGTCTAATTCAGGATTGTGTGGACAATTAAAGTCCCCCGCTACTACTATTGGGACTTTCAGCGCTATTTCAGTTTTCCGCAGCACAAGTTATGTTCATATACGTTAGGTGCATAGTTGTTGCCTATGAACATTTCTTCTCCGTTTAAGCACAGGTACAAAAATAGAAACCTCCCCAGGGGATCAGCCTCCTCTTGTAATAGCGAAGTGTCCACAACCAATAAAACCCGGAGTCTATTGACTAGAATTCAAGCCAGTTTAATGTGCACAGACTCAGACAATGATACATACAAAATGGCTGAGTACAGAGCTCAGAAAAATGACAGTTTATATACCTTTCTTCTCCAGTCTAATACAGGCAAAACTCCTCATTGGTCTTGGTGGCCCAGCTACTTTCATCCAATAGCCATCTGTGACTGGGCTTACCCCCTTGTTCCCCCCCTGTGCACCTCTCTCTCGCCATGGCTCAAAGCACTAGACATAATATTCTAACAGTTTTCTGCTTTCTCATTCTACTTGCAAGGTCACAGCACATCTAGTAGAGAAACATAACACTGAAAAGACATCTGTGCTTATCAAAACAGTAAACAGTAGGAAAGTTTTATTCTCTTATGAAAAGCAGAGTAGAGCGGTTTTTTTGCTTACAGCTACAGGCAGTTCTGTAAATTCCAAAGTCAGCAATACTATTCTGAAGTAGGGGAGAGGGCTTCAGGCCTAGCTGACAGGCCTCAGCTGCATACTAGGCCATCGCCTATCACACTCTCCTAGTGTTTCCACTTGAATCCCTTTATTTATTAACACTGTTATTCCCCTTTTCCTTCCTCCCTCCGGCGCAGCATACACATGACCCACCCAATCTTTTTTCAACTTAGCGTGTTCCTTAGCAGCTAAGTGTGTCTCCTGTAGTAGGGCTACTTGGGCCTTCCCTTTTTTCAATGCCCATATTTCTTTTGTTCACTTGATCAGGGTGCTTATGCCCCCCACATTCCAGGTAATTATGCGCAATTCAGGTCCCATTAACTATTTGTGAGTTGACCCTCTGTACAGAAATATTATATCTCTTATACCAATTTATTAGGAGTTGCCCAGCCTCAACCCCCCAGACGATTCCCTGCATACTGCTCTGCTCCTAAAGCAACAAGCCTTCCTAGCAAATACATTGTGGCGATCCCCCCCTCTTATTAGTTGTCCTTGCCTATTTTTCTCCTCCATCTTCCTCTCCTTTCCCCCCATCCCCCCAACCTCATATCCCCTGCTTCCCCTTCTACCCTTGTACCCTTCCCTCCCTCTCCCTCACCCTTCCCCTCCCTTCTCTCC
This sequence comes from Ichthyophis bannanicus, assembly GCA_033557465.1. NCBI lineage: Eukaryota > Metazoa > Chordata > Amphibia > Gymnophiona > Ichthyophiidae > Ichthyophis > Ichthyophis bannanicus. Next base: position 844,732,997 of record CM066031.1, read on the forward strand.
CTCACCCTTCCCCTTCGCTACCTCTCTCCTCCTCTCCCCTTAGAAAACCAAACCTTAATTCCACCCTCAGCTCTCTCGGCTGAGGACTCAGTCCCTTTTGGACACTGCAGGGCCGCCTCGGCCTGCTCTCTTTAGATCCACTTATTCTCCAACCCTCAAGCACCAACAATGCTATTAAACACGTTTAACCATTGCAACATTAATATCTTACAATCTCTATAGATATGCTCTTTAGCTTTTTGAACATCCATTATGGTCCTCCAAGACTTGTCGGCTCCACCCCAGCGTTTTCTAGTCCCATCACAAAGCTTTTTGCTGCTTCAGCTGACTCAAATGCATGGTTCTGCCCTGAGTGTGAAACTCGAAGAACCGCAGGGAACGCCAAAGTGAACCTTACTTTTTTCTGAAAGTGTTGCACATACTGGGGTAAATTCCTTGTGTTTCGCCGCTACCGCAGCTGAGTAGTCCTGAAAGATTAGCAGTTTCTGGTTTTCCAATGTTAAGTCTCTCTTCCATCGATATGCTTGAAGAATCTGCACGTTATGCTGAAAGTTCAAGACTCGCAGTATCACCACTCTTGGGCATTGCCGCGCTTCCATTTTTGCTCCCAGTCTGTGTGCACGTTCCACTTTTAGTTCACCTACTAAGGAGTCCAAGCCCAACTCTTTCGGGAGCCATTCCTCAAGCAACGATATCAGCATTTGATCCGAAGTTGACTCCGGTATACCAACTATGCGCAAATTATTGCGGCACGATCTATTCTCTAGATCCTCCACTTTACTTAGCAAGGCCTCCATCTTGATCCTTTGTAACTCCATATCTCTGGCCTGCCGTCCCTCATCATCCTCGATCGACGCCACTTTGTACTCAAGTTCATCAATTCTATGGCTCATTTCTGCCAATGGAGTTCCCATCGATTCCAGCTTCGTCATAATTTGATCGAATTTCAGGTCGAGCAATCTTACAACCTCTCTGGCCAGGTCCTCGGCTGCCGAATCTGCACTCTCCGTGCCCGGGGATGCCGGCTGCGCTCCCACCGATACCGAAGTCCCAGGCCTAGAAGCTTTCTCCTGCTCTTTCCTGGTCGGTAGCGGCATTTCTGGCTTATTCACTTAATTCCCCTTCAATATTCTTTACGCAGCAGCCTAGCTTTGGCTCTGCCTGGTTTTCAAGGGTTGCAGGTAGTGTTTTTCAGCGATTAATTCCGAGGCGACCCTGGAGTGAGTAGAGAAACGTCCTCACTCGCTCATGTGTCACGTGAGACTCCCTCCTTCTGATTCTAATAGATAGCGCTCATATCGGAATCCATCCACCCTCTAACACAAAAAATATCACCTAATCTGATCATGCCCCTATATGAACATAAGATATGCCATACTGGGTCAGACCAAGGTCCATCAAGCCCAGTATCCTGTTTCCAACAGTGGCCAATCTAGGTCATACGTACCTAGCAGTTTCCCCAAAAGACAAAGGTTCCACAATGCTTGTACTGGGTCAAGCATTGATATCCTGGGTCCCTTCTTAATAATGGTTTATGGACCTTTCCTCCAGGAACTTGTCCAAACCTTTTTTAAACCCAGCTACACTAACAGCCTTTACTACATCCTCTGGTAACAAATTCCAGAGTTTAATTACACGTTGAGTGAAAAAATATTTTCTTTTATCAGTCTTAAATAGTTTACCCTGTAGCTTCATTGCATGTCCCCTAGTCTTTCTATATTCTGATAACGTAAACAATCGATCTACGTTTACCCGTTCCACTCCATTCATTCATTTATAAACTTCTATCATATCTCCCCTCAGCCGTCTCTCTTCCAGGTTAAAGAGCCCTAACCTTTTTAGCCTTACTTCATAGGAGTATCTTTCCATCCCCTTTACCATTTTGGTGGCTCCTCTCTGAACCTTTTCAGGAGGAAAGGTCCATAAACCATTATTAAGAAGGGACCCAGGATATCAGTGCTTGACCCAGTACAAGCATGGTGTATTACCCGTAGGGGGAGGGAGCACGGATTGGTAGGTCTTTCCAGAGACATAGTGATATCTTATTACAGCCTGAAAGAGTGATTCAAGATATAAAAGCATTGAGGATTACTGAACTCTTAAGTAGTGACATGGTGGGTTTGGCTACTCTTTAGGATACTTTGAAGGCGGAGGTTAGAGGGTGGTTAATAATGTGGGAAGCTCATAAAAAGAGGCAATGGCAGGCGAGAGTGAAGGCTATTCTAGGACGTTAATAGAACTGCATAAAAAGAGTGGAGGTAAAAGGTTCAGAGGCAGCTGGAAAAAACATTGGCAGAGCTGAAGAATCCCCAACCAGAGGCTATTGATTATTCCATGAGGAGGATGCAGCAGCGATTCTTTGAATTTGGGAAGAAGCTAATCAATTGCTGGCACGTAAATTAAGGGTAAAGCAGGCGAGATAGACTGTTAGAAAAAAAAAATGCGCAAACAGACAATATGTTTAACAGGATGGTAAAATCCAGGCCCATTTTGTGTTGCTTTTTTTCAGGATTTATCTGCAGCTAAAGGGGGTGGGGTAGAAGAAGTAGCAATTGATACACTCTTAGCTAGGATATCTCAGCCAGAATTATTGAAAGAATCGTGTGAGGGCTTGGAGACTGAGATAATCGCTAAAAGTGTTCCAAAGTATTAAGCTGCATCTCCAGGAACAAGAAGGAATGAGTCCTCACATATGGGTACGTTGGAACCGACGGAGCCTGCGCGGGAAAGCTCCCCAGCTTCCCAGGAAGGAAGCTTTTGGGGCCTCCCACTGCACATGCGCGCTGCCTTCCCGCCTTCCTGACCAGCTCTCCTCAGTTCTTCTTTTTCCGCGGAGCCAGCAGGTCGTGTTCCTGTCACCGCTGAAGAAATTCTTATTTTTATTTGTTTCTTTAAACCGCGTGTACTGCCTTCCCCATACCGCACCGGTACCGCCGGTCTCTCTTTTCTTTCTTAAAAAACAAAACAAAAAAACTTTCTTTATTTTTACCACAACTTGGTGACTTCTTGTTAGGCCTTAGGCCTTCACAAAATTCTCCCCATGGAGAAACCAGCTCCTGGTTTCAAAAAATGCACCAAGTGCAGTGGTACTATTTCTGTGACAGACACCCATGACTGGTGTCTTAAATGTTTGGGCCCTGACCACTCCATTCCGGATTGCCCATCCTGCTCCCTGATGTCTAAACGGGGTTTGCAGAACCGTGCAAACAAATTCCATGTGCTGTTTTCTCCAGATAATCCAGCATCACAATCATCCAGGTCTTCCTCACCGGATGGATCTCAGGTAACCAAACATTCTTCGGGCAGGTCCTCAAAGGGCAAATCTCCATCTAAGCATCGAGAGGCCCTCAATCTTGAACCTGAGGACCCTGCCCCAGCTAAACAACCCCAGCGGGAAGCTACGGCTTCCAAAGCTCCTCCTATGGGGTTACAGGTTGACATCGATGGCATGGCCTCGACCGATCACCTGTTGGACTGCTCTGGGGTACCGGCCCATGCCGGTACGGACATCCAGGCAGCCGTGGCGTCTATGGATAACACTGTCCAGACCATGCAGCAAGCCATACTGGCTTTCATTAAAGCTGCGACGCCTTCGGTACCGCATCCAACGGTTCCGAGCCCGGTTCCGGTACCGGTACCGTCTTCCATACCGGAACCGAGACCCTCCTCTTCCAAGAGCAGGCCGGTTCCGGTTACCGGTTCCGGACTCTCGCCTGATACTGGTCCCATACTCGGTACGCCCGATGTCGATACCGAGCAATACGCGTATCGGGCTTTGGAAGCAAATAGAGAATACTTTGACTCTTCTGAGGATTCTGACTCCTCTGATGACTCTGCCCAGTTATCTCTTGAACTTCCTGAGGAGCCCTCCTCTCCAAAGAGGAGGATGTCTCCCCCAGAGGATTTGTCCTTTCAAGACTTCATTATAGAAGTACCTAAAGGACTTTCTATTTCTACATCCTCTGAAAAAGAACCTAGAGCAAAAAATTAGATATATTAGGATACTCCAAGGTTCCTAAAGAGGCAGTCACCTTGCCCATTCATGAAATTCTTCAAGAACACATGATGGACTTATGGGAGGCTCCTATTACACTATCTCCGCATTCTCGTCGTCTGGACACCATGTATAGGGTTCCTCCTCCTGGTTTTCAAAAAACTCAGCTACCTCACCACTCTATTGTGGTGAAGTCTGCTATGAAAAGGATTAAGAGTACCAAAAGACACTCTTCTACCCCTCCAGGACATGAATGTCGGACTCTGGATGATTTTGGTAGGAAAATCTTTCAAGCCAGTATGCTAATAGCCAGAATCAATTCATACAGCCTCTATATGGGCATGTTCCTGAAGGTGCTTGCTCTAAAGATACGTCATTTTGTCCCCTTTATCCCAGAGGACAGAAAAGAGGACTTCATCTCTTTATTGAAACATACCCTAGATGTTTCAAAGTTCTCCAACAGAGCAGCCTTTGACTCCTTTGAGGGTGCCAGTAGAGCTTCGGGCATTGCTATTGCTGCCCGAAGACTGGCTTGGCTCCAGGCTTCTGACTTAGAACCCTGGGTCCAGGATGGCTTAGGAAATCTGCCCTGTACAGGTGAGAACCTTTTTGGTAAGGAGTGGCAAATTAAAGCCACTCAAATGGATGCAGAAAATGCTGCTTTAGATAGACTTTCTAAGTCTACCTCTACCCCTACCAAGAAAAAGCCTTTTAAAAGGCATTATTATAAAAAGACCAGATTTTCCACACCTTCTAGTCAACAATCTTCTCAGCCTCGCTTTGCTACTAAGCGTCAGCAACCTAAACAGACTAGAACAAAGCCTGCAGCATCTGCTACAACTCAACAAGTCCAACCCCCTCAGGGTTTTTGACTTGCCCCTAGAGAACTTAACCTTTCTGGCTCTACCACAACCAGAGCCTCTCACCATACCCGGAAGGTTAGCTCATTTTGCTCCCAGATGGGAGCAAATCACATCAGAGCAGTGGACCCTCTCTATTATCAGAGAAGGTTACAAACTTCATTTCTCCAACCTTCCTCCCCATACCATGGTGAGACAATTCAATTCTCCCCCATCTCTCCTGCCCCTATTGGGTCAGGAGGTAACCACCCTCCTCGCCCAAAGGGCAATAGAGGAGGTTCCTCTTCTTCAACAGGGGTCCGGTTTCTACTCCCCTTATTTTCTCATTCCAAAGAAGATAGGGGGGTTCAGACCAATCCTAGATCTGAGAGAATTGAACAAATTTCTGTACAAGGAGAAATTCAAGATGCTCTCTCTAGATATTCTCCTTCCATACCTCCAGAGTCACGATTGGCTTTGTTCTCTAGATCTCAAGGATGCGTACACACATATACTCATCCATCCTTCCCACAGAAATTTTCTACGCTTTCTGTTCCAGGGAAAACATTTCCAATACAGAGTACTTCCCTTCGGTCTGGCCTCAGCGCCAAGAGTGTTTACCAAATGCATGGCAATAGTGGCTGCGTTTCTACGCGCTCTGGGAATATTTGTATTCCCATACCTGGACGACTGGCTCATTCGAGCTCCATCTCAGTCAGAAGCCCAGATTTCCCTAGATCGCACAAGACGCATTCTGCAGTATCTAGGCCTTGTGGTAAACCTTCCAAAGTCTCAACTCACCCCTACTCAGTCCCTAGAGTTCATAGGGGCCTGGTTGGATACCACCAGTGCAAGGGCCTACCTTCCTCAGGTCCGTGGCCAACGTCTAATGCGCTTGGCCTCCCAAGCTCAGTCCAGAAGTCACTTGACTGCCAGGGAAATGCTACAGCTTCTAGGCCACATGGCCTCTACGGTACATGTGGTACCTTATGCTCGTCTTCATATGAGAGCACCTCAATGGACCTTGGCCACCCAGTGGACTCAGGCATCAGGAGCGCTCTCCGACCAAATACTCACCTCAAAGCGTCTGTTTTGGTCTCTCCAATGGTGGATCTCCACTCAAAATCTGTTGTTGGGGGCCCCCTTCCAACCTTTGTTACCCCAAGCAACCCTCACAACAGATGCCTCCCAAACAGGGTGGGGAGCTCATCTTCAAGACCTCTCCACTCAGAGCACTTGGTCTCCACAGGAGACCACCCTTCATATCAACCTTCTGGAACTGCGGGCAATTTTCCTTGCCCTCAAGGTCTTCTATACCCTCCTTGTTCACACAGACAATCAAGTAGCCATGTTCTACGTAAACAAACAAGGAGGGACAGGCTCTCTGTCGCTTTGTAACGAAGCTCTCAGATTGTGGGCCTTCGCCAGAGAGCATCAAATTCATCTCCTGGCAGTATATCTTCCAGGTGTTCAAAACTCTTGGGCAGACAGACTCAGTCGAGTTCTGCTCCCACACGAATGGTCCCTACATATGGACCAGATACTCAGAATCTTCCAGGAATGGGGAACCCCGGACATAGACCTCTTTGCAAGTCCGTGGAATGCCAAACCTCCCCGGTTCTGTTCCAGGACTCCGTGTCAGGGAGCTCAGGCCAAGGACGCCTTCCTCCTGCATTGGGGTCAGGACTTCCTGTATGCCTTTCCACCCATTCCTTTGATTCCCAAGACTCTGTTCAAACTTCAGAGGGATCACGGGGTTATGATCCTCATAGCCCCATGCTGGCCACGCCAAGTGTGGTACCCTCTACTTCTGCATCTCTTCCAAGCCCCCTCATTGGACTTGGGAGCTGCTCCAAACCTACTGTCTCAAGAGGACGGGACTTTGTGGCACCCAAACCCCAAGTCCCTTCACCTCAGAGCTTGGTTACTGAAGGCCTAGACCTTCATGATTTAAATCTTTCTCAACCAGTGAAAGATATCCTCCATGCCTCTAGGAAGCCTTCCACGAGGCGCTCTTATGCTTTTAAATGGAAAAGATTTTCCATTCGGTGTGCTCAACAGGGTCTTGACCCTCTAGCACTTCCTTTAAATTCTTTACTAGAATATCTTCTGCATCTTTCAAATGCAGGCCTTAAAACAAATTCAGTAAGAGTCCATTTGAGTGCTATTGCAGCATCCCTTAAACCTATAAATGGACAGCCTGTTTCCTCTCATCCTCTTATCGCAAGATTCATGAGAGGCCTAACTTTAACTAAGCCTCCCATTCGACCTCCTCCGGTAGCATCAGACTTAAACCTGGTTCTGGGTCAGCTTATGAAGCCACCCTTTGAACCTTTGGCCACTACCTCCTTGAAATTTCTTTCCTGGAAAGTCATTTTCCTTATTGCAGTCACTTCTGCTCGCCGCATCAGTGAACTACAAGCTCTAGTGGCTAATCCACCTTATACAAGGTTCCATCATGATAAGGTAGTCCTTAGGACGAATCCCCACTTTATGCCCAAAGTGGTCTCGCCTTTTCATCTTAATCAAGAGGTATATCTACCTGTCTTTTTTCCGGCTCCTCATGCATCCAGTGCAGAGAGGAACCTTCATACCCTTGATTGTAAAAGAGCTCTTGCCTTTTACCTCCACAGGACACAGCAACATCGAAAGTCTTCTCAGCTTTTTGTTGCTTTTGATCCTTCCCATTTGGGACTTCCAGTCTCCAAAAGAACACTATCCAATTGGATTGCTCAGTGTATCTCTTTTGCTTACCAGAGTAAGAACCTTTCTCTGGAGGGCCATGTCACAGCTCACAATGTGTGAGCCATGGCCACTTCTATGGCTCATCTTCACTCTGTTTCCATAGATCAGATCTGTCGAGCAGCCACCTGGGCCTCGGTTCATACCTTCACATCCCATTACTGCTTGGACAAGGACTCCCGCCGGGATGCCTTGTTTGGTCAGGCTGTTCTCAAACACCTGTTCCATAATTAAACAACTCCTACCCACCTTCCCTGGATGGATGCCTGAGATCCATAGGAAGATGAGGAACCCTTCGAGGGGGATCTCCCAGGCATCTTAGCTAGGGAGTCCCCATATGTGAGGACTCATTCCTGCTTGTTCCTGGAGATAGCACAGTTACTTACCTGTAACAGGTGATCTCTGGGAACAGCAGGAATTAGTCCTCACAACCCACCCACCTCCCCTAGGAGTTGTATCTCTCTATCTATCTTCCTTTCCTCTCTATTGTCTCAGCTATAAACTCGAACTGAGGAGAGCTGGTCAGGAAGGCGGGAAGGCAGCGCGCATGTGCAGTGGGGAGGCCCCAAAAGCTTCCTTCCTGGGAAGCTGGGGAGCTTTCCCGCGCAGGCTCCGTCGGTTCCGACATACCCATATGTGAGGACTAATTCCTGCTGTTCCCAGAGATCACCTGTTACAGGTAAGTAACTGTGCTTTCTGGGTAACAAAGCCCCTCAGGCTTAGATGGATTCACTGGTATATTTTATAAGATATTTGCCATGAATGTCTTACCAGTGTTGGATGGAGGTGTTCAACTCTGTTTTGGATGGCAGTCCCCTGCCTTGGACTATGGAGGAGGCAGGGATTACTGTATTGCCAAAACCCGATAGAGAAGAATACACTATGTAGCTCTTATCATGCCATATCTCTGCTTTATATAAATGTTAAAATTTTTGCAAAGATAATAGTGAATAGATTGGCGCCTCTCCTACCTAAGATTGTAGATATGGATCAATTGGGATTTGTCCTAGGACGGCGAACGGTTGATAATATAAAATGAGTCTTACATTTTATACATACTACTATGGGTCAGAAAATTCCAGCAGTGTTAGTAGTCGATGCCAAAAAAGACTTTTGATCACATACATTAGCCATTTATGCACAAGGTATTGAGTATTATGGGGATAGGATCCAAATATATTATTGGTTTAAGGGGTCTTTATGCCAGGTTGGAGCCTAGATTCAAGGTTAATGGACTATACTTGTAGAGAGGTTTTCATTGGGCAGGAAGACCAGGAAGAGGTGTCCGTTGTTCCCTTTTTTGTTTGCATTAGTCATGGAGCCACTAGCACAGTCTATCTGGGATAAAATTAGTGATGCTGAATATCTGTGGGTGCCGCTGCTTCATGCCTCAATGCTGACTCGCACCCATTAACCGGGTAGAAGCGCTATTGAGCCGCTGCCTAGTTAGTGATATACGGTAAACGCCTGGTGCAAGAAACCCTGGCCTAATTTTAGTTGCAGAAGCTAACTGGCAGGGACTGAATATTACCACTGCCCGATTAGATATTCAGCAATCTGGACATCCCCGATATTCAATGCCAGAGCCTGGATATGGCCCAGGCAATCAATATCTGGGTTTCAAGTTCACTGTCGGTGGCTAGCTACTTCATCAGCTACTGGCTGACGAAGCAGCTACTAGCTACTGGCACTGAATATTGGGCCCTTGGGGTTTTATATTTCAAAGGATTTATTTAAATTACTTGAAGTTAATTACCCACCTTTGATTCAACAAATAGTATAGGATCTACTCTGGTGGCAAGACGGGGAATTTTCAAGGCTAGGGTGTGTTACCTCCTTAAAAATGAATAACCTAATTCATTTATTGTATATATTTCATGCATTGCTGGTGTCAGTACTGGTAGTTCGTATTTGTATGGCAGAAGAGTAAACCTAGACTGGCACAAACTATACAGATGGGAGCTCAGGTGCAGGATGGCTTGGCTATTCCCAATTTGAAAGCATATTATGTTGTGGCCCAACTGACTCATGTTTATGAATGGCAAGATGGCATGAGTGGTAAACTATTATCTCCAGGAAGAAGCAGGAATGAGTCTTCACATATGGGTACGTCGGTACCGACGGAGTCTGCGCGAGAATGCTTCCCAGCGTCCAATCAAAGAGCTTTTGGAAGCATCCCACCACGCCTGCGTGCTGCCTTCCCGCCTTTCTCAACTGCCTCTCCTCAGTTTTCGTTTTTCCACGGAGCCGGCAGGACGTCCTCCTGTCACCGCAGAAAATTCTTGTTTTATTTCTTTAGTTTTCTTGTGGTCGCGGCTGTCTTCCCCGACGCCACCGGTACCGCCGGTGTTTTCTTTTCTTTTCTTGTAAAATCTTCCTTTTTCAAGGGATATTTTTTCTTCATAGTGTCTCACGGTTTCTTAAGCCTTTTAGGCCTCTTCTTTTTCCTTCATGGAACCGCCAGCCACTTTCTTCAAGAAATGTTCAAACTATGGCGGTACAACTTTATTTTTAGACCCTCGAAGTCGGTGTCTAACCTGCTTGGGTCCTGACAACGGTTTGGTGAGAAGAGATTTTCAACATCGAGGTTCCCTCGATACTCGATTTCCCTCCAACTTCGGGGCACCGTCCCTTTCTTCTTCTACACAGGATCAGGTAACCCACAAACAGTCTGTCAAGACTAGCCAGCCCTCGAGTGGTAGGTCTCATGCACAGCATGTAGACGGCTCCGGCCTTGCCCTCAAGGGCCCACTGGCTTCAAAACCCCGGTGGGAGTCTTCGGTCTCCAAAGCGTTTGAGGGGTTTCAGGTTGTTCCTGGGATTCACCCCTCACAGAACATACCTGAGCCGTGTCCGGTGGTGGCATCCGCTTCGAGCGGTACCAATACCCCGACATCGGCACTGATGTTGGATGAAACACACCTCACCAGGGATGGTCATCTGGCATCCTCGGTGCCTTCGGGACTGGTGGATACACCCCAGACTGACTTTCCATTATCGGTACCAGCACCGATACTACCACTGACGTCGGTACCCTCCAGATGTGCATCGATAGCCTCGCTTCCTTCGATGCCGAGTCTGGAATCGATCTCCAGTCTGGAGGACTGGGTACCAACTCGCCTTGGTACCGGCTCTCGGCAGTACCGAAGGCTCGGTTCCGATGATTCGGATCCGCGACTCTCGGTTCCCCCGAGGCCGATTGAGTTGCCACTAGCTGACCTTCATTCACCGGTATCAGACACGGTACCGGTCCTCATTACCCTTACGGTCGGTGCCTTACAAGCTTCGCTTATCGATGCCGAGTTTAGAATCGCTCTCTACTATGGAAGACTCGGTACCAATACACTTTGGTACCGACACCGATCGATACCGGTGGCTCGGTACCGAGGATAGCACCCGGAGGTTTTCGTTTACCTCTGTACCGATTGAAATGTCACCGATGACTGCTCCGATGTCTTTGTCGGGCTCGACTCTGACATCGGTACCGGTATAGGCATCGGTTCCGGTATCCACAGTAGCATCGTGGCCAACTCCTACCATGCTTTTTTCAACAGGATCGCTCCCTTCTATGCCAAGCTTGGAGTCTATACCTGCCATGGACAATGTGGTAATGACGGTCGCTGCTCCTGACAGCCAGTACCGGCGACCATCCTTTCAGCATTCCACACTGCACTGTGCAGGATCTTCTATTCCTATATATCTGGATAGCTCTGTCGGTGCTCAGGCTAGTTCTTCAGATCTAACCTGTCCAAGGGAAATTCCGGTTGGAGAACCCTCTTTTCAGAGTTTCCTCCTGGATATAGCAAGATCTCTTGCCATTCCTATCCCAGGACATGATCCTGCACAGGACTTTCTTTCTACCAAAGCAAAGGACAACATAATGCTTCCTTTGCATCATTCCTTGCAGGATCTCCTTCTAGGAATGTGGGAAACACCTTTAAGGGTACCCCCACCTTCCAGAGCCAACTGATCTCTTATATCAGGTGCCCCCCTCTCCAGGGTTTCAAAAGACTCAACTTCCTCATCATTCCATAGTTGTGGAATCAGCAATGAGGCGGGTAAAGAGCAAGAAAAAGCACTCTTCTTATCCGCCAGGTCGTGAGTCTAAGACACTTGATGCCTTTGGACGTCAAACCTTCCAGACATCTATGCTTTCTGCAAGAATTCTCTCATATATTTTCTATATGAGTCTATCTCTTGAGGAAGTCACAAAGCAATTACATCTTTTGACTCCTTCCCTTCCAGAGTCCAAGAGTGCAGACTATTCTTCACTGCTCCAGCATCTCCAGAATATCTCTTGGTTTCTTACTCGTGCTTCCCTAGACTCTTTTGAGTCTGTTAGCAGGACCTCTGCTATAACTATAGGGGCACGACGTAGAGCCTGGCTCCAAGCTTCAGACTTCGACAAATGGGCACAGCACAGACTGGGACATACTCCTTGCACTGGAGACAATCTTTTCAACAAGGAGTCTTTACGTCAGGTTACTCAGTTCTCCACTGACTTACCTGTTCCTAGTGGCTGTTCTGCACCTTCTTCTGTCCCAGTAGGTAGGAAATGTCCTGCCAAACTTTCTTCCCATAGGAGAAGAAGGTTTTATGCATCATCTGCCCATCATATAGATGTTCGCAAACAGGGGAAGTATCGTCCTGGTCTGCAGAGTTCAACCTCTCACCAGGCTCAGCAAACCCAGCAACCACAGGGTTTCTGATCAATCCATCAGATGCTTGTGACTCTTGACATTACAATCTGCAGTTGCTTCTTCTCAATAGAGACAATCCACTGCTGTCATTCTAAATCCTAAACATGGATCTCTTCCTGAAAGACATCCATTATTTCTATGTTCTATGAGCTGTCAGGATGTTCATGCTTCTTAGTCACAGGATTCTCCTCTTTTTCCTGCTAGGGAAAGAGGTCTATCCACTATCAAACAATAGTTTCCTGTGCCAGCATGTCTTTTTTTCCTTTCTATAAACGTACTACTTTGTAAGTTTTCTTCAGCTCCATTCTCTTTATCCTCTTACCAGATTTTTCCTCTGTAAGAGCGGTATTGCTTCACTGGAGGGCTTTTTCTTCAGCCTCTCTAATTTTCTTACTTTTCCAGTGCGGAGTTCTCTTCTCTGAGTTGACTCCTCTTTTTCAATCTTGCTTTGAAGCAGTTCATCAGACACGTCCAGAGTTTTCTACTCTTGTTTTGTCTGTTCTTTCTGTTTTTAAACAGTACCATTCTTCTGCTGTCTGGCAAGCAGCTGCCAATGCAGGAGCCTTAATGTTTGGACCACTGGTTCTTGTCCACCAGCAACCAGATTTGTCCTCCACTAACATTCTGTCTGGTCTTAGTAGTGGCTCCAAGTCAGTGCTGTCATCTGTCTTGAAAATGTTTTCACTACAAGCTTGTTGGATTGTCTTCTCTTTCTGCCATCTCCATTCCCCTGGGTTTGGCAGCATAGTTGACATAGAACTGGCTGCAGGAGAACCAGTGGCCTATCTCCTCATTCTCCTGCATCATGCTCTCTGCAATTCTACAGAGAAGCTCTCCACTATGGGCCCTTGTTAGAGAGCATGGGGGGCTTTTTCTCCAACAGCTATACTAGATGGTTGAAAAAGGCTTTTTCAGTCATGTCTCCCATGACTAGAAAAGTTCTCCTTCTTACTATAAAGGACATAGGCCTCCTCTTACGTGAAAGCTTAAGGAGTAGCTAATTCCCTGCTTTGGTCCATAGTATTTCCAATAGGGAATATGTTTTCTCCTTCCAGCTCGTCCTCATGGTAAGAACGCATGATACCTTTTTGCCCTCAAGCAGGTCAGCATGGTATCTCATTCATATGTGTCTCCTGTTCACTTACCATGCTAGACTTCTAGAATACCCGGGACTTGCTGGCTGCAGACTGATATCATCCTCTGCTTTTCACGTAACCATCCTGGTTATTTCACTACCTAGCATCCCTGTAGCTCATTACCAGTGGGAACAGATTCTCTTTATATCTTCTCAAGTAGGTTCCACCTTCTTGTTATTAGATGAATCTTTCCTCTCCACATTTTCGTATGTGAATACCCTTCTGTAGGCATATCTCTGTCTGCTTCATTGCAGACAGCATATAGAGGCCTATATATTCATATTTGTAGCATACATCTTACAGATGTCTATATCTATCTTTCTATGTATTTTATGCCCTTCATATCTCACTATAGATATATTCTCATATATCTATCTGTCGAGATATTCACTATGGGTAGATAGGTATCCTGCATTTATCTACCTGACTGTCCAGGCTCATATAGCTATATGATTCTGACAGATGGGCTTTACCCATACCTATGCTATCCTGCATGTTTGGGGTTCTACACTCACAACCACTTCTGTGGTAAGTTCACAACTTCCACAATAACCTTAAGGTTTAGGTACCTCCTGAAGCTCTCCATGTTCCACTATCTCTCCTAGCTGACTCCAGTTAGGAGAGACATTGCGGATCTTCAGCTAATCACAGGCTCTAACGCCTCTGGCGTTTGTCTTTTCTTTGGGATACAAGGGTTTTCCATACCTTTTCCTTCCACAAGGACTGTGCCTGTTTGTCAAATTCGGTCGGCCTTCTCTTTTTGCTCCCAAGGGTGAGCCATTCTGTTGCCAAAGGAGTTCGACTTTTATCATAAAGCCTTCCGCTGAAGGCCCACCGTTTTTGATACTACCCCAGTTATTACCAGGGTCCCCTCTTACCTTTCAGGAATCTGACCTCCACTGGTTTTTCCTACAGGTGCATTACCTTGTGATAAGGAAGCTTATCATAGCTCAGGAAGGAGCTATAGAAAAGGTGAAGTGACTCTGAACAAGCAACCTGTCAGTTCTGGTAGAAATAAGAAAACAGAATTTTCCCATAAAAGACTACCAGTCCCAGAATGCACCAGGTTTCCAACAGCCATTAGAGGAGCTGAAGTGGGGAAACGTGTGTGTTCAATCAGGAGGGCTATGAGGTAATCCCTAAGCACTCATCTCAAAGGGCAGGGCCTGATTCAGCACAGCTGCGCTGTATTAGGGAGCAGCACTCATCTAGGCAGAATAAGAGTAGAGTTTATTCTACAGATGACCATCTTCTTCATGATCACCTTGGAGATCCAGAGAATTATCCTCAGTTTCATCTGAAGGATTATCAGAAGCGGAAGCCAAACCGGACGGACAGAGAAGGAAAGAGACCCTCTGGAAGAAAGAGGAGAAAAGCCTTTGAGAGGTCTAGAAGAGTCCAAAGCAGTACCGTATACTGGGAGGTATTCCAAGGGCCAGCATACACCATTGGACTGGGGAAAGCCAGAGGAATGGTGCTGCAGAGCTAGGAATCTCCAGACGCTACCTGTGAGGGAGACGGCTGCACGTGGAAGGGACCCTAAGACCCGTGCCAGAAGGTATGTGAAGAGAGATCCAGTGTCCAGGGATCTGGATTAGAAGGCTGGACATAAGAACTGGACTATATACTGGCCAGGCTATATAGAGAGAAACTCTAACAGTAATGGAAGCTCAGGTATGAACACTGATCTATGCCCTAGCTTTAACCTTGAAAGACAGCAGGGAAACAAGTATTCTCCTGAAAATGCTCCATTGAGAGATTCATCTGTGCCAATCCATGATATTGAACCCATGCTTGTTGAACAAGGGGGAATAATAGCAGATGAAGATCCTATTTATATGGACTGTTCTCTGTCTAATCTCCGTTGGTAACTTTCTGTTATAAAGTACAGCAACCATCACAAAGAAATACAAATTTGTTCTTTAATCTACTCAGAAAAGCTCCTGAAGCAGGATTTGACCCACACAGTGGAAGGCAAGCCAGCTAAGGGGTTTCAGCTGGTGACTGCTAGCAATTAAGCCTTACCTAATTGCTTGTGAGCTAGGAGAGAATCACTTCTGAATCTATGTGGGAAGTAATCAGAAGTTAACCTGAAAAGAACAGTTTGTTTCTTGCTTTGTGGCTTTTCATTTGTTGTTTTCCTGATATTGACTTTGTTTTTCCGAGTTAACACTGAAAGCAAGTTACCTGATTTATGTGCTACCAAGCATATCTGTGTTGGGAAAAATAACCCCAGAAATAAATATCTTATTGGCTTTACCCAAGAGCACAACTAAATTATTGTCAGCAGCTGTGTCTGGTGTGAATGAACTACATTGCCCACAATACCTTGCAAATCATATAGAGATATGCACTTGCCAAGACTGTGAAAAATTCTCACCCAGGCAGCCGTCTGACAACCTCCACTTCACAGTGAGGTCCTTCTTTAGGTTCCTCTACTGGGTTCCCCAGTAGATCCCATGAACCTCTTTACTGCTGTGTACTGAGTGGAGGAGTAGCCTAGTGGTTGGGGCAAGGTACTTCAGGCCAGAAGGTCGGTGGTTCAAATCCCACTAGAGGACAGCAACCTTGGGCCGGAAGGACTGGGGTTTCTAGTCCCACAGCTGCTCCTTGTGGTCTTCGGCAAGCCACTTAACCCTCCATAGCCCATGTTCCCTGTAAAATAGTTATCTCCAATGTAATTGGAGACTGCTGGGAACAGCAGGAATAAGTCTTCACAACCCACCCACCTCCCCAGGAGTTGTATCTCTATCTTTCCTTTCCTCTCTCTCTCTTTGTCTCAGCTTTAAAACTTAACTGAGGAGAGGCAGTTGGGAAAGGCGGGAAGGCAGCACGCAGGTGTGGTGGGATGCTTCCAAAAGCTCTTTGATTGGACGCTGGGAAGCGTTCCCGTGCAGACTCCGTCGGTACCGACGTACCCATATGTGAAGACTTATTCCTGCTGTTCCCAGAGATCACCTGTTACAGGTAAGTAACTGTGCTATCTCCAGGAACAAGCAGGAATGTAGTCTTCACAGATGGGTATCGTCGGTACCGACGGAGCCTGCGCGGGAACGCTCCCCAGCATCCAATTAGAAAGCCTTTGGGAGCATCCCACAGCACCTGCGTGCTGCCTTCCCGCCTTTCCCAACTGTCCCTCTCCAGTTATTCGTTTTCCGCGGAGCCGACAGGTCGCACTTCCTGTCACCGTAGAAAATATCCCATTTATTATTCTTTTTTTGTGGTTGCGTCTGCCTTCCTTCGATGCTACACCGGTACTGCCGGTTCTTCTTTCGTTCTTTTAAAAAAAAAAAATCCATTCCTGGACTTTTCCAGCTTTTTTCTCCTCAGGTGCCACGCGCCATTTTGGGCACTAGGCCCAACTTTCTTTTACTATGGAAAAACCCGCTTCGGGTTTTAAAAAGTGTTCCAAATATGGCGGTACCATTTTCATCACCGACACCCATGAGTGGTGCCTCAAGTGTTTAGGTCTTGACCACTCTATTTCCGAGTGTGTTGCCTGAGGGATGATGTCAAAGAGGGGTCAGCAAACAGAGCTGCTAAACTTAGCACCCGTTTTCCCTCTGATGCAGCATCTGTGGCATCAACGTCTTCCAGGGCTTCGTCTTCCTCCCATGGATCTCAGGTATCTAAACACAAATCTGGCTGGTACTCAAAGGGTAGATCTCCTTTCAAGCATCGACATGCCTCTGTCGTTGTCCTTGAGGGACTTGCACCGGCAAAATTACGACGGCGGGAGGCTTCAGCTTCCAAAGCATTATTGGGGCTCCAGCATGTTCTTGAGGCCCCAACCTCGGCAGAACTACTGGTGCCATGCTCTGGGGTACGGGCCGCTTTGTCCGGTACCGATACCCAGGCATCGGCAGCATCAATAGACCAGAGATTCTTGGCTATTGAATGCAGTCTGGCGGCTCTTCTCTCGGCATCGATGCCTCCAAAACAGCTTCAGACAATTCAACCGGCACCCGCATCGGCAGGTGGACTACTGACACCGAGTCATGCTCTGCCCTCCGATATCGACAAGTCGGTACTGGACCTTGTCGATACCGACTTCGATCGGTACCGGTATCGTGCACTGCACGATCACCCGGACAGGAGATACTTTGAATCCTCTGACGAGTCTGAAGACTCTGAGAGCTCTGTCGATACCAGAGTACTTCTTCCTGAGGATTCATCGTCTCCTAAACGTGGGATGTCTCCTCCAAAAGATCTATCCTTTCAGGATTTTATCCGGGATGTGGCTCGAGGTCTTTCCATCACAGTGGCTCCTGAAGCAGAGCCTAGAGCAAAGGAATTGGAAATTTTACAGTATCCTAAGCTCCCAAAGAGGCAGCTACTTTGCCTATTCATGAGATCTTGCATTGTCTCATGTTAAGGATGTGGGAAACACCTCTCACCACTTCTTCTCCTCATTCTCGTAGGCTCAATACCATGTATCGAGTTCCTCCTTGTCCTGGATTTCAAAAAAATCAGCTACACACCATTCAATGGTGATGGAATCAGCTATGAGAAGGATCAAGAGTGCAAAAAGGCATGCATCTAATCTTCCAGGATGTGAATGTAGAACTCTGGATGCCTTTGGACGTCGAACCTTCCAGGCCTCTATGCTTTCTGCCAGGATTAGTTCCTATACTTTATATATGGGAATGTTCCTTAAGGAAGTTACAGGAGATCTAGAGCCTAAGAGCCCTCTCCTTCCTGATGATAAGAGGCAGAATTACCTTGCACTTGTCAAACATGTTCAGGATGTTTGCAAGTTTGTAAATCGTGCAGCCTTTGACTGTTTTGAGTGCATAAGCAGAACCTCTGCTATTGCCATAGGCACACGTAGGATTGCCTTGCTCCAGGCATCTGACTTGGAACTTCGGGTACAGGATAAACTTGGGAATATTCCTTGCACAGGAGAAAATCTCTTTGGCAAAAATTGGCAAGAGAAAGCTAATGAGCTAGATGCTGACAATCTCACCTTGGATAGATTATCCAAGTCTACAGCTGATCCTGCAAGGAAAAAGTCCTACAAAAAACCATTCTTCACTAGAAAGAAGTTCTACCCCTCCTATACTCAGGAAGGGCATCGTTCAGGTCAGTCTGCCCAAAAGGGTCAGCAGCAACCTAAACAAAGAAAAACAAAGGCTGCTAAGCCTCAACCGGCTTAGCAGAGTCAGCCTCCACAGGGGCTTTCACTCCCATCTAGAGAAATTTGTCTTCCTTGTCCTGAATGGGCCAGAGCCTTCCACCATTCCAGGGAGGTTATGTTATTTTGCCCCCAGATGGGGGCAGATAATAGCAGAAAATTGGACTCTGTCCATTGTAATAGAGGGGTACAAAGTTCATTTCCTCAGCATGCCCTCTCATACAATGGTAAGACAGTTCAACTCTCAGAACTCTCTCAACGCCCAGTTAGGTGACAAGGTCAATTTGCTTCTTGCCCAAGGGGCAATAGAAGAAGTACCCATTCATCAACAAGGTACAGGGTTCTACTCCACCTATTTCTTGATTCCAAAGAAAACAGGAGGGCACAGACCCATTTTTGATCCCAGAGAATTGAACAAATTCCTGTTCAAAGAGAAATTCAAAATGATTTCTTTAGGAATTCTGCTGCCATATCTTCAGAGTCAGGATTGGCTTTGTTCTCTAGATCTTAAGGATGCGTACACTCATGTTCTCATCCATCCAACTCACCGAAGATTTCTTCGCTTTCTATTCCAAGGGAAGCACTACCAATACAGAGTT
The DNA here is from genome assembly GCA_033557465.1 of Ichthyophis bannanicus. NCBI lineage: Eukaryota > Metazoa > Chordata > Amphibia > Gymnophiona > Ichthyophiidae > Ichthyophis > Ichthyophis bannanicus. The sequence continues at coordinate 844,752,141 of CM066031.1, forward strand.
CTTCCTTTTGGCCTGGCCTCGGCACCAAGGGTGTTCACAAAATGCATGGCTTTGGTGGCAGCATTTCTCCGCACCCTAAAAATATTTGTCTTCTCTTACTTAGATGACTAGCTCATTCGAGCCCCATCAGAGCCAGAGGCCAGGACTTTGCTATCTCGCACTATGCGTATCCTTCAATATTTGGGCCTTGTCATAAATTTCCCAAAATCCAACCTAGCTCCCACTCAGTCTCTAGAGTTCATAGGAGCCATGCTAGATACCAGACAGACAAGGGCCTATCTTCCACAGTCCCGCTGCCTTCGCATTGTGCAGTTAGCTTCCCAAGCAATGCTAAAGCCTCACCTCACTGCTCGGGAAATGTTACAATTGCTAGGCCACATGGCATCCACCGTGCATGTGGTCCGTTATGCTCGCCTCCATATGAGGGCAGCCCAGTGGACGCTATCCACTCAGTGGACCCAAGCGTCAGGTTGCCTGTCAGACAAAATATCAAACTCAGATCGCCTTATTTTGTCTCTCCAATGGTGGCAGTCACTCCAAACCTTTTGGTAGAGTCCCCTTTTCGACAACCCCCACCCCAAGTAACTCTAACAACAGATGCTTCACAGGTGGGTTGGGGAGCTCACCTGCAAGATCTCTCTACCCAGGGTACTTGGACTCCACAGGAGACCGATTTACACATCAATCTCCTAGAACTCAGAGCAATCTTCCTTTCTCTTCGAGTGATTCACACCCAGCTCAGCTGCAGAACGGTCCTAATTCAGACTGACAACCAGGTAGCCATGTTCTATGTGAAGAAGCAGGGTGGAACAGGCTCTCTGTCGCTCTGCAACGAAGCTTTGCGACTATGGGCCCTCGCCAGAGAGCATCAGATTCATCTCCTTGCAGTGTATCTTCCAGGCATTCAAAACTCTTGGGCAGACAGACTCAGTCGAGTTCTGCTTCCATACAAATGGTCTCTCCATGCAGACCAGGTGGCCAAAATTTTACAAATTTGGGGAACCCCAGACATAGAACTATTTGCAAGTCCGCTGAATGCCAAAATTCACTGGTTTTGTTCCATAATTCCAGCTCAGGGTTGTCAGGCCAGGGATGCTTTCCTCCTCCATTGGGTTCGGGACTTCCTGTATGCCTTCCCACCCATTCCCTTAATTCCCAAAACCTTATTCAAGCTTCAGAGAGACAGAGGCCATATGATTCTCATAGCTGCACATTGGCCACAACAAGTGTGGTACTCTCTGCTCCTACATCTCTCTCAAGCTCCATCTCTAGAGTTTGGATCTGCTCCAGATCTCCTATCTCAGGAGGACGGGATGCTGTGGCATCCCAATCCCCCAGTCTCTACATCTCAGGCCCTGGTTGCTGAAAGCCTAGATTTTCATGGTGTTAACCTTTCTCAGCAAGTAAAGGATATCCTTTATGCTTCCAGGAAACCTTCCACAAGACGCTCTTATGCTTTCAAGTGGAAAAGGTTTACCATATGGTGTTCGCAGAAGGGTCTTGACCCTCTTGCAATACCTTTGGAATCATTACTGGAGTATCTCCTTCATTTGTCTAATGCAGGGCTTAAGACCAATTCAGTGAGAGTTCATTTGAGTGCTATTGCAGCTTCTTTCAAACTTTTAAATTATCAACCTATTTCCTCTCATCCTCTCATAGCGAGGTTTATGAGGGGCCTTCTTTTAACTAATCCTCCCGTCAAGCCACCACCGGTGGCATGGGACCTAAATCTGGTTCTTGGCCAGCTCATGAAGCCATCCTTTGAACCATTGGCTACTATCTCTTTGAAATTCCTTTTCTGGAAGGTTATTTTTCTTATTGCAATCACATCAGCACGTCGCATCAGTGAATTGCAAGCATTGGTGGCTGATCCTCCTTATACAAGGTTCCATCATGATAAGGTTGTCCTTAGGACTCATCCTCACTTTATGCCAAAGTTGGTTTCACTTTTTCATTTAAACCAAGCAGTTTACCTTCCTGTTTTTTTCCCAAGGCCTCATGCCTCAAATGCAGAAAGGAATCTTCATACTTTGGACTGTAAAAGGGCTTTGGCCTTTTACTTACAAAGGGCGCAGCTACATAGAAAGTCCTCCCAGCTCTTGTTGCTTTGGATCCTAGTCATTTGGGACTTCCAGTCTCCAAAAGAACATTGTCCAACTGGATTGCACAGTGTATATCTTTTGCCTATCCGAGTAAAAACCTATCTCCAGGAACAAGCAGGAATGAGTCTTCCCATATGGGTACGTCGGTACCGACGGAGCCTGCACGGGAACGCTGCCCAGCTTCCAATCAGAAAGCTTTTGGCAGCATCCCTCGCGTCTGCGCGCTGACTTCCCGCCTTCTCCAGAGCCTCTCTTCAGTTTTTGTTTTTTCGCGGAGCCGGCAGGACGTCCTCCTGTCACCGCAGAAACTTTTCTTTTTGCCTACTTTAATTATTTTAGTTTTTGTTTTCTTGTGGTCGCGGCTGTATTCCCCGCTGCCACCGGTATCGCCGGTGGATTTTTGACTAAATTCTGAGAAACGTTTTCTTCAGTTTTTTTGCCTTAACTTGTTGGGCCTACCAGGCCTCTTCATTATGGAGCCTTCTTTTCCTAAGAAGTGCATTCGATGTGGAAACACCTGTTTCTTTTTAGACACCAATAATTGGTGTCTCAATTGTGTGGGTCCTGACCCTTTTTCCCCTAACTTGTCAGGGGATAATTTTGTGAGGAAACCTTCAGTTTTTAGAGTTTCCCTCGATACCGTTTTTTCTTCGGCAATCAGGGTACCCGGTTTCTCCACTTCACAGGATCAGGTAACCCACAAACAGTCTGTTAAGACTAGTCAATGCTTGAGTGGTATGTCCCATGCCCAGCATGGTGACAGCTCCGGCCTTACCCTCAAGAATCCATTGGCATTACCCCTGCGGGAGTCTTCGAGCTCCAAAGCGTTAAAGGGGTTTCAGGTTGTTCCTGGGGCTCACCCCTCACAGAACATACCTGAGCCATGCTTGGGGGTGATATCCGCTTCGAGCGGTACCGAACTTCCAGCATCGGCACCGGTGTCGAGTGTTCCACTCTTCACCAGGGATCGTCATCGGGCATCCTCGGTACCTTCGGGACCGATCGATACACACCGGATTGACTTCCCTAGATCCCAACCGTGTACGGTGCGGGTATCCGCTTCGAGCGGTACCGATATCCCGTTTGATACCGAGACGGTACCGGCGTCGATCGGTTCCGATACCCTGGCATCGGCATCGAGCTGGACCGCCTTACTCTTTGCAAGGAGTGATCATCGGGTATCCTCGGTACCGTCGGTACCGATCGATGTAACCCAGGCTGCCTTAGTGGTATCGGCATCGCCGATACTGCCATCCAGGTCGGAACTCTCGCGAAATGCATCGATAGCCTCGCTTTCTTTGATGCCGAGTCTTGAATCGATATCTAGTCTCGAGGACTGGGTACCGACGCGTTCCGGAACCGACTCCTATCGTTTCCAGATAGGCAGTTCCAAAGATCCTAGCTATAACTCTCTCATGATCTCGGAACCACTGCAGCAGTCCCCGATAGCAACTTCAACTGCTGGTCCTGTATCAGTATCGATGTCGATACCTGTTCTGGCTCCGATTCCACCGATGCCTAGTTTGGAACCGATAGCTGGCATCGATGCAGTACCCACTGCCTCTAAGTCAACATGCCATTCTTTAGCCTTACCAGGGATGGTTCCCATAGGAGATCAATCTTTTCAGACTTTTCTCCTGGATATGGCAACCTTTCTTAATATCCCTGGTTGTGATACGGCACAAATGGAAAATATGATGCTTCCTTTACATCCTGCTCTGCAAGATCTCCTTCTGAGGGTCTGGAAATCGCCCTTATGACTTCCTCTAGCTTCTACAGCCACTGAGGTTCGATACAGGGTGCCACCCTCTCCAGGGTTTCAAAAGCCTCAACTTTCTCATCGTTCCCTTGTAGTGGAATCAGCACTAAGGAAAGTTAAGAGCAAGAAGAAGCATTCTTCTTATCCGCCAGGTCGTTCTTCAAGAGCACTCGATGCTTTTGGTCGTCAGGCCTTCCAAACCTCTATGCTGGCCTCCAAAATTCTTTCATATATTTTTCACATGAGTCTAACACTCCAGGAAGTCACAGAGCAATTGTCTCTTTTGACCTCTTTTGTACCAGAGCCCAAGGCTACTGATTATTCTTTGCTCATCAATCACAGCCGGAATATATCCTGGTTCTTGTCTCGTGCTTCTATAGACTCTTTTGAATCCGTTAGCAGATCCTCTGCTATTGCCATTGCAGCACGTCGCAGAGCCTGGCTTGAAGCTTCAGACTTGAGCAGATGGGCACAAACTATACTGGCTCATTCTCCTTGTACAGGAGAAGGTCTCTTCAATAAGGAGGCTTTACGTCAGGTTGCTCAATGCTCCACTGACTCTCCTTCCACTAAAGCCAATTCTAAGCCATCCCCTTCTTCCAGGGGTAGGAAATGTCCTACCAAACCTTTTTTCCCTAAGAAAAGAAAGTTTCATTCATCTCCTGCCCATCATTCGGCTGTACCTAAACAAGGGACGCCTCAGCCTAGCCTGGAGTCCTCCAGCTCTGGCCAGTCTCAGCATTCCCAGCAACCATAGGAGCCGGGAATTGCAATCTACAGTTCACTTCTATCCATTAGAAGTTTATTCACTGTGCTTTTCTTTTTCAATGTACTAACCTGTCGGAACATTTTTGTTCAGAGACTACAGACTTCTCCTCTTCTTACAGTCTAGAAGAGCAGTTGCAACTATCCCCTGATAGTTCTGTCCCAACTGAACATTTTTTCCTTCAGTTGACTTACCCTATGGGTACGTCACTCTCCAATTACTTGCTCTACCCTCTCAACCGGGCTTTTTCCCTGACTGAGGTGTACCATACTGAAAAGCTTCTCTAACAAGCTCGTTCCTCAGACAGGGAGAAGGGATATCTCCTCTCCTTTCTTGTCTGTTTTTCTTTATTGGGCACAGGACAATCTCTCTGCTGTTTCCGTCAGCAGCTGTGCCTGCAGGAGTTACAGTGATTGTATTACTGGTACTTTTTACAGGTTCCAGTCCCTTGTTCAAAATTTTGTCTAGCCTCAGTAGTGATTCCAAGCTACTCGTTAGCTATCTTGGATCCTCCTACTCTTTTAGGCTTTCTCACATTATTCTATCCAACACACCTGACTTCAGTCAGTTTATCTCATATCTCTCCTGCACAATGCTCTCTGCAGTCTTCAAAGAAGCTTTCTACTATGAGGGCCTTGCTATAGAGCATTCATCTTGTCTCTGAAGCTTCTCTATTAGTAGGGAAAAGCTTATAATCCCTTCCCATGCCTGTGAGGGTTCTCCACACCCTCTGGCCTGGGGTGTTAACATGAACTATAAGTTCTTCTGAGTGAAAATCCAAGGCTGATGTTTACGCATGCTACCTCTGGGTCCCTCCGGTAGGTCCCTCTGCTATCTTTTTCTGCGTTTCTGCACATCTGCCATGTCAGTGTTCTGTGGAACTCTCGCCTTGTTCCTTACAGATTCATATCATCATCTGTTCTCACGCAAACATCACGGTTATCTTGTTGGAAACCCACGGAAATGGATTCTCTATACCTATCCCAAGTGGGTTCACCCTTTTGTAGAGCGAAGAATCTTTTTCTTTTATATTCCCCATGTACAATTATGGGGCTGGGTGGTAGACATGTATCTTCAACCTGTTATCTTGTATGTAGCATCTCCATATATGTCTACATACCTATATCATTACTCTGGTGGTGCAAAACCATGCCCCACAAATGTATATATATTTAGGTATATCATATCTATATCTATATATCTATATATATATTTTGATACATTTCTCCACCCATATCCTAATATTCATCTCGACATATGTATATATATATATATATATATATATATATATATATATATATATTCCCTCCACATATATATATCTGTATATATATGTGTCTGTTCGGGGGCTCCTTAAGGGTTGATATGTCTTACACACTTTCACCCTTACTGTCTATACTAAATGTTTTACCTCCTAGAGGCTTTAGACAGTCTATCGCCCTACTTCGCATACCATCTTACGATGTAGTAACTGTTAAGCATCAATTACCACTGTGGTGCTAACATCTTCAAATTTTTTCTTTAAGTCCTTGCAGCATCAAGCTTCAATATTTTTCCTATCTCTCCCCAGCTAGGAAAAACAGTGTGCATCTTTATCTTGAGTACACAGCTGTTCTCCTTGGGAATAGGGTTTTTTTCCAATCCCCCTCTTCCCACCAGGACTGGACTAGTTCTCCGACTACGTCAGTCTTCTTCCTTTAGTCCTCACTGTTAATGACCTTATGCCTAAAGGAGTTTTCAGCTTTTTCCCATAAAGCTTTCCATTGAAGACCTGACGTCTAATCCTACCCAGTTGATACCTGGATCATCTACTACCTCCAGGTCTGGACCTTCATCCTCACTGCTGAGAGGTCACCTTGGAGATTCCGCCACTGCTTATCCAGTAGACTCCATTATGCTTCTACTTCCTACAATACAGTAGGTAAACTGCATATTTTAAGTGTACATTAAATATGTTTTAATGCTACTCATTTAATATACCAATGACTCCTGTAGTCTGTAAGACCCTCTAGTCCTTGGCTATGCTGTTTCTTTCCTCACAGCTCCTTTATTGTCAACTCCTACCCTCCATCCCACATTGGATGCCGGGGATTCCTGGAGACAAAATGCACCTCTGGTCCAGGCTACTGCATTTTTATGGGATCTCCCCCTGGCATCTCCAGCTAGGGAGTCCCCATATGTGAAGACTCATTCCTGCTTCTTCCTGGAGATAGCACAGTTACTTACCTGTAACAGGTGATCTCTGGGAACAGCAGGAATTAGTCTTCACAACCCTCCCACCTCCCCTAGGAGTTGCATCTCTCTATCTTCTTCTTCCTTCTCTCTCGCCTTTGTCTCAGCTCTGAAACTCAACTGAAGAGAGGCTCTGGAGAAGGCGGGAAGTCAGCGCGCAGGCGCGAGGGATGCTGCCAAAAGCTTTCTGATTGGAAGCTGGGCAGCATTCCCGTGCAGGCTCTGTCGGTACCGACGTACCCATATGTGAAGACTAATTCCTGCTGTTCCCAGAGATCACCTGTTACAGGTAAGTAACTGTACTTTCTCTTGAAGGCCATGTCACAGCTCACAATGTGAGAGCCATGGCAGCCTCTATGTCTCATCTTCACTCTGTGTCTATCATCTGTCTAACATCTGTCGAGCACCTACTTGGGCCTCGGTTCATACCTTCACAGCCCATTACTGCTTGGACAAGGTCTCCTGCCGGGATGCCTTGTTCGGTCAGGCTGTTCTTCAACACCTGTTCCAGACTTGATCAACTCCTACCCACCATCCCTGGTAGGATGCCAGAGATCCATGGGGGAAGTGGAGCCCTTTCACAGGGGCGCACAACTTCTGGGGCCTTCTCCCTGGCATCTGTAGCTAGGAAGTCCCCATATGTGAAGACTACATTCCTGCTTGTTCCTGGAGGTAGCATAGTTACTCACCTGTAACAGGTGATCTCTGGAAACAGCAGGAATTTAGTCTTCATAACCCGCCCACCTCCCCTAGGAGTTGTATCTCTCTCTCTTTTCTCTTTCCCTCTCCCTCTCTCTCTCTGTCTCAGCTTTAAACTCAACTGGAGAGGGACAGTTGGGAAAGTCGGGAAGGCAGCATGCAGGCGCTGTGGGATGCTTCCAAAGGCTTTCTAATTGGACGCTGGGGAGCGTTCCCGAGCAGGCTCCGTCGGTACCGATGATACCCATATGTGAAGACTAAATTCCTGCTGTTCCCAGAGATCACCTGCTACAGGTGAGTAACTATGCTTGATCAGATTGAACAAAGCTGCATTTCACATTACCCTATCCAGCACTGGCCTTGGTTGCGAAATGTCTGTCAGCAAGAGGAACAGGTGGGAATCGCATATTGGCTCACATATAGTAACATAGTAGATGACTGCAGATAAAGACCAGTATGGTCCATCTAGTCTGCCCAGTATGATGGCAAGAGTAGGTGCTCCTGCCACTCCGTGCAGGCCACCCCTCCCCATGTCTCTGCTCAGGGGTGAACCCCCACCACTCCATGGAGGACACCTCTATTTGTTGAGAAATTAGATGGTTCAGTTTATTTTGATTTTATCCTGTTGCTGTAAAGGGATCCACTGTGTCTGTCCCATGCCATTTTGAATTCCGTCACCGTGTTTGCCCCCACCACTTCCATCTGGAGGACGTTCCAAGCATCCACCACCCTTTCTGTGAAAAATTATTTCCTGACATTGCCTTTCAATTTACTACCTTGCAGCTTCCTGTTATGCTCTCTAGTTTTACAGCTTCCCCGTCTTTGGAAGAGGTTTGTTCATTATTTCCCTTTAAGTATTTAAAGGTCTGAATCCTATCTCCCCTGTCCCTCCTCTCCTCCAAAGTATACATGTTTAGGTCTTCAAGTCTCTTCTCATAAGGCTTCTGACGCAGGCTCAAAATCATTTTGGTCACCTTCCTCTGAACAGTTTCCAGTCTTTTTATATCCTTTGCACGGTATAGTCTCCAAAACTTAACACAGTATTCCAAGTGAGGCCTCACCAGTGACTTGTACAATGGCATATGTACCTCTTCCTTTCTGCTGGTAATTCCTCTTTGTATGCAGCCCATCATCCTCCTGGCTTTTGCCACCGCCTTGTTGCACTGTTTTGCCACCTTGAGATCTACAGAAATAATCACACCAAGGTCTTTCTCCTGATCCGTGCACACCAACCTCTCTCCCCCCCTACATTTCTCTTGGATTTCTGCTACCCAAGTGAATGACTCTGCATTTCTTTGCATTAAATCTTAATTGCCAAGCATTAGACCATTCTTCCAGCTTTTGTAGATCTTTCCTCATGTTAACCACTCCCTCGGGGGAGTCCACTCTGTTGCAAATTGAGTACCTTTCATCAAATGATAAACAGACTAGTTCCTCATCTTGCAAAGTTGCAAGAACAATATGGTTTGGAGGAGCAGGATAATTTTATTAGCAAGCAATTCATTTCCTCAAATCTAATGGAAGAAGGGATATGATCTCAGAGAAGTGGAGGAGTGGCCTAGTGGTTGGGGGCCTAGTGGTTGGGGCAAGGTACTTCAGGCCGGAAGGACGGGGGTTCAAATCCCACTAGAGGACAGCAACCTTGGGCCGGAAGGACTGGGGTTTCTAGTCCCACAGGTGCTCCTTGTGGTCTTGGGCAAGCCACTTAACCTTCCATAGCCCATGTTCCCTGTAAAATAGTTATCTCCAAGTTATAATGCCCTGTTCAATGTAATTTCAGTTTGTTCAATGTAAACCGCACTGATGCAGAATAGCGCGGTATATAAGAGAATGTAAATAAATAAATAAATAAAATCTGATCTTGAATCCTTGTGGCTGAGAGCCAAAGGGAGTAAGGGATTGATTTTACTATTATTTAAAGTGGTGTAGGGATTTCAATTCAGCAAGTTGCCATATATGGTTAAATAGGAGGATCTGCTTGGGGAGGAAGAATGGTAAAAAAAAAAAATTATAACTAATATTAATAAATCATCTGTTTCCGCGCTTATCAAAGAAAATGGATACAAATCGTTAACTAAGTGGTATTATACATCTGTTCGATTGCATAGGAGGTACGTGGGATTGAGTGAACTTCGGAGGGAGCGGGACACATTATATTATATGTGGTGGTCATGTCTCAAAGTAAAAATTTACTGGTGTGAAATTTCTGTTCAGTTAACATTTATTTTTAAGTATGGTTGCCCAGTCACTACACAGCTGACTCTATTGGGCGTGTTTCCTGGTGACTGTGTGGAGAGGAACAAGAAATCTATCATGGTGTGCATAATTGCAATTTATATTCACTACTGCACCAAGGGAAAATACTAAGTACTCCAATGCAAACCCTTGTCTCTCTCTGAACCTTCCCAAAAAGACACTCAAAATTCTCAGAACAACATACTGAATACTCTCCTACAAATAACTTAACCACTTTTTTACAATCAACTATAGGGAGGAAAATGACCTCAGGTTTTACTTTTCTGTCCCTCTGCGGCGAAATTCAGCACCATAGGGGATTACAAAAGGTGTAACATCATGGGTCCAGCCTCTCCCTTCCAATTTACAAACTCAAAATCACTTACCAATATTAAAAAAGTACCTTTTCAATACTACCTATAATAACTTTAATCATTTTTACTTTTTACACCTTTTTCAACTTATTTTCTTCTTCTTAACATCTACTCCAAATTAATCTTCTACGATATTCCTAAAAAGCAAAGCCAAGCGGCTCTACAGATTATCGACCTTTATCACCATCCAAGCAATATTTTCAACCTCCAGGAACAAGCAGGAATGTAGTCTTCACATATGGGTATCGTCGGTACCGACGGAGCCTGCGCGGGAACGCTCCCCAGTGTCCAATTGGAAAGCTTTTGGGAGCATCCCACAGTGCCTGCATGCTGCCTTTCCCAACTGTCCCTCTCAAGTTCTTCGTTTTCCGTGGAGCCAACAGGTCGCACATCCTGTCACCGCAGAAAATTCCCTTCTTATACTTCTTTTTTGTGGTTGCGTCTGCCTTTCCTCAGTGCTATACTGGTACCGCCGGTGGTTCTTTCCTTTTTTCCAAAAAAAAAAAAACCCCTTTGTTTCTGGAGTCTTTCTCCAGTAATTTTCTTCTCGGGTGCCACGCACCATTTTGGGCACTAGGCCCAGCCTTTTCCCTCCAAATGGAAAAACCCGCTTCGGGTTTTAAAAAGTGCTCTAAGTGCGACGGTACCATCTCCGTCACCGACACCCATGAGTGGTGCCTCAAATGTTTAGGTCCTGACCACTCTATTTCAGAGTGTGTTGCCTGTGGAATGATGTCAAAAAGGGCCCGGCAAAACCGAGCTGCTAAGCTCAGCACCCTTTTTCCCTCCATTGCAGCCTCCGTGGCATCGATGTCCTCCAGGGCTTCATCCTCCTCCCATGGATCTCGGGTAACTAAACATAAATCTAGCCGGTCCTCAATGGGTAGCTCTCCTTCTAAACATCAAGATGCCTCTGGTGTTGCCCTTGAGGGACTTCGGCTTCCAAAGCACTAACGGCTCCAGGATGTTCTCGAGGCTTCAACCTCGGCAGAAGTACTGGTGCCATGCTCTGGGGTTCCGGTCGCTTTAACCGGCACCGATACCCAAGCATCGGTAGCGTAGATAAACCAGAGATTCTTGGCTATTGAATGCAGTCTGGCGGCTCTTCTCATGTCCTTGATCCCCCTGAAACCGCTTTAGAGAATTCAAGCGGTACCAGCACCGACTGCATCGATATCGGCAGGTATTCTACCAGGACTGAGTCATGCGTCTCTATCCAGCATTGACAAGTCGGTACCGGACCACTCCGATGCTGACTTCGATCGGTACCGGTACCGTGCCTTGCACGATCTCCTGGCTCTGAGATACTTTGAATCCTCGTTTGAGTCTGAAGACTCCTAAGGCTCTGCCGATACCAGAGTACTTCTTCCAGAGGATTTCTCTTCTCCTCAGCGTAGGATGTTTCCACCAGAGGATATGTCCTTTCAGGATTTTATCCGAGATGTGGCCCGAGGTCTTTCCATCACAGTGGCTCCTGAAAAAGAGCCTAGGGCAAAGGAATTAGAAATCCTACAATACCCTAAAGTTCCCAAGGAGGCAGCTACCTTACCTATTCATGAGATCTTGCATGATCTTATGTTAAGGATGTGGGAAACACCTCTAACCACATCTCCTCATTCTCGAAGACTCGACACCATGTATCGAGTTCCTCCTTGTCCTGGGTTTATTTATTTATTTTATTTGTTTAGCTGTATTTATATCCCGCTTTTCACCGGGTCAAAGCGGTCAATTGGGAGATACATTTAACACGAGGGGATATGACACACATATCCTAATACTTACAGGGAACATGGGCAATGGATTGTTAAGTGGCTTGCCCAAGACCACAAGGAGTACCTATAGGACTAGAAATCCCAGTCCCTCCAGCCTGAGATTGCTGTCTCCAGGTGGGACTTGAACCCCCGGCCCTCCGGCCTGAAGTACCTTGTCCTAACCACTAGGCCACTCCTCCCAGAAGGCTCAATTACCACACCATTCCATGGTGGTGGAATCAGCCATGAGACGGATGAAGAGTGCAAAAAGGCATGAATCTAATCCTCCAGGACATAAGTGTAGGACTCTTGATGCCTTTGGACGTCGATCGTTCCAGGATTCCATGCTTTCTGCTAGGATCATTTCCTATATCTTGTATATGAGAATGTTCCTTAAGAAAGTCACAGGAGACTTAGAGCTTATGAGCCCTCTCCTTCCTGATGATAAAAGGCAAGATTATCTTACTCTTGTTAAACATGCTCAGGATGTTTCCAAGTTTGTGAATCGTGCACACTTTGACTTCTTTGAATACATAAGCAGAACCTCTGCCATTGCCATAGGTGCACGTAGAATTGCCTGGCTCCAGGCATCTGACTTAGAAATCTGGGTACAGGACAAACTGGGGAATATACCTTGCACAGGAGAGAATCTCTTTGGCAAGAATTGGCAGGAAAAAGCTAATGAAATAAATGCTGACAATATCACTTTGGATGGATAGTCCAAATCTACAACTGATCCTGTGAGGAAAAGGTCCTCTAAGAAACCATTCTTCAGTAATAAGACGTTTTATCCCTCCTATACCCAGCAGGGACATCGTTCAGGTCAGTCTGCCCAAAAGGGACAGCAACAACAACCTAGGCAACAAAGGAAGCCAAAAGCAGCTAAGCCTCAACCAGCTTAGCAGACTCACCCTCCACAGGGGCTTTGATTCCTGTCTATAAAACTTTGCCTTCCTGGCCCTGAACGGCCCAGAACCCTCCACCATCCTAGGAAGGTTATGTCATTTTGCCACCAGATGGTGTCAGATAACAGCAGAAAATTGGACTCTGTCTATTGTATGAGAGGGGTACAAGCTTCATTTCCTCAGCATGCCCCCTCCTACAATAGTAAGACAGTTCAATTCTCAGACCTTTCCCCAACGACCGGTTAGGTCAAGAAGTCACAATGCTCCTTGCTCAAGGAGCAATAGAAGAGGTGCCCATTCTCCAACGGGGTACAGGATATTACCCCCCTATTTCCTTATTCCAAAGAAAACAGGAGGAAACAGACCCATTCTAGACCTCAAAGAATTGAACAAATTCCTGTTCAGAGAGAAGTTCAAAATGATTTCTTTAGGAGCTCTGCTGCCATACCTTCGGAGTCAGGATTGGCTTTGTTCTCTAGATCTCAAGGATGCGTACACTCATGTTCTCATCCATCCAACTCACCGAAAGTTCCTTTGATTCCTGTTTCAAGGGAAGCACTACCAATACAGGGTTCTTCCTTTTGGCCTGGCTTCTGCACCAAGGGTATTCACAAAATGCATGGCTGTGGTAGCAGCATTTCTCCGCACCCTGGGAATATTCGTCTTCCCTTACTTAGACGACTGGCTCATTCGAGCCCCTTCAGAGCCAGAGGCCAGGGTTGCTCTGTCTTGCACAATGCGCATCCTTCAATATTTGGGACTTGTCATAAATTTCCAAAAGTCCAACCTTGCTCCCACTCAATCCCTAGAGTTTATAGGAGCTCTTCTGGTTACAAGACAAACAAAGGCCTTCCACAGCCCCGCTGCCTTTGCACTGTGCAGTTAGCTTCCGAAGCAGTGCTAAAATCTCACCTCACTGCTCGGGAAATGTTACAATTGCTAGGCCACATGGCGTCCTCCATGCATGTGGTTCCTTATGCGTGCCTGCATATGAGGGCAGCCCAGTGGACCTTATCCACTCAGTGGACTCAGGCGTCAGGTTACCTGTCAGACAAAATAGCAAACTCAGATCGCCTTATTTTGTTCCTCCAATGGTGGCAGTCACCCAAAAACCTTCTGGTGGGTTCTCCTTTTCAGCAACCCCCACACCAAGCCACTCTAACAACAGATGCTTCACAGGCGGGTTGGGGAGCCCACCTGCACAGCCTCTCTACCCAGGGTACCTGGACTCCACAGGAGGCCTATCTCCATATCAACCTCATGGAGCTCAGAGCAATCTTCCTTGCTCTTCGAGTATTTCACACCCAGCTCAGCTACAAGACAGTCCTAGTTCAAACGGACAATCAGGTAGCCATGTTCTATGTGAAACAAGCAGGGCGGAACAGGCTCTCTGTTGCTCTGCAACAAAGCTTTTCGACTATGGCCCTCGCCAGAGAATATCAGATTCATCTCCTTGCAGTGCATCTTCCAGGCATTCAAAACTCTTGGGCAGACAGACTCAGTCGAGTTCTGCTTCGACATGAATGGTCTCCATGCAGACCAGGGGGCCCAAATTTTTAAAACTTGGGGAACCCCGGACATAGACCTCTTTGCAAGTCCGCTGAATGCCAAACTTCCCCGGTTCTGTTCCAGAATTCAGACTCGAGGTTGTCAGCCCAGGGATGCTTTCCTCCTTCATTGGGGTCAGGACTTTCTATATGCCTTTCCACCCATTCTCCTAATTCCCAAAACCCTGTTCAAGCTTCAGAGATACAGAGGTCATATGATCCTCATAGCTCCACTTTGGCCATGCAACCGTGGTACCCTCTGCTCCTACATCTCTCTCAAACTCTGCCTCTGGAGTTAGGATCTGCTCCAGATCTCCTTTCTCAAGAGGATGGGATGCTGTGGCATCCCAATCCCCAGTCTTTGCATCTGAGGGCCTGGTTGCTGAAAGCCTAGAACTTCACGGTCTTAACTTTTCCCAGCAGGTAAAGGATATCCTTCATGCTTCCAGGAAACCTTCCACAAGATGCTCTTATGCATTTAAGTGGAAAAGGATTACCATATGGTGCTCGCAGAAGGGTCTTAACCCTCTTGCGATACCTCTGGAAGCATTACTGGAGTACGTCCTTCATTTATCAAATGCAGGGTTTAAGACCAATTCAGTGAGAGTCCATTTGAGCGCTGTTGCAGCTTCTTTCAAGCCTCTAAATGGACAACCTATTTTTCCTCTCATCCTCTCATAGCGAGATTTATGAGAGGCCTTCTTTTAACGAAGACTCCCATTAAGCCACCACCAGTGGCATGGGACTTGAATCTGGTACTTGGGCAGCTCATGAAACTGCCCTTTGAACCACTAGCCACTACCTCTTTGAAATTCCTTTCTTGGAAGGTTATCTTTCTCATTGCAATCACATCAGCACGTTGCATCAGTGAATTGCAAGCGTTGGTGGCTGATCCTCCTTATACAAGGTTCCATCATGATAACGTAGTCCTTAGGACTCATTCACACTTTATGCCAAAGGTGGTTTCGCCTTTTCATTTAAACCAAGCGGTTTACCTTCCTGTATTCTTTCCAAGGCCTCACGCCTCAAATGCAGAAAGGAACCTTCATACTTTGGACTGTAAAAGAGCTTTGGCCTTTTACTTGCGAAGGACACAGTAACATAGAAAATACTCAACTCTTTTTTGCTTTTGATCCTAAGTATTTTCTCCAAAAGGATACTGTCCAGTTGGATTGCACAGTGTATATCTTTTGCCTCTTGAAGGCCATGTCACAGCTCACAATGTGAGAGCCATGGCAGCCTCAATGGCTCATCTTCACTCTGTGTCTATCGACGACATCTGTCAAGCAGCTACTAGGGCTTCGGTACTTACCTTCACAGCCCATTACTGCTTAGACAAGGACTCCTGCCGGGATGCCTTGTTTGGTCAGGCTGTTCTTCAACACCTGTTCCATACTTAATCAACTCCTACCCACCATCCCTGGTAGGATGCCAGAGATCCATGGGGGGAAGTGGAGCCCTTTCACAAGGGCACTCAACTTTCTGGGGCCATCTCCCTGGCATCTGCAGCTAGGGAGTCACCATATGTGAAGACTACATTCCTTCTTGTTCCTGGAGATAGCGTAGTTACTCACCTGTAACAGGTGATCTCCGGGAACAGCAGAATTTAGTCTTCACAACCCACCCACCTCCCCTAGAATTTGTATCTTTCTGTCGCTTTCTCTCTTTCCCGCTCTCTTTTGTCTCAGCTTTAAACTCAACTTTAGAGGGACAGTTGGGAAAGGCGGGAAGGCAGCATGCAGGCGCTGTGGGATGCTCCCAAAAGCTTTCCTATTGGACACTGAGGAGCGTTCCCGCGCAGGCTCCGTCAGTACCGACGATAACCATATGTGAAGACTGAATTCCTTCTGTTCCCGGAGATCGCCTGTTACAAGTCAGTAACTATGCTTTACTTATCTGCTAAATTTATCCACAAAAGTCGTCTTCTAAGCTCCTGCAAATTTCACCAATATCGTCTGCCTTCAGTCACATATTGTTTAACACCCAACAAAGATCTTTGTTTATTCATTACAAAGGCTCCTTCAGGGGTATCTTCTGTTCACAGATGACGAACTCAGGACACCCCTGAATACTCCCCTGATGGAGCCTTTGTAAAGGATAAACGAAGATCTTTGTTGGGTGTTAATATGTGATTGAAGAAGACTTTTGTGGATAAATTTTGCAGATAAGTAATGAGAATATTGCTTGGATGGTGATAAAGGTTGATAATCTTTAGAGCCGTTTGGCTTTGTTTTTCAGGAATATTGTATTAGATTAATTTGGAGTAGATGTTAAGAAGAAAATAAGTTGAAAAAGGTGTAAAAAGTAAAAATGATTAAAGGTATTATAGGTAGTATTGAAAAAGTACTTTTTAACATTAGTAAGTGATTTTGAGTTTGTAAGTTGGAAGGGAGAGGCTGGAGCCATGATGTTGCACCTTTTGTAATCCCCTATGGTGATGAATTTCGCCCCATAGAGGGACAGAAAAGTAAAACCTGAGTTCATTTTCCTCCCTATAGTTGATTGTAAAAAAGAGTGCAATTTATTGTAGGATGGTGTTCAATATGTTTTTCTGAGAATTGTGAGTCTCTCTTTTCTGGAAGGTGCATAATTGCAGCCATGTGTGAAATTGATATTCCTTATAGTTATTATTTGGCCTGCTAGCCTTACCATACTGTATTGGTGGTGGAGAGGGAGGGGAAGGATATGTGAAAATACTTAATTGTGTTGGGAGATTAAGTTTTTGCTAGAATGTATCAAAGGAATCCAAAATGTTAATCCTGGTTGTGTATTTGATTTGATTGTTAGCTCTGATGAGCAGAGACAGTCTTATACATGTTTGTACAGCCCTGCATATGCCTGGTAGAGGTATACATAGGCCATGTGGTCTTTTTCAGTCATGTTTCTATCTAGCTGTCCTTCCATATCAACCACTACAACAGTCCCCTTTTTTCCTTAAGAGATCCAATAGTTGTGGCTTGACATATAGTTTAAAAATGTAATTTTATTTACTGTGCTACTGAGTGATTTTGATACCGTGTTTTTGTGGATACAGTGTGATCATATTTTTCTGTTAACAGAATAAAAAATGTCAACATATGAAAATATCACCAACCATGAACAGTGTTGCAGTTATGAGGCAGAAAGCCAAACTAATAGAGGAAACAGAAGGAATAAAAATGTATACAGTAAGTTAAACATTTTTAGATTTATAGAAATCATTAAAATGGTATCCAACATTTTCTTCCTGTAGCAAAAGATTAATTGGCCCCCATAGCACAAATAATATAGGAAACCTTATACTTTGTAAATAAGAAAAATGTATAATGGGGGAATTTTCAAAACTCGGTGGGTTGTTACAAAGCTCATGGGTCTTTTTTACTTTTTAACTTTGCACCAGTTCTCAAAGAGAAGGTAGACAAATTGCTTGCGGAAAAAAATACCCTTAGAAATTGGTACCTGTGTTTTCTGTAGGTACTTTGTCCAGTAAAAACAAAATACATTGTTATGAAAATACAAACTTGTGTAGTATTCCTCCCCTGACATAAACCCATTCTCGGAATGCCACACCATGAACGTGTAGTTAGAATATGCACATTGTTGGATAACTTTCCTGGAGTTCGTCTGGGATATATCTCAGACACTCGCCTAAGTGGCAGTGCCAGAGAATGAGGTGTGTACTGAGGATCTCGAGATCCTCCTGTATGAGTCGCCTCCTGGGGAGGCACTGACCATGCCCGTGTCCCCCATCCTTGAATGGCTGCTTTTCAGGATGTGGGAGACACCGGTGATGGTGCCAATTGTGGACCGATGACTTGTTTCACAGTATTGAGTCAGCCGGAGCCCCAGCTTCCAGGAAACACAACTGCCACATAACTCCATGGTTGTGGAGTTGGCTGTGTGTTGCATTAATAGCCAGATGACTCACTTCTCTGAACCTCCGGAAGTTTTTCCAGGGCTCCATGCTCACAGCCTGGATCCAAGCACACCGACTGTATACCAAATAGACCTGGCAAAGGAACTTGCTGGGTTCTCGGCTGGGTTAGCAGACAAACCTCTTGAGCGCTTCAGGACCCCGATGTCATTGCTCGAGGAGTGCTCCATGTTTCAAACTCGGGCAGCTTTTGACAGCTTCAAGTCAGTGGCTCGGGTAGCTGTGGTGGGCATTAGTGCCTGATGCCTTGCCTGGCTACAGTCCTCCAACTTGGATTAGTGGGTTCAGGACAAGTTAGCCAATGTCCCTTGCTGGGAGGAGAATCTCTTCAGCAAGCCCATGATGGAGAAGGCAAACGAGCTGGAGAAGGAATTCATGACCATAACCAGGTTGTCCAAGAAAGTGTACTTTTTTCCAGGAACAAGCAGGAAGTCAGTCCTCACATATGGATGATGTTGGCACAGACGGAGCCTGCGTGGAGCATTTCCCCAGCTTTCAAAGAGCCTTTGGGAATGCCACCACGCATGTGTGGTCCCCTTCCCGCCCAAAGGTGCCATCTTACTCAGTCTCCCTTTTTCCACGGAGCCCTTCAGATGTGTGTCTTGTCCCTGGAAAGTTTTCTCTGTTCCAACCAGTTTTTGCTCTACCGGTCTTCACCAGTCCTCTTCCCGCTTCCCAAGCACCTCTGCTTCAGCCCTGATCTGTTTTTTTTTTCTTTTTTGCCTTTTTTGTTTTTACTGTGCTTCGTAACCTTTTATCTCCAGGAACAAGCAGGAATGTAGTCTTCACATATGGGTATCGTCGGTACCAACGAAGCCTGCGCGGGAATGCTCCCCAGCGTCCAATTAGAAAGCTTTTGGGAGCATCCCACAGCGTCTGTGTGCTGCCTTCCCGCCTTTCCCAACTGCCTCTCTCCAGTTCTTCGTTTTCCACGGAGCCAGCAGGTCGTTTCTCCTGTCACCGCAGAAAATATCCCATTCTTCTTTCTTATTTGTGGTCGCGTCTGCCTTCCCTCGATGCCATACCGGTACCGCCGGTTTTTTCTTTCTTTCAAAAAAAAAAAATTAATTTTGATAGTTTTCCTGTCTTTTTCTTCCTTCGGGTGCCACGTGCCATTTTGGGCACTAGGTCCAACTTTCCTCTACAATGGAAAAACCCGCCTCGGGTTTTAAAAAGTGTTCCAAGTGTGACGGTACCATCTCCATCACCGACACTAACGAGTGGTACCTTAAATGTTTAGGTCCTGACCACTCCATCTCAGAGTGTGTGGCCTGTGGTATGATGTCGAAGAGGGGTCGGTACTGGTATCGTGCTTTGCAAGATCACCCGGACAGGAGGTATTTTGAATCCTCCGAAGAGTCTGAAGACACTGACAGCTCTGCGGTACCGGAGTACTTCTTCCTGAGGAGCCGCCTTCTCCTAAACGTAGGATGTCTCCTCCAGAGGATTTATCCTTTCCGGTTTTTATCAGGGAGGTGGCTCGAGGACTTTCCATAATAGTGGCTCCTAAAACAGAGCCCAGAGCAAAGGAGTTGGAGATCTTGCAATAACCTAAAGCTCCCAAAGAGGTAGCTACTTTGCCTATTCATGAGATCTTGCATGATCTCATGTTAAGAATGTGGGAAACACCTCTTACCACCTCGCCTCATTCTCGTAGGCTTGATACTATGTATCGAGTACCTCCTTGTCCTGGATTCCAAAAGACTCAGCTACCACATCACTCCATTGTGGTGGAATCAGCTATGAGAAGGATCAGGAGTGCAAAGAGGCATGCCTCTAATCCTCCAGAACGTGAGTGTAGAACTCTGGATGCCTTTGGACGTCGAACTTTCCAGGCTTCCATGTTTTCTGCCAGGATCAGTTCCTATATTTTATATGTGGGAATGTTCCTGAAGGAAGTCACAGGAGATTTGGAGCTTATGAGCCCTCTCCTTCCTGATGATAAGAGGCAAGATTATCTTACACTTATCAAACATGCCCAGGATGTTTCCAAGTTTGTTAATCGTGCAGCTTTTGACTGCTTTGAGTGCATAAGCAGAACCTCTGCCATTGCAATAGGTGACTTGGAACTCTGGGTACAGGACAAACTGGGGAATATCCCTTGCACAGGCAAAAATCTCTTTGGCAAAAATTGGCAAGAGAAAGCTAATGAGCTTGGATGCTGGTAACACCACTTTGGATAGACTATCCAAGGCTACAGCTGATCCTGCAAGGAGAAAATCCTACAAGAAACCATTCTTCACTAAAAATAAGGTTATCTCCAGGAACAAGCAGGAATGAGTCCTCACATATGGGTACGTCGGAACCGACGGAGCCTGCGCGGGAAAGCTCCCCAGCTTCCCAGAAAGGAAAGATTTTGGGGCCTCCCACAGCGCATGCGCGCTGCCTTCCCGCCTTCCTGACCAACTCTCCTCAGTTCTTCTTTTTCCGCGGAGCCAGCAGGTCGTGTTCCTGTCACCGCTGAAGAAGTTGTTATTTTAATTTGTTTCTTTGGCCGCGTGTCTGCCTTCCCCGATTCCGGACCGGTACCGCCGGTCTTTTTTCCTTTATTTCTTTAAAAAAAAAAAAAAAATCTTATTTTTTCCCCACTTGGTGTGTTTGTTCTGTGAGGCCTCTAGGCCTTCACAAATTCTCCCTCATGGAGAAACCAGCCTCTGGTTTTAAAAAATGCACCAAGTGTAGCGGTACTATTTCAGTCACAGACACCCATGAATGGTGTCTTAAATGTTTGGGGCCTGACCATTCCATTCCGGATTGTCCATCCTGCTCTCTGATGTCCAAACGTGGCTTACAGAACCGAGCAGCCAAGTTTCATATGCTGTTTTCTACAGATACTCCAGCATCAGCATCCTCCAGGTCTTCCTCTCCTGATGGATCTCAGGTAACCAAGCATTCTTCAGGCAGGTCCTCAAAGGGCAAATCTCCCTCTAAGCAGCGAGATGCCCTTGGGTTTGACCCGGAGGACCCTGCCCCAGCCAAACAACCCCGGCGGGAAGCTCCGGCATCCAAAGCTCCTCCTATGGGGTTACAGGTTGACATCGATGGCACGGCCTCGACCGATCACCTGTTAGACTGCTCTGGGGTACCGGCCCATACCGGTACCAATATCCAGGCAGTCGTGGCGTCTATGGATAATACCGTTCAATCCATGCAGCAGGCCATACTGGCTTTTATTAAAGCTGCAACGCTCTCGGTATCGCACCAAGCGGTTCCGTCTCCGGTTCCGGTACCACAACCGATACCGGTACCCAGAGCATCCACTTCCACCAGGATACCGGTTCCGGTTCCGGGGTTTATCCCAATACCGATCCGGTTCCGGGTACGCCCGATGTGGATGCCGGTCGATACGCGTATCGATCTTTCGAAGCTAATAGACAATACTTTGAGTCTTCTGATGATTCCGATACCTCAGATGACTCTGCTGAAGTATCTCTTACTCTTCCTGAGGAGCCCTCTTCTCCAAAGAGGAGAATGTCTCCTCCAGAGGATTTGTCCTTTCAAGACTTCATTCTTGAAGTAGCCAAAGGACTCTCTATTTCAGTAACTTCTGAAAAAGAACCTAGAGCAAAAAAATTAGATATTTTTTGATACTCTAAGGTTCCCAAAGAGGCAGTCACCTTGCCCATCCATGAAATTCTTCAAGAACACATGATGGACTTATGGGAGACTCCTCTCACCTTATCTCCACATTCTCGTCGTTTGGACACCATGTATCGTGTCCCTCCTTCTCCTGGTTTTCAAAAAACTCCGCTCCCTCACCACTCTATTGTGGTACAGTCAGCTATGAAAAGGATAAAGAGTACCAAAAGATACTCTTCCACTCCCCCAGGAAGAGAATGTAGGACTTTGGATGCTTTTGGTAGGAAAATCTTCCAAGCCAGTATGCTTATTGCCAGAATCAATTCATACAGCCTCTATATGGGCATGTTTCTGAGGGAGATTGCACTAAAGATGCGCCATTTCCTTCCCTTTATCCCAGAGGATAGGAAGGAGGAATTCCTTCTTTTGTTAAAGCATACCCAAGATGTTTCAAAGTTCTCCAACAGAGCTGCCTTTGACTCCTTTGAGGGTGCTAGCAGAGCCTCAGGCATTGCCATAGCTGCTCGCAGAATTGCTTGGCTCCAGGCCTCTGACCTAGAACCCTGGGTCCAAGATGGGTTAGGCAATCTGCCCTGTACAGGTGAAAATCTGTTTGGCAAGGAGTGGCAAATCAAAGCCACTCAAATGGATGCAGAGAATGCTGCTTTAGATAGACTTTCTAAGTCTACCTCTACCCCTGCCAAGAAAAAATCTTTTAAGAAGCCTTTCTACAAAAAGACCAGATTTTCCACAAATACTGGCCTACAATCTTCCCAAGTTCGCTTTGCTCCTAAGCGTCAGCAATCTAAACAGGCCAGGACAAAACCTGCAGGGGCTGCTACAGTCCAGCAGTCCCAACCCCCTCAGGGTTTTTGACTTAATTCTAGAGAACTTAACCTTTTTGGCTCTGCAACAACCAGAGCCTCTCACCATTCCAGGAAGGTTAACTCTTTTTGCTCCCAGATGGGAGCAAATCACATCAGAACAGTGGACCCTCTCTATCATCAGAGAGGGCTACAAACTACATTTCTCCAGCCTTTCTCCCCATACCATGGTGAGACAGTTCAATTCTCCCCCATCTCTCCTGCACCTGTTGGGTCAGGAGGTGACCACCCTTCTTGCCCAAAGAGCAATAGAAGAGGTTCCTCTTCTTCAACAGGGGTCAGGTTTTTACTCCCCTTATTTTCTCATTCCCAAGAAAACAGGGGGGCACAGACCCATTCTAGATCAGAGAGAATTGAACAAATTTCTATGCAAGGAGAAATTCAAGATGCTCTCTCTAGGTACTCTCCTTCCATACCTACAGAGTCAGGATTGGCTTTGTTCTCTAGATCTAAAGGATGCGTACACACATATACTCATCCATCCATCCCACAGAAAATTCCTACGATTTCTGTTCCAGGGAAGACATTTCCAATACAGAGTACTCCCCTTTGGTCTAGCCTCTGCTCCAAGAGTGTTCACCAAATGCATGTCAATAGTGGCTGCATTTCTACGCACTCTGGGAATATTTGTCTTCCCATAGCTGGACGACTGGCTCATCCGAGCTCCATCTCAGTCCGAGGCTCAGACTTCCCTGGACCGCACCAGACGCATACTGCAGTATCTGGGACTTGTCATCAATCTGCCAAAGTCTCAACTCACCCCTACTCAGTCCCTAGAATTCATAGGGGCCTGGCTAGATACCACCACTGCAAGGGCCTATCTTCCTCAGGCCCGTTGCCACCGTCTAGTGCACTTGGCCTCTCAAACTCAGTCCAGAAGCCACTTGACTGCCAGGGAGATGCTACAACTGCTAGGCCACATGGCATCCACAGTTCATGTGGTGCCTTATGCTCGCCTACATATGAGAGCAGCTCAATGGACTTTGTCCACCCAGTGGACCCAAGCATCAGGAGCTCTCTCAGACCAAATAGCAACCTCAAAACGTCTTTTTTGGTCTCTCCAATGGTGGATGTCCACTCAAAATCTGTTGTTGGGGGCCCCCTTCCAACCTTTGTTACCCCAAGCAACTCTCACAACAGATGCCTCCCAAACAGGTTGGGGAGCTCATCTCCAAGACCTCTCCACTCAGGGCACTTGGTCTCCACAGGAGACCACCCTTCATATCAACCTTTTGGAGCTGCGAGCAATTTTTCTTGCTCTCAAGGTCTTTCATACCCTCCTCATCAACATGACAGTCCTTGTTCATACCGACAATCAAGTAGCCATGTTCTACATAAACAAACAAGGAGGGACTGGCTCTCTGTCGCTTTGCAACGAAGCTCTAAAATTGTGGGCCTTCGCCAGAGAGCATCAAATCCATCTCCTGGCAGTATACCTCCCAGGAATCCAAAACTCTTGGGCAGACAGACTCAGTCGAGTTCTGCTTCCACACGAATGGTCCCTGCACATGGATCAGGTACTCAGAATCTTTCAGAAATGGGGAACCCCGGACATAGACCTGTTTGCAAGTCCGTGGAATGCCAAATTTCCCTGGTTCTGTTCCAGAATTCCGTGTCAGGGAGCTCATGCCAAGGATGCCTTCCTCCTTCATTGGGGTCAGAGCTTCCTGTATGCCTTTCCACCCATTCCTTTGATTCCCAAGACTCTGTTCAAACTTCAGAGGGATCAAGGATCTATGATCCTCATAGCTCCACGCTGGTCACGCCAAGTGTGGTACCCTCTACTTCTGCATCTCTCCCAGGCCCCCTCCCTGGATCTGGGAGCTGCTCCAGACCTTCTGTCTCAAGAGGGGGGACTTTGTGGCACCCAAACCCCAAGTCCCTTCACCTCAGAGCTTGGTTACTGAAGGCCTAGACCTTCAAGACTTCAATCTTTCTCAACAAGTGAAGGATATCCTCCATGCCTCTAGGAAACCTTCCACCAGGCGTTCTTATGCTTTTAAATGGAAAAGATTTTCCATTTGGTGTGCTCAAAAGGGTCTTAACCCTCTAGCACTACCTTTGAATTCTTTACTCGAATATCTCCTGCATCTTTCCAATGCAGGCCTTAAAACAAATTCTGTAAGGGTCCATTTGAGTGCTATTGCAGCATCTCTTAAGCCTATCAATGGACAACCTGTTTCCTCTCATCCTCTTATTGCAAGATTTATGAGAGGCCTAACTTTAACTAAGCCTCCCATTCGGCCTCCTCCGGTAGCATGGGACTTAAACGTGGTTCTTGGTCAGCTTATGAAGCCACCCTTTGAACCCTTAGCTACTACCTCCTTGAAATTTCTTTCCTGGAAAGTTATTTTCCTTATTGCAATCACTTCTGCTCGCCGCATCAGTGAACTGCAGGCTTTAGTGGCTAATCCACCTTATACAAGGTTCCATCATGATAAGGTAGTCCTTAGGACAAATCCTCACTTTATGCCTAAAGTGGTCTCACCTTTTCATCTTAATCAAGAGGTATATCTACCTGTCTTTTTTCCAGCTCCTCATGCATCCAGTGCAGAGAGGAACCTACATACTTTAGATTGTAAAAGAGCTCTTGCCTTTTACCTCCACAGGACACAGCAACATCGAAAGTCTTCTCAGCTTTTTGTTGCTTTTGATCCTTCTCATTTGGGACTTCCAGTCTCCAAAAGAACACTGTCCAATTGGATTGCTCAGTGTATTTCTTTTGCTTACCAGAGTAAGAACCTTTCTCTGGAAGGCCATGTCACAGCTCACAATGTGAGAGCCATGGCCACCTCTATGGCTCATCTTCATTCTGTATCCATCGATCAGATCTGTCGAGCAGCCACCTGGGCCAGGATTTCTCTATCTTGCACAATGCGTATCCTTCAGTATTTGGGCCTTGTCATAAACATCCCAAAATCCAACCTAACTCCCACTCAGTCCCTAGAGTTTATAGGAGCTATGCTGGATACCAAAAAGGCAAGGGCCTATCTTCCACAGCCTCGCTACCTGCGCATTGTGCAGTTAGCTTCCCAAGCAATGCTAAAGACTCATCTCACTGCTCGCGAAATGTTACAATTACTAGGCCACATGGCATCTACCGTGCATGTGGTTCCTTATGCTCACCTCCGTATGAGAGCAGCCCAATGGACTTTATCCACTCAGTGGGCTCAGGCATCAGGTTGCCTGTCAGACAGAATAGCAAACACAAGTCGCCTTATTTTGTCCCTACAATGGTGATAATCAACCCAGAACCTGTTGGTGGGGTCCCCTTTCCAACAACCCCCACCCCAGTTCACTCTAACAACAGATGCCTCACAGGTGGGTTGGGGAGCTCACCTGCATGGCTTACAGAAAGTACCCCACTTACCAGGACACCCCAGCTCCCCAACGGGCAGCAGGCCAGTGGACAGGGGCATGGCCCACGTAAGCCGAAGACCCTCAAGCCTCCAACTCCGGCTCCTACTGAGCCGGGAGGGGTTTTTTGACTCCCAGTGCATAGCTCCTCTCCCACCAGTGGTTTGGCCCTGCACAGGAAGAAGGCTGGCTCTGTACGCTCACAGGTGGCCGGCCATTACCACCGACACCTGGGTTTTGAAAATAGTCCAACAGGGCTATTTGCTTCATTTCAACCAGGTGCCCACCTCCTTTTTCCCAGGAGAGCCTCTCGTGCCCTGTCTTCACAGGAACCTCCTCCTGCAGGAGTTGGCATGTCTGCTAAAGGATCAGATGGTGGAACCGGAACCCCACCACCTGCAGGGGCAAGGCTTCTACTCCAAGTATTTCCTCATACCAAAAAGAAAAGGAGTCCTTCGCCTCATCCTAGACTTGTGCAGTCTGAACAAGTTCCTGGTGAGGGAAAAGTTCAAGATGCTTTCCCTTGGGATCCGACTGCCTTACCTCCACCAGGGAGATTGGCTATGCTCCTTAGACCTAAAGGATGCTAATACTCATGTCCTCATACACCCAGACCACAGACAATATCTCAGGTTTGTGGTCGGAGGAAACCACTTCCAGTACAAGGTGCTTCCCTTTGGCCTAGCTCCCACTCCCAGAATATTCACCAAATGCCTAGCAGTGGTGGCGGCCTTTCTCAGAAGCCAGGGAGTCTTTTCTTTCTATACCTAGATGACTGGCTCATCAGGGGCCAATCTGCTCAGGAGGTCACCCTGCTCTAGCACCCTGCTCTAGCACCTAGGGTTTGTTGTAAATCACACAAAGTCCACTTTACTCCCCACTCAGAACTTGGAGTTCATAGGGGCAAGACTGGACACCCTTCAGGCAAGAGCTTACCTACCGCTGGACAGGGCAAGGCAGTTGCTGGTCTTGGTACAACAGGTCCAGCACAGGCCTCATGGGTCGTCTTACGCCTCCTGGGCCACATGGCCTCCACGGTACATGTGACTGCACATTCTCGATTCCACATGCGCACAGCTCAGTGGTGCCTCAGAGACCAGTGGACACAAGGCACAGGCCGCCTCAGAGACAGGTTGTCGATTTTCAAGCAGCTGGTGACAGCCTTGAAACGGTGGCTTCACCCCCCCCCCCCCAATTTGCTTCAGGGAGTACCATTCCAACCTCCTTCTCACACAAGAGTGCTGACGACATGCCTCCTTGCTGGACTGGGGAGCCCATTGCCAGGGTTCATGCATTCAGGGTCTGTGGTCCTCGCGAGAGGCTGCACTTCAGTCTTCTAGAGCAATGTTCCCTCTAATTTTCAATTTTCTGTAGGCTGTGTGCGCATAAAATATCAGCTGTGCAGCTTTTGAAGGAAGGTTAAATTTTTGTGCGCCACATAACGACACTCAGAGTTATATACTTTAAAATTTGACTACACATCAGAATACAGTATGTACACCACATTGATTACACTAGAAAACATTGTAGAACTTGTGAAAACCGTAAATACATAACTTTTAAATTTTAAGACGTCTGTGTTTTCTATCAGAATCAGAACCGTAATTTTTGTGCGCTCTGTTGTAAAGTATGTGCGCTCGCTTGGTGAGGTGTGTGCACGTGCACATGCGCACAGCTTAGAGGGAACAGTGTTCTAGAGCTTCGAGCCATCCGCCTAGTTCTTCAAGCCTTCTGTAATCTTCTTTCACATCAGTCGGTGCTGATACAGACAGACAATCAAGTAGCGATGTTCTACATCAACAAACAGGGAGGCACAGGATCTCACATCCTATGCCAGGAAACTCTGGACCTCTGCTCTTTTGCAGTGGCACATCACATGTCCCTAAAGGCAGTTTATCTGCCAGGTCAGGAGAACCTCCTGGCCTACAAGTTGAACAGGATTCTTCAGCCTCACGAATGGCAACTGAACTGGGATGTAGCCCAGAAGATCTTCATCCACTGGGGTCTCCCATCCGTGGATCTCTTTGTCAGTCTGCAAAACCACCAGTTGCCCCGGTTCTGCTTGAGGCAGCCGCATCCGCTGAGCGTGGTGGCGGATGCTTTCCTGATCTCATGGGCACAGGGCCTTTTCTATGCGTTTCCACGCACACCCCTGGTGGCATGCACTCTATTCAAGATTCTTCAGGACAAGGCCTCTGTCATCTTGGTAGCCTCCAGGTGGCCAAGACAGCCTTGGTTCCCTCTTCTTCAACTTGCGGTCAAAGCTCCACTCCCGCTGGGGGTGCAGCCCAACCTCTTGACCCAGGAACAGGGTTCCTTACTACACCCCAACCTCAGATCCCTCAACTTAATGGCATGGCTGGTGAGAGGGTAGTACTTGCTCCTCTACTCCTTCCCAAGGAGGTTGAGCTGGCCTACAGGAGGCAATCCACTAGAAAATCCTATACGTTCAAATGGCATAGATTTTGAAGTGTGGTATGCCCACAATAAGGAGAACCTGTTCACTTGCCAAGTTCTCAGATATTACAGTACTTGCTCCACCTCTCAGAGTTGGGCCTCAAGTCTAACTCTGTCAGGGTCCACCTGAGTGCGGTATCAGCTAACTACTCTCCAGTGGACGGGCAGCCTCTTTCAGCTCACCCTTTGGTATCCCGAATCCTCAGAGGCCTCCTACTCTTGAAGCCTCCGATTCGCCCACCGGCTAGAGAGCGGGACTTAAATGTGGTCTTGCAGTGACTTACTCGCCCACCTTTTGAACCAGTGTCCACCTATCATCTCCGCTTCCTTTCCTGGAAAGCACTCTTTCTGGTGGCACTCACCTCTGCTCGACGTGTGAGCGAGCTGCAAGCTTTAGTATCGGATAGACTGTATACACGGTTTTATAAAAATAGGGTGGTCCTACGTACTCAACCCAAGTTCCTTCCAAAAGTGGTTTCCTCGTTTCACCTCAACCAAGAGGTGGTTCTTCCAACCTTCTTCCCCAGGCCACATACTAGCAGGGCAGAAGTGGTTCTGCATACCCTGGACTGTAAGAGGGCGCTCACCTTCTACCTGGCGCGTACGTGGGGACATCGGAGAGCTTCCCAGCTCTTCGTCTCTTATGACCCTAGTAAACTGTCTACCTGTCTCCAAGCGCACGTTATCCACCTGGGTAGCAGACTGCATCGCCTGTGCATACAGGGCAGCTGACCAGCTGCAGGGCCGAATCACGGCCCACTCTGTCAGGGCTAAGGCCGCATCAGTGGCTAACCACCACTCTGTTCCGTTTGCAGACATCTGCCGGGCCGCAACTTGGTCTTCAAGACAGACTTTTGCAGCCCATTACTTTCTGGAGAGAGAGTCCCGGCGGGACAGTGTTTTTGATCAAACGGTACTCTGTAATCTATTCAAGGTTTAGGCAACTCTTACCCTCCGACCCTTTGGTGTCAGGCTACTGTGGGGGTTGCATTCTCGGAGAAAAATCCTGTCATTGCTGCTGCGGCTCTTCTAGAGGGAAACATTTTCAGCTATGGGTTCTCGGTAGCCTATAGCTAGGGAGTCCCATATGTGAGGACTGACTTCCTGCTTGTTCCTGGAGAAAGTGTAGTTACTCACTTGTAACAGGTGTTCTCCAGGGACACTAGGAATCAGTCCTCATGACCTCCCTCCTCCTCCCCTGGAGTTGCAGTCCTTTGATTAATTTTTTCTCATTTTTGACGTCTTTTTAGCTATGTCATCTGACCGAGTAAGATGGCATCCTTGGGCGGGAAGAGGATCGCGCATGCGCGATGCAATCCCAAAGGCTTTCTTTGAAAGCTGGGGAATTGCTCCGCATGAGGGCTCCGTCGGCGCCAACGTCACCCATATGTGAGGACTGATTCCTGCTATCCCTGGAGAACACCTGTTACAGGTGAGTAACTACGCTAACACTGCAAAGAAGGTGGCTTGTTTTCAGGATATGCACAAGTCCAATCCCATAGTACATCTGTTTATTTTTGAGAACGGAGCTCCACAGCTCTGAGCAGAACTGTTGGGTTGGAATCTCAACTGGGTAGCAATGCGCATGCTTAGAGAGCCCGGCACACAGGCACATTAGGGACAGCACCATGGAGTATGGCTGCATACCCTGCTGTCTACGGAGAACCCCCATTACGGGTAAGCAACTCCGCTTTCACGAAGTATGAGTGAATAAGACCGTGAACCTGAGCATGCTGGGTTGAGAGTGCATTGGTATGTCTCCTGCTGGAGGATATTTGAAGTACCAGGCGATATTCATGGTATATGTACTGGAGTAGGATGGTAAGTGAATTGTAATAGGGTTGTGACCATTTATGATGATCCAGCTGGAGAGGCCACCTTTGTGTTCAGTGATTAATACTGGGAATCTTTAGACTCTATAAGGTGATAGAACTGCTAGGCATTTTGAAGAGAAAATTAGTTCTTCGAAGGCCATTATGGCACTGTGAAGGATCATGTTGATTGACCATTGTCAAAATTTGGGAATGATTTTTGCTATAAGCAGAACTGGGGAGGAGGGCATGCAATGAAGAGAAAGCCAAGTGCAGTTAATCCTAGTGCATCTAGGGCTAGGCAGGCAAAAGAGGAGAAGTTTGATATCAAGCCTTTGATAGAGAGTTGATCCTGAGTAAAACACGCCCACTTCTAGCCACGACGAAACTCGGTCCAGAAGACATGGTCTCTGAATGGAATGAAACCTTCAGTAATATTGCCGTACGTACACCATCCAACAAGCCACTAAGGACAAGAGCCTCAGCAGTTTGGTACACCTCAGAACTTCGATCATCTCTCACCTCCCTACGGAAGTTGGAAAGACGCTGGCGCAAATCGCACTCAGAAATAGATCAACAGGCATATATTTCCCATCTGGCGCAACATCGTGAAGCAGTAACAACCAAGCTAAGGCAATTTCACATTGATTCGCTGAAGCGGTCATTGAACAAACCTCATGACCTTTTCAGCCTCGTAAAGAATCTAATGAACCAGTACCTGAACAAGCAAACGATATCCACCCTCAAGACTTTGCTGACTATCTGCAAACAAAGATAAGCCATACCAACAAATCTTCAGTACCCACAAGGGCAATAGTACAAAACGATATAACACCCTTGAACATGTTCTCTACACCAGATAAGAAGCATATTGAAAACATCATCACTATGATCAACACCACCACTGCCCAGACCGACCCATGCCCTGCCTTCTGGATAAAGGAGCTACGGTCTAATCTTTACCCATTTATAGCCAAGCTCATGGAAAGATCTTTTACAACAGGGGTGTTTCCTCAATCCCTCAAGCATACTTCTATTAGACCTCTGTTGAAAAACAGCAAGCTTGATAACCTGAAAGTGGACTCTTACAGACCGATATCGAGCATTCCACTTTTGGCTAAAATAATAGAAAAAGAGGTACAAAGACAAATTCAAGACCATGTCGACAACAGTTCACCACTTGACCCATGCCAACACGGTTTTAGGGAACAACATGGCGTAGATACCCTCCTCACCACACTTATAAATAACATATCTACAGGAACTGATAACATCCGGCAGGGCTTTGTCCTTATATTCCTTGACATCGCAGCTGCTTTTGACTCAGTATGTCACGAGTTTCTACTGGTGCGCCTCAAGGAGAAGGGTATCTCAGAAACGGCGATAACCTGGTGTGAATCTTACCTCACAAACAGATGGCAACATGTACGTTCAGGGGCCTCAACTTCTAAACCTTTCCACCAAAAACAAGGAGTCCCGCAGGGATCATCCTTCTCCGCCCTGATGTTTAATATCTACATGCAACCTATCTGTAATCTCATTCGCTCTTTTGGGGTAAACTGCCTGGTATACGCGGACGACGTCCTACTTTACATGCCCTTCTTAACAGATAATCCAGACCTTTCACCAACTACAGAATGCTTTGACTCAGTATCCAATTGGCTTCAATCACAAAACCGCAGAATTCAGCACAAGAAAACGGAGGTGCCCTTCATTACAAGGAACTCAAATTTCATAACACCAACACATAAAAGTCAAGGAAGCAGAACTCCAGACTAAATCCTCGATCAGGTACCTTGGAGTCACTCTGGACCAGCGCCTTGACATGAAACTCCACATAAGCAATGTAGTCAGAGCGATATACCACAAAATCCATACCCTCAGGCATCTTCGTTTCCTACTTGATCCAAGCGACTTCCGAACTATCAGGCACTTATCATGCCTCATTTTGACTATGCAAATTAAATCCTGCATGGTCTCCCTCTGTCTACTTTAAACCCTCTACAGCTTGCAATGAATTCTGCAGCAAGAGTTCTAATCGGATCGCCGAAGAAGAATCATATCACACCCATCCTAAAACATCTTTACTGGCTCCCCATTCAGTCCAGACTATTGTTCAAAATTCTGCTGCTCACCTTCAAGTCAATCAATAGTCTAGCCTCCACATCACTAGCGGAACTCATTCATACCACACCATCCAACAGATCCAGGAGATCAACAGCGATAAACTCATTAGTTGTCCCAATAGAATTAACCCACTGTACTCACGCGACTGCTAACAGAGCTTTCAAATTATGTGCACCGAGAAGCTGGAACTCTCTCCCACACAACATACGTGCAATCACTGACTTGGCCCAATTTAGGTAGGCAGTAAAACACTACCTATTCATTCAGTACTACAGGATAGACGAAGATACAGTAACGTCACCGACAGTCTAATATAGATATCATGACAAAGCTCCTTTATAATATACTTATAAGTTTAGCTTGTACAATATGAAAATCTGATGTAAATAGTTACCCCAAGTTCTCCAAGTTCTACTTCCTGTTACCTGTAAACACTGTTTCATTATTTGCAACGTGTATGTTCTATGTTCTATGTAAACCGCACTGATGTTGAATAGCGCGGTATAAAAGAAATGTAAATAAAATAATAAAATAAAATAAGTTGGAACGGTAGAAAATTGATAAAATGTGCCCTTGCTACTCGTGAAGAGGTCAACCTGAGGGTCCTCCCGCCCTGAAAGATAGTTTATCAGGCTGCTGCATAAAAAGACTAATAAATCTTCAGAATTCTGATGATCTTGTTGGCTAAATAGTTATGAAGCCTGAGAGTATAGGCAACTTATGTTTAGAAACAATTGACCATGGCAGTTTTCCACATTTTTGTTGCTTCTGTGTAGAAATTAAGGTATTGCAGTCCTTTATGTTTGACACAAAACACAGCCAGTTTGATCATCTGTTTGAATTGAAAACTGATGTGTCCTAGAGTACGTGAAGAAAGTCAAGGGGCATCGTGAAATTCTCCAAGCTCTTGAAGTTATAAATTGGAATTCAAGTATGTTTCTTCTGTGCTGTAAGCATTCAAAGGAGCTGTACAACCTAAGTTTGATGTTTGATGTAGTCTGTGACTTGGACAAATTGGTATTGCAGTGGAGCAAAGGAAAAACCACCTGCTGCAAGGTTATCCTTGAAAGTCCACTACTGATGAAGAGGGTTGGGATCATTGGTTCCAACGGAACTTGAGGTCCCCTTGAGGACATCTTGTTTTCCATGATGCAAAGCTCTGCATTCACAAAATAGCCCTGTGATTCAACGTTTGTCAGTAGTCTTGGTCAACACCAGTGGTCAGATTTGTATCCTGTGGTCATGTGAAATGAGGACTACTTATATTGCTAGACCAGTCCAGAATGAGTAGGTTATGCCTGTCAGCCAGGAGATGGAGACAAAACAAAAGCTCATGAACTCTGCCTTATATAGGACACCATGCAACCACATGCTCCTAGTATTCTCTGTCTACAGCAGATGGTGACGGTAATACTGTGCAACTTGGACTGATTTGGTGAAATGGCTCCTAGGATCTGTTGCAGAACCGGAGCCATCAGTTGAGCTGTAGCTGTTGAGGATGAGCCAGGACTGGTGCTGCTGAGACTGCAGTTTGGGTAATACCTAAAGTGGATCCTTCAGGGTGATATTTAAATGTTTTCCCTTATTTTATCCTGAAAAAATAAAAATAACTTAATTTTCTTCAGTAGGGAATTTGCTTCTATAGTGTTTGCATCTCTAGTTACTGTGTTAGGCTGGGCTGTGTTCTAGGAGACTGAGGCAGTGGGAGGGAGCTGATGTTCTTCTTCCGTATTGCTCTCTCTGACTCACTGTGGTTCTTCAAACGCCATCCTCAGTGGTGTAATTGGAGCAGGGAGCAATCAGACAGTATAGAGGGAGGGAGTGTCCTGTGATTCTCCAGGACCAAGCAGGAAGTCAGTCCTCACATATGGGTGACGTCTGCGCCGACGGAGCCCTCGCGGAGCAATTTTCCCCAGCTTTCACAGAAAGCCTTTGGGAATTGCAGCGCGCATGCGCGGTCGCCTTCCCGCCCAAGGGTGCCATCTTAGCCAGTCTTCTTTTTTCCGCGGAGCCCTACAGACGTACCCGTCGTGTCCCCGCTAAAAAAGTTGATTTTCGTGAGTTTTACTCGTTTTTCAATTTGGTTCGACGCCGGTCGTTTTCCTGCCCGGACTCGCGACGCCGTTGCGAGTCCTTCCCTTATTTTTCGGTTTTTCTGATTTTGGTCAGTTTCGTTTTCGATTTTTCCCTGGCAGCCCGGTCCTTTGACCTTGCAGGGGCCCTTTTTCCCCCGATGGCTGCCAGTGGTTTCAAGCGGTGTGGTCAGTGTGACAGAAATATGTCACTCACTGACACACACGATAATTGCCTCCGCTGCCTGGGCCCGGATCATGAAGAAATGATCTGTGGAGCCTGTGGCAAAATGTCCTCCAAAGCGTTGAGGAGCCGGCGGCATCAGCGGGATAGAATCTTCGCTGACCCCAGCCGTACCCGGACCTCGTCGGAGGCCTCGGCATCCAGAGGCTCCAGCTCTGAACATCGCCGAAGCTCCTCCGACAGGGGTTCTCCCTCCGGAGACCATCGACGGAAGACAAAACCCGCGAGGGCGGCATCGGTGGACGCTCCTGGCTCCGCGGGGGCCAGGTCGCATAGACCCGACAGCCGTCCCGGGTCTTTGGAGAAGGAGCACCTCCCGAAGCGACCTCGCCTGGAGTCGGAGTTGCCTGCTCGGGTAAGTCCTGTGGTCCTTCTGGACTCGACTCCGAGAGGTCCGACGTCAGGCCCGACGCCGTCGGGGCCCGAGTCGGGGACTGCTGGGTCACCTGAGGTCGGACTCAGGTTGACGGCCTTGGAGAGCAGACTATCTGCCTTCATGGACCAGCAGCGGGCACTGATCGCTAGCCTCGCTGGCGCCGCTGCCCCGACCGCCGGGACGTCGACGTCTAAGTCGACCCCGGAGACCGAGCCGATCCTCGAGTCCATGCGAACTCGAGTCGATCCTCGGTCGAGGTCACCCTCAGCCTCCCGTTCGGGACCGAGGTCGTCGCCGCCGACTCCCTTGGCGTCGGGGCGGCCGACGCCTCCGCCTGCCCGAGCCGACCCCACTGATTCCTCCTCGGAGTCGGTCTGGGAGTCTGAAGAGGAGGAGTCACCTGATTCCTTTCAGACTCGGTGTGTCCCCTCGGACTCACCTGAGTCCGAACCTCGGAAACAGTCCCCTCCGGAGGATGCCCGGTTCTCGGACTTCGTCAGGGATATGGCCAAGGCTTTGGCCTTCCCGGCAGATCCCGAGGAGGAGCCTCGAGCCGAAGAGCTCGACGCCCTTCAGTACGACTCTCCTGCCCGGGAGCACTTTACTGTACCGGTGCCTCCCATGCTGGAACGACTGCTCTTCCGCATGTGGGAGGGTCCGGCCTCGTCGCCGGTATTGAGCAAGCGGGTCGATTCCATCTATCGAGTCCGCAAGAGTCCTGGCTTCCAAAAAGCACAGCTACCACACCATTCCATGGTAGTGGAATCGGCCATGCATCGGCTGAAGAGCCAGAAAATGCACTCCTCGGTGCCCCCTGGCAGGGAGGCCCGTAACCTGGATGGCCTTGGTAAGAAGTGTTTCCAGGGCTCTATGCTGGCTTGTCGTGTCCAGACCTACCAGCTATACATGGGCATGTATCTCCGAGACCTGGCTAAAGAGCTAGCCGGATTCTCTGCTGGACTGTCCGAGGAACCTTTGCGGAGGTTCCTAGCCTTAACATCTGGTATTCGGGAATGCTCCAAATTCATGTCCCGAGCAGCCTATGATGGCTTTGAAGCATTGGCTCGTGTGGCCGCAGCCGGCATCGGTGCCCGCCGACAGGCTTGGCTTCAGTCGTCTGACCTTGAGCCTTGGGTGCAGGACAAGTTGGTCGATGTCCCCTGCAGAGGTGAGAACCTCTTTGGCAAGCCCATGGCTGAAAAGGCTGCACAAATCGAGACGGAGACTCTCACCAGGACCAGACTTTCTAGGAAGACCTCCGCCCCTTCCCAGAAAAAGAAGGGCTCGGGAAAAAAGTCCTTTTACCCGAGAAAGGCGGCTGCCTACAAACACTACCCCCAATATCAGGCCCCTCCAGCTCCCCAACAGGGTCAGCAGGCCAAGGGACGGGGTAACGGGTCCCGTAGGCAGCAAGCCCCCAAGCCTGCACCACCAGCCCCTGCCCAGCAGGGTGGGGGTTTTTGACTTTCTCAGCATAGCCTCTCCCCCTCAGCTGGTCCCTCCCAGCACCGGAGGCCGGCTGGTTCACTTCGCCCACAGGTGGTCCAGCATCACTTCAGATGCCTGGGTGCTTCAGGTCGTGCGAAAAGGATATCTTCTCCACTTCCATCAGGTCCCTCCCTCTTATTTTCCGGGAGAACCTCCACGACTCCCTCTGCACAGGGACTTACTCCTTCAGGAGTTAGCAAGTCTTCTTCAGGACCAGGCTGTGGAACCGGTGCCCCACCACCTGAGAGGTCAAGGCTTTTATTCCAGGTATTTCCTGATACCAAAAAGAACAGGAGGCCTAAGACCCATCCTGGACTTGCGCAACCTCAACAAGTTCCTTGTGCGGGAAAAGTTCAAGATGCTTACCCTTGGAATCCTTCTGCCCTACCTCCAGCAGGGAGATTGGCTATGCTCCTTGGATCTAAAGGATGCCTACACGCACATCCTCATCCACCCAAGCCACCGCCAATACCTAAGGTTTGTGGTGGCCGGAAATCACTACCAGTACAGAGTGCTGCCCTTTGGCCTGTCCTCCGCACCGCGAGTCTTCACAAAATGTCTCGCGGTGGTGGCGGCCTATCTCAGGCTTCACGGCCTCTATGTTTTTTCCGTACCTCGACGACTGGCTCATCAGAGCGTCGTCCCCTCCGGCAGTCACCAATGCCACACACCGCACGGTGACTCTTCTGCAGTACTTGGGCTTTGTCATAAACTTCGCAAAGTCCACTTTGCTCCCCTCACAGGATCTCGAGTTCATCGGCGCAAGACTGCACACTCCTCAGGCTCGAGCTTTCCTGCCTCTCGACAGGGCTCAACGGCTCATGGACCTAACCGGCCGTTTTCGCAGCCAGTCCCTGGTCTCCGCCAGGCGCTTCCTGAGACTACTCGGCCATATGGCTTCCACCGTCCACGTGACTCCCAATGCTCGCCTGAATATGCGGCCGGCTCAATGGTGCCTTCGCAAGCAGTGGCAACAAGCCACCGGCGGGCTAGCCGACTTAGTGCGCCTCTCCAGACCGCTGGCCTCTTCCCTACAGTGGTGGCTTCATCGGCCGAACCTGGTGCTCGGAATGCCTTTTCAGTCGTCTCAGCCGACTCAAGTGCTGACGACCGATGCTTCCCTCCTGGGCTGGGGAGCTCATTGCCAGGGGGCATGTACTCAAGGTCTCTGGACCGCGTGGGAATCTGCTCAACAGATCAACTTCCTGGAGCTCAGAGCTATTCGTCTGGCGCTCAAGGCTTTCTCCCACCTGACTTCTCACCAGTCCGTCCTTGTCCAGACGGACAATCAAGTTGCCATGTTCTACGTGAACAAACAGGGCGGCACGGGCTCCTTCCTTCTCTGCCGAGAAGCTCAAAAGCTCTGCTCTTGGGCCGTCCGTCACGGCATTCTTCTCAAAGCAGTTTATCTCCCAGGCCAGGAGAATTGCCTGGCGGACAAACTCAGCAGGATACTCCAGCCGCACTAGTGGCGTCTGGATCCCTTGGTAGTCCAGAAACTCTTTCTGAAGTGGGGCCTCCCCACGATGGATCTCTTTGCCAGTCCTCTCAACCGGCAACTTCCTCGCTTCTGCTCGCGTCAGCCACATCCCCTTCGGGTAGCGGCAGATGCATTTCTGCTCTCATGGTCGGAAAACCTTCTCTATGCTTTTCCTCCCATCCCGCTGGTCTCCCGAACTCTGTTCAAGGTTCTCCAGGACAAAGCGTCCATGATCCTGGTGGCTCCTCGCTGGCCCAGACAGCCGTGGTTTCCACTCCTGTTGCAATTAGCGGTGGAGGATCCGTTCCCTCTGGGGTTTCAACCGGATCTCCTAACACAGGATCAGGGGTCTCTGCTACACCCCAACCTCAGATCTCTCAATCTAATGGCCTGGCGGCTGAAAGGGTAGTCCTTGCTCCCCTTCTCCTGCCGGCAGAGGTGGAAGAGGTCGTCCTAGCTTCTCGGCGACCTTCTACCCGCAAATGCTACGCCCTTAAATGGCGTCGCTTTTCCGTTTGGTGTGTACAGCAGTCTCAGGATCCCTTCTCCTGCTCGGTGTCGGTGATCTTGCAGTACCTGCTCTACCTCTCTAATCTGGGACTTAAGTCCAACTCCGTCAAGGTCCACCTCAGTGCTCTTTCAGCACACCATGTGCCGGTGGACGGCAGACCTCTTTCCAGCGACCCTCTTGTAGCACGGTTTCTCCGAGGTCTCCTTGGTGAAAAACTACCTCTGCGCCCGCCAGCACCTGACTGGGATCTGAATGTGGTTTTACAGCGGATCACCTGTCCGCCTTTTGAACCGATGGCTACCTGTTCTCTGCGTTTTCTTTCGTGGAAAACCTTATTCCTGATAGCCCTCACTTCCGCTAGACGCGTAAGTGAATTGCAGGCCCTCGTGTCTGATCCTCCCTTCACTCGGTTCTACAAAAATAGGGTAGTCCTACGGACTCACCCAAAATTTCTTCCAAAAGTTGTCTCCCCTTTTCACATCAATCAGGAGGTGGTACTTCCAACCTTCTTTCCCAGGCCTCACTCCAGCCGAGCTGAACGAGTCCTGCTGCATACCCTGGACTGTAGAAGGGCGTTGAACTTCTACCTTGACCGTACGCGGGAGCACCGCAAAGCTGCTCAGCTCTTTGTGTCGTTTGACCCCAATAAATTGGGGCTCCCGGTCTCCAAGCGTACCCTGTCCATCTGGGTTGCTGACTGTATCGCTTGGGCTTATGGGGCAGCCGGACTCTCCTTAGAAAGTCGAGTCACGGCTCATTGTGTTCGGGCGAAGGCTACGTCAGTGGCTTACCTCCGCTCTGTTCCGCTGGCAGACATCTGCCGGGCCGCTACTTGGTCTTCGAGCCAGACTTTTGCGGTCCATTACTGTCTCGAGAGGGAGTCCCGCAGGGACAGTGCTTTCGGACAGGCAGTCCTCCGAAATCTCTTCGAGGTTTGAGCAACTCCTACCCTCCATCCCGGATGGGGGCTACCGGTGGGTAATAATTCAGCGAAGATTCCATCCTTCTGTACTGCCGAGCTAGAGGGAGCTCATTTTTGTGCTTAGGGTCTCCGGTAGCCTTAAGCTTGGGAGTCCCATATGTGAGGACTGACTTCCTGCTTGGTCCTGGAGAAAGCGTAGTTACTCACCTGTAACAGGTGTTCTCCAGGAGCAGCAGGAATCAGTCCTCACAACCCTCCCTCCTCCCCGTGGAGTTGCAATCATCTGCTTAAGTTTTTTGCAAATTTTTATGCTGTCTTTTAGCTATGTCATCAGACTGGCTAAGATGGCACCCTTGGGCGGGAAGGCGACCGCGCATGCGCGCTGCAATTCCCAAAGGCTTTCTGTGAAAGCTGGGGAAAATTGCTCCGCGAGGGCTCCGTCGGCGCCGACGTCACCCATATGTGAGGACTGATTCTTGCTGCTCCTGGAGAACACCTGTTACAGGTGAGTAACTACGCTGTATGCCATTCTTTGACAGATATGGGCAATGTGTGTTTGATCCAGAAGTGGCACTTTTTACATCTCAAAGCAGTAACAGGCTGATATAGAAAGCTGGTGCTGAAGTTGTGTGCTTTCCAACCTTGTATGCCTCTTAGCATTTCGCTGATAGCTTATGACGTCAGTGCGGGCAGGCAAAAAGGAGCTCATATGCAAATTAGCCACACATTAAACTGTGCGCAAATGGCAGCGTTAAAC
The DNA here is from genome assembly GCA_033557465.1 of Ichthyophis bannanicus. Lineage (NCBI taxonomy): Eukaryota > Metazoa > Chordata > Amphibia > Gymnophiona > Ichthyophiidae > Ichthyophis > Ichthyophis bannanicus. The sequence goes on from CM066031.1 coordinate 844,792,489, forward strand.
TGGGGGAGCAAGCCAAACACATGTGCGCAAGTTTGGCATGCTCTGTCAGAGAAACAGGGGCATCGCATGGCTAATTTGCATATGAGCTCTGACAGTATTTTGATGGCATCGAAAGCTTTCCTTGATGCCGGTATTATCTGAGGGGAAATGTCAAACTTTCCCTCAGATGATCTAGGCATCAGGGAAAGCAGACTATGCCATCAAAATACTATTGGGGGCCAGTGCCCCTGACAGAAAGCAAATCCCTGGTAGCCCAGCAGCCCCGATCGTGCGCCCCCCCCCCCCCACTCTCCTCCCAACTAAAAATAAGCCTGGTAGTTGAGCGGCCCTGAACCCCTCAGCCCTCTCCCAACTAAAAATAAACCTGATGGCCCAGAGGCCCAAAACCACCCACCCCCTCCTGGTATCTTCACAAAGGAGCAGGAGCGCTACCCACGCGCTCCTGCGCTGCCATCTTGAAAAATAGGATGCAGGTGGTGGGGTCAGACTGCCATAAAAGGCAATCTCCAGGAACAAGCAGGAATAAGTCCTCACATATGGGTACGTCGGTACCGACGGAGCCTGCGCGGGAAAGCTCCCCAGCTTCCCAGAAGGAAGCTTTTGGGGCCTCCCACTGCACATGCGCGCTGCCTTCCCGCCTTCCTGACCAGCTCTCCTCAGTTTCTCTTTTTCCGCGGAGCCAGCAGGTCGTGTTCCTGTCACCGCTGAAGAAATTATTGTTTTAGTTTGTTTCTTTAGACCGCGTACCTGCCTTCCCCATACCGAAACCGTTACCGCTGGTCTCTCTTTTCTTTTCTTTTAAAAAAAAAAAAAAAATCTTTATCTTTGCACAACTTGGTGACTTCGGTTAGGCCTCAGGCCTACACAAATTCTCCTCATGGAGAAACCAGCCCCTGGTTTTAAGAAGTGTACCAAGTGTAGTGCTGTTATTTCTGTCACAGACACCCATGAATGGTGTCTTAAATGTTTGGGACCTGACCACTCCATTCCGGACTGCCCATCCTGCTCCCAGATGTCTAAACGTGGTTTGCAGAACCGGGCCAACAAATTCCATGTGCTGTTTGCTTCAGATAATCCAGCATCACAGTCATCCAGGTCTTCCTCTCCGGATCGATCTCAGGTAACCAAACCTTCTTCGGGCAGGTCCTCAAAGAGCAAATCTCCTTCAAAGCATCGAGAGGCTCTCACTTTTGAATCTGAGGATCCTGCCCCAGCCAAACAACCCCGGCGGGAAGCTCTGGCTTCCAAAGCACCATCTGTGGGGTTACAGGTTGACATCGATGGCACGGCCTCGACTGATCACCTGTTAGACTGCTCTGGGGTACCGGCCCATACCGGTACTGACATCCAGGCAGCAGTGGCGTCTATGAGCAATACTGTTCAGACCATGCAGCAGGCCATGCTGGCTTTTATTACAGCTGCGACGCCCTCGGTACCGCGTTCAGCGGTACCGGGTCCGGTTCCGGTATCGTCTCCCATACCAGAACCGAGACCATCGACTTCCAAACGCAGATCGGTTCCGCATGCCGGATCCGGGTTTTCACCCGATACCGATCCCATACCCGGTACGCCCTATGTCGATACCGATCGGTATGCGTATCGTGCGTAGGAAGCAAATAGAGAATACTCTGATTCTTCTGAGGATTTTGACTCCTCTGAGGACTCTGATGAGCTGTCTCTAGTTCTTCATGAAGACCCTTCTTCCCCAAAGAGGAGAATGTCCTCCACCAGAGGATTTGTCCTTTCAAGACTTCATTATAGAGCTAGCTAAAGGACTTTCTATTACCACATCCTCTGAAAAAGAACCTAGGTCAAAGAAATTGGATATTTTAGGATACCCTAAGGTTCCTAAAGAGGCAGTCACCCTGCCTATCCATGAAATCCTTCAAGAACACTTGATGGACTTATGGGAGGCTCCTCTAACGTTGTCTCCTTACTCTCGTAGGTTGGACACCATGTACCGGGTCCCTCCTCCTCCTGGGTTTCAAAAGACTCAGCTGCCTCACCATTCCATTGTGGTGAGGTCTGCGCTGAAAAAGATTAAGAGCACCAAAAGGCACTCTTCTACCCCTCCAGGGCGAGAATGTAAGACCCTAGACTCTTTTGGCAGGAAAATTTTCCAGGCTAGTATGCTTATAGCCAGGATTAATTCTTACAGTCTGTATATGGGCATGTTTCTCAGGGAACTTGCCCTAAAGGTACGGCATTTTGCCTCCTTTATCCCTGAGGATAGAAAGGAGGAGTTCATTTCTCTGGTGAAACAGCTTCTAGATGTTTCTAAGTTCTCCAACAGAGCAGCATTTAATTCCTTTGAGGGTGCCGGTAGAGCTTCGGGCATTGCTATTGCAGCCCGACGACTTGCTTGGCTCCAGGCCTCTGACCTAGAACCCTGGGTCCTGGATGGCTTACGGAATCTGCCCTGTACAGGTGAGAACTTATTTAGTAAGGACTGGCAAATTAAAGCCACTCAAATGGACGCAGAAAATGCTACATTAGATAGACTTTCTAAGTCTACCTCTACTCCTGCCAAGAAAAAGTCTTTCAAGAGGCCTTACTACAAGAAGGCCAGATTTTCCACAAATACTGGCCAACAATCTTCTCAGCCTCGCTTTGCTGCTAAACGTCAGCAACCTAAACAGGCAAGGTCAAAGCCTGCAGCGTCTGCCACTCCTCAGCAGGCTCAACCCCCTCAGGGGTTTTGACTTGCCCCTAGAGAACTTAACCTTTCTGGCTCTAGAACAACCAGAGCCCCTCAACATTCCCGGAAGGTTAGCTCACTTTGCTCCCAGATGGGGGCAAATTACATCAGAGCACTGGACCCTCTCTATCATCAGAGAGGGCTACAAACTTCATTTTTCCTACCTTCCTCCATATACCATGGTGAGGCACTTCAATTCTCCCCCATCTCTCCTGGCCCTGTTTGGTCAGGAAGTCTCTTCTCTCCTTGCCCAAGGGGCAATAGAAGAGGTTCCTCCTCTTCAACAAGGGACAGGATTCTACTCCCCTTATTTTCTCATAACAAAGAAGACAGGGGGATTCAGACCTATCCTAGATCTGAGAGAATTGAACAAATTTCTGTACAAGTTGAAATTCAAAATGCTTTCTCTAGGCATTCTCCTTCCATACCTTGAGAGTCAGGATTGGCTTTGTTCTCTAGATCTCAAGGATGCGTACACACATATACTCATCCACCCATCCCACAGAAAATATCTAAGATTTCTGTTTCATGGAAAACATTTCCAGTACAGAGTACTTCGCTTCGGTCTAGCCTCTGCTCCAAGAGTGTTCACCAAATGCATGGCAGTTGTTGCCGCATTTCTAAGAGGTCTGGGAATTTTTGTATTCCCATATCTGGACGACTGGCTCATCCGAGCTCCATCTCAGTCAGAGGCCCAGATTTCCCTGGACCGCACAAGGCATATTCTGCAGTATCTGGGACTGGTGATAAACCTTCCCAAGTCTCAACTTACCCCTACTCAATCTCTGGAATTCATAGGGGCCCAGTTGGACACCACCACTGCAAGGGCCTACCTACCTCAAGTCCGGGGCAAACATCTGGTGTGCTTGGCCTCCCAAGCTCAGTCCAGCAGTCACTTGACAGCCAGAGAAATGCTGCGACTTCTGGGCCACATGGCCTCCACAGTACACGTGGTGCCCTACGCTCGTCTTCTTATGAGAGCAGCTCAATGGACCTTGGCCACCCAGTGGACTCAGGCATCAGGAGCGCTCTCCGACCAAATACTCACCTCAAAGCGTCTGTTTTGGTCCCTCCAATGGTGGATGTCCACCAAGAATCTGTTGTTGGGGGCCCCCTTCCATCTTTTATTGCCCCAAACAACCCTCACAACAGATGCCTCCCAAACAGGGTGGGGAGCCCATCTTCAACACCTCTCCACTCAGGGTGCTTGGTCTCCACAAGAGACCACCCTTCACATCAACCTCCTGGAACTGCGAGCAATCTACTTTGCCCTCAAAGTCTTCCATACCCTCCTAGTCAACCTGACCGTCCTAGTCCATACAGACAATCAGGTGGCCATGTTCTACATAAACAAACAAGGAGGGACAGGCTCTCTGTCGCTTTGCAACGAAGCTCTCAGATTATGGGCCTTCGCCAGAGAGCATAAAATTCATCTTCTGGCAGTGTATCTTCCAGGGGTTCAAAACTCTTGGGCAGACAGACTCAGTCGAATTCTGCTTCCACACGAATGGTCCCTACATATGGACCAGATAAGCAGAATCTTTCAGGAATGGGGAACCCCGGACATAGACCTCTTTGCAAGTCCGTGGAATGCCAAACTTCCCCGATTCTGTTCCAGGACTCCGTGTCAGGGAGCTCAGGCCAACGACGCCTTTCTCCTACATTGGGGTCAGGAATTCCTATATGCCTTTCCACCCATTCCTTTGATTCCCAAGACTCTGTTCAAACTCCAGAGGGATCACGGATCGATGATCCTCATAGCTCCACGCTGGCAACGCCAAGTGTGGTTCCCTCTACTTCTGCATCTCTCCCAGGGACCCTCCCTGGACCTGGGAGCTGCGCCAGACCTTCTCTCTCAGGAGGAGGGGACTTTGTGGCACCCAAACCCCAAGTCCCTACACCTCAGAGCTTGGTTACTGAAGGCCTAAGCCTTCATGACTTCAATCTTTCTCAACCAGTGAAAGATATCCTTCATGCCTCTAGGAAACCCTCCACGAGGCGTTCCTATGCTTTCAAATGGAAACGCTTTTCCATTTGGTGTGCTCAACAGGGTCTTGACCCTCTAGCACTTCCTTTGAATTCTCTACTAGACTATCTCCTGCATCTTTCCAATGCAGGCCTTAAGACGAATTCAGTAAGAGTCCATTTGAGTGCTATTGCAGCATCCTTAAAACCTATAAATGGACAACCTGTCTCCTCTCATCCGCTTGTTGCAAGGTTCATGAGAGGCCTGACTCTAACTAAGCCTCCCATCCGACCTCGTCCGGTAGCATGGGACTTGAACCTAGTTCTGGGTCAGCTTATGAAGCCACCTTTTGAACCGTTGGTTTCTACCTCCTTGAAATTTCTTTCTTGGAAGGTCCTTTTCCTTATTGCAGTCACTTCGGCTCGCCGTATCAGTGAACTACAGGCCTTAGTGACTCATCCACCTTATACCAGGTTTCATCATGATAAGGTGGTCCTTAGGACGAATCCCCACTTTATGCCCAAAGTGGTCTCGCCTTTTCATCTTAATCAAGAGGTATATCTACCTGTCTTTTTTCCGGCTCCTCATGCATCCAGTGCAGAGAGGAACCTTCATACTTTAGATTGTAAAAGAGCTCTTGCCTTTTACCTCAACAGGACTCAGCCACATCGAAAGTCTTCCCAACCTTTTGTGGCTTTTGATCCTTCTCATTTGGGACTTCCAGTCTCCAAACGTACACTTTCCAATTGGATTGCTCAGTGTATTTCCTTTGCTTACCAGAGTAAAAATATTTCTCTGGAAGGCCATGTCACAGCTCACAATGTGAGAGCCATGGCCACTTCTATGGCTCATCTTCACTCTGTATCCATAGATCAGATCTGTCGAGCCGCCACATCGGCCTCGGTTCATACCTTCACAGCCCATTACTGTTTGGACAAGGACTCCCGCCGGGATGCCTTGTTTGGTCAGGCTGTCCTCAAACACCTGTTCCATACTTGAACAACTCCTGCCCACCTTCCCAGGATGGATGCCTGAGATCCATACGAAGATGGCGAACCCTTGGAAGGGGATCTCCCAGGCATCTTAGCTAGGGAGTCCCCATATGTGAGGACTTATTTCTGCTTGTTCCTGGAGATAGCACAGTTACTTACCTGTAACAGGTGATCTCTGGGAACAGCAGGAATTAGTCCTCACAACCCACCCACCTCCCCTAGGAGTTGTATCTTCTATCTATCTTCCTTTTCTCTCTCTATTGTCTCAGCTATAAACTCGAACTGAGGAGAGCTGGTCAGGAAGGCGGGAAGGCAGCGCGCATGTGCAGTGGGAGGCCCCAAAAGCTTCCTTCTGGGAAGCTGGGGAGCTTTCCCGCGCAGGCTCCGTCGGTACCGACGTACCCATATGTGAGGACTAATTCCTGCTGTTCCCAGAGATCACCTGTTACAGGTAAGTAACTGTGCTTTTTCTACCTTATATACCTCACGCAGGTGCCTTTTGCACTGAGGCAAGAATTTTCACTGAAGGAAAAGACGGCTGAGGGGAGATATGATAGACGTCTATAAATTAATGAATGGAGTGTAATGGGTAAATGTAGATCGATTGTTTACGTCATCAGAATATAAAAAGACTAGGGGACATGCAAAGAAGCTACAGGGTAACCTATTTAAGACTAATAAGAAAAAATATTTTTTCACTCAACGTGTAATCAAACTGCAGTTTGTTACCGGAGGATGTAGTAAAAGCTGTAGAGTGTAGCTGGGTTTAAAAAAGGTTTGGACAAGTTCCTGGAGGAAAGGTCCATAAACCATTATTAAAAGGGACCCAGAATATCACTGCTTGACCCAATACAAGCACTGAGGAACCCGTGTCTTTTGGGGAGACTGCTATGGAATTGAGAACTACAGTGGTGTGCAAAAGTCTGGAATCGCTTGCAAATTTGACGTTTTTTCAACTTCGTGACCTTATATCTTAATTTCTTTTTCCTCCCACTGGCTTTTTCTGTGTATCTCATGATAAGTGATAGATTTGCCTATTAGGGCAACTTTTAGTATTGGTTTGGCTCTTATATTCTGAGTTTGTTTCCCCATAGTTGTCCTGTTGATAGATTTTCTGTGAAAATCGTGTAATGTACATCGTTGGCCAACGATATATGATTGTAAGTATGCTTTAAAATATTATGTATGCACACCAGGTTTCCTTCAAATTAATGTATGTGGCCTTTAAAAAAGGCCATTTTTATGTGTCAGTGATGGCTCAGTATCTGATGGGCCACCCTTTGTTCTTGATCACCTGACTGCACCTTGTCAGCATTGAATGAACCAGTCTGACAAGGTGATCATTGGTGACAACGCAGTACCAAGCTACAATGAGTGACTCAATCAGTTCACGCTTTGATGTCGGATGCCTCTTGGACAATTCCAAGGCCACCTTGTGCCACAGGTTCTTGATTAGATTCAGATCTAGAGACTGGGTAGGCCAGTCCATTGACTTGATGATGTTCTGCTGCTTCCAGCTGATCACCTGTCTGGAGTGATGGCAGGGTGCATTCGCAGGGTGCATTGTCATTTTGGAACAGGAACTGGCCAGGAAACAGCCAGTGTGCTGATGGCACCATGTATTTTTGCAGTATGCTGATGGAATGGTCAACAGGGCCAAGTACATCAACGATGTGAAGACGTCCAACGCCACTGGCAGCCATGCAGCCCCAGACCATGACCTTCAAAGGATGCTTCACAGTGAGGATGAGACACTCGGGCTTGAATTCCTCTCCAGGAAATCTCCTCACATAGGTTTGGGCCTGATTACCAAACAGGCAGAAGGTGCTTTCATCGTCGAATAGCACCTTTTCCCACATTTCAGTTGACCAGGTTGAGTGCTTTCTCACCCAGACGATCTGGTTGCACCTTTGTATGTCAGTCATCAGTGGCTTATTCCATGCTTTGCAGCCCCGGAGCACAAACTGCAGGCACCAGAGATGAACTGTTGATGAGCTGACACTGACCTCACTCTTGTCTAACCACTCTCTAAGTAGCTGAGGAGAGGTCAACTTGCGATTAGTCAGTGAAATGCGTCGTCGTGCGCGGTCCTGGTGTGATGTTGATGCACGTGGACGACCTGAACGAGGCTTGTCTACCACTGAACCTGTTTCTTTCTTCTGTACAATCTTAACAGCAGCGCTCTGACTGCAGCCAACTTTCCTGGCTATTTGATGGCTAGAAAATCCTTCCTCGCTCATAAAGGACACACAAACAAGCTCCTCCAATGTCAGGGTCTGAGTCATCTTCATGGTCGATCCAGAAAGCGTATGAAATTCAAAAGTTCTGCGCATTTTTATAGCTGCACTGTTGGCTAGATATCTGCATGGTGATTGGTTAGTGAAACCAGCCTCCTGATTGGTCAGAAATAACGTGTGCATATTGGATAATCTCGATTCAGTTTTGATGCAGGATCCACAAAAATCACAGTAGCTATCTCCCAGTGTCTGTAAAGTATTAAAATTGGAAGCAAGGAATGCAAAAAAGGTCAACTCTAATAGCCAAATGTATCCCTTTTAACGTGGTAGAAAGATGAATATGCTGGGCTAACGCAAAATTTAAAAAAAAAAAAAAAGTTAGAAAGTACGAAAAACACAAATCTCACAAGTGATTCCAGACTTTTGCACACCACTGTAGATTGGCCACTGTTGGAAACCGGATACTGGGCTCGATGGACCTTGGTCTGACCCAGTATGGCATATCTTATGTTCTTAGAGTCCTGTCAGAGGAGTCTGTGTTTCATACAGTTTTGTTTCTGAGTTGGCTGCCTGTTGATAAAAGCATGGGAGGGGCAGCTTTTTTGTCATCTCTCTTTCTAGAAGCTCCGGCTGCCAGCCCTCCTCACTTTGACTGCTCACAGTGCTCCTGAACTGACCCAGCCCCTGCAATTTTCAGTGAGAAACTTGACAGCGGTTGCAGAGGCCTCAGGACAGTCGAGACTCGAGGGGATTTGCACTTCATTTATTCCTTTTTTTATTGCAGCAGGATTAGAGGAGCCTGGTAATTTTCTCCTGTGGCAGTGGTGGCAACTGGAAAAGGACCAGGGTTGAAGGACCAGTGGATCAGACATGGTGCTTACCGCAGGTGGGGTTGGCATTTTGGCATGAGATCCACTTCTCTGGGACATGCTGATATCTGTGGCTTCCATTTTCTTGCAGGGTCTGTAAGACTGGAATTGTATGGAAAATCTGCCACTTTTAGTTCTAGTAGCATTAGCTGCAGTGTTATCAGAGTTCCTTCATGCTGGCTTCAGAGGAAGCTGAGGAGGGGTTTAACTGGATCTGGAGTTTTGGCTCTGACTTTTTAGTGGGCCTCTTTGGTTGTGAGGCTGCTGCTCCTGTTGCCTATGGGGGGTAGGGGGGGTCCAGTGATGGAGCCCTTTCTTTTTCAAGGCTGGGGCTTCCTCACCTCCATTTTCTGCCCTCTTGGGGGCCAGGCATACAGTCAGGGAACATGGTACAAATCCAGGGACAAGGATATGTATCAAAAACTTTTATTAACAATGCCAACACATATTGCCAACCCGACACAGGCCGTGTTTCGTTAATACTTCCTCAGGGGTGAAGACAACTAAAACAAGAAAAATTCCAATAAATAAAATGATAACATAGACATTATACATTTATATTTAAATAGTCAAACCTAGAGCAAATACACAAATAAAATGTTAAAAACATACAGAAATTTAAAACCAAATAAATATATAATAAAGCCAAAATGTTGGAACGCTACATAAGAATATTGCTTTAAAAGGACCACATGAACTAAAAGTGTAAAAATGCACATAAAGATGGTAAGAAAAATAAAAATATACAAGCATGAAACACATCATAAATAATTAAAAGAATAAATATGCAAACCAAATAGAGACAGGACTATACTAATAAAGAACAATTGAATTATAAACACACATATACCTTACCGGTAGACAATGAACACCTCTCACTAAAATCTATAAATAAAAAAGGGGGGGGGAGGGGGAGAGAAGGAGTGAGTCTGAAAAGGACCAATACTACCTCGTACAAAGAGACCCATCTGTGAATATATTGGTCATCTCCAGGAACAAGCAGGAATGAGTCTTCACATATGGGTATCGTCGGTACTGATGGAGCCTGCACGGGAACGCTCCCCAGCGTCCAGTAAGAAAGCTTTTGGGAGCATCCCACAGCGCCTGCGCGCTACCTTCCCGCCTTTCCCAACCGCCTCTCTCCAGTTCTTCTTTTCCGCGGAGCCAGCAGGTCGTGTTCCTGTCACCGCAGAAGTTCTTTATTTTTTTCTTTATTTTTCTGTGTCGCGTCTGCCTTCTTAGATGTCAGACCGGTACCACCGGTCTTTTCTTTTCTTTCTTAAAAAAAAAACAAAAAAAACGTTTCTTTCTTCAACTGTGCATTTCTTCAACTGTGCCTTAGGCCTGAATATTTTTCTCCTCATGGAGAAGCCCGCTTCCGGGTTCAAAAAGTGCATGAAATGTGGCGGTACTATTTCTGTTACCGACACCCATGATTGGTGTCTAAAATGTTTGGGTCCTGACCATTCCATCACAGATTGTGTGTCCTGTACCATGATGTCTAAAAGAGGTCGGCAGAACCGAGCAGCCAAGCTCAGTATCCTGTTTCCCTCTGATGCAGCCTCGGTGGCATCGACGTCGTCCAAGGCTGCTTCATCCTCCCATGGATCTCAGGTAACCAAACATAAATCTAGCCGGTCCTCAAAGGGCAAATCTCCCTCTAAGCATCGAGATGCCTCCGGGCTTGTCCTCGAGGATTCCGCACCGGCAAAATTACCATGGTGGGAAGTTCCGGCTTCCAAAGCATTGTCTATGGGGTCACAGGTTGACATCGATGGCTCGGCCTTGACCGATCACCTGTTGCCGTGTTCTGGGGTACCGGTGGCCTCCACTGGTACCGACATCCAGACTCTGGTAGCGTCGATGGATCAGAAGATTCTGTTCATGCAGCGCACCCTAACGGTGTTTATGCAGGCTTCGACACCTCCGGTACCGCAACAATCTCTGTTGCCGGTACCGACTCAGGCACAGGCATCGTTCCTGGTGCCGGTACCGATTGCATCGATACCGGCTTCGGTGTCGACTGCAGCGGTACCCTGTCCTATGATGCCCATCGGTACCGAACCGGTACCGCTTACTCCCGATGTCGATCCCACTCGGTACGCATATCGGGCTTTACAGGAGCATCCAGACAGGTGATACTTCGATTCCTCCAAAGACTCTGATGAGTCTGAGGCTTCTGTCGAGGCACCGGTACTTCTTCCTCAGGAGTCTGCTTCTCCAAAATGAAGAATGTCTCCTCCAGAAGACTTGTCTTTTCAAGACTTCATTAGGGAAGTGGCTAGGGGCCTCTCCATTACAGTGGCCCCTGAGTCAGAGCCTAGAGCCAAGCAATTAGATATTTTGCAATATCCTAAGGCTCCTAAAGAAGCAGCTACCTTACCTATTCATGAGATTCTCTATGATCTGATGTTGAGCATGTGGGAGACTCCTCTTACCATCTCTCCTCATTCTCGTAGGTTAGACACCATGTACCGTGTCCCTCCTTGTCCTGGCTTTCATAAGTCTCAGCTTCCTCACCACTCTATTGTGGTAGAGTCTGCCATGAGGAAAATAAAGAGTACAAAGAGACACTCATCTAATCCTCCAGGACGTGAATGCAGGACCCTTGATGCTTTTGGCCGAAGGGTTTTCCAAGCTAATATGCTTGCTGCCAGAATCAACTCCTATAGTCTCTATATGGGGATGTTTCTAAAAAGTCACAGATCATCTGCAGACTTTAGCCCCTTTTATTTCAGAAGATAAAAGGCAGGAATTTCTCACTTGGCTCAAACATGCCCAAGATGTTTCCATATTTTCCAACCGTGCAGCCTTTGACTCTTTTGAGTGTGTAAGCAGAGCCTCGGCTATTGCCATAGGTGCACGCAGAATTGCTTGGTTTACAAGCCTCTGATTTGGAACTCTGAGTCCAAGATGAACTGGGAAATCTTCCTTGTACAGGTGAAAACCTTTTTGGCAGGGATTGGCAAGCAAAGGCCACTCAGATGGATGCTGAGAACTCTGCTTTGGATTGACTTTCAAAGTTTACCTCTGCTCCTGTTAAGAAAAGATTGTTCAAAAAGACACCTTTTTCTAAAAAGGGAAGATATTATCCTGCTTATGGTCAGCAGGCATCTTCTGCAGGTCGTTTTGCTGCAAAGCATCAGCAACCACCTAAACAGGCCAAGTCAAAGGCTGCCAGGCCTCCCACGGCCCAGCAGCCTCAGCCTCCTCAGGGCCTTTGACTTGCAACTAGAGAACTTAGCCTTTCTAGCTCTGGAAGAACCAGAGCTCCTCACCATTCCTGGAAGGTTGGCTTACTTTGTTCCCAGATGGGAGCAAATCACAGCAGAGCAATGGACCCTCTCCATTATAAGGGAAGGGTACAAGCTTCATTTCTTAAACCTTCCTCCCCACACCATGGTGAAACCGTTCAATTCTCCAACATCTCTCCTCAACCTTCTGGGTCAGGAGATTGCTACCCTTCTTGCCCAAGGGGCAATAGAAGAAGTACCTCTTCTTCAACAGGGCTCAGGGTTCGACTCCCCTTATTCTCTTATTCCAAAGAAAAGAGGGGGCTACAGACCCATATTAGATCTCAGAGAATTGAACAAGTTTCTATTCAAAGAGAAATTCAAGATGATTTCTCTCGGTACTCTGCTGCCATACCTTCAGAGTCAGGATTGGCTTTGTTCTTTAGATCTCAAGGATGCGTACACCCATGTCCTCATCCATCCAACACACAGAAGGTTCCTTCGGTTCCTTTTTCAGGGAAAGCACTACCAATACAGGGTGCTTCTTTTCGGTCTGGCCTCTGCACCAAGGGTGTTCACGAAATGCATGGCAGTAGTAGCTGCATTTCTACGCACTCTAGGAATATTCGTTTTCCCATATCTGGACGACTGGCTCATTCAAGCTCCATCCCAGTCAGAGGCCCAGATTTGTCTAACCTGCACAATGCGTGCTCTTCAGTATTTGGGACTGGTAATAAATATCCCAAAATCCCATCTCACCCCTACTCAGTTTCTGGAGTTTATAGGGGCCTTGCTGGATACCACAACTGCAAGGGCCTTTCTTCCTCAGGCCCGTTGCCTATGCTTGGTGCAGTTAGCCTCCCGGATACAGTTAAAGTCCCATTTAACTGCTCGAGAAATGTTACAACTATTAGGCCAGATGGCATCCACCGTGCATGTGGTTTCATATGCTCGCCTTCACATGAGGGCAGCTCAATGGACTTTGTCCACCCAATGGACTCAGGCATCAGGTTGCCTGTCAGACAAAATAGCAAACTCCAGTTGCCTATTTTGGTCTCTCCAGTGGTGGAAGTCCCCTCCATATCTGTTGCTGGGGTCCCCTTTTCAGCAGTCGTTACCCCAAACAACTCTGACAACAGATGCTTCTCCAATGGGTTGGGGAGCTCATCTGCAGGATCTCTCCACCCAGGGCATCTGGTCTCCACAGGAGACTTCTCTGCATATCAATCTCTTGGAACTCAGAGCAATATTCTTAGCTCTCAGAGTGTTCCATTCCGTGCTCAGCTACAGGACAGTCCTCATCCATACGGACAACCAAGTAGCCATGTTCTATATAAACAAGCAGGGTGGGACTGGCTCTCTGTCGCTTTGCAACGAAGCTTTGCGACTGTGGGCCTTCGCCAAAGAGCATCACATCCATCTTCGGGCAGTATATCTTCCAGTCGTTCAAAACTCTTGGGCAGACAGACTCAGTCGAGTTCTGCTTCCACACGAGTGGTCCCTCCACATGGACCAGGTAGCCAGGATTTTTCGAATTTGGGGAACTCTGGACATAGACCTCTTTGCAAGTCCGTGGAATGCCAAACCTCCCCGGTTCTGTTCCAGAATTCAGTGTCAGGGAGTTCAGGCCAGGGATGCCTTCCTCCTTCACTGGGTCAAGACTTCCTTTATGCCTTTCCACCAATTCCCCTAATTCCCAAGACACTATTCAAGCTTCAGAGAGATTGAGGGACCATGATCCTCATAGCACCACATTGGCCACGCCAAGTGTGGTACCCTCTACTTCTGCATCTCTCTCAAGCTCCTTCCCTGGACTTGGGCTCTGCACCAGACCTTCTATCCCAGGAAGAAGGAACGTTGTGGCACCCAAACCCCCAGTCTCTCCATCTTAGGGCTTAGTTGCTGAGGGCCTAGACCTTCAAGATTTTCATCTCTCTCAGCATGTCAGAGATGTTATTCATGCCTCTAGAAAGCCTTCTACTAGATGTTTCTATGCTTTCAATTGGAAAAGATTTACCATTTGGTGTTCAGGGAAGGGTCTAAACCCTCTTGCAATACCTCTGAATTCTCTACTAGAGTATCTCCTGCATCTATCCCATGCATCTTTCCAATACAGGCCTTAAAACAAATTCAGTAAGAGTCCATTTGAGTGCTTTTGCAGCGTCCCTCAAGCCTCTCAGTGGACAACCTATTTCCTCTCATCCTCTTAAAGCAAGATTCATGAGAGGCCTTCTTTTAACTAAACCTCCCATTAGACCACCTCCAGTGGCATGGGACTTTAACCTGATTCTTGGCCAGCTTATGAAGCCACCCTTTGAACCTTTAGCCACCACCTCCTTGAAATTTCTTTCTTGGAAAGTTGTTTTTCTCATTGCAGTCACCTCAGCACGCCGCATCAGTGAGTTGCCAGTTTTGGTGGCAAATCCACCTTATACAAGGTTCCATCATGGTAAGGTAGTCCTCAGGACCAATCCACACTTTATGCCTAAAGTGGTCTCGCCTTTTCATCTGAACCAAGCGGTATATTTACCTGTCTTTTTTCCAGGACCTCATGCATCAAGTGCAGAGAGGAATCTTCATACCTTGGATTGTAAGAGAGCTCTCGCTTTTTACATAGAAAGTCTTCTCAACTCTTTGTTGCTTTTGATCCTTCTCATTTAGGACTTCCAGTTTCTAAGAGAACACTGTCCAACTGGATTGCTCAGTGTATTTCTTTCGCCTACCAGAGTAGGAACATTTCTCTGGAGGGCCATGTCACAGCTCACAATGTGAGAGCCATGGCAGCCTCAATGGCTCATCTAAACTCTGTGTCCATCGACCAAATCTGTCGAGCGGCCACCTGGGCCTCGGTTCATACCTTCACAGCCCATTACTGTTTGGACAAGGACTCCCGCTGGGATGCCTCGTTTGGTCAGGCTGTTCTCAAACACCTTTTCCATTCCTAATCAACTCCTACCCACCTACCCTGGTCGGATGCCAGAGATCCATGGGAGGAGGTAGAGTCCTTTTCAAGGACACACAACCTGGGGTTTCTCCCTGACATCTACAGCTAGGGAGTCCCCACATGTGAAGACTCATTCCTGCTTGTTCCTGGAGATAGCACAGTTACTTACCTGTAACAGGTGATCTCTGGGAACAGCAGGAATAAGTCTTCACAACCCACCCACCTCCCCTAGGAGTTGTATCTCTCTATCTTTCCTTTCCTCTCTCTCTCTTTGTCTCAGTTTTAAAACTCGAACTGGAGAGAGGCGGTTGGGAAAGGCGGGAAGGCAGCGCACAGGTGCTGTGGGATGCTCCGAAAAGCTTTCTTACTGGACGCTGGGGAGCGTTCCCGCGCAGGCTCCGTCGGTACCTACGATACCCATATGTGAAGACTTATTCCTGCTGTTCCCAGAGATCACCTGTTACAGATAAGTAACTGTGCTAACCATGTTGATAATACGCTTTATTTAACGAAAAACATCAAATGGGCATGCTTAGTATCTTCTACATGAGGAAAGGAGAAAATCATTCTTTCTCAAACAATGAATCAATAAATAATAATTAAATAAGTTCTTCACCGTGTAGAGCTAAAAAACATTGTAAGGATATCCACATCATCAATGTACTGTCAACAATATTACCTACACTCACCACCGTGTCAAATTACTATGAATATTATAAAGCTGTCTATAACATTTATATACTATCAAAATTGTCAAAAGAGGCAAGGGAAAACCGGACCGTAGTAAAGAGTTTAACTTACTACCAACAGTCTTAACTATCGGCATGCGGTGTACTGGAGAAAACCAGAAAAAAACATTATTCCTCAAATCAAAGCCGACAATTCGGAGAAAACTAGTGTAAAACATCACCTAAATAAAATATCGAACAAAACAAACCCACTTTGGTGAAAACTCCAAAGGTATTGCCACTGCAAAAAGCTTTCAAACAGAGAAGAAACACTGCCAAACACAGAGAAGCTGTCAAACTGCCGTAAGGAATCAGCTGTTTGTAAAAAACGCCGGCGCATGTGCAGTAATTAAATAACGATCTAATAGTGATGTCATAGACAAGAGTGCAAAAACATTACTCATTGATCAAAGGGAGAGTGAATAATGTCATCCAAAATAACTATATAAAAGAGAAAACAACTATATTCATAAATATCAGAAGAGGGGGTTTAAAAACAATAATAAAACCAATCCATAAAGAAATGCATAATAATAAAATAAACGGAACATAATCTAAAAACCATATATTGCTGCACATAGCAAATGACATTAAAAACTAAACACACGAGTAAATAGGTAAAACTTGTATATGTAACATTATACAATCAAAATGAGGAAAAAAAGGGGAAAAATATATTAAGCTATAGATCAGTAAGTGTATACTCATTAAAAGAAAACCGAAGAACATGTGCAATAAAACATGTCTCAATAAAAATTGTATATTCACTAAAGGAAAACCGAGAGATCTTGGTCCAGATTAAGCCCTCTAGGGGTCATAGAATCCAACATAAAAATATACTTCTGTTCCAACTGCATTATAGTTCTATTAATATCACTGCCTCTCCAATTCAGTTTGACCTTTTTAATGACGAAAAATTTTAGATCCGAAACCTTGTGTGTCTGTTCAATCCAAAGTTCCATGAGGGTTTTTTCAGTAATACCCCTCTTAATCGCACTCCTGTGTTCTATAATTCTAACTCAAACACTACGTATGGTCTTCCCCATATAAAGTTTGGTGGTATACAAAAGAGGACAAACCAATCCCACATTAGTATCTTTCTGTCTGGGTAGAAGAAGAGCCTCACGATCTGATGTATGAGCCCTTGTGTAAGCTTTGGAAATATACTTAGAAGGATAGTCTCTCGCACGAAACCTAGCTTTCATTCCTTCCGCTTGAAGATCAAAAGCCTGATCCTTTGTACAGGCTCTTCTGGCCCTAAGGAACTGGCCTACAGGGAGATTTCTTTTCAAAGCCGGATTATGGAAACTACTGAAGTGTAATAGATGATTACGATCTGTAGGTTTCCTATACATGTATACCACCATTTCTCGGGATATCGTTAAGATATTGAAGAAGGAATGGCATCTTATCCAATCTCTTGATGATTTTCAAGCCACTCCCCTCACTATAGCACACAAGCGGAATGTTAATTTCAAAAATTTATTGGTTTCCTCTGCCTTGACAGAATGCCCATTCTTATCTAAAAATAAGGGGCAATTCCAGTGTGGTCGTTGCTCTGTGTGTACATGTTTTACCGGTTCGTGACTTTTTTCTCCATCCGGTCACGAACAGGAAATTTGTTCTTAAAGACTTTTCCAATTGTGAGACGTCTCACGTTATATACGTTATTCAGTGTCCGTTTAAGAAACTATCTCCAGGAACAAGCAGGAATGAGTCTTCACATATGGGTTTCGTCGGTACTGACGGAGCATGCACAGGAACGCTCCCCAGCGTCCAATCAGAAAGCCTTTGGGAGCATCCCACAGCGCCTGCATGCTGCCTTCCCGCCTTTCCCAACTGTCTCTCCTCAGTTCTTCTTTTTCCGCGGAGCCAGCAGGTCGTGTTCCTGTCACCGCAGAAGAATTTCCTTATTTTTTCTTTATTTCTTTTGTGTCGCATCTGCTGTCTTCGACGCTCTACCGGTACCGCCGGTCTTTGTTCTTTTCTTCTTGTAAAAAAAAAAACCCACCCCTTTGTTTTTTCGTTCTTTTTCTTCAGGCTTGCGTTTTGGGCCTTAGGCCCAAAATGCTTTTTCCTTAATCTGGAAGCGCCTGCCTCAGGATTTAAGACGTGCACAAAATGTGGCGGTAGCATTTCCGTCACCGACACCCATGACTGGTGTCCAAAATGTTTAGGTCCTGACCATTCAATAACAGATTGTATGTCCTGTTCTATGATGTCTAAAAGAGGTCAGCAAAACCGAGCTGCCAAGCTCAGTACCCTGTTTCCCTCTGATGCGGCTTCGGTGGCATCGACGTCTTCCAGGGCTGCTTCTTCCTCTCATGGATCTCAGGTAACTAAACATAAATCCAGCCAGTCCTCGAAGGGTAGATCATCTTCTAAGCATCGAGATGCCTCTGGCGTTGCCCTCGAGGATTCTGCACCAGCAAAATTACC
The DNA here is from genome assembly GCA_033557465.1 of Ichthyophis bannanicus. NCBI lineage: Eukaryota > Metazoa > Chordata > Amphibia > Gymnophiona > Ichthyophiidae > Ichthyophis > Ichthyophis bannanicus. The sequence continues at coordinate 844,810,595 of CM066031.1, forward strand.
ACGGCGGGAGGCTTCGGCCTCTAAAGCATCATCATCGGGGTTCCAGGATAATCTCGATGGCGTGGCCTCGACAGATCTCCTGGTGCCATGCTCTGGGGTACCGGTGGCTTCCACCGGTACAGACTTCCAAACATTGGCGGCGTCTATGGATTAGAGGATTCTGTCCATAGAACGCAGTCTGGCGGCTTTCCTTGTGGCATCGACGCCCGTGGTACTGCAACAGACTACTCTGCCTGTACCGGCTCTAGCATCACCATCGGTACTGATCCTGGTACCGGTGGCATCGGCATCGGTGTCTGCTATGCTAATACTCTGTCCTCTGAAGCCCTCTGGTACCGATACCTTGGTACCGGTTATTCCCAATACCGATCCCGGTCGGTACTGGTATTGGGCTTTGCAAGAGCATCCGGACAGACGATACTTCGATTCCTCTGAAGACTCTGAGGATTCTGAAGAGTCGGTCGATGCAGTGATGCTTCTTCCACAGGAGTCGTCCTCTCCTAAACGAAGGATGTCTCCTTCAGAGGACTTGTCTTTTCAAGACTTTATCAGGGAGGTGGCTCGGGGCCTCTCTATCATAGTGGCCCCTGAGACAGAGCCCAGAACCAAGGAGTTAGATATTTTACAATATCCTAAAACTCCTAAGGAGGCAGCTACCTTGCCTATTCATGAGATTCTGTATGATCTCATGTTGAGGATGTGGGAATCACCTCTGACCACCTCTCCTCATTCTCGTAGGTTGGATACCATGTATCGTGTCCCTCCTTGTCCTGGTTTCCATAAAACTCAGCTTCCTCACCACTCTATTGTGGTTGAGTCTGCAATGAGAAAGATTAGAAGTGCAAAAAGACATGCCTCTAATCCTCCAGGACGTGAATGTCGAACCCTGGATGCTTTTGGAAGAAGTCTTCCAAGCTTCCATGCTTGCTGTGAGAATTAATTCCTATAGTCTCTACATGGGAATGTTCTTAATAGAAGTCACTGACCATTTGCAAACTTTGTCATTTTATGTCTGAAGATAAAAGGCAGGACTTTCTCACTGGGCTCAAACATGCCCAAGATATCTCCAAATTCTCCAGCCATGCAGCTTTCGACTCCTTTGAATGCGTAAGCAGAGCCTCAGCTATTGCCATAGGTGCACGTAGGATTGCTTGGCTTCAAGCATCTGATTTGGAGATCTGGGTTCTAGATGAATTGGGAAATATCCCTTGTACAGGTGATCCTAGATAGACTATCCAAATCCACAGCTGCTCCTGCTAAGAAAAGGTTATTCAAGAAAACACCTTTTTCTAAAAAGGGAAGATTCTATCCTGCTTATGCTCAGCGGGCATCTTCTGCAGCTCAGTTTCCTACCAAACGTCAGCAATCATCCAAACAGAGCAAAGCAAAGGCTGCTAGGCCTGTTCCAGCCCAGCAACCTCAGCCCCCTCAGGGCCTTTGACTTTCCGCTAGAGAACTTAGCCTTTCTGGCTCTAGAAGGACCAGAGCCCTCCACCATTCCAGGAAGGTTATGTCACTTTGCTCCCAGGTGGGGGCAGATTACAGCAGAGCATTGGACACTCTCCATCATAAGAGAGGGGTACAAACTTCATTTTTCAAACTTGCCCCCTCTCACAAGAGTGCACCAGTTCAATTCTCCAACCTCCCTCATCAACCTGTTGGGGGAGGAGGTTGCCGCTCTTCTCACCCAGGGGGCAATAGAGGAAGTGCCTTTTCAACAACAGGGCACAGTTTTCTGCTCCCCCTAGTTTCTTATTCCAAAGAAAACAGAGTTTCAGACCCATCTTAGATCTCAGAGAGTTGAACAGATTCCTAGTCAAGGAAAAATTCAAGATGGTTTCTCTGGGAACTCTGCTGCCATACCTTCAGAGTCAGGATTGGCTTTGTTCTCTAGATCTCAAGGATACGTACACTCACGTTCTCATCCATCCAACTCACAGAAGGTTCCTTTTTCAAGAGAAGCACTATCAATACAGAGTGCTCCCTTTTGGTCTGGCCTCTGCACCAAGGGTGTTCACGAAATGCATGGCAGTGGTAGCTGCTTTTCTGCGCACCCTGGGAATATTTGTCTTCCCTTACCTGGACGACTGGCTCATTCGAGCTCCCACTCAAGCAGAGGCCAAGAGTTCTCTAAACTGTATAATGTGTATCCTTCAGTATTTAGGGCTGGTAATAAACATCCCAAAATCTAATTTAATCCCTACTCAGTCCTTGGAGTTTATAGGGGCTTTGCTGGATACCACAAGGGCAAGGGCCTATCTTCCCCAGGCCCATTGCCTTCATTTGGTGCAGTTAGCTACTCAAGCAGAGTTGAAGCCCCTCCTAACTGCTCGAGAGATGTTACAGTTGCTAGGCCACATGGCATCCACCGTGCTTGTGGTACCATATGCTCGCCTTCACATGAGGGCAGCTCAGTGGACTTTATCCACACAATGGACCCAGGCATTAGACTGCCTGTCTGACAAAATAGCAAACACAAGTCGCCTTATTTTGTCCCTCCAGTGGTGGAAGTCCCCTCAAAACTTGTTGCTGGGGTCCCCCTTTCAGCAATCTCTACCCCAAGCAACTCTTACAACAGATGCTTCTCCAGTGGGTTGGGGAGCTCATCTGCAAGACCTCTCCACCCAGGGCTTCTGGTCCCCACAGGAGACTTGTCTACATATCAGTCTCTTGGAACTCAGAGCAATCTTCCTTGCTCTGCGGGTTTTCCACACCCTGCTCAGCCACAAGACAGTCCTTATCCACATGGACAATCAGGTAGCCATGTTCTATGTGAACAAGCAGGGAGGAACTGGCTCTCTGTCGCTTTGCAACAAAGCTTTGCGACTGTGGGCCCTCGCCAGAGAGCATCACATTTATCTTCTGGCAGTTTATCTTCCAGGTGTTCAAAACTCTTGGGCAGACAGGCTCAGTCGAGTTCTGCTTCCACACGAGTGGTCCCTACATATGGACCAGGTGTTCAAGATTTTTCAAATTTGGGGAACCCCGGACATAGACCTCTTTGCAAGTCTGTGGAATGCCATACTTCCCTGGTTCTGTTCCAGAACTCTGGCTCAGGGAGCTCAGGCAAGGGATGCTTTCCTCCTTCACTGGGGTCAAGACTTCCTCTATGCCTTTCCACCCATTCCCCTAATTCCCAAAACCCTGTTCAAGCTTCAGAGAGACAGAGGCCACATGATTCTCATAGCTCCACATTGGCCACGGCAAGTGTGGTACCCTCTGCTTCTACATCTCTCTCAAGCTCCCTCCCTGGAGTTAGGGTCTGCTCCAGACCTCCTCTCTCAAGAAGACTGAAAGTTGTGGCATCCCAATCCCCAGTCTCTGTATCTCAGGGCTTGGTTGCTGAAGACCTAGATCTCCAGGATCTTCATCTTTCTCAACAAGTGAAAGATGTTCTTTATGCTTCCAGAAAACCTTCCACTAGACGTTCTTATGCTTTCAAGTAGAAAAGGTTTACTATCTGGTGTTTTGGGAAGGGTTTTAACCCCCTTGCCATACTGCTGGAATCTTTGCTGGAGTATCTCCTCCATCTGTCTAATGCAGGCCTTAAGACAAATTCAGTACGGGTCTATTTGAGTGCTATTGCAGCTTCTTTTAAGCCTCTAAATGGACAACCTATTTCCTCTCATCCTCTTGTAGCCAGATTCATGAGAGGCCTCCTTTTAACAAAGCCTCCCATTAGACCACCCCCGGTGGCATGGGTCTTAAACTTGGTTCTTGGTCAACTTATGAAGCTGCCTTTTGAACCTTTGGCTACCACCTCCTTGAAATACCTTTCTTGGAAGTTTATCTTTTTCATTGCAATCACATCAGCACGTCGTATTAGTGAATTGCAAGCACTCATAGCTAATCCACCTTATACAAGGTTCCATCATGACAAGGTGGTCCTTAGGACTAATCCACACTTTATGCCTAAGGTGGTCTCGCCTTTTCACCTCAACCAAGAGGTCTACCTATCTGTCTTTTTTCCAGGACCTCATGCATTAAGTGCAGAGAGGAATCTTCATACCCTGGACTGTAAAAGAGCTCTGGCATTTTACTTACAGAGGACACAGCAACATAGAAAGTCCTCTCAACTCTTTGTTGCTTTTGATCCTTCTCATTTGGGACTACCAGTCTCCAAGAGAACACTATCTAACTGGATTGCCCAGTGTATTTCTTTCGCCTATCAGAGCAAGAACCTTTCTCTGGAGGGCCATGTCACAGCTCACAATGTGAGAGCCATGGCAGCCTCAATGGCTCATCTCAACTCTGTGTCTATTGACGACATCTGTCGAGCAGCCACTTGGGCCTCGGTTCATACCTTCACAGCCCATTACTGCTTGGACAAGGACTCCTGCCGGGATGCCTTGTTTGGTCAGGCTGTTCTTAAACACCTGTTCCATACTTAATCAACTCCTACCCACCATCCCTCATGGGATGCCAGAGATCCATGTGGGGAAGTGCAGCCCTGTCCCAGGGACACACAACTTCTGGGATCTCTCCCTGGCATCTAAAGCTAGGGAGTCCCCATATGGGAAGACTCATTCCTGCTTGTTCCTGGAGATAGCACAGTTACTTACCTGTAACAGGTGATCTCTGGGAACAGCAGGAATAAGTCTTCACAACCCACCCACCTCCCCTAGGAGTTGTCTCTTTCTCTATCTCTCTTTCCTTTCCCTCTCTCTCTTTCTCTTTGTCTCAGCTCTAAAACTCAACTGAGGAGAGACAGTTGGGAAAGGCGGGAAGGCAGCACGCAGGCGCTGTGGGATGCTCCCAAAGGCTTTCTGATTGGACACTGGGGAGCGTTCCCACGCATGCTCCGTCGGTACCGACGAAACCCATATGTGAAGACTTATTCCTGCTGTTCCCAGAGATCACCTGTTACAGGTAAGTAACTGTGCTTTATGTGGGGAAGACCATACGTAGTGTTCGAGTTAGAATTATAGAACACGTGAGTGCGATTAAGAGGGGTATTACTGAAAAACCCCTCGTGGAACTTTAGATTGAACAGGCACACAAGGTTTTGGATCTAAAGTTTTTCGTCATCAAAAAGGTCAAACTGAATTGGAGAGGCGGTGATATTAATAGAACTATAATGCAGTTGGAAAAGAAGTATATTTTTATGTTGGATTCTATGACCCCTAGAGGGCTTAATCTGGACCAAGATCTCTCGGTTTTCCTTTAGTGAATATACAATTTTTATTGAGACATGTTTTATTGCACATGTTCTTCGGTTTTCGTTTAATAAGTATACACTTACTGATCTATAGCTTAATATATTTTTCCCCTTTTTTTCCTCATTTTGCTTGTATAATGTTACATATACAAGTTTTACCTATTTACTCGTGTATTTAGTTTTTAATGTCATTTGCTGTGTGCAGCAATATATGGTTTTTAGATTATGTTCTGTTTATTTTATTATGCATTTCTTTATGGATCGGTTTTATTTTTGTTTTTAAACCCCCTCTTCTGATATTTATGATTATAGTTGTTTTTTCTTTTATGTAGATACTTTGGATGATGATATTCATTCTCCCTTTGATCAATGAGTAATCTTTTTCCACTCTTGTCTGACATCACTATTAGACTGCTATTTAATTACTGCACATGCGCTGGCGTTTTTTACAAACAGCTGATTCCTTATGGCAGTTTGACAGCTTCGCTGTGTTTGGCAGTGTTTCTTCTCTGTTTGAAAATTTTTTGCAGTGGCAATACCTTCGAAGTTTTCACCAAAGTGGGTTTGTTTTGTTCGATATTTTATTTAGGTGATGTTTTACACTAGTTTTCCCCGAATTGTTGGCTTTGATTTGAGGAATAATGTTTTTTTCTGTTTTTTCTGTTTTTCTTCAGTACACCGCATGCCGATAGTGAAGACTGTTGGTAGTAAGTTAAACTCTTTACTACGGTCCGGTTTTCCCTTGCCTCTTTTGACAATTTTGATAGTATATAAATGTTATAGACAGCTTTATTATATTCATAGTAATTTGACACGGTGGTGAGTGTAGGTGATATTGTTGACAGTACATTGATGTGGTGGATATCCTTACAATGTTTTTTTTAGCTCTACACGGTAAAGAGGTTATTTAATTATTATTTATTGATTCATTGTTTGAGAGAGAATGATTTTCTCCTTTCCTCATGTAGAAGATACTAAGCATGCCCCCATTTGACGTTTTTCGTTAAATAAAGTGTATTATCAACATGGTTGACCAATATTTTCACAGATGGGTCTCTTTGTGCGAGGTAGTATTGGTCCGTTTCAGACTCACTCCTTCTCTCTCTCCCCCCCCTTTTTATTTATAGATTTTAGTGAGAGGTGTTCATTGTCTACCGTAAGTTATATGTGTGTTTATAATTCAATTGTTCTTTATTAGTATAGTCCTCTCTCTATTTGGTTTGCATATTTATGCTTTTAATTATTTATGATGTGTTTCATGTTTGTATATTTTTATTTTTCTTACCATCTTTATGTGCATTTTACACTTTTAGTTTATGTGGTCCTTTTAAAGCAGTGTTCTTATGTAGCGTTCCAACATTTTGGCTTTATTATATATTTATTTGGTTTTAAATTTCTGTATGTTTTTAACATTTTATTTGTGTATTTGCTCTAGGTTTGACTGTTAACATAGACATTTTACATTTATATTTAATCATTTTATTTATTGGAATTTTTCTGTTTTTAGTTGCCTTCACCCCTGAGGAAGTATTAACGAAACATGGCTTGTGTTGGGTTGGCAATATGTGTTGGCATTGTTAATAAAAGTTTTTGATACATATCCTTGTCCCTGGTTTTGTACCACATTCCCTGACTGTGTGCTTGTTTTGACGTGGCTTCCTGCTCTTTGTTGGACGTGACTTATCCAGCATGTTCTCCTCTTGGGGACCAGGGACATGATAGACCACCTAATCAGAAATCCCCAGTGTGAGAGTTCAGACAGCCTCCATAAAAAGCTCAGAGGTGCAGTCTAGGTGTTAACTGCTAAGACTAAGGTGAAGCCTGTTGGAGCCTCGAAAAGAAAGTGTATTTCTGGTTCAGGCTGAAGATGCCAATCTCCAGGAACAAGCAGAAATGTAGTCTTCACTTATGGGTGACATTGGGTATCGATGCAGTCCGCGTGGGAAGCTCCCCAGCTACCAATAGGAAAGCCTTTGGGAGCACTCCACTGTGCCTACTCTACTGTCTTCCTGCTCTTCTAACTCCTTTAAGTTAATCTTTTTCTGCAGAGCCAACAGGTCAAAACCCTTTCACTGGAGATAAGAACTTAAAACCTTTCTTCAAAAAGTGCTTCTGCCTCTCTGCACCGGTATCGCTCGATTCTGCTATCATTTTCCTTTTATTTTTTTCCCTCTAAAATTCTTTTTTTCTTTTTCAAAAACTTTTTGCTCAGGGCCATGTGCCCACTGGGCCTTGCCCACCATCTTCACAATGGAAAAATCCTCAAGTAGGTTCAAAAAATGCAACATTTCGGTGATAAACGCAATTGTTGTCTGAAATGCCTTGGTCCCTACCATGTACCCCAACCCTGCTCCCTCTGCAAAAAGATGACAGAGAGGCCTAAGGAACTGGGGCAAAACGTTTGGAGAACTATTTCCATCGGACTTTGTCATCGGCCTCAACTTCATCCAGAGCATCCTCATGATCTCAGGGTTCCAAGCAGTCTGAAGATTCCAAACACTCTGAGAAAAAGACTAAAAGACCCATGTCTCCTTCAAGGTCTTCCAAAGAAAAGCTAAAGCCTCGAGAATCCTTAGAAAAGTCAAAGGAACCGAAGGAAAGGTCCAAGGATTTCTCAGGCAAGCCTCAGGAATCGAGGGAAAGATTCTGCTCTAAACACCGAGAGTCTTCCAGGGCCTCTTCTGACTCTAGTCATCGGCCCAGGCATCCCCAGCAGGAGGACTTGTCCTCCAAAGCCTTTGTAGGGAATTGGGAGGCACCCAAGGCCTCGACCTCTAGAGAGCCCCCGATGCCTTGCTCTGATATGGTGGCGCCAAGCCCCATTCTTACATTTGATCAGATGCAGGCAACCTTGTATCAGCTCATGCTGTCCTTGGAGAGGACTTTGGCAGCCCTTCTAGCAACTTTGTTTCCTCTTGCAAGGACAGCTGGGGAACTGCATAGCAGAAAATAGACATCGGTGACCCCACTGACCCAATCTGCATTGAGATCCGAGGCCTCAATACAGACACTGATATCTGTATCGGAGACCGAGATCCCATGGAGGAGTACCACAGTTGCCTCTCTCAACTAACTGGGCTTTGTGTGGTAGCCATTTTGAATTAAATCTCTCTCCCCAGAATCTGCTGTTTGTTAAACTTTTTTCCTGTCCTTGCCTGCCTGAGTGACTCCTCCCCCTCCCCCTGAGGTATTGTGTAGCCTTCTTCCTGTTTTCTCCACGTGTGCATAGTCTGTTTTAGTTTGCTTTTCTCTGACCAGAGAAGGGCTGTACTTTTACAGAGCTCTGCTAGTGAGGGGATATTTGCCTCCTGGGACATCTTACTGTGAGTTCTAGCTGTTTATTTAATTATTTACTGTTTGTCTAACTGTTTGTTTAATTATTTATTGTTTGTTTTAGTGGTGTGCTAGTTCAGCCCTCTCAGCTGTACTTACCTTGCCTCTCTCAACTAACTGGGCTTTGTGTGGTAGCCATTTTGAATTAAATCTCTCTCCCCAGAATCTGCTGTTTGTTAAACTTTTTTCCTGTCCTTGCCTGCCTGAGTGACTCCTCCCCCTGAGGTATTGTGTAGCCTTCTTCCTGTTTTCTCCACGTGTGCATAGTCTGTTTTAGTTTGCTTTTCTCTGACCAGAGAGGGGCTGTACTTTTACAGAGCTCTGCTAGTGAGGGGATATTTGCCTCCTGGGACATCTTACTGTGAGTTCTAGCTGTTTATTTAATTATTTACTGTTTGTCTAACTGTTGTTTAATTATTTATTGTTTGTTTTAGTGGTGTGCTAGTTCAGCCCTCTCAGCTGTACTTACCTTGCCTCTCTCAACTAACTGGGCTTTGTGTGGTAGCCATTTTGAATTAAATCTCTCTCCCCAGAACCTGCTGTTTGTTAAACTTTTTTCCTGTCCTTGCCTGCCTGAGTGACTCCTCCCCGAGTGACTCCTCCCCCTCCCCCTGAGGTATTGTGTAGCCGCCTTCCTGTTTTCTCCACGTGTGCATAGTCTGTTTTAGTTTGCTTTTCTCTGACCAGAGAAGGGCTGTACTTTTACAGAGCTCTGCTAGTGAGGGGATATTTGCCTCCTGGGACATCTTACTGTGAGTTCTAGCTGTTTATTTAATTATTTACTGTTTGTCTAACTGTTTGTTTAATTATTTATTGTTTGTTTTAGTGGTGTGCTAGTTCAGCCCTCTCAGCTGTACTTACCTTGCCTCTCTCAACTAACTGGGCTTTGTGTGGTACCCCCATCCCCCTGCTGAGGGTTGACAGGGTACCTTGTAACTGCCCTCTTTAATAGGACTTATCTCCCTCCCTCCCTCCCCAGCACCCACCCACCCCTGGGGTAATTGTAGTTTTATAGGTACTTGCACATCTTAGAGGAAAGGGGCTGCTCTCAGGTGCAGCTCTTAATCCAAATCAGTCATACACAGAGGACCTGAGATTAATTAAGCTTCAGGTACACAGGGTGTATTAGGGGTATTAGATACACTTTTATTAGTATAAGCATCTACACCAATCCTTATTATATACCGAATTTAAAAGACCTAAACACAAGCTTTAAACTAAGATGCAGACAGAGGTCCAGCAACGAGATGGGGGTTCTCCAGTCTTTTGCATTGAGTGTCACATGTATGATTTTCTCCCAGTTGGTGAGAGGTCCTACATATGCACTAAGTGCAGGGAGCTCTTTGCTCTCAGGGAACGAGTCCGTTCTCTAGAGGCTAGAGTAGCAGACCTGGAAGACATAAGAAAGACAGAGAAGTACATGGACGAGACCTACAGGGATATAGTCCTGAAGTCCCACCTCCAGTCTGGCAGCATCCCTGTTGCCATGGAGGAGAGAGGTCGCGTGACAGGAGAGCATCACCCTGGTGTGGCAGGAAGTGATCCTGTAACTAGGACCTGTCCTCCAGGTGATGTAAAATCCTCTCGCACCGAGGACGTTTCTCCAGGGCCATGTCCCCATGAGGGGAGGGTCAGGACAGCTGTTATAGTTGGTGATTCAATCATTAGGAATGTAGATAGCTGGGTGGCTGGTGGACGTGAGGATCGCCTGGTAACATGCCTGCCTGGTGCGAAGGTAGCAGATCTCACACACCGCCTAGATAGGATCATAGATAGTGCTGGGGGGGAGTCTGCTGTCTTGGTACATGTTGGTACCAATGACATAGGAAAATGTGGTAGGGAAGTTCTGGAGGCTAAATTTAAGCTTTTAGGTAGGAAGTTGAAATCCAGAACTTCCAGGATAGCGTTCTCCGAAATGCTTCCTGTTCCACGTGCAGGACCCAAAAGACAGGCAGAGCTCCGGAGTCTCAATGCGTGGATGAGACAATGGTGCAAGGATGAGGGTTTTGGATTTGTTAGGAACTGGGGAACATTCTGGGGAAAGGGGGGGCTCTTCCGAAGGGATGGGCTTCACCTTAATCAGGATGGGACCAGACTGCTGGCATTAACCTTTAAAAAAGAGATAGAGAAGCTTTTAAACTAGAAAATAGGGGAAAGCCGACAGTCACCCAGGAGCGCATGGTTCGGACAAAGGTATCCTTGAAGGATACTACCAAAAACAGTGAGGTTCCAAAAGGGAGTATAGTAGCCCAAATGCCCTTGAGTAAGGAGCAGACAGAGCATAAAGATTCCCAATTACCCATGCCTACCAATAGCCAGATTAATATTAATAAAATTAATAAAATACAGTCACTAAAATGCTTGTATGCCAATGCTAGAAGTCTAAACAATAAGATGGGAGAATTAGAATATATAGCACTAAATGAGAGGTTAGATATGATTGCACTCTCAGAGACATGGTGGAAGGAGGATAACCAGTGGGACACTGTGATACCTGGATACAAACTATATCGTAATGATAGAGCTGAACAAATTGGTGGAGGGGTTGCGCTCTATGTTAAAGAGGGCATTGAGTCAGAAAGGATTAAAGTTTTGCAGGGAACACAATTTGCTGTAGAATCTCTATGGATTGAAATTCCATTTATGAAAGGGAAGGTGATGGCAGTGGGAGTATACTATCGACCGCCTGGCCAGAATGAACAAATGGATGATGAAATGCTCAAAGAAATCAAGGAAGCTAACAAAAGCCACAACAGAGTAGTAATAATGGGTGATTTCAATTACCCCGGTATCGACTGGGACAGTCTCACAGCAGGACAAGCTAAAGAGATAAAGTTTCTAGATGAAATAAATGACTACTTCTTGGAGCAGCTGATTCATGAACCGACCAGAGGGGAAGCCATACTGGACCTAGTCCTTAGTGGAACGCCAGATCTGGTGCAAGAAATAAGGGTGTTGGGACCACTTGGCAATAGTGATCATAGTATGATCATGTTTGATTTAATCAGTGGAGGACAGATAGTAAAGGAATCCACAGTACTACCTTTTAACTTTCAAAAGGGAGACTATGATAGAATGAGGAATATAGTTCGGAAAAAACTAAAGGGAGCGGTTCCAAAGGTTAAAGACTTACAGCAAGCTTGGGTGTTATTTAAAAATACTATCCTCGAAGCCCAGACCAGCTGTATTCCACGCATTAAGAAAAGTGGAAGAAAGTCCAAAAAACTGCCAGCATGGTTTAAAGGTGAGGTCAGAGAGGCTGTTGCTGCCAAAAGAGCAACCTTCAGGACATGGAAAAAAGAGCCAAATGATGAAAACTGGAAACAACACAAGCACTGGCAAGTTAAATGCAAAGCATTGATAAGGCAGGCAAAGCGGGAATTTGAGAAGAAACTTGCTACAGAAGCAAAAACACGAAATAAAGACTTTTTCAAGTACATTCGTAGCAAAAGGCCTGTGAGAGAGTCAATTGGACCATTAGATGATAGAGGGGTAAAAGGGGCAGTAAGAGGGGACAAGGCTATAGCAGAGAGACTGAATGAATTCTTTGCTTCGGTCTTTACTGAGGAAGATGTAGGGATGTTACCCAAGACTGAAGTGGTATTTAAAGGTGATACTGCAGAGGAATTGAGAGAAATATCGCTACACCGGGAAGATATATTACAACTATTTGATAAACTGAATAGTAACAAATCACCTGGACCGGATGGTATACATCCCAGAGTGTTGAAAGAACTGAAATATGAGATTGCAGACCTGCTATTGGTAATCTGTGAACTTTCATTAAAATCATCTGTAATACCTGAAGATTGGAGGGTCGCCAACGTAACACCAATTTTTAAAAAGGGTTCCAGGGGTGACCCGGGAAATTACAGACCGGTGAGCCTGACGTCAGTACCAGGGAAAATGGTAGAAACCATCATAAAGAACAAAATTACACAGCATGTAGATAGCCATGGCCTAATGGGAGACAGCCAACATGGCTTTAGACAAGGAAGATCTTGTCTTACTAATCTGATCTGTTTTTTTGAAGGTGTGCATAAACAGGTAGACAAAGGTGAGTCGGTTGATATAGTGTATCTGGACTTTCAGAAAGCTTTTGACAAGGTCCCCCATCAGAGACTTTTGGCAAAGCTAAAAAGTCATGGGATAGGAGGCAGTGTACTATTGTGGATCGGGAACTGGTTAAAAGATAGAAAGCAGAGGGTAGGGCTAAATGGCCAATATTCCCAATGGAAAAAGGTGAATAGTGGAGTACCCCAGGGATCTGTACTGGGTCCCCTACTTTTTGACATATTCATAAATGACCTGGAAAAAGGAATAACTAGTGAGGTTATCAAATTTGCAGATGACACAAAACTGTTTAAAGTTGTTAAAACCCAAGAGGATTGTGGAAAACTGCAGGAGGATCTGGATAAATTGGAAGACTGGGTATCCAAATGGCAGATGAAATTTAATGTGGACAAGTGCAAAGTTATGCACCTAGGAAAGAACAACCCACACTATAGTTACACGATGCAAGGCTCCACATTAGAAACCACCACCCAGGAAAAAGATTTAGGAGTCATCGTGGATAACATGTTAAAACCCTCCGCCCAGTGTGCAGCGGCGGCCAAGAAAGCAAATAGAATGCTAGGTATCATAAGGAAAGGGATGGAGAATAAAACAAAGGATATTATAATGCCTCTGTATCGCTCCATGGTACGACCGCACCTTGAATATTGTGTGCAATTCTGGTCACCGTATCTTAAAAAGGACATAGAGTTCTCCAGGACCAAGCAGGAAGTCAGTCCTCACTTATGGGTGACGTCGGCGCCGACGGAGCCCTCGCGGAGCAATTTTCCCCAGCTTTCAAAGAAAGCCTTTGGGAATTGCAGCGCGCATGCGCGGTCGTCTTCCCGCCCGAGGGTGCCATCTTAGCCAGTCTTCTTTTTTCCGCGGAGCCCTACAGACGTCCCCGTCTTGTCCCCGCGAAAAAGTCGATTTTCTTCATTATTTTATTATTTCCTTCGGTTCGACGCCGATCTTTTTCCCGCCCGGACTCACGACGCCGGTCACGAGTCCTCTTACTTTTTTTCGGTTTTTCTGACTTTGTCAGCTTTCGTTTTCGATTTTTCCCTGGCAGCCCGGTCCTTTGACCTCGCAGGGGCCCTTTTTCCCCCGATGGCTGCCAGTGGGTTTAAGCGGTGTGGTCAGTGTGACCGAAATATGTCACTAACTGACACACACGACTTTTGCCTCCGCTGCCTGGGCCCGGATCATGAGGAACTGATCTGTGGGCCCTGCGGCAAAATGTCCTCAAAAGCGTTGAGAAGTCGGCGGCATCAGCGTGATAGAATCTTCGCTGACCCCGGCCGTACCCGGACCTCGTCGGAGGCCTCCGCGTCAAAAGGCTCCAGCTCGGACCGTCGCCGGAGTTCCTCCGACCGGGGTTCTCCCTCCGGGGACCATCGTCGGAAGGTGAAACCCGCGAGGGCGGCGTCGGTGGACGCTCCTGGTTCCGCGAGGGCCAGGTCGCATAGCCCCGACAGCCGCCCCGGGTCCTTGGAGAAGGAACACCTCACGAAGCGACCTCGCCTGGAGTCGGAGATGCCTGCTCGGGTAAGTCCTGTGGTCCTTCTGGACTCGCCTCCGCGACAGCCGACGTCGGGCCCGACGCCGTCGGGGCCCGAGTCGGGGACTGCTGGGTCACCTGAGCTCGGACTCAGGTTGACGGCCTTGGAGAGCAGACTTTCTGCCTTCATGGACCAGCAGAGGGCACTGCTCGCTGGCCTCGCTGGCGCCGCTGCCCCGACCGCCGGGACGTCGACGTCCAAGTCGACCCCGGAGACCGAGCCGATCCTCGAGTCGATGAGAACTCGAGTCGATCCTCGGTCGAGGTCACCCTCGGCCTCCCGTTCGGGACCGAGGTCGCCGACGCCGACTCCCTCGGCGTCGGGGCGGCAGGCGCCGCGCCCTGCCCGGGCCGACCCCACCGAGTCCTCGTCGGAGTCGGTCTGGGAGTCTGAGGAGGAAGAGTCGCCTGATTCTTTCCGGACTCGGTGTGTCCCCTCGGACTCACTGGAGTCCGAGCCTCGGAAGCAGTCCCCCCCGGAGGATGCCCGGTTCTCGGACTTCGTTAGGGATATGGCCAAGGCTTTGGCCTTCCCTGCGGATCCCGAGGAGGAGCCTCGAGCCGAAGAGCCCGACGCCCTCCAGTATGACTCTCCCGCGAGGGAACACTTTACTGTACCGGTTCCTCCTATGCTGGAACGACTACTCTTCCGCATGTGGGAGAGTCCGGCCTCCTCGCCGGTCCTGAGCAAGCGGGTCGATTCTATCTATCGAGTCCGCAAGAGCCCTGGCTTCCAAAAGGCACAGCTACCACACCATTCCATGGTAGTGGAATCGGCCATGCATCGTCTTAAGAGCCAGAAGATGCACTCCTCGGTGCCTCCTGGCAGGGAGGCCCGTAACCTGGATGGCCTTGGTAAGAAGTGTTTCCAGGGCTCTATGCTCGCATGTCGTGTCCAGACTTACCAGCTATACATGGGCATGTATCTCCGGGATCTGGCTAAAGAGCTAGCCGGATTCTCCGCTGGTTTGTCCGAGGAACCCTTGCGGAGGTTCCTGGCCTTGTCCACTGGCATTCGGGAATGCTCAAAGTTCATGTCCCGGGCAGCCTATGATGGCTTTGAAGCATCGGCTCGAGTGGCCGCAGCCGGCATCGGTGCCCGCCGACAGGCTTGGCTTCAGTCGTCAGACCTTGAGCCCTGGGTGCAGGACAAGTTGGTCGATGTCCCCTGCCGAGGCGAAAACCTCTTTGGCAAGCCCATGGCGGAAAAGGCTGCGCAAATTGAGACTGAGACTCTCACCAGGACCAGGCTTTCTAGGAAGACCTCCGCCCCTTCCCAGAAAAAGAAGGGCTCGGGGAAAAAAGTCCTTTTACCCGAGGAAGGCGGCTGCCTACAAACAATACCCCCATTATCAGGCCCCTGCAGCTCCCCAACAGGGCCAGCAGGCCAAGGGACGGGGTAACGGGTCCCGTAGGCAGCAAGCCCCCAAGCCTGCACCACCAGCCCCTGCTCAGCAGGGTGGGGGCTTTTGACTCACAAAGCATAGCCTCTCCCCCCCCCGCTGGTTCCTCCCAGCACCGGAGGCCGGCTGGTTCACTTCGCCCACAGGTGGTCCAGCATCACCGCAGATGCCTGGGTGCTTCAAGTCGTGCGGGAAGGCTATCTTCTCCACTTCCACCAGGTCCCTCCCTCCTATTTTCCGGGAGAACCTCCACGACCCCCTCTGCACAGGGAATTACTCCTTCAGGAGTTAGCAGGTCTTCTGCAGGAACAGGCGGTGGAACCGGTGCCACACCACCTGAGAGGTCAAGGCTTTTATTCCAGGTATTTTCTAATACCAAAGAGAACAGGGGGCCTCAGACCCATCCTGGACTTGCGCAACCTCAACAAGTTCCTTGTGCGGGAGAAGTTCAAAATGCTTACCCTTGGAATCCTTCTGCCCTACCTCCAGCAGGGAGATTGGCTATGCTCCTTGGATCTAAAGGATGCCTACACGCACATCCTCATCCACCCAAGCCACCGCCAATACCTAAGGTTTGTGGTGGCAGGAAATCATTACCAGTACAGAGTACTGCCCTTTGGCCTGTCCTCCGCGCCGCGAGTCTTCACAAAATGTCTCGCGGTGGTGGCGGCCCATCTCCGGCTTCACGGCCTCTATGTCTTTCCGTACCTCGACAACTGGCTCATCAGAGCAGCGTCCGCTCGAGAGGTCACCAACGCCACGCGCCGCACGGTGACTCTTCTGCAACACTTGGGCTTTGTTATAAACTTCTCAAAGTCCACTTTGCTCCCCTCACAGGATCTCGAGTTCATCGGCGCAAGGCTGCACACTCCTCAGGCGCGAGCATACCTACCGCTCGACAGGGCTCGACGGCTCATGGACCTAGCCGACCGCTTTCGCAGCCAGCCCCTGGTTTCCGCCAGGCGCTTCCTGAGACTGCTCGGCCATATGGCTTCCACCGTCCATGTGACCCCCAATGCCCGCCTGAATATGCGGCCTGCTCAATGGTGTCTCCGCCAGCAGTGGCGGCAAGCCACAGGCGGCCTAGCGGACCTAGTGCGCGTCTCCGAGCCGCTGATCTCGTCTCTCCGGTGGTGGCTTCGGCAGCCGAACCTGATATTCGGAATGCCTTTCCAGCCACCTCAGCCGACCCGGGTGCTGACCACGGATGCGTCCCTCCTGGGCTGGGGAGCACATTGCCAAGGGGCACGTACTCAGGGCCTCTGGACCACGTGGGAGTCTGCTCAGCAGATCAACTTCCTGGAGCTCAGGGCGATCCGCCTGGCTCTCAAGGCGTTCTCCCACCTGACTTCCCACCAGTCCGTCCTTGTCCAGACGGACAATCAAGTTGCCATGTTCTACGTGAACAAGCAGGGGGGCACGGGCTCCTTCCTCCTTTGCAGGGAGGCACAGAAGCTCTGCTCTTGGGCCGTCAGTCACGGCATTCTCCTCAAGGCGGTTTATCTCCCGGGCCAAGAGAATTGCCTGGCGGACAAACTCAGCAGGATCCTCCAGCCGCACGAGTGGCGTCTGGATCCCTTGGTAGTCCAGAAGCTCTTCCTAAAGTGTGGCCTCCCCACGGTGGATCTCTTTGCCAGTCCTCACAACCGGCAGCTTCCTCGCTTCTGCTCTCGTCAGCCACACCCCCTTCGGGTTGCGGGGGACGCTTTTCTATTTCATGGTCGGGGAGCCTTCTGTACGCTTTCCCTCCCATCCCGCTAGTCTCTCGGACTCTTTTCAAGGTTCTCCGAGACAAAGCCTTCATGATCCTGGTGGCCCCTCGCTGGCCCAGACAGCCGTGGTTTCCGCTTCTACTGCAATTAGCGGTGGAGGATCCATTCCCTCTGGGGGTACAACCGGATCTCCTCACTCAGGATCAGGGGTCTCTACTACACCCCAACCTCAGGTCTCTCAACCTCATGGCCTGGCTGCTGAGAGGGTAGTCCTTGCTCCCCTTCTCCTGCCGGCAGAGGTGGAGGAGGTCGTCTTAGCTTCGCGACGGCCTTCTACCCGCAAATGCTACGCCCTTAAATGGCGTCGCTTTGCCGTCTGGTGTACCCAACAGTCTCAGGATCCCTTCTCCTGCCCGGTGTCGGTGATCTTGCAATACTTGCTACACCTCTCTAATCTGGGACTTAAGTCCAACTCCGTCAAAGTTCACCTCAGTGCTCTTTCGGCACATCATGTGCCGGTGGACGGTAGACCTCTCTCCAGCGACCCTCTCGTAGCGAGGTTTCTCCGAGGTCTCCTTCTACTTAAACCACCTCTGCGCCCGCCAGCGCCTGACTGGGACCTGAATGTGGTTTTGCAGCGGATCACCTGTCCGCCTTTTGAACCTATGGCTACC